>CM038796.1:121769634-123052906 GCA_021764765.1 Vicia sativa
ATCAAAAATTAATTTTCTTTTTATATTATTTTCATAAAATCTTTATTTAATTTAATAAATTAAAAAATATATTATTGCATGCATATTTATTTTTATTTGTAATTTTGCATTTTTTTCATTGTAAATTAATTTTAAATTATTTAATTGCATCTAAAAAATCCCAAAAAATTATTTTAGCATATTCACATTATTTCCAGCATGTAATAATTTTCTCATATAAAAAAATTGCATTTTTTCTAACATTTTCTCTTATTTCGATTTCATCATATTTCCCGATTTCTCGTTCGTTTCACAGGTTAATCCGATTCAGACGATTCTTCCGTTTTCATTTTATTTTTCAATAATGTAATTGTATACGGGATGTAATAGTTTAATTTAGGATTTTATTTTCCGCATTTTAAATTATGTATCTGCCCCAAAGCCTTGTAATAGCGTAGGATTTACTTTCCGCATTTTACATTCCGCGTTTTACTTTCCGCACCCTATCAATTGCTAGTAATTAGGCGTGTATGGCAAGATAATAATGAACTTAGCCCACTAATTTTCAAAGATAAAATATCTGAAATCAACACACTTCACACACATGCACCCTTAGGATAATTCTCTCGTTGCCTTCGAATTCAAAATGGTCATGTCCTCGAACGTAGAGGTATTCTAGCACCGCTGCCTTCCAAACAAATCATCATAGTCCCTTCGATACAAAGATCATAAGACCCACGATGTCGCCTCCGAATACATGATCTTGACCCTCGATTGTCGCCTACGAAAAATGATGATAGTCCCTTCGAATGTGCTAGGATACTTCCTACAGGTTGCTTTCTATGACCATCCGATGTCCCTTCGAATGTCCCGCTTACATCCAACGAATGGAGCTACCTACCAACTAATGGTATGGATAGCGCTATTCTAAAGGAAAGTAAAACAATACGAAAACGACCAATTCTGAGTAGGTAATAAGACTTTTAGTTGCTTGCTCTATCAAAATGCTTTTCACACCACACACTCTTTTTCAAAGTTCAATTTCTTTCCAAAAACAAAACATTTCCGAACACTTTGTATACACTCCTACATGAGTCATTACAAAGTCAAAGCGAAATGCCTCTTTCAAAACATTTTTTGTCAAACACACAGAAAGCAATTTTAAAAGGTAATCTAGAGCAACTAAGAGCCCGTAGATAACTACGGATGGAAAGGGGTGCTAATACCTTCCCTTTTCATAACCATTCTCCCGAACTCAGAATCTAAACGAAGGTCTTTTTCTGTACTTTTACCTTCCCTTAATTGGATAAAAATAAAAGTCGGTGGCGACTCTTGCTATCCGCACATTTGGATACAAAAATCCACAAAGTCAGTTCACCGTATCACAGAACTGGCGACTCTGCTGGGGAAGTACTCTAAAGAGAGAATTGCCTTAGGGATTTCTAGATAACTTTTATTGCTTATTGTTTGACTTGTATGCTTTATCTTTAAGGGTTGCTTGGGTATTATATTGTTGGGGGATCCTACACCCGGATCCGGGTTTCCTTTTAGGTAAGTAGCATTAGATCATCGCGACCGCTAGACGTATAACTAAACGGTCAACATGATGGCTACGTTAGCGTGACACTTTGGTTGTCCCGATACTCTTCATTCCCAAGTTGAAGATAGTATTTGGCTTCTGCGTGGTGTCATCAAGCGCTAACTAAACTTTTAGAACCTTAATTGACCCATCTTGGCCATTAGAAGGTAGTGAGATGGCGGCTTTGGTGAGACTAAGGTTGGTTGATACTGATACTACGCTCATTGAGATCAGACTTTTGGGATATTTTCGATCGACCACTTGGCCGTCATATTGAAATAAACGCCTACGAGAAAGATCTATGATATGAGATTCCTAGAACCCGATTACTATTATAGGACAGGATGAACCAACTCAAACTTTTGGTGGGGTAATCACCTATACCTCATGCAAGCCTTAACCCTAGGCTCATTGTGTGGATTGTTTGTGTGTGCTAAACATGACATCATGACATCATTCGCATTGCATATCATTTCTAACTATTTCAAGGACCTAGGGATTTATCTTTGCTCTGTTTTGTAGGGATTATGGCTTCTAGGAAGACTATCCGAATCAACTTCATGGGTATCCCTTCTCACCAAAGATTTGGTTTCGAAATTCCGACCATGCTCGTTCACCAAAGACATGGTTATCTACTTGACTTGGTTATCTCGGTTTTGAAGAAGATATGATGCATGTCTATTCCGGTTCTTTGATCCGAAACACCATTGCTTTACATTCCCAGATTATCAGTTGGTTCCTACCTTGGAAGAGTTCTCTAAGCTACTTGGGGTACCTATTCTTGATCAAATGCCATTCACCGGTCTAGAAAAGGTTCCTAAGTACGAAGACATTGCATCAGCCTTACATCTTAAGCGTTCAGATATTGAAGCCAATTGGGAAACTAGAAGTGGAGTTAAGGGCTTACTTTCCAAGTTCTTAATCAAGAAAGCCCGAGAATTCCTCAAAGTTATGAGTTTCCATGCATTTGAAAACATTGTGGCCTTATTAATTTATGGTTTGGTTCTATTTCCTAACTCGGATCAATTCATAGATATCAATGCCATCAAGTTGTTCCTTACCCGCAATCCTGTGCCTACTTTACTTAGAGATATTCTACATTCTCTCCACACCCGTACTACTAAGAGACAAGGAACTCTCATGTGTTGTATACCGTTACTTTCAAGGTGGTTTATTTCACACCTTCCTCCATCAGTTTTGAAGAATGAACAAAGGTTGAGATGGTCTCAAAGATTGATGTCACTCTCTTCGGATATCCGTTGGAATCTTTTCTCTCAAAAGGACTTCACCTTCATCGAGCCAGGAGAATTCCTAATGTACCGCTACTTGGTATAAGGGAGGTATTACTTACAACCCTTCTTTAGCTCTACGTCGGTTTGGTTTTGCTCGAAAAGATGGTCCACATGATATGCTTCTCCAAGATGTTGTGTTCGACTACAACCACGATCTCGGAGTTACCATTTAAGGTTCATACACGCTTGGGCATGGTAAAGAAGACGATACCGGACTTTGGGGCACCGAACTCCATTCCTTGGGAACCTTACCTCAAATGGGTGCGAGCTCGAGCTCAAACCTCATGATGCCATTCACTGCTTTACCGTAATTATGGAACTGCTATAGGTGACGACTCTATGGTTCTCCCGACATGCCTCCGATTTTGAAGACTTGAAGAGATCCGGATTCAACTAAAAGAAGAGAGGGATACCTTTGAAGCTCGATGCTATGCAAGTGAGAAGAAAGTGCTAGAGTTGACCAAGCTACTTCATGGGGAGCGAAGCATCACACTACCTCGGCACCAAGAGGAAGCGCCCATGGGAGACTTAGAGATTTAGGATTTTTATGCTTTTCTTTTATTATTTTGAACTATCTCTTGTACTTAAAAGAAAAAGAATAATAAAGAGTACTAATAAATGTTTGTTCATTGCTTGTTTAACAAATTTAAATCTCTAAGGTCCTTGAAAACATTGCATTGCATTCGCATAAACATTGCATAGCATAGCATAACATTGCATCACGGTACATTGAGATTGGTTTTCTCATTTGCTCGCTATTTATTTTAGCGTAAATGGCTCTTGACAGATCAAAGATCTCCAAGCTCGAATGCTCGGCCAGCAGATGTTCACCACTTGGTCCAAGGCCAAGAAGATTTGAAGAAGCTCATCAACAAGAAGAAGAAGGTTGTTGGTCTCCTCAACATGGGATGCTACAAAGGTGGTCCTAAGGTGGTCACCGATTGAGCTCTCAAGGAAGTGTCCATACCGAGGAAAGTAACAAGGGTGATGGTGAAGGCGGTCACTGAGCTTGAGAAGAACTATGATGATGGCCAATACTCTAATGAAGATGACAAGTACAAGCAACTTGAAGGTCGTCTCGAATCCGTGGAAAACTTGAAGATGTCCGGCTGAATTTTGATGATCCGAGTCTCGTTCGGTGTTGTGATTCCTCCCAAGTTCAAGGTTCCAACTTTTGCCAAGTATGATGGCATGTCTTGCCCAAAGTCGCATTTGAAGTCCTATGTCCGTAAGATCAATCCTCACATGATGATGAAAATTGTGGATGCACTATTTTCAAGAGAGTTTGTCCAGAACTCAATTGGAGTGGTATTATCAGTTAGAGAATGACCGCATCCATACTTGGAGTGACTTGGCTGATGCTTTCTACAGACAGTATGAGTACAATGCTGAATTGACACCCACTCGCATGCAACTACAAAGCATGTCTATGGGTTGTGATGAGAAGTTCAAGGAGTATGCTCAGAAGTGGAGAGATCTAGCAGGCAGAGTTCAACCACCCTTGTCCAATAGGGAGTTGGTTGATATGTTTATGGGAACACTAATAGGCCCATTCTTCAATCATCTGATTGGAAACTCTTCAGCCGGATTCACCGAGCTGATATTGACAGGCGAGCGTATTGAGGCTGGTATCAAGAGTGGGAAGATTCAGATAGAGTCATCTTCAAATCTTTCAAGAGATCTTTTGGTGGTAAGAAAGAAACCAATGCTGTATGGTCGAAAAGCCGAGCCAAGACCGTGCTCAATCTGTGGGGGCGGTTGTGATCTCAATCCTACATCAAGACAACCTCGGAGACAACAGAGCGTAACGCGCCACGAAGACAGTTCTAAGATCAACATGCCTTTGTCGCAAGCCTTGCAACACATGTTGAAAGCGAGTTAATTACCTTGAGGGATCCTCCTCGAATGTCAACTTCCTCTTCAAGTACAATCCAAATGCTAAGTGTGCTTACCACTCCAATAGCCTGTGACATAGCGATGATTGTTGGGCTCAAGAACAAGATTCAAGATATGATTGAAGCTAAGCATTGAGTTTGACCCTCCGCTGAGACTCGAATGTGATCAACGCGCCTATGCCTAACCATGACAAGGGTTCTAATGTTGTGGAGACGATACTTATGTTTTCAACATAGATGACTTGACCATTCCTCTAATGATTGAAGAATTTGTTGCAAGCGGTGTCAACCTGTGATGCCCGAGGATCGTTGGTGCCCATCCACCGATGGTTGTGCTTGGTTGAGAAGACGCTGTTCGATGCATGATGGATAACCGTGAGATACTATTCACGAAACCACCGTGTGTGAAGAAATGTCTAAGTCAAGATCGACAATGCGAATGAAACTGCACCATCTGTGGGATACCTTGGGGCAGCCAAGTGGAAAGTATGATTACATGGTGAAGTACATTCACGAGAGCTACAAGATTCCTATTGAAGATGTTAAGGCGACGGATGGGGTGACGATTTCGTAAGACTATGCCGATATTAACACTATAAGGATTTCCTCTGCGATCCCGTGCCTAGGTGGCACCTCTCATCATTACTTCCCGCACCGGTTCCATATTCCTCGACAAAGCTATCCCTTGAACTATGGAGTGATGTTTACTATCATGGCATCAAGCAAGACCCTCGACCATTGAAGATCTTACGTTGAAGCTACCATTCTTCGACATTGACAACATCACCGATCTAGTAAGGTGACCGAACCGGAAGGTATTCTCTCCAGATATCTCTCCTCCAAAGAGCGACTCCGGCTCGACTCCCTACTCAATCCATTCCCAAGCTAGGAAAGAACTGACTCATCCCTTTCACAAGTACCAAAGGAAGTTATCAAGACACCTCAAACAAGAAATGGAGGAAATTCAAGATTATCAAGAAGAGTGACTACAATGTTGTGGAACAGTTGGGATGAGACTCAGTCCAAATTTCCATGCTTGCTTTGCTCTTGTGCTCGAGGCTCATGCTAACGCCTTGGTGAAGTTCCGAAGAATGCTCACGTCGCAAGACACTACCATGACCCGTTTGAAGTTTGTATTGCTATTGCTAGGCTGCCAACAAGCCTAGGCTTCTCGATCTTGATTTGACTCTACCGGAAAGAAACACAACAAAGCCTTGCACATCTCTGTTGAATGCAAGGGCACTACCTTGTCTCATGTTTGGTGGATACCGGTTCGCTTTGAATATTCTTCTAAGATCGCTTTTGATCGACTTGATGTCGAAGGGTTGGTTCGAGACCAGTGACATTATTGTGAGAGCTTTGATGGTTCTAAGCGATGCTTGGAGAGCTCATTCTACTCATAAAGTCGGTTCCCACTTTTGACTCCACTTTCTTTGTCATGGACATCCGTCCAACTTATTCTTGCCTACTCGGACGCCCTTGGATACATGGGACGGTACCTACGTTACATCGGAATACCGGTGAAAGGGAAAGTTGTCACAAGTGTGTGGTGAAGAAAAATATGGTCCATCATACATCATTCGATACCTCGAGATGGAGGTGAATTCTTCGAGACTCCCTGTCAAGCTTTTGAAACAATCCCCAGAGTCATGCATGTCGACTCTCCCACCACTCCTGAAGTTACACAAGCTCCGCCTAGGATGGCCTCACTGAAAGACGCTCAATCTGCTGTCGAAGAAGGTAGTTCTATTTGGGGTCAGCTCCCTAATCTTCCTTTCAAATTTGACAAGACTGGTTTAGGCTTCACTATCAAGGGTCAAGATGATATCACTAACGCGTGTCCGACTTCCTTTCCGCATTAGCCAGAGTGGAATCCATACTATAGAAGACAACAACAACGACTTCGACATCAGCAAGTGGATCTTCCCAACTCCAGATCATGGGCTCAACAATTGGAAGGCTGAAGACGTCATACTAATCTCCTTTAGTCAGGAGTAATTACTCTTGTTTTGTTTTGCTTTTCGTATTTCTTTATGTTTTGAACAATAAACTTTGAAAGCCTAGTGCTTGCCCGGGCATCATGGCTCGCTTCGAGGGTTATTATCTCGTCGTTGCTTTCATTCATAAATTCGTTGGACTTTTGCATTCAATTGTTTGTTTTCTTTCTTTACTTTATCACCCCTTCAAAAAGCTATGTGTTCTTACACACACCCACGTGATACATCGCAGAATCACTCCGAATCTCGTTAATAACAACTATGCTATTGCTAAATATGACTTCGATAATCCGATCTACCAAGCAAGACTAAGTGAGGAAGATTGTGAAGTGCCGGAGAACTTGCCACTCACAGAAGAAGAGCGAGTTATACAACCACAAGAGACAAATGAGGTTGTGAATTTGGGTCGATGAAGATGTAAAAGAGATCAAGATAGGAGCGGGTCTTGAGAACAGGTTAAAGAAAGGTTGATTCGTATGCTACGAGACTACATTGAGGTTTTTGCTTGGTCATACGATATGCCGGTTTAGACATTGATATTGTGGTTCACCGATTGCCGATAAAAGAAGGTTTCTCCCTGAAATGAAGGTTGGCGCATGCGTCCGAGATGTCGAGAAAATCAAAGCCGGTTTGAAACGCTTAACGCCGGGTTCTTAGTTCACTTATCCAGTGGGTTGCAAATGTGGTACCTGTACCTAAGAAGGATGGCAAGGTGCGAAATGCGTGGATTACGTAGATCCGAACAAAGCGAGTCCGAAAGACGATTTCCCACTTCCTCATATTGATGTTCGTTGACAACACCAAAGATAAGGTTTTCTCCTTCATGGATGGTTTCTCGGTACAATCAAATCAAAATGGCTCTCGAAGACATGGAGAAGACTACTTTGTTACAGGCACTTTTCGCTACAAGGTTATGCCGCTCGGATCAAGAAACGGGCGCCACTTATCAGTATATGGTGACATTGTTTCATGACATGATTCATCACGAGATAGAGGTCTACGTCGACGACATGATAGCTCGCTCACAGATCAAGAAGAACATCTAGATCATTTGCGGCTATTCGACAGTTGAAGAAGTACGATTGAGACCTAATCCCAACAAGTGCACCTTTGAGTCGATCCGAAAACTCTTAGGGTTTGTTGTTAGTGGAAAAGGTATTGAGGTTGACCGCCAAGGTTAGAGCCATTCAAGAGATGTCCTCCCCGCACCGAAGGAAGTCGAGGTTTCTTGGGCCGATTAAATTACATTGCGATTCATTGCACACCTAATCGCTACTTGTGAGCCAATCTTCAAGTTACTTAAGAAAGATCAAGTAGTGGAATGGAACGACGATTGCGGATCGCTTTGACAAAATCAAGGAGTACCTCTGAATCCTCCTATCCCGATGCACAAGGAAGACCTCTCATCATGTACTTGACAGTGTTAGAAAATTCAATGGGGTGTGTGTTGGGGCAACATGACGAGTCTGGTCGAAAAGAGCATGCAATATACTACCTTAGCAAAAAGTTTACCGACTGTGAAACAAGATACTCACAATGAGAAAACTTGCAACGCTTTGGCTGGGTGCGTCGCCGACTAAGACGATATGTTGACTCACACTACTTTGTTGATTTCCAAGATGGATCCGATAAAATACATATTTGAGAAACCAGCTCTCTCCGGAAGAATAGCAAGATGGAAGATGATCTTGACCAAATTAACTTGATTGATGAGAAACGACTCGCATCCATTTGCCATGGACAGATTTATTAGAAACGAATGATCAGAGCATTTAACAAGAAAGTCAAGAACCGAGTCCACCAAGTTGGTGATTTAGTAGTCAAGCGCATCATTCTTCCACAAGGTGATCCCAGGGGCAAATGGACTCCCACCTATGAGGGACCATTTGTAGTCAAAATTTTCCGTGAGTTATGATACTTAGCACCATGGATGGTGAAGATTTCCCACACCCTGTGAACGCAGACATAGTCAAAAAATACTACGCATAAAGAGACCCGCTAGGTCGATGAACCTAGGCAAAAATAAGGGCATCCTGGCGAACCAAAAGGTTCGGGCAAAAGTTAAGGATATATACAAAACATGTACACCCGACAAGTCGAAAACCCGAAAAGGCGGCTTGGGCAAGAAAGGGTATCCCATAGACGAAAACCGAAAGGGCGGTCTAGGCAAAAGTTAGATTTAAGCGTTTACTATGTCTATTCAGATCACCCTTCCACTACTATCAAGATTCAAGGTTCAAATGGCGAAGATCACTACTCACTTTCTACTTGACAAGGAGATGAGATTGTCGAAATGTATGAGTACTAGCATAGTTGGAACTTAACGAGATTGTTTCCGCATAGCTTTTTACTTTTCTTGTGTATAAACAACTTGGCCATACGCCACCTTTCAAATAAACGCAAGCTTCTTTCTCTTTACAATTTACCGTTGTTATTTGCAATAAGTCCAACATTTGCTTTGAATGACTATACGCATTTGACAATAAGAATCTAATCACAAACATACGAAAAGTGAACATACAAAAGTACTTACTACAGGCTCCAAGAATTGGGACGACGACGAAAGTCACCAAAGCGTTCCCCCACAGAGCATGATCCCTGCAAAGATGTCACTCACAACACAACTTCCCCAGTAGAGCAAAAGGGAATCCACGAGCAATTCCACTCGACTAAGTAAAGTTACATTCTCAAGCAGAACACCTCACCCCTAGTCAAGGTATTTATCCCGCGGTATCTCTCACCTTTTCCTTTTCCCCAATGGCAAGATCCAGACCAAAACTTGGTCGATAGTGCATCGGAGGAAACTACATCTTCATTCCCACCGATTACAACGGATTCTCGACTCTTAACCGTGTTTCAAGCAACTATCAAATGCTCTCCAATGAGATCTACACTCAGTCCCCAAGAGCGCCTCTAAATTTCCTCAAGCAGATCTACATACAAGGTCCCCAACGGGTCGCCTCGTGTTCTCCTCATAGGTCTATATGTGAGATCTCCAACAACGAGCTTCTCAATCTCACCTTCCTCAACAATATCTAGGCCCAAGACTTGGTCGATAGTGCATCGGAGGAATCCTTGATATCTTTCTTCTCTTTCAAAAGCAAGGATCTCACCTATTCAATCCCCCGAGTCGAGATCCTCAAACAGCATCCGATCTTCTTCAAGATGGATATGTTTTGAAATACCACAACATCTATCATTCATACATTACTCATAAAGTCATAGTTCATGCATATGTCATTCATATACACTGTCATGCATCATTCCTTGCATAAGACTAACAATATTCTATCGAAGTTTCTCTTGTTTTCTCTAAAGCAGTGTATCCTCGCAAAGTCCAAGATTAAGCCCCGAATCGACGGGAAAACTATCTGAAAGACCGCCCTTGGTTGTCCTCCGACGACTGGTCCAGGATTAAGCCCCGAATCGACGGGAAAACTATCCGAAAGACCGCCTCTAGTTATCCTCCGATAACAGGCAATGGATCAACACCCGATGCACAACAGGGAAGCTATCCACATTCTTGCCAACTACTATTTCCCTCAGAATAATCAACACGAAGATTTATTCTGATTCCTTATTATCAACAGCAACCACAGAGTCTAGCATACGACTCAGTTGCCCTGGATGGCATCTTAAGCCCATCTCCGACTACTTGTCAACATTTCTTTACTTTTAGAATGCTGCATATATGGTTAAAAAATCAATGCAAACCAATAACTTCATTCAAAAGTGAACACGAAGTCTAACGTACGACTCCCTCCGGATGGCATCTTAAGCTCATCTCCCCTCCTTTCCAGGAACGTCCGCAGAGCCTAGCGTATGGCTCACTTTCCAGCAATCCTCCTGATATCGAGTCTAACGTACCACTCATTCCCCAGCTTCTCCAAATGGCATCTGTAAGCCCATTCCCGCAACATCAGCCGACCGCGAGTGCAAATTTTCAGGTGTACTCGAGTGTTCAATCATCTTCTACCTCCAGGCCACGAAAGACAAACATGTCAATCTAACCTTCCAGTACAAGAAGATTGAACAGGGGCAGCTGTCATACCCCAAAATTTGCCCTCCATCTACTCAAGAAGCTTCATACATCCCTACTCAAGGATTCCTCAAGAGTTGATCAGACAAACTCTCTCCTAGACAATCAACCCAAACTAGGGTTTGGTATCTCTCAAGTCAAGATGAATTTCCAACATCTCCAATGGTCTTCATGCCTCCTCATATGCTTCAAAGTTTCTCCATGTCAAGTTTCAAGCTTCACATATCAAGTTCCCTCAGACAATTGCTCAGATGATTGAAAATCAGTTGTATTGGACAAAAAGTCAATTGTGGTCAACATACAGTCAAACTTCATAATTTTTGGTCAACATCCTCATTTTGAAGTTACATTCATCATTTGATCAAGGGTTGATCATGATTCATCAAGAAAACTCAAGATTTGCTCAAAAGTCAAACTTTCTAAATTAGGGTTTCTAGGTGAAAAGTCAACTGAACTTTGACTGATCATAACTTTCTCATACTTTCTCAAAAATTTTCCCACCAAAGCTCATTTTGAAGGAAATTCAATTCTCTACAACTTCATGTCTCACAAGAATGTCCAAAAAATGCTTCATTTGAGAGGTATAACTCAAAACATTACAGGTCATTTTCAAAGTCAACAAAAAGTCAACTTTTTGTTTTGAAGATATATTGAGCAGTGTAACTCCAATTGAGATGAGACCAAAAAGGTTGGTTAGAGGACTCTTAGAGCTTTCCAAAAAGTCCAAGAACACTCAAAAATGTGGAAAATTGAGCAAGATACACCATTCACAAGTTGGGCAATTTTGAAAGAATGCACAAAGAGAGATACTTCTAAAAATCAAATTTTTTGCAAATGGGCTTGCTTTTTCTTCATCCAAACTTATTCCTCATACAATTAGGAATATCCAAGCCCAATGCCATGAATTTTTGATTTATTTTTCTATTTAATTTTGAATTTATTCATTTAAATACAAATTAAATTTTAAAATAAATTATAAAATCAAAATTAATTGAAAGATTGATTTTATTCCTTCCTTGAGACTCAAGAAACTCACCAAAGTCCAGCAAATTTCGAAATTTGACAAAAATGGCAAGATTGGATTGAATTGATTGTTTTGAAAATTTGATTTTATACAAAAATCAAATTTTGATTATCATTGAATGGTGATTGATTCTTGCCAAAAACTGTCTCAAATCCATCCAATATAAATACTTGATGCATACCAATCAAAAGAGGACGAAAAAATTGCCTTAGAAACCCTATTCTCAAACTGAAAAAATCGTGGCATGCAAGCAATTGGAGATCATACTTCCAGCCGTTTTCAATCAAATTTGAGGTGCCCAACACATTCCTTGGCATCTCCAGAATCGATCCAGGCCTTTACATTGCTCAAATCCATCCAGAATCAGAAAATCCGTGTTTGGTTTGTTCTTGAAAATTTCAAAATCGATTTCTCATATTCATGCATTATTAACACGATTTGTTGTTGTTTTGTGATTAGTGACAAGTTTGCAAACTCGGTGCTTTAATCGAATTTCCATGGCCGGAATGCATGACACCATTGTTAGGGTTTCAACACGTTTTAGGGTTTTCAAAACAGGAAAAATTGGACCTCAAGACCAAGTACCATTGCATTCTAATGATGTTTCCAATCGAACCATGATCTTAGATATTATTTATATTATGTGTGCTGCGTTTTGATGTTTGCTGTGACTTTGCATCGAACCATGGCCGACGCAGACTTTTCAAATATTCAAAAGGTTGAAGACGAAGCTTGGCGCGGCGAGGAAGCCGAGGAGGACGCGTGTTATTTTCCACTCATTCCGTTCCAAACACGATGCACGTTAGCTCGCTTGGTTAAGGCGTGGACTGTTGAGATGCTTTCCGGTCACGAGTTCGATCCTTCCGAGACCGGTTTGCTTCTTTTCTCAAACTTGCATATTTTTCATATTTCTATTTTTCTAATTATTTTAATATTTTTGCATTGTTTTAATTATCTTCATATTTTTATTTCGCATTTAAAATTCATCAAAATTAATTTTCTTTTATATTATTTTCATAAAATCTTTATTTAATTTAATAAATTAAAAAATATATTATTGCATGCATATTTATTTTTATTTGTAATTTTGCATTTTTTTCATTGTAAATTAATTTTAAATTATTAAATTGCATCTAAAAAATCCCAAAAAATTATTTTAGCATATTCACATTATTTCCAGCATGTAATAATTTTCTCATATAAAAAAATTGCATTTTTTCTAACATTTTCTCTTATTTCGATTTCATCATATTTCCCGATTTCTCGTTCGTTTCACAGGTTAATCCGATTCAGACGATTCTTCCGTTTTCATTTTATTTTTCAATAATGTAATTGTATACGGGATGTAATAGTTTAATTTAGGATTTTATTTTCCGCATTTTAAATTATGTATCTGCCCCAAAGCCTTGTAATAGCGTAGGATTTACTTTCCGCGTTTTACTTTCCGCACCCTATCAATTGCTAGTAATTAGGCGTGTATGGCAAGATAATAATGAACTTAGCCCACTAATTTTCAAAGATAAAATATCTGAAATCAACACACTTCTTTCACACATGCACCCCTTAGGATAATTTTCTCTCGTTGCCTTTCGAATTCAAAAACGGTCATGTCCCTCGAACGTAGAGGTATTCTAGCACCGTTGCCTTCCAAACAAATCATCATAGTCCCTTCGATACAAAGATCATAAGACCCACGATGTCGCCTCCGAATACATGATCTTGACCCTCGATTGTCGCCTACGAAAAATGATGATAGTCCCTTCGAATGTGCTAGGATACTTCCACAGTTGTTTCTATGACCATCCGATGTCCCTTCGAATGTCCCGCTTACATCCAACGAATGGAGCTACCTACCAACTAATGGTATGGATAGCTATTCTAAAGGAAAGTAAAACAATACAACGACCAATTCGAGTAGGTAATAAGACTTTAGTTGCTTGCTCTATCAAAATGCTTTTCACACACACTCTTTTTCAAAGTTCAATTTCTTTTCAAAACAAAACATTTCCGAACACTTTGTATACACTCCTACATGAGTCATTACAAAGTCAAAGCGAAATGCCTCTTTCAAAACATTTTTGTCAAACACATAAAGCAATTTTAAAAGGTAATCTAGAGCAACTAAGAGCCGTAGATAACTACGGATGGAAAGGGTGCTAATACCTTCCTTTTCATAACCATTCTCCGAACTCGTAATCTAAACAAAGGTCTTTTTCTGTACTTTTACCTTCCCTTAATTGGATAAAAATAAAAGTCGGTGGCGACTCTTGCTATCCGCACATTTGGATACAAAAATCCACAAAGTCAGTTCACCGTATCACAACCAATACCTTAAGACTTAGTTTTAAAGTAATCCCGAGTAGTTTATAAAAGCAGTCAGCACCGCCTTAAACGACAAACTACGTGGAGAATCGATAAATATAAGTGATTGATCAAGATTTTTAAAGAAAATTTTTATTAGAAGATGCACTTATTAAGTTAGATGGTCCTTACCAGATCATTTAATTCAACAGTCGCAGAAACTATAAAATATTTATGCAAACATCCATTACGAATTGGTTCAGTGGTCCCTGGTGCTGAACTTGGTAGGGCGGATGACGATCCGATCCCCCGCAATTTGTAATTGGATATAAGAAGGTTTAGAAATATAAGAGATTATATTGAATATCAGCATAAAGCCCAAAAGTAAACAAGCAAACCAAAGCCCAAGACCAGCAAGCGTGAGACGCCACGCCTCAACATCCTAGCCCACTTGAGGCGGCCGCCTCAAGTCCCTTCACAAGTGGGAGACGTCCGTCTCTGCCACGTCAGCCAGTCCACGTAATTTGTGAGACACACGTCTCATGTTTGACCTGTTCTTGGAGGCGCCCGCCTCCTCCTTTTTAGGCTGTATTTTCTCTCCACATTCACATCTTGCATACGGAGTTGAGGAATGGGAAGTTACCAAGTGGATCTATAAATACAAGTTCAAGTCTCAGAATCAAGGTCGGCATTTTTACCGAACAACCGTTATTTCTTATTTCGCAGTTTTATTTCAGTTTGTACTTTGAATTTATTTTCCATTTTTGTTTTCTTTGTTTAGATTTTATTTCCACTGATCTAACCTTACGTTAGATCTAGTGATTTTTATTTCTTGTCGCATTTTTCTTTCGAATTCAAGAAGTCTCCGAGCAAATCCAACCGACCTGTGGTGGATACTCGTTTATTTCGAAGAACAAGATTATTTCCAGTATTCTTAATTTCAGGTTTAATTTAATTATTTTATTTTATTTAATTTATTGTTGCCTGATATTATTTATTTGATTTCGGAAATGTTTAAATATATTAAACCATATTATTTATGCATGTCTGAATTAATTAATATGTCTGGCTAGGTCTTTTTTTGATATTGGTATGTAAATTAATCGAACCAAAGGAATCCAAAATAAACTGGCATAATGTTACGTTGTTAAAAATATTCTTTCTGACTTAGATATCTATTTTAATTTATTAAAAGGTTTAGAAACCAACAGAGCGAAAGTTTGAGGTTAATAAACTGGACTAAGGTTAGAAACCAACAGAGCGACAGTTTGAGGTTTAGAACCAGATAGTGGATACTAGGTATTAATTTTAAAGACTGTGACAGCGTTTTAAAAGAGATTAAACTTTATTTATTTTCAAAAAGTGTTTTTAAATTCGGCGGGATAGCGAGAGCATATGTTAGGATTTAATTGCATGATCCGATTCAACAGAGCGACAGTTTGAGATAGGATTTTTAGATGAATATTGTTTGCTGAAATAGGATTTTTATCAACTTGAGTAATAAGTCAGTGGAAATTTAGATCCCCTTAGGTTAGACGAATTACATACTGATATCTGTTTATTTATTATATTTTCCTTAACCAAAAATCTTAAAGAATTATTCGCGTTAGCTGTATACCGTAACTTAGGATAACGATAGATCGATTTATAGTCTTTGTGGGTTCGATATCTTTTAAAACTACGCGATAGGACTGTGCACTTGCAGTCTGCTGATTAATAGACGATAAAGTCGCGATCAAGTTTTTGGCGCCGTTGCCGGGGACTATTTAAGTCGATATGGTAACTCTGGTGTTACACCGTATAGACTAAGGCACCTTTTACCTTTTACTACAATGTATGACCCAAATTTTTCCTATGCCCATTATCAGTATTTTGAGGAACCACAAGAATCCCATAGATCCGAACTTGAAATACTGATGGAAAACTCTAATGCTTCACAAACCTACTCTTACCCAAACTACCTCCAAAACTACCAATCCCCATATCTTGAAGAACCCCAAGAAACTTATAATTTCAACCAAACTTTTCCTCACCCCAATTCGTCCTATAATTGTCAAACTCAATATTTTGAGGAATCACCAGAACCATATAAATCTGACCTCGAAATATTAATGGAAAACTCTAATGAATCATGTAGGATGATAAGTCGCTTCGGGGAAACACAAAATGAGACTTTAACTTACTTTCAAGACTCTGAAGAATCGCAAGATTTTAATTTCGAAACATCAATAGAGGATTCAGATGAGGTGATAACTAACTCTAGGTTAGAGTCTATGATTGAGCACTTTGTAGAGGCACAAATTATCCAAAATGAAGAAGTACGAAAACAAAGTCTTCAAACTAATGAAACCCTTAGCCAACTAGCCATTATGGTTGAATCCCTCGCATCTCACAGCATGGCTTTAGAGACTCAAATCTCCCAACTCGAACAAAACCTTCTAGGACCTCTACCTGAGGAAGATGTGGATGTTGAAACAACCATTATGGAAAAACTACTTGGAAATCTAGAAAGTGATGATGAGTATGAGGAGAGTGATATTGTGGCCGAGGAAAGTTCTGACGAGAAAATAGTGGAGATTGAGAAAAATGAACCAACAATGTTCGAAAAGGAGGTTGTAAAAGAGGTAGAAAAGGAAGCATCTATTGTAATCCCGAATCACTACATCCCACTGATTCCCTTCCCGAAAAGTTTTATGGAAACTCCGGTAGACTCTCAATCTAAAACGTACGTTGCGGTATTGAAAAATATCCATACTAATTCACCACCATTTGAAGTCTTACCTAAAAAGTGAAAATTAGAGGACCATAAAATTAGGGATATAATTACTGTTAAGAGGGTAAGGTTAACTTATGAGGCGATGGACGAAATCACTAAGCCAAAAATTGAAAAACTTATACTTAGGATAAATCCAAGACCACTACCAAAATGTCGAAAAAAATAACCCGCCCTACAGACGTAAGAAAAGAAAAGGTGAGGGATATGTGAGATGGCTTGATAAGTGGCCATGGAAAATCAACGAATACTCATTCTAGTTTATAATTTTAAATCTTTTTTCTTTTTCGTATTTTCAATTTTTCTATTTTATGTTAAATTTTAAATTTTATTCGGTCAACGATTGCACCCTTTCATCTGATGCGTTTGAACTACTTCTCCGTAATACCGATAATTATATTCAATTAAATAATCTACATTAATATTTATATAATAATTGAATATTCCAATTATCGCATTTTTCCTATTAATATACCGAATTAATATTTCCCAATATTTATTATAAGGCACTATATATATTAGTAATATATATATATTAATTAATTAAAATTCTGATTTAACTATTATATATATATATATATATATATATATATATATATATATATATATATATATATATATATGTACAAAATAAATGTAGCTTGATGTTTGCATGTGATGAATAGCTCTCTCCTAGTCACTTGTCCCATCCCTCTAGTCACGCGCATTTCTCATTTCTCACTGCCCAAGGTGCTTTGTGTTAATTATTCGTGCCATGATTCCCTACTCGAGACGACCGCCCTCTGCCCAATGCAAGCATGGAGACGGACGCCTCAGGTCCCCACACAACGTTGAGACGCTCGCCTCCAGTTTCCTTCTGCCAAGTAGCTTCCCAAGACGCACGTCTCTGGGTTTTGTCTCCCACTAGGAGACGACCGCCTCCTTCGCAAGGCACTTCATGAGACGCCCGTCTCGTCTCTTGATGGCTGTGTTCGTTTTCCTTGGCTTATTTGGTTGTCCGTTTCACCTTTTCCATTTATCACACTTCAATTCCAATCAAACACTCTTTACTCTTCATTCAAAATAATATTCTTTTCATTTCCCACCATCAATTCCCATTCAAACTTTCCCTCTCATTTCCCAACATCTAATTATTTTAATTTATCACTCTTCAATTTCACTTCACTATAAATACCCATCCTCATTTCCTCTCATCCCACAACACCTTCTATCCATTTCTCATACATTTTCTCTCATCAATCCATAATTCTACCATTTTTCTTCTTCAATCCATTCTTCCCTACGACTCCACGAAACAACCAGCGCCAAGTTAAACCAGACCGACCACCACCCGACCTATCCAATATCATTTTCCGCGATAACGACGATGGCCAACAACAACAAAAATATAAAAAAATTCTATACCCGTTCGGTCGTCCCTACGAAATACGTAGATTCCAATTGTTTGGATAATATAGGAATGGAGGATAGCGTCGTATTCATGCTCACTAATACCGGTTTACTCGGTCTGTGCACAAACCCGTATCCAACCTATGAACCACTCGTGCTTGAGTTTCTTAGTTCCTTCTCTTACAACACCATCGACGATCCCTACACAACCGGACGCCAACTTCCGCATGTTCAACCGAGTACTCTCTTGATCAAGAAAGAGTCGCCGAGCTCTTATCTTTCACTCAGCAAGAGCATGTTCATTACAAACCATTCGACGATGACAACGATCTTTCTTGGGATCAAGTCGGTTTCTCCTATGGAATGATCTAACCGTCAAACCACGGAAAGTTGGCGTGATCTCTATGCTTCCCATACATAATCCCGCATTGAGGTACTTTCACCGCGTTTGCTAACACCATCTTTGGTCGGACCAATAATCACAAGGTCAACCAAAATGAGTTGTTTATCATTTTCGTGCCCTCAATGGTCGTGTCAACGCCGCACCTTTCTTGCACCCATATCCACACATGCGTGAACGCCGCAGTACCAATCCTTTGTCTTTGGTGGCATAATCACTCTCTCGCTTATGCTTTAGGCCTTTCAAGAGTTGTTGTCTTTATCGCCATATATGATGTCGGCAACTTTGCTTGATATAATTTATTGCCGGGATTCCCATATAATCTCTCCAAGACAAGATGGCCGGTTTACATTAATGATAAATCGTCGTCAAATTCCTGGTTTCGTGTTACCTTGTCCGAATCGTATCGACGTCCGAGTCCGCGCTAATTGGCGTTATGCTCTTGATGCACCTTCCGCCCCACAACCAGAAAATTATGATGCTAATTTCGCGGCTATGCAAGCTCACATGCATCGTCAGGATCAGTTGTTCAACGCCATGCAACAAACCCAAGCTGATACTATACGTCTCGTACAAGAAATGCGACGTGAACACCAAGAATATGCTTTTCGCAATGATCGTAACTTCGAAGCATTGCAAGCTCGCATAGCGGATGCGCTTAACCTTAACGATTCTGATTCTGACGAACGTCGAAGACCTCGTACTAGAGGTAGAAGAACAAGAGGGCAAAATTCTCAAAGCAACGAGTGATCACCTTGCTCCTTTCTGATTTCCCCTGGTTCTATCGCATTGAGGACAATGCTTATTTTAAGTTTGGGGGAGTCAGAACATTTCTTTGTTTGTTATTATTTTCTTTGCTCTATTTAGTTTTTCCCTTTTAGTTTCCTTTTTCTATGTATTGCAAAATTTCCATTCAATAAAATACATGTTTATGTAATTTTAGTCTTTTATGTTTAAATTTCGTGCTTATTCGAATTTCTCCTTTTTCTTGGTAGGGCGGATGACGATCCGATCCCCCGCAATTTGTAATTGGATAAAGGAGTGCCAAATATAATTACCAGGACTCCTAGCTGGATTATAAAGATCAAAGTGACTAACCGATTACTCCACTATGTGCGCGGAAGGTAAAGGGCTTAATGTGATTGCACAAGAATGAAAACGGGTGAAACAAAACAAAAGTATTAGGTCGAGCTATAATAACATGACTCAAATTGGTCTGCATAAATGGGCTTGTCTAGAGTTATTACGGTGATTTTGGTGTCAAAGTCTAAACTCGAGTTATCCAACAAAGAAGTGAAATTGCAACCTAGTACGAATTGAATTGTGTTATATAATTGCGTTTGACATATGCTCAAGTGATTTTTCATTTTTACTTTTTGCTTGAGGACAAGCAAAGGTTTAAGTATAGGGGAGTTTGATAACACGAATTTATATAACATATTTGACGTAATTTTCATAAACAATGTTACTATTTTTATTTAATTATATTACTTTATTTCTGTATTACATTGGTATTTTCTATGTTTCAGGTATTTGTATTAAATAAAGGTAAATTGAGCAAAGAAGTAAAATCGAGGAAAAATCGGATTAAAAAGCAAAGAAATGATATTTAGAAGGATTAACTAATTAAAGTGTGCAAGAATTAAAGGAGAGGTGTGCAAGCAAAAGCAAGGTTTAGAAATATAAGAGATTATATTGAATATCAGCATAAAGCCCAAAAGTAAACAAGCAAACCAAAGCCCAAGACCAGCAAGCGTGAGACGCACGCCTCAACATCCTAGCCCACTTGAGGCGGCCGCCTCAAGTCCCTTCACAAGTGGGAGACGTCCGTCTCTGCCACGTCAGCCAGTCCACGTAATTTGTGAGACACACGTCTCATGTTTGACCTGTTCTTGGAGGCGCCCGCCTCCTCCTTTTTAGGCTGTATTTTCTCTCCACGTTCACATCTTGCATACGGAGTTGAGGAATGGGAAGTTACCAAGTGGATCTATAAATACAAGTTCAAGTCTCGTAATCGTGGTCGGCATTTTTACCGAACAACGTTATTTCTTATTTTGCGCTTTATTTCGGTTTGTACTTTGAATTTATTTTCCATTTCGCTTTCTTTGTTTAGATTTTATTTCCACCGATCTAACCTTACGTTAGATCTAGTGCTTTATTTCTTGTCGCATTTTCTTTCGAATTCAAGAAGTCTCCGATCCAACCGACCATGGTGGATACTTTCAAGAACAAGATTATTTCAGATTCTTAATTTCGTGTTTAATTTAATTATTTTATTTTATTTAATTTATTGTTGCTCGATATTATTTATTTGATTTCGGAAAGGTTTAAATATATTAAACCATATTATTTATGCATGTCTGAATTAATTAATATGTCTGGCTAGGTCTTTTTTTGATATTGGTATGTAAATTAATCGAACCAAAGGAATCCAAAATAACCGGCATAATGTTACGTTGTTAAAAATATTCTTTCGACTTAGATATCTATTTTAATTTATTAAAAGGTTTAGAAACCAACAGCGAAAGTTTGAGGTTAATAAACTGGACTAAGGTTAGAAACCAACGAGCGACAGTTTGAGGTTTAGAACCGGATAGTGGATACTAGGTATTAATTTTAAAGACATGACTTTTAAAAGAGATTAAACTTTATTTATTTTCAAAAGTGTTTTAAATTCAGGGATAGCGAGAGCATACGTTAGGATTTAATTGCATGATCCGATTCAACAGAGCGACAGTTTGAGATAGGATTTTTAGATGAATATTGTTTGCTGAAATAGGATTTTTATCAACTTGAGTAATAAGTCAGTGGAAATTTAGATCCCCTTAGGTTAGGCAATTACATACGATATCTTATTTATTATATTTTTCTTAACCAAAAATCTTAAAGAATTATTCGCCTTAGTTGTATACCGTAACTTAGGATAACGATAGATCGATTTATAGTCTCTGTGGGTTCGATATCTTTTAAAACTATGCGATAGGACTGTGCACTTGCAGTCTGCTGATTAATAGACGATAAAGTCGCGATCAAGTTTTTGCGCGTTCGGGACTATTTAAGTCGATATGGTAACTCTGGTGTTACACCGTATAGACTAAGGCACCTTTTACCTTTTACTACAATGTATGACCCAAATTTTTCCTATGCCCATTATCAGTATTTTGAGGAACCACAAGAATCCCATAGATCCGAACTTGAAATACTGATGGAAAACTCTAATGCTTCACAAACCTACTCTTACCCAAACTACCTCCAAAACTACCAATCCCCATATTTTGAAGAACCCCAAGAAACTTATAATTTCAACCAAACTTTTCCTCACCCCAATTCGTCCTATAATTGTCAAACTCAATATTTTGAGGAATCACCAGAACCATATAAATCTGACCTCGAAATATTAATGGAAAACTTTAATGAATCATGTAGGATGATAAGTCGCTTCGGGGAAACACAAAATGAGACTTTAACTTACTTTCAAGACTCTGAAGAATCGCAAGATTTTAATTTCGAAACATCAATAGAGGATTCAGATGAGGTGATAACTAACTCTAGGTTAGAGTCTATGATTGAGCACTTTGTAGAGGCACAAATTATCCAAAATGAAGAAGTACGAAAACAAAGTCTTCAAACTAATGAAACCCTTAGCCAACTAGCCATTATGGTTGAATCCCTCGCATCTCACAGCATGGCTTTAGAGACTCAAATCTCCCAACTCGAACAAAACCTTCTAGGACCTCTACCTGAGGAAGATGTGGATGTTGAAACAACCATTATGGAAAAACTACTTGGAAATCTAGAAAGTGATGATGAGTATGAGGAGAGTGATATTGTGGCCGAGGAAAGTTCTGACGAGAAAATAGTGGAGATTGAGAAAAATGAACCAACAATGTTCGAAAAGGAGGTTGTAAAAGAGGTAGAAAAGGAAGCATCTATTGTAATCCCGAATCACTACATCCCACTGATTCCCTTCCCGAAAAGTTTTATGGAAACTCCGGTAGACTCTCAATCTAAAACGTACGTTGCGGTATTGAAAAATATCCATACTAATTCACCACCATTTGAAGTCTTACCTAAAAAGTGAAAATTAGAGGACCATAAAATTAGGGATATAATTACTGTTAAGAGGGTAAGGTTAACTTATGAGGCGATGGACGAAATCACTAAGCCAAAAATTGAAAAACTTATACTTAGGATAAATCCAGGACCACTACCAAAATGTCGAAAAAAATAACCCGCCCTACAGACGTAAGAAAAGAAAAGGTGAGGGATATGTGAGATGGCTTGATAAGTGGCCATGGAAAATCAACGAATACTCATTCTAGTTTCTAATTTTTAATTTTTTTTCTTTTTCGTATTTTCAATTTTTCTATTTTATGTTAAATTTTAAATTTTATTCGGTCAACGATTGCACCCTTTCATCTGATGCGTTTGAACTACTTCTCCGTAATACCGATAATTATATTCAATTAAATAATCTACATTAATATTTATATAATAATTGAATATTCCAATTATCGCATTTTTCCTATTAATATACCGAATTAATATTTCCCAATATTTATTATAAGGCACTATATATATTAATATATATATATATATATATATATATATATATATATATATATATATATATATATTAATTAATTAAAATTCGATTTAACTATTATATATATATATATGTACAAAATAAATGTAGCTTGATGTTTGCATGTGATGAATAGCTTCTCTCCTAGTCACTTGTCCCATCCTCTAGTCACGCATTTCTCATTTCTCAAGGTGCTTTGTGTTAATTATTCGTGCCATGATTCCCTACTCGAGACGATCGCCCTCGGCCCAATGCAAGCATGGAGACGGACGCCACAGGTCCCCACACAACGTTGAGACGCCGCCTCCGGTTTCCTTCTGCCAAGTAGCTTCCCAAGACGCGCGTCTGGTTTTGTCTCCCACTAGAGACGATCGCCTCGCAAGGCACTTCATGAGACGCCCGTCTCGTCTCTTCAGTGGCATGCGCGTGTTCTGGTTTTCCCTTGGCTTATTTGGTTGTCCGTTTCACCTTTTCCATTTATCACACTTCAATTCCACTCAAACACTCTTTACTCTTCATTCAAAATAATATTCTTTTCATTTCCCACCATCAATTCCCATTCAAACTTTCCCTCTCATTTCCCAACATCTAATTATTTTAATTTATCACTCTTCAATTTCACTTCACTATAAATACCCATCCTCATTTCCTCTCATCCCACAACACCTTCTATCCATTTCTCATACATTTTCTCTCATCAATCCATAATTCTACCATTTTTCTTCTTCAATCCATTCTTCCCTACGACTCCACGAAACAACCAGCGCCAAGTTAAACCAGACCGACCACCACCCGGCCTATCCAATATCATTTTCCGCGATAACGACGATGGCCAACAACAACAAAAATATAAAAAAATTCTATACTCGTTCGGTCGTCCCTACGAAATACGTAGATTCCAATTGTTTGGATAATATAGGAATGGAGGATAGCGTCGTATTCATGCTCACTAATACCGGTTTACTCGGTCTGTGCACAAACCCGTATCCAACCTATGAACCACTCGTGCTTGAGTTTCTTAGTTCCTTCTCTTACACAACACCTGTCGACGATCCCTACACAACCGGAACTGCCAACTTCCGCATGTTCAACCGAGAGTACTCTCTTGATCAAGAAAGAGTCGCCGAGCTCTTATCTTTCACTCGCGGCGAGCATGTTCATTACAAACCATTCGACGATGACAACGATCTTTCTTGGGATCAAGTCGGTTTCTCCCTATGGAATGATCTAACCGGTCAAACCACGGAAAGTTGGCGTGATCTCTATGCTTCCCACATACATAATCCTGCATTGAGGTACTTTCACCGCGTTCTTGCTAACACCATCTTTGGTCGGACCAATAATCACAAGGTCAACCAAAATGAGTTGTTTATCATTTTCTGTGCCCTCAATGGTCAGGCTGTCAACGTCGCACCTTTCTTGCACAGCCATATCCACACATGCGTGAACGCCGCAGGTACCAATCCCTTTGTCTTTGGTGGCATAATCACTTCTCTCGCTTATGCTTTAGGCCTTTTCGAAGAGTTGTTGTCTTTATCGCCATATATGATGTCGGCAACTTTGCTTGATATAATTTATTGCCGGGATTCCCATATAATCTCTCCAAGACAAGATGGCCGGTTTACATTAATGATAAATCGTCGTCAAATTCCTGGTTTCGTGTTACCTTGTCCGAATCGTATCGACGTACGAGTCCGCGCTAATTGGCGTTATGCTCTTGATGCACCTTCCGCCCCACAACCAGAAAATTATGATGCTAATTTCGCGGCTATGCAAGCTCACATGCATCGTCAGGATCAGTTGTTCAACGCCATGCAACAAACCCAAGCTGAGACTATACGTCTCGTACAAGAAATGCGACGTGAACACCAAGAATATGCTTTTCGCAATGATCGTAACTTCGAAGCATTGCAAGCTCGCATAGCGGATGCGCTTAACCTTAACGATTCTGATTCTGACGAACGTCGAAGACCTCGTACTAGAGGTAGAAGAACAAGAGGGCAAAATTCTCAAAGCAACGAGTGATCACCTTGCTCCTTTCTGATTTCCCCTGGTTCTATCGCATTGAGGACAATGCTTATTTTAAGTTTGGGGGAGTCAGAACATTTCTTTGTTTGTTATTATTTTCTTTGCTCTATTTAGTTTTTCCCTTTTAGTTTCCTTTTTCTATGTATTGCAAAATTTCCATTCAATAAAATACATGTTTATGTAATTTTAGTCTTTTATGTTTAAATTTCGTGCTTATTCGAATTTCTCCTTTTTCTTGGTAGGGCGGATGACGATCCGATCCCCCGCAATTTGTAATTGGATAAAGGAGTGCCAAATATAATTACCAGGACTCCTAGCTGGATTATAAAGATCAAAGTGACTAACCGATTACTCCACTATGTGCGCGGAAGGTAAAGGGCTTAATGTGATTGCACAAGAATGAAAACGGGTGAAACAAAACAAAAGTATTAGGTCGAGCTATAATAACATGACTCAAATTGGTCTGCATAAATGGGCTTGTCTAGAGTTATTACGGTGATTTTGGTGTCAAAGTCTAAACTCGAGTTATCCAACAAAGAAGTGAAATTGCAACCTAGTACGAATTGAATTGTGTTATATAATTGCGTTTGACATATGCTCAAGTGATTTTTCATTTTTACTTTTTGCTTGAGGACAAGCAAAGGTTTAAGTATAGGGGAGTTTGATAACACGAATTTATATAACATATTTGACGTAATTTTCATAAACAATGTTACTATTTTTATTTAATTATATTACTTTATTTCTGTATTACATTGGTATTTTCTATGTTCCAGGTATTTGTATTAAATAAAGGTAAATTGAGCAAAGAAGTAAAATCGAGGAAAAATCGGATTAAAAAGCAAAGAAATGATATTTAGAAGGATTAACTAATTAAAGTGTGCAAGAATTAAAGGAGAGGTGTGCAAGCAAAAGCAAGGTTTAGAAATATAAGAGATTATATTGAATATCAGCATAAAGCCCAAAAGTAAACAAGCAAACCAAAGCCCAAGACCAGCAAGCGTGAGACGCACGCCTCAACATCCTAGCCCACTTGAGGCGGCCGCCTCAAGTCCCTTCACAAGTGGGAGACGTCCGTCTCTGCCACGTCAGCCAGTCCACGTAATTTGTGAGACACACGTCTCATGTTTGACCTGTTCTTGGAGGCGCCCGCCTCCTCCTTTTTAGGCTGTATTTTCTCTCCACATTCACATCTTGCATACGGAGTTGAGGAATGGGAAGTTACCAAGTGGATCTATAAATACAAGTTCAAGTCTCAGAATCAAGGTCGGCATTTTTACCGAACAACCGTTATTTCTTATTTCGCAGTTTTATTTCAGTTTGTACTTTGAATTTATTTTCCATTTCATTTTTCTTTGTTTAGATTGTATTTCCACTGATCTAACCTTACGTTAGATCTAGTGCTTTTTATTTCTTGTCGCATTTTTCTTTCGAATTCAAGAAGTCTCCGAGCAGATCCAACCGACCTGTGGTGGATACTCGTTTATTTCGAAGAACAAGATTATTTCCAGTATTCTTAATTTTAGGTTTAATTTAATTATTTTATTTTATTTAATTTATTGTTGCCTGATATTATTTATTTGATTTCAGAAATGTTTAAATATATTAAACCATATTATTTATGCATGTCTCTGAATTAATTAATATGTCTGGCTAGGTCTTTTTTTGATATTGGTATGTAAATTAATCGAACCAAAGGAATCCAAAATAAACTGGCATAATGTTACGTTGTTAAAAATATTCTTTCTGACTTAGATATCTATTTTAATTTATTAAAAGGTTTAGAAACCAACAGAGCGAAAGTTTGAGGTTAATAAACTGGACTAAGGTTAGAAACCAACTGAGCGACAGTTTGAGGTTTAGAACCAGATAGTGGATACTAGGTATTAATTTTAAAGACTGTGACAGCGTTTTAAAAGAGATTAAACTTTATTTATTTTCAAAAAGTGTTTTTAAATTCGGCGGGATAGCGAGAGCATACGTTAGGATTTAATTGCATGATCCGATTCAACAGAGCGACAGTTTGAGATAGGATTTTTAGATGAATATTGTTTGCTGAAATAGGATTTTTATCAACTTGAGTAATAAGTCAGTGGAAATTTAGATCCCCTTAGGTTAGACGAATTACATACTGATATCTGTTTATTTATTATATTTTCCTTAACCAAAAATCTTAAAGAATTATTCGCGTTAGCTGTATACCGTAACTTAGGATAACGATAGATCGATTTATAGTCTTTGTGGGTTCGATATCTTTTAAAACTACGCGATAGGACTGTGCACTTGCAGTCTGCTGATTAATAGACGATAAAGTCGCGATTAGAAATTCAATGAAATTCTGTTAAAGGGACCAATAAAGATGTATGAAAATTAATACTATTAGGTCCCTAACATCCACTCCATCAACTCTGATCATTGGATCTAATTCAAAGTTGACCCACTTCATCGACTCTGATCATTGGATCTAATTCAGAGTTGATTCATTTCATCGCCTCTGATTATTGAATCTGATTCGTAGTTGACCCACTCAATCGACTGTCATCATTCGATCTGATTCGCAATTGACCAACTCCACTAACTCTGATCATTGGATTTGATTCGCAGTTGACCCACTCCATCAATTCTAATCATTGGATCTGATTCAGATGTTGACCACCTCCACTGACTCTGATCATTGGCTCTAATTTGCAGTTGACCAACTCCATTAACTCTGATCATAGGATCTGATTTGCAGATAACCCACTCCATTGACTCTTATAATTGGATCTGATTTAGCAGTTGACCTACTCCACTAACTCTGATCATTGGATCTGATTCAGAGTTTACCAACTTCATCGACTCTAATTATTAGATCAGATTTAGAGTTGACAAACTCTACTAACTTTGATCATTGGATCTGATTCGTAGTTGACCAATTCCATCGATCTGATCATTGGGTCTGAATTAGAGTTTACCAACTCCACTGACTCTGGTCATTAGATCTAATTCAAAGTTGACCAACTCCACTGACTATGATCATTGGATCTGATTCATAGTTGACCCACTCCATCGACTCTTATCATTGAATTTGATTCAGAGTTGACGAACTCCACTAACTCTAATCATTGGATCTGATTCAGAGTTGACCAACTCCATCGACTCTGATCATCGGATCTGATTCAGATTTGACAAACTCCATCGACTCTGATCATTGAATTTGATTCAGAGTTTACCAACTCTATCGACTCTGATCGTTGGATCTGATTCAGAGTTGACTAACTCCATCGACTCTGATCATTGGATCTGATTTAGAGTTGACCAACTCCACTGACTCTGATCATTGGATCTGATTTATAGTTGACCAATTTTATTGACTCTGATTCGCAGTTGACCCACTCCATCGACTCTAATCATTGGATCTGATTTAAAGTTGACCCACTCTGTCGACTCTGATCATTGGATCTGATTTAGAGTTCACCAATTCCACTGACACTGATCATTGGATATGATTCTCAATTCACCTACTCCATCAACTCTGATCATTGGATCTGATTCGCAGTTGACCCAATCCATTTACTATGATCATTGGATCTGATTCAGGGTTGACCAACTCCACTAACTCTGATCATTGGATCTGATTCAGAGTTAACTAACTCCCTTGACTCTGATCATTAGATCTGATTTAGAGTTGACCAACTCCATCGACTTTGATCATTGGATCTGATTCAGAGTTAACCAACTCCATCGACTCTGATCATTGGATATGGTTCGCAGTTGACAAATCCATCGACTCTAATCATTAGATCTGATTAAGAGTTTACCAACTCCATCGACTCTGATCATTGGATCTAATTCAGAGTTGACCAACTCCATTGACTTTGATCGTTGGATCTGATTCGTAGTTGAACCACTCCATCGACTCTTATCATTGGATCTGATTCAGAGTTGACCCACTTCATCGACTCTGATCATTGGATTTTATTCGATGTTGACCAACTCCACTGACTCTGTTCATTGGATCTAATTCGTAGTTGACCCACTCCATTGACTCCGATTATTGGATCTGATTCGTAGTTGATCCACTCCATCGACTCTGATTATTGAATCTGATTCAGAGTTGACCAACTCCATCGACTCTGATCATTGGATCTGATTCAGAGTTGACCATTTCCATCGACTCTGATCATTGGATCTGATTCAGAGTTGACCAACTCCATTGACTCTGATCATTAGATCTGATTCGCAGTTGACCCACTCCATCGACTTTGATCATTGGATCTGATTTAGAGTTGACCCACTTCATCTACTCTGATCATTGGATCTGATTTAGAGTTGACCAATTCCACTGACTTAGATCATTGGATCTGATTCGTAGTTGACCCATTCCATCGATTCTGATCAATGGATTTGATTTGTAGTTGACCCACTTCATCGACTCCGATCATTGGATATGATTCAGAGTTGACCAACTCCACTGACTCTGATCATTGGATCTGATTCAGATTTGACCAACTCCATCGACTCTTATCATTGGATCTGATTCGTAGTTGACCAACTTCATCGACTCTGATCATTAGATCAGATTTAGTGTTGACCAACTCTATAGACTATGATCATTAGATCTGATTCAAAGTTGACCAACTCCATCGACTCTGATCATTGGATCTAATTCAGAGTTGAGCAATTCCATCGACTTTGATCTTTGGATATGATTCTCAATTGACCCACTCCATCGACTCTAATCGTTGGATCTGATTCAGAGTTGGCCCACTCCATCGACTCTGATCATTGGATCTGATTCAGAATTGACCCACTCCACTGACTCTGATCAGCAACAAACATCCAAAAAAATCAACTTCAATTTATTCATAAGTCTTCATCTTCACGACCAGCATACACAATTAATCAGAAGAAATATAGTCCCCCGTTGGTTCCACACGAACAATGATTTCTTCCACAGGGGATATCTGATGCAAAACCATACAGTATCCATTGCCTCTAGGTTTCTTCCTTTAGCAAATTCATACCATCCATTCGCAAGGTATGCTCCATGTGTGTTACCATCTCTTTTATTCAAAATGCATTCATGAGGAACTCCAAGTTGCTCATCATACAACAATATGGTTCTCGACGGATTGGCAAAGCAGTTTTCACCACACGTGGAGGAATTTGCTGCCATAATTAAACATTATAATCAATATTAAATAATTTCCACGAAAACTTCACTATTATATGACGTGTTTTATTTTTAACCAACCAGCACATTCGCATAAAACACCTCAGGCACTTCTACTTTCCTGGACCATAACTCTCCCTTCAGAGGTCCTCATATGGGTTTATACCGCATGCATGATATAAAACATGACACTTAAAAAATTAAATATAATTCCAAACATTGTTCCAATCTATAAAAAATTCACAATAAATACATTCCACAATCCTATGATGTTATGACACCCTACAATCCCTCTTACCTGGGACATTCACTATCACTGTCGGATGAAATTTCAATAACTTCTTTTATTGGTTCCTTCTCCTTGCCCTTGCCCTTACCCTTGGCACCTACTGATCGCCCATCTTTGAATCGTTAAATTGAAAACAAATTTTCTTCCTTTTTGTTATTTTTTTCTCTCCTGGTGGTACTATATATATGGAAAAATGTGGTACGTTTAGTTACACCTAACCTAAATAGCAATAAATGACATTAACTCTAAATGGAACAAATATTAATGAACTAGGTCATTGACTGTTGAATTATATTAATTAGTAACATATTTGATTTGACTCCACTGAAACTTAAAAACTCTTATGTTTTATGACACAAAAAACATATGTAGCCTTACCCGAGTCATACAACTATGAATCTACCTCAATGCTCATTCAATTACTACCATTGTTCATCGGTTGATGTAGCCTACCGAAACACGAATCTGAATTTTCCGCAATACTCATTGGATATAATGGCTATACGGGTTGTACATGCATTGGATGCAACACTTGATGCACCACTGGCATCACAGTTTGCAGTCCATACATTACAGGCATTGGCCTGCTTGTGCTTACAACTTTCGTGCGTGAATTCATTGTCAAATTAGCGATGTGAGATTTCGGTGGTTCTGAACATTTATTTTGCACACTATTTTCACCGTTGCAACCTCTTTTTCCTTTCTTGTTCTGTTTTAAAAAAAAAACAAATTTTTATTTTGATACAGATAATAACAGTTTATAATTAATACAACATATCAGACATTGTATAAAAAACATTTAATACCTTCACAAATTGGCTTAAAGAATCAGTTACTGACATCGACTCCATACCAACATTTTGTTCAGATGGCACGTTTTCTGCACCCTGCAAATTATGCCATAGAAACTACTATGTTAATCAAAAGAGCAACAAATTGACTAAAACGAACAAAACATAAGTTTTGAAATTACCGAACAAGTCCTTGCATTATGAGTTATACTGTTGCATTTTGAACATCGCTTAATAGCTTTTGTGTCACTCTTTTTTTTCTTCTTTGGAGCACTTTTGCTCTTCACAGTCAATGGATTACCTACGCCTAACTTTGATGCCCAAATTTGATCGTCCGTACTGCAATACATTTTTTGTAAATTCAAAATGTCGTCCATTATTTCCCCATAAACACCTTCCTTTTTTGAAGCTTCTTTGCAAAAAGTAGTAAATGCAGAACAATATGCACCAAACCGAGCTTGCTCAATCATATTAGAATCAACAATACCATTACAATTCATATTCAAATATTGAATTTTTGCATCCTTCGTCCATCGCGACAAAATCAAAGCGGTGGAAATGTGATTAACATGTTCTTCCTTCATGACATAAAACATATGAGAACATGGAATCCCACGAGAATCCCATAACTTACACTCACATTTTAGCGTGTCACCATCATACGCAACCTCTATTTCATAGCTGCCACGATAATACTGTGTAAGTTTATAAGTCTTACTTCCTCTACGATTTAATACTCCAGCCTTTGTTATTCCATCTCTGACTTCTTTGAAAATCTCCACAGTATAAATTTTCGCGGCATGGCTCTTAAGCAAACCCAGTTAAGTAGTCATCACAGGTATTGTAAACTTTGATTTAAAATCGACAAGTAGTTCATTGTTTCTATAAGAACTCAAAGCCTGCTCAAAGTTGTGCATAAATTCAAAAATACAACATTTTTTCCTAACATAACTCTTGATGATTGCATTGACGGCTTCACATTGAGACGTAGTTCTTATACGTCCAAAAAACTTCTCACGTAGATATGCAGTTGCCCATAGTGATTTATTTTCGTATGTTTTTAGTGACTTGTTTTCGTACGTTTTTCCTTGAAGTTTGTTTTCTTCAATTAGCTCTGACTAAAAATTTTCAAACTCTTACTTTGTAAAATTAGAGTACACGACTTTTTGAAAACCTTGCAAAAATCCAGAGTTCTTTACATTTTCGCCTGCATTCTTATTCACATGTCAAGCGCATCCAGAAACACATGTTTTATAGCTTCTCTCATCGCCCCATCTCCGTCTGTTACAACTGCTTCTAGGTATTTATCTTCCATGCACTCTAAAAAACACTCTAACAACCACTTATACATCTCCGTCGTTTCATCTGACACCAATGTAGCACCAAAAATAACTGTTTGAGAGTGGTGGTTACACCCTGAAAATATAACCAATGGATAGTTGCATTTGTTCTTCTTGTAAGTCGTGTCGAACGCAACCACATCACCAAAATAAAAAAAAGTCAGATCTATTGCTCCCATCAGCCCAAAAAAAAAGACTTCATTCGTCCATCACTACTGACAACATATTTAGCATATAGGATGGGATCAGTAGATGACTTCACATTTAGATAATTTAAAGCAGCGATAACGTCACCATCTTTAATAGTAGCACACATTTTTCTATCAAAATAGTTGTACAAATCCTTCTTTGTAAACCCAATACGATCGTATCCACCCTTTTGAGCAACCATGTACCCCATTATATGACAGGTTCTAGTTCCATGTGACTGAAGGCTGTTAATCTGAGCTCTGTCTGCTTCAGAAATGTCACGATAAATGGGATGTAAATACATAAACCTAGTTGGGGTTAATTCATGGTTGTGAGCCTCTTCCAAAATAGACACTGCATATTTATCCTTGTCGGCTATGTAATGCACACGAAGCTTGGTGGGAAATTTAATGCGGGTCGCATGTCCGTGTTCTTTTTTCCTATCAACCTTTCTAAAGTGTTTCATCTCTCTTAGATCGTGTTTATTGCATACAAACTACCTCATTATTGTTATTTGACCACCCTTAGTCGCTCTGGTGCTAACATCATTTTTCCTAATGGCAAACCCTTTACATTTACCATACTTATAATAAAATTCATTAGCTTCATTAACTGTACCGAATTCCATAGCACGAATTTCATCAACAGTAAGGGCATTAATATTCACCTTTCTATCACCTACAACTGCATCTGCCTCAACATAATCTTCGTTGTGACTTTTACCATCACCATTACCCGAACTTTCGAATGCACTAGACACTATTTCGCTATCATCCTCGGCATAGTCCGATTCAGCATCAGATGGCTCACTGTCACGACATCGAACGTCATTGGAATAATGATGGTCAAAGTTTTCCATAGTAAACCTGAATTACCACATTAGTTAACATACCAAAACCCAACATAAATCACAGTACCTAATTTCATATTCAAATCAAGCATAGACTTTACTTCATTAAAATTCAAATCAAAATTAACACCAAATCTGAATTCTCATAATTTTTAACACAACTAAACTCAACATCAATCTCAAATCCATGTAAATAAATCAAATTTCAGGCATAAAACCTAATTCCCAATTTGAAATCGAATTTAAAACTTTCATTTATACTTTATATGAAATCAATTCATCTTAATGATTAATTTCAAACAAATAGAACAAACATTTTTTAATTTACCTCCTGGTCGTGTTATGTTTGGTGAGCGATTGAATGAGACAAACTCAATTCGCCTGTAGTGTTGGCAAAGAATATGAAACAGAAGATGTGAATGATGAATGGCGGCAAAGAATGGAGGTGGAACACCACAAATGGAAAGATGGCGGACGAACACTACGAAAAAGTTCAGGATTGGGGACGAAAACAAAATTAGGGTTTATGATGTTTAGGTAGTGAGGAAGATGAAATTAAGGTTGTTTTAATTAATTTTATTTTAATTGATTTTCATTATAGATATTACAATTTAAAAACCCAATTTATATGTTAGGGACTTATCTGCAATATTCATAAGAAAATGTTACCACAGTAAGTACATAAGTGACATAAATGATATACAGTCCTATGTGACATTTTAGGGCTTAGGGCATAATTGTGATTGGTCATACTAGTGACATCACCAAAGTATTTATTTTGATGACTTCACCGTATAATTCTCCTTAAAAATAATTGATACATTCAATCTTTCAAGTAGCACTAGAGATAAGGAACAATTACTAATAAAATACTGCAAAGTAAAATTCTCTACGAATGAAAGGTTTGTGTGAGTCTTTCCATTCATTTGAGATTACCTCTCTCAATAGAAAGTTTTTCCATTCACATAAATTTTATGGCAGTTAGAAGTTGTAATTTTATATTTTATAAAATGTTAGTATTCGATTGTGTCAAAGTAGCTAGTCATAGTAATAGGAGTCAATTGTATTTGATAGAGTCGAATATTGGCGAAGTCAGAAAAGTTATAAAGTCGTGGTAAAAATTTAAATACGGCAAATTTATTGTATATAATATATAAATAGTGATCAAACAAAATAAAAGAGATGAAAAATAACCTTACAATAGGATGTTAAATAAAATCACAAGGCAAATGTTCTTTTTGAGACTTCTTTGCGGTGATGTTCGAATAATATTCATATCATCAATTGACTTGAATATCTTTCGCTCAGTGTAACATACCATCAAGTTATTGAATTGCACATCGTTGACCTTATTGCACAATTTAGACTTGATAATCTTCATTGCTGAAAAGACTCTTTCAACAAATATTGTCGACACCGATAATATCAAAGGCTCAAAGCTAACTCAATAAATTTGTAAATCTTCATTGCTAATTTACCATAAACAAAAGCATTAACATAAAATCTCCTCATTAACTTAAAACAAATGCTGAAACAAAAATATGACATTCTTACTAAGCTAGCAAAGAAAATGACATAAGAGGAGAATATTACTAATATTATGTATATCACCCTCTAATTACCATTATTTATTTTGGAGTAATGATATTCTTACACTCAAATCCTACACCAATACTACACTAAATACTATTCACCGTATTTATACGATGAATAGTATTTGTTAAATAAAAATATATATATTTATGAACATTTAATATATATATATATATATATATATATATATATATATATATATATTGATTGCAACTTTAAGAGTCTATGGATTACATTGACTGCAAGTGCATAGTTGTGTCGTGTAGTTTTAAAGGATTGTCGAACCTCAGAGACTATAAATCGATCTATCGTACTCTAAACCTACAGTGTAAAGCTAAAGCTATCGAATAATTTGATTTGGGGGAATTTTTTGAGAAATAAAACTTAAATCTAGTTGAAATATGAATAAAACGGATATCGGTATGCAAGTGTCAATTTTAGGTGATCTGAAGGTTTGTTGGCCAATTTTTCCGATTTAAAAGCCGTTATCTCAAACTTTCGTTCTATTGACTTAGACTATGCTATTAAACCCTAAAGTACGCTTCCGCTGTCCTGCCGAATTTAAAAACAAATTTTGAAAATAAATAAAACCTAATTAGTTTTAAAGCGCTTCCACTGTATTTAAAACCAATGCCTAGTAATCACTATCTGGTTGAAAACCTCAAACTTCCGATCTATTGATTTTTAACCTTAGTCCGATTTTTACTTTCGTAACAAACCTTTTAAAATTATAATTGAAAACTAAAACCAGAAAAAACAATTTTTTATAAAATAATATTTGGCCAACTAATTTCGGATCCCTTAATTCGATTAACCTACATACTTATATCAAAACAATCTAGCCATACATTATATTAATTTCCAGAGCAGAATAACACATAGCAATCAATAAACAAACAACCAATATCATGTTAATAATATTCATGCAAACAATATATTCTAAATATTAAAGCAATTAAAGAAACCTGAAAATAATAAATACTGAAACAAGAATGAACTTCAAGTACATGAACACTCCACCACAAGCCGGCTGGATTTGTTCTTCGAAATAATTAACCAAAGTAACAAAAACAAGGAAATAAAAATACTATGATCTAACGTAAGGTTGGATCTAGTAAAAATTACACAATAGTTCCCGGTGTAGAAACTATTGTGAGAAAAATATATCTGCCTAAAACCTAATGGAAAAGAAATTTGCAGTATTGAAATTTGCTGAACAATGAAAAATAGAAAGCTGATTGCAATAAATAATTCTAGAAAAAACGTCGAACCCTCTCCAATCTCTCAAACTCTCTATTTATAATAATCCATGTAACTACCCTTAGAGAGTTTTTCGTTGCACGTTTGAAGTTTGTTGCTCAGGAAATATAGGAACGGATGCTGAAGAAACGGAGGAAATATCGTGCGTTTGAATTTGAGGAAGAGATCGTGGCGGGGGCCATAGCTGGTGGGGCGGGCGCCCTAGGCTATGTGGCAGTGGCCACTTTGTTGGAGTTGTGGGGCGGGCGCCCCTTGGTTGGAGGGAGAGTGGGGCGGGCGCCCCTTGACACAAGGGTACTTGGACTTGGCTTCATTATAACGAGTCTGGGCTAATTTGTTTTGGACCTTCGTTTGTTTTCGTGTCACTGCTAGCCTTTTACTTGTTTTACCCTTCTTGTACTATTTTAACATCTCATCTTCTTTTAGTTATTTTCCTTTATTTCTTCGCAATTCCTTATTATTTTCTCGAGTATTTCTAAATAGAATGGATACCTGAAACACAAGAGATACCAGTGTAATATTGAAATAAAACAATGTAAATTAAGGAAAAACAATAACATTATTTATGCAAATTAAGTCGAATAAACATTATAATTTCATATATATATATATATATATATATATATATATATATATATATATATATATATATATATATATATATATATATATATATATATATATATATATATATATATATATATATATATATATATATATATATATATATATACATAAAGTTGGTTATTGGTTAATGAAATATGAAAAATTGATTAATAAAATGATGAAGTTGGTTAATAAATAACTAAATATTAGAAATAATTTAGTAGTAAAAATTATCTGGGCTTTTATTAACCAACTCCAATACTTTATTAACTAATTGTTTACTTTATATTAATCAACTTTATTTTGCTACTAAATCATTTTTAATATCTGAACATTTATTAATCAACTCTATTATTTCATTAATATTTGTATAAATATTAGTGGAAGATATGAGAGTATGAATATCATTACTTTGATTTTATCTCTACAGTTTTAAAGTATCGTCATTTTCTTTGAATCATGTCTAAATCAACTAAGAAATTATTCGAAACTCAGTTGGATAAGTTATTTGTTAAGTTTAATTTATATTTATCATGTAAACAAGTCGAATTTGTTTTATAAGATTAAGAGCACTACCTTGTTCAACCAAAGACAAGTGTGTTTTATCTTTCAACAAATTTTTAAACACGTGACTAGGAGATATACTAATAGTGAGATATACTCATCATACTTATGCATCAGCAAAAAAACTTAAAGTATAAAAAACTATGAACTTAGTACACACTTAACAAAACTTGATTAATACCTGAAAGCACAAGAGCAGAGTGAAATTGGTGCAAAATTTCAAAACCCTAACAAAGTATAAAAAGATAAAAGAGATAAACTTCCGAGGCAAGGGTCAGTATATTGGCGGAGGCGAAGACAGTGTTACGGTGGTGTTGCTCGGGATGTCGCCGACAGAGGGAGTAAGAGAAAGAGATGGAGGGAGTAAGTGCCGCTGCCTGAGAGGGAGTCAGATTTTCCTTCCTTTTCTCCTTCATTCATACTTCCCTTTCTGTAATACGCAAACCCTTTTACTTTTAAAAAAAATAAAAATTTTTGATTGTTTTTTAATTTTAAACAGATGGGCTAAAAAAATTATTGAGCCGAGGCTGGGCAAGTGCACACCCTGGCCGGGCCCTAGCTTCGCTCCTAAATACAACAAGAAGTCAAAATATAATTTGGTATATTTTGGGTTTTTAGGTTTTATATTTAGGGTATGAAACTTAATCGTCTATTTAGGCATGACTTTGTATATTTTAATAGACTTAACAATAATTTTCACAATACAATTTTTATAGTTAATAGACTTAACAATAATTTTCATAATATAACTTTTATAGTTAATAGACTTAACACCGTTTTTTTTTAAAATTATATGTTTTTCATTTCACAACTAATGGTGGGGGTTGATTTTTATTAAAAGAACGCTGCAAAGTGTAAAAAATCCCGCAACTATTTAAAAAAAAGGGGGAAATGAAATGGTGCAATTAGTGAGTTACAGATGATAGGTGACCGTTTTGCACGTTGTCTGACACAGATTTTGTGAGATGAATTTTATTTCGCAAGTTCCAAAGTCCCTAAACGTTGCGGGATTAGAATCACTTTACAAGTGTTTTTTAAAAAAGGGAAATGCTAACCAGTCTTATTGGGGCACTTTTTAAATATTTAAAATAGTAAGATTTTTTAAAAATGTATGTAATCAATACATTGAAAATTGAAATAATTGACTTTTATAAAATAAAAAAAAATTATTTAGTATCATTAAACATTGCCCTTATGACATTGGTTAGCAAGACCCTTTAAAAAAATAGAGGGAACTTAAGTGTAGCGTTTATTGTGGATACTTAGTGGCATGTGACTTTTATGTGTTTTTAATGACGCAAAAGTTGTGCGGTGAAATTCATCTCGCAAGTCTCAACAACTATAAAATTTGCGGCATGCAAATTACCTCGCAAACTTGTTATAAATATCACTACTTTAGCTTCTTTCCCCACATTCCAATAACATCCAAATTTTATTTTCTCTCTCTTCTTTCGTTTGCGGTTCTCCCTCTACAAATCCCTCAAAATCTTAAGTTTCTCATTTTAAACACAAATCAAGACTCTCAACTCTCAAATTTGTTGTTGGATTCAAATTTTCTTTCATCTTTTTCATCAAATTTATTTGTAAAAATGCACATATGAAATAAATTATCTGTTATTTTAAACTGAGTTGTATGAGCTAGTTTAAATTATGTCTTTTCCATTGAAGTTTGGTTGATATTATACGATTTTATTGTGTATAAATATGTTGAAATAATAGAATATATACATGTTTGTAGCATAGGTAAATTGTTAGAAAGTATTAAAAATATGTTTTTATATTCGATATAACAAAATTAAAATAATTATTATTCTATTTTTAAGTTTGTTAATAATTTCATAAATAAGTAGATATTAAACTTTTTTGTTTGTTTTATAATGTTCTGTTGAAAATTAAATCAATATTTTTATAACATAATATGATTAGAACATAAATAAATAAATAAAATATATTTTAAAACTGAAAATTATATTTTTAAGATCTGATCAATATTATTTTTTTAAAACATAAAATATTATTTTCTAAAAACATAATTTTATTTTTATAAAAAAAATAGAATATTATTACTAATATTATATTTCTAAAAATAGAATAATATATTTTTAAAAACAGGATATTAAAATTAAAAAAAAAAACATAATACTATTATTTTTGAAAAAAATAGGATATTGTTATTATTTTTAAAACATAATATTATTATTATTTGTAAAAACAACATATATTATTTTTAAAAACAAAATATTATATATTTTATAAAAAAAATATTTATTTTTGTTTTAGAAAACAACATATTATTTTTAAAATCAAAATATTATATATTTTATGATCTGGGCTGGTGATCAGAATTGGAGACAGGCGGAACAGATGAAGATCCTTCGAGCAAGGTTAATGTTGAGGAGGGGTGGTGTATCTTCAAGAAACTCCGATGCTAAAGTAAGTAAATGTTTAAAGTGAGAATAGTGAATATTAGGATTTTGAGAGTAAGAATGTGATACCTTGCCCTCAAGGATATGAGGGTTTATATAATGATCATAGGAGAATTTTCATTGCTTTCTATATTTGGGCCTGGATATCCGGATCCGCGAATATAGCTATCCGAGCTGACTTGGTTAGACCGGGCGCTGATGCTCGTAACTAGCCGTCATGTCGAGCAGAGGAGACATAACATGCATAGTCCATAGTGAGATGAACTACGGATCTGCTCGACAGGTGTCGAACAGGGGACGCCCCGTGGCGCATGAAGCAGACAGGTAGAAGCCCTCAATATGTTGTTGAATCTCGGGGGATTGTTGTACCTCGAGGTGGAGTGACCTGTCCGACAGGTATTCGGGCAGTCTAGAACAGTAGCCCCCAAGTCGTGGCGTCTGGATACAGGGGCGGTGACTTGATTTCGAAGAGTGTAGTCGAGGTCGTTTTATCCTGGGAGATTAGGAGTTGTCGAGGAAGCGAAAGGTTGGAGAATTTGGAGGGTTTTTCGTCCATGTGGCCTCGAGCTATGTGCATTGATTGCTTGGCAAGCCTAGGAACTAGGGTGTAATGATGAGTCCCTTAGGTTCCCTAGGCGCGTTCAAACGCACGTGCGGAGATGGGGCCTATAAAAGGGAGTAAGACTCGTCATTTGGTGGTTTTTCTTCGTCTGATCTTGCTCGCGTATGCTCAACTTCAACACCCATCAATCCGAGGAACCTTAATTAACGTGTTTTAGAACCATCTCCGCCTTCCGCCGCCGTGTTAGTGTCTCGATCATCCGTTCCAAATCTTCCATCACTCTTAAACGGTATGTTTTCGAATCTTCTGCACGAGCTTGTTTGATTAAGCTTCAAAAATCTCCTTATGGTGGTGAGCGGTTGCTCCGCCTTTCCGTTGCATTTCACGCTGTTGGGTCTTCCTGCGTGTCTATCCCATTGATTTGGGATGATTTATTCTGAGCGTTAGGTGTTTTAAGAGAGGGCTATGGATAGAGGAGAGAGATTCTCGTTCGGCCGAGCCCTTTCACTTGATTAGTGGTGGAAGAGCGGATTTGATGTTTATGTCGAGCTCACTGACTTCCTCTGCTTTTTAGGTACTATCGTGGACACTAGTGAAGATAATAGTGGAGGCTCCGAGGGTTCCGAGAAAGAATATTCTGATTTCTCTTTCGAATGGGAAAATGTCTCGGTGGAGGTCTTAGGGGAGGAACCTGTGCCGACTAAGGATGTGGCCCCCTCTACTATTCCGTCTGATAGGAAGGATCCGACGGTTTGGGTGGGCCCAGAGGTTAGGCTTAGGGGGTCATATTTTACTGATTGTCGGAGTTAGATTTTTGACAAAGTGAATTGGTATGATCCCGAGGAAAGTGGCACGAACGAAGAAAGGGGTCAAAGGGATTAGATCGTATACATAATTGCATCCAAGCATCGGGTATGTTCGATATACGAGGATGACCACATCCCAGTGTTCGACATTTGGTTTAGGAAACTAGGGTTTCGTCTTCCTTTCACCGATCTGCAAGTGGCGGTATTCGACCACCTTCGCTTGGCTCCATCCCAACGCGATAGCTTTTATCACGGTGTTTGAGATCATATGTAAATTTTTGGAGATTGGTGCCACCCTCCCTCTGTTCGTCTATATTTTCTGTCTCCAGAGAAATTCGGCCAAAGGGGACGGGGTGGTTCGATTGAGTTGGGTATCGTTTCGTCAGCAGAATGGGAAGCTCTTCAAGCCTTATCAGGAATATGTATGTTTCTTCAAGGACAAGTTTATGTTAGTCTGAACAATCTCTAAACAGGCTCTCTTTAAAGTTTTTACGAGGACTCACGCTTTCGAGGAGGATGACTCTCCCAAGATGAATGAAAAGGAGGAACGAGTATACCAACTAGTGTCAAAGTTTAACTTTCAATGGAAGGAGGAGCATTTCGAGCAGAATGCGGACCAATATGTGTGGGCCAAAGAGGAACTAGATGCAGAGGATTTGGCCAGCCTTGGCATGCTATCGTCCTACGTCGAGGGTCTTCCCCAAGTCCAACGTATTGGAAAATGGGGAAAGGCGCTTGTGGGAGAAGATGGGGGTTATGTTTTTGAACCTCCGCTCATCAATGTGAGGGATCTTCTTCTTAGCGGGGATCCTAAGGCTTATTTGGGTAGATGACTTGCTATTTTAACATTCGTGCATTATTTTCTTTTGTGTTGTTGCTGAGTGTTTTTCAGATCTGTCTGGTTCTTACCCGAATTCTTTTTGTTGATTGCAACTAAGATGGATCCGGCGCAGGAGCGTATTGCTCGACAGATGTTGCAAAGGAAGAAAGGGAAAGGAACGGGATCTCTGAGTGATCCGAGGGTGACTCCTAAAGCTACTCCAGGCCGATCCTTGACGAGTCATGTAGCTGGGGCACTGTCCCCTCAACAGACTCCCTTGAAGAATAAGAGGGTTCGGGTAGATGGAGCGTTGGATCTGATCGGGGAGAAGGGCAAAGGGAAGTTTGATCTTCCCCCTTGTTGGCTCGACCGAACATACTTCAAGAATATGAGCGTAAATCTGCCTCGTGCTGAGTCCCTCTTGCTGGAAGAAATGGATCGGCCATCCAAGAAGGCGGCTCTCACTAAAGATATAGGCGCATGGATGCACATTTTTGAGATGGTTGCAGCTTATTGCGTACTCAGCCAATCCCCCGAAGTTGAACTTCGAGCGCTCAATACTAAGGTTAAGGAAATGAAGAAGATCGATAAGAATCGGGATGAGGCTCAGAAGAAATTATCCGTTGATCTCAAACGGGTCGTCGAGGAGCGCGATGAGGCTCGAAGGGACAATCAATTGTTAGTTGACGAAGTTGCAGGATTGAAGGTTGACCTTGCTCCGATCGAGGGGGGAACTGAAGAGTTTGTGGGGTTGAAGTCCCGGGAACATTTGATCGGGCGGATACAATTGGCCTATGATGATGCGGTGGCGGCTTCGACGGGGAGTTTCGAGAATGCCTTAGCCCAAATACGGGTTCTGAACCCGAGCGTGGAATTGGTGACCGAGGGAATGAGAGTTTATCATTATGTCGAGGATGGTATGATAAAGAGGCCCACATTCCTTGATGACATGATCATGGAAGAGACTCCCCCATATTTGACCCCCAGAGAAGATCCAACTCAGCTTACCGAGTGATTCCTCGTTCTGTTCTTGATATGTTGGTTTTGTATTATGTTTGTTTGGGCATGGCCCTTTTTATGTAATGACAGTTTCGGTCTTCGTGACCGTTTTTATATTTTTGTTGGGGTGGAGTCCTCGTTTTAACTCCAAGACAAACTCGACCCTTGTGGTCGTTAATGTAATCTTAATATCTTTTATTTATCGTTTTGTTGTATGCCTGTGATACTTGTTGATTGGGGCATGCTTGTCTGATGCAGTATTTATTGTTTGGGAGAATGCTCGTTTATTAAGTGTGGTCTTCGCTAGTGTAGGGAAACTAGCCAAAGGGGGCCAGTTTATCTGTTGGGCTTGGTTCGGAACTCAAGTTTTGATTAAAGGATTGAGATCGGTGGTGTGAACGTCCCATCGCGAGCTGGGTGTTTTGCAGGGCAAGGTACTTAGACAACGGGGCTCGTTTGAGTCCCCCGCATCGGGGCGGAGATCTAGCTCGTTATATAAGTAGAGTGAGTATCTCTTTAATTTCCAAGATATTATGCATTGCTGGTACCGGGGTGTGCGCTTGATGTCGAGTTGTAAGCACCTGGGTGGTTTCTAGAGGTGTGTCGACTGTATGTGCCTCAACTACAGTATTTTTTAAGTTTTTCGGTGTTCCATGATCGAGCAAGTTGTTCCCTTGAAGATTTTCTAGGTAGTAAGCCCCCGTCCTTGTCTTGGCGTAAACACGGTAAGGGCCTTTCCAGTTTGCTGCGAGTTTTCCCTCGGCGGAGCTTTTAAGGTTCCGCTTGAGGACTAGGCTTCCAACGTTGAATTCGCGAGGAATGACTTTGGCGTCATAGCGGAGGGCTATTCTCTGTTTGAGAGGTTCTTCTCTCAGGGAAGCCCTCATTCCTATCTCCTCGACCAGGTCGAGTTCCTCTCTTAAGGACTGATCGTTCATCTCCTCGTCGAGCGGAGATTTGGTTCTTCTTGATGGCTCGACAGTATTTATTGGAATGATAGCCTCGGTTCCATAGGCTAGTCGGAACAGGGTCTCCCTGGTGGACGAATGTGGATTAGTTTGATAGGCCCAGAGTACATGGTGTAGTTCTTCGACCCACTTTTTTTATTCACCTAGCCTTCGTTCGAGTCCGCGCATTATGACCTTGTTCGCAGATTCGGCTGGCCCGTTCGTTTGGGGTGTTCAACTAAAGTGAAGTGTTGTACGATTCCCAGATGAGTAACGAAGTCTTGGAAGTTTTTGTCGGTGAATTGTGTCCCGTTGTCGGTGACTATAGCTTGAGCTATGCCGAATTGGGCGAGTATGTTTCTTTTATAGAAACATAGGATGTTCTGAGATGTGATCTGGGATAACGCTTCAGCCTCTACCTATTTGGTGAAGTAATCGACGCCTACTTTCAAGTATTTGTTTTGATATGCTCCCAAGACGAATAGGCCGAGGATGTCGAGCCCCCACCATGAAAAGGTCCAGGGAGAAGAGAGGGATTTGAGTTTGCTCGGAAGAGCTAAATGCATGTGTCAGTTTCGTTGGCACTTATCACATTTTTTCACGTGTTCCTTGGAGTCGAGCTGCATGATCGACCAATAATCACCGACCCGGAGGGATTTCCTGGCTAGAGATCTTCCTCCTAGGTGTTGGGTGTTGATGCCTTCATGTATTTCTTTTAATATATGTGGCACTCTGGCTTCTTCGACGCATTTGAGGAGAGGGATGGAGAATCCCCTTCTATAGAGTTTTTCTTCGAGCATGAAATATGAACACGCCCTTCGTCTGATGATGCTCACCTCTTTGGGATCGTCGGGTAGAGGTATATCTATAAGGTATTTATAGAGAGGTGTCATCCAGGATGTGCCTTCTTCGATAATGAGCATGTTATGGCTGAGGCATTTTTTCTCGATGCTTGGTCAAGGGTGTATTTCCTGGATCACTGATTTGTTTCCTCCTTGTACTGGCGAGCTTGGGTAGAACATCTGCTCGAGCATTGTGTTCTCGATGGATGTGTTGTATGTTAACGGAGGTGAACCTCTTCATATGATCTTGGACGAGGGTCTAATATTCGGCCAACTGATCGTTCTTGATCAGATATTCCCCTCGGACTTAGGAGGCTACGAGTTGTGAGTCTGTGAAGATTTTGACCTCTTTTCCCCCCATATCCTCGGCGAGATAGAGGTCGGCGAGGAAAGCCTCATACTCTTCTTCGTTGCTGGAAGTGGCAAATGAGAGGGCGAGGGATACTTCGATGAAGATCCCTTCTTCGTTTTCTAGAATTATACCTACTTCGATTCGTGTCGAGCTAGAAGCACCATCGACGAATGTCCATCTGTTGGTCCCTTCTTAGAGTGCTGGGAAAGTCATCTCTTCCACGAAATCTTCTAGGAATTGTGCTTTGAGGGCTTTCCTACTCTTGTACCTGATGTCGAACTCAGATAGTTCCAAAGACCATTTGAGCATTCGTCCAACCATGTCTAGTCAACCTAGTAGCTATTTGATGGGTTGATCTGTTTGAACTATGATGTTGTGTGCCAGGAAATAGTGGCGGATTCGTCTTGCAGCATTGACTAGCGCGAGGGCTATCTTTTTGATCTATTGGTATCTTAGTTCGTTCCCTTGTAAGGCTTTGCTCGTGAAATAGATCGGTTTCTGTCCCTCCATGGTCTCTCGGATGACAGCCGTGCTAACGGACTCAGATGTCACAACCAGATATAGGTACAAAATCTCTTCCTTCTCTGGTCGTGATAATACCGGGGGGTGGGATAGAGTTTTTTTGAGATGTAGTAGGGCTTGTTCGCACTTCTCGGTCCAGTCGAATACAACCTCTTTCCTTAGTAGTTTGAAGAATTGGAGTGCGTGTTGTGTTGACCTCGCGACGAATTGTGATAATAAGGTGACCATCCCGTTGAAGATTTGAATGGATTTTTTGGAATTCATGGTGGGTAATTTAGAGAATGCCCGACATTTGTCGGGGTTAACTTCTATTCAAGGCTCAGTAAGATAGAACATGAGGAATTTCCCGGCCCGAACCCCGAAGGTGCATTTCTCGAGGTTGAACCTCATTTTGATTCTTCTGGCTTGGTCGAAGACTTATCCGAGGTGTAGGGCATGATCGATTTCCTCTTGGGATTTTAAGATCATGTCGTCCACATACACTTCGAGCATGTCTCTGATTTCGCCTTTGAAAACTATGTTCATCATTTGTTGATATGTAGCGATGGCGTTCTTCAGGCCGAAGGGCATCACATTGTAGCGATAGTTGCCCGATTCAGTCATGAAGGTTGTGTAAACTTTGTCTATTTTGGCCATGGGGATTTGGTTATATCCAGAATAGGCGTCCATGAATGAAAGTAATTTAAAACCTACAGAATTACCAACGAGTTTATCAATGTTAGGCAGGGGGTATGCGTCCTTAGGATATGCCTTATTAAAATTAGAGTAATCAATGCACATGCGCCATTTTTCATTATTCTTTTTCACAAGTACAAGGTTGGAAAGCCAAATAGTATATTGGGCTTCCTAAATAAAATTAGCCTCTAGGAGGTCCCTAACAGCTTGCTCGGTGTTAAGGACCAAATTGTAGCTATTTTGTACATGATTTTGTGGTCCTTAACAATGCCTTTTTAATTAATTAGTAGTATTTATTCTAGTATTTTGGTTTAATTATGTTTTTATTTAGTTTTTGTTTATAATATATTATTTAACTTAGTTTACTTTTAATTGTAGGTTTTTATTGATTAATGATCTCAAGCTTGGATTCAAGGACACTTGAAGAGCTTTTGGGATGATTCTTTTTGAATGAATTTTTGGATGAAGAAGCATGCTTCAGGTCGCGCTCAGCGCGGTTGGAGCATGAGCGCGCTCAGCGCGCATAACCGAGCTTAGCGCGGTCTGCGAAAAACAGAAAAAGGACAGACCCATGCTTTCACCTTTTTGGCCACCAACTCCATCATTTCCAGCTGGCTTTTGGTGTGTTAGGCAAGGGAGCTTCACTTCATCATCATTATCTTTCATTGTGTAAAAATTAGGGCATAGATTTTGTAAGAAAAACATAGTTTTTCATCTTGATTCTTCATGTTCATCATCTCCTCCAACAATCTTGTGAGCAAAGCAACCATGGAAATGTGTGGCTAAGTTCTTTTTGTGTCAAGATTAGAGGTAGTTGATCTAACTAGTATGTATTTCTTTTAATACATTTGTGTATGAACATGGTTGATGATTAATATAGTTGAATATCTTTGTTCTTCATCTTTATGTTTTGAAACTTGCTTGAAAAAGAATGCTTCAAAATAGACCTAGGATATTCATCAACTAATGAACAAATGCTATAGCTAGATTTGTGGGTTAGTGTTTACAAGTATTGGGCTTAATGTTTATCATGTCAATAGTTGAAGTGAGAAATCATTCAAGGATTAACATGATAAAACTCACAATCTTGGTGAGGAATCAACAAGATTGAGAGGATATGTATTTATAGGAATCATCAAACTATTTCATCACTTGATTAATAGAATGCATATGAAATTAGGTCAATGAAACTAATCTTGACATGCTTCCATCAATTACAAACAAACTCCAACTCTCTTGAATCCAAACCATAACTCTCTTTTGAAATGACTAATTTAGTTACTTGTTTGGAAACTCATGATACTAGTAGCTTAGGAAACAAACCCTTCGGTTACTTTAATCTTAAAATACGCTTTTCTATTGAAAGACTACAATATACACCAATCCCTGTGGAATCGGTAATTAAAAATACTTGTTCGCGGAAAAATCCTACAACACCCGGCAGCCTCAATTTTCTCTGGGGTCTGCTTTCGCCTACGATGTGCTACGACCTTAAGGGCAGGATCAACAGTCAGATGATGACATGCCACCTCTGGGTCGAGACTAGGAATTTCCGTCGTGCTCCAGGCAAAGAGGTTTACTTTGTCCTTCAGGTATGCTTTGAGCTAGTTTCGGGCGAACTCTAGAAGATTTGCTCCGATCTTGACTCCTTTGTTGGGGTCGTTACCAAGCGGTACAAGCTCAAATTCACCGTTTGGGATCAGTCTTATATACTGCTTTGAGGATCCTTCCGAACTGTTGGGAACGGGTGCATCTTCCTCAACCATCGGAGCTTTACGTTTCCTTTTTCTCTCTGCCAAGTCCTCGGGCTCCAAACGGCTGTTGAGGTCGATGTTGTCGACTCGGGGGAGGGGTTATAGTCTATGAGAGCTTTCTGGAAGGTCGACTCTGCCTCTGACCTGCGGTTGGATATTGATGGAATCCATGCCCTTCGTAGATGCTTCAAAGCATCTTCGGGCGGCCTGAATGTCTCTGTGCAAGGTCGCCACTTATCCGCTCGCCATGTAGTACTTCTTCTTCAGATGTACTGTGGATGATACTGGAATCAGATCGGCTAGAGTGGGTCGGCTAAAATGCACTGATATAAGGACGGGAAATCAACGACTAGGAACTGGGTTTTGATCGACTTGTCTGTTTCCCCAGCGCCAAAGGTCACGATCAGCTCTACGTATCCCCACGGTTTCGCCGTGGAACCATTGAATCCCTACAGATCCGAGCCAATGTAAGGAGTCTGGTGGGTCTCATTGAGCTACAATGTGCAGAAGAGGTGAGTGTACATGATATCGACCGAACTTCCTTGGTCGACCAAGATACGTCTAACATCAAAGTTAGCCATCCGAACGCACACGAACAGGGGAATATTTGCATTGGGGGCACCCTAAGTAGCCCCTCCTTGTAAAAGGCCAGTGGGTGAGACTTGCCTTGAATTTTATCGAGGGTAGCGCCCAGATCTGAACTTGATTTGATGAGGTCATCAAATCTCCTCTTGATTGATCCGATGGTGTTCTTGGTGAACCCTCCACCGGAGATGACCATGGTTGTTGTGAAGGACTCCTAGGGGCTATGGGCGGCGAAGTACGCCGGAGTGGTATCGAGGTCAGGAAAGATGAAATCTTCTAGCCTGGATATGCTCATCGCTATGGGCATGAAGGACTCTTCAGTAGGTTTTTCTTCCTTGACCTTACTGGACAAGGGAGTTTCTTCCTTTGTAGGCCCCTTCTTCTTATATTACTTGAGATGCCCGTCTCTGATTAGGTTCTCAATTGCACCCTTCAGGTGGATGCATTCGTCTGTCACATGCCCGTGACTTCTGTGAAATCTACAATATTTGCTCTTATCTGTCCCCGGTTTTGGCGTAGTCTATTGGGGGAAACGTACTCCACCCTGTTTGAACTCGGAGTTCGCACAATCGGTCAGGACTCGTTCCCGAGATGTGGTGAGGGGTGTATAGTCACTGAATCGACTGATTGGCCCCTTGTGGTCTCTAGCGTCATGGAGTTTATCCTCCCGTCTTCTTTCTCCTCCTCGACGGGATGTCGAGGTATCTTTGCTCTTTGAACTTTTGACATTTTCCCTATATCGGGTGTCGCGAGCACAATTAGCGGTTTCCTTCTCTTCATATTTGATGTATGCTTGGGCTTTCAGGAGGAAAACATCCAATGTTGACGGAGTTTCGATGCCTACGGCCTTCGCGAAATCGCTGCGAGGGAGCAATCCTCTTTCGAGGAGATATTTTTTCATGTCGTCCATTGTCGAGACTTGGACGACTTCTTTATTGAATATCTCGATGTAGGCTCGAAGATATTCTTCTTTACCATGGATGATGGCCTTTAGAGAGGCTTCCGACTTAGGGTGTCATCAGGATGTAGTGAAGTGTCTGGAAAATAATCTTCCCAAGTGCTTCCACGATGTGATCGATCCTTCGGGAAGGCTTTTGTACCATGCCATGACCCCTTTCCTTAGGGTCGTAGGGAAAAGGCGGCACTTGGTGGCCACTCGGACTCCATGATAATCGAGAAGGGCATCAATGTTCTCTATATGCTCGTCTGGGTCGGTGGTGCCATCGTAATGCCCGAGTCTAGGTGATTTTTCCAAACTGGACGAAATAAGGATGTCCATGATAGCCCGATATAAAGGACCATGGTTCTCGTCTTCATCGCTCTGGTTAGGAGAGAGGGAGACATAAAGGTTGTTTCTTCTGTGATGGGGAGATAGGTCTCTCTCCTGTCGTGACTTGGGCGACAAAGAATGGTCGCGGGAGCGATGTGGCTCTCTCTTCGTCTTCTTGTGCGAAGGAGATCCACGATTTTTCTGAGGAGGGGTGTGTCCCCTCTTGTTTAGAAAAGAACGGTTGAGATGAGCTTGACTTCGTGCAGGTCTTCTTGGCGAGGGGTTGCGGGAGGTGGTTGTTTTAGGTCCCTTTTATCTTTTACTTTTACATTGGTTTTATTGGAAGGCGTATAAAAATTTGGCATGTAATTGACAAAAACAACTTAACTTGTTTTGCCATGTAATGAATTAAACGAATTGTTCTAATACACGGCTGCCTCTTTTACTCTCGACTAGGGGTGATCGCGGTGCAGTTTGGCGATTTTTTACGTAAAAAATCATCCGAATTGCGAGAGAAAAAGGCATGCGGTTTGGTTTGGTTGATTTTTAGAGAAAAATCAAACCAAATCAAACTAATGCGGTTTGGTTGGTTCAGTTGGTTCGATTTTTAACAAATATTTTATTGAGTCATACATACACATATAGATGACAACATAACTTTGTATTTGGTCAGTTATACACTACCAAATAGAGACAAAACTCATCATATTTGGACAACAACTTTCCTTTTAATATGTAAAAAATTAGATTAGACAAAGGTGGAATAATAAATATAAAATAATAGTATAAAATAATATCAAAAATATTATAATGAAATAAAAAAAAAATAGAAGAGATGAGAGATTAGTGAAGATGGAAAAGAAAGAACATAAGAGATGAGATATTTAAGATAAAGATGTGCGATAAAACGAAATTGAAAGAGAGAACATTTGCATAAAAATGAAAATGTGAAAAAGAAAGAATATAAGAGAGTAGAGATTAGAGAAGAGACAAGATAAGTGGTGAAGATTGCGTAATAATACTAGGAGAAATTTAAGAAGACTGAAACTGAAAACATAAGTGTAAGGATAAGAAAACTGATCGTAATGATAAGGCTAATATATAATAGGTTCAATTTTGAGTTAGATGCAAATTAAGTAATATTTAGGTTTTAACATAATCCAGTTTGATTTGGTTTGCAAAATACAAACCGTAAATCGAACCGAACCATGAGATTTTGTTAAAAAATAAACCAAATTAATCCGAACCAAATACAATTTTTTGCTGTTTCAATTTAATTTAGTTTAATTTGTGATTTTCTAGTGGATTGATTTGATTTTGAACACTCTTTTCCTCAGTAACATCTCTAGATGGAAATAATCTTCACAATGAAAATGTCACCAATGCCAATTTTCATTTACCGCTACCGAGAGTGGGAGGTACGTTTTGCATGTTTTTGGATGGATAGAAAAAAATGTATATGTACCTCAATCAACCTCGATTGGAAAACTGGAATCTCTGCCTCAGATTGGGACTCTGTTGAAATTTTTTTTTGAGGTAATTAAATAATTGCATCCATTCTCTCTATCATTGCCTTTGTAAAATCTGTACATGATTTGTTTATATAGAAGTGTTTAATGAGATTCATTTTGGACAATGGCTAAAGAGAGGTGAACTTGAGCTAAGGAAATTTGATGGAGCAATGGAAGTCATTCATCAACATCTAATATACTTAAAGAATAGGTAAAATCTCTTATGTTAATTATGAAGATTGAACATACTTGAATATTTGAATATGTGTTGTCTCTTATTTTAAAAGCAGCATTTGGATTATAATTTCTTATGGTAACAATATTATTTAATATAATTTAATATAATTTATAATTGGTTATAATGGAGCAATCAATTAATTGATTTAATATTAAATTAAAAGAAAAGTACATTGACTAAAAATAGAAAATAATAAATTATATTTAAGAGAAACAAAAAAAAACATAATTATTAATAATTAAATTTATATTACTATTAGTATATGGTATTGTTTATAAGGTAGACTCATTATTCCAATATTAAAAAAAATTATTACTCTTTATAAAATTTGTTATCTATTTTTTTAATATCATTAGCTTATATCATTTTCACTTATAATTACAAATCTTATTACATAATAAAAAATGATAATTTAAATTATATTTATAATAAAAATATTTTGTTTAATTTTTAGGATTTATAAGTAAAGTCATAATTACAATACTAATTAATTTTCATGTATCAAATTTATAAATTAATATTTTCTCAAATCATACTAACATATTATTTTGTAAACATAAATACCAAAAAAAATATTTTAAATTTTATTTTAACTATATTGTCTTATTTAATTAACTAGACAAAGTTATGTTAGCATATTACATAAATAAAATTTATTATTGATTTAAATACTTTATATACAAATATTTATTATTGGTCCAAATATTTTTTGTAAACGATACATAAATAATATTTTTATACGAAAAAAATTATTATTGTTCTAACTATTTTTATATAAAATAAATGATATTTATGATTCAAATATTTTTGATTCAAAAATAGTAAATGAGAAAAATCTATTATTTATCTAAATATTTTTATATACAAAAATTTATTATTGATCTAAATATTTTTGTAAATGATATCTACACAAAAATAATATTCGCATAGAGGAAAAAATTTATTATGGATCTAAATATTTTTATATATAAAAAATAGAATTTATGATCTAACTATTTTTTATTCAACAATGATATACGGAAAAAATCTTTATTGATCTAAATATTTTTATATACGAAAATTTTCTATTGATCCAAATATTTTTATATACAGATACCTAAATAATATTTTTATATGGGATAAAATCTATTATTGATCTAAATATGTTTATATAAAAAATGGTATTTATGATTCAAATATTTTTTATTCAAAAATAGTATACGAGAATAAAATATTATTCATCTAACTATTTCATATACAAAAATTTACTATTGATTCAAATATTTTTTAAACAATACCTTAACAAAACTAATATTTGTATACGAGAAAATAATCTATTATTGATCTAAATATTTTTATATATGAAAAATGATGATCTAAATATTTTTTACTAAAATATTATATACGGGAGAAAATCGATTATTGATCTAAATATTTGTATATACGAAAATGTGTTATAGATTCAAATATTTTTGTAAATATTTTTATATATGAAACAATTTATTATTTATCTAAATGTTTTTATATACGAAAAAATTTACTATTGATCTAAATATTTTTATATACGAAAAAATTTATTATTAATTTTTATATATATATATATATATATATATATATATATATATATATATATATATATATATATATATATATATATATATATATATCTTTATTTAAAATAAATATATTATGTAAATAAATGCGAGTATCATATCAGAGCCCATGCTTACGCACATGTTTGTTACTAGTTTTATTAAAAAATAAGATTCATTCTAATTAAACGATGATTAATTTTAGACCAATTTTTAAAATATCGAAATTCTGCTATGTGAAACTTCTATTAATATTAAATTATAAAAATATTTTAAAGTAATAGTTTTAATACAAAGTATAACATATTGTATATAATAAAATTTAATATTATAAAATGATAACAATCAATATGTTTTGAAAATTTGAAATAGTAAAGAAAAACAACATATATATATATATATATATATATATATATATATATATATATATATATATATATATATATATATATATATATATATATATATATATATATATATATATATATATATATATATATATATATATATATATATATATATATATATATATATATATATATATATATATATATATATATATATATATATATATATATATATATATATATATATATATATATATATATATATATATATATATATATATATATATATATATATATATATATATATATATATATATATATATATATATATATATATATATATATATATATATATATTTTGTTTGATTTATAAAAATACCAAAAATTAGTTTTAAACGGTTTTATTATAAATTTGTTCATTTTTAAAAAAGAATAAAATATTATATATACGATTTAATTTAATTTTAAATAGTGCAATTATTTGATTTTGTCTAAATTTTAGTTTTATAAGATTTGAAGGTTTAATTTATATTGTTTGAAATAGAAATTATATTGAAAATAATATGCCGGGTTTGTAACTAATATTGCAAATATTTTCTTTCTAGTGCGAAAATGTTTTAGCATATTTTTCATCACTTATTTTATAATTTAATAATTAAATTTTGTTGACATATAGGTTGGATGTTGGATGTAGGAGATGGAAAAGAAATAAATCTTAAAGAGTGTCCAAGAAGTGATTTACAGAAGCAGTGTATAAAATACTTTGGGCCTGTAAGATTTACAGAAGCAGTGTCACATATACTCACATACATATATTGTTTCAAAAGTGTTGGTGCTAATGAACTTTTCATTGATCACCATAAGATAAATTTAAGAAAAAAAATGAAAGAAAATAAGTTTACTTTCTTTATAGTCAGGCTATATGGCCCTATAGGGGCCATTATCGTCCTACAAAGAAGAATTTCAAGGAATTGATTGGCTTCTTGATGGAACACAATGTGGACTCACTTGACAAATGTTAAGGTGAGTTATAATAATTTTCAATGTCATTTTCTTGGTTTGATTTGAAATCACCACTGTATTCTTTAAACGTTTTCCTTTTGCAGAAGTATGCAATTAATGGTTGGGTTCCACTTTCCTAATCAAATATTGATGATGATGGCACACAATATGAGTAGGGACAATTGAATCATATTTTGTACTGGAAAATTGCAAATATGACACATATTCACTCACTAAGACCCAGTCCAAAAATCCATATTTTAGGACATAAATTTAAATTTTGTAGCTGTTTATATATATATATATATATATATATATATATATATATATATATATATATATATATATATATATATATATATATATATATATATATATATATATATATATATATATAGAATGGAGTATTTAGTTTTAGAAAACATTTTTTATATTGTTTTTATTAATCATTAATTGGAGTTTTGGTTATCTAAATTTGATATCTTTCTTATATTTAGACTAAAAAATAAGAAAATAAGAGTCAGGCTAACCTGTGTCCTAAAGACACTATTTAAAAATATCAAATAAAATAAATATTTTTTATAAAAATTAATTATTTCAATTTTCAATAAATTAATTATGGGTATTATTAAAAAATATTACTACTTTAAACACTTAAAAGTGCTCCAAGAGTACTAGCATTTCAAGAAAAAATAATGAGCTGATATGTATTTCCAGCTCTTCCTTATTTTTCATCTGTGTTGCATATCTAAATTCAAAGCCATGAGAGATTTGGGTATTATAAATATCAGTTTGATCATTCGAAACTCCCTGAACATTGTTAATATTGTTCACATCAATTGTTAGTGGAATATCCTGAATGAAAATATATATAGCCCTTGTAGAAATTAATGTTCTTCTTGTCTACAACATTGGCCACTTGAGCCTTGTCTTCCTTGGATGAATCCATTGTATTTTCCTTAGAATGTGATCCTTCTAGATTGATGACTACATTCTCCCTAGTTCTACCACTCATTTTTACAATTTTTTTCTTTATTCACATCCCACATGCTCCTTTCTACAAATTAGCTCAATTTCATATGTATTCACATTTTATCTATTAATACTCTAAGAATTATCAATAGTGTGTCTAATGATTTTACAATGATCACACAAAATGAGGAAACTTTTTATACTTCACTCCTACAAAGAAGTAAAAAATTGTCAATTTTTATCTATTAATACTCTAAGAATTATCAATAGTGTGTCTAATGATTTTACAATGATCACACAAAATGAGGAAACTGTTTATACTTCACTCCTACAAAGAAGTAAAAAATTGTCAATTCCACAGGCAAATGTTAATCAAGTTGAGATATTACAATAATTTTTATGGTGAAGGTCGTGTTAATGGCCATCGTATACCAGAGAGATGTGTTCAAAAAACGTATTATATAAGAAATTATCGAGAATCAAATCCTTACACAAACAATTATAATCCATGATGGGACGATCCACCACCAAGGTGTGGAATCATGTTTGGCAGGTTTAGGAAAATCTAAACAACATACTCTTTGATATGTTTTTGATGATAACAACTAACAACTTAAATGCAAGCATAACAAGCGGTCAAAAATGAAATCAGACTAAATTAAAGTTTAATAATCACTACAAGTCCTCTAATTATGGAACTAAGCAATAATACATAAGTCTCATCTTCAAGAAGGATTCAAGCAAGTGTTTGTATGAAGGTTTTATCTAACAAGTCTTGAAGCTTCAAAGAGAGAATGTGTGTGAAAGTTTAGCTTGACGTGTTTGAGTGGAAAAGTATTGTAAAAGCATAAAGAATTTATTGTAAAGTTATATGACTAATTACACATACACAAAAACAAATTTTATAACTTATTTTTCTTAATAAAATACTTCTAAAAATGTTTTAAAACCATGCCAGTTGAATCAGAAGTTGTTAGAAAAGTTCTAGGTAAATTTTCACATTGGCCAATCGATTGACCCTTATACCCAGCTGCTCAAAAGGTTTCATCAATTCGAGATCAGTTCGTTCAAAAGCTCTCATCCGTTCGAGATCAATCTGGTATAAAAATCTCAAGTTGGTTCGTGGTTATCTTATGTAAAACGTGGGTTCAGTTTGTAAGCTCATCCCGATTTAAAATATTTCTAAAGTTTTAGATTAGCTCAGTATAAAATCTCATGGTTTTTGGTTAGCCAAGTATAAAACCTCGATTCAGTTCGTGAGCTCAAAACGATGTTAAAAACTCCCTTAGGTTCAAGATGAGTCTGCGTAGAATCTTGGTTTAGTTTGAGGACTAACCACTTCAATTTACTGTTTAGAAAGAACACTAATCACTTTAATCCATTGCTTGGAAGGAAAACTAACTACTTCTATATGTTATTCGTTTTTTGGTTGAAAGTTAGATAGAAACTTCATTTTTCTTGTATAAGGTGGTTCAAGATTTAAATCTACTAAAAACTCTTAAGTTTATTGGATACTCTCAAGATCAAATCTTGAGTGCATGACTAAGACTTCTTGGTTAAACCTATATAACTCATGGTGTCTTCTCTTTTCTCTTAACTTTTACTTTCTGCATAATATTTTTAATTTTTGCTGCTAATTTTTAAAATCTTTTTAAATTATTTTAAATTGTGAAAGTGATCCGATTTTTCCCTAAAGTAAGCAATTCACCTCCCATGCGTGTGTATTCTCATGTATAATAAGTGGTATCAGAGCATAACTCATATTTAAGGACTAATCATCTCACGAGGAAGTTGATTTTCAACACATTTTTAAACAAGAGTTCTTTCATAAACACACCTCCATCATTTAATGGTTCTAGGTTTGAAATGTGGAAGGCTAGATTTAGAATCTTCAAAGTATTAATAATGAATTGTGAGAAACTATAATTAATGTTACGTTTATCCTTACTTACTAAATGAATGGAAAAGTTATAGATGCACCTAATTTTCTTTGGACCGAAGAGAAAAGATAAAATTAGAAATAGATTTCATAACCAAGAGTTTTATTGTAATTCCTTTAGATGATAGTAAATTTATTTATGTTTACAATTGTAAAACATCCAATTAAACGTTGGATACTCTTGAAATGAAATATGGAGTTTCTTCAAGTATCAAATAATATGAGATGAACACACAAGGCAAAGAAGATAAATATGTTACTCATATGTTTTTTTTTAATTTATAAACATTAGAAATTATATTGGAACTTTTGTCACTAACCAACATCTAAGAGTTAAGATTGGAAGTTCAATCCAACCTTTAAATTGGAAGATGGAAGCCTTCACGAATTTCAAGAAAAATAAAAGAAGGAAATCATAGAGAAATTGAACGAACTAGTACGCTTACTTAAAGATGAATGAGCAAGCACAAAAATTGAAGAATCATCAACTTCATCAACCTACTATCAAACGACTTCGGCAGATTCCATCGATAGAACATACTCAGTAGTTTAACGATCTTTGGACGATTCAACATTGAATGAAGGAACCTCGTGTGTAAAAGGATATGAAGAAGAAGTATCTTTTAGTAGAATCTTCGAAAGACGAAGAGGATACAAAGACTTACAAATAAAGAAGATTCAACATCACTTTTATCCCTTATAATTTTGTATATGATAAATTTTATTGATAAAAAACTTTAATATATATATATATATATATATATATATATATATATATATATATATATATATATTACAAATGGTTGGATTGAAGCATATATTAAATTTTAAAATATGTAATCGACGATGTGAGGGTGGAAGGGGTGGTGGGAGGTCAAAGGGATTGAGCGAAAGAAGCTCCTTAAATAGAGAATTGATTATATTGTAATATGAAAACTATAATTGTTTAAATAGATATTAAAACTAATTGCAACTTTGGTCCCCCTATTTGTTTTTTTATTTATTTTGACCCCCCAGTTTAAAATCACCATTTTAGTCCCCTTTTTAAATTTTCTTTTTAATTTTCATCCCCTCATTTAAAAAAATCATGATTTTGGTCCCTTTTTTAAGTTTTAAGTTGCAATTTTAATCCCTTTTCTAATTTTGGCGATGATGAAAAATAGATCAAATTTTAAAATAAAACTTAAAAAGAGAACTAAACTTGAAACTTAAAACCTAAAAAAGGGACCAGAATTATTATTTTTTTAAATGAGGGGATGAAAATTCAAAAGAAAACTTAAAAACGGGACTAAAATGGTGATTTTTAAAATGGGGGATCAAAATCAAGAAAAAGGACTACATTGGGGGACCTAAGTTGCAATTAAGCCTAAACATAATATAAATTAATTGTGTATTTGTTGGACTTGGATCCTCTCCTCTATTTTTCTCTCATCTCTGAACTCTCTATCTCTTTCTTAATTTCACTCTCACTCATCTTTAAAAAACAAAATATGATCAAGAGATAATGAACTTAAGAGATATGTAGAGAGAAAGGAGAGGGAAGGAGAAAAAAATAAAGGAGAGGATGCAAAGTTATATGTGTTTGATTAGTTTTCGTTTTAAATTTGAGTAATAATGAATCCATGATTTTTTGGCTAACAAATATATTTATTCATTCAAATTGAAAAGTACATAGATCATCACAAATTCAAGATTGCTAAAAACGAAAGAAAAAAAAAAGAGAGGTGAATCTGCAAACAATCTTGCAGCGCATATGTTAATAGCCTATAATCGCAATATGAAAGTGCATACAAATATGACAAAATAAAAGTAGTTGAATATTTACACTTCTGGATCTACAACATTGACACTCAAGTACTTATCATATTTGTAATAAGTTGAAGTGAATATGTCAATATGAATCAACGAACATCATATTAAGACGGAAAAACCAACAAACGCCACACAAGACGACGAAAACTTAAAAATACAAAAATAAAATATATATATATATATATATATATATATATATATATATATATATATATATATATATATATATATATATATATATATATATATATATATATATATATATATATATATATATATATATATATATATATATATATATATGGATCACCACTTATTTAAATAAAAAGAGGAAAAAGATTTTTGACGGGCGACTTAAAGCCAAAATGGCCAAGAATCACCCCCTACAATGGAAGAATGAAAAGAGTAAAAAACTGGAAAAAAGTTGGGTCGTTTCTCCGTTTTCTTAGTAATGAATTTGTGATAAGAGTTAGAAATTGGTAATTACTGAATACACCATTATTATAGGCTATTATTTTTATTAAGTATTGATAAAATAAATAGGCTGTTGTTTATTTCAATAAATATTTACATAAATGTTATTTTAATAGAGTTTCGTTAAATCAACTCAGTGAGTAATTTTACAAAGAAATTATGTGCAGGGTCGTGGATTAGATGAAAATTTATGAGTTTAAATCCGAGACATCTCACTTTTTATCCCTTAAAAGAGTGAACTCCAACCACTATATTATATGAGAAAAATTTATTTTAATAAAAAAATATAAATTGATAGAAGAAATCTATTAGGCATAACTTTTTTCACACAAGCTTAAATAAACTAATTCAAAGGCTACATATAAATTATAAAATCAAATATATATTTATGTTCCTTCATAAATTTGAATTTTTTCAGTTTTAACCTCTTGATAAATTTCTTTTAAATTTTGGCTTATATTGTTGAGATATTATACCTAATCTAAGTTGTGTAATCTAAGGTTAAGTTCAATTAAGATTTGTTAGCCTACTTGGTGTGTAAGTTAGATGTATACAAATAGTCATAGTTTGTATCATTATTTGTAACAATTCAATTCAATAATATAATTTTTATTTCTTTATTTTCTCTTTCTCTCCTCTCTAAAAGCGCCTCACACACTAAGAAATTGGTATCTAGAGCTTCAGTTAAATTCTTGATAGTGTTTTCAAGAATCACACGTCAGAGATTGTATTTCCAGGATTGTGGGTTGTTCATTAGCAATCGCTGCGAAAATGAATGATAACAATAGTATTTTGAATTATCTTCCAACTCTTGACGACAAGAGTTGGATTCGATTGAGAAAACATATGCAATCTCTGTTTGGCTTTCATGAAACTCTAGAAATAGTTACTAATGACATTTTTGCGCTAGCTGAATATGCAAACGACGCATAAAAAATACCCACAGTGAAACGAAGAAGAAGGATTACAAGGATGCAAATTGCATTCAAATAGAGATCGATGCAGCGAACTTCGACGAGATCTCTCATGATAAATCGGAGAATAAAGCATGTGATATTCTTGTCACGTATTGTGAAGGAGGTTAGAAAGTCAAGATTGTCAAGTTGCAGACCTTGCATCGATAATATGAATTATTGTCGATGGGAGAAGACAAAAATATTGCAGAGTATGCTTCGCAGGTTCACAAACTCGTCCATCTCATGAAGGGTTCTTTGAAACCCTAACATATAAGATGATGGTTGAGAAGGTAATTTGTACATTGCCCAATCACTTTGATCACATTATCGTTGCTATTCAAGAATCCAATCTACTTGAAACCCTAAAACTGTAAGATTTGGCTGGTTCGTTGGAAGCGCGTGAGATTAGAATTTTCAAAAGGAAAGGAGTCCAAGAATCGATACAATGTGTGCAGGCTAAGTCATGGAAAAAGAATAATGGTTCCAAAAAATTCAAATGCAAGTTCGAAAGGAATTTAGGCAACAAGTCTTGATTGAATCCCCACAAGAATAAGGTCGAGGATAGGAATTATGAATCCTCGACTAGAGGAGGATAAAACTATCATAAGGACAAAAAAGATTTAAAAAAAAGGTGTGTAATGTTATAACTATGAAAACTAGGGTCACTTTGCTAATAATTGTAGATACATAAAAGACAAGGGATTAACAGGCAAGGACGAATGATCAAATCTTGCATGCCAAGACTCATATAATTTTGAAAGTGGTATGGGGGTTTTGGCCGCAGTTGCAGATAACCATGTGGCATCCAAGATATGGTTCCTTAACTTAGGTTGCTCGAATCACATGACTGGTCAAAAGGTGTGGTTGGTAGATTTTGACGAGTCGAAGAAGAGCAAGGTAAAACATATTGATAATAGTTTGTTGCAAGCAGAAGGTACCTACAACATAGTTTTGCAAAGGAGTAATGAAGGGAAATTTATGATCAAAGGTGTACTCTATGTACCTAATATGAAGTACAACTTGTTAAGTGTTGGACAACTAGTCGAAAAAGGTTTCTCAATTATCATGAAAAATTGATCTTTAAAATTGTTCGACACCAAGATTAATTGGTCATCGGTCGAAGAATAGGATGTTAAAGACCATAATTAGTTTGACTAAAGTGCATTGTCTAAAAATTATTGTCAACCACAAGGATAGTTAGTTATGGCATTTGAGATTTGTACATTTGAACTTTAGATCACTCAATCAACTTATTACTCAAGATATGGTAACTGGTATCCCAAGTCTTGAGATGTCCGACAAACTCTGTGAAGGTTATTTAATCGAAAAAGAAACTCATAAATTATTTTGTTTCGACTATGCCAATGAGATCATCTTCATACCCGAAGTTGTACATTCAAATGTATAAGGTCCATTTGAAAAGAAAACCATTGGTGGAAAAATATTTATTTCATTTGTCAACGAGTTTAGTAGAAATTTGTGCATCTCTGTGATAAAAAAAAAGTATGAAGTATTTGAAATCTTTAAGAGATTCAAGATACTTGCAAAAACCTGAGTGAGAAGAAGATCAAAGTTCTACAAATAGATGGAGGTGGTGAATACACATCTGATATATTTCTATGCAGAACATGGTGTCAATCATGAGGTAACAGATCCTTATACGCCTCAACATAATGGAATTGCAAAAAGAATGAACAAAACTATATTGGATATGGTGAGATGTATGCTAAAATAGAAGAATTTGCCAAAATCGTTATGAGGTGAAGTTGTTTCGTCTAGACTTTATATTTTGAACATGTACCTTACCAAGAAGTTAAAGAATAAGGTTCCTAAAAAAGTGTTGATTGGAAAACGACCATCAGCAAGTCATTTGAAGGTGTTTGAATTTATGTGTTACAAGCATTTTCCTGATGAAAAAAGAAGGAAGTTTGATGACAAGAGTACGCCTATGATTCTAGTAGGTTATCATAAAATTGGTGTATATAGACTATTCAATCCAATTAATGAGAAGATCGTGATAAGTCGAGACATTGTGATTGATGAAATTTCTGCATGGGATTAGATTAGAATTCTAAATATGAAATTAACAACCGTTGATGAGCTATTATTTCAACGAAGAAACTAATGAAGTCAAAGTCGAAGAAATTGCAAATATTCCAGTCAAATTGGAAGCAGTTACTGACATTCCTGACAATTTCAAAGTCGAAGAGGGTGTGGCTAGCACAAGCTAAAGACCTCAAAGAACTAGAGTTCGTCCAACAAGAGTTCAAGACTATGGAGTAACTGATGATGATGAAGTAACACCAAATGGAGAAATAGTTCATTTTGCTTTACTTGTAGTTGGTGAATCAATTAATTATGGTGAGGCTTTGCAGATTAAATAATGGAATTTTGTTATGGTCGAAGAGTCACATGGTGGTAGAGAAAACACAAGAAAGGGGGTTTGAATTGTGTTTATAGAAAACATTCCCCTTTTGAAATTCTGAGCACTCAAATGATAATAATGTTAAAGACAATGAAGAGTAAAGGACACAAATGACTTATCCAGGTTCACCTTAACAAGGTTAATCCTATCCAGCCCCTCAAGGATGATTTCTCCTTAACTAAGGACCTAATACACTATAACTAAACTGATTACAAGTGCACGAGAAACCGTCGGGGACTAATGGACAATGAATCATTCAATGATCATGACAGATATAATGTTCTTTGACCCAATAAAATTCAATCACTTAAGATCTCCTATCATGATTTCCATAAAATGATATGTTCAGTGATCCAAGTTAATGGATATAACAATCATTGACCTAATAGAATCTGATCACTTAAGATTTCCTATTAGGATTTTCATACAATGATCTGTTCAGTGATCCAAGTTAATGGATAATCATTGATCCAATAGAATCTGATCAATTAAGATCTCCCATCAGGATTTCCCACAGTGACTGCAACCAATATCTTCTTGAGAATCGACCTTGACTTAGTCTCTCAAGGAACCTTACAATGATATGTTCAGTGATCCAAGTTAATGGATATAACAATCATTGACCCAATAGAATCTGATCACTTATGATCTCATATTAGGATTTCCCATAATGACCGCAATCATTATCTTCTTGAGATCTGACCTTCACATGGTCTCTCAAGGAATCAATCACCAACATTTGATAGGGTTTGCGTTTACATGATTTCTTCTTCTAAGCAGTTTGCAGAGAATATTAAGCATATATTGTTTAACACATCTTCAAGCAACAACTCTAGTGTTAAAACAATTTACGTGAAGAGATTGAAACTATTACATAATACGAGCAACGACTCTTGTGTACATTACAAAGTTCTATCAAGATGTATTTGATCAGAAGTTGGGTAGCATCTTGTAGTGTTTGTCTTCTTCATTTTCTTTTTGAGCAAGTTACAAGCAACAAATCCTTGTTTCTTATGAGATCTACCAAGATGTATATGATCATAGTTGGTGTAGCATCTTGTAGTCTTCTTCTTCTTTATTGAGTAAGTTCCAAGCAGTAACTCCTTACTTCTTGTGAGATCTACCAAGATGTATATGATGATAATTTGTATAATATCTTGTAGTCTTCTTCTTCATCTTTCTTTCTTTTCTCTCATTTATGTGTAGTGGTTTTGGCATGTTTAGCATTGCAGCTTTGACATCTTCACAATCCACGACATTTAAGCTTGATGGCCAAAGGAACTTTACTTCAAATCTTTGATCTTCTTTTATAGCCTTGCGTGAGAGAGATAGATAGAGAGAGAGAGAGATATAGAGACAATGTGAGGATAGAAAAGTCCCTTCCTGCATCAACAATTAGTTCTTCACCGGATATTATAAGGTGTAAGAGTTTAGACAGTGTAAAATAATATTTTCCACATCCTGTCACATTTCAATGATAGTTTCCACCTTTGCTCTGAGTAATTTTTTTCTAATAAGCTTGTAAATAGAGATCTGTTAAGTAAAGAAAGATAGCTGGCAATCTAGCTGATTGTTCCCAACTGTCACAATGAGAGTGGTTGATAACACAGTACGAAAGGACTATCCTTAGGCCACCCTTGAGGGTAGATGTCACATGTAATTTTTATTACCTTTTGTATAACATCACAAGTTAACCATTTTGAACTTCTTCTTATATTCATATGCTTCAGACAATTTGGATGTTGAAGCTTGTTTTAGAAGAATCACTCCTTAAGTCTTAGAACCTAAGTCTTGGAGTCTTCAGAACTTGTCCCATCAGAACCCCATCTTCAGAGTCTTCAGCACTTGGTTGTAAGAACTTGATTCCTCAGATCATCAGAACTTGTTCAGCAAAACCTCGTCTTCATAATCTTCAGAACTTGTAACATATAAAAATAAAGCTTTAGAAGGCCTCCAAAGCTTAACCATAAAGTCACGATCAAAACCTATTGTAATAACGTCCCAAAGAACCGTTGCATAAGATGAATTCCAGAATCTTGACCTCAATTGTAACACGTAACCACATGTTTTCTTCTAGTAGTGTATGTGTTCAAAACTTGATGACGTCACAAGTCTTGATACCAGAGTCAAAACATTACAAAAACAACTATACACTAGAACGAAACCATTAGAGTATACAATTGTTCTTTATGATATCATGTAAAGTTATCATCAAAATCTTAAGGCCAGATATAGAAACACTTCTTGTTCTTACATCATAGACAATCGAAAGAAATGAGACATGGGAGTTAGTTGAATTGCCAACACATACAAAAGTTATTGAAGTAAAGTGAGTGTTAAAGTTGAAACACAATGTGGATGGGTCGATAGCAAGATATAAAGCAATATTAGTAGCTCAAATTTTTCTTCAAAGAGAATGACTCGACTACTCTGAAGTATTTGCTCCAATAGAAAGATTGAAGATTTTTCTATTAGTAGTAGCATTGACATGCAACTAAGGTTGGTCGACATTTCATTTAGATGTGAAATCAGCATTTATGAATGATCCTTTAGACGAAAAGGTGTATGACACACAATCTCTTGGGTTTGTGATTCATAAGGAAACAAGTAAGGTGTATAAGTTGTACAAAGTGATTTATTGCCTCAAGTAGACACCTAGGGCATGAAACAAGAAGTTCGACTCATGCTTAGTAGAATTAGGATTTATAAAATGCAAATCTGAGTGTGATGTCTATGTTCAGGTAGTGGCATAAGATATAACTATCATTTTCTTATATGTCGATGACTTACTGGTAATTGGAAATAACTTGGAGAACTTCTCGAAGTTCAAAGAACTGATGATGAGAGAATTTGAAATTTCGGATCTAGGAAAATTGTTTTATTTCTTAGGCATGAAATTTCAAATGTTGAAGCAAAGTATGGTGTTGCATCAAAGGAATATGTCAAAGTGATACTCAAGATATTCATAATGGATGATTCAAATCATGCATCCTCACTCGTCGAACCAAATGTGAAGTTGGAGAAGAACGAAGAAGAAGACAGTGTCGTTGTAACTTTATTCAACCAAATTGTGGGATCTCTAAGGTATATGCGCAACAGTCGACCTGATATAGGTTTTTCAGTCAGATTAATGAGCAGATACATAAGTAAACCAAAAGTGTCACACATGATGGCTGCAAGAAAAATCTTGTAATAAATTGTAAAATACTATTTCGATAAGAATCTAAAAGTAAAGAAGCTACAATTACTTGTTTTCCAGATGTTGATTGGTGTGAAAATAAATAAGATCGAAGAAGTACAATTGAATATTTCTTTCAAGTATTTGGTGCCCCAATCTCATGGTGTTCAAAAAGCAACTTGTGGTGGCATTATCATCGTGTGAAGCTGAATATATAGCAGGATCATGTGTTGCATATCAATCAATTTGGATTATATAGGTACTTGAAGAAATGGAGGTCAAAGTGAAGAAATTTCTTGTGTTACAAATTGACAACAAGTTAACCATAACTCTGGCGAAGAATCCAGTTCTGCGTGGAAGGAGTTAGCATATCAAATTTAGATTTTACTTCTTGAAGAAAAAGGTAAATCGAAATGAACTTGAAATTAGACATTATTCAAGTGAAGTCCAGTTGGTCGACATTTTCACCAAACAATTGAAGATCGACAGATTTATGAACTTGAGAAAGAAATTAGGAATAGTTCATACCATAGAAACTTTCATAAAATAAAAATAAATAAATATCAAATCAATACGAGAAAACACAATATTTGAAGGTAGCAAAGTTTGAAAAATATTTTTTTAAATACTAAAATAAAAAGTTATTATTTTGACCTCGAAGTCGAAATTAGATTAGTCGAATCCCGTATATTAGATACCCATCGTGAAGAAAATATAATTAAAACTTGTATTATATAGATATAGTATGTACCCCTTCTAAGGTTTTGACTCATTCTGTTTCTATTCACATCACCGCGTACAACACTTTTCATATACACACACTCATGTAACACCTTCTTCAAGTCACACCATTTTTTATTTCTTCATTCAAAACAACCCATTTTAGGGACTAGACACAATTTTTCTTTATTTAATTCCGTAATAAACATTTCAAACTATCACCACGATTTTTCTTGAATCTCTTTCTCTAACATATTTGAAAATATCTTCCACTCTTTTCATATATACCAAACTTTAGCCTTATATAAGAGTGTTCTAAGTGCTCATTTTTCAATAACTATAACCAGTTACAAATGATGACAATAACCGGAGATGTTATTGCTGAAGAATCATCATGTTCCAAGAGAAGGAAAGTTGGAAATTTGAAGCTGCAAACTACATTTTCATTCAAGTATTTGGTTACTGAAAATTCTGGTTCAAAAGATGGTTTTATTGATGATGTTTTCAATAAACAAAGTCCTTCGATTTTGTTGGATAAACCCGAAATTTGGTTTTCGCCGAAATCCATTGGAGAGCTTGATGTTGCTGCGATAAAGCTGCAGAAGGTTTATAAGAGTTATAGGACTAGAAGGAATTTAGCAGATTGTGCAGTTGTTTGTGAAGAGCTATGGTTAGTTTTAATTTTAGTATTCAATTTTGATATTATGTTTGTTTTTTTGGTTTGATTTTTTTTGATTTTTTTTTTTAATTTATTTTTTTTCAGGTGGAAGGCTTTGGATTTTGCTGCACTTAGTAGGTGTTCTATATCACATTTTGGTTCTGTTAAATCAGAAACTGCTCTTTCAAAATGGGCTAGAGCTAGAACTATGGCTGCTAAGGTACCTTTCAATGTCAAAAGTTATAATCTTTGAATAATCTTTTGGATAATGGAGAATAACATTAGCATATTTTTACTTTCGTTTGTTTCAATTATATAGTCACACTAACTTCAGACAAGACACCGATATAAATTCAAATATGATATTAATTTTGTTTGTATCTGTATCGGATACTAACATGTATTTGACATGTTTTTTTATGAGTGTTTGTGCTAAGAATTTGTTAGTATTTGTTTGAAATAAAATTGATTAGACATTAATTGAGTTTGGATTTTTCAATTATATATTTGACTGGACCAAAAGAGAAGAATTCAAAGTTTTCATTTACTTTCCGACACAATCTTTTAAGAATTTGTCATCAATTAACTTTTTTTGTTTGTTGGATGTTGGTAGGTGGGAAAAGGATTGTGTAAAGATGATAAAGCTCAAAAATTAGCACTTAGACATTGGCTTGAAGCTGTAAGTTCATATCTCTAATTATTGAATTATATTCGACACGAATTTATATCCAATACATTTGACTCTGAAGTATGTAATTATATTAATTTATTTATAATATTTTAATTATTATTGATGATGTGTGTCATTGTCTAGTTATCAGTAAAATAAATCTAAAATTATTTTATGTTTTGCAGATTGATCCTCGACATCGATATGGACACAACTTGCACTTATACTATAATGTTTGGTTTCATAGCCAGAGCACTCAACCTTTTTTCTACTGGTAAAATTTTTAAAACATTCTAATAATGTATTAACATTTAAAGCAACTTTGATCACTAATTTTATAATTTAATGTTGTGACATAAAGGTTGGATGTTGGAGATGGAAAAGAAGTAAATCGTGATGAGTGTCCAAGAATTGATTTACAAAAGCAGTGTATAAAATACCTTGGACCTGTAAGTTCTTTCACTTTCATCAAACATTGACACATAATATACAATTTAATAGGACTTTATATTATAATTCTTTTTTTCATATTGATGATGGAATTCAATCCAAGTACTATGTAATTTGGTCAATTATAGAGTGCAAGTGGTGCATCTTAGAACTTGATTAACAAGTATATTAAATTAAATTTTATGTTAGTGTGTTCAATGCATTAATTAGACCAAACTTTATGTAGTAATAGCTTACAATAGTTTTTGACTTTATATATTATTTTGAGCAGCCACTAAAATATTCTATATTATAAGTAGTTTAACTTATTTTTTGATTGCTTATGCAGAAAGAAAGGGAAGTTTATGAAGTGATTATGGAGGAAGGAAAGTTTGTTTATAGAAAAAGCAAGAACTTTGTACACACTTGTGAAGGATCTAAGTGGATTTTTGTTCTTAGCTCTTCAAGAATTTTATATGTTGGAGAGAAGAAAAAAGGGCAATTCCAACACTCAAGTTTTCTAGCTGGTGGTGCTACTATTGCATCTGGAAGAATGGTTGTCCAAAATGGTGTTCTTCATGTAAGATATCATTCATGTCTTTTAACTCTTTCACTCTTTGTTGTCCATATATAGTTTTACCAATCGAGCTCACAGTCCGGTACTTGTTGCAGAGCTATTGAATCTGGATTTAGTGTTTTTCTCTTCTAGATTCAATAGCTTTGCAGCGAGTGTACTATTTTTGTGTGACAAAGAGTTCCAATTACACGTATAGATAAGATTTTAATCATCAAAAGATAAATTTGAGGATAAAGTTAAAAAGCAACTTACTTTCTTTATATGCAAATTGATGTTGATTAAATTTTTTTTCCAGGCTATATGGCCCTATAGTGGTCACTATCGTCCTACAAAGAAGAATTTCATGGAATTCATTGGCTTCTTGATGGAACACGATGTGGACTTGACAAATGTTAAGGTAAATTAATAACTTTCAATAATGCAATTTTCTCTTTATAAATTAGGCTATATTTGGCTTAGATTTGAACTTACTAACCATCAACATGTTGAAAAATTATGTATAATTATTTTCTAATAACTCAAATTTTTTTCTTTCTAATACAGAAGTATCCAATTGATGATGATGTTCCACCTTCACAACATGTTGACAATGAGGTTCAGTTTGAGTCCACAAAGACTAATGTAACATCAAGTGACTCTACCAAGTGTAGCCAAAACAATGTGACAATTTCACAACATGAAGAGTGCAAACCTTTGTCAAGCAAATGGACCACAGGAGCTGGTCCTAGGATTGGTTGTGTGAGAGAGTATCCTACAAAACTCCAAGTTAAGGCTCTTGAACAACTCAATCTATCACCTAGAGTCAACAATGGAAAAGTCACTAATATGATTCCTATTCCTTCACCAAGACCTAGTCCAAAAATTCACTTGTCTCCTAGACTTGTGCATATGGGAATTCCAAGTCCAAGAGTACACCTTACTTCGGCAAATTAAGATGATTTTAGTCAATCTTTACATTGACGCTGAATTTGACAGAATCAATGTGTTTCATAATAAATCCAAATATACACTGCTCATCAGAAAACATTTTATGTATTTTTTTTATACAATAACGTTGTTTAGTTTCTACCTTAATTTAGAATTATAGGACAGAGACTACAACAAAATCTAACCCATGATTATTTTTTCATGTACTTTTTTCTTTTGGCCAATTCTTTTGGTCATTTAGCATATGATGAATAATAATAATTTTTTCTCCATTAATATGTTTAATTACCCAACTGGATTTTGTGAGTTGGGTCAATATTCAATTCTTGTAAGTCAACTAATATTTAAAAAAGTTTTGTAGTTTTTTTATATCACTCTTTCTTAGTCATGAAGATTCTCTATCACTTGTCACTTGGCGTGTAGATGAGGCATCATGTCAATATTTACCAAAATTGGTCTCATTTTCAATATACAGATAATGTAGACATACTAAGAGCAAAGCCATGCAATGTTCCCTTATGTGTGATTTTGATAGTAATAGTAATTTATCTATGTATACACTAAAGTCAAGATTTGGATTGGTTTAAAAGGGAAAAAAAGATAGAATAATAAAAGAAAAGGTGAAGATTGGTTTGGGTGGAGAATATAAATGTTTTGCAGACATGAGCCAAATTGACCAATGAATATAGATGATGTTTTTTCTGTAAAGATTAAGAACTTATTCCTTACAATAGAGCTAAGAGATAGCATATGAAACATTAAAGTGTGTTTGGTTCGCGGTGAAATAAATTAATTTTGAATAAATTGTTAAGTAAAGTTAATTTTATAAGAAATATGATTTTGAGTGATTATGACTATGATATTGCATGGAGTTGGGATGTTTACAGGTGTTTTGAGAAGTTAAATATTGTACTTAAATTCTGTTTAGTTAGACAGCTTTAGAGTTACTTCTGATTATGTATTAGCTAATCAAATTGATAGGTAGACTACATGTTTGGTTTCATGACTATTTATGAATTGAAATCAGGTACACTTAACTATTGGAAAATGAGCAGTGTCAATTGGATCTAAACATGTTATTCATGTTAGATGATTGTTATAGGAATATGAATTCATCAACGTGTGATTAATATAAGTGTGTGTTCATTTATACTTTTGAAACCTTACTTCAACTAAACGTTTAGTGACCAGTGTTAGATAATCGGGATTGTTCTCTTTGGTGGCTTTGTTCCTCGTCTTGTTTTGGTGGTGTTTTTGTAGGGATTTTTTTTTTCTTCATCCTTACATCTTATCTATTTTTGACGAATTTCTGTTTTTACTCATAAATTCAAAGATATAACTCCGAACACACCATATTCACTTCAACTCTCAATTTCAACGCATCGCAACAATTTTAAAAGGTTTAAAATTGAGTAAGTTCTCAAATCCCTATTAATCTTTTTGCATGTAGATTTTAGTTAATATTAACATGTTAGAAGCTTGCTAATATGTGATCAAAATGAATTTTGTTGGATAATTGGTGTTGTTAGGTTGAAGTTTTGGGTTAAGACAAGTTTTTACGGAGATGTACCTCTAAAAATCTCTCTGAGGAGTTTTCAGATGTGCATCTATGAAAAAAGGACTAAGATAAAAAAAATTCAAAATTGTTCTTGTTCGTTTGCTTCTCTTTGATTAATGATTATTTGTTTTTCCAAAAAAATGGTTGAGAATCCAAACAGATTGAGATTTTGTAGGCCTTGCCAAACTACATCCGCTTGACGAGAGAGAGAGAGAGAGAGAGAGAGAGAGAGGAGCAGTCGAGGGGCGGTGTCGAGGAGGAAGTTGAGGGAACATCAAATTTTGCTCCAGTGAGTCGTCTTTCACGTGTGTCCTCGTCTAGGGATTAGGAGGAGGAACCCGAGCATGTGCATGTTCCAAAATCCGAACAGGATGGTGTTTTGGAACCCGAGGAGAATCAGAACCCGATTTTTCTTGGAGGTCCGTCTGACACCTCCCTCTTGATCTGTTACACCGGTCATGTTGCTCGATATGTTTCGCTAGGACAAGTATATTATTTTTTGTTTCATTTTTCATTTTAATGATTTATGCACTAATATGTTAAAATTGATATTAATTATTTATCTTTACATGAATGACTGTCACTAATGTGCGTAAACCAAGCGCGAAAGATCTGAATGACATATTTTAGGACTGGGAGCATCATTTAATGCCAGAGGAGTGTTGGATGATGCAAGCATCCAGCAGTTGGCACTTTCTTGAGGGATACCTGACATCGTTTTACATAATGTCACATCTTATCATACATTGAATGCTCCTGGACGTCCACCTAGACCAACTCATTAGGAGACCTTAGAGAACCAGTAGGTGGAGGATAACCATGGCATTGATCTCTTGTCGATCTATAATTGAATACAAATGATTAGGCGAGAGGCTTTGGACATAAGTATTATTGATCGAGGCGGATCTAAGGCAGTGAACATTGTAGAGCAGATGGTTGGGGAGGTATAGAGTGCGGCGGGATACATGAGACATAGGAGGGGTCGGGGAATGAGGTCAGGCATACGCAGTAGGCTATGCCTTTGTTTTTATTTCATAACAATTAATAAACAATTATTGTATTTTTATATTTTAAACAATTTGTTGTTGTTGTGTCTATTATCATTTTTTTACTTGTTATCATTTTTCATTTGCATTTTTATTATCGTTTTAATCTAATTATTAATCAAAACATTGATGATTTTATAAATAAAAAAATGTCCAAGGTTTAAGAGTTGCATCTTCGAAATAACCAAATCAAGGTGTTTCAGGGGTGCATCTCCAAAAATATTGCTGCATGATTAAATATAATGTCAAAGTGCAAATAAATTATTTTCGAAGATGCACCTCTAAAATATCATGATTTGTGGTGCGTTTAAAGATGCATCTCCAAAGAGTATTTTCAGATTTTCAGGAGTTTTCCCCACCCATAAGAGGTGTACAAACAAAGTTCATTTTTTTATTAGATAATAACCCCTTGTGCTTTTGTAATACAAATTACTTATTAAAATAAATAAATAAACTGGATACTGAGTCAAAGAATCAAACTTAAAATATAAGGTTAACTTTTCATCAATTGTTATAAATAGAAAATTTGAATACTAATTTGAGAAAAGGAGGGTACTTATAGTCTTAATTATTTTAAACTATAATTTGTTGTGAAAAATAATACCTTGAAATAAAGTACAAACTTGTTTCTTATGGTAAAGAAATAATAAGGGTAGAAAAGATGAAAAAATAAGAAGAACAACAAAGATTGGTTATAACTGTTATTCTTTACTTTTTCTTAAATGAAGATTATAAGTACACAAGAATAAAAAATAACCCTCTCACCCTAAATTAGGATTTACAGTATGCAATGATGAGAGACTAGTATGCTATTTATAATAAATCGAACATACTAAACTAATGGATTTATTCACAAATACTCATTACAAGGTAACTTAGAGTACATGCTAACTTAAACAATTAGTCATAACAAACACTCATAATTCAAATATACTAACAACCATAGAATTTCAACACCCATATACTAGAACACGCTTCGACTATATTATGCAGGTCTTTGACAATGTGAACATAATTAGACAACATGCATAAATCATGTCGAACCAAAAGCTACTCTTCGACCTAATAGAGTTCGATCCAATATCTCACAAATCTATACATTGGAACAAACTCTAATATCAAAGAACAAACTAGCTTTCTTCATACAACTTTATCAACTACATACAGTGGAAAAACTTGAAACTAGGCAATGTCTTGGTGATCAGATCAGCAGCATTGTGATTTGTGAAAACCTTCAACACTTAGACTTCTCCATGCTCGATTACCCCTATGACAAAATGCAACCTCACATCGATGTGATTGGTTTGCTCATGATAAGATTAATTATTCAACATGTGTATTGCACTTTGACTATCACATTTAACAGTGATAACTTTCCCTTGAATTTTCAGCTCCTTAGGAAAACTTTCAAACCACAATACTTCTTTCACAACTGCTATTAAAGAAATATATTTTGCTTCAGTGGTTGATAATGCGACAACCTTCTGAAGTGTTGATTTCTAACTAATTTGTGTACTAAAGATGGTGAAAACATATCTAGAAATAGATTTTTTGGAATCCATGCAACCTGCATAATTAGAGTCGACATATCCTTCTATTACTACTTTACTATCTTCACTATAGGTTCCACTATAAATTAGGACTCTGTTCAGGGAATCATTTATGTACCTTAGAATCCACTTCAATGTATGTCACTGATCCTTTCCATGATTCACCATGTAGCTGCTTACAAGACTTACTGCATATGTTATGTCGGGTCTAGTACAGACCATAACATACATCAAAGAACCTACTATGTTAGCATATGGGATTCTATTCATTTCAAACCCCTTATTGATTCAGCCTTCACCCTTATTACATCTTTGACATTATTGCTCGTAACAGCCCACGCCCCTCGCAAGGAAATCCCGGCACTGCCACCTCATGATCTTCTCTACCCCCCTCACTAGTAGAGTTTTTGCCTATGACTAAATTGGTAGTAGGAATGGATTAAACATATACTTGAACCCCAGGGTATAGGGTTTGATTCCCATAATTGGCAAAAACTCTACTAGTGAGAGAGGGTAAAGAATATCGTGAGGTAATAGTGTCGGGATTGTCTTGCGAGGGGTCCGGGCTGTTACAAAAAAAGGCACCTTTTTTGTAAAAGCCCAGGCCCCTCGGAAGAAAATCCTGACATTGGCACCTCACGATCTTCTCTACTCCCCTCTCTAGTAGAGTTTTTGCCTTCCGTGGGAATTGAATCATGTACCCTGGGGTTCAAGTACATGTTCAATCCATTCCCACTATCAATTGATCCAGTAGCTTAATTGGTAGTGGGAATGGATTGAACATGTACTTGAACCCTAAGATACATGGTTCGATTCCCACGAAAGGCAAAAACTCTACTAGACGGGAGTATAGAACATCGTGAGGTGGCAGTGTCAGGATTGCCTTGCGAGAGGCCCGAGATGTTACATTGCCTGCTATAAGAATATAATCAACATAAAGCAACAAAATAACAAATGAATTACCAATTTAACATCTGAAGTAAACTCATTGGTCGAACTATATTTTAATGAAACTTATGTGTGCCATGAACTTTTCGAATCTCCTATTCCACTATCGAGAGGATTATTTCAGTCCATATAAAGATCTATTAAACTTGCACACATAATTTTCCTTTCCCTTTTCGACATACCCTTCAGGTTTCCTCATCAAGATTATTTTATCTAGATCACCATACAAGAACACAATCTTCACATCCATTTGTTTCAGATCAAGGTCGAATTGTGCCACCAAGACAAGCAAAATTCGAATGTACTTGTGCTTCACAACAGGAGAAAACACGTCATTGAAATCAACAATTTCTTTCTGATTGAAACCCCTTGCAACCAACCTTGACTTGTATCTTTTTTATGCCACTACTTTGATTCCTTCCTTAACTCTGAAAATCCATCTACAACTGACTAACCTGGCTCCAACAGGTTTTTGATAAGTTCACAAGTATTAACATCATGAAGAGATTTCATCTCATCATCCATGGCCTTCAGTCATTTAGTATTATTTTGACTCCTTATGACTTCCTTATGGTCTCTAGGTTCTTCGTCTAGAACCTCACTTACAGAGATTAAGGCGTAAACTATAATATCTTCATACCCAAGTCTCACAGGTGGCTTGATGAATCTTGCCAATAGGTAGTCATCGATATTTTCCTCAACTCCATCATCATCTTCTGTTGCTTCTTCGACTTCATCTAGGGTACGCACTTCAGCATTAACATGCTTCACCTCAACAAGAATTTCTCCATGTTCCAGCTCTTCGTCATATATTTTTGTACTTTGATCAACATCATCAGTTTTCTTGAAAGCCTTTTAAACTTCATTGAAAACTATATCTCGACTATGATACACCTCATGTGACTCGACTCTAGGCACCATACCCTATAAGCTTTGGCTCCTTTAGGGTATCCCATGAACATACATTTCAGAGCTCTAGGTTTGACCTTGTCTTGCCTAATGTGAGCATAGGCTACACATCCAAATAATCTTAGTTTGCCAAGATCTAGAGGATGTCCCGACCAAACTTCTTCAGGGGTCTTGATATCTAACGCAGTCGAAGGACATATGTTTATTAGATATGCTACAGTCAAAACAAACTCAGCCCAAAACACCTTCTTTAACCTAACACTTGTCAACGTGCATTTAATTCTCTCCAAAATAGTTCGATTAAACCTTTCTGCCAAACTATTTTGCTATGGAGTACCTGTAGTAAATTTGTGTGTTGCAATACTAGAGGGAGATCAAAAGTTGTTGGATGCCTCATTGCAAAATTCAAGGCCATTGTCGGTTTTCAACCTGTTGACCTTTTTGTCAGTCTGATTTTCCACCAGAGTCTTCCAAGTTTTGAAATTCTCAAAAGTTCCTTCCTTAGTCTTCTGGATGAATACCCATAACTTTCTTAGATAATCATCTACTATGGATAAAAAATACCTCGCTCCTAAATGTAACGGACACCTTGCAGGCCCTCAAAGATCAGCATGGATGTAATCAAGGGATCCATGTGTTCTTTGTTTTCCTTTGTTGAACTTCACCTTGCAAGATTTTCGAAGTACACAGGGTTCACAAAATTTCAATTTTTCGACTTTGTCTCCACCAAGCAAATTTTGTTTCCCCAATTCGTCTAGACCCCTTTCACTAACATGGCCCAATATCATGTGCCAAATTTCTATCTCTAACTTTCACAGATGCAACATTTTTCGAATCACTTACAACTTTATACTCAAGGATATACAAGCATTATTTCTTCATGCCTGTTAAGACTTCCTTCGCCCTCTTCGTGATTCTTAGGATACTTTTCTCTCCTTGGAAAATATATCCCTTCTTGTCGAATTCACCAAGAGAAATCAAATTTCTCTTCAAATCAGATACATACCTAACTTCAGACAATAACTTTATTGACTCATCATGGAGCTTGAATCTCACAGATCCAACACCTGCAATCTTGCAAGCTTTGTTATTTCTCAGCACTACTGATCCACCATCTTGATCATATAATTGCTCAAACAAGTCATTGTTTGGAGTCATGCGCATAATAAAAACAACGCTTGATCTTCATCATCGATCTTCACATCAATATTTTCAAGATAAAAAATCAGCTTGTTGAACATATCCAATTGCTCAGCCAACACTTTGTCTTCAATCATCCTGAATGAATACACAACTTACTTCAGGTATAGTCGATTTACCAACGATTTGGGCATGTACAAACTTTCAAATTTCACCCATAACTCTGATGTCGTCTCCTTTACATGTCAAAGAACCTTATCACCAAGGCTCAATGAGATTGCGTTGTGGGTTTTCTCTATCATGTTCATCTTTTCTTTTCCGTTAACACAACATCCATGGACTTCGTTCCTTTTAATGCTTATGAACAACCCTTATAAATAGTAGGGCTTTCATCTTCAAGCATCACAAATCGAGATCGTTCACTCTGGTGAACTTTTCAATCTCTTACTTTGTTGAAGGCATCTTTTCCACGCTCACCGCACTAATCTGTTTGTGAAAAATGATTCCTTGTAAAAAAGTATATACTGTTTCTTTATGATAAGGAAACAATTAGGGTAGAAAACAAGAAGAACAACAAATATTGATTATAACTACTATTCTTTACTTTCTCTTAAATCAAGATTACAAGTACACAAGAATAACAAATAATAAATTAGGATTTGCAGTACACAAGACTAGTATGTTATTTATAATAAACCTAATATACTAAACTAATGAGCTATTTTTCACAAATATCCATTACAAACCACCTTAGGTTACAAGCTAACTTAAATCAATTCGACACCCACATACTAGAAGTTACTTTTTAAATCATGTCAAATATCCATTGTAAACATATTTCGACGACATGCATAAATCATGTCAAATCAGAAGTTACTTTTTAACCTAATAGAATTTGATCTAATATCTCACGATTGAACTTGAAGATGAAAAATGAAACATGTGAATGTAAGAGAACTTTTGAGAATTGATTCTGACTTTAGTTGAAAAATTATATGTTTGACCATGGTTTTCATTTTGTGTTGTTTTTGTTACTTAGGATAACATTAAGTTTTGTGATTATGATGACTCCTCATCATAAACAAATATTTAGTATTTTTTAGAGTTTCGAACAAATTTAGTGCATGTTTGCAGTATTTTATAAATCGGATTGACTGGTTGGTCGGACCGAAAATTGGCCTGGTTTAATTGTTGGATCTGATATGTTGTTGAACCGGAACGAACCGATAAGAATCGGTGAAAATTTGAAAAACTGACGATTTCCCAAAATCGGTGGTTCAACTGCTGTTTTTAATTTTTTTTGTTATTTTTATTAATTTTTTAACTTTTTTTACTCAAATTTTTTAATTTTAAAAAAATCTGCAATTTAATTTTTGGCTAAATTACTCTCAGGGTCCTTTAAGTTACTTAATTGTAACAGATTGGTCCTTTATGTTGTTTTCGCTACATGTGAGTCCCTTATGTTAACTAACGCTTGCAGCGTTGACCTTTTTTTCAAACTCTTTTCCAAAAAAGTTGAAGTGGCACTAATGGTACGGATATGTCACTTAACATAGGTCAGAGACCATCATTGGATCATATAATAAAATTTTCATAATTTTTAGTGCGTAAAAGTATTTTTAAACTAATTAAAATGCACGAAAAGGAGAAAATTAAAGAAAAATAGTAAAACAGAAAATAAAATTCTCAGAAAATTACACGAAGTGTAAAACGAGAAGAAATATTTTTAGGAATTTTTCCATAATTTTTGGACCAATAATAAATTTAATATGAATTTTAGAAGTTAAAATAAAATTAATATAACAAAATAAAGCAACATAAAGGTCAACGATGTAAGCATTAGTTAACATAAATGACTCACGTGTAGCGGAAACAACATAAAAGACTAATTTGTTACAATTAAATAACTTAAAGGATCCTGGGGGTAATTATTTTTTTACTTGTTTTAATTATTTTATTAAAATATTATATTTAAATAAAAATAGAAAATGAAAAAATTAAATTAATTAATTATATTATTGATACAGAAAATGTTACAGATGCGATTGATTTTGTTGCCGATAGTTTTGATATTGAATAAGGATATTTCAATATTGAAACAATCTTTACTTCTTAAAACTAAATTTAATAGACAATGAAGTTATTTTGTTATAAATTGTGAATTTATTTATGATAAGATATTTTCAAAAAAATTAAGTCCTAATTATATTTTGTAGAGATTGAGTCATCCGGTTCGACAGATTTTGTACCTATATAATTTTATTATAAAGTCCGGTCTATTCAACCGAATTATCCGGTTTAATCTAGTTTAGTCATGTGGTTCGACCAATGATCCAGTGGTTCGACCAATAAACCAATGACTCAGTATCTTCACCGATTTGATGTCCGATCTGATTTTTAAAACACTGTATGTTTGATTTAACTTATGGAAGAAACAAAAACATTTATATAATTATAAAATATATTTTAAAATAATTATAAAGTGTTTGATAATTCTAAAGTAGAATTGAATTGGTCTTTAGAATTGATTCAATCTTTAAAAATAATTCTATTTGAAAATAAAATTATCAACTTTAAAATTTAAACGTAATTTTTATATTAAAATATATTTTTCTAATCAATTTTGCATAAAATCATCTCAACATTTCATATTATATTTAACCAACTTAATTAATTTTTTAAGATCAATTCATTCCAAACAATTTTATTATTTCAGTTAGTAGACGACTGATTCTTACCAAGATATTGCATAGAGTTTTTATTTTTATTTTTATATTGCATAGATTTGGAATGTTTTTGAGAAGTTAAATATTATTCTATCTATTTCAAATTATTAATCAATTTGTTAAAAATATCTATTTCAAATTATAAATCACTTTACAATCTCAATACATCATTAATAATTATTTTTCTAATATATTTTCAACTATTTTTTCTCTTTCTTCTTTCTACCGTATTCTTTAAATTCGTTTTTCAAAATGATTATTAAAAAATATTTTTATAAAATTTTATATCATTTAACTTTTTCATAAAAAATAATTATGTTTTTTAATTCGTATAAAATAGACAAATTATCTTATAATTTATGACGGAGTCCGGGGCGGATGTATGTTAAGGCTTATTGTGGCTTTACATTTTCTTTTCTAAAACAACCATATAATAAATGTGAACATGACAAATAGTGTATGAGTTTCTACTTTTAGCTAATAAAAGACCAGATAGTGTATGAGTTTCTACTTTTTGCTAATAAAAGACCACTCTTGTTGCATCAGAAATCACACTTATATATATTATTTCTCTTCCTCTCAAATCTCACCACTTAACATTTTTAAAATTAGATTGGTCACTAAATCAGGAGGTTAAAGATAGTGCGTCGTCGGTATAAATTAATTATATATTATAATTTAATAAAATTATAACAATTGTGATATAATTTTTTTAAAATTATTATATAATTTATCCTGATTCATAGTCGTGATTAGTTGACAATGTAAAAAAATTTTACATTGTGAATGCATCATCTATTTTTCCTTGAATCAGTAAAAATATTGAATTATTGTTTTATTGATTGAACCACAAAATTAAATCGAATTTAATTAAGTATATAAATTCAATAAACCGGTCTCAATAATATAATTATATAGTTAATGAATTGGTAGAACCGAATAGATTAATCTCTAAAAAATCACAACACCTACCAAATTTTAAAAATTTATTCTCTAAATTCAAATTCTAAATATAATCATCACTCACAACAAAGTAGTACAAAATATAAATTCAAATAAATTTTGAACAATGTATAATTGCAAAATAATTTGAATAACAAAATAACTGCAATGTCTAATAAATTTAATTATAAAGAGCAAAAGGTGTTCTTAATAAGTTTTGAACAAAATACACTTATATTTTAATTTTTTTATACAAATTATCAGAACAAAATTGTTTTCTCTCTCACTTATATTTGTTAATTCTTCGTTAGTAGACGAATTTCATTATGAATGTATTGTATTGAATAATATTATTTTTAATTTTTAATTTCTTTAACATTAAGCCACACCAATATATAATCTCAGGAGCCGAAAATTCCTAAACTATCTAACCAAAAAACTTTATAGTGTGTGCCGTGAATGTCCCCCCTTAGAATTAGCTAAACATGTTGACCGTTTTGGCTCAACATTATGGGCGCCTAGAAGAACACAAGAGCTTGACTGGCTATATTTCTTCTGTGAAAGCATTGTTTTATTACTAATCGTTCTGCCTGCCAGAGAAAACTTGTCTGCCTAGCAAAGAGGCAGTTTGAAGCAAGCTCACATGGAGATGTTCAATTGCCAAAATCAGGTTCCTCTATGTTGTTAAAGGTTACTCCTCCAGAGGGGACATAATTAAATAATGTCAAGGTGAAATACCATTGAACACTTCTATTGTACTATGCTTTGCCAATAAGTTTTATCGAATTGGTTATAAGTTTTGGCCAATAAGTTTTTGATTGACCTAAATGAATAATGATGATTCAACAGTTGAACTAGTTAAAATAGCATATAAAAAAATACTAATAATTGTAAGGTTTTTTTTTTGTTTTTGAATAATTGTAAGATTTAATTACACCATTTCCATATTTTGATCTTTTTTAATTAGTATTAATTTGTACATAGGAGTGAAAAAAGACTGAGTCAAATTAAATTTGTTAAATTTGAGTCTGATGTACTAAAAATTTCAAAGTTTAAATATAATCTCAGACATATTAATGACTTGTTTAAACATAAAGTCTATTTTATTAAACATTTTTAAATAAACAATTTATTAACCTAAATAAAGTCTATTTTATTAAACATTTTTAAATAAGCAATTTAACTAGTGGTAAAATATAGTAACAAATTAAAAAGATTAATTAGACTAAATACTTATTTATATTGACTTATTCAAGTCTACCTAGTAACATGTATTTTGTGATATTATTTGTTTGAAAAAATTTATGAAAATAACTTATGATATTATTTATAAAGTTTTATCATTGTATTTTTAAAAGTCCTTCTAGATAATTATTTTTTTATGTATTTTAATTTAAAATAAAAAAATAAAAATATTCATATTGATTTATATAGATCGGCCTAATAGATCTAAAAAGCTTTTTTGTAGCATGCGGTTTAACTTTTTAAACTAAATAGGTTTATAAAAAAAGTTCGAACTTTTTCTATTTAAAAAAATAACTGAACTAACCTAAGCCGTAGGCTCGTATTATTGGTCCGACCTATTTCACTTCTACTTGTACTTAATCAAATAAAAAAATGGGCACAATCTTCTATAAAATCAACATGGTTTTATCATCATGTTTTATCCTTCGTCACTCTCAAATTCTTCTGAGTACAATATGGTTCGGGGCGAATCAAACAGAAGACTAATAAAGATGGTTTTATTCTAAAAATGTTATTTTAAGTATTTTATATTTTCATTGATTTTTTTTAATATCAAAATTTTAAAAAATCACTTAACTTTGAAGTTATTTCAAATATATTTTTTCTTAACAATCATTTTTAAAATACAGTTTTTTGAATTTTTTTTGCCATTTTAACTATGTTTTAGTTTTCAATAATATATGTTTATGTTATAAAATATTATAATTAATATTTTAATTTTAAAAAATAAATATAAAAAAAACTAATAATATTTTAAAAAACAATTTTAGAAAATTTATTTTCAAAAATATTAAAAAAAAAAATTTTTTTGTAAAGTTTAAACAAACATACCCTAAATCATATATTTTTCACTCCCAATCAAATGATGATAGTTCAGGCCAACTTTCTTTGATTTTACGTCAGAGACACCTAAATATTTTATAATAGAATTTATCGTTAAAAATTGATTCATGCAGTGGGTTCCGCTTATCTATATAGATTTTGGTTGTTGTTGTTATTGTAAAGTATAATAAAATTAATTTTGACTTTTGTTGTTATTGTAAAGTATAATAAAATTAATTTTGACTTTATAATTGAATTTTTTTTCAATAATCATGTTTTAAAGAAAAATACTTAAATAACCATGTATTAAAATTAATTACCCAAATAACCATATTTCAGGTTTAACATACAAGCAGGAGTCATCTCATATGGTTCCTGCATTATTTTTTAACAAGCAGGAGTCACTCCACATGGCGCCTAAGTGCATTTTTTTTCTTAAAAACCATCTCAGATGGCGCCTACGTGTTAATCACATGGGAAAAGCCATCTGAGATGACGCCTATGTGTATTAAGTAAAAAAAATCAAATTAAATTAAATTGCAGGACAATGTTGTGAAATAAAACTTGAATTATAAATTATCATTACAACGAATCACAATTACATAGATTTATTCCCGGCGACCCGGGACGTGTAGACGACCACGGGTTCCACACGCGTGTCCTCTCCTAACTCGTGTGATGCGAGGTTCTTGATCCGGCTGTTGTTGGGTCGATGGTCCCTGTGCATGGGTTGATGGCTGCTCGTAGTGTATACGATCAGGATCCATGAATAACTCAAGATCTGCATTGCTTGTCGTACCACTTTCGTATAGACGTGTTCTCATGTTCTCATAGCTTGGTCGTTGTGGTGGGGGGTTAGGTTCCATGTGGGGATGATAGCAATCATCATCTATATAGGTGGATTGTGAATGAGTGGGGTAAAAAGGGAATTGGGTGTCTGGAGACTGGTACCCATATGAATGGTGGGGGGTTTGGTACGGTGATGGTTGGTGGTATGTTGGGTTGGTTGGGGAATATTCCTCGGGAAGCCGATTATGCAGGTTGAGTGAGATGTTGATGGGCCCATATAGGGGGGTTGGACATATGCTCTTTGTTCCGAGTATTGTACTTGAGTGTGTGGCATATGGGTGTATTGAAATTATGGGTCGGGAATTTGGCTGGGTTGGTAATCAGGTTGAGGATGGGGTTGGGATTGAGTGTTGGTGGTCCTGTATCGTCGGGTTGGTTGGCGGGAGGTTGATGGAGGTTGGGTCTGTTGCTGGTAGTGTTGCTGGGGATGGTTGTTGGTATTGTTGGTGTGGTTGTTGTTGGTATTGTTGGTGTGGTTGTTGTTGGTGTTGTTGTTGTTGTTATTGGCGGTGGTGTTGTCGCGGTTGTTGTTTAAGGTTCGAGGTTGACCAAATAAGCGGGTGAGAGACATGCATTTTGGATTAAATCACGGACTGGTACCAAGCAATGTATTGACGAGTGTTGCATAATCTCGTAAATAAGAAATTGTAAGATATGGTCCACGCGGTTTTTCCACATCCTACAATACTCCCTGGCAAAATTTTCCAATTATCATATCCCTATTGGGCATCGACCCTTCTAAGATGCCAAGGATCCAATTATCATATCCCTACTTGAGTGTGTGGCATATGGGTGTATTGAAATTATGGGTCGGGAATTTGGTTGGGTTGGTAATCAGGTTGAGGATGGGGTTGGGATTGAGTGTTGGTGGTCCTGTATCGTCGGGTTGGTTGGCGGGAGGTCGATGGAGGTTGGGTCTGTTGTTGGTATTGTTGGTGTGGTTGTTGTTGGTATTGTTGGTGTGGTTGTTGTTGGTGTTGTTGTTGTTGTTATTGGCGGTGGTGTTGTCGCGGTTGTTGTTGTGGAGCTGAAGGTTGGCCCCACTGGGTGCGAGGGTTGACCAAATAGCGGGGGTGAGAGACATGCATTTTTGGATTCGTCACGGACTAGTACCAAGCAATGTATTGACGAGAGTGTTGCATAATCTCGTCATCTTCGTAAACAGGAAATTGTAAGATATGGTCCACGCGGTTTTTCCACATCCTACAATACTCCCTGGAAAAATTTTCCAATTATCATATCCCTATTGGGCATCGACCCTTCTAAGATGCCAAGGATCCAAACATATTGGATCGCGTGGTATGTCTTGGAACATACCGAACTGCATCTTCACACGGTCGTTGTGGTGCATTTCCACAATGTTAAACCGTGTGATAGCAGTCTTCGCAGTTCAAACCTCTACATCATCTTCATTGGGTATATGGTTCAAACCCATGTATGGTCTCCATGTAAATTGTTGATAAAAAAATGCAGATTAATGATAAATTTTAAAATAATATACGTTAAAATTAGTTGGAGTTAATCGAAATTACGTACATCAGTTGCGCAAAGGTGGTCTATTAGATTACGATAGAGGACAACATTGTGTCTCAGATTCTTTCCGTAATCTATGCCCGTTACACTATACCTAAATGAATTACCATTTAATATATTCGAATTTTAAATATATGAAAGACATAAATATTTTAATAATTAAGCAATGTACTTACTTTGGTGCGTATGGAAAACTGAATGGTAGGTCGTTGACGGGATTAAGTGATTGCATTCTCCACCAAGCCCATGTTTGAAGTAAGAAAGTGCATCCATTAAAAGTTGACGTGTCTTTCTTACAGTTCTTACACAAGGAACTGTATAGTTGGGTTAGAACAGCGGAACCCCAATTATATTTTCCTATCTTGTCAATATCCCCAAGTAAACTCAAGTACATAACATTTACACTATTTCTTGTACTCTCGGGAAATAATAGACTCCCAAACATTAACATAATATAATTTATTGTCTTTATTATTTTTTCTTCCTCAGTGGCATTTTCGTCCAAACCAAGGGAATAATAATGTGCTCTAAGTGTAGATAAAAATATACCTTGGCCTCTTGCACTAGGACCTTCCACCATATCTCTACCCAACATCTCCTCGCATAGAGCATTTGCATGTTGGACCGGACCATTAACCGCCTTACCATTAATCGGAAGACCCATCAACATGTAAACATCCTCAAGTGTGACCGTACATTCACCTACAGGTAGATGAAAGGTGCGTGTCTCGGGTCTCCACCTTTCGCACAATGCAAGAATAAACTTTGAATCGATTGTACAGTGGAGATTTTAATAACATCCCCAAAATCGGCACGTACAAGGTATGGAACGATTAATGGATCGGGAGCAACATAATGATGTGAGCGGCATCTAAATTTTTTTGTGTCCTAAATATAATGTGAAAATAATTTAATGTGTAAGAAAGTGTAAAAAATATTAAAAACATAATAAAAAAAGAATGTAAGAAAAAATAAGAATATAACGGATAAAACTTACATAGGTAGCAATGTTTGCTCTTGTTCTTCGGTGAGATTCTGCTAACGTCAAAAGACTCATGCTTGAATTTTTTCCTTATGATATGAGAATTGTATTAGAGGTAGAGGAAAAGTGAAGAGTGGTGATGGAAAAAACACATATGAGGAGCCATATTTATAGGCGATTCAGTCAACAGAGGAATAAATGAGGTGGTTGGGGCCTTGCATGCATGCATGCCATTTGTAAGAGAGGAGCCAAGAGAGATGGCGCCTCCTATCTAATTTAACACTAAGGCACCATTCAACATGGCTTGTGACAGGCTAGGGGCAGCTAGGTGGCAGGTGGCAGCTTGGAGTTTCTTCCTAAAGAATCTTCGAACACACGTAGCTCCACAATGTAATCTTTGTCTGATTTCTAATAGACATGCCTCAATTGATAGTGCGTACAACAATACCGTTAATGGTTGGCATGACCCACCGTCTACACATGTTTATTGCGCAAGACATATCGCTCAAAATTTCATGTGCGAGATCAAATATAAGAGTCTTTGGAAATCAATTATGAACGCAGTATACGCACTAACACAACCATGTTTTACATATTATCGCAACCAGATCAGAATGGAAAACCCGGATGCAGGTGTGTGGGTTGTAATCTGCAAGTGGAAAAATGGACACGGTCATACGATAATGGAGTGCGTTGGGGTCATATGACAACAAATCTAGTCGAATCAATGAACGACGTCTTCAAAGGCATAAGAGCACTCCCAATAACTGCTTTGGTGAGTACAACATATTTTAGGATGTCCTCGTTGTTTTTAGAGAGAGGTGAAAAATGGAATGCGGTGGTACAATTCGGATAAGTGTGGAGTGAAAGCTTCCTGAAATTTATTAAGGCCGAAAGTGCCAAAGCTAGCACTCATCTTGTTGCAAGATTCTACCGACATAACCATAACTTCATTTTCAAAGAGACAATCGACCACAATGAGGGTTTGTCTAGACAAGAGTATAGGGTTAAACTACCATCTCATGTTATTGCAGCGTGTGCACATGTTCATCAAGATGCACTAGTACTTCTTTCTCCCATTTACAAGTCTGAAACGTTGCTCAGCGTATACAACAATGCATTCGAACCAGTAGCAAAACCAGATTATTGCCCTGCGTGCGAAGGGGAAGTAGTTTGGCATAACAGTCAAATGCAGAGAAATAAAAAGGGTCGTCCCAAGCGCAAACATATAATAACTGAAATGGACGACGTTGACAAACTAGAAAGAAAGTGTGGTCTATATCATCAAGCCGGACGGAATCGAAAAAATCATCCCCAACGTGCTACAAGCTCAACATCCTAAAATTTTTATTTAATTTATCTGCACTTTTTAATATTGTAACAAACCTTCTTCTTTTCATTAATAGCATTTCTTAAAAACACCAATACGCAAACAACAAAATAAAAAACTACACGATTAAAATAACAACATGAAAATGTAGCATCAACAACACAATAAATTATTTAAGATAATACATCCGTTAAAACAATTTCATCGGAACCATACATCATCGCAATAACATCGACGTCTGTTTTGACTTCCTCCAACCAAATTCGAGGTTGTCCAGTTGTGAAGTTCATGGTTGTTCTCTTCCTCTGGATCCTTCTAATTTCTTCACCAACTTCTATTTCTCCCTCTAACCAACGCATCAACTCTTTTTTCAGTTTGGTCATGGTAAATATGTGCCAAAATTTCATTTTCATTGGAGGTTTGGAGACCAAGAAAACAATGTATCCATATCTGGTATGGATGTATGGAGATGTCATGATAGAAAAATAAGAGAGAATATGAGATGAGAAGTTGAAAAAATGTGAAAAATGAAGGAGACATGGGTGTTTATTTATAAAAAACACAAATACACGTAGGAGCCATCTGAAATGGCTCCTACATGTAACAAACATAAAGGAGGCGCCATTTGGGATGGCTTATTCGTGAGGAGGCACCAAATGGGGTGGCGCCTATGTGCATTTTTTTAATGCAAGAGCCATCTCAGATGGCGCCTATGTGTTATTTAGTCCTGAAAGTTGGTTATTTGCGTAAAAAATTTCAAAAGTTGGTTATTTACGTTTTTTTTTAATAATTGATTATTGCAAAAAAAAAAAATTCTTACCATTGATTCTAATTTAAAAGTAAATTTCTACTTGTAAAATATAAATATATTTTTTATATTAAAATTTATATTTAATTTATTTTTTATCCTAATGCATCTATGTAATAAAATTAATTTTATAAACTTAAATTATTTAAATTTTTACCACAGGATAAATAAAGGTATACATAATTTTAAAAGAGATAAAAGTGTTTTTAAATGTATAATATTTTATGTTGTTGTCACTTCAAAGTAAGTGATTTTGTCTATTTTAAATTTTAGGTAGGTTGCTCCGTAACGCCCTATTTTAATTAATATTATATTATATTAATATTTTTGAATTATCGATCGATATTTATTTTGCGATGAGAATATTTGTATTAACACATATATCTGATAATATATTTGACGACGTTTCAATTCGGTCCAGTTTTTATTCCGTTCGGTCCGGTAAAATATTATTCGGATCCGATATTTAATTCCCCGGAATTATTTTAATTAATTGAATTAATGATATTATTGGATAGGGGTGTGAGGAGCAATTTCCTAGGATTGAGTTTACACCCTCAACCTTACCAATAGGAAAAAAACTTATAAAAGCCATTTTCCTCATTTTCTTTCCATTCATAAACACCAAAGCCAAACTTGAACATAGATGTTTGGAGAGAAAAGAAAGGGTTTTGGGAGAAGAAGAGCAATAGAAGAACAAGAGGAGAGCTAGAGCTTGAGGTTGGGTTTGAAGAATCATCAAGATCAATTAAAGCTTCCATGGTAAGGGGGGTTTGATTTCCATCTCATATAGTTAGGGTTGATAGTTATAGTTTGGATTGGGGGAAAATTGATAGTTGGTTTATAGGGTTTTGGTTGGTTGTTGTTGAAATTCTAAATTGATGGTAGAAATATGTTTTGATGTTGTAATTGAGGTATATATGTTGTGTTGATGATAAGAAATGGTGGGTTAGTTGTAAAAGATGTTTGGGGTTATGAAATTTGGTTAAAATTGAGTTTTGGGAACATAAAAATCAAGTTTTTGGGTTCTATTACGCCCAGTTCGCGGCTCGAACATTATTCGCAGCGCCAACCTTCTGAATCTGTTAAGTTCGCGGCCCGAACTATGCTGCGCGCCGCGTACTGTAGACAGAAAGTTGAAAATTATTTTGGTCATAACTTTTGAACCGTAACTCCGTTTTGGGTGTAGTTCGAAGCGTTAGAAAGCTAATGAAATATTCTTTTTAATAGGATTGGTCTAGAGGACAGTAGATAATTTTATTAATGAGTGGTTATGGAAAGTTTATTAATGAAGTGACAATATGATTAATGCCGGTTACTAGAAATGGCTTTCGCGACGATTATAGGTGTTTGACTAATTTTCCGTTTTTGGAATTTGGTGAATTAATTGATAATGATGCGGTGTGAATAAACATAATGTTTGCGACAGTGTATTTACTAATGAATACTTGTTGATTATGCGATGCGATGATATATGTCTTTGTACATGATGATGTGATGATTATATTGATGTTGTTAATAAATGCTTCCGATTTATGAATGCATGACTTTTGACAATGATGAATTGTTTGGTTATGTTTTGCATAATGCAAATATGATGCGATGATATGTTTATTTGATGTGAATAAATATGGCGACGTGGACTTTATGTCAATTTTGATGAGCGATGATGATGTGTTGTTGCGTTGTCTTTATCATTGAGTCACATACATTGCATTGGCGACGAGGGATTTTATGCCAAACGACGACGCTTTTATGCCAAGCGACGAGGCTTTTATGCCAAGCGAAGAGGATTTTATGCCAAGTGTTCCTAATTATGGACAAAGCGACGGGTACCACATGCATAACATAGTCGTGTCTCATGGAGTCGGTTATGTTTAGGTTTGATTTGTTTGGCGTTGGGTTTTAATTGATGGATGATGTTGAATGGCAATGATATATAATGCTTTGTTTGGTGATGAATATGAAATGAATATAACTTGATAATTTCGTGATAACTAGGCGATGAATATAAATGATGAGCTTTGTGATGATGTTTGTGACGATGGGCTTTTATGCCAAGAAGCGACGATGGGCTTTAGCCAATTTGTGATGATTTTATTTATTTTGCTTATGTATTAGCATTGTTTGATGTCGTTTTTTGTTGTGTTGTTTATGATTGTCGTGTTGATTAGTGAAATATTAACTTGTGACGATTTCGTGGTGAGGAACGTTTATGTGTTGTTGTGACGATTTATGTCAATAAGGTTATGGAGATAAAGTGTAGTTTATACACATTAGTATGAGGATTAAAGTAAGTAAGTTTTGATTAGGTGTTGGAATTACACTTATTAATCTATACCCTTTATAATTCCGAAACTATATATATACTTTATCATGCCTTTAATTATATGTTTTGGAGTATCTCACCCTTTACTTGTTTCGCCGTTACCTTTATATTGGTAACGTGCAGGTTATGAAGACGGAGTTTATAGCTGTTGTTAGTCGAGTCGGTGTCGCTCTGATACGTAGCACTCGGGGGGAATATTTATGTCGTCTTGTTGTTGTTCTTTTATTATTATTCCTTTTGTGAATAAGAACCATAATTTATGAAAATATGATTTTGATGAGGAAGTTTAATAAAGAAATTGTTTTGATTTTTATGAGTCAATTTATGATTTCCGATGATGCTATGTATCCGAGATTTATACTTTAAAGCAAACCGTTTAAAGTGTTTTGGTTTTGATGGTGTGACGCCTCAGTATTTAATTTATGAAATTTTAAATTACTCTGATTTTTGCATATAAAACCTTGGGTAATATTGGGGTGTTACATTAGTGGTATCAGAGCAGGTCGGTTTGTCGGCCAGGTTATTAATGTGTTTAACCCTTTTGTATGTGACATGTGTGTGAAAAATTGTCGGTACTTGCTTGTTTCTATTTGTTTGTCTGCAGAGATGAGTTTGAAACAAGTGGGGGAGAAGTTTTACTTCTTGGTGGCGCTTGTGGCTTAAAGGTGGAGCCTCAAGCAGTGTTACGCTTTGGTAACTTGAAGCGTAAGTTTGAAGACGCTGTTGTAGTTTTGTAAAGATGGTTTATGTCACCATCATGATTGTCGACGGTCTATTGACAAATTGAGGATCTGATCACCCTTAATCTCTTGTTAATAGTAGTCGGGATTTATGTTGGTTGGGATATACTTGTCTTGCCCGCTTAATAGTGTGTGAAGCAGACGAGTTGGCACAAGGTAGTGCATGGTTACTTGAGTTGTAGGAGAATTTGGATTTTTGGTGAGAAACAAGATTTTGGCAAGCGAGCTTCTTGTTCTGATTCTTCTAAAGTGTATTGTGAAGATGTGAGTGAATTGCCGCAGTAGTGCGAAGTGAAGTTTTGATGGATTTAGTTTCTAGAACTAGATGTGATTCGAAGTATCCTTAAGGGATGTTTGCTTCTGAATTAGAGTTGAAAAGTCAACTTGAGGATTGGTTTGAGCAGAGTTTGTTTATTCGAGCGGGTCACCGTGGAGTGTTATTCGAGAAGAACAAAGGTTGCCGAGTTGGTGTGTCGTTTGCGGTCAAGGAGCGAAGTGGATATTGAGGACAAGTGTCTACTTGAGGATTGATATTTTGATGAATCAAATTGGAGTTTATGTGTTTAGTAAGATGTCTTAGTGTGAGTGAAGATGTTTAGAAAATGCTTTTAAGGTATGTATGGTCCGATGTGTGTGTGATTTGAATGTTTCTCATGAGTATGTAAGAGTTATTCGTGTTCATGGATATTATTTGGTTCACATCAAGTTAAGGAATTATGGCAAGCATCCAGCGTTATCGTTATAAGTAAAAGAAGGAGTTTTAAACTGTTGGACGTGAGTGTCTTAAGTAAGCAACTTAGACGGTGATATTATAGACAATTATTTAAAGAAGACTTGTTTTAGAGCTTAGAAGTTCCTTTGTTTTGGATGGTTAACTTTGTGAGTTTGATGGAAGATCTTTTTATAAGTTGGTGTTGATCGTGGGTACTTTGACTTGAGATGGTTGAGTCATTATTTGGGACTTCGCAATGGGAAGCGAATTTGTTTGAGCCGGTGAAAAGTTTAGCGAATGCTTCGATTTTGGTCTTGTTTTGTACTGAAGAACCTTGTGTGGTGTATTGTGATATTTCATTTTCGACATAGAGTTGGAAAAGTGCATTACTACCTTGGAACGATTTGTTTTTCATAAAGAAAAAGTGTCGGATGCGTGAGTTGGAGTTTGATGTGGTTGTGCTTATTGAAATCTTAAGGTGCAGATGTTAACGACGAGAATATTGGAATTGTTGAAGACAATTCAAGTTTGAGTGCGATCTATAAAGAGACTTCGTATGTTGTTGGGTTTAGTATGTTGATATCGCGGATAACCCAAGAAGATCTAATTTGAGGATTAGTTATTTTGAAGAATGTCGCATGTTTGCTTTGAGAAACTTGTTGAAATTAAGTCCAGAAGGTTATCAAGGATTTGTTCACTACTAACATATGGATTTCGTTGGATACTAATGGTCGCGGTGGATTATTAGATTACGACTAAGATAAGTCTTGACGGTAAGGAATTTTGTGAGGCTTTGGTAGCCACGGGTACCTTAAGATGATTGATGTGTTATAAAAGAAAGTATTCTATTTGGGACTGAAGTCGGTCGCAACGGTGTTCTTGTTGGGTTCCATAGAAATTGATGTTATGGTTCTAAGTCCAACCTGTTTTGTAATTACAGTATTATGAGACGACGTTGATGGGTAGGGTTCTTGAGGGAGTGTTTTGGTTTGAATTACCACTTTGGAAGATTGAAAGTTATGAAGGTGTTTCGAATAAGAAGCCTGTGTATTGATTGTTGCGACGGTGCGAGGTTGGCGATTACTTAATACAAATTTTGAGAATTGAATTGATATAAGGGAAGACTTCGTTGAAGTCAAGTGTATACGTCGAAGTTTCACAAACGAATATTTGGACAATATTTGAAAAGGTCAACTATGTCGGGTATTTTAGAGGATCAATGGACGTTGATCAATCAAGAATGAAAGAGTGATTTTCGAGTTGTTAAGACTGATGTTACGAGGTGTCTGATGGGTGTACACTTTTAATCATCACGAGTAATTGTGAATTTGAGGGTTAACCAAGTTGCGGTTGGCATCTTATGCATAAAAGTGACGCAGCATGGTTTAGATATCGAGAATTGAGTTTTAGCGGTATGCGAGATTGTTGGATTGGGCTAGTGATAATGCCGCCGTATAGGCCCTAGAATGAGTGGTGTATCGCAGTTCGGTTATGTTTGAGTAGCTTGTTATTGATCAAGGGTTGTATGTTGGTAATCTACAAGGATGATGTGACCCTGTGATTTTCTAGAATGAAAGCGATAACTGCAAGTGTAATTCTTGAGTTCGTATTTATGCGTGAATGAAGGCATCTTTTTCGTGTTTGCATAACACGCGCACTATTACGATTATTTGGTTTGTGTAACCATTTTTTTGTTTTCGTTTTAGCGATGGTGTCGGTGTTGTGTCGTAGGACCTTATGTTCCTATCTTTGGTGACTCGTTTCCGAGGTGTCGGTTCGAGTGTGCGACTAATTTTATGGTTGAGGCGTTAGGATAGTATCAATCCTGTTTGTTTGGTTCTCGTGTGTCCGATAGTTGTTTAGTGTTAGTTGGTTGTCGAGTGCATTGTATGGGCTTTGCATCTCGACATGGTTGTTCTTGACTGGACGTTGATGCCCTTATTTTTGGTATCTTTTGTATGTTGTTTAATTAACGCGAGGATTGAGTGGACGAATGCGTAGGCATGTCCCAATTTGTTCATTTTGGTCGAAATTTCGAGGATGAAAAGTTTATAAGTGGGGGAGAGTTGTAACGCCCTGTTTTAATTAATATTATATTATATTAATATTTTCGAATTACGGATCGATATTTATTTTGCGACGAGAATATTTGTATTAACCAATATATCTGATAATATATTTGACGACGTTTCGATTCGGTCCGGTTTTTATTCCGTTTGGTCTGGTAAAATATTATTCGGATCCGATATTTAATTCTCCGGAATTGTTTTAATTAATTGAATTAATGATATTATTGGATAGGGGTGTGAGGAGCAATTTCCTAGGATTGGATTTACACCCTCAACCTTACTAATAGGAAAACAACTTATAAAAGTCATTTTCCTCATTTTCTTTCCATTCATAAACACCAAAGCCAAACTTGAACATAGAAGCTTGGAGAGAAAAGAAAGGGTTTTGGGAGAATAAGAGCAAGAGAAGAACAAGAGGAGAGCTAGAGCTTGAGGTTGGGTTTGTAGAATCATCAAGATCAATTAAAGCTTCCATGGTAAGGGGGTTTGATTTCCATCTCATATAGTTAGGGTTGATAGTTATAGTTTGGATTGGGGGAAAAATTGATAGTTGGTTTATAGGGTTTTGGTTGGTTGTTGTTGAAATTCTAAATTGATGGTAGAAATATATTTTGATGTTGTAATTGAGGTATATATGTTGTGTTGATGATAAGAAATGGTGGGTTAGTTGTAAAAGATGTTTGGGGTTATGAAGTTTGGTTAAAATTGAGTTTTGGGAACATAAAAATCAAGGTTTTGGGTTCTGTTCCGCCCAGTTCGCAGCTCGAACATTAATCGCGGCGCCAACCTTCTGAACCTGTTAAGTTCGCGGCCCGAACTATGTTGCGCGCCGCGTACTGTAGACAAAAAGTTGAAAATTATTTTGGTCATAACTTTTGAACCGTAACTCCGTTTTGGGTGCCGTTCGAAGCGTTAGAAAGCTAATAAAATATTCTTTCTAATAAGATTGGTTTAGAGGACAGTAGATAATTTTATTAATGAGTGGTTATGGAAAGTTTATTAATGAAGTGACAATATGATTAATGTCGGTTATTAGAAATGGATTTCGCGATGATTATAGGTGTTTGACTAATTTTCCGTTTTTGGAATTTGGTGAATTACTTGATAATGATGCGGTGTGAATAAACATAATGTTTGCAACGGTGTATTTACTAATGAATACTTGTTGATTATGCCATGCGATGATATATGTCTTTGTACATGATGATGTGATGATTATATTGATGTTGTTAATAAATGCTTCCGATTTATGAATTCATGACTTTTGACGATGATGAATTGTTTGGTGATGTTTTGCATAATGCAAATAGATGCGATGATATGTTTATTTGATGTGAATAAATATGGCGACGTGGACTTTATGTCAATTTTAATGAGTGATGATGATGTGTTGTTGTGTTGTCTTTATCATTGAGTCACATACATTGCATTGGCGATGAGGGCTTTTATGCCAAGCGAAGAGGCTTTTATGCCAAGTGTTCCTAATTATGGACAAAGCGACGGGTACCACATGCATAACATAGTCGTGTCTCATGGTGTCGGTTATGTTTAGGTTTGATTTGTTTGGCGTTGGGTTTTAATTGATGGATGATGTTGAATTGCAATGATATATAATGCTTTGTTTGGTGATGAACATGAAATGAATATAACTTGATAATTTCGTGATAACTAGGTGATGAATATAAATGATGAGCTTTGTGATGATGTTTGTGACGATGGGCTTTTATGCCAAGAAGCGACGATGGGCTTTAGCCAATTTGTGATGATTTTATTTATGTTGCTTATGTATTAGCATTGTTTGATGTCGTTGTTTGTTGTGTTGTTTATGATTGCCGTGTTGATTTGTGAAGTATTAACTTGTGACGATTTCGTGGTGAGGAATGTTTATGTGTTGTTGTGACGATTTATGTCAATAAGGTTATGGAGATAAAGTGTAGTTTATACACATTAGTATGAGGATTAAAGTAAGTAAGTTTTGATTAGGTGTTGGAATTACACTTATTAATCTATACCCTTTATAATTCCGAAACTATATATATACTTTATCATGCCTTTAATTATATGTTTTGGAGTATCTCACCCTTTACTTGTTTCGCCGTTACCTTTATATTGGCAACGTGCAGGTTATGAAGACGGAGTTTATTTGTTAGTCGAGTCGGTGTCGCTCGATACGTAGCACTCGGGGAATATTTATGTCGTGTTGTTGTTCTTTTATTATTATTCCTTTTGTGAATAAGAACCATAATTTATGAAAATATGATTTTGATGAGGAAGTTTAATAAAGAAATTGTTTTGATTTTTATGAGTCAATTTATGATTTCCGATGATGCTATGTATCCGAGATTTATACTTTAAAGCAAACCGTTTAAAGTGTTTTGGTTTTGATGGTGTGACGCCTCAGTATTTAATTTATGAAATTTTAAATTACTCTGATTTTTGCATATAAAACCTTGGGTAATATTGGGGTGTTACATGCTCGACAGAAGGAAGATTGTGTCGAAACAGTCTAGTCTAGTGTGTGTCAAAAATGTCGAAGAAGTAGTCTCGACAAGTATTTCGAATTGGGCCTAATTTTGTACTGTTATCAGAATTAGGTATTTTGGACTTTAGCTTAGGGAAAAAGCTAACTTAATTATAAATAAAGGGGGTAACCCCTATTTTTTGTAATCACTCATAACTAGTATTTATAGAATTTTGCAGTTGCAAAGTGAATAAAATTTTTCCACAGTTTGTGGACATAGATATATTCTGTAGAAAATCATCATCATCTTTCCCAATTTTGTTAAATCCTAATTATTTCTATCATTGTTATTGTGTATTGTTAATAATCTTGTTTATCAAGATTGATAGAAAATTCTCCATAGGTTTTGGTAGATTACCAACATCTAGTATCATGAGCTTCGGTTGAGGGATTCAAGGCAAGAAAATCATAATGGCAATAAATCTTCCAAACGAGCATTTTCTAGCAATTCTTCCAATTCTGAAAGTTAATAACTATGACAATTGGTTAAAGTAGATGAAGGTTGTGTTTTTTTTTCAAGATCTTTGAGATCATATGAAATAAATATTAGAACTGCTTGAGAAGATGCATTAGAAGCAAAAGAGGCAGCACACAAAGAATTGAAAAAGAAGAAGAAGAAGAATTACAAAGCTCTCTTTATAATTCATAAATGTCTGAGCCCAGACAATTTCAAAAAGGCGAGTGATTTAGAATCTACAAAAGAAGCTTGGGAAATTCTAGAAAAATCCTTTGGAGGTGCAGAAAAGGTAAAAGAGGTGAGATTACAAACTCACAAAATAACGTATGAATTGCTTCATATGGAACATAGTTAAAGTATAATTGATTTCTTCACTAGGGTTATGAAACTATTGACTCAAATTAAGGTATGTGGAGAAGTTTTAGAACAAGCTCAATAATTGTAAAGATCTTGAGGTCACCGGCTCTAAAGTTTGACATTTGGTGATAGCCATAAAAGAGTTGAATAATTTTTTGACATTGACAAAAGAAGGGCTTCAAGGGACGGTTAAATATCATGAACAAAAATTGGATGAAAGAGATGCAGGCAAGTCGAATAGTGATATGGCTTTATAGGTGCGGTTAATAAGAGAAAAGAAAGGTAAAGGAAAGTGGTTCGACAACAGAGGTAGAGGAAGATACAACAATTTGACAGGTAGAGGAAACCAGCAGGAAGAAATTGTGTCGAATCAAAGAAGACCCCCTACCAAAGAAACCTAAGAGGTGGTGTTGCAGGTAGAGGAACAGGTGGTGGTTTAAAGCCAAACAAGTGTCACATACAGTTCTTCAATTGTTAGAATTATGGTCATTATTCTAGTGATTGTCTAAAAAATAAAAGAATCAAGAAAGTAATGCAAAGTTTACAAAACATGAAGAAGAAGAAAAAGAGATGATGATGATGATGATGATTATGATGATGATGGTCACTATAAGAGATGAATAAAGGTTCAAAGATCATTGTTACTTGGATTCATGATGCTAATCTCACATGTCTGGAAGAAAAGATTGGTTTGTCAACATAAATCCCTTGACGAAGAACATTGTGAAATGAGAAAATGACAATACTCTTTCAACTTAAGGTATTTATGATGTTCTGATTATGAGGAAAGTTGGAAAAGGTCAGTGATTTCCAATGTATTGTATATACCATGAATGAAACGTAATCTTCTAAGTATAAGGGAGTTGGTCGAAAAGAACTACAAGGTGTCAATTGAATACAAGTTGATGAGAGTTCTCGACTTAAGAGGAAGGTTAATCTTAAAGGCTTCAATGGATCAGAATAAAACCATCAATATTGAACTAAATGTGATGGAACAAAAGTGCCTTGCAGATACAACTAGCAGGGATGTATGGATATGACACTATCGACTAGGCCATATCTACTTCAAAGACATCAGAGATTTGAAAAGAAGAAATATGGTTTCAGGATTTTCATAAATTAACATTCCAAACAAAGTGTGTAAGGAATGTGTGTAGACAAAGCAGGACAAGAATAGCCTTAACAAGGATGCAGGAAGCAGGTTGAAGGATATTCTTGAAATCATATACTATGTTGTATGTGGTCATATCTAGGTAGATTCGACTAGAGGTAACAAATACTTTGTCACATTCATATATGATTTTAGTCGAAAACTATGGACTTACCTAATCAAGAAGAAAATGAATTGATCAAGGTATTTTCCAAGTTTAAATCTATGGTTGAAAGACAAACCAGTCGAAAGCTCAAGATTTTGAGGATTGGTGGTGGTGGAGAATATGTGCCACTTATGTTACCTTGAAAAATCTTAAGGTATTCAAGCACGTGTAGTTAATGAAGATATTCCCATAAACTAAGGGTTTTTTAGGAGATTATAGCTAAAGTATGTGTAATTTGGCTTTGTCGAACATAAGAATTCTATGGCCAATAGGTATATCAAGCCAAAATGTCAAAGTTGGGCTTTGTTGACCAAAAGGAGAAAAACTGATACCAAATGACAAAGTGCTGGAAAATTGGTCTAGTCGACCAAAAGTTGAAAGACAAAGAAAATAGTCGAATTTGGTATTATCGACCAAAGGGAGTTCAAGACCTAGAAGATTTCTAATGATTTATTCCTGGCATAAGGTCTCGTTCTGAAGCGGAAGATTCAAATTCAAATCATCAAGCATTACATTGATTGCGATCAGAAAGTGGTTGCCTTAAGTTTCAAATATGTTTGTAGATTATATCTAGGCAGTTACCTTATAATTACTATAAATAAGTAGATTCAATGTAGTTTTTTCGTGTGTTCACTTGTACTGAAAATCACTTGTCAAAACTCTAGTTCCAAGCATAAGGAAGCAAAGAGTGAAGAAGTATTTGATGTACGTGAATCACCATTTATGTTTCAATGCAAATCTTTTAATTTTCAATTGTCTTCTTTGAGTATTTTACTTGCTTTCTATTTACTTTTGAGCAAACTCTTTACGTTATTTTCTGGTTAGCGTAAACAATTCAACACTTTCTGTCGATCACGAGTCACAAGTCAGTTAGTCTATTTCGTGCAATCACCTTTTTTCGGTCATGAGTCAATAGTCAGTGGGTCGAACCATAGTGTGGAAAACTTTTATACTTGTTCCCTTATTCATGGAAAACTGTTTCTAGTAGTAAGGATTTCGACAGAGCAAGTGTATCTTGAAAATCTTAGCACATGTCTTAAGATCAACTGGTCGATCTTGCGACTAACCCTTAGTTTTTAGGGCTTTGGGAGGACCAGCGGTTGTTTACCATTTTCCACAGTAAACACCACCCTACACTCCAAAACAAAACAGAACTTCTGAAAGGGAGAATCCAACCATTATGAATATAGTGAGAAGTATTTTAAAAGGCAATAATTTACCTAAAGAGTTTTGGGGTGAAGTTGTGTTGACCGCAACATACATTTTGAACAGATATCCAACATAGAAGCTAGAAGAAATTATGCAAGACGAATGTTGGTCTTGTATAAAACCTAGCTTGAGTCATTTCAAAGTGTTTGGATGTATAACATATAGACATGTACCAAACTAATTGAGGATAAAACTTGATGACAAATAGTCAAATGATCGTAATAGGATATCATTTGATTGGAGGATACAAATTGTTCGACCCAGTTATCAAGCTAGTAGTGATTAACGTGGATGCAATCATAGATAAATGTAAGGAATATGATTAGACTGAGAATGCAAACAAGGATCTAGTGAGAATCTTTTTTGAAGAACCATCCACTGCAGTCGAAAGAGAAGAAGTTCAACAGGAAGAAGTTAGAGGTGAAGTAGTCCCAAGAAGACCTCGCAGAACTAAACACACGCTTGCAAGGTTGCAAGATTGTGTGATTACATCAGATGATGTAGTTGATAATGAAGGTCAGTTGGTACACTATGTTTTCTATACAGATGTCGAACCACTCAATGCATCTGAGGCATTTAAGGATACGAAGTAGGTGAAGCTATGAATGAGGAATTGAAATCCATTAAAGTCAACAACACTTGGTGACTTATTAAATTTCCTCAAGGAAAGAAGGTAATCAATGTGAAATGGGTATCCAAGGTGAAGTTGAATCCCGACAAAGAAGTAACTAGACACAAGGCTATACTTGTGGCGAAAATATTTCTTCAGAAAGAAGGAATCGACTTCGATGAAGTTTTTCTACATGTTGCTATAATCAAAACAATTAGAATGGTTGTGTGTCTAGTAGAAATAAACAATTGTCACATATGCCAAATGGATGTAAGATGTGAAATGTGAATTCCTAAATGAACCCTTAGACGAATAAGTGTATATACACAACAAGTTGGGTTTATGAAAAAAGGTGAAGAGAGAAAGGTATACAATTGCATAAATTCATGTACGAACTTCAACAATTCACTACTATAAATAAGTTTTCTAATATCGTACGCGAAATGCGTTTTACCTCGGTGGTAGATGCAACATAAATAAGGTCATCATAAAAAGTAAAGACTTATCACCTCGATCTTTAGAACATCGAGGTACAAGTTTACTAGTGCATGGGTTTAAACCCCAGTAACAACAAATTATATTATTTTTAAAACTAACATATCTTATATCTCGGTTTATTAAATAACCGATGGGTATGATTATTTATCTTTTTTTTTATAAAAATTGTTACTTTGCTTACCCAGAATATTACATTGTTTACCCAAAATATTGCATTATTTACATATAATATTAAAATAAAAATAAAAATAAAATTCCCTTGGGAACTAGATGAAAAATCAAATTCCCAAAAAACCTAGATTTCAAATCTTCCAACTATTAAATCTAGGTGAAGATTAAATAATGGGGGGGAGATTATTCTCTACGTATCTTGCATGCATTTGTTTTTGGAAGTAAAAAAAAGGGTAAGATAAGTAATATCAATAATAATAATATTTTCGATAAAAATAAAAATTTAATAAAACAAACCTGGAACCCAGATGATTTTCTACTCTTGCAATCCATCGTAGATAACTTTTCCAAGCATCCTTAGGTTTCAAACACTTCATATATTAGATTTCCAATATAATGAACTTATATTATGAATGTCCCTTAGGTTTTACACAGATCACTAGTGGCAGATTCTTGAGCGTTGATAACCTTTAAATGGACGGTAAAATTTTTGAAATTCTGGTTATAAGATCTCATATGTCGAGACATTAATCTCCAAACAACACAATGAACAAAATTAAACATAGATAAAAGGGAACAAAATAAACAACACACAATTTTTTTAACCCAATTCGGTGTATAAAAACACCTACATCAGGAGGCTACCAAGTCAGGGATGAAATCAACCAAGCAGTATCAATTTGTAGACCCACAACAATCTCTCACTAGTTTACAATCTACTCACTTAATCACTACCCATGCTTAACTTCTATCTAAGACTGACCTAGGTATGAGACTATTCTCAAATCTCTTTCAGACACAAACAGGCACAATAACAACTCTAAAAAATTTAGAGTAATTTTAGAATACACACTTCAAAGGCACACAATCATATAATGCTTAAAAGCTTAAGAATGCTTAATATTACTTACAACTCAATAGAGACAATCCTACTCTCCTATCAAAACGATATTAGAGAGTCTCACAATAAACAAAATAGTCCTAATACATTCACTAAAACTTCCATGTTAAATCAACACACAAGAACCTACAAAATCATGTTTTGCAATGATACAAAATACACTTCGGTCCCACACAGGTATTAGGGCTGAAGCCTTCTTTTTATAACCTTGGATGGACTGGATTTGGGCTTCAAAAAACGTAACTAATCTGTTGTAGAAAATTAGTAGAAACTTCTACATGAAAATAGGATTTCAATGATTTGTTTCCTAAAATGTCTCAACATTTTATGAAACAAATCAATCTTATCAAATCAGCAACAATCACCAATTCTTCAATCTTGAACGACACATACCATATTCTAATATTCCTAGAATATTCAGGATCTATTAAAACATAATAACTCCAAGTAAAACAACTGTAATAGACAAGATTTCGGATGAGCTGGATAGGACATCGTGTCTGGCATCTTCTTGCTGCAAGTTTAAAACATAATTTTAAACATGTTGCTGCACAAATTAGTTTTACCAAAATTATTGTCAATCATAAAATTATAAAGTTAACAATATTCCCCTTTGGCGAAGTTTTGCTAAAACAAGTTTACAATCCTTGCGCACACATAACTACAATTCAGATTCTAAAAATATTTGAAAATAAATTAAACTCACATAGACTATCAGAGATATGTGCAGGAGAATAAAACTTTAGAGTGGTAGTCTGTGGAATTTGTAAACACAACAACATTGAGAAAGCCTTCTCAGTAAGTAAACTTGAAGTCACAACATCGTGTCTAACATCTCTTCAAGCTAGTCCAAATCAGAACCAATTTTTCCTTCCAAACCTGCTCAGAACCCATCAGAGAATTAGAAGATTCTCCCCCTCAACAGCAGCAACACATATTCACCCCTTATTGGCTTATTTTGGCAAAAGAAACTCTTTTGGAGACATAAGACAAACACCACCAAGGAGGCATAACCCAAACACAAGTCACTGTACATGAGGAAGAAGATGTCTAACACTCCCCCTAAATCCAGGGACCTTTACTTGCAATTAAGAGACAAATCTACCTCTCAGGGGGCATAAGAAAACCCTTAAGAAACAACCAAATACCAACTTAAACTATACATATGAGGACTCAGGTAACTCAGAACACAAGACACAACCATGTTCAAAACACAGATCACAAGACACACAAAAAACTTAGACAAAAAATCAGACTCAGATACGAGTATCCCATCCAACATCCTCGCAAAACCAACATACTCTAGAATTAAAAGAAGAACAAAAACATAACATTTCTCCATATTTTTAGTGAAAAATAAACAAGAATATCCACCACAAAACCACACTCAAACTGTACTCATCCAAACTCAGACAAAAGCCATAAGAACTATGTTGAAGACAGACTAACACAATATAAAGAAAAGGAAGAGATGATTTCTTTAAGTACCCGAACTATTATGCATATTCGATATCACATTTTTTATATAAAATACTTAATTTTGAATATGCATATCTGAAAATATCTTATTTTTTTAAAAAAATGTATTTTCAGATATGCATATCCGAATAACTTTATTTTTTTTAACAAAAAGATGTGTTTTCAGATATACATATTCGAAAAGTTATTTGTTGTGTTTTTCTAAAACAAACAAAAAAGATATGTATATCCAACACAATTAACTTTTCAGATATACATATTCGAAAAGTTATTTGTTGTGTTTTTCTAAAACAAACAAAAAAGATATGTATATCCAACACAATTAACTGGTATGACATTGAATTTAAAAACATAAATTCTGAAGAAAATAATGAATTTATTAATTAGTTTTATTTTATTGAAAAAAAGAAAAAGAAGACGTTAGAAATTTTTGAGCTTAATACTCCCTATTTCTCTCACCACCAACTAATCAAACTTTTATTGAAAACAAAAAACAAATTAAATGGAGAGGTAAATAATCATTAAATCAAATACTAATTACTAATATTTCTCTTTTAATCACTAAAAAATCTAGAAATTTTTTATATATATATATATATATATATATATATATATATATATATATATATATATATATATATATATATATATATATATATATATATATATATATATATTCAAAACTCATATTTAAAAAAATAATATTTATTTTGTATAAAATTCTGTGCGTTCCAACATAAATATTTGGGAATTTCTTTCCCCACCTAATGGGGTTCTTCTTCACTCCTGGTAAAAAATCAAAAATACCCTCAAGTTTTATAAGTTAACTTATGAATTCACCTCGGAGGTGGACTTCGCAAGTTAACTTACGAAATAATCCAAGAATTTCTAAAAACAAGGTGAATTCGTAAGTGAATTTGCGAATTCACCTTGTTTTTTTAAAAACAAGGTGAATTTGCAAGTTAACTTACGAATTCACCTCATGCAAAAAAAAAAGTGAATTCGTGAGTTAACTTGCGAATTCACCTTATTGGGTAGATTCGTAAGTTAACTTACGAATTTTTATCTGGGCAGATAACAAAAACATTTAACACAATTCATATCATTGATTCAATTTAATTCATAAAATTACATCATGGATACAGAAAATTAGATTACATATTATTATAAATAGGAAGTTGTGGACGTTGCAACATCTTGATAACATCTTCCGCCGATCTACGAAGCGACGCATCCATCTCAATCGGACCCTTTGTTAAGTACTGATGAAAGGTCTCCCACATAACCTCTAAGTCATCGTCGTTCTTCAGCTGAAACCGGGTGAACTTGATCTTTCCTTCAGCATCAAGTGAAGGTGAGCGGTACTCCATCTTGAGCACCTTGCGATTATCTGGATACTGCAACAGAGAATGCAGTGTCGTAATGAGCTCTCCGCACGGGGTGCCTGCGAGAGCCTGAATTGAACTGGCGCACGCGCAATAGTGAAGTAGACAAACGCAAGGTGTAGATAGGTTTGTGTAATTTTTTTGGTTTTGGTTTGTGATGGAGAAATGAATGAGTTGTAGACCCAATTTACAGCTAAAGTTGGAGTGATATGGACCAAAGAAATCATACACACACCACTTTCTCTTTCACTTGATCAAGAATAGTGGATTCAACATATTTCAAAAATTTGGGATACTCCACACGCAAGTTTCTAAAGTGGATCACATTAGCGGTATACATCTCTTCAGTAAAATAATTAAGAATATTCGTCCATGCACTCATAATCTTATCCATCACAACACCGAATTTGACAATTTGGTCGTCTTCGACTTTCTTCTCTTTGGTTCCAACCGCGGGTTTTAGCCTTGCTCTCACATTTTTTATGATGTGATACCGACATAGTAAAGCGGTTGACGACGGAAATACGGTGGCAACCACATTCATAAGAGCATTATCTCGATCGGTGACGATAACCAAAGGCATGTTTTTTTCATCTTTCAACAAAGTCTTGCAAACACCTAACGCCCAAGTGACGTTGTCTTCCTTCTCACATTCCATGAAACAAAAACCAACCGAAAATGTTTTGTCAGTAGAGGTGACACCAACAATTTCAAGAAGTGGAAGCCTATATTTATTTGTCTTGTATGTCAAATCAATCATTAGAACGGTCGGAAATGTATTGAACAATTTGATACTCGACGAATGCGTCCAAAATATATCACGGACACTTACATTGTCATCATAAACTCTATGTCTCGAAACATAGTTGTTATCGTCCAAACATTTCAATAAATGTTGCATTTCAGACCTCAGACCCCTTTGAGCAATATGTTGTTTGTATCGATAATTGTAAACCGATTTTATATTTGACATACATCCCGCTCTATTCCGTTTCAAATCAGAAAGTATGTTTCTAGGCGCAACTTTGATCAACGACAATTCAGAGACATATTTCTTCTCTCCCGCCTTAAGCCGACAAATAATAGGATGCCCTTGTAACTTGGTCTCCAACTCATGATTTGCATTTCGAACATCATAGTCAACCGCCATAAATTATTCACCCTACAATAACTGCAAAACTTGAACGGACACCCACATTTCCTTGAACCCGTGTCTTCGTGTAACTTGCGGATTTTTGGAACGTATGCTCCACTTCTCTCGCATGTCAAAATAACAAATGGTTGCCGATTACTACTCTCATTGTCGGACCTTGCAATCACAACGCCAAAACCAAGTTTGCTTGCTTCCATTCTAACATAATCAACCATTTGTTGACGAGTATCGAAAGTTTTGTCACTTGCAAATTGATTTTCATTATCGATCACAACATCAATCCTTTTATCTATGCTCATTTTATCCACAGTTTCATGCAGCACTTTAACAACAACAATGTAGTAAATATAGGTTGAGCGGATGAAAATTTACCTCAAAGTGTAGCTTCCAATGCTCACTTTGCTAAGATCACACACTTGAAACTTGATTTGGATAAAACAATTGTATTGATTTTGGGTTTGGGTTTGGGTTGAAGGATTTTTGTGTTATGCTGTAGAAAATAAATGAAATAGGAAAAAAAGGTGATCATGCAGAATACAGAGAGACATTTCTTACGAATTCACTTAAAAAGGTGAATTCGTAAGTTAACTTACGTATTAAGTTTATTTTTTTCAAATGTCAACGTTTAAAATAATAAAACATATAAAATAAGATGATTTTGTAAGATGACTTTTGAAGGATATCTTTTATTTTTAAGGAGTGTAGGAGAATACCACAGTGCTAAGAAAGAAATTTCCTAAACATTTTTTAGTTTTCTGAAGTTTATAATTCTCAAACCTAGTTGAGGACAAGGCAACTCAAGAACGAAAAGAAAAGTGTTTGTATCCGTTATGGTTCTTTCTTCTTTGTTTTTCCTCTTTTGGACTTTTTCTTTTCACAATCATTTCAAATTTCAAAACCTCTTTTCTTTTCTACAAGAACACCCCCAAACTGCATCAACAACATCTACATTCTCTTGTCGCCATTCTCAGAATCACAATCTCCCATTTTTCTCAAATGGGTGGTTCAGGAAGCTGGTTTAAATCACTCATTCCTCCTAGAAAGCTCTCCACAAATAATCAAGTTCGCATTTTTATTTTCTTTGAAGCATTTACTCAAACATAACACTGACACATGAATATTGACAATTTGACACGTGTTGGATACTGAACTGGTGTTTATTTACTATGTTTTGTTTTTCAGGTTAATGGAAGTGATAAGAGTAAGAGAAAATGGAAGTTATGGAGGAATTCTTCAGAAGTTATTGGATTTGGAAGTTCTATGAAGAAGGGACATGGTTTTGTTGGTTATGATAAATATTCTTGTTCTTCGTTTGTGGTGAATGAAGAAGCTTTTGCTGCTGCAATGGCTGCTGTGCTAAGAACTCCACATAAAGATTTCTTGGTGATCAAGCAGGAATGGTCTGCCATCCGTATCCAGTCTGCATTTCGAGGCTTCTTGGTAATTTTTAACTTTATGCGTAACCATATGATGCTTCAGTTTTGAAAATTGTTGGATCTAATCGGTCAATGATTGTCTCGTCTAGAAGGCGGAATTGCTTTTTCCTGAAGGAATGAGGGATCGCCTGCTCCATGCCCTTTACCGCCTAGTGCCCCTCTTGGGCCTGTCGCATTGGGCATTGCGAGAGGCCCATAACAACTTTAAAAACCTTGCTTATGTTATTTATGTTGCAGGCAAGAAGGGCTTTGAGGGCTCTGAGGGCATTGGTGAGGCTGCAAGCAATATTTCGCGGCCGGTTAGTGAGAAAACAAGCTGCTGTTACTTTAAGGTGTATGCAGGCTCTTGTACGAGTTCAAGAACGCGTGAAGGCGAAGAATGTTAGGAATTCTCCAGAAAAGAAAGCTAAGCAGAAACTATATAATGAGCAACGTAATCAAGCTGATCCTGCTAAACAATCTCAGGTATCGTGATCTATTATACAATGTTTTAAGATGTGGATTCTGAATTAAGATGACAACAAAATATTATCATTGTAGCAAAATTTTCCTTGTTGTTGTCAGAAAGGGTGGTGTGACATACCAGGAACTGTGGAAGAAGTTAAAGCAAAACTAAAAATGAGGCAAGAAGGAGCAATTAAGAGAGATAGAACAATGTCATATTCCAATTCCACGCAGGTAAACTTTGAGACAATCTAATCTATTTGTGATGAGCCTTTTGACATGTTTAGGTATTCTTGAGTAGAATTGATTTTACTTAAAGAGGACTTTAGCCTCATTTATTATTCGACAACCAACTTTTACTTGAATGTATCCAAACATTAATAAGTACCAATTTTACAAAATCAATTCATTCAAAACAAATTTTGTGATCGTAGAACCATATCTGTATTTTGAAGTAAATAGTGAATTGATTACCAAAACATATGTGCTTAATAAACTCTTCTTGTTTTTCAGCAAACAACAGTGAGTTCTAGTCCAAACTCAAGAGCTTCTAAGTCATTGACTCCTCACAAGCACCGCAATTTTGACAGTAAGATCTTGTTAGAACGCTGGATTGCAGATAAGCCATGGGAGAGCAAGTTGATGGGAGATATCAATTTGGATTCACCTACCATGACTCCATTGTCCAAGAAGAGTGAGAATGTTGAACTCTCTTTCGACACATATCAAAATGGCTCAGTTAAACCAAGAAGGAACATTAATGGTGTGAAAACTAGGAGTTCATCTAAATCTCTTACAGCCAGTCAATCCACTCCGTCGTCTTCGGCTAAAAGTTCCGATTGCATGTATGATGATAGCCCTTTATCCACCTCATGCACATCTGAATCACCAACCAAGAAGGGAGATACAAATGAAAGGAAAATAGGGAAACCGAGCTACACGAATTTGACAGCGTCGACCAAAGCTAAACTGAAAGCAAGTAGACATTCGTCTCCGAATTTGAAGAAACTCTTTATGGATGATGATTATCTGTCTCATAGCACGAGGACAAACTTTCTAAATGCAGATACTAGAAGCATTTCTGGTTCATATTCTTCAGCTAGTATATGGAAAGATCTTTATGGAACGCCTTCAAGGACAAGTTATCAAAACCAATTTACATTGCGAGATAAGTAGTGACAACCATAATCAATGAATCCAACATCTTGTTGCCAATTACTACTATTAATTTCATGTAGTGAGAAGAATGTGTGTTGAAGTTCATAGGTAATAGTTAATTGATAATGTAGATAACAAGTCAAGTAACGCACATGATACAGTTGCGGCAGAGCTGTTAGATTCAAGTCGAAGTGTTGGATAACAATTTTGTCGCCTGCACCATATGCAACAAACCTGCCCATAGTTCACTTGTTATTCTTTTGGGCATGTTCATGATCATTATTTTTGGCTATATTTATAATTAGTAGCTATGTGTTTTACTATAAAAAAAATAGTGAGTATGAAATATGAGTTATATGATTATACATATTCCTTGAAGACTTTGTATAGTTGGATAGATGCAGTTTGTATGCTAAAAATACAGCAGATAAGAATGAAACAACACATTAAAAAGATTTTAATGTATATATGAGTTATATGATTATACATTTCCTTGGCGGTTTTGAAATGATAAACATCCAAAAGATTTAAATTGAATTATTCTTCTTCTTTTGTCCATGGATATACTCATCATTTTTTCATCTTCAACCTGATTCAAGGGTTAATCAACAACTTGAATGCTACATTTACTATAAAGAAATTGGGCATGCCTGTATATGTTTTGGGTAATATAAGTTAATTCTCAAACAAATGGATCCGTCCTACTCACTCAATTGAAGTATATAAATGTTGGCAAATAACATAGCTGAAAAAGAAAAAAATAAACTGAACACAACCAACAACTCAAAAATATAACGTAAAAACTCCAAAATCGGAGAAAAATCACGATTGTTGTCTAAATCGACAGCTAGAGAATTATTACTATGTGAAAATTTTACAACACATAGACTTCTCTACTCTCAACCTCAATCCCCTAGTGCACCCACACTACTACAAAGCAAATATTTAAATTAAAAGTCAAATATAAATTTAAAGTGTTATTGACTGGTGTATCTAAAAACAAAGAACTTAGGTACAATATATACTCTTGATCTCCTCTTGCTTCACCACACTAAACAATGTGAGATTTCTCAAATAACTACTTTTTAACCTCCTTCTTTATTAAAAAAATTATGCTTACAATCAACCCCGACAAAAATGATCTTCTAGTTATAGAAAACATGTGTGATGATAATGGAGTCCCTACATCTATCTTAAGAAACTACAAGCTGAGCAAACAATGTTCTAATGCTATCTTATCCTTAGTTGTACAAGTCCTTGGTAGGTGATCTTCAATATGGCACCCTAACTAGGTCAGGCATAACCTTTAATGTGAATGAATCATTCTAATTCGTGTCCTTATCCCTTGAATCTCGCTGGTACATTTTGAAGGTATCTTAGTGGAAGTCTCTCTCTTAGGCTTGTTTTTATCTCCTTCTATCTCAACTCTCAAATTCTTTTTGAGAGCCTATAGTGATCCGGATGATCAAAGATCCACCTCTAGCTCTGTATTTATTTTATATTTATTTTTGATCAAATATTGTATCGTGGAATTCTAACAAGTAAATTCTTGTTGCTTGGTTTAGTGCAGAGGCGAAACATTAGTCTTAACTCACACTACCTCTAAACTAATATAGCTTGAATCTCTATTAATTGAGCTTACATTCCCTTATATCCTCATACATTACTATATGTCAACTTAAGTGGAATTTTTGTTAGGGTTGATAGTTTTTTAATAAAGAAGAAGGTTAAAAAATAGTTTTTTCTTTAATTTTAGAATTTCCACGTTATCTTCTTGTATTGTTGATTATGTTTAATTTATTTTTTTCTTTTTCAACTGTATTATTTTTCAACAATTTTGTTATCCTAAAATCTGATTCTTCACGTCTACACTAAACATATTTAACGTATTTATTTTTAAAAAATACATAAATAGATAATCAGAGAATTATTACTATGTGAAAAATTTTTATACGTAGCCAATCTTCTATTAGAAAGAAATTTATATATAAATCTCATAAATTTTATCATGATATCTTTGCAAAACTTTTTGAAAAAGTTAAAATTGATAGACAACTGAATTTATTCAAAATAAAGATAAATGATAGGAATATCTTGCAAAAATTTACTCTAGATATAAGATAAAAATTTGCAGATTATTGCGATAACAAAAATAGTTGTTATCTTAGAGCATGCATTTCAAATAATATAATTTATTTTTGAATTTTTTATGGAATCCATTAAGTCATATCATTTTGAAGTAATTCATCTAAATTTTACTTCAATAGTACAATTTATATTAGGTCCCACAACTTTATTTTATATTAATATTTTATTTATATTAAATTTTATTTTAATTCAAAATATTAATTTATAATAAAATAAATAAATAAATATAATTAAACTTAAATTTTATGACAATAATTAAAATAATTAACGTAAAAAAATATTATAAAAGTGTTAAATAAAATTAATTTTTATCGAAGAAACAATTATTTATAAAATTGTTAATATATAAATATTTGTTAACAAATAAATTATTAAAGAAAAATGAAAAAATAGAATGAAAGGAAACAGTTTAATTATTAGTTTATTATTTCTTAAGCACAAAGGACGCTGCATTGCTCTGCAACGGTTTTCCAGACTGAACAACTCCACCAGAATTCAATTTTGATGCTACGTTAGCTTGGAATTACTTTTAGAGCATTTTGATGAGATGAGGGATAGCTGACTCGCCTATATCACTCTATAAAATTTGAGAAATTTGTATAAAAAACTGCCAAGCATATAGGAATTCCTGTAATATGGTGTTGCTTCTTAGAGAAAAAGTAGGAACTTGGAATGCTTGTGACAAAAGAAAGACTTGTTCAAATAAGATTCGTTATTAATTGTTCCACATGCTACATTTATTACTACAACCCTCTACACTTTACATCAATTAGATCTTTGTTTTATCCTTAGCATATTGAGAAATTATAAACAAGTACATGCAAGAATTCTATGAAAATTATTTGTCGACTTGTGCTTCCCTAATGGTTTTGGACTTTGGTATAAGTCATTTTCAGTATATAAATAAAACCCATTTCTCTCTCTCTCTCTCTTATTTTTCCTCTATTTTCTTATTTAAGATAGGTCTAATCAAGGTAGCTTCTAGCTCACATAAACTAATCTTTTATGTCACGCCTCAAGCGTATGGTTTTGAATTTTTGCATCATTTGGAGGAAATGGATATGAACATTTAAATGGATGCATAATAAATTGTCATGCTCATTAATTATGTCAAATCATTAAATTATTTCACTATATTAAATAAACAAAAAAAAACTGTTTTATTAGTTTCTAAATTTAAAAATATCTGAATGAATGGATAGAGTAGTTCAATAAACTTTTGCTAATTAGTTTTAGGGTTAAAATCTTGACAGTAATATTTATTTGTATTTTATTTTAAAATATAAATAAATTGTAGATATTTATAAATCAACAATTTTAAAAAAAATTAAGAATATCCATTTAAAAAAAAAAGTTACGAATACCCGAATTTTTTTATTTTATTATCAATAACTACTTTTTTCAATAATATATCAAAATATTCAACTTTAAATAAAATAATTCACAGTAAACAAAAGGTGTCACACATGCAAGCGCATGGAAATAAATATATATTGAGCGGATACACCACCCATACATTAAGGAATTGTGTCAATTGATTTGGCGTCAATGTGTATTTATTTATTTATTTTAATTAAATTTATAATTTTGAAAAATTAAATGCTAATATTAATTAATTTAAATAGGATTACATGTTGGAAACTGTTGTGAATCGGATGTCTTAGAACAAAATATAAACTTATATCTTAATGATCAAGAAACAATTAGGGTAGGAAAAATAATGAAGAACACGATGAACACAAGGATTGGTTATTAACTACTATTCTTTCCTTACTCTTTCAATAAGATTACAAGTATACAAGAATAACAAATAACCCTCTCACCCTAAAATAGGATTTGCAGTATGCAATGATGAGAGACTAGTATGCTATTTATAATAAACCTAACATACTAAACTAATGGGCTTTTATCACAAATATCCATTACAAGCTAATTTAAGGTACAAGCTAACTTAACCAATTGGACATAATAAACAAGCCCAATTCGATGCTATCAATCCTAGCATCATTCGACACTACAAGCTAGAACACACTTCGACTACAACTTGTAACACTTCGACAACAGCATGTGAGCAACCTTCGATTGCATGCTAAACTCTATCGAACTGTCGAACCACGATACTACCTTCGACCCAATAGAGGTAGATCCAATATCTCACAAATCTCCACCTTAGAACAAACTCTATTATCAACTAACGAACTAGTTTTCTTCATGCAGCTTTATCAACTGCATATAGTGGAAAAACTTGCAACTAGGAAATGTCTTGGTGATCATATCAGCAGCATTATGATCTGTCGAAACCTTCAGCACTTGGACTTCTCCACGCTCGATTACCCCTCTGACGAAATCCAGCCTCACATCAATGTGCTTGGTTCGCTCATGATAGGCTGAATTCTTCGACAGGTGTATTGTACTTTGACTATCACATTTAACATTGATAACTTCACCTTGAATTTTTCAGCTCCTTAGCAAAACCCTCAAGCCACAATGCTTCTTTCACAACTTTAGTTAAAGCAATATATTCCGCTTCAGTGGTTGATAATGCAACAACCTTCTGAAGTGTTGCTTTCCAACTAATTGTTGTACCAAACAAAGTGAAAACATATCCAGAAATAGATTTTCTAGAATCCATACAACCTGCATAATTAGAGTCGACAAATCCTTCGATTACTGCTTTACTATCTTCACCCAAGGCTCCACCATAAATTAAGACTCTATTCAGAGACCCATTTATGTACCTTAGAATCCACTTCAATGCTTGCCAATGAGCCTTTCCAAGATTCGCCATGTACCTGCTTACAAGACTTACTGCATATGCTATGTCGGGTCTAGTACAAACCATATCATACATCAAAGAACCTACTATATTAGCATATGCAATGCTATTCATATAAGCTCTTTCGACCTCAGTACTGGGACACTGATCAATACTCAACTTGAATTGAGGGTTTGTTGGAGTCACAACAGGCTCCGAATTCGACATACCAAATTTTTTGAGAATCTTCCATAAATATGCCTCTTGAGATAAGCATAATTTCGACTGCTTTCTATCTCTTCGAATGTCAATCCCAAGAATCCTGGAAGCTGCTCCTAGATCCTTCATTTTGAACTCCTTATTGAGTTCAACCTTCACCCTCAATACCTCTTCGACATTGTTACTTGCTATGAGAATATCATCAACATAAAGCAACAAAATAACAAATGAATTACCAGGACGAAATCTGAAGTAAACACAGTGGTCGAACTGACTTCTAACGAAACTTATGCGTGCTATGAATTTGTCGAATCTCCTATTCCACTGTCGAGGAGATTGTTTCAGCCCATATAAAGATCTATTCAACTTGCACATAATCTTCCTTTCCCTTTTGACATACCCCGGTTGCCTCATCGAGATTGTTTCATCTAGATCACCATACAATACGCGGTCTTCACATCCATTTTTCCAGTTCAAGATCGAAGTGCCACCATGGCAAGCAACATTCGAATAGACCTATGTTTCTGAGAAAACACATCATTGGAGTCTACACCTTTTAGGTGAAACCCTTGCAACCAACCTTGCCTTGTATCTTTCGACGCCACTCCTTGATTCCTTCCTTAACTTTGAAAATCCATTTACAGCTGACTAACCTGGATCCATCAGGTTTCTTGATCAATTCCCAATTGTTGTTATCATGAAGATACTTCATCTCATCATCCATGGCCTTCAGCCATTTAGTCTTATTTCGACTCCTTATAAATTCCTTATGGTCTTTTGGTTCTTCGTCTAGAACCTCACTTGCAGAGATTAAGGCATAACCTATAAGATCTGCATACCCAAATATTTGAGGTGGTTTAATGACTTTTCGTGTCCTATCTCTTGCCAATAGATAGTCATCGACATTTTCCTTAACTTCATCAGCATCCTCTACTTCTTCGACTTTATCTAGGATATACAATTCAGCATCAACATGCTCCACCTCAACAGGAATCTCTACCTGTTCCAGCTCTTCGTCAGATACTTCTACACTTCGACCAACATCATCTGTTTTCTTGAAATCCATTTTAAATTCATTGAAAACAACATCTCGACGGGTGATAATCCTTCTATGACCTGACTCTAGGCACCATAGCCTATAAGCTTTGACTCCTTCAGGGTATCCCATGAACATGCATTTAAGATCTCTAGGTTCGACCTTGTCTTGCCTAATATGAGCATAGGCTACGTAGCCAAATACTCTCAGTTTGTCGAGATTTGGTGGATGTCCCGACCAAACATCTTCAGGTGTCTTCATATCTAGAAGGACATCATTTATCGATATGTTGTTGTTGAAACGATTTCACAAAACACCTTCTTTAACCCAGCACTAGTCAACATGCATCTAACTCCCTCCAAGATGGTTCGATTAAACCTTTCATCCAAAACATTTTGTTGTGGAGTTCCTGCAGTAGTTTTGTGCCTTGCAATACCAAAGGCAGCACAAAAGCTGTCGAATGCCTCATTGAAAAATTCAAGACCATTGTTTGTTCTCAACCTCTTGACCTTTCTGCCAGTTTGATTTTTGACCAAAGTCTTCCAACCTTTGAAATTCTCAAAAGTTTCATCCTTAGTCTTCTGAATGAATACCCATAACTTTCTAGAATAGTCATCTACTATGGATAGAAAATACCTTGCTCCTAAATGTGATGGACACCTTGCAGGCCCCCAAAGATCAACATGGATGTAATAAAAGGATCCATGTGTTCTTTGTTTGCCTTTGTTGAACTTCACTCTGCAAGATTTTCCAAGTACACAGGGTTCACAAAACTTCGGCTTTTCGACTTTGTCTCCACCAAGCAAATTTTGTTTCCCCAATTCGACCAGACCTCTTTCACTGACATGGCCCAATCTCATGTGCCAAATTTCTGTCTTCAACAAAGGTTTCGTGAATGCAACATTTGTCGAACCACTTACAACTTCAGCCTCAAGGGTATACAAGCCTTGTTTCTTCACGCCTCTCAAGACTTCCTTCGACCCCTTCATGACTCTTAGGATACTTTTCTCTCCTTGAAAAAAATATCCTTTCTTGTCGAATTCACTAAGAGAAATCAAATTTCTCTTCAAATCAGGTACATACCTAACTTTAGTCAATAACCTTATTGACTCATCATGGAGTTTAAATCTCACAGATCCAACACCTGCAATCTTGCAAGCTTTGTTGTTTCCAAGCAATACAGATCCACCATCTTGATCACATAATTCCTCGAACAAGTCTTTGTTTGGAGTCATGTGCCAAGTGCACCTAGAATCCATAATCCACTCCTTCGACGAGTTGCTGCTCAAAACCATAAGAACATCATATGAGTCAAAATCATCTTGAACAATAGCTGCATTTCCATTATCCTTTCCTCCATGATATTTCAGGCGTTCAGGGAACACTTTTCTTGTGTGACCCTCCTTCTTACAATGATAGCATCGAATACCAGATGCTTCACCACTGTAAAACTTCTGCTGACTTTTACCTTTCTTCTTGTCGAACTTATTATCCTTTCGCAAGAATTTTCCTTTAACGGACAAACCTTCACCAACCGTTGAAGGTTTATGCTCCTTTCGTTCGTTCAAGTCCTTCAAATACAAGGATGATTGAAATTCTTCAAAGGTTAGGGACTCCCTTCCATACAAGAGAGTTTCTTTGAAGTGAGCATGTGATCTGGGCAACGCGCACAACAACAACAGCGCTTGATCTTCATCATCGATCTTCACATCAATATTTTCAAGATCAAGAATCAACTTGTTAAACATATCCAACTGCTCAGCCAACACTTTGTCTTCAATCATCTTGAATGAATCCAAAGCTTGCTTCAGGTATAGTCAATTCACTAACGATTTGGTCATGTACAAACTTTCAAGTTTCACCCATAACCTTGTCGTCGTCGTCTCCTTTGATACTTGTCGAAGAACCTTATCACCAAGGCTCAACAAAATTGCGTTGTGGGCCTTCTCTATCATTTTCGTTTTCTCAGCTGCCGTTAACGCTTCATTCATGGTTGATTCTCCCTTCAACGCTTCCAAACAAACCTGCTGAACTAGTAGGGCTTTCATCTTCAAGCGCCACATACCAAAATCGTTCACTCTGGTGAACTTTTCATTCTCATACTTTGTCGAAGGCATCTTCTCCATGCTCATTGCACCAATTTGTTGTGAATAAGATGCCTTAGAACAAAATATAAACTTGTTTCTTAATGATCAAGAAATAATTAGGGTAGGAAAAATAATGAAGAGCACGATGAACACAATGATTGGTTATTAACTACTATTATTTCCTTACTCTTTCAATAAGATTACAAGTATACAAGAATAACAAATAACCCTCTCACCCTAAAATAGGATTTGTAGTGTGCAATGATGAGAGACTAGTATGCTATTTATAATAAACCTAACATACTAAACTAATGGGCTTTTATCACAAATACCCATTACAAGCTAACTTAGGGTACAAGCTAACTTAACCAATTGGACATAACAAACAGGCCTAATTCGATCTATCCATCCTAGCATCCTTCGACACTACAAGCTAGAACACACTTCGACTACAGCTTGTAACACTTCGACAACAACATGTGAGCAACCTTCAACTGCATGCTAAACTCTGTCGAACCACGGTACTACCTTCGACCCAATAGAGTTCGATCCAATATCTCACAGAAACTTTTGTATATATTTTAACGACCCACTTAACCATAAATAATCTGTTTTACACTCCAGCATTGTCATTCACCGTTGACACCTCCCATAAGTCACTTGAGATGTTTGATGCCACCTAGGACTTACCTAAGGTGTTTGGTACGAGGTCCTTGAGATATTAGTATTATCCATCAAGTTTAGCATCTCATCCCAACTAAGTTGGAACATATTGTCGTAATCGAGTTTGGTGCCCATGTCATAGAAGTTTGATCGTGTTGGTTGGATTACATGTGGGAGGGTTGGTTAGTGGAATTGGGATATTGAACCGTTTTAAAAATAAATCAATGGTTGTCGTGGTATTTGGTAGGTATATGTGGTTGGGTGCTTTGGTGGTGTGATGTTTGGGTGCTTTGGCGGTGCGATATTTGGGTCTATGATGTTTGGATGCTATGGTAGGAAATTATGGTATCATATGCATTATCAGTGTTATGGTAAAATGTGGTTGCATCATATGCTTCTTGGTGGTACGTGGCATGTCTTGGTTTTGTGTTTAGGTTTGTGACATGTATTGGTCGGGGGTTTGGGTGTATGTGGTTTGCTAATATTGTTGGGTTGGTTGTTAGGTGTAGATAGGTTGGTAATCATGTTTGGTTGATTGTTGGGTGTATGTGGTTTGATAATGTTGTTGGGTGTAGGGGTTTGCAATTTTGTTGGGTTGGTTGTTGGGTGTAGGTATGTTGCTAATCATGTTGGGCGTTTGATGACGAAGCTCATTGGTGTAGGTCGATCAAATACCCCAGTTTGGACATAAATTGAGTAGTCATAATTGATCTATACCAATTCATATAATTATGTGTTGGTTTATATTTGAATGGTATACCGACTTTGTTTGCAACTTGTTGATGATGACACTTCCACTAATGACACACGTCTTTAACGAAGTCTTTCCAATCGGTAAAGTTTCATTGGCCATCGACTCTAAGTTGATGCCATTTGTCCCAAACACGTTGAGGAATATAGAATTTGTTGATATATGTCGAACTGAAGTCTGACACGGTCACTATAGTGCATCTCCACAGCAGGGAACCTGATGATCGTAGTTTTTGCAGTCCAAACAACATCATCTTTGTGTTTAATTTCATGGTTCATACCCAGATGCTAGATTTGATGAATAACACTAATATTCATGTGACCTTGCACCAAACACCTTAGGTAAATCTTCGGAGGCAACAAACACCTCAGATGAATCGTGGAAGGTCTCAGGGGTGAAGGACAATGCTGAAATGTGGAATCGATGCTCGTTATGATCAAACAAGTCATTAAAATATGTGTACACATATTTCCCATATAGTTCTATTTAAATTCATTAATATTAGTATTTAACTTTTTCATTTCTCAATTTTCATTTTTTTAAAATTTTTAATTTAATTAAAAGATAAAGAAAAAATGAAGACACATTAGCGCCAGATCTATTGACGCATGCATATAGCATTTGCTCATTGGCACTAATGAAATGAATCTGACAAATTGATGATATATGCACCAATTGGTATAACATATTACTGTATTTTTGATTTTATGTGATAATATGCGTATTAAAAATATTTTTGTTTGAAATTTGAATATTTGAATATATTATTGAAAAAGATGATTATTATGATAACTAAATTGAAAAACATAGTTATTATGAAAAATTCAAATAAAAAAAAAGAAGAATGAGTTAGTTCTTTTTCCAATTAAGTAAAATCGAATAAAATTAAGTTGTTGTGAAATTATAAAATTTAACAAATAGTTTCTAATAAAACTATAACGAACAAAATAAAAAATTGAATCAAGTAAAATAAAACCGCACGGAGAAATGTTTTAGTAAATCTACCAAGAAAGAAAAATTAGAAGATAAAATATTAAATAAAAAATTTGTCTATTCAGTTTAATCAAATTCATTTATTATATATTTTAAAAATCAACCTTTTAAATCACACAAATCGAAGTTATTTAAGAAGTGTTATAAATATCTACAAACTTTATAAATTTTTAGCTTTTAACTATAATAGTGTATTTGGATGAATCAATTTGAAATTTAAGAAATTTTTGAAATTTCATGGAATTAAAATGTTTCATTTGAATTTTCTTCATTTTCAAAATTTATTGATTTGATTGAGTATTTGAATTGCTTCATTTTTGTTGGTGCACAAGAATAAAAAATGATATGAATAATGAGAGAATAATAAGAGAATGACGACTACACAAAGGAGAAAGAAATAAGGATTATTGTTATAAATGATATCTACTACTAGTCTATTTATACAAGGGGAAAATTGCCACATAGGCCCTAATAAAGTAAACTTAGTGACCAGGATAAAAGATACATAAATAGGAAATACTAAATTACCCTTTAATACCATCCTTTAATTTATATTTCTATACAAAACTAACAACACCAATTTCATTCCTTAAGAGGAGAAATTGATCCGTCTTGATTGCCTTTATCAGAACATCTGTCAACTGCTTCTGGGTGCTACAGTGCACAACTTCTAATATTTCGTTCTGGACTTGACTTCTCAAGAAATGATACTTAGTCTCAATATACTTGTTTCTTTCGTGTAACACGGGATGTCTGGCAAGATTGATTGCAGACTTGTTATCAATCATCAGCTTCAGAGGCTTCTTTACTTTAATCTTCAGATCTTCTAATAAGTTTAGAAGCCACACAACTTGACATGCAACTACAACACCTGCAATATATTCAGCTTCACACGTTGATAGAGCAACAACACCTTGCTTCTTGGAACTCCAAGAAATAGGACCTCCCAAAAACTTGAATAAGTATCCAGAAGTACTTCTTCTATCAACTCTATCTCCACACCAATCAGAGTCAGAGTAACTCATCAACTCTGCTTTCAGAAGGAAATAATACTCCAAACTTCAAAGTTCCCTTGATATACCTCAAAATTCTGACAGCAACTTGATAATGGGACCACTTAGGTTTACTCATGAACCTACTAACCAATCCAACTGCATAGAAAATATCAGGTCTAGTATTACACAAATACCTCAGAGAACCAACCAGCTGTTTGAAGATCGTAGCATCCACATCTTCAGCGTCAGAGTCAGAATCCAATTTATGATTGGTTTCTGACGGGTAACAGCAACCTTGAAATTCTCCAACTTAAACTTCTTCAGAAGTTCTAGTTCATACTTCAGTTGATGGAAAATGATACCCTCCTTCGAGTACAAAATCTCCTTCCCTAGAAAATATACCATATTTCCCAAATCTGTCATCTCAAATTCATTCATCAGCACTTTCTTGAACTTGATTATATCTTCTGGACTACTCCCTGTAAGCAATATGCCATCAACATAAAGACACACTAGAATCATATTTGTTTCAGAATGTTGCACGTAAACTCCATATTCCATATCACACTTCTGAAACCCTTGCTTCTTGAAAAATGAATCAATCTTCTGATTCCAAGCTTCGGGTGCTTGCTTCAATCCATATAGAGCTTTATGTAACTTTTACACCATTCCTTCCTAATTATTTTTCACAAAGTCAGGAGGTTGTGACACATATACCTCTTCTTGTAATGAACCGTTCAGAAATGCTGACTTCACATCCAAATGCATCAAAGGCCAATTTCTATTTGCAACTAAAGCAATCACCAGTCTGATTGTTTCATGCAAATACCTCAAAGTAATCTAGTCCGGGTTTATGAAGAAAACCTCTGGCCACTAGCCTTGCTTTGTGCTTACCAACTGATCCATCTGGCTTAAGCTTCGCCTTGAAAACCCATCTGACGTTGATGGCTTTCTTCTTCTTCGAAACCTTGGTCAACTCCCAAGTTTTGTTTCTTTTTATAGCCTTAATTTCTTCTTTCATGGCATTCAGCCAAACTTTCTTCTTGAGTGGTTCTTCTATACCCAATGGTTCAGATTCTACTAACATGGCACACTGAATGAATTCTCCCTCTGAGTCAACTTCGGTGTCTTGCAACATGTCAAAATATGCAAACCTTCTAGGTGTGGTTTTAATTCTTTGTGGCCTCTAAACTTGTTCTAAATGTTCTCCAGAACATGGAACAACATTAGCTTCTGGACCTTGTCCAGAAATCCTATCTTCAGAATTACCACCCTCAGAAATATGATCATTTCCAGAAGCTTGTCCTCCAGAACCTACATCTTAAGAGTTTTCCCTTCCAGGAGCATAATCACCACCAGATTTTGGATCATAATCAGAATCTGATTCATCATCTTCATCTTCAGAGTCTTCAAAATCATCTTCTAACTCTAACTCTTCTTCAGAACTTACAACTTCTGATTCATCTTCAGAAGTTAAAACTTCTAACTCATCTTCAGAAGTTATCTCTACATCAGAAGTTGGTCGAGACTTACTTTAATCCCAAAATTCTGACTCTTTTACAATAACGTCTTTGCTGGCTTCAACTTTGTTAGTTTCTGGACAATAGAGCTTGTGTGTACCTGTACTGTGGTACCCCACCAATAACATCACTTTGCTTCTATCATCCAACTTCTTTCTTCTAGCTTCTTGAATGTGTTTGTAACACACAGAACCAAAAACCTTCAGATGACTAACATTTTGCTTCTCTCTAGTCCACTTCTCTAAAGGAACAATCTCCTTCAGCTTTTGCATTGGACACCTATTGATCACATATGCTACAGTAGCAACAACTTCTCTCCATAAGTTTTGAGGAAGCTTCTTCTATTTTAGCATACTTCTCGTCATATCAAACAAAGTTCGATTTCTTCGTTCAGCAAGACCATTGTGTTAAGGAGTATAAGGAGCAGTAACTTCATGCTCAATTCCATTCTCTTCACAGAACTTTTGGAATTCTGTAGAGTTATACTCACCTCCACCATCTATTTCGAGAATCTTTAACTTCTGACCACTTTGATTCTCAGCCTTCACCTTTAACTTCTGGAATTTTGTAAACACCTCATTATTAAACTTGATGAGTGTTACCCACGTCATTCTTGTGAACTCATCCACAAAAGACACAAAATACCTATTTCTTCCAAGTGAAGGTTCTAGAAATGGTCCACACACATCAGAATATACTACTCCCAGAGCATGTTTTGCTCTTGGGGCTACTTCTGATACAAATGGCAATCTGGGTTGCTTTCCTTTCATGCATACCTCACATTACTTCTCAGGTTTTACAATCTTTGGAATACCATGTACGAGCTTCTTAGAACTTAGATGCCCTAAGCTTCTATAGTTCAGATGCCCCAATCTCTTGTGTCACAACTTACTATCTCCTTCAGAGCCTTCTGCACTAAGACACTCTGTTTCAGTTGTTTCTACATTCACCTTGAATGTTTTGTTGCTTCCCTGTTTAGATTGCATAATCAACTTCTGATTGGAATCATACAACTTCAAGAGATTGTTCTTCATAACAACTGAGAAAAATTTCTCAATGAGTTGACCCACACTCATCAGATTGCTTTTGATTCCAGGGAGATACCAAACATCCTTGATCAGAACATTCTTCACCTTGACTTTGACATTTCCCATACCTTCTACATTAAGGTACTTATCATCAGCACATCTGATCTTTGTCCTCCTTCTGGAGTCAAAATCCGTCAACCATTGTTTGTTTCCAGTCAAGTGATTTGAACAACCAGTGTCCATATACCACCAATCTGCCAAACATCTTCCATCAGACTCAGAAGCCATCAATAGCATAAGTTCATCATCTGAATCTCCTCTGGCTATGTTTGCTTCTTCTGATTTCCTTCCTTTGTTTGACTAGCAATCTCTAGCAAAATGGCCAAACTACTTACAACGGTAACATTGAACTTTCTTCTTCTCCTTTCCCTTCTGATGTTTCTTCTCATCAGAAGTTGAGGTTTCTAACTTCTAGAATCTATCACCACGTCTATTCTTGGCCTCTGACCAAGAATGCTTCTGGTCCTTCTTGACAAAATAAGCTTTTAGAGCCTGCTCAACTTCCCTCTCAAAAGTTCTTTCACTCAGACGCAACTCATGTGCTTCTAGACTACTTTGCAACTCTTTTATTCTCATGGTTTCCAGATCTTTAGAATGTTTTATTTCTACAACAATGTAATCAAATTGAGGAGTAAGTGACCTCAATACCTTCTCTATGATTACTTGTTCACAAAGAGTTTCTCCACAAGCCTTCATCTCATTAGTGAACAAAATCACTCTAGAGATATACTCTGAAACCTTCTCATTGTTCTTCATGTTGAGATTCTCATATTTCTTTCTTAGGAACTGAAGCTTCACCTTCTTCAGTGATGCGTCACCACCGTAACATCGAATCAACAATTTTCTCAAACACGTTCACATCCACACACTGATGGATGAAGAACAATGCCTTCTGATATTTCTTCGTCTTGTTTCTCTGCGCATCTCCCTCTTCTTCCATCGCATCTTCTACAACCGGAATATACCCATCAGTAACAAGATCCAAAATATCTTGAGCCCCAAATAACACGCGCATCTGAATCATCCATCTTTTCCAATTCATGCCATCAAAAACTTGAAGTTTGGTACTCATATTATCGTTTCCGTTCATCTTCAACCTTGTACAATACACTCAGATCTTCACTCACACAGTGTTTCCCAACCCACAAAATAAAAAAAATGTGATTCTTGTTCAAGATTCAACACGAATTCAAGAACAAAAAATAATCACACAACGCCTCACGTTTCACTCGTGTTTCCCTATGAATGGAACCGGAGCTCTAGATACCAATTTGTTGGTGCACAAGAATAAAAAATGATAGGAATAATGGGAGAATAATAAGAGAATGACTGCTACGCAAAGGAGAAAGAAATAAGGATTGTTGTTATAAATGACATCTACTACTAGTCTATTTATACAAGGGGAAAATTGCCACATAGGCCCTAATAAAGTAAACTTAGTGACCAAGATAAAAGGTATATAAATAGGAAATACTAAATTACCCTTTAATAATTTTCAAAATATAAGAACCATTTTACAAAATTCGAAAAATTATTAATAAACAATTTAATTTTTAAATTATGGAGTAATCACAAATTTTCTACTTTTTGATGTCATTTGAAATTCCTTAAATTTGGCTTGAATAAAATGCTTCATAAAATTTACATCATTTTTTAACAATTCTCCATTTTTTATCCTAACAATAGATTTTGATAAAATAATTTTAAATTCCCTCAAAAAATTACTTTCCCTATTCAAATGCTTCATCCAAACACACTCTCAAGTTTTTTCATTGATCTCTCTAAATTTTTGAGAATTTCTTAACTCACTTATCCTTTTCTTAGGTATCACGTGAAATTTCAAAAATACTCTTAAAAATCATAAATATACTTCCGGTGCACACCGTTTTTAAATTGCATTAAAAAAACAGGAAATGCACTTCCGATACAAACCAGAAATACATTTCTGATTTTTAATAAAAGCAAATTTGTTGCCATAACAACAAAAAGTATAGGTTTTCTTTGTTGAAAATCAAAAATAAATTTCTGATTTGTACCGGAAGTAGATTTCCATTTTCATTTTTTATTTTTTGAAATGTGTGTCTCAAAACAAATAAATTATAAGTGGTAAGCATGTAAATCGAAAATATATTTTTAATTTTATTTTTATATTTCCGATTTTCCAAAAATATTTTTGAAATTGTATAGAGTGTTTTTCAGCCCTTTGAAATAGAAAAAGAAATTCTCAATTTTTTCATTAGGTTGCACTTCAACTTCAATGAATTGCTTAAGTTACTTGTACCAAGAAAAGAACATAAAGGTGTCTTTTAATGGTTTAAGGCGAAACACGCTATTGTTGATAGGTAAAAAATGCAAGAATGCCTTGCGTTTCAATTTCGTAAGACAGGTAGTGTAAAATCGTGTTAAAACATTTTTGATTTTAGAGATTTTATTATGGTGTTCTGAATATAACGGTTTTCAATTTTAATTCTTTTAAATATTTTTATTAAAAAATAATTTTTTTTAAAATTTTAATTCTAAATTTTGATATTTTATGACAAAATCATAGTTAAAATGGTCTATAATTCCGTCGATAAATAAAAAATTGTCACTAAAATTATCGATAAATTGAAAAAAAATTTAGCTAAATTGTATAAAATCGTCGTTAAATTGTAAGAGGGATCAAAAGTTAAAATTAAAATTTTTAGAATGATCATTCTTTAAAAGAAATATTTAGAAAGAGTAAAGTTATAAACCACTATATATTTAAAAGGATTAAAAACTTATTCAATCTTATTTTTTATTATAAAAAATCACGTTAAAATATGTTTGATTTTAGAGACTTTATTATGGATTATTTTTTATAAAAAATCAAATTTGACTCTGACTTTATTCTATTTCGCTTTTACAAAAAAATTAAATTTGAAATTCATACTTAAAATGCACTGTCGAGAGATTTTATGTGAAAAAAAAATTAAATTTAACAATTTTGCTTCCAAGATTATAGGAAATGGATTCCTACAGTCAAATAATTGCAAGGTGAATCTCAATCACTGCATCTAATCGTTTAAAATTAATATATTTATTTGCATTGATTAAATTATTTACACAATTCATTACATCAAACAGATCTTTAGAGTGAGTCTAAGAATTTGGAGTGGAATCGAGAGATACTTTTGAAAAAAAAAAAATTAAATGAAAAAAATAGAAATATTTAATTGGAAAATTTGTTTTTATTCGTAGCATTAGAAAAAATTAATTTAGAGAAACTAAAAATTTATATTGAAATACACTTTTGGAGTATTTACGTAAATTTTTTAAATATTTTTTTATGTTGTTATAGTATTCTGAAAATTAAAAATATAATAATTATAAAAATTATTTTAGAAATTATTTTAACATTTTATACAAAACTAGTAAGAAATCCGTGCGAGTGTTTGGATTTTATATTACATTTATCCAATTAGGACTTGTAAAGTTCATATATATATATATATATATATATATATATATATATATATATATATATATATATATATATATATATATATCAAAGATAAAGATAAGTTAATGTAATTCAACAAAAAAAATTTAAACTATTTTAAATCAAATAGTATTTTGAATCAAAATACACATTACATGTTTTCACTATCAACTTTTAAACATTTATTCGTATTTATAAAAAATCGTACAACAATTTTTATAACTTCAATTATATATAACAACAACAAAAGGAATAGTTAAAAGATGGACGTTAAAATGAACAGTCTGACTGTTATCTGATAGATACGTTCACATCTACCCGTGAATCCAGATGAGTTAACAAAACTCAAGAATAAATTTATTTTTTCAATTCAAATAATATTACTTTTAGATATTAGTAGATTTTTTAACCCTAAAATTTATGACAGCTTCCCGCCAAATGTCAGTTTTAAATCCTTCTTTTTATATATCATATTTATAATTTTTACAACCCATGTATGATAGCTCCCGTCAAATTTCAGTTGGCTATAATGTTTCTCGTTTAGGAGTCAGAAGTTGCAACTTCTGAAGAGGAGTCAGAAGTTGAGACTTCTGAAGAGGAGTCAGAAGTTGCAACTTCTGGAACTTTGTAGTCGTTTTCAGAATATGTTCATAAGCCTATATACATTTGAAATAAAATAAATATGTATCCTTTTAAATCTTTTCAACAAATCTTCATAAAATAATAATAGAATATTATTTTAAGTTATATGTAAATTTATTATATTACATAAATTTATTTTATAAATCATTGCATCTACAATAATAAATTATATAATAAATTATATAATAAAATATATAATAAATTAATACAATATTTTTTATACAAATAAACATACACATCTTCTGACTCTAACTCTTCTTCAGAACTTTCAAGTCCTGACTCATCTTCAAAACCTTCATGTTTTGACTCATCTTCAGAAGCAGAAGAGGAGTCAGAAGTTGCAACTTCTGAAGAGGAGTCAGAAGTTGAGACTTCTGAAGAGGAGTCAGAATCTGAGACTTCTGAAGAGGAGTCAGAAGTTGCAACTTCTGAAGAGGAGCCAGAAGTTGAGACTTCTGAAGAGTCAGAAGTTGCAATTTTTGAAGAGGACTCAGAAGTTGCAACTTCTGGAACTCACAGAACTTTTGGAACTATGTAGCCGTTCTCAGAATATGTTCATAAGCCTATATACCTTTGAAATAAAATAAATATGTATCATTTTATATCTTTTCAACAAATCTTCATAAAATAATAATAGAATATTATTTTAAGTTATATGTAAATTTATTATATTACATAAATTTATTTTATATATCATTGCATCTACAATAATAAATTATATAATAAAATATATAATAAATTAATACAAATTTTTTTATACAAATAAACATACACATCTTCTGACTCTAACTCTTCTTCAGAACTTTCAAGTCCTGACTCATCTTCAAAACCTTCATGTTTTGACTCATATTCAGAAGCAGAAGATGAGTCAGAAGTTGCAACTTCTGAAGAGGAGTCAAAAGTTGAGACTTCTGGAACTCACAGAACTTTTGGAACTCTGTAGTCGTTCTCAGAATATGTTCATAAGCTTATATACATTTGAAATAAAATAAATATGTATCCTTTTAAATCTTTTCAACAAATCTTCATAAAATAATAATAGAATATCATTTTATGTTATATGTAAATTTATTATATTACATAAATTTATTTTATATCTCATTGCATTTACAATAATAAATTATATAATAAAATATATAATAAATTAATACAATATTTTTTATACAAATAAACATACACATCTTCTGACTCTAACTCTTCTTCAGAACTTTCAAGTCCTGACTCATCTTCAAAACCTTCATGTTTTGACTCATCTTCAGAAGCAGAATCTCCTTGAGATTCTAACTCATCTTCTGATTCTTCTACAGACTCAGAATCACCTTCGGATCCTGACTTGTCTTCAACTTCAGAGTCATCTTCTAACTCTGACTCTTCTTCTGAAACCTTAGATTCTGACTCATCTTCAGAATTTACAATGTCATTTTCTGACTCTTCAGAAGTTTCAACTTCTGACTCTTCATCAAAAGTTCTTCAGAAGTTTCAACTTCTAACTCTTCTTCAGAAGTTTCAACTTCTGACTCTTCAATGCTTGATAAATATAAAGTATGATATTGAATATTATTATCAAATATTAAATATTACAATTTAAATTATTTATAATATTTGATTATGTGAACAAATAAATTATTTTGAATTTAAAATAATAGTAATAAGTTTATGACATTTTTTATAAAGATGTTTTTATTTTATCTATCACCAACCTATTTCTTAGGTTTAAATATTCTATAGAAAAAGACAAACTTAAAGACTATATATATATATATATATATATATATATATATATATATATATATATATATATATATATATATATATATATATTACAAAAGAAAGATTACAAAATCCAGAAGCTTGTCCTCCAGAACCTACGTTTTCAGAGTTTTCCCTTTCAAAATCTGGATCAGAATCAGATTCACTATCTGACTCATCCTTAGAGTCTCCAAAAGATTCTTCATCTTCTGACTCTAACTCTTCTTCAGAACTTTCAAGTCCTGGCTCATCTTCAAAACCTTCATATTTTGCAATTAAATAGTGACCTGGCTGAAATGCAACAGACATATACATTATTATTCATGCATTTCATCGAGCACCTGGGGTGCAAACCTGGACAGATCTTAGAGAAGTAAATCATGATACCCAAAGTGAGAAACTTCCATGCAATTAATTCTTTTTTGCAGTGAGAGCTTGATAATCTACTCAAGAGAAAAAACACAAAACAAAAATAGAACAAAACATTACTTGATTCATTACATACGCGCATACAGTTCAACATATTCATGTATAGCTCAAACAAAAAGAACATACAAACTACACACTCACAATATTCCACAAATACCTCAATTCAGCCCTGACTTCATCAAGTAGAAACCATTAAATTCAATCTTTAACAGTGGCTAACCTTATAGCCATTTGTAATAAAAAATATGAAGTTGTGCTAACAGAAAAATCTAACAAAGAATCTGACAATTCCCAACTTACTAACTTGCAACAACATTAAACCAAAATCAGCCCTACATGCATAGAAATATTATAAAGGATATATTTTTAAAATTTAGTGACAACGAGAAAATCATATATAGTTGTTGTATTAGAAACAGATGAAGCGACTGGAAGCATGGAGAGAGATAAGGAAGAATTAGTCACGAAAATCAATTGAGTGAATTAAAAAAAGGTGTGTTGCAATGATAATAGAGGATAACTGATTTAAAGATGGTATTTTATTACTGCAACTCTCAATGTGCCTTTTCAATTCTCAATGCATGGAGGAGAGTGAAAGTTCATCGAGGGAAGACAAATTTTAATAATGAATTTGAATTTAAATTTGTAAATTGGTTTGATAGTGTGAATTAAAAAAATATAAATTGAGAAAAAAAACCTGAGTGTGACACATCAGCGAAATTTATTGCCAAATCAATATGATGCAAGTATTTCAGAAAGTTACAAATATACTCTTAGATTAAGACTAAATTGAAATTTATTAATTAGGGTATTATGGTAAGTTAATGGTACTTTGATTTTTATAGATTTATAATAGATAAATTATTTTTTCAAAAATATCAAATATTTTTTTATATATTTTTTTAAATATTTAAAAAAATCTTCTTTCTTTTCAAACTTGCAAACAAATTTTAGAGATATTAAAAATGTGAATGCTACAAATATGAAATATCTGTTTATTAAATTAATCTATTTTTTCTATTGAAATCTAATTTTGTGTTTGGTTATATACTTGTAGAGAGACAGATTAAGGTAAGAGTAAAGTTTTATAAAATAGACTGCGACGAAAATATTCATGATAAAACGTATTGAGAAATGTTAATACAGATGTCATTACAACTATTTTTATATTAAAGAATAAATTCTAATAAATTCACAATGTGAAAATCACAATCAATATTGTGACACATGTACTAACATAAATTGCGAATATATTTATATAATCACAATCAATATTGCGACACATGTGCTAACGTAAATTGCAAATATATTTATACAATCACAATTCTATTAAAAATTCTATATGGGAGAGTTTCAACGGTGCATAATCGTTTAAGAATAATGTTATTAATTGAATTGTGGTATTTAAACACAAATTAGAAAATCGACATAAAAAATAAAATAAAAATAAAACTAATATTCTGTTGAAGAGGGTGAAACAAAACTAAAATTTCTTTTTATAGACCAAGAGATATCCAAGATAACAACCTTTCTATAGACATACAAGTCCCCCATTTCCATCTTTTCTTCCATTTACATCAACCCTTTAGGTAGTTTGAAAAATTACTCCAAATTAAAGAAATCATTCAAAAAAAAGAAATTACAACTTTTATATCATAATCCCGCGTGGGAAATCCGTAAAGTATGTGCACCTATCCTCAACATCTTATATTATATAAACAAAAGTACGTAGGACATATAGTAGACAGAAGTCAAACATTAAAGTATTGGAGGAACTGTTTAATTAAAACCTTTGCATGCTTTTGTCCATATCCTGAAATTGACCTATGAACTTTTTCGTCGTTTAGTTTAATTAGTAACTAAAATGTTTTATCCGTATTATTTTGTATGTTTATGTGATGTTGAACAGTTAAAGTCATGCCCAAAACGTCATGGTGAATCTGTGGTCCCTTTTGGAGCATGAATTAATCTGGATTATTGATTAGATCAATTGGTCCATATAGTATAGTAGCATCATTGCATATTTTTTATTTTCCATCATGGACCATAAGATTTTTTTTTTTTAGGCACGTGGTGATAACAAATGTCTAAAAAAAAGTTACTCATATCATTGAAAAACCAAAATATCAATTGATATCAACCTAAATATCATTTTAAATCAACTAAAATATTTTTCAATCTTTCTAACTTTTAATATAAGAATACACTAATCCAATATATTTAAAGTATTCAATTTCTTTGATAATCCTGTAAAATCTCGATAATATTATTCTAACAATTTTTATTCTTTGCTTTTCACTAGGATTTCTTCCTTATACATACTTTGTAATTTCTATTGTAATAAATAAGAGAAAAAATATATTTACAAATATTAAAATTTTAACGAGTCCAAAATATAACCGGTTAATAAATAAATTGATTAAAAAGCCCAAAAATTTAGCAATACATAAATATGTTTTCTACTTCTTTTTTCGCATTTGATTATTTTAATCCATATTACAACAATCATCCACCTTTACTTTAAATTGATGGTGATGTCAATTTAATCATCAACCACTTTATTGTTCTCTCTATTGCTTGAATCACTCTTTGTTGGAATAAGTCTTAAAACATTTGTTGATAAAGAGAAAGAAAACATGTTTCAAAATTGTCAAAAATCAGAAAGACAAAAAGTAATCTGGTTCGAGGGGTTTACGAGTATCAGATTCGGCCAGTTCAATTCATTGATACATTCATTGATGTTAGAATATTTTATATTAATTTGGAGATCATATAAATTAATATAAAAATATTATAAAATATATATTATAATATTCTAAGATATATATATATATATATATATATATATATATATATATATATATATATATATATATATATATATATATATATATATTTGAGAGATATTATAAGCTTAAAATAATATTTTTATTCTAATAATTAATGAGACATGTTTTGGGATTTGTTATGGATCTGTTAGATTTTAACTATTATAAATACGAATCTTGCTAAGTAGTGCCCTTAGGACACATTTTAAAGATACCAAATAAATAAAACATTCTTTATAAAAGTCAATTATTCTAATTTCCAATGCATTGATTACACACATTCCTAAAAAATATTATTATTTTAAACACTTAAATAGTGTCCAAGGTCACTGGTTAGCATTTCCCTATAAATATATGTGCTCTTATGTTATTATAGTGTGATAATCTTAGAGGTTACAACAACAGGGGAGATCAAGGACTTAAAGGCACAAGGTTTTGGTTATTCTTAAGGGAAACCTTAGAAAAGCAAGGGTTTTGAAAAACCTTTGGAGTTATCTAAGGAGATTGAGAATTGGGAAACACTTGTTTACACCTTGGGTTTGTGTTATTCATATATTGAAGGTTGAAGAAGTTGGGAAACACTTGGGTAAAAAATATGGTTAACTTTTGGCGCCTTCAGAGTTGTTCTTGGGAACCTGAAGGAAAATGTTATTTTCTTGTAACTCATGTGTAATCTCTTGTAACAAATTTATGAGTATAGTGAATTAGAGAGTTGCTCTCTCCCTTAGAGTAGATCGTTTGATCGAATTGGGTAAGAAAATCTTCATCTTTTTCTCATCTTATTCTGTTATGTTATCTGTGTACATATCACTATTGATGTAGACCATTTATTTTGGTTGCGACTATTTTTTTTCTCACAAATTAATATTGAATTTTATCGTAATTCACAACAAGATTCACAACACTCTTCAACAAATTTGAGTAACTCCAAGCAATGTTTGAATCTTGATCTTGATAATAATTTGGTGAAAAAATATGTTATATTCTCTTCTAAGTACTCTTTATGAACTGTGATCTCCTTTGAATTTATCACGTCTCTTATAAAGTGTAAACATATGTCAATGAGTTTTGTCCTCTCAAGATAAATTAGATTATTGGCTAGTTGAATAACATTTTGACTATCACAATTTATCTTTACACATTCTTGAGTAATCTTTAACTCCTCAGTCATGTCTTTTATCCATATGGCTTACTTGACCCTTCTATAAGGGGAATATATTTCACATGAGTAGCAAATAACACGACCACTGATTGTTGATTTTCCTTCTAGCTTATAGTTGTCTCAAACAACGTAAACATAAAACCTGATAGAGATTTTCTACTATCTACATTACCTACATTGTCTGAATTTACAAAGCTTCCCAATAAATTTGACTAGGATTTGCCATAAGTCGACATACTATGTTGTCTGCATATGTTAAATCTGGTATACTACAAACTATACCATACATAATGCTTACAACCCCACTTACATATGGAGTAATATCTATTATCTTCTCTTCCTCAATTTGAGTACTTTGTTTAACCGAAAGATTTATGTGATGACCTAAAAGTGAAATTATGTTCGCCTGACGGAAAGATGTATGACACGATGTCTAACATAATGTATATTACAAGATAATTATGCAGAAAACATAATAATAGAAAAATATAAATAACATAAGAATTGGTAACCTAATTTGGTACAAAATCACCTACATATGGAGGGTGTTAACCCAAGAAAGGAAATTGAGTCTTAATAGATAGGAGTATAATTGGTCTTATTTGAACTCACTTCGTCTCGTGCCACTTTCCTAATACAACTAGTGAAGATTCTATCAGGGCTCCTCTTAAATCTGAGACATATCTCACTTTCACTCAAGCACTTTATTAAGTGTTTATTCATTTATAATGATAAAATATAAACTTTAATAGAATTCAAAACTCTATTGGATAATTTAAATTAATTTCTAGGAGTAGAGTGTACAAACTACAAATACAAGACTCAACTAAAACTCTCCTATATAGTAGATATTTTTCTCTTAAGTTCTGAGTCTTTACAAAAGAAATGAACTCCTTATATATAATAACAATTATATATCTCCAAAAGCCCAACAAGGTTTCTTCATGTATTTGACTGCAATCTCAAAAGTTCACAAACCAATCTCCCATTACAATGATTGGAAACACGAATAGTTAATTCTTGAATAAAATCATAAATATTCAAATAACATTTTGTATAAACCGATTATGATAAATCTTTCCTTATTACAATAAGTGCATTTTCAACAATCTCAAGGTTGTACATATAAGGAAACAAATTATTAATTCAAAAAGCACAAAAGATCAATCTTCAATACTGATTACCAAACTTCATTGATCTCTTCTAAACTGAACCTCTTGGTTAGAATGAAATCAATCTTGTTGCATTTGAATCATATCATATCTTCCAAACAAAGCACATAATCAATCAAGTCTTCATTATGATGATTGAGATCCTTGATTGATCTTGGAAAAATTAACGTCTCAAACAAATGGAAAGGTTGTTATGATTAGAAAGAGAAAAAAAGAATGAAAAGAAGAAACTAGGGTCATGTTTATTCATAAAGGAATAAAAAGTTTGAAATAGTGATAGAATACTAGCTAATCTCAAAATAATTAAGAAAAAATCTATTTGGTTGATGGTTGTCTTCATGTTGTAAATTTCAGGTCATGGTGAGTTCATCCATTGGAACTACATCCATAAAACAACTATGGAAACCAACAACCAAACCATTTTTATGTAGTTAGTTCAGCTTGAAAACAACATTAAAATCTATGTAACTGGGTCATTTGGATAATACTCCCTCCGTCCCATCTTATTTGTCGCAATAGACTATTTTACACAGATTAAGAAACAGTAATAAATGAATGTGAGAGAATAGTGATTTTACCAAATTATCCTATTTAACTATTGGTGTATTTAAATTAGCATTAATATTAAGTGAGAAAATAATAAATTAAGAGCATTTATTAGAGGATACAATTGAAATATTAAATATAAAATTGCATTGGTAATCTAAAGTGACAAATATTTTAGGACAAATATTTTTCCTAAATGTAACATTTATTTTAGAACGGAGGAAGTAGTATTTATGACCACGTGAAAACTTCAACAAGTAACATTTCTCTTGAGACAAAAGTTTGTTTATAATACAAAATCTTCATCATAGAACAAAGTTTTTGCAGGTATAATTTCATCACCTTTGAACTCTAATAGCATTGAAATTTTATTGATCAACAACCTTTTCCCACTACTTAATATGCCCCTACCCACTCCCTTACTCACACACGAGGAGTATATCTATTATTCACTTATTTATCCCATCTAATAACCCTCACTCATTTTCCCTCAACCCCCGCCTAATTTAAACTATGCACACTCAACTTTTAAAACCATTCCATCCAAAATCCAAATTATTTCAACAATTACACTCAACATAACTACCCTTTCCCATTATTTCTTAATAATATAAATAACACACACCATTTTTTCCAAACCCCTAAAATAGGGCTTTGGATATGTTTTATAATATTCTTTTTGAAAATTGTTTACCCACGTTTACTTTTTATATGAACGGGGATGATCTTTAATTGCATAAGTGGATATTTCAAAACCATCAATTAACCGATTGAAACATTGTTTCAAGGTCTCTTGAATTATGCTTTGGTCCCTCAATCAATGAAAACCACCAAACTCAATTTTTTAAGATTAGATATCATGGATATATTTCAGAATACCAAGCTAAATTTTAAAATTTAGGAAATAGCTTATTTGGATTCTAGACATATGCAATTCTTAGTTGTTTCATATTATGTTTTATCCTAGAATTTAAAAATGAGATTGTCATTCATCGACCTTACTCTATTTCAAAATATGTTGGACTAGCCAAGCTAATTGAAGGCAACAAATCCTAAAATTACCAGACCCTCAAATAAAAAGCATAGTCCATCTTACCCCCAAACACCATAACACCATTTAGCCTTACCACCACCCCAAATACAAATACAGACCCAAATTATTTGCCTATCTGACACATTAATTTTGTCTTATGTAAAAAGTGAACAACTCAAAGTTTATGTTTAATTGTGATGACAAATTTATTCCTAGCCATAACTGCGTGTAGTATCCTAATTTTATCCGAACGATTTAAATCAATTTCTTGATTTTTTACCGTATATTAAATTCCACCGATTAACCTCAAAATACAAAAGTATTTCAATGTAGTATTTCATTTTCATTTACCACCACATTTACCATTTGTTTTTAATCTCATCATAATAATCCAAAAAATCATGCCTTTAGGATTTTCGAGTTTTTTTAGCAAAAATTCGAAATTCAAAAGTTCAAATTCAAAGGCAAAGGAAAAGTGACTGAAATTTTAATCATTATCAAAAACTAATTAGAGGATTTACCATGGTTAAAATTTCAACATTAACCAAGAAATCTTCCTCTTTGGTGCTAGCCATTTTTTACTTTCACATTTACCCTCCTTTTCCCTTGCTATTTTGGTGATACATTTGATGTCTTGCATGATGCATTGTGGATGACTTAAGAACCAAGTTTTGACATAAGTATTACCTCACTAAAGTATGCATTTTCTCATATCCTATCACTATTCTAAAACCCTAGAAAAGTTTGTCATTACCCACCCAAAACGCTAAATTTACTATATAAATAAAGGTCATTTTATGAGGAAAAATGAGATCTTTTTGAGATAAAAGTAAGCGCTGAAAATTTTGAGAAAAAGAGAGTTTATTTTATTGTGAGAGTTGGAAGAAGAACCCATTGATTAGTATTGCAAATAACACTAGCACCCTCCATCTTCAAAGGCTTCATTGTTGGAGGAATTTGAAATGTCTCTTCTGGGAAAGCTCACATATTTCTTAGGATTGAAAATCAAGTAAGCTGGAGAAGGAAGTTTTATAAGTCAAACTAAATATTTCTTAAAGTTTCTCAAGAATTTCGATATGAAATATTCAAAAAGTATCTCAATGCCCATGACTTCAAATGTGTTGATTGACAAAGACAAGAATATAGTGGAATTCAACATAACGTGGTATAAAGGTATAATCGAATCCTTACTCTATTTAATAACGAATAGGCCATATATCATGTTTAGTGTGTGCATGTAGGCCACATAATTTTTAGGTATCTTAGCAGACCTTCCAACACGGTCTGTAGTATCCTAAAGGTAGCCTATATAGCTCAATAAGTTTTTTACTTTGATTTTGTGGGGTGCAAGTCGAATAACAAAAGGACTAGTGGTACCTGTCACTTATTTAGAAGTTATTTAGTTTCTTGACACAGTAAGAAGAAGCGCAACACTGCTATTTCTACCACTGAGGATGAATAGGTAGTCGTTGGTAGTTGTTATGCAAAAGTCTTATGGAAAAAGCAAAAATTCCTAGATTGTGATTTAAAACTTTATTGCATTCCAATTAAGTGAGATAGCACAAGGGTAATAAGCCTCACTAAGAATTCAGTATTTCATTCATGAACCAAACACATTAAGATCCAACACCACTTACTTAGAGATCATGTTGAAAAAAGCACATTGAAATTCTTACAAAATCAATATCGTCAGAACATTTTCACAAGATCTATAGGGAATTGAGAAGCTTGGATTTTCTGTGCTTTATATAGATTGGGATTTATATTTAGTTTCATTTTCTATGTGTATTTTGTTTTCACTAACACTATTTTGTAGCAAATCATAATTTTATCGACTACACTGATATATTTCTATAACTGTTGTATTTGATTTTATATCATTGTGTCTTTGTTTTTGATTTATATGTTCATTGATTTTTTTATTACTTCTAAATTTGATTAATTCATCTTTAGCATGTTTTTGTTTATTCTTATTTGCATTTAAAGTCTTTTAAATGTGTTTTTGCCAATTATGTGCATTTGAGCATTCTTATAATTGTTCATGCATTATTTAATCTTCCTTACATGGTAGTTTCGATCACATAATTGTATGTTGTTAAATGTTGGTTCATGCCGATTTTCATTTTTGTTGCATGTAACATGTCTATATTCATGTTATGCATATGATATCCGATGTTGTATATCCTTCTTAGATTTTTACCTCATGTGTTCTTTTGGAATTATTTATTTTTTTGTTGGTTATTTGTTGTTTAGACTTATTTTGATCTATCTCTTTTATATGTTGTTAGGGGTGGATTTGTAATGTGAGTGTGGAATTATTTCATGTGTTTTATGATGTGTTATATGTGTGCAATGTTTCATGAGAGCATAAACATTCATTTACCTTGGCTCAAAGTCAACTCAATTTCAAGTGAAAGCTTGTCAAACACGAGTCTTTTCAGCATGCTTTGACCACACTCGCACGCTTTCCAAGAAATTTTACAGAAGGTCAGCAATCCCAATATTACTCCAAGCCAAGCACACTTAGTTGTGGAGTTCTTATGGAACGGGATCCTGAAAAGAAGATTCATCTTGTTGGTATAGGTATTACCTGTAACACCCCTTCTAATTACCCGCGATTTTATAATTTAATAATCAGAGTATTTATTACATATCAAGAGGCATCACAATTTTTAATATAATTCAAAATTATAACCAAACAGATGTCATGCTTTCACTGAAGGAATTCATTAAATAAATAAACTAAAAGTTATGTTTAACAGCGGAAATGAAACATAACAAATCCTGGATATACCATCCATAATTATTCCAGAAAATAACTCAAAACATAATTCAAAACCATTAAGGATATCCATAAAGGATTTCAAAACAAGCGTTTCCCCAGTGTTACATCTACCAGAGCATGACACTGACACGCAGATTAACTAACTGACTCAACTCTAGAGCTATCCTCACCAATTCCAAGCAGCTAAATCACTTCGGATCTGAAATCATCAAAGTAAGGGTGAGATCTCTATCCAATATAAAATGCATTATACGTTTTTAAATACAACAAAATAATTCGATATATTAGTCCATTATCAAAACACATTCATAGATCAATTCACAAAAGCATTATACACAATTCATTTATGCAATTAACAATCAATGGAATTTGCAACACTGGAAACCATCCTAGCATGTTACAATCCATATGCAATGCAGACTCTATGCATGTGGTACCAAACGTGAACCGAGTTTACCCTCTGTTCCATCACACTTGGATACAGCGGAAATCCATGATTCGCCCAGAACACTGAGTCAAGAATCTAATCCATGATTCGCCCAGAACACTGAGTCAAGAATCCAGCCTCACTACCTCAAATCCTGGTAAGTCTATTGGCTCTGCAAGTTCACTTCCGCACAATGGAAATAAACCAATTAACAATGCTTGTGCATGCACCATAAAAGCATGCAACATCAATTCAACGGCATATGATCACAACATAATTCCACATAATGCCAACATCAACGAGTATCACATGATAACAACATAATCATGAAATAAATAATCACAAAGCATAACTATGCCAAATGCTTACCCTTCAATTAGTAAGATTATCACCAATATGTACAACAATAACAACTGAGATCGACAATCATCATGAATATATATAACATCGACAACAACACATGATATCAATACAATCATGAATAAACCACGAGGAAAACATCACATAAGCGTCAATCTTCATTCAACTTGTCAAACAATCTAACCATTATATCACATGATCACATCTCAACCATAATGAATATCAAATACAACATTGTAAGTATTATTACTCATCCATCAAATCAGGCAATTCAACCCCGTTTCCCATCGTCCTCAACTATTCACCTTTTTCAAAAATCGGAAGCTCGACTATTTTTAAAATAATTTTAGCAAAATAATATTTTTCTCTTTTTTAAAAGATAGTATTTTTAATTTAAGAAATAATGCCGAAAACGACACTTGAATCGGAGTTACGGTTTAGAAAATATGAAATTTTGAAGTTTTGAGTATTTTGAAAAATTACACATGGAACCCGGTTCCTACATATATAGGAACCGGTTCCTGTGAAGTCTGAAAATCACGCTTCCTGGAATTTGTATGGGAACCCGGTTCCTACATATATAGGAACCGGTTCCTACATATACAGGAACCGGTTCCTGAGTGCAAAATTCCCCAGTTTTGAAATTTGAACACTGGGAACCCGGTTCCTCCCCACTGGGAACCGGTTCCCACGACCTGCAGAACCATTTTCTGCTATTTTGACAGCACCTATGCATTCTAATTCAATTTCAAACCTTTCCATACGAGTTATGACATTAGAAACACTAAATTACAACCATTATACACCAGTATAACATCATACATCATTGTTTCTTCCTTCCTATTGATTGTTCGACACATTAACAGTCTTAAATTCTATATTCTGACACAAAATAGGGTTTAATCCTATAAACCTATATTCACCTAAATCAAATTTCCTAACATACCCAATCACCCGGTTGATTCCCAAAACCCATAAGGCATTAAAACCGAATGAAATCACCCCTTACCTCGCGATGATCTTCGAATCTCGACGTTTGGCTCTTTTCCTCTTTTCTCTTCTCTTCTCCAATCTCACGTATAATGATTTTTCCCAAATAACCTTATTTTTTCTTCTTTTCCTTTTTATCCTCCTTTTTATATTCCTTTTATTATTTTCCAAATAATAGAAATAACTTAGTTATTATTTAGTAGAACCTTTTACTCCACTCACCTCCAATTCAACTCACACCCCCAGTCTTCCTTTTAGTTCCATAATTAATTAATCCATTTTAATTCAAAATATTATTAATTAAATCTTTAATTAAATTAATAATTAAATTTCTAATTATTTAATATTCGAATTAAATCGGGGTGTCACAACTCTCCCCCACTAAAAGAGTTTCCGTCCTCGAAAACATACCTTAGACGAAAAGTTCGGGATACGAGTCATTCATCTTGATCTCCAGTTCCCAAGTGACATTTCCTCCAGCTGGCCCTCCCCAAGCTACTCTTACCAGTGCTATCTCTTTACCACGCAGTTGCTTCACTTTCCGATCCTCAATTCTCTCGCAGGTACTGCTTCAACAGTCAAATTATCCCGTACTTGTACATCATCTACTTGAATCTCATGAGACGGATCCGCAATGTACCTCCTCAACTGAGATACATGGAAAACATCATGCAAATTCGCAAGTGACGGCGGTAAAGCAATCTGATAAGCAACCTTCCCAACTCTCTTGGTAATTTGAAACGGACCAATAAAATGCGGAGTCAACTTTCTTGACTTCAAATCTCAACCAATACCAGTCATCGGAGTAACTCGCATGAACACATGATCTCCTTCACTAAACTCAAGATCTTTTCTCCTCTTATCATGATAACTTTGCTGACGACTCTGAGAAGTTCTCATCTTCTCCTGAATCATCTTGATCTTTTCTGAAGTTTGTTGAACAATCTCTGGTCCAATCACAACACTTTCTCCAGATTCGTACCAACACAACGGAGTCCGACACCTCCTACCATACAATGCCTCAAACGGAGTCATACCGATGCTCAAATGAAAACTATTGTTGTAGGTAAACTATATCAACGGTAAGTAGCTATCCCAAGCTCCACCTTTCTCTAACACACAAGCTCTCAACAAATCCTCTAACGACTGAATCGTTCTCTCCGTCTGACCATCTGTCTGTGGATGATAAGCAGAACTCAATCGTAACTTAGTACCCAAAGCTTCCTGCAATCCTGTCCAGAACTTAGACGTAAACCTTGGATCTCTATCTGACACAATGCTAGACGGAATACCATGCAAACTTACAATTCTCTCAACATACAATTCTGCCAACCTCTCCATCGGATAATCCATTCTTATCGGAATAAAGTGAGCAGACTTTGTCAATCGGTCGAAAATAACCCAAATAGAATCACAGTTCTTCGTTGTCCTTGGCAATCCAGACACAAAATCCATAGAGATGCCATCCCACTTCCACTCTGGAACAAACAACGGTTCCATCAATCCCGACGGCTTCTGATGTTCGATCTTTGATTTCTGACAAACCAAACACGCATACACAAACTCGGCAATTTTCCTTTTCCTTCCAGGCCACCAAAATAACTTCTTCAAGTCCTGATACATCTTAGTAGCACCGGGGTGAATACTCAACCCACTTCGATGTCCTTCTTCCAAAATATTCTTTCTGATCTCAACAACATCCGAAACACACACTCTATCACCAAATCTCATAACGCCATTCTCATCAATTCGGAACTCACCTCCTTGACCTTGGTTAATCAATGTCAGCTTATCCACCAACCCAACATCAGATTTCTGTCCATTTCGAATCTCTTCCAAAATACCGCTAGTCAGCTTCAAGATGCCCAATTTCACACTATTCGGAGTAGTTTCGCATATTAAACTCAAGTCTCTGAATTGTTCCACTAAATCCAATTCACGAACCATTAACATCGACATATGCAAGGACTTCCTGCTTAACGCATCTGCCACAACGTTTGCCTTACCAGGATGGTAATTCAAACCAAAATCATAATCCTTGAGAAATTCTAACCACCTTCTCTGCCTCATATTCAACTCTTTCTGGCCAAAAAGATACTCGAAGCTTTTGTGATCACTGAACACTTCAAACCGTGAACCATACAGATAATGCCTCCACAGTTTCAAAACAAACACAACAGCCGCCAACTCTAAATCGTGAGTCGGATAATTCCTTTCATGAATCTTCAACTGTCTCGAAGCATAAGCTACAACCTGCCTATCTTGCATCAAAACACCACGAAAGATTCTTTCGGATTCGGCAAAATTAGAATCGGAGCACTAGTCAACCTCCTCTTCAACTCTTGAAATCCTTCCTCACAATCTGTATCCCAAACAAACGCTTGACCTTTTCTCGTCAACTTAGTCAACGGTAAAGCTAACTTCGAAAACCCCTCAATGAATTTCCTGTAGTAACCTGCAAGACCAAGAAAACTACGAATCTTTGAAGCATTCTTCGGCGCTTCCCAGTGAGATACAGCTTCTACTTTTGTAGGATCCACAGCAATACCACTCTTGGAAATTACGTGACCAAGGAAACTCACTTCGCTCTTCGCTTAACCAAAACTCACATTTTGACAGCTTCGCATAAAGCTTCTTCTCCTTCAATAATTCCAATACAATCCTAAGATGCTTTGCATGCTCTTCATCATTCTTTGAATAAATTAAAATATCATCAATAAATACCACCACAAACTTGATCAAGATACGGATGAAATATCATGTTCATATACTCCATAAAAACACCAGGTGCATTAGTAACTCCAAATGGCATAACAGAATGTTCATAATGCCCATACCTCGTTCTAAATGCAGTCTTCTGAATATCTCTCGCCTTAACACGAATCTGATGATATCCAGACCTCAGATCAATCTTACTACCAACTGATCCATCAAATCATCAATCCTCGGCAATGGATATCGATTCTTGATTGCCACTTTGTTCAACTGCCTGCAATCAATACACAGTCTCATTGTACCTTCCTTCTTCTTAACCAACAACACCGACGCGCCCCACGGCGAAACACTAGGCCGGATAAACTTCTTCTCAAGTAACTCTTCCAACTGTTTCTTCAGCTCAGACAACTCAGATGCTGACATGCGATAAGGCGCCATCGACACCGGACTAGTTCCAGGAATCAAATCTATAGTAAACTCCACTTCTCTCTCAGGTGGTAGCTCACTAACATCTTCCGGAAATACTTCTGGAAATTCATTCATAACAGGTAATTCACCACTCTTCGCCTTTCCTTTCACTTCCGTCGAAGAATATAACATAAACACCACAACACCATCATTAATATCTACGCAACTCTAACCATCCATTTCAATTCATTATCCTTATTAGAGCCTTCGTCAACTCATATGGTTCACAAGCTTCTACCAAACTTCATTCATATTCATCACTTTATGTCCCAATTAGATAGCAAGACAATTATATACCGTCCAATACGATTCCGTCTACTATTAACAAGAGATTAAGGGTGATCAAGTCCTCAATTTGTCAATAGACATCTGATAATCATACTGGAGCATAAACCATCATTACTAGCACTTCCAATCCTCAGAATCGTACTCGCCTTTTTGCACTTCCAACTATGACTCACGATCCAAATGATTCCAACAACTCTAACCACTTTTGCACTATCTTCTCAAGCAATACCTCGTACCAACGACTTACAATCAGAACATATCCGGGAAGTACCTCTTCTCCCTCACTTAGTTCACACTACTCCTGCAATAATCAATCCGAAAAGTAACAAGTACCGACAGTGTTGTACACACTTGTCGCGTACAAAGGGATAATGACATTAAGACACTGGTCACAACGACCAACCAGGCTCTGATACCACTATTGTAACACCCCTTCTAATTACCCTAATTTTATAATTTAATAATCAGAGTATTTATTACATATCAAGAGGCATCACAATTTTTAATATAATTCAAAATTATAACCAAACAGATGTCATGCTTTCACTGAAGGAATTCATTAAATAAATAAACCAAAAGTTATGTTTAACAGCGGAAATGAAACATAACAAATCCTGGATACACCATCCATAATTATTCCAGAAAATAACTCAAAACATAATTCAAAACCATTAAGGATATCCATAAAGGATTTCAAAACAAGCGTTTCCCCAGTGTTACATCTACCAGAGCATGACACTGACACGTAGATTAACTAACTGACTCAACTCTAGAGCTATCCTCACCAATTCCAAGCAGCTAAATCACTTCGGATCTGAAATCATCAAAGTAAGGGTGAGATCTCTATCCAATATAAAATGCATTATACGTTTTTAAATACAACAGAATAATTCGATATATTAGTCCATTATCAAAACACATTCATAGATCAATTCACAAAAGCATTATACACAATTCATTTATGCAATTAACAATCAATGGAATTTGCAACACTGGAAACCATCCTAGCATGTTACAATCCATATGCAATGCAGACTCTATGCATGTGGTACCAAACGTGAACCGAGTTCACCCTCTGTTCCATCACACTTGGAAACAGCGGAAATCCATGATTCGCCCAGAACATTGAGTCAAGAATCTAATCCATGATTCGCCCAGAACACTGAGTCAAGAATCCAGCCTCACTACCTCAAATCCTGGTAAGTCTATTGGCTCTGCAAGTTCACTTTCGCACAATGGAAATGAACCAATTAACAATGCTTATGCATGCACCATAAAAGCATGCAACATCAATTCAACGGCATATGATCACAACATAATTCCACATAATGCCAACATCAACGAGTATCACATGATAACAACATAATCATGAAATAAATAATCACAAAGCATAACTATGCCAAATGCTTACCCTTCAATTAGTAAGATTATCACCAATATGTACAACAATAATAACTGAGATCGACAATCATCATGAATATATATAACATTGACAACAACACATGATATCAATACAATCATGAATAAACCACGAGGAAAACATCACATAAGCGTCAATCTTCATTCAACTTGTCAAACAATCTAACCATTATATCACATGATCACATCTCAACCATAATGAATATCAAATACAACATTGTAAGTATTATTACTCATCCATCAAATCAGGCAATTCAACCCCGTTTCCCATCGTCCTCAACTATTCACCTTTTTCAAAAATCGGAAGCTCGACTATTTTTAAAATAATTTTAGCAAAATAATATTTTTCTCTTTTTTAAAAGATAGTATTTTTAATTTAAGAAATAATGCCGAAAACGACACTTGAATCGGAGTTACGGTTTAGAAAATATGAAATTTTGAAGTTTTGAGTATTTTGAAAAATTACACATGGAACCCGGTTCCTACATATATAGGAACCGGTTCCTGTGAAGTCTGAAAATCACGCTTCCTGGAATTTGTATGGGAACCCGGTTCCTACATATATAGGAACCGGTTCCTACATATACAGGAACCGGTTCCTGAGTGCAAAATTCCCCAGTTTTGAAATTTGAACACTGGGAACCCGGTTCCTCCCCACAGGGAACCGGTTCCCACGACCTGCAGAACCATTTTCTGCTATTTTGACAGCACCTATGCATTCTAATTCAATTTCAAACCTTTCCATACGAGTTATGACATTAGAAACACTAAATTACAACCATTATACACCAGTATAACATCATACATCATTGTTTCTTCCTTCCTATTGATTGTTCGACACATTAACAGTCTTAAATTCTATATTCTGACACAAAATAGGGTTTAATCCTATAAACCTATATTCACCTAAATCAAATTTCCTAACATACCCAATCACCCGGTTGATTCCCAAAACCCATAAGGCATTAAAACCGAATGAAATCACCCCTTACCTCGCGATGATCTTCGAATCTCGACGTTTGGCTCTTTTCCTCTTTTCTCTTCTCTTCTCCAATCTCACGTATAATGATTTTTCCCAAATAACCTTATTTTTTCTTCTTTTCCTTTTTATCCTCCTTTTTATATTCCTTTTATTATTTTCCAAATAATAGAAATAACTTAGTTATTATTTAGTAGAACCTTTTACTCCACTCACCTCCAATTCAACTCACACCCCCAGTCTTCCTTTTAGTTCCATAATTAATTAATCCATTTTAATTCAAAATATTATTAATTAAACCTTTAATTAAATTAATAATTAAATTCCTAATTATTTAATATTCGAATTAAATCGGGGTGTCACATTACCAACTATGTAGTCTCATACATGCACAGTCTCAGGATTCCTCTCATTCCGATGTGGCGACCACTCTTAGCTCTCTTCGGCCTCGAGTGTCACACGCGGTATAACCAACCCACTTTCTTTGGCCTTGGATGTTACATTCCCACCATCTTCCGCACAGTTCGTCCATGAACTACATCATACTGGGAGAGGTCTAATTCTGATACCATTTGTAACATCCTATATTTTCATCTGAGACCTGACTCATAAATTATCAAATACTTATTTTAAACGGAAATAGAATTATTTGAAATTTTAATAAATTCCACTTCAATCTGCATTCTTAAGCGAAAAATCACCGCGCTTCTAATTCAATAAAAACACTAATTAAAAAAACCTTTCTTTTCCCTCGAGTACACATCAAACAAACATCAATCACTTTGAAAACTCCATGTTTGTACCTAAAACGTTGTTATAAGGGTAAGTTACCCACGTCAAATAAACTAAATAAGATTTAAAAATTAGAGAAATATCGATGCACATATCATGTCCAAGAGAATTTAATAAAGGTACTTGTTCTTGTTCTTGTTGTTCTTGTTCTTATTATTGTTATTTTTGTTGTTGTTGTTGTTCTTGTTTTTTTTTTTTGTTGTTGTTATTCTTGTTGTTGTTTTTGTTGTTCTACGTGTTTTTCTTGTTGTTCATGTTGTTCTTGTTATTGTTCTTATTGTTCTTACAGCTATTGTTGTTCTATTGCTATTTTATTTTATTTTATTAAAAGACATACAATAACGATTAAGTTAACTAACCATTGTGATATCACGCGAACTTTCATGTATACTACAACAGTTCCAGGACCGTGATTGTAAGTAACGCATTTGTAACAAAACTCTACATAACATTGCCTGGACCCGCATGATTATATATCTTTTCTAACCGTTGTTAAATGCATTTTTTGTAGTAGTGTATGATAATGCAATGCCTTCTTGAAACACAAACCTGAAACAATAATTTCTCAAGATAAAAGCTAGCTCTTATATTGTCAACCATCAGTGGCATCTTCCCATGTCCACTCAGTTGGTCTTTTCTTCTCTAATTCATATTCTTAAAAAAAAAAAACTCATATTCTTGTATAGGATAGGGAGGATAAATGTATTTGGAATCTTTTTGAGGATGGTGATCTTACTCTCAAAATTTACTATGATTACAAAGTTCTATATTCTCCTATGTTAAAAAATAATTTGGAATGCACACATTCCCCCTTCAAGATCATTATTGTTTTGGACACACATCTAAAACTGGTAGCCTACTAATGATTGTTTAGCCACAAGGGGCATGCACTTTCCTTCCATGTGCAACAACTATTTGCATCTGTCTGAAAATTCTGATCCTCTTTTTTTAGTTGCCATTTTACAGGTAAACTTTAAGGAAATATTACTCTAGTTCTCAATCAACACATTTTATCTTTGGAGGACATTTGGAATGTTTGAGAAAATCTTCATTTTGTCGATGTAAGGTGGTTATTCTTTCTGCTGTAATCAACACGATCAATGATATTTGGAAATCAAGTAATAATTCCTAGTTCAAGGGAGTGAAAACTCATTGGAAACCAACGATTGGTTTAATTAATTCAATTATTTCCATTATAGGAAATTCAACTCCCAAAACTTATGCAAACTCTGTTTTGGATTTTAGGATCATGAACAAGATTCTATATCAATCTAGACACTCTTAAGATTGGGCTACTAGAGAATTCCTTTGGCACCCTCCGATCATGAACTAAGTCAAGTGTAATGTTGATGGATCTGTTGTCAGCATTCCAAGTATTATAGCTTGCAGAGGCATCCTCAGGGATCATAATGCCAAACATTTAGGTAGCTTCTCAATGAACATTGGGCTAAGAAACTCTCTCCATGAAGAGCTAATAGGTTCCATCTTGGTGATAGAAATTGCTAAGGATAAGCATTGGACTCACCTTTGGGTGGAATCAGATTCAAGATCGGTAGTCTTATAGCTTTTACAAAACTTTTCATAGTGCATTGGAGATTAAGGAATAAGTGGGAAAATGAATTACATTACACTAATTCCATATCTTTTATAGCTATTCACATTTTTAGGGAGAGAAATTATTGTTTAAATAGAATAGCTAACACCGGTTTACATGTACATGGTTTTATTTGGTGGGATGTTCATTAGGATATCCTTATGAAATTTTCTCAAAATTGTATCGGGCTTCTCTGTTGTAGAATTTTTCATTGACGGATTTTGATTTGGTCCCCCTCTATTTTTTATATCTTATATATATATATATATATATATATATATATATATATATATATATATATATATATATATATATATATATATATATATATATATATATATATATATATATATGAGAGGATAAATTACACCGTTACACTCGCTCAAAATGTCACAGATTAATATTTTTAAATTAATTGGATTGAAACATATCATCATATAGATCATACCTATAAAGTTTGAAATTAATCTATAATGATTTACTATGTCATTGGACTACATCAAAATTAACGTTATATGAAAGTCCATTTTGACGTTAATCTTTGGATATCTTGATCGTATAGTAAATCATTATAGATTTATCTCAAATTTTATAGGTATGATCTATATGATGGTATGTTTCAATCCAACGGTTGATTTTAAAAAATATTAATTCGAAATGACGTTTTTGAGCGAGTGTAACTCATGGTGTAACTCTTTCGGGTGTAATTTGATATATATATATCTCTCTCTATATATATAATTTTATAATATTATTTTAGGTATTTTATCATTTTAAAATCAATATCAAAATTTCATAAAAAGGTTTAAATTTTGAACCTATTTCATAAAAAATATTTCTGAGATATTGAAAAAATTATAATTTTAATTATGTTTTAATCTTTAATAACGTATTTTTAAGTTATAAGATGTTAAACATATTTTATTTATTTATATTAAACAATTTTTTTAAATAATATTTCAAAATATATTTTTATAAAAATCATTTTTAAAAATAGAGAAAAATATTTTCTTAACTAAAAACAAATAGAGCCTTTGTGGTATGCAATTATCCATTTGCACTCATTAATCACTAATCCTCATTGAATCAAAGTGTGACTGTTTAAGATGAAAACATAAAGTCATCACTTTTTTAAAGTGGTAATCTGATCATTACTTTCAAATTTACAAAAGCAACAAAAGTAATTTTACAAAAGAAGAGTACAAAAATTTAGCATATGAAAAATATTAATTTTGTATAATAGAAAGTTTTATGGAACATCTGTTGTGGAAAGCATAGAGACTTTTGCAGTAGCTATTCTTGTACAAGCAGCATAGGGTCCTGTCCTCACCCATTAGTGCTTTTTCACGCTGGGTCTTTTATAATTTATACATGCATGCAACATTTATTTTATAAAAGTGCCTTTTTATTTTACTAATTACTGGTACAATTTTTTTACCATACAGCTAAAAGGATAAACTCCAATAATTTAAAAGAATCATTGATATCAAATCAATTACACAATTGGAATGGAAGTACAATCTCAACCGTTAAAATTATAGACAAAGACAAAACTTAGAGGTAAATCATTAAGTTTTACCAACTTGTTGAAAACTTTATTCATATGTTAAAGGTAGGACACACCTGCTATACCACAGAGGGTGTACAGACCAGTAATTCTAATGAGCAATGATAGCATCCTAGATAACAGAAGAATCTATTATTTGAATTGTTAAGTTTTACAGGTTTGTGACAATGTCAAATTTTAAGTTTCAAAATGTGCTATCATAACTACTATATTCTATCATACATATGTTTAAACATAAACTTAATGTAGGACATCTTAGCCTATTTAAGATTCTATATTACATATATGAATATTACTTATATAAATTATTTGAATATACTTCATTAGAATTTATCTTTTATATTATATTTATTTATTTTTATATTAGATATTATACAATAATATAATTAATTTAATATTAATAATTTCACATTTTATTTTACAATTACTTTATTAGTATGTTGCATTATTTGTAATATTTTAAATAATTTTACAATTACTTTTTTTTTGTAATATTTTAAATAATTTTAAATTTAGAGTGAATTTAAAAATATGTTGCATTATTATTTTTAAATAATATAGTACTTATAATTCTATTATATTAAATAAATATAATAAATATTGTTTTATTTTTATAAAACTATTGATTTAATTATTTGTTTAAGGTCGGACTCGAGTAATATATTTTGAATAGATATTATCATATATTTAGACTCTACCTTAAAAATCTTGAGTTCCGTAAAAACATATTCATTTAAAATTGGATAGTCTATAATAATAAAATTAAACTTTATTTTTTTAATATTTAAATAATATTTTAATTAATTATATTATATGTAATATTTTATTATAATTTTAGTTTATATATATATATATATATATATATATATATATATATATATATATATATATATATATTCTTGCTAAATAGTACTAAGTAGGTGATTTTCTCGAAAAATTTAAGAAAATTGAAGAATCTCAAAGAAAGCTCTCAGTAAGCAGAATAATTAGAGGTGATATTTAGGGATTTAGAGGCTTAAACAGGTATGTTTAAGCTCTAAGTGATGTGTCTTGCATACCACTCAGTCAGGAGCCCTATTTATAGACGCATATGGACCTCGTTCATCATTGTCAGTAACCATTGAGGCTCTTCACTTGAATGTTCTGAGATGCCATCAAGAACAGTAACGTCCGCCACTGTCAATGATGGCTGATAACATAACGCACACCATCAAGCATTAATAAATGGTTACACCTTTGATGAGTCGGTCACCCCGTAATAGCCTCATCATTTTTTTGATAAGCAACTTGGATTAATAACAGAGTACTAGGGGTACTCCAACCCAAACAGATACAAATAGCTTTTCTATACAGCAACTAAAATCGATCCAAACATAAAGCTGGGTTTTTAAACCATTCATAGAAAGTACATTGAATGCTTTCTTTGGCTTCTATTGCTAACCACCACCAAGTGTAACTCAGAATATTGTAATACAATTCGTCAAAATCACTTTCTGCATTATTGAACACAATTTCGTTCCTCTGTTTCCAAATACACCAACAACATGTCAGCCAAATGCTCCCTGCGTTCTTTTTTGGAATTTTCCTTTTAAATCTTCTACAAACTTTGCCAATTGTTCACTACGGTTTGTTGAACAATTCAATTTCCACCACTTGTATATCTTCCTCCAAAGCATTTTCGGTCTTGCAGTGAACAAACAGTGGTTTAAATCTTCATGTTGTTGAACACGAAATAGACTTGATGTTGTTGCGTTATGATTCCACGAAAATTCAGACTTCTTTGAAGGAGTCGGTCTAACACTAACTAAATATCTTCACTTTGAGGTACATTTGCCTCCCAAACTATGTCTAACACCTCCTTTCTTCTACCGTCAATTGTGGATTCGAACTGCATAAACATGTCATATCCGAACTAACAAGATAATGCCTTGATGTGTGATAAGGCCAAGATGTTTGATCTTGTAAGTCGCAATGGGGCTATTCCTACCAATGTTTCACTCGGCCCAAAAGCGATTTTTGTTGCCTCACTCCAAACTTCTCCTCCTTTCAACAGTTCCAATGCCACCGACCCTCCCAAAGAACCTTTGCTGCTCATCGATTCTCTTTAAACCAAAGATTCTGTACAATCGGGAATGATTCTTCCAAAGTGTAAGCTCTAGCCATCTCTGCTTCCGAAAAGAGTAGTTTCCATTGCCTAATTTTATCATGCTTCTTAGCTACTCCTTGCGCATCTTCACCTATCGTAAGTAAGTCCTTCCACCACATAGAAAAATTCTGATTGTTGTTATTTTCTTCTACTCCCCACTGTTGCTTACTTAGATCTCCGTATCTTGCTTTCAATATGCCTCTCCAAATTGCTTCTTTATCTACCATTACTCTCCATATCCACTTAGACAATAGCGCTTTATTAAACTTTTCTATGTCCTTAATCTCAAGACCACCTTCCTCTCTTTTCTTACAAATGTTTTTCCAACTCACCCATGTCACTCCCTTCTTATCCTCAGACCCTCCAGACTTGGAGTAACGCCTCAAATCGAGGATGAACCGGCCAATGCCCCTTCGCCTTCCCTCATGACCGACCTTATGTCTCTGATCTTTGACCCTGACCCCAGCCTTAAGGATCCCGTCGAGATATTACTTAACAATTTGCTTGTAATAAATCCCCCTTGATCCTTTTTATCTCAACTAAATATATATATATATATATATATATATATATATATATATATATATATATATATATATATATATATATATATATATATATATATATATATATATATATATATATATATATATATATATATATATATATTATCTCTAAACTTGATGTAGACTAGTATGTAAATTCATGTAGATATGGATAACTATTTTTTCACCCCTACATCGTAGCAATTATATACTTTTATAATATCTCTCATGCTGTTGCAGGTTGAAGTTATCTCTTTTATAAAATAAAAAAAACCTTTTTATATTGGGCCACCATTGTACAACTTCCACATTGAATTCACCACCTCACACTTTCTTCTGCATATATCATCCTTTTCTCTGTTACTCTCTTCACACCATTCTTTTCATCATTTAATGCAACCTATTCTATTCTTAAACTAAAGCCAAACCTACAATACTCACCTCCCTCTGTCATTTACTTCACCATTTTCAAATAACACCAAAACAGCCGATAAAACATTGTTGTCGTCCATATTGGATGTATTTGTCATTTCACACTTATTCATTAAACTAAGGACAGAAAACAAAAAACACAAGACATCATCATGGGACATCACTCTTGCTGCAACAAACAGAAAGTGAAAAGAGGTTTATGGTCTCCTGAAGAAGATGAAAAACTCATCAAATACATCACTACTTATGGTCATGGTTGTTGGAGTTCAGTTCCAAAACTTGCTGGTAATAAAAAAATATTTTTATACCCTAATATTTAATTTCCTTAAATATTTTATATATTGTTTTCAACATTTTTTTTCTTCATATTATATGATTGTTTATACATAGGTTTACAAAGATGTGGAAAGAGTTGCAGATTAAGATGGATAAATTATCTAAGACCTGATTTGAAACGTGGAAGTTTCTCTCATCAAGAAGCTTCACTCATTATAGAACTCCATAGCATTCTAGGAAATAGGTATATTATTATCAAAATTCAAGAGTTCATTTATGGTATCTCGATTTTAAAATAAGTGTCGTTTTTTAGTTATTGCGACATTTTTTTAACGATTAATTTAGTATTTTCACGACTCTTATTTTAAAACGGTTATTTGATTTTTCTTAACAAAATTTTAACTTGTTTGATTAGGTGGGCTCAAATTGCGAAGCATTTACCGGGAAGAACTGACAATGAGGTGAAAAACTTTTGGAATTCAAGCATTAAGAAGAAGATTCTTTCTCATGATATTATTCCATCTTTCACATCAATTTCTGATATTCACACCCTCTACAATATTGGTTCTATGGAAAGTTTCTTCCCTAACCCTAATTTGACCATAAACTTCAATCATCATCAACTTCAAGATCACCTATACCTTCCAACCCCATCTCAAAATCTACAAGATAACTTTCACCAAATTGATACAAAGGTAGATAGCAATAACCATTTGAATGCCAATTTCCTTCACATTCAAAATCCAGTTCCACAAATAGTACAACCAATACCCAATCCTTTACCTTATGAAGATGCATGGCAATTAAATTGTGAAACTCTTCATCTAAATCATAATCTATTAGAAAACCAAGTTTCCAAAAGTGATGTCACCCCACTTAACAAACTAATGCAACAATATGATCACAACATGGTTGAACTTGAAACCTTTTTTCCTAAAGTTAGTGATCATAGTTTTGAGGATTATGTTTGTAGCATCCTAGATTCATCTGATTGCAAGGAACATGAAGCTCCAACAAAATTTCAGTGCTATGCACCTAGTATTATTTGTCCACAAGATCAAATTGTGGAAGTTAATCAATTGGATTACATAGATGCTCTCATGTCATCATCATATCCACCCTCAAGCAGCCAAATAGTCACAAATCCTATTACTCCTTTAGGATGGAAACATTAAAGCATTTATCAATGTGATCATCGTTTTAAATTGCAGTTGCAGTCGAAGTTACAGATATGCTGTGAAATTTTATATTGCGGCACAATTCATAAAAGCTCTACCAATGGATACAATTTCTATAAGAGGGATATGAGTTTGATTTTATCTATTTAGAGTATTGTATAACTTTAAAATGGGGGGATTTATTTAATTATCTAATGTGTTTTTTCTTCAAGAGTGTGTAGATTTGATTTGATTTGATTTGTTAACTTAAACCTTACTAGTTTAGGCATGTCCATTATGTGATGCTTGATTGTTGAAAGCTCAATATATGTGTGATGTACGTTTAGGTTCCTTTACATGCATGCATGTATGTTTGTCACCTCGAAGTATAGTAGTATTATTTATGGAGAGCTACATCTACGTGTAACAATTGTGTGTACTTTAATTTAAATTAGGGTGAAGTTTTTGATCCATTTCTCTCTCTCCTTCCCTCTCCCTCCCTATCTCTCTATTTCTCTGACATTTATGGATGACAACATGGAAACAAAGACAAAAGCCCTTTACAACATAATGGTCAATCGAAGGCTAAAGTGTCCTTAAATGTGACCAACCTAGGAGGCCAGCATGCATATGTACTAAATGACTTGATAAGAACTTTTTGAGGCATGCACCAATATATAAGAAAATACTGTTGCAATAGAAAACAAGCTATTTTAATTGAAATTTCCTCTCCAAGTCGATTGGTGGAACTATTGTTTTTTAAATTAAAAAAAACATGATAAGTTCCACCATTTTAATACTCCCTCCATTCCTTTTTAAATGTCACTTTTGTGAAAAATTTATATTCTTTTGTAATTGTAACTCACAAAGTTTAATGTAGTAATGTTTATAGGTTTGTCAAAATTACCCCTAACTATTTGTTATGAAGAGAGAAAAAATACATCGAAATAATTAAAAATTTGGGGTATTATAGGCAAAAGAAAAATCATAGCATAAAAAGTAACAACAATTATAAATTTTTTTGGTATGTGTAAAAAATTAAAAAAATGACAATTAAAAATGGACGGAGGGAGTATATATGATGGAGATTGACTTTAGAATTTATTTGAGATTTCTCAAATACGCACTATGTTAGATAAAAACACGGTGATCAGGTTTCACAAAAACGTAATGTGTCTCTCTTAACACTTTTAAAAGGCATTTGTTCGACCATTTTATAGGTAGAAGACATATGAGAGACACGTGAGGGAAGAAGTGGTGAAATTCTTGTGAGAGAAACTTGGAGAGACAAAGGAAGAATTTTTTATGTTTTAAGGCTAAAAATTACAAAATCTTTGTAGGTATCTAAGAGAATTGGAAAATATTTGGTTTGTGTGATTTATATATTGAGAGTTAGAGAGATTAAGAAACACCTAGATAGAAAATAAGTGATATTCTTAAAATTTTGAAAGGTTAATTTCGTGTGTTCTTTTGTAATCTTTTGTAACAACTCTCAAAATATAGTAAATTGAAGACATGTTATCTCCTCAAAGTAGATTATTTTAATTGAATTTGGTAAATAAATAAATTGTGTTTGTGTACCCGTCAATTTATCTTAGTTTTCTTGCTCGTATGGATTTCTAAGATTCTCATTGTGTACATTAATTTATTTTGAGACATTTTAGTTTTCATTTTTCTTTGTCCCAAATATCACAAAAGATTTTGGTGTGGTTGAATATTTTGAGCACTATGGATTTCAAATGGGACATCGAGAAATTTTTCAAAGACAGAGATTTTGAATAGTAGAAAGTAAGGATTCAATCAATCTAAATCTAACAAAAGTGTGCAGAAGCGCTAAAGGATGGTGAATTTATGTTGATAAGCCTAACACAAGCAGAAAAAACCGAGATGTTGAAAAAGGCGAGAAAGTGAGATTATTTTGCACCCTTAAGATAAAGTCCTAAGGGAAGTCTCCATATAGAAGACATCGACTTTGATGTGGTTCAAGTTTGAATCATTATATATGATCAAGTCTTTATTCACATGTTATGTTTGAACCAACAACTCTACTCATTCTGAATGGTAGATAATAAATCCATTATGGACCATTTGATATAATTTTAACAAATCATTGATGACTTGAAAAATATTGAGCTAAACATTAATGATGAAGATAAGGTTTTATTCTTGTTAATCTCATTGCCCAAACCTTATGAGCACTTCAAGGACACCCTTCGTTTTGGTAAGGAATTTACTATCACCTTTTATAAAGTTCAAATGATTGTGAGGTCCAAAGAGAATCCAAAGTTGAACTATTTGAAGGTAAACGATATTCATGAAGGATTCATTGTCTCAAGAGGAAGAAGTGGAAGTCCAATTCAATGAATTTTGATAAGTCAAGTTTAAAATTATTTATTTGTCTAAAAATCATCCATTTTAAGAAGGATTGTTCTCATAGGGTCAATGATGACTTTGTTCATATTAGAGTTGTCTTAGATAAAGATGCTCATATCACAAGTGCATAAGGAAATAATACTTTGATACTCTAGAGTTTAAAGCAGGCGAAGTCTTTCAACTCAATGACAACAATACTTTCAAAGTTCATGGTATTGGTACATTTAGGCTTAAAATGTTTGACAATTGTGAATTTCATCTATGCAATATAAAGTATTTTCCTAGACTTAAGCAAAATTTGTTATCCATAAGCATGTTTGATGATCTATGCTATTACACTAGCGTTGAACATTGGGTGTTGAAAATTTTGCATGGTGTATGTATTATGGATAAATGGTCTAAAATATGTGGTTTATATATTTTAGATGGTTCCACTGTTATTGGTCATGCATCATTAACTATTAAATACTTTCATGACAATAACAAGTTATGGGATTTGAGATCAGGGTATATTAGTGAAATAAGAACCGACAAAGGCTTAAAGTTTGTTTTAGAGTAGTTCAATAAATTTTGCACAAAACAAGGTATAAAAAGACATAAAATTGTTGCTAGGAGTTGGGTTTCCAAATATTTTTTGGATTAAGGTCGGTGGTAAAGTAGAATACCTGACTAAGAGATGTATTTTCACTAGTATAAACTTTAACACACCGATGGAGGTTTGGATTAAGAAACTAGTGTGCAACTCTAATTTGAAGGTAAATGGAGCTTCTCTATTTATATGTATCAAGGTACACTAGCTTGATACTAAGGTTGTGACGTGTGTCTGCATTGGTTATCCAAAATGTGTAAAGGTTTACAAGTTGTAGAAACTGGAACATGGAAGATCAAAAGTCATCATAAGGAGGTATGTTACTTTTAGTGAGACCCGTAAGGGGAGAGGAAGAGTGAAGACTGGGAAATGAAAGAATTAAAAATTATAGTTTATTAGACTTAATTTGAGGTGGAGGTTTCTGCTAAAGAGACTAGATATGAGGAGGAATTTAAGGCTTTTTATTTTAGTTCTAGGGAGTGAAAATCTACCGCAGTTATGGATCATTAATTGATTCATTATATAGTAATGGGATAAATCGTACCACCTTAGGAATATGATTGTGTTGGCCTTATTTTTATGCTTTGAATGTGGATGAAAGATTGTAAGACTTGTAACCAAAGACCTTCATGGACGTATTTTAAATTAAAGGGAGTCCAGTGGATGCAAGTGTATTCCTAAATAGGAAAAGATAGTTAGGTGCAAGTGGATGCAAGTGTCAATATTAAGGTTCAAGAATTGCTTGCACTTCATCAAGTTTATTGAAAATTTATTCAAGATTTTGTGAACGCGTCAAGGTGATTGATGGTTAAATGGGATCATCATCTATTTTAAATTCAAGGTGGGGTAAGGTTGTAGGCTTAAAAACCAATTTGGGATCTTGTAAAAATGCATGGCAATTGGAAAAAACATGATACATTTAGAATGCACTATGTTTAGAATGCATTGCATTTAGAATGCATTATGTTCTTGAGTTTCTTAGAAATGCAACGTGTTTAAGATAAAACATTTAGGATGCCGTTCTTAATGGATTCACAATCTATGATAAAAAACAGCATCCTGATTAGTCTCGTATTGTAGCTGGTCTCAAATTCCACTAAAAGTTCCATATATCCCAAGGGTTTTATGATCGTCTTGTCTAAACCTTGCAATTTTCCACCATATTATGGTTAAAAAACAACATGAATGTTTACTCTCTAGTACGATTCAATATACAAAATATCACATGAGCTTCACTAGTCCACCAATATGATTTGAATGTCTTGGCGAGCCATTTTTACCTTGATGAGGATGGGAATTAATGATTACGAACCTCGTCGAGCAAATATTCATCATAGAAAGAAAGTGGAGCTCTCTTGTTGATATGGGATTGCAGTGGTATATTTGAGGAGGTATTTAGGGAAAGGGAGAGAGGCGTGCGATTTGCCCTTCCTAATTCACCATTTTGTTAGTTCAAGCACTCTTCCCATGGTTCGATCATTACTTGTCTAGATTCATTGTCAGGCTTCTTGTTTCTATATATTTAACGTGAGGGCATGGGTGGAGGGTATATTGGATCAATATTTAATACCTAGGAAGATGTGGGGCTTAACTACATCTCATAAATGTCTGGGTATCAACCATTCATTCTTGTGAAGGGTGTTATATTCTAAGGAGACTTGTCTCACTCGATTCAAGGACCTTGGGGGATATAAATAGATCAATACCATGATATTGAATGAGAAAACCAATAACACAAATAAATATACCTATATATAATCTTTTCACCTCGTGTGATCTAGATTTCATTACCTCAACAACCTTAATGCCTATGACATCCATTATCCATTAGGAATTATCACGTGTATTGTACTTTTATCCATTACAATTGATGCACATAATAGGGTTCAAGTAAATTTGCATGGGCCGCTCTTACTACATTGAATTAGGGTATTGCCATTGTGTTCACCTCACATCATAATGAACAAGAGAGGTACTCTTACTGGAGAAGACTTTGACGACAAGGAAATTGCCATAGGAAAGATGCGCGAAAGTATAGACAACCTTCATTGTCAAAACCAAACATTTGAAAAAAACATTAATAATATCCAATTGCGCCAACAAGGGACAAATATGGTGGATGAATTGGCAGTATGGGATCCTCAAACTATATTAGACAAAGTATGGGAGAATCTTGTCCTAGAGAACTTCAAGTTCTCATTGTTGTCTAAGTTCAATGAACAAAGCCGACCATATGAGCATGTGACCTCCATCAACAACAAAATGGCCATCATCAGAGCACCGTACTCTTTAAACTGTAAGCAACACTTTTAGAGACGCCTTCATGATATTTTATATGCACCTCCCTGGGTTATCTACCACAAGCTATCAAGATCTAGTGAAGAAACTGTCAATCAATTTTTTGTAAGAAGACACCAGAAGCTAGCCACCACCAGTCTGTTCAACATACTTTATGGTATATCAGAGTTGTTAAGGGAATATCTCCCCTAATTTAACTAAGCGACCATCAAGGTGATCCATCAGAATCAAGATTTGTTTGAAGAAGTATTTCAAAACATGCTAGGAGCAAGATATTTCAATGAGTCCCTCGCCCAAAGACCAACGTCAATGTTGCTCGAGATAGTGTTACAAGAAGAATATTACATCAAACGAAAAGAGAGTAATGATGAAAAGAAGGCATTGACACAAAAGAGCATTCTCCTGGAGTAGACAACTCATAAAAGAATCAATATGTGTCTCATGTTAGAAAGAGAACCTCCTTTAAGCAAAATGGAAAACATGTGGAGAGCTTCATGCCTTTAAACACTCACCGAGAGCAGATATGGTGTGAAGTCTTTCACATGCATGACATCCCTTAATCATCAACACCAAAGGAAGACATCATGGGACCAGAGCCTAACAGTTCGTGTAAGTTCCATAAAGTCAAGGGACACCACACAGAAAAATGTATGCAACTCAAGAATGAGATAAAATGACTTATCCATAAAGGGCATTTGAAGAAATATGTTAAGCATAGCCCAAATGAAAAAGAAAGAGGGTTTACTTATCAGGGGGGAAAAGTTCATGGGAGTCCTCAAGCCATTCATGGAAAATATCCAATGGGGGATGATGGAAACATGGCCATCCTCCACACGCTTAAGGTAACGCCCCCTTCTAATTCCCAAAATATATATATATATATATATATATATATATATATATATATTATACAATCAGAGTAAATAGAATGCATAACAAGAAGGCGTTACATGATATTTATTTAAACATTAAAATCATACATGCACACTGATCATAATCATAACACATATTTGAATCTCATGCTTTAGAATAATTCATGCATTTTCACAGAGGATCATTTAATGTTCACAGATACTATCAATGATTACATCCCATACTATAATCATTGGATGAAAATGTAATGAATCCATAATATAACCAAGTCATCATAATTCATGCATCGAAACCAAGGCCACATCAACATAGTATCTCAATCATACAAATCAAAATAGATGAGAATACATAACCAATCTCATCAAAGCAGAAATCTAGATAAATCTCGTGTTACATGACCAGAGCAATGACTCAACTACCTAGTAAAGGATAAATTAGCTAGACTCCTCAATTAGTCACCTGCACGTTACCTACATAGAGGCAACATCACAACAGAAGGGTAAGAATTCACATCATTCTCCAAAAGTATATAAATGGAAATAATATAGAAACAAGATCTATTCACGGATTCTACACACTTCAAGTAATATTCCAATATAACACGATTATACAAATATTCCAAGTATAACATATTCATATTTATTACACATAGCATAAATGTCATCCATCCAAATAATTCAATTATCCATACGATTAAACATCACAATTTCATTACACACATCGCATATTCAATAATGACTCATGTGACAACGATGAAATGTGACTCAATATGCATGTGGTACCAATCTTGGGAGCATTTCATTAACCACGCTTCCAATTCATTATCAAGAATCCAAGCCACTTTCGATCCGGACAAGACCAAAAGCCTCTGCTACTTATCCCCAATGGGATCGAGTCAAATGTGAACCCAACGTTTCACCGCTACTTATCCATCATGGATCGAGCCATTTGTGAACCCAAAGTTTCACCGCTGCTTATCCACACAAGGATCGAGCCAAATGTATACATGTACAACTCGTCAAGACAACATATGCAAATTAAGATTATTAACAAAACCTCAATTATCCAAGCATGTCATCACCATTCAACTCATGTGAATTATCCATCAATTGCACAACGTCATATTCCAACAACAACGTCATTACATGTATCATATACATATCATCACATATAACCAATAAAATTATGACATATCATTCCACCAACGTTATTCACAACATTCAATTAAGAATAGCACACACTATATTCAAGTAATCATTCATACATTGAAATAGTATTCATACCAATCCAAAGCACATTCAATCACGATCGGATCAATTAATCACATACATGAAAATATTACAATAAATATAATCATATAAGATTTCATGTCAAAAGATCCTAAAAATAACACTTTTCATTCCAGGTCACGCTAAGTCTGGCTTATCGCGTTAAGCGGGCTTCTCCTCGCGCTAAGCGCGGTCTGCGATACTGCACTTTTTCTGCTACTGGTCAACTTCTTTCTCCCACGAAATTACCATATAAAACTCATTACAATCAACCAAATAACATCATTAAAGAGTATCCTAACATGTTTCTAGTCATGGGTCATCATTCTAAGTTGAAAAACATAATTTCCCTTAAAACCCTAACATTCAAAGATTCTAGAAATTGAAATTGAACAACCAAGCATGTTACTAATCATTACCCATAACATACAATCAAATAATAACATGGATTCTCCCCTTTACCTCTTGAAGATTCCTCTTCTAGGGTTTCCTCTTCACTTTTCCCTTTTCTCCTCTTCTCTTCTCTTCTTTCCTCTTTCTTTTCTTTCACCAGATGACAATTCTAATTATGATTTCCTTCTAACCCTTACTAACTAGGATTGTCTTAATGGTCTTGATACTTAACACCTCTCTATTACTTCTATTTTCATAAATAGGCCCAATACTAAATAACCATTATTCTACTCATTAAAACATAATTATTTAAATAACACACATATTCAAATAATTCACATTTAAATTAAAGCACCCAATTAAATTAATTATCAAATAATATAATATATAATAATAATCAATAATTAACTATAAAAAAATCGGGATGTTACACTCAACACTATTGCAAGCAGATTCGCTTGTAGTAAGAAAACTAGTTCTGCTAGAGAAAGATACACATGTAAAATCTTGGTCGCCAATTCCCTTTTAGTTTGATACCATATGGAAAACGCGACTAATCCAGGGACCAAGATCACCTTATCCATGGAAGACACAATCTTCATTCACCTATATAACAATGACCCCGTGGTGGTTTCCATTCGATGAAATGGGAAGTTAAGAGATTGATGATTGATCAGGGGAGCTCAGACATCCTATATTGGGATGTATATGAGAGGCTCCATCTTGATTTGGATAATCTTAAGCATTTTCATGGATCTTTGGTAGGGTTATATAGAGATTCAGTGCAAGTTAAGGGGTATATAACATTGAAGATTGTTTTTGGGACGGAAGAAAATGCTAAAAGGGTTAGGGTAAGATATTTAGTCATTGATGTGCCTTCATCATATAATATGACCATAAGGCATCCAATATTCAACTAGTTAGGGGTCATCCACTCCATCTTGTTTATGTGTATAAAGTATCCTCTGCCAGATGGGCGAGTGGGCGTCATATAGGGGAATCAGGAGACCGTAAGAAAATTATATATGAAGAGTTTGAAGATGAAGAAACTTCGAACAATAGAGGAGAACATCATGGACGCAGAGGCGAAGCCTCCAGAAGAAGCTCCCACAGAAAATGGCATCACCATTCTAGAGTATGAGAGGGTGAAAGTTGATGAAGAATAACCTTTCCAAGAAGTGACATCCTTAGAAATGGATCTCATTTAGTTTAGTTAGTTTGATGTATGTTTAGGAGAATTCTAGTCTTTCTCGCACTTGTATGAATAATGATGTTGCTATGGGAGTGTTATTTTCCCGTGTTATTAGGTGGCATGTGGTTTTAAATGAGACCCACACTTAATTTATTTAAGCATTTGCGTTATTGCTATCTTACGTGTGTAGGAAGGATGACTTCAAGCACAATAGGGGTGAATTGTGGTATTCAAAATTTGTGATTAATTTTAACCTTTCTCAATTAAGATCGTATTGGTAATTTTTAGGTGATTAATCGCAACGGAAATAAAACATTGAAAGTAAATTGCAAAAAATAAAAATATATGGTTAGAAAGATTCCACCAGAGATTTATATAGGTTTGGCCAAACGTTGGCCTAGTCCTGTCCCAAAGAGGTCTTCTTGAGAGTTTGACTATAAACTTTGAGTTTTTGAAGGTTACGTCCATGAACCTTTAATACAATCGAATCTTAAGGTTTTAAGAAGCTTATCCTTAACCAAATGACAACTTTCAGCCCAGGCTAAGTGAAGCAACTCGATTTTCAAAAATCATTTTGATTTCCGAAAACTAGTGAAATGACCACCTAATTTTATTTGTTCTAAAAAGAACGGGAAAATATAGATAAAACCTCAAAGATGCGGATAAGGCGGTCTACGTGTCCAAAAATATGGAATCGGGAGTCGGTTATGTAAGGGGAAGGTGTTAGCACCCCTTACATCCATCGTACTCGATGGGACCCATTTAGTTCTAAGTGTTTGTGTGTTTATTGCTAAGTTATGAATACCAAAAGAAAAAATAATTTGTTTATTATTATTTTGAGTTTGGCACGGTTTCAGAACCGTGTGCCTACGTATTCCCTTGTGCAATGGGAAATTCAAAACTCCGTAGTTCCTCTCAAAAATGTTTTTAAGTTTGTTGTATTGATTTTATAAGAAAAATCGTGCGTTTGAACATTTCAAATGCTTGAACTTGGACTTGTTTAGTTTGTTTGAAAATCTTTAAGTCCACGTTCATTTTTGAAATGGCTATTGCACTCTCTTTATCGGAAAAGAGTTTGATGATCGCATATGAGCAAGAAAAGAGTTTTGAGTGAGTTGAATTGATTTTTATGTGGGTGAAAAGTACCGAACAATAGGACTAGCATCCTACGATTCAAATACTAGAAACAAGATGAGCTCAATGCTCAACGAGTCGTCTATCATCCCAAAAGTTTTTTCTTATGAAAGCGTGAAGTGAAACAAGGTTCATGTTATTAAGAATCTTTAAACAATTGGACTAGCATCCAATGACTTAAAGATTCGAAGTTCATTTTTTTACAAGTGTTTAAACAATTAGACTAGCATCCAACGGCTTAAACACTTGAGTTTTCTTATGAAAGAATTTTGAAAATGCACTCGACGTTGGATCGAGGTTTATAATTTAATCATGAAAACGTCTTAGAACTCGATGCATCGCGTGAGAAATGGAGTCGGGTTATGGTTAATCAAGTATATGGACTTAATTAACCTCGTGAGGATAGGTGCTCCTATCCCCAACCATCAGACCCTGGTGCATGGTGATTGGCATATAGACCAATGTTATTTTCGGGTTATGATTGATTAAAGCAACAAGGGCTTTAATCAATCTCGTGAGGATGGCCATGCCCATCCCCAACTATGAGACCCTTTAAGAAATCGACATATGAGCCAATCAAGATAGAATCGAATTGATTTTAATTTTAATCGTGTGCAAAGTGTACAATGGTGAATAGATGCGGAACAAACAGATAATCATCACACAATACAATCGGAAACTTAAATAATTATTAGAAACGATTTTTCCTATTTGATAAGAAATCGACTAATAGTTTAATCGATAAATTATCAAATAAAAACTATTAGAACTAATTATTACTTAGTACATCGCACAAAAATATAATTTACGAAAAAATAAATTAATTGACGAAAAGTGAAGGTTTAGAAATAGCCTGTATGACGCGATTCTGAGCGGTGCAAAAAGAAAACCAGAGGCGATACTCTTGGGCCCAAATAAAGTGCCCAATGAGCCTTCAGAAAACTTCGTATAGAGCGTCGTTGATCAGAAAACCGAAACTTGAGGCACACGGAAGTAGTGACAACGCAGGTGTATTGCGAGGATAATATAGAGGAAAAGAAAAAATGCTAGAAATTTCCTATTAAGTAAAAAAAATGTCTAACTAACATTATTATTATTATTATTTAAATATTTTTTGGAGTATACTAAATATTTTATTGGTTAAGAATAGTAATAATAATAATTATTAATTAAGAAAATAATAATAGTTATTAATAATAATAATAGTGAATAATAATAATAATAGTTGTTAATAATAGTTAAAAATTAGTAATAATAATAAATATTAGTAACAATAATAATGGTTAGTAATACTAATAACAGTTAGTAATAATAATAAATATTAGTAATAATAACAGTAATTAAAAAATGATAATAGTTAGTAAATAAGAAAATAAAAATGGTTAGTTAAGTTATAAAATTAATCCTAACTAAAAAAAACAAAAGAAAACCAAAATACTTAAGGTTTCACACGATACATCTGTTCTCTCTTCAAACGCGATGCATGTGTAACCCAGAAATCCCAATCGTTCTTCCTCACCGTTTCTCTCGTTCCTCACTCGGTTGCCTCGACAGAAATCCTCACCTCTCTCAATCGCCCTGTTGGAAACCCAGAAAACAAATGGCTCTCCCTCTCTCGACGGCTTCAACTGGAACCCTCGAAACCCTAACCCCTTTGATTCGATGCTGTTCGACCTATCTTTTGCGTTTTTTCTTGGTTTATTACTTGTTTTCTGATGTTGAATTCCATGGATTTTGCAGATACTCACCTGATTCTTGGAACTCGAAGGGGGTTGGAACCCTAGCTTACTGGATTCGATCTCCTCTTGCTCCCGGGTGAGACCGTTCTGAAATTTTCTCTCTTCTCCCTCTATATCGGAACTAGTTTCTGAAACCAATTTTCTGAAGGGTTGGGTTAGGGAAGATGATGAATGTTAGGTTATGCTTGTTTTGATTGTTCTGTGTTGGTTATTGTTGCAAATTTGTGGCTTTTGATTTCTGGTTGGAATAGATGGATTTTTGGTTTTGAAGGTTGATTATATTTTGAGCTGGTATCGTTATAGAACAGATGAACACTTAGTCATGGTTTGGGTATGACTTTTGGTTGTTTTTTTTATTTTGTGAGAAGAACAGATGCTATATCCTTGTGATTTTTGAGTGTTTGTTATCTGAACTGGTTCTGTTTCTCCTGGGTTTCTTGAACAGATATCCTTGATTATATTTCTGTTGTGTTGTTTTTACTGTTGGCTTGGTCCTTAGAACAAAGACAGATGCTATACTTTTAATCTAAACAGAACCTCTCTTGATGCTTGCTCAATATTGGCTTTTTATCACTTCTGTGCAATTTATCTGTCTCTCCTTGGAAACATGAACTGTGGCATCTGTAGTTGCTTGCAATCAATACCAATTTTCCTCTTTTGGCTAAGCTGTCTGTTATGCTTCTGCTGTTCTGCTTTTCCTTTATACATTATACTGGCTGTTTGCATTTACTGGCTGTTTGGGTGAAAACTTCTCACCTTGTGCTGATAACCATGTATTTGGGTAAAAAAGAAGCCTCTCTCTTGCTGTCTGCTCTGCTGATATGTTGCCTTTGACCTTATCTCTTGGGCTGAACTGAAATTTTTGGAATTGTTTGCCAAGTTGTTGGTCTGTTGGGCTGTTGGGAAAAATGATGTGTTATCTGATTTTCTGCTTTATACCTCTCTTTGTGAACCAACAACACCAGTTATTGTGATTTGCGATAGAGGTAAGGGCCGATGAAGGGACTTCGGTTCTGAGGCTTTGTCATTTGAAACAATTGACCTTACAAACCTTATTCCCTAACATTATCCCTAATGATGAGTCCGAATAGAAACTCTTTGAAATGCTTGTTTTTGAGTTCATATTTATGTTTTGATTCTTTGTTCACTTGCTAAACATTTCTCTTTGTTTTTCATGTGAGGACACTTTAGAGGACACGGACAGGGCAACAACTTTAGCAAGGCTTGGAAGGACTTGGAGGATTGTCAATGATGAAGCCGGAGTGAAGAAGAAAAGAGGCTCGGAGGAAACTTGAGAATTTTGTAGCAAAATCAATTTCTTATGTAGTTTGGAATCGATACAATTGTAACCTTGTTTTGTAGTTTGAATTACTTGTAACAATCTTGAATTATTATTTGGAATTTTAATAGAATTTGAATTGATACTTGCAAATGTCACAATTTGTACAACTCATAAGAATTGACGCAACATTGAAGTAACTCGAAACAATATACTAAAGTTTTTCCTTTGTACCTCTTGAACCTTGTAAATGAAAAGATGGCTTGAAGATTGGATGGACTTGTACCAATTAGAATCTCTAGATATAACAAACTCACATTCTCCTCGTATCTTGAAATTAATATAGAACTTAGGCGTACAACGCACTTTGAATCCCGAACAAATTATTTGCTCTAAATCTCTTGAATCAATTGAACCGACGTTTGAATTAATCTTGGTTGACACAAGAAATAAAGCATGATGAGATGTTTCAGACTTTGCTTGTATTAAATTATGTCATCATAAACATATAAGTTTTTAGATGAATCAAAAACTTAATGTATCAAATAATCCGCCACAAACTCAAATTCTAAACATTCTCAAATTCAAACTTCAATTTCCAAATTTGACTCAAAACACCAGATGAATCAAGCAAGAAAGTCATGATCGCAATTCCAACCATTGTACTACAGCTCATCTCAAACATGGGGAACTTCAATCATATACCAGGCCAAAAGGCGAGCTAACTTAGAACCAAGACATCAAGAAATCCACACTTTTGAACTCATACCCTTGCAAGAAATCCAAGAAAACTTATGATAAGGAGGGTAAATTTTGGGGTGCGACACTAAGCTATCGAACCTTTTAGAGATTTATGACTGATCTTAGTGACCAAAACAAAGTTTTTTCTGGAAAAGCTTAATTAACCAAGAACAAAGATTTTATAAAGATTCATCTCAAGAACCAATTGAATCTCTTAAAGGTGTCACATACTTAAGAATGTAAACAACCAACACGTCCACTTACCAAAATAGCTTCCTCACAAGTAAAACTTCACATAGTTCTATTAAGGCAATCAGAAATGAATAAGAATATTTTCTAAAGAGAGGGAGATAGATAAAATTCAAAGAAATATGAAAACATTGTAAAGTGCAGTGCTTTGAAGTGAGGGAAATCCAATCTTATATAATAGTTGGAAACCCTAAGAAAGAAAATAACGCATCGGCCAAATTGATTATCTAATCGGTTGGCGAAATGCTTCAACCGATTGGACAAATTAAATATAATTGATTGTAAAATCCAAATAGGAAAGTTTGGATATAGATCATTTGCTAGAATTTAGTGTGTTTTCCCTATTGATTTTAATTTTTAGAATTGATTTTCACTTTTCTAATCGATTAGCATAATGTCCTATTCGATTGACTGGTTATAAAAGCTTTGACAATCGATTGACATATGTTTCCAATCGATTATAAAGTTAAAAAAGGTTTGAAAAGGGTATTGAACAACTTTTAATCACTTGGTTTTGGCTTAGAAAATCATTTTAAGTGTCTGTGTCTGATTTGCCTTTGTACTTTTAAACTACTCCCTTACTTTTACAATACTTGGTTCACTCACACAGGCAAACATGACTTGACTTGAGTTTGCACATATCTTCAAGGAGATTCAAGATTTTTTATAGATAAATTATGATTGTACATGCAATTGGTCTTGAGTTCTCTTGTTGATGAGTCATAAGATGCTTTGGTAATCATCAGGGTTTAAAGTTATTGCCAATGCATTCTCACCATCAAAACATCAGATGATGATCTTCATCACCGACAAGCACATATATCCACAGTGTGTTAGTCATCTTAGAGTAAGGGAATGTTATTAATGCCTTCCCTCGAGGCGGATACATGTTGGATCCTTATGTATGAGTCCAGGAAGCCAATCAAGGCGATCACATGTTGGATCCTCATGTAGGAGTCCATGTTACTCCTTGAGTCGATTACATCGTGGATCCTAAAGTAAGAATCTTTGTTTCCCCTCAAAGCGATTACATGTTGGATCATCTTGTATGATTCCTTGCCTCCTTCTAGACAATTACGTGATGGATCCTCACATAGGAGTCTTCATCATCCCTCCTAGGCAATTACATGATGGATATTCACATAGGAGTTTGTGTCGCCTCCCGATACAGTTACATGTTGGATCCTTATGTGGGACTTCTTGACTCCCCTAGAGGTGATTATATGTTGGATCCTCACGTAGGAGTCCTTGCCTCCCCTTGAGGCGATTAATTCTTAAATCCTCATTTAGGAGTCCTTACCCCTTGAGGTGATTACACATTGGGTCCTCACGATAGAGTTATGCCGCCCCTAGAAGCAATTACATGATGGATCCTTATGTAGAAGTCCTTGATTCCCCTCGAGGGTATTACATGTTTGATCCTCATGTAGGAGTCCTTGATGTCCCTCGAGGAGATATGTGGGAGTCTTTGTCGCATGTAGATGAGGTCACTTTTTGGATCTTTGTGTATGAGTCCTTAACTCCTCTTAAGGAAATTACATGTTGGATCCTTGCGTATGAGTCTTTTCCTCCCTTCGAGACAATTACATGATCGATCCTCAAAAAGTAGTCATCATCGTCCCTCGAGGCGATTACATGTTGGATCTTCATTTATGAGTCCTTGTCGTCCCTCGAGGGAATTATACACGAGATCCTCAAGTAATAATCATTCCCCTATTTATTGATGAGGATATTGAACATTTATAATAAAACCTACGCCACAAGCATAACCACTTGAGAAAAGCCCCTAACACCCCTGGGGAAATTAGAGCCTCTTCAGAAGAAGGCCTTCGGCCAAAAAGAAAAATAAATAAAAATAGCAGGTCCTCTATAAATTAATATAAATATACAAATGACGAGAATACCAAATTCAAAATATGTCTACCTTTGGAGTATCGATTAGTGTGGAAGAATTCAAAAGATTGCTACATTACTTTAAAGCAAGATTATCAATTCCTTTATCTACTAGAACAGGATTATTGGCCAATTCACATTTGGCACGATTTTAAGAAGCCTAGAAGAATTTTGGTCTCAATTTGTCATATTTGCATGAGGGAAGAGGAAAGTATTTCTCATATTTTTCTATAGCTCTAGTTTATGGAGAATCTTTTGATGTGGCTTGGTGATATCTTTGAGGTTTACTTTCATCGTATGAACATAATCTCCATTTTTCAAAATTGCATATATGCTTGAAGTGCACAACTAATAGAGACAACAATCATTATTCATATTTTCCATTTAATCTGGATGGCTCACAATATTATTTGCTTTAATTGTGCTAAGGTGACATTGGATGCAGGAAACGTGAAATTACACACATCAATGGTTACTAGTTTCACTATGTCTAAAGGCCATATAGGAGGTGCTTATGTACATTTGTTGAATTTTTAGAAGTTTCAAATTCCTCATTGTCGGATAAATGAGCCAAAGATTATTTTTGTTATTTGGAAATCACATGTTATTTCTTTTATTAAAGTCAATACAGATGGATCTCTTATGGGAATGTTGGTTGTTTGTAAGGTTATTTTCTGTGATCATTAGGACAAAATTTCGGCGGGTTTGCTACAAATCTCCCATACAATTTGGTTTTGCATGCTGGAATTATGGCTATGATTATAGAAATTGAGATGGGTGTTATTAGAGGTTTGAAAACATATGGATTCAGAGTGATTCACAACTTGTTATTATGGCCTTTAAGAAACTGAATATAATACGTCACTATCTTGGAATATTTGTAATATGGGGAGGATTTGTATGTTAGATGTGAATGTGGTTGTGTCTCATATTTATTGTGAAGGCAACACTTGTGCTGATAGGATGGATAATGATTCTCATTCTATGACTTCTTTATTCAGATGTGAGACGATTACAGAGTTTATAAGATATTAATTACTAAGGTATAAGTTGGGTTTCCCTTGGTATCAAATTATGTAATTTGTATTTTGTTTCTTTTTCTTCTTCTTCTTTTTCTTTTTGGGATTTTGGTATAGTCACCCTTGTATATATCCACTACTACAGAAAACTCATCTCACAATGGTTGAAATAGGGATACCATCATGTGGGTCATACCATTGTTAAGTAGCGTGTGGTTGCAAGTTATTATTTTCCACTACAGACTGGAAACTGCTGTAGAAAGGCAGGACACGCGCTACCAATCACAACGGTTATGAGTAACAAACATTGTGAGATAGACATATATATTACATTTTATTACAGTTATTGTAAGTAACTATTGTTGAAAGTCACCAGAGTTTATGATATAATATGTAGATTGCTTGTTTTTCCATACACCTCACTAAAGAAATACGAGTATTCAAATTAATGAAGATGTATATAATCTGGAAATTAAACTATTCTTGAAACTCAGATTAAACAAAAAATTGTTTTCTGAATTGCATGTCTCTCATCATTCATTTCTAACTCTTTAACATATAGAATGTGTTTTAATGGTGTGGCTCCTTCAAGCATCAATATCTTCTCATCTAGTTTAATTTCAATAACAACAATTTATTGACTGAGTCTACATCATCATCGTCACTTATCATCATGATTGTTTTGATGACTTATCATCATAAGTAGGGGTGGCAAAAAACCCGTATTTATGGATACCCACGGGTAAAACCTATCAAGGGCACGGGTATGATGGTTTAATGGGTATCCACGGGTAAAATAAATGGATATTTAGTTACCCGTTTACTTACGGTATATATATGGATATCCATATCAGTTAATAATTAAAAAAAATACTTAAATATTAATTTGTTTGATCAAAATTATTATTATTATTGTTATTTTATAAAATATGATATTATTATTATTTTTATGAAAAAAGAAATAAAATGAATATGATTTATTTTTGTTATTATTTATTATGGGTTAAATTTGAAAATAGTTTTTTTGTCTTTAAAAGAGATTAAAAATTAGTTATTTAAATATATTTTTTTAAAAAATATATTTAAATAAGGGTTAAAAGCCTTCTACCCTGCTGCAATAGTAGCGAGATTTGGTTTATCCCCCTTTTAAAAAAATCTTTTCGCCCCTTAACAATAATAGATTTCATAACAAAAAACCTTTTAGCCCAAGATTCCATTTGTAATGCAGACGATGCCAGGATCTGTTTAATGACTATAATGTATGCCACCATGGACTGGTTATATATATGGTTTCTTCTATTTGTCTCCTCAATCTCTGTTTTCCCTACCGTCTTGCACATTTTCTATCTCCCTATCGTCTTGCTCATTTCTTATGTCGCTTCTTCCCCTAATTTGTTCACTAAAATTGATCATTATAACCCTAAGATGTTCAAATGAATGCTAGCAAGAGTGTTAGAAGTTGCAATTCGTACGAGCATTCAAAGGTTCCTAGCTGCGAATGTTATCGTCCGATGAAGATGTGGGTTTCTAACATTGTAAAAAAATCGTAATAGGAAATTCTAGAAATGTAGGAATGCATGGGTAAGTGCTTGAATCTATGGGTTTTGTGAAATACCTAAACCTTTTTGGGGGTTAATGTTGTTTTTGTGTGCAGATAGACAATAGTTGTGATCTGTTTATTTGGGATGATGAAATTGCTCACTCCATTAGTGAAATCTCAAATTCTGAAAGTTATTGCTAACATTGTGATGTGGCAATGGTGAAGTTTGATCTGACATAAAGAAAATTGGAAAAATCCAAGTTGAAGATAGTTGTATTGAAGAGGAAAATATTCCAACTGAATATGGAAATTTTGATGTCTTGGTTTAACTTTGCATTGCTGTACAACTATTTGTAATTTGAAGTGTAATGTGTATTTGTAATATCTTTACAATGTTGGTTTAAGTTACATCAATGCAATATGATGTTTGTTTAATGTGAACTTTGATTCAATAAAAGTGTTTCATTTTTCTTACTGTATTGTATTACCAGTTGAAATCATTAAATAACCTTATTAGTTGAAATCAATAATAAATAAGTCATTACATTAAGGCATAAGTAGAACAAAATGCCAAAGTCATCACAATAGGGCATAACAGCTTAACAAAATGCAGAAGTCTTAGCTTAACAAAATGCAGAAGTCTTAACTTAAGGGCACAATCCATAACAAAACGTAGGAGTCGTAATTAAAGGATCTAATAGACAAAATAAGCAATACATACATAAGACTACTTCTTAGATTTCTTCTTTTTGTGTTTAGAACCACTTCCTTCATCTTCTTCTGTCACATACATAGCCTACTTGGGGTTTGAACTTGGCCATATGATTGGTTTTTGAAACCACTTGAATTATACTCTTTCACTGCACCTCTTTCTCACTGGCTTGGCATCTTTCACTTTTGTCTTGACCTTTTTTATGGTTTACCAACCACAACAGAACACTGTATTGTGTTGATTTCAGGAAGGCTTGAAATGAGATCATCAATTATGTCTCCAAAATAGTAAACTGGTTCAGTTGCTGCAGTTTGAGTTACACCAGTTTGTATTGGTGCCTCAATTACATCAGTTTGTATTGGTGCCTCAGTTGCATCAGATTGTATTGGTGCCTCAGTTGCATCAGTTATAAACATGAATCTCTTGTCCTGGCCTACATCTATCATCAGCAACTCAAAAAACCACCCCAAAGGCCAAAGGAAAATACTTATCATCTGGGTCCCTACCCACATCAATTAATAACAGACCCCCATACTTTGGTCTTAGATGATAACCATCAACTCGAACAAGGGGTCTACAACCATTAATGAAACCTTTTTTTACAACCATCAAAGCAAAAATAAAAGGAACCAAACCTTGGTTGAATATATGGACTTGGTCTCTCTACAGTGATACACAAAGTGTTCCCAAGATTCACTCTATGTGATTCTCCAGCATATATGTAACACGGTGGGAGAACTGACTTGTTTGTTTTGAGTTTTATTGCAAATGTTGCGGTTAGCAAGAGTTTCCACCAACTTTTCTTTTTATCCAATAAAGGAAAGGTGAAAATAACAGGGAAGACCTTTTATCGATTATGAGTACGGGGGGTAATTATGAAAAGGAAAGGTGTTAGCACCCTTTCCATCCGTAGTTATTTACAGGCTCTTAATTCCTTATCTCACCTTTTAAAAACTTGCTTTTGTATGTGTGTGTTTTGTTTGAAAATATTTTGACTTTGACTTCGTAATGATTCTTGTATCAGTCCTCAAGAATGTATACAAAGTGTTTGAAAATATTTGTTTGAAAATGTAACTTTGTAATGATTCTCGTATGAATGTATACAAAGTGTTTGTTTGAAAGTATTTTTGAAAAGAATGTGTGGTGCGAAAAGTATTTTGATTGAGCAAGCAATTAAGAGTATTACCCACTTGAAAGGTCATTCTTGTTATTTTCGTTCTCCTTTAGGATAGCGTTATCCATACCATTAGTTGGTAGGTAACTATATCCGTTGGATGTGAAAGGACATGCGTAGGGTCATCGTATGGTTATTGAAGGCAACATGTAAGGATACCTTAGCATTCATAGGGACGATCATCATTTATTCGTAGGCAACAATCAAGGACGAGATCATATATTTGTAGGCAACATCGAGGGACTATGATCTTTGTGATGATTTTTGAATCGAGGGTCTTTTGCTAATGGTAACCTCACGTTCGAGGGGCATGACCATGTTTATCTGAAAGGCAACAAGAGAGGATACCCTAAGGGTGTGAGTGTGCACAGTGTATTCAATTCAGATATTTTATCTAGATATAGGGTTATTCTACGATTGCTTTTAGTCTTGCCATACAAACCCTAGTTAACATACATCTAAGCAGTTAATATTTATAGAAAAGAAAAGGTGCGGAAAGTAAATGTCCTACGCTATTACATGGCTTTGGGGTAGTTACATAATAAGAGGTGTGGAAAAGTAAATGTGCTAGAAAAGTAAATTTACGCTATTACAAATATATCCTTGCGACCTATTGAAGCAACTCGATTTTCAAAAAATCATTTAAATATGAATTTTCAAAAAAACAATGAAATCGCCACCTAATTTTATTTGTTCTAGAAAAAACGGGGAAATATAGATAAAACCCACAAAAATCGGATAAGGCGGTCTGCAAGACCAAAAAGATGGATTCGGGAGTCGGTTACGCAAGGGGAAGGTATTAGCACCCCTTACGTCCATCGTACTCGATGGGACCCATTTAGTTCAAAATGTGTTTGTGTGTGTGTAATCGCTAATTTCTAAGTCATGAATAAGAAATAAGAAAAGGGATTTTGTTCGTTATTATTTTGAGTTTGACACGGTTTTAAAACCGCGTGCCTACGTATTCCCTCGTGCAATGGGAAAGTCAAAACTCCGTAGTTCTTGTTGAAAATGTCTTGAATTGTTTGTATTGATTTTAGATGAAAATGTTTTTGATTTTTGATAATCGCATATGAGCGAAAAAAGATTTGAATGGGTTGAATTGATTTTAATGGTAGATGACAAGTACCAAAACGTTGGGAGGTCCTCTAACGATTCGATACTCGAGATTGGTGATTGAGGTCAACCGATCTTCTCTCATCCAAAATCTTTATTATGAAAAGAGCGAGGTGAAACAAAGTTCACTTTTATTAAGTGTTATGGGATAAAGTATTTAAGTCATTGTTACCTCTAATGGCCCAAATATTTTATATTTTAATTAAATCGTCCTAACCTCTAACAATTTAATTAAATTCCATATCACTATATTTTTTTGTTTTTTTTGGAAAAAAATTGATTTAGAAAACAAATTCAATTAATTAATTTAATTTGAAAGTGTTTTAGATGTTCAAGTGTATGGAATAAAGTATTCAAGTCATTGGGTTTCCTCTAATGGCCCAAATATTTTAAATTTTAATTAAATCGGCGAACCTCTAACAATTTAATTAAATACCATAACACTAATTTGAAAATTGCGCGTCGGACGAGAAATGATATTTCGGGTTATGGTTAACCAAGTATATGGACTTGATTAACCATGAGACCCTGGTGCATGGTGATTGGTATATGGACCAATTATTTTTCGGGTTATGATTAATCAAGGCAACGAGGGCCTTAATTAACCTCGTGAGGATGGCCATGCCCATCCCCAACCATGAGACCCTTAGAGAATTTGGTGTGGGTAACCAAAATGAGAGAGCGGAGGCGTTGTTGATTTTATATTAATGTGAGAGTGGAGTGTTCAATCGCGTAATAAACATGCAAGCGGATAATGTAATAGCGGATAAAATAAAGAAAATAAATTAACACACAATACAATATCGGAATTTAAATAATTATTAGTATAGATATTCTTTTACTTGATGAAAAATCAATTAACAATTTAATTGGTAATTCAACAAATAAAAAACTACCATATGCCAAAATATTATTTAATACATCATTGTATAATAATAAAAAAAAAACTTGCATAATATAAATTTTAAAGAGAAAAGTTGAGAAATGGGCCTGATTGGAGCTTTAATCTGGAGGGTGTAGATAGCAATCTGAGCCCAAGCCCAAAAATGCTGCTGGATCTTGTATGAGATGCTCCATGGAAACAGAGTGTGGTCCACCATTCTGGATCGTCGGATCTGGACCTCATCAGATCCGATGGCTTATGGCAGGAGGGTGCAACATTGATACAATACACTTACACACACCAGATTCGAAATAGACCAAACAGGTGGTGACAAGTGTCACCACCTGGACTAAACAACTCACATCCTACTATATTAATCTATTTATTGGTTAGATAAACATTAAACATATATATAAAAAAAATCTTTAAACTAATGTTTTTTATTTACCAAAATAACTTAAACATTAATCTTGGTTATTTTAATCATTAATCTAAACTAAGTTATTTTATATAAAAAAAACTAACATAATAGTAACAAAAAGAAAAATATAACAGATTTTATAAAAATAAATCAAAACCAGTTTTTTAACCAAAGTTTAAATATTCTAAAATTAAATTAAGTGATTTAAACCTTAATTATATAATCCACTAAAATAAACTTAAACAAAAATGGAAAAGAAAACTCTCACTTTCTCACTCTCACGATTTACCTCATTCTCTCTCTTCTCTCAAAACCTAACACGGCCTCATCTCGCCGCCTCTCTCCGTTACCGCCACTCGCCTCGAACTCACCGAATCTCGTCTGTCCCACTCGCGATACGCTCCGATCTCGCCGATCTCGCCATCCGCTCATCATCGTCGTCGCTGTCCCTCCGAAATCTCTTGATTTCTTCACTCGATTCATTCTGTCTATATTACTGCATGTGATAACTTTGATTCTTTTTGAAAACGGTTTGGTTTCGTGTTTACAGTTTCGGCATGGCAAAAGGGAAGGAAAACCTAGCTCTAAATGATGATGATGATAATAACGATGCTGAAAATGCAAAAAGAAAACGGAGACGAGGAAGGGAGAAGGATGGCGACACGTTAGGTCCGCAACCTCCTCCTTCCACGGCCGAACCGGGTATTACCTTTCCGCTTCTCTTTTCGTGGCTATCTCGAATTTCTGAAGGGGTTTACGATTGGGAAATGATGATTTGAATGATTTGAATGTTTGTTTCTGGGATTTCGTATGCTGTTCTTGCTGTTCTAGTGTTTCTGGGTTTGTATGTTGTTCTTGCTGTTCTAGTGTTTCTGAGTTTGTGTTTGAATATGCGGCTAGGGTTTTTCAAAACAATGAACAGTTGCCTCCCCTTGATTACTGTGCCCTTAAACCTTTTATAACGTCCTGCTCTAGGGTTTCTTTGCTGTCAGATTTTGGGACAAGGGCTTTTGAAAACAAACCGAAGAAAACTGGGCTTAGAGTGTTATGTTCTTGAACTGTTAGTTTAGAAAACATGTGCCAACCTTGATGTTTTTTGTGTATTGGGCTTAACAGCATTATTTGATGGACTTGAAACCGATTTGAAAGCGTGGTGTTATTTCGATTTCGATACAGACAGCATTGTACTTGCAGCAGCTTTAGTGGTGATGATGTTTCTGAACCACACCCCCTTTTGTGAACCAACATGAGTTGTGATTTGCAAAAGGGTGGTTTTGAACATGAATGAGAAACAAAACTAACATGAACTGATCCCAATTATTTCCCCCTAATGATGAGATACAAATATGTTGCTTTGAGTCTTTGTTTTTTTTTTTAATGCTGTCCATTATTGCTAATTGAATTCTTTCTTTGTTGTTTCATGAACGTTGGTGTTGACATGAGCTTTGGAGCATGGTGAAAGAAAGTTTCGGACAAGAAGGCAAGGTTTGAAGTTAGAGCAAGAAAGCAAGGAAACCAAAGAACCACAAAATTCCCAATAGCAAATAGGATTTAGACATGACATTTGTAATTTTTACTTGTATGTTAGGATAGAAGCTTGGGAATTTGTAATCATCACAAATATTTGAGTTATAACTTGCGAATTCCAAAGATTTTGTAAAGAAACGAATTATTGAATAGCAACATGAATTTTGTTCACAATACAAGACTTTGTGAATTCGAAAGTGGCATTGTGCAATTCCGTAGAGTTGAAAAGAAGGTGAAATGGTTAGAAGTTATGTGACAAAAGGTTTGAAACTTGCAAGGTTTTCTTTGAAAATTAATGGCTCAAAACTTGCACCATGTCCATGCACGAGCTCAGATATCATAAACAAAACGAGTTCTAATGCAATTTTTGTCATAATACTTGTAGCTATTATTTGGAAACCACACTTACCGTGACTAAAATGAATGGTTTATATTCGATATGGTGAAGTATCGACTAAAATGCATATTTACTTCCAAATTCAAACCAAAATCAAAAATCTCGTGCACAAGTAAAGATATGGTTGCTAAACATAACTTCATGTACGCCTTGAGTCGCTCTAAAAGATAAAAGGCCTTGTGAATCATCATGAGTGAAAATTTAGATATCTGGGAATAACGACCTTCTGAACACGTTCAACTTTCTAAATCCTCCTTCCAACTCAACAAAGCGTTGAATATACAATAGGATAGCTTCGAACTTGTAATCTAAAGAAAAACCTCAATCATCCAAACTGCCTTTGCCATTCCCAAATTCCGGGTTGGTTAAAACAAGTAAGCATCTTCTAAATCTTGTAACATAATTACCTCAAGCCAGTCCAAACCCTACAACCACAGAACCGAAGACATCAATGCACATACGTGTAACAGCGGGTACTTTCCAGACACAAAATGATACGAGCTTGAAATCCGATCGCCTCAGATGTAAGTAATGATGCAGATGTAATGAATGAATGAATGTCTAGAACGAGTGGCCCAAATGAAAACGTATGCAAATGAATGCGAAGCCTGAGCCAGATAGCATTGATATAGGAGGGCAAATTTTGGGGTGCAACAGCTGCCCCTATTTAATCGTCTTAAACCTGAAAGTGAAATTGGCGCTAGCCTTTTGAACTTTCAAGGTAGAAGAAGATTAAATACCAAAAAAAACCCAAAAATTTGTGCTCCGAAGAACAAGTATAAATGTTTATGGTTTTTTTTCGGATTTTCAATTTTTTTTTGATAATTTTTATTTTTTCTATTTTTTTGTGATTTTTTTTTTCTTAAACAGCGTCGGTACATCGAGAAACGAATGCGCTTGAATAAGCGACTTCGCAGACTAGAAATGAAAACTGATAGATCTTTGGAACGAGCATACTTCAATAAGTTGCATCGCAGATCAAAAATGAGACCAATCAGACCTTTGGAACGAGCATACTTCAATAAGTTGCTTCGCAGATCAGAAAGGTAAGAACTCATAGATCTTTGGAACGAGCATACTTCAATAAGTTGCATCGCAGATCAAAAATGAGAACAGGTAGATCTTTGGAACGCGCATACTTCAATAAGTTGCATCGCAGATCAAAAACGAAACCAATCAGACCTTTGGAACGAGCATACTTTAATAAGTTGCTTCGCAGATCAGAAAGGTAAGAACTCATAGATCTTTGGAACGAGCATACTTCAATAAGTTGCATCGCAGATCAAAATGAGAATGTAGATCTTTGGAACGCGATACTTCAATAAGTTGCATCGCAGATCAAAACGAAACCAATCGGACCTTGGAACGAGCATACTTTAATAAGTTGCTCGCAGATCGAAAGGAAAGAACTCATAGATCTTTGGAACGAGCATACTTCAATAAGTTGCATCGCAGATCAAAAATGAGAACAGGTAGATCTTTGGAACGCGCATACTTCAATAAGTTGCATCGCAGATCAAAAACGAAACCAATCAGACCTTGGTGTGAGCATACTTTAATAAGTTGCTTCGCAGATCAGAAAGGTAAGAACTCATAGATCTTTGGAACGAGCATACTTCAATAAGTTGCATCGCAGATCAAAATGAGAATGCGAGTATATGTCGTAAAGATATTAGACACACAAGAAGGAGACCGATTGGAGCACTCACCGGGAGAAAATATATGGAATGGTAAAATTGTCGATCGAAGACGAATTCACGGGGAAAGAGGCCAAACAAAAGAGACTCTAGCAAGGATTGCTGAGCTACGTTGGACTTTGAAAGTTTGCGAATATGCAAGAAATACAATATCCCTCGGGCCGAAGGCGGGGTGTAATTCTTCAAGAGTGGCAATTATATGAATTACCACACACCAAGTATGGATACTCAAACAATTGAGAAGCAAGAAAGGCTAGACACCGACTCTTACTCGCGCTCTAACGACAGAGGCAAACATGGGTAAGATAACCAACAATGAGAATTTGCAAAAAGCAAGACGCTTGGTAAATATATTGAATTTGAATGATGTAGGAGACCGACACGGGGTCAAAAATGCAGATAACAACAACAAGAAGAATTTCTTGAGGGAACTCGATCGAATACCACTTGGGATTTTTATGGATAAGCTTCGGAGACAAAAGGTACTCGAGAAACATTTTAATCTGGCTTATGCTTAGATGCATGTTTGAGATTATTATTTTTGGCGTAATGCTCCATATCAATGGAAATGCTACGCATTATTGAGGATGCTATGTAATGCAATGATGCATGTTTTAATGATTCATCCGTAACTAAAGGCAATTGTGAGTCGAGGGGCAACAACCTCCGTGAATTGAATACAATCATCTAGTCTTCATCAAAGAGATGATAGTCTGACCCCGATAGGGATTGCGAATAAGTGTCAATTTTCAATGATTTACATCAAAGTGACTCTAGGAGATTGACATTCATCCGATGATGATCTTGTTGCAGAGTTCCCGATTTTAGTAACTCTAGATTACGAGCTCTTGCATAAGAGGGTCGACAACATCTTCTCGTACAAGTGAGCCTTTGAAAATGATCTTTGGTGGGAACCGCCTTTGCGATCTTCTCGCGACGACGAAAGAGTGATAACATTTGAGGGCACACATATGCCATAGATAACTCTTGTTGGAGAGAAAGAAACCTTGTCGGTGACCGATGCCCAGGCGTATGATGCCTTTCGCATAATTGAAAATGTAAACAGAGACATAACAAATAATTCGCTACGAGATCAACGGTTTCAATCGTTAATGTGGTGTACCGACATTCCGAGTAACTTCGAATTATGCCACGCGTGGGCAATCGATGTTTTATATGCGAAGTTTATTAAAATATCGGACGTCGTTTTGCAAACAAACAGTTAAAAAAGAAAACATGAAAATAAGACAGAGACAAAATAATAGAAAACACAGTTTGATGAAAGTAATTTTATTGATTGATTAGCCGTAAATGAGCATTTACATCAAGAAGCAAATCACGAAAAGAGGCAATTGCTTATACATCAAAGTTAAAAGAAAAGGTGACAATAAAATCATGGATTTTGTCGAATCTGAATCCGCCATGCTCTTCACAACTTCAACATCCCTTCATATCGAGCCGCCAATGTAAAATGCTCCGATTAGACCGACCCTCCATCTCTCGGATTATCAAGTTATTGTAAAAGTCGACCCAACAGTGTCGTGCATTGTAGTTGTTCGCCTTGAATCCCTAATTTTGCTGACCGCCTTTCGGTTTTCAATCCACGGATACCCTTTTTGCCCAAGCCGCCTTTCGTGTTTTCGACTTGCCGGGTGTACAATCTTTTATATTTATCCCTAACTTTTGCCCGAACTTCTTGGTTCGTCGGGATGCCCTTATTTTGCTTAGGCCACTCAACCTAACGGGTCTCTTTTATGCGAAGTATTTTTTGACTACATCTGTATTGATCGGGTGAGGGAAATCTTCTCCATCCATAGTTGCGAGCAACATAGCTCCTCCAGAGAAAACTTTCTTCACAACATACGGTCCTTCATAATTTGGAGCCCACTTGCCCCGAGCGTCGGTACTATTGGGAGGCAAAATTCTTTTCAAAGACAAGGTCACCACTTGAAATTTCGAGGACACACTTTCTTGTCGAAAGCCCTTTTCATACGCTCGTATAGCTGTCCATGACAAATAGTGTCAATCTCTTCTCGCCGATGAGATTCAATTGGTCAAGTCTGCTTTGAATCCATTCACTTCATCGAAGTTGCACATCCGTTAAAATCCTTAAGGAAGGGATTTCAACTTCTGTGTAGGACTGCTTCCATACCGTATACCAAGGAGAAAGGAGTTGCACTGTTGACGTGCGTATTGAAGTGCGATAGCCGTAAGGCAAATGGCAACATCTCGTGCCAATCCTTGTAAGTAACAACCATCTTCCGACAATCTTCTTGATATTTTTGTTTGCCGCCTCCAAGCACCATTCATTTTGGACGGTATGGAGAAGAGTTATGATGTTTTATCTTGAAATCGCCGCACAACTCTTTCATCATTTTGTTGTTGAGATTCGAGCCATTATCGAATGATCTTCTCGGAACCCCATAGCGACAAATGATATTATGCTTGATGAAGCGTGTGACCACTTGTCTAGTGACACGAGCATAAGATCTTGCCTCAACCCATTTGGTAAAGTAGTCAATGGCAACAAGGATGAATCGATGTCCATTAGAAGCGGTGGGCTTAATTTCTCCAATCATATCAATGCCCCACATCGCAAAGGCCATGGAAAAGTCAAAACATTCAATGAAGAAGGTGGCACATGCATCTTATCGTAGATTTGACATTTGTAACATGTTTTAGCATGGTTGGCTTCTCCATGGTGGACCAATAATAGCTCGCTCTCAAGATCTTCTTGGCCATGGTGTGTCCACTAGAATGCGTCCGAAGGAACCTTCATGAATTTCTTCTATAATCTTATTTGCTTCGGTCTATCCACGATCCGAGCAAAAAGCAGTCATAGTTCCTTTTGTACAACACACCCCCATTGAGGAAGAATTTAGCCGAGTACTTGCGCAGAGCCTTCTTATCAACGATGGAAGCATCATCAAGGTATTCTTTCGTTTCGAGATACCTTTTGATGTCATAGAACCAAGGTTTTTCATCTGCTTCACCTTCTACTTCATAGCAGAACGCAGGCTCATCCAACCTCATTATAGTGATAGACGGAGCATCATTCGCCCATCTGACCTTAAACATGGATGACAGAGTAGCCAAAGCATCTGCCAAATTGTTCTCCTCCCTTGGGATGTGATTAAAAGTGATCTCGTCGAAATAAGGGATCAACTTCAAGACATGATCTCGGTATGGAATCAAGTTCGGGTGGCGGGTCTCCCAATCTCCATTGATTTGACTAATTACCAAAGCGGAATCTCCATATACTGCTAAGATTTTGATTCTTAGGTCAATGGCCGCTTCAATCCCAAAAATACAAGCTTCGTACTCGGCCACATTATTGGTGCAATCGAAACAGACAGTGGAATGGAATATGGAAACCTGTTGGAGAAGTGATGACGGCGCCAACACCATTTCCCAATGCATTTGAGGCTCCATCGAACGCCATCGTCCACCATGAGCTGTGCTCGGGTCCTCTTCGCACGGAATGTTACAATCTCGATATACATAATGTCCTCATCGGAACTCAAACTTCATCGGTGATAGTCTTCTTCTAATGGTTGTCGAGCGAGATAGTCCGCCACCACACTACCTTTGATAGCCTTCCGAGTAGTGTCTTGGATATCATATTCGATCGGGATCATTTGCCACGGGCTATCCTTCCGTGAGAGCGGCTTTCAAAGATATACTTTATCGGGTCCATTTTGAGATCAAAAAGTAGTGTGAGTTAACATATCTCGAGCCGCTTTGCCCCATGCGAGTGCACAACAAGTCTTTTCCAATACGGAATACCTCGATTCACGTGAACTTGCTCAAGTAGTATATGGCGGCTTTTTCACTGTCTCATCATGTTGACCGAGCACACAACCCATGGAATTCTCCAACACACGGGTACATAATCAACGGTCTACCTTCCACCGGGATGAGAGAATGGAGGCTCAGTAGGTACCTCTTTATACCGTCGAATGCCGTCGACAATCGCTGCTCCACCGGTCGTTGGATTCTTTCTTAAACTTGAAAATGGGCTCGCAGTGTAGTAAGATGAGAAATGAACCTAGCGATGTAATTCTTCCCAAGAAACCTCGCACTTCCTTTTCGTCCTTGGCTCGCATTTCTTGTATCGCTTTTATCTTTGCGGTCAACCTCGATCCCTTTCTCGCTCACAATAAAGCCTAAAAGTTTCGATCTCACCCCAAAGGTGCACTTACTTGGGTTCAACCTCACCGAACTTTCTCAACCTTTCGAACAATTTCAACAAGTGAACGTGTGTTCTTCTTACGTGCGGGACTTGGCAATCATATCATCCACGTAGACTTCAATCTCTTTATGCATCATGTCGTGAAAGAGAGTGACCATAGCGCGCTGATATGTTGCCCCTGCGTTCTTCAAACCGAAAGGCATCACCTTGTAGCAGAAAGTCCCCCACGGTGTAATGAAAGTTGTCTTTTCCATATCATCACGCCATCTTAACTGGTTGTAGCGAGAAACCATCCATGAAGGAGAATACTTTAGCTTGAGCAGTATTATCGACCAAAATGTCGATGTGCGGGAGAGGGAAGTCATCCTTAGGGCTAGCCCTATTCAGATCCCTATAGTCAACGCACATTCTTACCTTGCCGTCTTTCTTTGGCACCGGTACAATGTTTGCAACCCATGGGGGATAAGAAACAACCTTTAGGAAACCTGCTTCCATCTGCTTCTGAACCTCTTCTTTGATCTTTCTTGACATTTCTGGATGTGTTCAAGCTTCGCTTACGGTGGGCAGCCTTTGAGGGCAATTCATGCATGACGATGTCAGTATCTAACCCGGGCATATCTTCATAAGACCAAGCAAATATGTCTACGTACTCATGTAGCATTTCGACAAGCCTTTGCTTAACTCCATCTTCCAATGCTGCCCCAATCTTGACCTCCTTTCGAGTATCCTCGGTTCCTAGGTTGATCACTTCTAGAGCTTCTTGGTGCGGCTGGATGACCTTTTCCTCTTGCCTCAACATCCTGGCTAATTCCTCAGGTAATTCACAGTCCTCTTCGGCTTCCTCTTCGGCTTGATAAATCGGTTCGTCGAAATCATAATGAGCCACGGAATCATCGTCGACAAAATCCGGTCCGTCAAGGGCCGATCTGCGTGGTTGGTAATTTTATTTTTATTATTATTTTTTAATTAAGTTTTTTTTTAATAAAGAGAAAAGACAAAAGGTTTGTATAAAAAGAAAGTAAAATTTGATATTGTCACCTTTAAAAGAAATGAGTGAAGGAAAAAAAACAAAGAGAGAAAAATTTGAATGCAAAAAAGGACGTCCTTCATTAATGATAAACTTGAAAGTTAAAAACATGGTGGCCCTACAGCATGATCACTACGTCTTGGGCATAACGTAGGAATTATGGAATGACATAAAAACAGAAAATTACTCTTCAAAACGGGTAACCACAGCAACATCTTCAACGAGCCAATTTGAAAGCTCACGTCCTGGGACATTTGGGTAGATCCACTTGTCCAAATCATAGTCACCATCCACTTCACCATCAATGGCATCAACATCTTCAATCTGGATTCCACCTTTGACAAACTTGACAGGAGGAGACACCCCTTTGCCCACTGGGGTGGAGACGGAGATCTTCATTCCGGGAGCAAAACCCAAACCCCTCTTATCCGTCTGGGTAGGAAGTTCTAGCACTCTTCCCCACCCTTCAGGATGCCCTGACTTGACAATAGCCTGAGCCTGCTTGTAGGATGCCATGGAGACTTCACCTTTTTGCAAAGGGATCTTATCGGTACATCGCCTCAAAAGCCTGGCATAGAGTTTCGTGGATCTCACCTTCAACTTCAACATATCGAAAGTTGCTCAGATGACTGACGACATAATCTTCTTCACCATAAATGGTGACCACCTTTCCATTAATTAAGAATTTTAGCTTTTGGTGCAAAGTGGATGTCACAGCACCAGCCCCATGAATCCAGGGGCGTCCAAGCAAACAACAGTAGGAGGGATTAATATCCATGACGAAAAAAGTTGCATCAAAACCGGGCCCACCTTGATAGGCAGGTCCACCTCACCAAACACTGATCTTTTCGACCCATCAAACGCCTTAACTATCAAATCACTGGGTCTCAGCACGACCCCTTCATAATCCAACTTCAAGAGAGTAGACTTTGGAAGAACATTGAGGATGATCCCGTGTCAACCAAAGACACGGATGAGTAGTTCTCGCTATCTCCACGTAAGCGCTTTGTTATGCTTCCTTCCTCGAGGTAAATCAAGTCAAAAACCGAGACCATTACTTGCCGAAATGTTGTTCACGATGCCTCCAAATTGGTTAACCGAGATCTCTTGGGGAACGAAGGATGTTCCTAATAGCTGCATCAGAGCGTTGCGGTGAGGCTCGGAATCCCTCAACAAAGCTAAGATAGAGATCTTGGCGGGCGTTTGGTTGAGCTGGTCGATTATCTTGTAATCGCTCTTCTTTATATACCTCATTAATTTTTCAACATCTTTGGTCATTTCAGGGCTCAGAACAGGTTCTGGAACCTTTGGTGCTGACTCACCCCCAATCATGACTCCCTTCCCTTTTGCTTTAGCCTTGGCCGAAGCTTCAGGATTTTTCTCAACTAGATTGGGTGGAGAGAAGATTCGTCCACTTCGGGTAATCCGACTTTCTTCCGCAATGTCATGCACTGCAGGCTCAAATCCTCCAATCTTCTTTTCATCAGACTTTCCTCCTTCAGAGGTCTCCACATTCAATTTCTTGCCGTCACGGTAGTACTCAGACCCATAATTCCATGGGATGGCCTTTTCGCTAGTGTAGGTCTTGGACCGCAAAGTGATAATCACAGGAGGTTTCTTAGTCGGCACGGGATTGTAACGGAATCCTTCTAGAAGTGACGGGATAGTGACCACGCCAACCTCATCTTCATCATTCTTCATATCAAGTTCTTTGACGAATCAAGAGTCCCTTGAAGAATCGACGAATCTCGTCTCTCAAATTATCACAACCTTCAACTTGAATTAAGCATTGTTCACAACCATCATCACAACCGGAAATCTCCTTCAACAAGAATTGCTTCTTTATCCACCACACGGGTGGTCGATCATTAACATCCATTATCGTGTTCAAACCTCCATCTTCGCAGAAATTGCATTAACAAGATTTCCACCATGAGGAGGTAATGGGTGTTGAATGACATTAGAGGGAGGAGGTCCAAAGTTGATTGCCTCGGTTCTAGTAAATTCGCACCTTGTACTTGAAAGCATAGCAATTCTCAATGGAATGCCCCGAGCATTAGAGTGATAGAGAGTGGGCATTTGCATTGAAGTACTTGGGTTATCGGTCAATCTTTAGATGGCGAATTCAATCATATTCGACTTTGTAAATGGGCGAATACCTCCGCATAAGACATTGGCAAAGGGTCAAACTTCTTCATGGGTCCTGGTATTGTCTCTCGAGCAACCTCTTGTTTTGGAACACTAGCGGGAATAGTTCTGAAGAACTTGGCGATTGAATTCTGGCGCTTCTTTCCTCTTCGCTCATACAGGCGCCGACTCCTTCCTTCTTCTTTTGGTAACCACCAAAAGCCTTCGCCACCAACTTGATTCTTGTCGGTACCAACATCTTGGATCTTTCCTAGCTTGATCCCCATCTCAACTCTTTCACCAAACATCACCATGTCAAATCTTGGTCGGATCAAGAGGTAAGTACGCCCATCTAGTGTGGTAAACATTTCCACCATCTCTCGTTCCACCATTGGGGTTGAACTTTAGCACCTCGCGCCACCTTTGCTGCTCCTTGAAAGATTCGGTTTTCTTGAGCTAGGTTGTGCAACCGGGTCCTAGTAGGCGCCATATCGGTGTTAAAGCCATAGTGTTGAACAAAAGCTACAACCAACTCTCCAAGTTCGCACTGGGAGCAATCAAGGCCCATATACCAATCCAATGGTCCATCACCAAACTATCTTGGAAAAAGTGCATCAAGAGCTTCTCGTCCTTCGATAGGCGGACATCCTCCTAAAGTAGTACCTCAGTGAGTTTTAGGACAAGAGTTGCCCTTGTGCTCAAAGCGGGATTTTAAATTTTGGAGGAATCCTCACTCCTTGAACCAATCCCAAGTTGGTCATGTCGAAACCCAAAACATCCCGATTCTCAAAGGCTTGCATGCTCCTCGAGCATCTTCAACTTCCTATCGCGGTTGGCTCCTCAACATTGGAAAACCAATCTTCAAAGTTATCTTCATCATGCCGAGGAATCGAATCAAAGTCCTTCTTCTGGTTGAGGCACCAACACAGTTCGGCGGCGACGGGGGTAGGCGGAGGAGGAACCACCGCAGATGATCCGTTTGAGCCTGACTCCCGGCAAGATCAAGACCGGCGTTGACTTCCAAGCTAATTTCGGACAAAGCATTCCCATGAGCAACTTCTTGATGGTGACTACAGCAGGCCTCACAACCGAGCTCTCAACTCCTCTTGTTGCGAGCCATGTTCAATTATCTCCATCAATTGCCCCATACGAGTATCCATTCTTGTCCCTAGGCGGCCATGTCGCTTCCATCTTCTTCCATCGTTTCTTCAAGTTACTTGTCGGTAACGATGAACGACGAAACCGTAGTCTCGTCTGTGGAGAAGAAAATCAACAGTAAGATGGTGGTCTCAATACTGTTATGTATGATATGCTATGTGAGTATGCATGCATGCCCATGATATGTTTTTGTACATTTTATTTTCGGGGACTCTTTGAAGACTCGTTAGTTAACAATAGACATTAGGGAAAAACCGATTAAACCGCAATTCAACGAAATCTCATAGAAACTCAAATTGTTAGTTGTGACTACAAGGTCGCTCAAGCTCAAACAGAGCAATAAATTCATCTTGGAATTTAAATCATTACAATAATAATTAGATTCAAATATTCAAATAAGATAAGTGGCTAAAACTAGAAATCTGTCCACGACGAGGCTTCAAATCTCTAGTTTCCGCCTTGAACACTTTCACCTCTTGACAGAGGAAGAGGAAATCACTCACAGCAGAGGTATCGGGTTGTCTTCGAGGTCTTCTAGGGCCGACCGAGTCTCCAAGGTACGTCAACAATCAAACGGTTACACATGTCAACCATTTCACTGTACTTCCAATAGAAATGCCCATTCATTCTTCTAGAAAGGACACGAGTTCATCCTTTTCATCTAATGATTTATTGACTTTTGGATCTCATCAATCCAACCTTGGCATTGCTCTCTAAGGCTTTCGTAAGCATCCCTTTTACTATTTCTTTCTTCCTCGTAATGTTCACTCTCGAACTTTTCACTAATTCGATTGCTTCCATGCGATGCAGACTTCTTCTTTTGCAGTTATCTCATTCTCTAGCATTTTATTGGTTCGTGCTAGAGAAGCTTCTAACTTTGAAATCTTTGCTTCAAGACGTGCTTTCAATGCCCTTTTTTCTTCGACGGCCTTTTCTTCATCTAGATAAGCCTGGCCCCTTTGTTGCCTTGATTGTCGACGGAGGTCCCTTGCCCCACTTGCACTCCTCAAGTTTTCGTAACATCTCATCGTGAGCTCTTCATCCTTTTCATTCTGTATTCTTCTCCCCTCTAATTCTTCTTTCACCTCCTTGAGGTTAGCCTCCAAATTTTCAGCTCTGAGAAAAACGCGAGAATTAGAGCTTTGTAGCTCCAACCTTTCCTCCTCCATCTTTTCGATAATTTCTCAAGCCTCATATTCTCTCTATTGGCACATGAGTGATTACAGTTCGGGATGATCAAAGGGTACCTCTACAAAGTAAGGCAGCTTGATTGGACTCTCTCTATCACCCATGGCGATAAGATCTTCCATCAATTCCGCCTCTTGATTAACTCTCGGCTTCCCTATGGATTTGACCCCAAGCTCTTGGATCTTCAATACTGTTGCGGTCCTTTTACCAAGCTCGTACAATGAAACTTTCCAAGTGCTCAAGCCTTGGTCTGTTTTCCATCGGATACCCCAATTGTCTTGTTGCAAGTCTTGGGTTATAATTGATGCAACCCATAGACCCGATCAAAGGAACATTAGAATACCCACCACGGTGAGTGATAACATCAACGAATCCCCAACACGAGAATGCCACATCACACCATCACGTTAGTGAAGCCAATTTTGAGACCAAGATAAGTTTCTCGGGATCTTCTCCCACGGTCCACTCGAGGGATATGAGATGTCAACCATAAGTACAAAGAATGGAGAACAACACGTAACCACCCTCGCGGATGTCTCTCATGGAGATGGTAAAGAACATCGACAGTGGAGACAGGTTCTTCGACATGAATATGCCAATAGCAGACGGGCTCAAGTAACCAATTTCATTAGTTGGAAACAAAACCACCCCAAAGATGAGCAAAGCAAGTATGGAGTGAAAGTCGCCAATCGTCTTGAACATTCAAACTTAACAACTTATCTTCCAAATTTTGCCTCGTAATACCTTTATCTCGTAATCCAAGGTGCCACCTCCCTTACAGGAAGAAACAAAGCAGCAGCTACCTTAGCCTTATCGAGGTCTTCCCCTATGTTGAGGAAAGGAGTGTCGTCCTTCAAAGTCCAATTAAGGATTCTCTCGAACTCTTCAATTGTAGGAACAAGCTGAAAGTCTTGGAATGTGAAGCATCGAAGAGGAGGATCATAGTACTTTGCCAAAGCAATCAAAGCTTCCATGTCTACATTGGTAGCCAAAAGATCTAGGATGTTCCCAAATCTTTTCCCAAAATAAGCTCTACTGACAGGAGGAATTCTTTCACTTTGAGTTATCAGCTTCCCCAACTTCAGTTCTTTGAATTTGAGACATGGAACGATCTTCACAGTTGGATTCATTCTTCTTTCGCCTTCGCACCAACAAAATCTGTAAGGTTCCACGAAAATAAAAGTTATATGCTAAATGGTTTTGTGCAAATGTATGCAATGCATGTTGCAAATTAAATAGAACTGGTTCATAGGATCGGCGGTCATGGTTTCGACGCTCACCCAACGATTCCCGGGTAAGGCTAATCTTATGTTTTTGCTAAATGTTTCTTGGGGTCTCGGATCCCTTTACGAACACTATCATCGCGCGAGAGGCCTACGTGGCGATAGTATTTGTAAAAGTATACCCCAAGAAACGGCTCTTAACGGGATGCTCTAAATCCAACATTTGAGCGCTTGGTCTTGGTTAGGACAACATGAACAAACTTAGAGTTATAGGTCATTTGTCCAAAGATTGATGTCCCAGCTAACGGGCCAACAACCTCCTTAAACAACCAACTCTAAGCCGAGTCTTCGCCGGGCCAACAAGACAATGGAGTCAAGTGGACCTAGGCTACGCAACCCCTCTATTCCTAAAAGGTGACCTAGAAGCCTGGGTAGTGGGCTTATCTATGTATTAATGCCCATGAATTCCCATCACAATAATATAACAACAAAATAATATACTAAGTATAGAGGAAAATAAGCAAATAAACAATAGATAAGCTTAAAGAAGAAAGCGATAAACAAACACACAAACATGCGAAGAACTAAACTAGGGTTGACTCGCTTAGTCAAAAAAGTTTTTAAAAAAATGTCCCCAGTGAAGTCGCCAACTGAAGCAACTCGATTTTCAAAAAATCATTTAAATATGAATTTTCAAAAAAACAATGAAATCGCCACCTAATTTTATTTGTTCTAGAAAAACCGGGGAAATATAGATAAAACCCACAAAATCGGATAAGGCGGTACAAGACCAAAAGATGGATTCGAGTCGGTTACGCAAGGGAAGGTATTAGCACCCCTTACGTCCATCGTACTCGATGGGACCCATTTAGTTCAAAATGTGTTTGTGTGTGTGTAATCGCTAATTTCTAAGTCATGAATAAGAAATAAGAAAAGGGATTTTGTTCGTTATTATTTTGAGTTTGACACGGTTTTAAAACCGCGTGCCTACGTATTCCCTCGTGCAATGGGAAAGTCAAAACTCCGTAGTTCTTGTTGAAAATGTCTTGAATTGTTTGTATTGATTTTAGATGAAAATGTTTTTGATTTTTGATAATCGCATATGAGCGAAAAAAGATTTGAATGGGTTGAATTGATTTTAATGGTAGATGACAAGTACCAAAACGTTGGGAGGTCCTCTAACGATTCGATACTCGAGATTGGTGATTGAGGTCAACCGATCTTCTCTCATCCAAAATCTTTATTATGAAAAGAGCGAGGTGAAACAAAGTTCACTTTTATTAAGTGTTATGGGATAAAGTATTTAAGTCATTGGGTTACCCTCTAATGGCCCAAATACTTTATATTTTAATTAAATCGTCGGGCGAACCTCTAACAATTTAATTAAATTCCATATCACTATATTTTTTTGTTTTTTTTGGAAAAAAATTGATTTAGAAAACAAATTCAATTAATTAATTTAATTTGAAAGTGTTTTAGATGTTCAAGTGTATGGAATAAAGTATTCAAGTCATTGGGTTTCCCTCTAATGGCCCAAATACTTTAAATTTTAATTAAATCGTTGGGCGAACCTCTAACAATTTAATTAAATACCATAACACTAATTTGAAAATTGCGGCGTCGGACGTAGAGAAATGATATTTCGGGTTATGGTTAACCAAGTATATGGACTTGATTAACCATGAGACCCTGGTGCATGGTGATTGGTATATGGACCAATTATTTTTCGGGTTATGATTAATCAAGGCAACGAGGGCCTTAATTAACCTCGTGAGGATGGCCATGCCCATCCCCAACCATGAGACCCTTAGAGAATTTGGTGTGGGTAACCAAAATGAGAGAGCGGAGGCGTTGTTGATTTTATATTAATGTGAGAGTGGAGTGTTCAATCGCGTAATAAACATGCAAGCGGATAATGTAATAGCGGATAAAATAAAGAAAATAAATTAACACACAATACAATATCGAATTTAAATAATTATTAGTATAGATATTCTTTACTTGATGAAAAATCAATTAACAATTTAATTGGTAATTCAACAAATAAAAAACTACCATATGCCAAAATATTATTTAATACATCATTGTATAATAATAAAAAAAAAACTTGCATAATATAAATTTTAAAGAGAAAAGTTGAGAAATGGGCACGATTGGAGCTTTAACTGGAGGGTGTAGATAGCAATCGAGCCCAAGCCCAAAAATGTCTTGGATCTTGTATGAGATGCTCCATGGAAACAGTGTGGTCCACCATTACGGATCGTCGGATCGGACCTCATCGATCCGATGGCTTATGGCGGAGGGTGCAACATTGATACAATACACTTACACACACGATTCGAAATAGACCAAGCGGTGGTGACAAGTGTCACCACCGGACTAAACAACTCACATCCTACTATATTAATCTATTTATTGGTTAGATAAACATTAAATATATATAAAAAAATCTTTAAACTAATGTTTTTATTTACCAAAATAACTTAAACATTAATCTTGGTTATTTTAATCATTAATCTAAACTAAGTTATTTTATATAAAAAACTAACATAATAGTAACAAAAGAAAAATATAATGATTTTATAAAATAAATCAAAACCGGTTTTTAACCAAAGTTTAAATATTCTAAAATTAAATTAAGTGATTTAAACCTTAATTATATAATCCACTAAAATAAACTTAAACAAAATGGAAAGAAAAACTCACTTTTCACTCTCACGATTTACCTCGCCTTCTTCTTCTCAAAACCTAACGCTCTCATCTCGCGCCTCTCTTCGCCACTCTCGCTCTCGAACTCACGAATCTAAATCATCCCACTCGCGATACGCTCCGATCTCGCCGATCTCGCCATCCGCTCATCATCGTCGTCGCTGTCCCTCCGAAATCTCTTGATCTCTTCACTCGATTCATTCTGTCTATATTACTGCATGTGATAACTTTGATTCTTTTTGAAAACGGTTTGGTTTCGTGTTTACGCGGCATGGCAAAGGGAAGGAAAACCTAGCTCTAAATGATGATGATGATAATAACGATGCTGAAAATGCAAAAAGAAAACGGAGACGAGGAAGGGAGAAGGATGGCGACACGTTAGGTCCGCAACCTCCTCCTTCCACGGCCGAACCGGGTATTACCTTTCCGCTCTTCTCTTTTTCGTGGCTATCTCGAATTTCTGAAGGGGTTTACGATTGGGAAATGATGATTTGAATGATTTGAATGTTTGTTTCGGATTTATTGTCTTCTTGCTTCTAGTGTTTCGGGTTTGTATGTTGTTCTTTGTTCTAGTGTTTCGAGTTTGTGTTTGAATATGCGGTTAGGGTTTTCAAAACAATGAACAGCATTGCCTCCCTTGATTACTGTGCCCTTAAACCTTTTATAACGTCCTGCTCTAGGGTTTCTTTGCTGTCAGATTTTGGGACAAGGGCTTTTGAAAACAAACCGAAGAAAACTGGGCTTAGAGTGTTATGTTCTTGAACTGTTAGTTTAGAAAACATGTGCCAACCTTGATGTTTTTTGTGTATTTAATGAGATTATTTGATGGACTTGAAACCGATTTGAAACTGTGTTGGGCTGCTGTTATTTCTGATTTCTGATTACAGGACAGCATTGTACTTGCAGCAGCTTTAGTGGTGATGATGTTTCTGAACCACACCCCCTTTTGTGAACCAACATGAGTTGTGATTTGCAAAAGGGTGGTTTTGAACATGAATGAGAAACAAAACTAACATGAACTGATCCCAATTATTTCCCCCTAATGATGAGATACAAATATGTTGCTTTGAGTCTTTGTTTTTTTAATGCTGTCCATTATTGCTAATTGAATTCTTTCTTTGTTGTTTCATGAACGTTGGTGTTGACATGAGCTTTGGAGCATGGTGAAAGAAAGTTTCGGACAAGAAGGCAAGGTTTGAAGTTAGAGCAAGAAAGCAAGGAAACCAAAGAACCACAAAATTCCCAATAGCAAATAGGATTTAGACATGACATTTGTAATTTTTACTTGTATGTTAGGATAGAAGCTTGGGAATTTGTAATCATCACAAATATTTGAGTTATAACTTGCGAATTCCAAAGATTTTGTAAAGAAACGAATTATTGAATAGCAACATGAATTTTGTTCACAATACAAGACTTTGTGAATTCGAAAGTGGCATTGTGCAATTCCGTAGAGTTGAAAAGAAGGTGAAATGGTTAGAAGTTATGTGACAAAAGGTTTGAAACTTGCAAGGTTTTCTTTGAAAATTAATGGCTCAAAAACTTGCACCATGTCCATGCACGAGCTCAGGATATCATAAACAAAACGAGTTCTAATGCAATTTTTGTCATAATACTTGTAGCTATTATTTGGAAACCACACTTACCGTGACTAAAATGAATGGTTTATATTCGATATGGTGAAGTATCGACTAAAATGCATATTTACTTCCAAATTCAAACCAAAATCAAAAATCTCGTGCACAAGTAAAGATATGGTTGCTAAACATAACTTCATGTACGCTCTTGAGTCGCGTTCTAAAAGATAAAAGGCCTTGTGAATCATCATGAGTGAAAATTTAGATATCTGGGAATAACGACCTTCTGAACACGTTCAACTTTCTAAATCCTCCTTCCAACTCAACAAAGCGTTGAATATACAATAGGATAGCTTCGAACTTGTAATCTAAAGAAAAACCTCAATCATCCAAACTGCCTTTGCCATTCCCAAATTCCGGGTTGGTTAAAACAAGTAAGCATCTTCTAAATCTTGTAACATAATTACCTCAAGCCAGTCCAAACCCTACAACCACAGAACCGAAGACATCAATGCACATACGTGCAACAGCGGGTACTTTCCAGACACAAAATGATACGAGCTTGAAATCCGATCGCCTCAGATGTAAGTAATGATGCAGATGTAATGAATGAATGAATGTCTAGAACGAGTGGCCCAAATGAAAACGTATGCAAATGAATGCGAAGCCTGAGCCAGATAGCATTGATATAGGAGGGCAAATTTTGGGGTGCAACACCTATACATCGATTTCTAGAACTTAAATAAGAAAAAAAGCAATAAATAAATAAGAAAAAACATTTTAAATGTTAGGAGAATGTTAAAACCTAATTACTAAGAGAAAATATTTTTTTGGAGTTTTTTGTGGTTGATTTTAATGAAGAAAACCCTAATTCTAAGTTAATTAGAAAGATAATTAAAATGATGAGAAAATTAAATATTTTTTTGTGTCAAAAATTAAATTAACGTTTTATTGACCTAATTCTAAAAATAAAATTATTTTTAGGGTTTTTTATGATAGTTTATGATTCAAACTGAGTACCCCAGGGTGAGAAGTCAGCGTGTCGTGCCATCTGTGCTGCGTTGGTTAGTTGTCACTGAATGGAAAAGAAACATTATATGGAAAAAATGAAATTTAAAAATTATTTGAAATAAAACGCGCGCCCTGTACTGTTCCTCATCGTCCCAAATTTTGAATTTTTCTAGGACCTTTACCGAAGGCCAAATTCATAGGTAAATCTTTAACCTACGGTTTTATCCGTAGCTACAAACCTGCAAAAATAAAAAACTTCACAAATCGAAATACAAATTCAAGGTGAGGGTGTCAATCGATTGGAAATTTCGTCCTGAACATGATGGACCCCTTCGTTTGGTCCAATTTTGGCTATTTTGAGAAACCCCAATTTGAAGCTTGAAACCCTAGCCATGGTGAAACGTGATACCTGCACTCAAACTCGAATTAAACCGTCCAGATAGCTTCGAAACTTCATCACAAACATAATATATGATTAAATTCAATTAAATATGCATGTATGAAATCGAAATTCAAAACTAAGTAATGCAACCGTGGTCGTGTTTTTACGTTTCTGAGTGTTTCAATTGATGGTGATGGGTTGGAATCCTTCAGAGAGCACCGATAAAACAAATGGAATCCTTGAAATAGCTTGAATCAATCGAATTCCTGGTATTCCAATTGCTTGAGTTCCATGGTTTTTCATGCTTTAGATTAGGGTTCTTGAGGCAGAAAATTCGTCTTTGTGCATTTGTCATTCTTGTGCATATATAGTAGACTGAATTAGGTTAACATTTGTGCCATGAATATATTACGTTGATGGAGAAAATATTTGATTGAAAATCAAATACAAATCTTCCAATTTTGATCAAATTCCATCCAAATCTTTCCTTCTGTGTTTTTTCCAGCTTACTATGACTTGCTTGGACCTCAAGAAACCTAGACATCAAGCCCACACGCCTTGTATCTTGTCTTAGCATTTTATTTTATTTAAAATTGAATTTTAATGATTTAATTCAAAAATAAATTAAATAAATGAAAGGAAGGCTTGTAAATGGACTTAGAGGTCATGGACCATGTTATAAATAAGTTCAGATTATAAAAACCAAGGCCCATATGGAAAATTTTCAAAATTGATCAATGTTTTCTTCATGCACTTCTTCAAAATTTTCAAACTTACTCAAACCATAACTTGCTCATTTTTATCATTTGGGAGTGATCTTGGACTTTATAGAAAGCTCAATATGCCCTAAGAGATACTTTTGGTTTCATCTTCATTGAATCTTCCATGCTCATGTACACTTCTTTGGAAAAAGATGAATTTTTGTTGACTTTTAGAAGGACCTATAATGTATTGACCCATATCTCTCAAATGAAGCATTTTTGGACAAACCTTGTGAGAGACAAAGTTGTAGGAAATTAAATTCCATTTAAAATTAGCTTTGGTGGTAAAATTTCTGGTGAAATATGTGAAAGTTATGTCTGGTCAAAGTTTTGTTGACTTTCCCTTAAGAAACCCTAATTTAGAAACTTTTGACTATTTCTTGAATTTTCTTGATGAATCATGATCAACCCTTGATAAAATGATGAATATGATATCAAAATCTTGATTTTGAGCAAAAGTGATGAAGTTTGACTGTATGTTGACCACAATTGACTTTTTGTCCAATACAATTGATTTTCAATCATCTGAGCAATTGACTAAGCAAACTTGAGCTATGAGGCATGAAACTTGACATGGTGATACTTTGAAGCATATGAGGAGACATGATAATCACATGATCCATTAGAACTCATGTTTGTCTTGAGAGAAGCAAAACCCTAGTTACGGGTTGATTGCTTATGAGAGGGTTTGTCTGGTAAACCCTTGAGTAGTTCTTGAGTATGGAGATGCATCTTGATCTTGAAAATATGAGGGGAAATTTTGGGGTATAACAATATCTCCTTAAATTTGCATACTGCTTGTCTGCATCTCCTTCAAGCATCTTCTTGGCTATGAGTTTATCCTTCCATGCCCTACCCACAGTGATTCCCACGGAATAATTTTGCCTCATGTCTTGAATTATATCACAGACTCTGACATTATCAGAAGTTTGCATCTTCTCCAACACAACCTTATCCACCCACCTTGAACTTGCAGATTTTTTGTCTAAAACCCTAGCACATGTATGTTTATCAACTATGGTTTTTATAGCATAAGTGAGCTTATAGACCCACTCATAAACTCACCAACTGAAAGACTCTCATTAATGGGCTTATTTACATCAATCCCTTCAAAACCATCTAGAATAGTAGTGGCCCGTTCATCCTCACTATCACCCAACCCTTCTACTACATCATCATCACATCCTTCCATCTCAACAATCTCATTAACACACCTTGGACTACTTTTTGAGGCTCCAATATCAGTAACATCATGCTCCACAAACATTTCCCCGTCTAGTTGGGTCGCACAAGCGGTTGCTGCGAAATCGTAACAGTCATCATCCTTCCTAAGCTGGAAAAAAATTTCATCTATTTCACGAATTAAATTCCAAGTTCTATATGTTCCATGCTTGTAACCCCAATCGGTCACCAACTTATGGATACTAAGCATGATCGGGAATAGAGATAGCAATCGGCTTCCATTGTGGTCCAATATTAACCTGCTCTCAGAATCTTCTTAGCCATTGTATGTCCACTGGAATGAGTACCAAAGGCGCCTTCATGCAATTCCTCCATGATTCTTTCAGCTGTCTTTCTGTCTACTCACCAAAGTAAGGCTAGATCGTGGTTGCGTACTTGCATTTGTATAGAATGTCATTACTTAGAAATAACTTGGAGGCGAATCTTGTTAGAAACATCTTATCGTTGACAGATGCCCCCTCAGGGTATTCTTGAGCCTCGAGATACCTCTTCACTTCGTAAAACCAAGGTTTCTCTTCTACTCCTTCAGTAGTATCAAGTTCACAATAATATGTCGGTTCGTATAGTCTTTCAATAGTAATCTGAGGGGCTTCGTTGTCCCATCTGACTTTGAAAATGGATGACATAGTAGCCAATGCATCCGCCAATTGATTCTCTTCTTGCGGAATATGCACAAAAGTAATCTCTTCGAAGTAAGGGATCAGGCTCAACATATGTTCTCGATATGGAATGAGATTCAGATGTTTTGTATCCCATTATCCCTTAACCTGACTAATCACCAAAGCTGAGTCTCCACATATGTGTAAGAATTTGATCCTCGAGTCAATATCAGCTTTGATACCCATAATGCACACTCCATCGGGATCCTGGCTCAGGTTCTTCGTCTGGTCTAGGTTCTTCGTAATCGGTGACTAGCATAATATTTTCGTCCAGGAATTCAAAATGCATAGACTGGTAGTCATCTATGGTCTGATGAGCCAAATGATCGGCTACTACACTTCCTTTGATTTCCTTCTGAGTAGTGTATTGAATGTCGTATTCGGTCAAGATCATTTGCCATCTTGCTATTCTTCCGGAGAGAGCAGGTTTCTCAAATATGTATTTAATTGGATCCATTTTAGATATCAGTAAGGTAATATGAGTCAACATATACTGTCTTAGTCGGCGAGCAGCCCAAGCCAAAGTGCCTCAATTTTTCTCGAGTAGTGAGTATCTTGTTTCACAATCGATAAATTTTTTGCTAAGGTAGTATATTGCATGCTCTTTTTGACCAGACTTGTCATGTTGCCCCAACACAAACACACACACCCATTGAATTCTCTAACACTGTTAAGTACATGATTAGAGGTCTTCCTTCAACTGGTGGCATCATAATAGGAGGTTCTTGAAGGTACTCCTTGATTTTGTCGAAAGTTATCTGACAATTGTCGCTCTATTCCACTACTTGATCTTTCTTCAATAGTTTGAAGATTGGCTCACAAGTAGCAGTCAAATGTGGAATAAATCTAGAAATGTATTTTAGACGTCCTAGGAAACCTATGACTTCCTTCTCGGTGCGGGGTGGCGACATTTCTTGAATAGCTTTAACCTTGGCGGGGTCAACTTCTATACCTTTACCAACGACGATGAAACCCAAGAGTTTACTGGATCTGACTCCAAAGGTACAATTATTCGGATTCAATCTCAATTTGTATTTCTTCAATTTATCAAACAGCTAACGCAGATGGTTAAGATGTTCTTCTTCAGTTTGTCATCGAGTTATCATGTCGTCAATGTAGACCTATATCTCGTGATTGATCATGTCATGGAATAAAGCTACCATAGCACACTGATATGTTGCACCCGCATTCTTCAATCCGTATGGCATGACCTTGTAATAGAAAGTATCCCACTGTGTGACGAAAGTAGTTTTCTCCATATCTTCGGGAGCCATCTGGATTTGATTGTAACCTGAGAAACCATCCATGAAAGAGAAAACCTTATGTTGAGCGATGTTGTCGACCAGGACATCGATGTGCGGAAGCAGAAAATCGTCTTTCAGGCTCGCCTTATTCAGATCCCGGTAGTCTACGCATATACGCACCTTACCATCCTTCTTTGGTACTGGTACCACGTTCGCAACCCACTGTGAATAAGAAGTAACAGATAAGAAACTTGCGTTGAACTGCTTCATGACTTCGACTTTAATTTTCTCAGACATCTCAGGACACATATGGCGAACCTTCTGCTTTACATGAGGAAAACCTTCTTTCGTTGGTAATCAGTGCACCAGAATATCAATATCTAACCCTGGCATGTCTTCGTAGGACTAAGCAAAAATCTCAATGTAATATCGCATCATTTGGATCAATCTTCCTTTAACATTGTTCTCAAGACCATATATATATATATATATATATATATATATATATATATATATATATATATATATATATATATATATATATATATATATATATATATATATATATGAGCTATGGCTAAAGGATAGAAGTAGGGATGATAAACGTGCATGTTCGTCCCATTTAGAATCTCCCCACAAAAGCTTACAAAAAAATGGGACGGAGTAGGCAGCTATAATTAAGGGTGTGAGTCTAAAATTTTCGCTCAATCGTTAAAAATGAGGGTGAAGACGCGTGGCCCCATAGACATTGTACTTTTAAAACCTAAAATTGCAACAAAAAAAATAATCTTTTCCCCCGTAAAAAATAAAACGGGGCGGGTCATACACATTATAGAGTGTGAGCTTAAATTTTTGGAGTGCCCTGCATTAAAGAGCAGTCAAAACAGACATATCTAATAAGTCTGACTCGTCTTGTTACCCCTGAATAAAAGGCTTTAAAGATGTCAATATATCTTTAGTTGCTTCTTCTTGATGACATATTACTCTTAAATATTTGATTTTTTTACTTAAATGTCACTATTTTGAAAAAAAATTCTAGAATGCCACGCTTTTAGAACATGTTCGACCATTCATCAGACGAATCAATGAAATAAATTATTTTTATGTGTATGCTCACCTATCCGTTAGCCGAACGACTTATTAAATCAATTTATTTTCACTTTGTAAGTCGGATCTCCTATTAAACAACTTATGCTACTATTTAAATTTTAAAAAATTATTTAAAATTATGCACTTGTTAAATTAGATATTTTATTAACCGGCTTAATAAATTGCTCGGTCAATAAATGACGAAACATATACATAAATTTTTTTTTTTTTTATTGACTCGTCTGATAGATGAAACTTTTTCTAAAAGTGTAAATTTTGGAAAAAGAATTTCAAAGTGACATTTGAGTAGAAAATCATAAATATTTTAAATAGCAAAGCAATTGTCATTCTAAATATGTGAACTTCTTTTTTTTAAATTGAAATCATGAGTTTTTGGTATGCATATTGTATACCTCCCTTTTTTGAATTGACGTGTGATATTTAATAATTGCTTTTCTTTTTTAGGTCAAATATAATTGCTTTTCAATCATTTCATTTTTGTTGCAAAATATTGTATAGACAGAAAGTTCACAAAACCCCTCGTCCTGTCATGCAGAGCTTTTTTCCTCAATAATTTTATAGGGTCCAGAAGACCAGAACCAAGGAAATGGAAATCTTTTTTTACCTATGCTCCCAAAATATTCACCCATCACTACAAATTAAATTAATTCTCCAAACTCCTCGCCGCCCTAATAAATAAATAATTGAGTTTTTGCTTGCAAACTAAGAAACTTAAATTTTGAATTTTCCGCAACATTTATATTTTGCAAAATTCGAATTTGTTAGAATAGAAATAAGTTTCGACAACATATAAAAAGAAATATTGATCTTATTTCTATAAAAAATTATACTGTTTTTTTTTTTTTAAATTGAATAATTAATATACATTAAGAGATTAAATATATTAGTTGTTTAATAAGTTTTAAAAAGAATCTCTTTTAGAGAAAGTAGGTTCTCGTCTAGATATGACAACAAAAGTCGTATATGCAAATACCTATCCGAATCTGTTTCGAAGTTGACGGAGAGAATTCGTCTTAATTAGGTTTGAGTTCGAATTTAGATTTTCTCCGATTACAAAATATAGAGACGAATCAGGTAATTTGGACACTAGTATCCATTTTGAACCCTCCTCATCTATTTTATTATGTAACTTTTTTTTTATTTTGATAATTTATAATATGAAATATGTGTTCAATGTTTGGATATTTTGAGTTATATTTATTATTTGAAATATTTGAAATGCATATAAGGATTTTTTTTTTAAATTGTTTTATTTTATTATTTTATAATATTATTTGATTTCACTGAACGGACGGTGGCGGCGCGAGAATATCCGAACCTATTTGGAACGCGCTTGGGTTTTAATTCTTCATCCCCATTTAGATTTAGGACGGGGAATAGGGATTGTTTGCAGATTTGAATTAGTTTGATAGAGGTAAAAACTGTGTTCAGTATGTCTGGTTGTCATTCCTATAATATCATTAAAATGAAATAGGTTGTGACGAAATTATATTTGAGTGTGATGAAATAACTTTAATAAAACTCAATTTTTTTTTATTTTTTTTAAATATATTCTTAATTTCATATATTTAAAATTGTGGTAATTGAGTCGAACTGTAGTCTCGACAAAGATAACTTTTTGCTTCGACAGAGATTAAGCATGTTGTTGAAGTTTGTTCACATGTTGATGTCAAAGTTTTACATGTTGTACTCGAAGCTCGTTCAAGCATGTAGTTGTCAAAATAGGTTATGTTGTTAGCATGTTTAATTGGATTAGTCTGCTAGCCCAATTGTTTAAGGTAGTTTATTACTTAGTTAGCTTATTAGTCTATAAATAGATTGTTTCTCTCGGGTTGTTGAGAGAGCATTGGTTGTTGCTATTCACTTGTACTCTTTGAACCCTAATTGAGAAAGTGAATAGTAAAACAGTTATAACCAATCATGATTTTATTCTTTTTCTTCCCATTTCTCTCTCTCTCTCTCTCTCTCTCTATATATATATATATATATATATATCTTGTGTAAAACTGGAGGATTTTCTTGTATTTGTTTAAGAAACCCGATCATTCTCATAGTTTTAGTTTGTTCTTAACGGATATCGTTACAACAAACTAGTGCGGTGAAAGTGGAGAAGAAGATGCCATCAACAAAGTATGAGATGAAGAAATTCACCGGTGTAAATGACTTTGGTTAGTGGGGCTTGAAGATGCAAGTCTTTCTTGTTCAACATGGTTTGGTAGAAGCGTTGAGAGGATCATAGAGGATAGATGTTGCGTTAACGGAGAAGGAGAAAACGATGTTGATCGAGAAAGCCCACAATATCATTATATTGAGCCTTGGTGATAAGGTTCACCAATAGGTCTCGAATGAGAAGACGACAACATGTGTGTAGAGAGAACTCGAGGGGTTGTACATGATGAAATCTCTTGTAAATCGTGTATATCTGAAGAATGTTATGTATTCATTCAAGATGAGTGAAGATCGAGTGTTGACGGAGCAATTGAATATGTTCAATAAGCTAATTCTTGATTTGAAGAATATCGATGTTGGTATAGATGATAAAGATCAAGAGTAATTATTAATGTTCTCTTTACCTAAGTCTCATGCTCATTTCAAAGATACTCTCTTGTATGGAATAGATTTGTTGACCTTTGAAGAAGTTAAATAGACCTTGTACTCAAAAGATTTAAACGAAATGAGAGTACAAAACGACGGGCTCAACATGAAAAATGTACGGAACGACGTTTATAGCCCGGGGTTAAAATTTGGGCTCAATCTCCAAACGATCAAGGAATTATGAATTTTCAAAGTTTCGCTGACACTGAGCAAAATTAACCGATGCAGATTTTTCACCTTCAGTTTGGAAAGAATGCCTCGAACAAAACTCTTCCGATCAAAATTTGAACTCGGGATGTGAATCAAAGTAGAAGGTAACGAAATTTGTGAAATTCTAGCACTGATCCCGTCATGATACGATAAAACTAGATGGAGATACGAATTTTACAATATCGGAAACCGATTAGACAGAAATTTGGCTCAGCTCAAAAATATCTTCAATAAACAACAATTCTGGGGACCCTCCTTAATGAATCAGATCTTGGCTTGAACACGAAAGATGAAGAGGTCATAGAGACGGAAATTTGGGCACCAGAGCCACTCAAATACGACATTCCAGTCGAAAGTTAAGAATTTTTTAGTGTGCACAAAAACACTGTTCAGCCAGAAAATCTGTTTTAATGCTCTTGAGACTTGAAATATCAATTTTTCCAGAGACCTTCTTCAAAAAAATTAACCTTCAACTCGAACACAAAAGTTGGAGATGATATCGAGACGAACCCTCTATTCAAAAATCAGCCAAAAATACCAAACGAGGCGAGTTATGAACTTCTGAACACTCGAAACGTGATTAACCTGCAGATAAAGTAACTTCTCGTTTCATGGAAATTAAATTATTCTGAGGCTTTCCTAGATGAACTTGCTTGTGGCTGAACATGAAAGATGAAAATAATATTGATACGGCTCCAATGCCTGTGGAATAAACTCAAAACATTACTCCGACTTCAAGTTGTGAGTTTCTAAATTTGAACCCGTAAAAACGTTGTTTATAGCTCGCACGGTGTCAGATCAACCGAATACCCAATTTCTCAACTGTTTGAAGCGTATTAAAACCCCAGAGAATCTGTCATGATGATTGTTAAACTTATCATTGCCCTAATAGCTTGTGAAACACACAAAACACCTTTAAACCCTTGAAAACCCGAGTTTTACCTTATTGCACAGTGTAACAGAATAACATCTTTTTGTGTAATTTCCGAGGAGAAAATCCTCGTTCTCATAACCACTTGCTGATTAAGAATGCATGCAATGTTAAATAACCTAATGGAGGACATGTACATGCAATATGCGTGAAGCGTAAGTCAAATAGTCCTTATTAAAGGGTATGACAACTCACACACTAATTGATGGAAAACTTGGAAGAGAAGAGAGAAAAGAGAATGGAGATGATTCTCATTGATTATACTATTCATATTACAAAGTGTTATTTATATGTGTTACACAATTGCTTGTAAAATAAGTAATCCATACAAAGGTAACTAATTAATAATCAATTTGTAGCAACCTAACTAAAAAGGGAATTTCTCTTTACCCCTAGTAGTGGTGATTTTTGTAACATCCCAAATTTTAATAGTTATTTTTTAATTATTTATTATTTATTATTTATTATATAATATTATGATTAATTAAATAGTGTGAATTGATGAATAATTGGATTATTTGAATATGTGTATTATTTGGATAATTGGGTTTATGAGTAGAAATAAGATTTATAGTGTTGGACCTAATTACAATGAATAGAAGTAATAAGGAGGTGTTAATTTCTAATCCAAAATAGAGTTTACTAGTTAGTAAGGGTTGTGAGAAAATATAGATTAGAACTATCATTTGGTGAAAAGAAGAGAAGAATAAAAGAGGAGAAAAAGAGGAGAAAGAGGAAAAGAGAAGAAGAACTCTAAGAAGAGAATCTTCAAGAGGTAAGGGGGAGAATCTTCATTATTATTTATTTGTATGTGATTGGGTGGTGATTAGTAACATGCTATAGGATTGAGTATCTCAATTTCTAGGTTTTAGTTAACTCAAATTGAATTGGGAATTTGGGGTTTATGATGAGAAAAAGTAGATTTGATGATATGAATAGGTTTCCTATGTTGCATACATGTTAGATGATGTTTAAATTTGTGATAAATTAGCATTAAGAACTGTTTTGGAAGTGAAAAATGTGGGTTATGATGAACTGTCCCGTAGCAGATTTTTCTGCATAATCGTGAGGCTGTTGAGCATGGTTCACTGTATGCAGAAAAATACTCTCTTTGTTTATGCATGAATGGTTTAGGGGATTGCTTACTTATGATTTATCATTAATTTGCATGAATTCTAATAATTGTTTTAATGAGTTTTGGATTGATTTTGGATGCGATTTCGATGAATTCAAGTAACATGAATTTAGTATATGTATGTTATGTTTTGACGAATTGTTGAGAATAACATAAGTTGGCTTGTATGCTATGTGCTATTTGTGATGTGTGATGGTGCTAAATACTATGTGTATTGCTTATTGATGATGAAACATGATGTTTGTGCAAAAAGGTGGATAATTCAATGTGTTGAATTATTGTGGTATGCTTTAAGATTGGTGATAGTCTTAATTGGATATGTTGTTGATTAAATTGCATATCCATTCATGGGGAGATTGAACTCCGGTATTGGTTGTTTTTATCCTATGACGAAATATAAGTGGTGAACTATGTGTTCATATTGCTGGACTTTGGTCTTGTCCGGATCGGAAGCGTGGCTTTGGTTCTAAAATATTGAATCGAAAGTGATGTGAGCTTGATGTTCACGATGGTACCACATGCATGAGTCACATTGCATTAATGTCTCATGTGTAATTAAATAATGTGTGTTGTATGTTGGAATATGTGGTAATTGGATATGTGAATCACTTGCTTGATTGTATTAGTGATATTTATGCTATATGTGATAAATGTGGATATATTATACTTGGAATGTTTGTATAATGATATTCTTTGATAATTGAATTACGGAAATCATGTTTTATGGAATATCACATGAAGTGTGGAGAACTCTTCAATGTATGTTTGTTTCTATATTGCTTACAATGTATATACATTTCGATAATGATGTAAATTCTCACCCTTATGTTGTATGTGATGTTCTATGCGACATCGTGCAGGTTCTAAGGATAGTGGTGCTTCGCACGAGACTAGTGGAGAAGCTTAGCTTATTTTGTTCACTTTTCTTAGGTAGTGAGTCATTGCTTTGGTCTATGTAACACTGGAGATTATATTTGAATTCATGTTATGACTTGTTTTGAGAGATATTTGTTATCACTCTCTTTTATCTGGATATGTATAAGATTATGTGATGATCTGCCTTAGTGCCTAGTACTTGTGATATGATTGATAGTATGGGATATCAATCATTTATATTTTGTTGATGAATTAATTATTCCGCTGTGAGATGCATGCTTCATATTATTGTGTGGAAACGTGAATTTGAATACATGTTATGATCATGACTAGTATGCAATTTGGTAATTGTGAATAATTGTGTAACCAATGTGACTCCCTTTATGAGATGCATGATAAATTACTCTGATATATGTTGTATTTATTATGGCGTAGAAAAGGGGTGTTATAATTTTCATCACTGAAAACCAAAAAATACCATTCACATGTGCACTTGCGAAGTCACCTCTCAGAGGGTTTCGCATGTGCACATGCGAAGAAACCATTTTTTACATATTTAGAGGTTGTTTCGCATGTGCACATGTGATACCTGCTGAGAGGTGAATTCGCAAGTGCACTTGCGAAACTTCCTCTGTTTGTGTCATTTTTGTTTAAAACTACGTCAATCCCACTATTTCACAATCAAACAATTTTTTTACGATTTGATTGAAAATATAAAATGTACATAACAATTCGGACATAACAATTAAATTATATGTTCATACATAATTTTATACATAAATTGTTTGGAAAGTAAGTACGCTTAAAATATTACAAAAAAAAACATAACACATGTTACTGCGTATGCCTAATCCTAACTGCCTATTGTACTACGATGCACCAGATACCTCTCTGACCATCCTGGTTTCTTCGCATGTGCACATGTGAAACCTGCTGAGAGGTGACTTCGCAAGTGCACTTGCGAGACTTCCTCTGTTTGTGTCATTTTTATTTAAAACTACGTCAATTCCACTATTTCACAATCAGACAATTTTTTTTACGATTTGATTGAAAATATAAAACGAACATAACAATTGGGACATAATGATTAAATTATATGTTCATACATAATTTTATACATAAATTGTTTGGAAAGTAAATACGATTAAAATATTACAACAACAACAACAAAACATGACACATGCTACTGTGTATGTCTAATCCTAGCTGTCTGTTATACTGAGATGCACCGGATACCTCTTTGACCATCCTTTCAACTATGACAACCGTCTCAAGACTATCTATCTCGATAGTCTCTATATCCAACGCCTCGTGCCCAAGTAGGCGGATATGTTGGTAGATCAACAATAAATCAAGGGCATGGTCATCCTCGGCCTGCTGGTTCTCCAAGAACTCCTCATGAGCTGGCCTAGGTGGATGTCTAGGACCACCCGATGTCATGAGAGGGTGTGACACGTTAAAGCATCATGTCACGTAACCCTCTACCCAAATCTCAATTTTTTGTCACCCAAACAACTACATTTACCTATTCTAACACCAACATACACAATATAATTTTTACAAACTAACCTAATAAACTATTACAAGATTCCATTGTGAATCAAAATAAATTGGAGAAAACTTACACAAATTTGAAAGCTTTGAGATGATTTGGGATGACTTGAAATGAGTTGAAATGGATAGATTAGCAAAAATGTGTGAGTTTGAGTAGTAGAAATGTTAGGGTTTAGAGTAGAAAGTGAGAAGTTTTGGTGTTTTGATAGAAAGGGGTTGATGGTCTGTCCGTTTTGTTAAAACGATTCACAGACTTTGCAATTGCACTTGCGCAATGAGGAATTATGGATTACTTCACATATGCACATGCGAAGTCACCCTATTTTTGATAAATTATGGGTTAATTCGCACATGCACATGCGAAGTCACCTGTTATTGCACAATACCGTACTTTCACATGTGCACTTGCGAAGTTTGAGGGTATTTTGGGTTTTTCACTAGAGGCATAGAAGAACACCACTAGGTGGAAAAAGAAATTCCCAACTAAAAATTGGTTAAATGGTTGTTGTGAATTACTCCCTCTGTTTTAAAATGAGTGTCATTTTAGCTATTAAAATTTGTTTCAAAATGAATGTCATTCTCACTTTTCAATACATAAATTATTACGTATTATTTTTCAATTGTGTCTTATTATTATTACACTTTACATTACTTCTACTACATTAATAATTTAATAAAAGAGCAATGTTCTATGACAATATTATTACATTCTTTAATCTGTGTAAAAACTTTAAATAATACTCTCTCTGGTCCTATTTATAAGAAAAAGTTTATTTTTTAGATACATTGAATATATAATGTATCAGAACAATATATTGTTCAGATACATTATGTATTCAATATATTTAAAAAATGAAAATTTTCTTTTAAATAGGACTAGAGGTAATACTCATTTTAAAAACGGAATGAGTAAATCTCAATTAAACACTCGCACCTAATCTTATGTATATTGTCGCATGAAACAACACTTATGTATGACATGATTTTATTGCAAATAAGATAATTTCTTCTATGCATTTTTTAAAATTTAATAGTTCAATATTTTACACATCATACTTAACATTGTCTATAATAGTTACAGAACACACGTCCAAAAATTAAAGTTTATTCATCAATACAATCTATTGAAGACAGGAGAATCTATATTAAAAGCTATTATTTGATCATCAATTAATTTTCAAAGTTTTACAACAAAAATAAACAAAACTAGAAACGATTTTGTCAAAGTCAAATTTTAAATTTTATTAAAAATATACAAACGTGTTGATGATAATGTAGTGAATGGTGTGGGACATTTCTTGAGAACTTTGGACAAATTAACTTCAAAAAATGTCAGTGGCAAACTTTAGATCCAGGGGTTTGTAGGATAGGGTTAATTTCATTTGGAAGTGGAGTCAATAATTTTATGGAGGACCTGACAAAAGGGACTGCTGGGTCTTGTTTTGCATTAGAATCCAATATATAGAAGGTTCATCTTTCTTATGTCGACCCATGCACGTTGAGATTTAATATTGCTTTTCTTGAATCTTTTGGTCACATGGAATTCAGCAAAAGGTGATAAAAGAAAATATAAGGCTGCCCTTTAATTGAGTACCTGGTAAGCAATGTGCACTCTAGAAAGAGAGAAATTATTACTATCAAAATTGTAAATTGTAATCTCAAAAATAAAGGTGTTGGAAGGGCCTCCTACTTGTTGTCGAGTTGGTAGGAGTTCTTTGTGTTCCATATTGAAAATCAAGTATAAGAAGAAATTTCACATTGATTCAAAAATAGAAGATTAAATATTATATAAATGTGAGAATTCATATATCTATCACCTTAAAATTTTAGATGGTTAAGTGATATGTCTCTCATAAAGATGTCTACTCCTACAATACTCTTAATAACGACTTACTTGTATCAATTTTCTACGGATAATTGATTAGAAAAGAGAACTCACACACCTATCACATTAAATTTTTAGGTGGATAAATAGTGTGTATTTAAAAAGATTCTTATTTCTCATCAATGTTTCTAGTAACTCTCCCAACATTCTTTAGATTTTTTTGATGTCATCATTTGATAAGACTTATCCTTAAAATTGATTTTGTAAAAAGAAAAAATTGTTATTATTGATATAAGAATTTAATATGATATTTTTAATTTATTCATACTAGTATTAGGGTACGAGTTGGTCAACAATCAAATTTATAAATTTTATAACTGTTTGGTGTAAGAGATTTATTGAAAAGCACACTTTCTAAATACTATTATAAATAATTTTTACTTTTTTTAATATATTTGATTTTGAATATATCTAATTTATATGTGAATTATATTATTTAAGTTACACTTCAGCATGTAATTTTATTTGATAGATTTATGTTACATTTGATCAAATTATTTTTCGTAGAGATCAATAGTATTGGAAAGATCTCAAATTTAATATTAGTTGAAGATAAAATTTTATATATATATATATATATATATATATATATATATATATATATATATATATATATATATATATATATATATATATATATATATATATATATTTATTTATTTATTTATTTATTGATATTCTTCATTTTATAAGTTGATTTTATAAGTGATTTATGTCAAAATCTAATATGATGTCAGAGTCTCTATTGAAGAAATTAGCTGCAAAAGGCTCTTGTTGAATAGAATTAATATTGAACAAACATGTTAAGGAGGTAACAATTTTATCCACGTTGTGAAAGGTGGTCTGATTGAATTTGTAAAAGAAATTATTGCAGAGGTAAGCTTCTCAAGGAAATTACAACTTCGTTTTTGCAGAGCTTGAATGAGTATAGGCCAATAATTCTAATTGAGTGCATATACAAAATCCTTGCTAAATTGTTGTTCTTAAGACTAAAGAAGATTCTCATTAATGTTATCTCAAAAAGAAGATTGGCATTCTTATTAAGGAGACAAATTTTGAAAGAGTTGTGGTCATTAACAAGATAATAGATCTAATAAAGAGGCGAAAGGATAAATGTTTATTATTCAAAGTCAACTTTGAGAATGCCTACAACATAGTCAGTTGATATTTTCTCAACCCTGTGATGCAGCGTATGGGATCTTGCCCAAGATGAAGGATATGAATAAATGAAAATATTTTCAACAGGCCAATATTGATTTTGTAAAAGCCCTTGGCTCCCTTTCTATTCCTCATTGTCGCATGGCTAAGAAGGCTAGTGAAAATGGAAAGTTAGATAACTACAAAGTAACTCAATCTATATTGAGATACTCCAATTTGTTTATGATACAAAATCCTTATGAGAGGAGAAAATTGGAAAAATGTTATGGAGTATGAAAACAATCTTGAGAAGGTTTTAACTTGTCTCGGGAATTTTGAGATATATATTATAATAAAGCTTATTGACACAATTAATCAATTAACTAAGTGGTTTTAATGTTTTTGTTTAATTTGTCCAGTTATAATTAATATAATAAATCACAACAAATCCGTCATTTTTAGTACTATTATTTTCAATACTATGACTATTTTTTTTCATGTGTCTTACTTTATTCCTTTTTTGTTTTATTCGTTTTTTTTTTCATATGATTTTTTCCATATTTTCTTTATTTGTGTTAATTTATTTTTATTGTATTAAATATTTATATAAAATCGTAATAAATGAGTTTAAATTTAATTTTATAAATAGTTTGTTTTAGATTGATCATCCAAATAAGAATTAAAAAGAAATTACTATTAATAAATAGTTTGAATTGCACTAGCTCAACTTATGTGTAGTACTATTTATTGTAAATTAAGATTCCCATCATAAGAGAAAACTAAGTTTATTGTTAAGTCCATATTCTCAAATAAAATTAAGTTTTAGTAGGAGCTCTCATAGAGAAATGGTGTGTGAAAAAGTAATGTAAATTAGAATAAGATTTTAAAGATAAATTAGTTGCAAAATTTATATCTTTTTTAACTAAATATATATAATTTTTTATTAAAATTATCTCTTTTTTAGACCTTCAGCTTAAATATTTTTTTAAACAAAACAATTTGTTAAGAAAATTAAAATAAGCTTAAACTTTTGCCTTCATGTAAAGATAGGAGAGGAGTTAATATTAAAAAAATTAAAACCCTAGAGGTTGGATTATACGTTGAAATAAGGGTGTTCAAAATCAAACCAACCCAATAAAAAATCATAAATTAAACTAAATCAAATCAAAATCGGAAAAAAAAATTATATTTGATTCGAAGTCATCTTTTAACAAAGTCGCATGGTTCGGTTTGATTTGCGGTTTGTATTTTACAAACCGAACCAACCAAATCAAACCGCATTATGGTACAACCTAAATTTTACTTAACTCACATCTAACCCAAACATAAACCTATTATATATTAATCTTATGATTACGAACAATTTTCTCATCATTACACTTATGATTTCAGTTTCTGTCTTCTTAAATCTCTCATAGTATTATCATGTCATCATCACCACTTACATCTTACTTATTATACACTAATCTCTATTCTCTTATATTCTTTTTTTTCCACCTTCTCATTTTTATGAAAATGTTCATTCTTTCAATTTCGTTTTATCGCACATCGTTATCTCTAAATCTTCTCTTTTATGTTCTTTCTTTTTCATTTTCACTAATCTCTCTTCTCTTCTTTTTTTGTTTCATTATAATATTTTTGATATTGTTTTATGCTATTATGTTGTGTTTATTATTTCATTTTTGTCTAATATAATTTTTAAATATTAAATGAGAAGTTGTTGTGATAAATTTTATTGTTATTTGATAGTGTATGAATGACCAAATAATGTTATCATCTATATGTGTATGTATAACTCAACAAAATATTTGTAAAAAACCAAATCAACTGAATCGAACCGAACAAAACCGCACATATTTTTCTCTCGCGGTTCAGACGACTTTTTGCGTCAAAACCGCCCAAACGGCACCGCAAACACCCCTATGTTCAAATAACTTTCCTGATGTCTATCATGCAATAAATAGTGATTTTAATTATTTCATGGCTAATGAGAAAAATTCATATATTCAAATACTTTAATCATTTTTCATTGAAGTACTTTAATCCTTTTGTACTCCAATAACACAACCTCTAAGAATTCAAAATGGGTCTCACAAGTCATATAGTATTTAATTTGCATTTCCTTGTACATTCACGTCATCCTTCAAGAGGAGAATTTGCATGAACCAACTTTTACCTAACTACTAATACTAAATATAAGAAATGCCAATGGACATGGCTTAAAATAAGAAATTCCATTCTATCAGCTTTCACATTTAGTAAATCAAACATATCTTAAATCTCTTAGCTGTCTTGAACATAAAACAGTAAGGGTTACATATTATTGAAACTGACGGCAATGCCAAAAAGCCAAAAACGGATTCATAACACATTCATACACAATAGCTGCCTGCAAATGGTTTACAGAATAGTGTACCTAGAAACCCCCCACCCCCGTATCGCCATGTTCCACTGAGTCTAATAATGAAGTGAACTAAGGTGCAACATTGAATCGTTAACTTTAAAGTCAATGACACTAAGCTGTAATCCTAAACCGACCCTTAGCTACTCTTCGAGCAATTACCTTTCTGCCACCCTTGGTTGCCTTCCTGCACAAGCAAAAGAAAAATCAGATCATTGTTGAGATTACTGATGGGAAACTATGTAAATGCAATATGGAAATTTACCATTTGTTTCCCGTTTATTCACAAATGGAAATGCCAGAATATTTAACATTGACTAGAAAGCAGTTCAGTCGATGATGAGCGACAGAAAAAGTAACAAAATGAAGCTAGTCCTAGCGTCTAATAAAATCATGCTCTAAGTACGACACTTTGCCTAGATCATAGCCTGCCACTTGTTCAGGAGACAACGGGATGAAAAGATGAGAGATTTACCGAGCAAAAAAACCATGATTCCTCTTTCTGCGGATAATGCTAGGTTGAAATGTCCTTTTTGGGAATAAAATCATTGGCTCATCTGAAGAAGTATCCCCTGCAGAATAAGAATGAAGACTAATTAAAAAGAAAATCTACAAGGATGGAAATTGCTTAATATTTCATAAAAACATTCTTTTATGTTTAAGCTAGTATGAGAATACACTTTGAAATAGAAATGTAGAGCATGACGAATCAGATAGCAATTTGAATATAGGTATACAGTCACTATAGGAGTAAGTTTTGTTAAAATACAAAGCTTACTCTACTTAATAACTTTTATGGGCAATGAATTTCATCTATATTCAATCGTTGGTTTGAATTGCTTAGTAAGTAGGTCAAGTCAACATAAATAAATTCATGTAATTTGAAAACAAACTAATAAAACCAGTGTTGTAACTAGTAAAATAGCGACTACAACAATCAAGGTTGTCAGACTCGATTAAATAGAGACAATTACAATCACAAACCCCTAACATCAATTTCTCCTTTCTTCACACTGCACCATTTCTTCTTGTTTCTTCTTCCTTCACAGTTGTGATGCTTCTTCTTGTTTCCACGTTTACATGACCGATCATATTTCTTCTTGTGACACTCATTGCAACACAAAGGTCTACTTCAGATTGCAAATATGTCAGAGAGATGAGAAGGGACGGGACGGATTTGTCCTACAACAACAACCAGACCTTATACACTAAATGGGATCGGCTACAGGGATCAAATTACACCATAATGTCCTATCAAATACCATTTTCTATCCAAGTCGTTAATCTCGAGATCTTTCTTAATAGTTTCTTATAGTTTTTCTAGGTCTTCCACTACCTCAAGCGGTTTGACTCCTCTCCATCTAATCTGCTCTCCTCACAACAAAATCTACAAGTCTTCTCTCTACATGTCCAAACCACTTATGCTTATTTCTCACCATCTTTTCTACAATAGGTAAGGTGTTACCCACAGTCTCTCTAATATTGTCATTTCTAATCGTATTTCGCCTAGGCTTACAACACAACCAACACAACATTATCATCTCTGCTACACTTCCTATAGGGATATATCCAACCTTTTAGAAAAAAATACAAATCGGCATCAGAATCACAAGTCAATCCAGAAAATGAATTTGTTTGCACGTCAACTAGATTGGAGTAGCTAGACCCGTAAACTTGATTGAGTCTACGAGTTGACTCCTGAGTTTGATAACCATGATAGCAGCACTACAAAGTAACGGAATTGTACATGTCACTATTGTTCTGTGACACGTTATTTTGTAGTGTTGCAAATAAAGGTGGTAGAACAGTAGTATAGCAGAATTTGTGGGGGAAAAAACACTATTTTCCGTGACCCACTATTGAAAACATGGCTTTGAACAGCCTTCCCTCCTTTATCACTCCAATCCCTCTCCAAACCACCAAATCTATATGGTCTTGAATGCCTAAATAAAGTGAAGTAACAAAGAGATATACTACCTAACTTAAGTTCAACCTTCTAATCATCCAATTTAAACTAATTACATTATACTTTGATGACACAACACAACACAACCGATAAATTATTACCAGAAATTAGCCTACAAATCAATGAAAAACATAATACAGCTGCCACCAATCACAACAATGCTAGCATCACAAAATCACACACCAGTTATCAATCCACCATTTAACCAAACCATTGCATTCTAAATATCTTCATTTTCCTTCAATTTCAAATTAAAAAACAACCATTTCAACTTATATGTATCACCTTCCCCATAAATTTTCATCAAGCACCCTAAAAAACAAAACTTTATACCCATTTTTCAACAAGGATAGAGAAGGTACCGTTAGGTAAGAAGAAGCGAAGAGAAGGGAGGCCACATGGGTAGAGAAACCCTTCTGAGGAAATGAGATTCTTCGCTGATTCGGCGTCGTTTTGAGGAAAATTCTGGAGCTTGGAGAGGGATGGGAAAAGGTAGGGTTGATGGTGATTGGAATTCAGAAGTGATTTTGAATTTGATATTGATAATCGATTCAACAACGCAACTCCATTTCTGAGAAGAGATTTCGAAGCCATTTTCTTAACTGGTTCTACTTGGAGTGGTTCGTAAACCCTAGGAGTAGTGTATGCATCAGCGATGAAAGAAGAACGGGAAAGTGGGTCGGTTGTCAAATTCGGGTTAGGGTATTCGACCCGAGATACTTATTTACACTATAGTTATGTTTAATTAGTTTTGTTCATCTTACTCTTTGACCCACCATGAAGTTTTATTATTATTTATATTTTTAGATTGAAAAATAGAAACATATGTATGTTATATAATGTGGGATATTGATGTGATGATTTGGAATAATCAACATCCTTAAAATTATAATAAAACTTAGTAGAAATTTTTAACTTATAATTTTTCTTTTAATTTATGACATGTAAATAATTAATATATCTAATTGATTTTATATAATCAAAATTTATTATATATTGCATTATTATTGATTTTGTACTTGTGAAAAACGTACATTTAGAGTATTCATGTATTTGAAAGGTTGTATGTGCTTTTTTGGGATTACTAATAACAAACATGTGTGTTCGCACGAGTCTGATTTATTACGGATATTTGTTAACCTAACAAATTTACTTTAAATGGAAAGTTAAAAATGAAGAAAAAAATTTGATTATGAATAAATAAATTTATATATAAAAAATTTAGATCAATTGATTATTTTGCATATGGAAATATTATTTGTGTTTAAATATAGTTAAAAAAAAATTGAAATGCACATAAAATTAAAAATGCGTTAACAAATACTAAGATAACCAATAAGATAGTTGTTACACAATAAAATATATGAAAAAAATACACAATATAGAAAAAAATAATCATTCATATAGTATATTCATCTACAATGAAGTACTAAAGTCTAATACAGAGTATTGTGGATGTATACAAATTAAAAGTGTAAAGTGATGAAAATAAAAAATGTAATACGACTACATTTCAGAAACACTTGTTATGTGTATAGGCAAAATAAAATGAATTAATTTAAATTTTTAAATTGAGTGGGAATTACATAACATAGTTTAATATATTAACCGAAAAAGTAATGGGCCACATAGAAACATATAAATATTGGGCCACAAAAGTGGGCATTTCCCTTAGCATAGAATCGTAGCTATTCAGCAATAGATAGATTAACGCACGCATTAGATAGAAAATAGAAGTGGATATTATAGAGTACTACGGGCGCATGTGGTGCTAATAACTTTCCCTCGCGTAATAGACTCCCTTACCCTATCTCTCGGTTGTAAGACTGTGCCTTTTCCCTCTCAGGTTTTTTTGATATGTTTACCTTTCTCTTTAGGCGAGATAAAAAAAACGTTCGATGACGACTTCATTGATATTCTATCAGATGAATTTGTCCAGTTCCTTCAGCTGGCAACTTCACTGGGGACGTGGCAGACCTCTTGCTGGTCCGTCCAGGAGTCGATCCTAGCTTTTATTTCCCTGTCTATTGGGTGTTTATTTATTTACTCGCTTTATCACATCATCCTTTGTGTACTTGCATTGCATCCTATGTGACATTTTATCGCTTTCCATATATTGTATCTGCTGTTGTGCTGAATTGGGTGGGAGTTACATGAGGTAAAAGGCCCCGTACTCAGGCTATGAGCGACATATAGGAACACATAAGACTAGAGTGGAACATGACGGTTACAAATGTAGATCTTGTAGTGCGGTCATGTCGTCCACGCTCATGGGAGGTTTCAAACAGGGTGATATCGTCATCACGTAGGTGTTACGATGGTAGTATTTCTGGGCGAACCTGAGCCTAGAGTTACCTTTGTTATCGTCGTCATCACGTCATCATGTAGGTGTTATGACGAGAAGAGAAGTTGAGAATATGTGAAGAATGAAGGAGACATGAGTGTTGTATTTATAAAAAACACGAATACATGTGGGAGTCATATGAGATGTCTCCTACTTATAACAAATAAAGTGGAGGCGCCATCTAGGATGACTAACACTAAGAAGAGGCGCCAACTGGAATGACGCCTAGTGTAACTACTTAGTGCATGAGCCATCTCAAATGACATCTAAGTGTATAACTTTTCTAAAACATGGTTATTTGCGTAAATACTTTAAAAACATGGTTATTTACGTTTTTTTTTTCAAAACATGATTATTGTCAACAAAAAAAATGCAATAATTCTTGCACCTCAATAACATAAATCAATATTGTTAAGTAGGACACCATCTCCAAAATTCAAATCTTCTATTTGTAATTGTATATGCGAAATTTTAGTAATTATTTTTCCTTTAATCATCAAATAAAAAAAAATCCCATGTAACATTTTCATGTCATTTCATTTTCATCTTATTATTCAACTTACAAATCTATATTAAAAAAACTTACAAATAAGCAAAAAACAATTTTAATGAAAAAAAATATTTTTTCTAACAAATTAAAAAAATCAAATCCGCAAAAAGAGATGAGAAAACAAATCATTTTAAGCCAATATGAAAATGAACGTTTTCTAACAACAACAGACAAATTGACCCCCAAATCCTGGCTCATCTTCTCCGTCAGTAGAGCCACCACTGCTACTCTACTCCGTCCATAAAACCTCCATTTTCCCTCAGGTTCCTTTCTCTCTCTATCTTTCGTTCTGGGTTTTTCAAAATTTTCGTACTCGAATACCATATCTTAATAAAATAAACTCTATGGTTCTTTTGTAGGCGAAAGAAAAGCAATAGTGTTCAAAAAGAGTTTGAGTTGTTATTGTTAGATCATAGAGTTAAAAGAGAAATAAAATAAACTCTTTGTTAGGATAGAGAATAAATGGGAATTAGTTAAGAAGTTGTTAGAGATATTAACTAGTTTGTTACGTGCTTTATCTTTGCTGGAAGCAGAACAGTAGTGAGTTCAACAAGATTCTATTCAATCTCAGATTGGGGCTGATTTTTGTATTTTGGACAGTTCTCATCACTTGCCTAAATGGAGCTCAATGAAGATCCTGGGCCAATTGATAATTATGTACTTTATGATCAAGATAACCATGTTTCTTCAGCAGTTTGGGATGGACAGGTGGGTGCATTTTCCCTATCATTTATAGTTTCTGTTAAGTCGAGATTGTTATTATTTATATTATTGAATATGATAACATTTTTCATACCAAATCTACAGGAGCGCGGTGTTCTTAGATGCCATGAACACACTTCAATGCTTGATCAGTGGAAGCTCACACCTAAACAAATTAAGTTGGTTGAGAAGGCTGGTTTCGGTTACCTACGATTACTTCCTGCTATGAATCTTGACAATGCACTGATAGCAGCTTTGGTTGAGAGGTGGAGGAGAGAAACAAATACTTTTCACTTAACCGTTGGAGAAGTAACAATAACCCTGGAAGATGTAGCATTGTTACTTGGATTGGCTATTGATGGAGAACCTGTGATAGGACCAATAAGTGCACCAAGTGCAGTCTGTGAGAAACTACTAGGGAGAGTACCGGAGGACTTGAATGGTGGAATGGTGAAGCTCACTTGGCTGAAGGAATTATTTTCCGAGTGTTCTGAAGATGCATTACTGGAGGAAACTGAGTGTTGCACCCGTGCTTACCTTCTATACCTAATAGGCAGTACAATATTTTCTACAACAACTGGGAACAAAGTCCCTGTTATGTACCTTTCTTTGCTTGAAAACTTCGACGAGGCTGGGAAGTTTGCTTGGGGTGCAGGAGCATTGGCGTTTTTATATCGATCACTCGGCAATGCTTCCCTTAAATCTCAAAGCACAGTTAGTGGCTGTTTAACTCTAGTACAGGTTAGAAATTGCTTCCATTTACTCTTTTTTATAATCTGTTGGTTTCTGTTTGACTGACTGAATAATAGTTTTTTAGTGTTGGAGTTATTCCCGCCTCAATGTCGGACAGCCTAAATTTAACCAAGACCCTGACAGTAATTGCTTTCCCTTTGTGCTTAAATGGAAAGGGAAAGGCGGTTGTAGGACGAAATGTAATGTAGCTTCCTACCGAAAGGCTTTTGATTCTCTTAATCCTTGTGATGTAAGTGCTGATAACGTGATTTAATTGATGAATTCGGTAGAAAAAGTTAATAAATTTGCTTTAGTATTGATACACAGGTCCAATGGCTTCCTTACAAGGATATGGACTATGCAGCCATACCAGAATATATACAGACTAGTTTGGTTTTACGGGCATCTAGGACTATGCTGTTGTGTTTTGACAAGGAGGAAAGGCACCTTCCCGATCGCTGCTTAAGGCAATTCGGCATGCGTCAAACCATCCCAAAAGATGTGGAACGGTGGGAGAGGAAGAGTCGTATAGTGGATCATGGGGCAGACTTGATGGGAAAAATGGACACGGCTCTCAAAGAATGGTCTGAGCGTTGGCTTCATATTGTTGAAGGTGGGAACATTTTGGATGAGGACGAGTACATGCAGTGGTACCAGAAGATTACTCGAAAATATATCGGGAGAGTTACATCATCTGTAGAGTCAGAGTATCAGAGAGCCGTACGTCTTTGCTTATTTATTGTTACTTATCTTTCTCTTAGATATGCTATGATATGCTATGCTATGAATCCATACATAACTGTTACATGTTGTTATGTTACAGGTTACTGCTATGAGGGAAATTGCGAATCTTGCTGATATATTCTCAACAGAAGGGTTGGATTCTTATAACAGAGGCTTAATTGATGAAGTGAAAAGTATTGCACATAAGTGTTTAACAGAACAATTTGAAGAAATACCACAGGAGAAAGTAACAAAGCAGGGTAGTAGGAAACGTAAGCAAGGACCATCTGAGTACGGAGTATGAATAACAGCAGACTAGAGAACTAACTGAAGCTAATCCCGACTTTACCTCCTGATAGTTATGATTTACGGTTGGTCAAGGACGTAAGGTATATAATCGAACGTTCAACACCTCTAAAAGAACATATCCTATAAAACAGGTTGACCGATTTATCGAAGGCTGAGAAACTTGAGACCTTTTTGGATGCAGATAGTTAGTGAATTTATGCTGTAAATCTCCATTCGATATCCTTGTTATAGGCATTTATTGGAAATTTTCTTTGTTACTTTCATTGTTCTTGATGTACGAACGACGTTGTTTCCCAGATTCAGAAGTACCAAAAACAAAATGGAAAAGATGTTAGTGACAGTCATATAGACAAAATCACAACAAACTTTTATTTTCCCTATCTTATTACCAAATCTGTAGTATAACAATGACATGCATGTTAAATTTCATTACATAATGTTTCAAAACACTAATAGAAGAACTCAAAATGAAGTTTCACTATATGAAATCCCTTATTCCACTTCTACTTTATTGCTTATAATTTTCCATTTAACTGTGCTTTCTTCATGCTCCAAGCATTCAAACTTGTGATCTTGACATCCGTAGTTCCATTATTGAAAGCATAAATAAGTGCTTTATCATTAATAGCCAATGTTGGATAAACTCTAGCAGTAATGCATGCCCTTCCTTCTCCACCAAAACTCTCTACCACAGAATGATCAATCTGTAAAAAAAAAAAGGAGTAGAAACTCATTTATTAGAAGTTGAATTTTATGCTTCATTCATGATATTTTTCTTATAATATTAATAGAAGTGAATATTATAATATCATGACTTTTCGTATGTAAGTTTCATATTGATGGAACTTTTGTGGACCACTCTACAATTATATAAGAAATAGACATTTATGTTTTAAAAAGTATGTACATAATCTATAGGTTGGAAATTGTCAAATGACTTAAATCCTTAATCAATTATATAACTTACCAAAGTTCTCAATGACAGCTTCTCATGAACAACATCCACGTCTATAAAAGTCCCATAACTAGTCAAATCGTTATCTTTATTCAAAGAAGATCTGTTAAATAAAAAATGCATTTTTATAAGATAGAGTTGGAACTTAGAACTCAATTTTGACTATAATCAGAGGGATAATGACAAACCTGCTTTGGTCACTACAAAAGAGGACCAAGTTTTTGTTTTGGAATCTGAATATTCTAAAGTACACTGAAGTGAACTCTTGTAACCCTTTTGAAGCAAAAACTAACAAACCAAAAGGTCCTAAACCACCTTTTACTGATGTACCCTTTTGGCTACACAGAATTTGAGGGTCTGTCAATTTCTCCAAAACTTCAGCCTCTCTAATGTTGTTCTTATTCACTTCAAATGAAATCTCAACATCAGCCTGCATAAATTAAATAACTAATTAATTAATCTAATTTTAAAATAATCACAATCACCAATATAATCTGCGTCGCTATTATAAACAAATATTTATTGTTCAGATTCATTAAATAACAAATATATCATATATTTATATAGGTCGGATACATCATATATTTATAAAGACTATACATCAATTATCATATACTATTTTGTTACTCATGTCATGCAGTTATTGTAGTAATTAAGAAAACATGGCTTACTTGTGATGCTGTGACACCATTAATTTGCAGAAGTTCAGCTCCCTTGAGAAGTTTGGTGGGGATGTTAACATGATTTACTCGCAGCTTCTCAATTTCTACAACTGGCCACTGTACCAACTGTTTTCCTGACTCATATAACCAAATAGTTCTTGGAATTGTCTGCACATACATGTAAAAAATTGTTCAAATTGTAACATCAATTTAAGAGCTTAAATTCAACCTTGATATGCAAATTAACTGCTCACTAAACCTATATTAATTTTATCAAATTTAAATATCATTTATGTTAAACTAAACTATTTCTAGTCAACTTTATTTTTTTAAACAAAAAAAAATGTGGATCCTATTCTCATGCCATGTTCTTAGCCGGCTTATGATATGTTAAACCATATAGTTTATTATTAATCATAAAAGAAAACCATGTCCAACAAAATAAACTTATTATAAATTATTAAGTCAAAAGTTCAATGGTCAAGAGTATATTATATATTTTTTTATCTTAGACTTATTTTGATTTTATAAAATAAAAAAATCAATAACAAAAATATTAAGAAAATGGTATAAAATCTTAATTTAACTAATCCTGATTAACATTAATATTGACTGTTGTGTTTATGAATTTTTTGTATTTATTGATAATTAAAAATAAAATAAAAATTATTAAAATTAACTTACATGAATTCCAGACCATCCTTTCTTGATATCATCAGTAACACTGGAAGATTCATTAACCCAACCAAGCAAAATTCTTCTATTGTTCTCATAATCAAAGAAAGTTTTGGAAGCATAATATTTCCCATAATCATATCTATAAACCTCCACAAGCTCCACCTCTTCAAAACCTCTATCAGGGACAAATCTGTCTTTTTCCTCATCATAACTCCCAATTAAATAATAATCATGTTTCTTATCATCTAAACTAACCTTAAGAACATGTCTAACATAATCATTATTCAATGATGTATCAACACCCTCAACCCCATTTTTCAACACAGGATAAAAATCAGGACACTCCCACATTCCAGTGCCCTTAGCTGAATGCAAAGGGTGCTTAGCTTTATCCCATTTAACAAAATCTTTACTCTTGTACAAAATTGCAATCCCTCTAGTATCTCTTTTGCTACCAACAAGAACCCTCCATTTCCCATCTTTTCCTAACCAACCAGTAGTTGGATCTCTAAAAGAACTTGCATTAATTTTATTTTCAATAGTTGGCTCCATTACTGGATTTTCTGGTGACTTGATCCATTCTCTTAGATAAGGGTCAGAGTAATCTTTAGGGTATGCTAAATTTTGAACTTGGTGGTTGAGTTTGGTGATTCCTGTGTATAGTATTGATGGTTTGTTACCATGAAGGATTGTGGTTGATCCTGACCAACAACCGTTTATATCCGACGGTTGAGATGGAAAGATGGCTGGGTCTAGTGGGGTCCAGTTTATAAGATCAGTTGAAACTGAATGTGCCCATACTATGTTCCCCCACTGTGCACCCTTAGGGTTATATTGATAGAATAAATGATAAACTCCTTTGTAAAGCAATGGACCTATAGAAAATCACACAAAAATGTAGATATCAATAATAGTTTTTTAAAAATAACAAATTAAACACGATCACACGTATAATCGTATTGGAAAATAATGATATACAATAGATATGTGATCTACTTTATTCTAATTTGTATACTTTTCTAAATCATTTAAAATATGATCATCTTCTTTGAATGGCAACATTTCTTTTGGCTTAATTGTTGACTTTATTTTTGTTGTTGAAATTGTTGAAATGTCATTTTCCTATTGATTTGGCATATGATTTGTTTATAGATGATGCATATGTCATATATTGCTATATATATGATGATATCTTTTTCAAGCTTTGGAACTGCCGTTTGTATTAATATTATTTTGAACATTTCAACATTTTGAGATTTGACTAAATTTGATAAAAACTATTTATGAAATTAATCATATATTAAATTAATTTCATAAATAGTTAGAGTCTTAGAGATGATCTTTGAAACTTTGAAAGACACATACATTAGATGCAACAATGGCCCATTTTAAATTTGAAGTGTCTAATATATGATATATGATGGAACTAATATGAAAAAAACTATATGCATAAAAATGTACTACTTCTAATTAAGAGGGATTCATAAAAGAATTGAACTAACCATTAGGATCTGCAAATCCACACATCCATTTAAGCATAACATGTCAAAGAACATAAACAAGAAGAATCTGTCAGAAATGTAAAAATTTAAACCAAAAATATATTAAGAGCATATATTATTTACCATTTATCCAATTCTTTGGAGGTTGAAAATGATAACCAGTTCTATAAGGTTGATTTGTGGAATATTCATCAGAAGATGAACTTTGAAGTTCTCTATAAACATGGTGAGTAGCTTCAATAGGAAGAACACCATTAAAATAAATGAAAATAAAGAGAGGTAATAGCCAAATTGTAGAGAGTATAGTCATTTTGAAATGTGGAGAAAATTACAAGGCCAAGATATCTATTTATATACAAAGAATAGAAAAATGTTATGGGGCTATGGTTGAATCTTGTGACCAATGGAAAAGGGTACATATTACTCCATGTGTATTATAATATAAGAAGTGATTTTTTTAATACATAGGTAGCTATATTGATCATGTGAAAGAAGCAACTAAGAAAGTGTATAGCCTTAATTGTCAAAGGCAGTATTTAATTACTTTTGGGATAAAGTAAGCAATACTTAATTTAATTTAAATCCATGTTGAAAGATATGCCTATAATTATTATTTGAAGGTTGTTTAATATAATATAGAAAAATTACTCCAAATCAAAAATAAAATAAACTAACTCTAAACCAAAAAAATCTATGACTTTTTAATTTTATATACTTTTTTGGTTTAGAGTTATTTTATTTTATTTTTGGTTTGGAGTAATTTTTTAATATAAATTTTTTAATTATTATATATATTATATTAAAAAATCTGTGAATTTATATTTGTCTATCTTCCCTCTCTCCTTTAAATAGTTAATGATAAAAAAAATAAAATCATAATTAATAAATAATTTTAAGGATCATGCTTACCAGTATTTTAAGAGTACTGTATAAAAATATTAGTATTAAGTAAACAAATATTCTTTATCAAAGTTATTTCAATTTCCAATACATTGATTATAAGCATTCTTAAAAATATTATTAGTTTAAACATTTAAAAAGTGTCTCAAAGACATTAGTTAGTATTGTCCATTTTAATTAAACTTTTAAAATGGTGTTTAAAATGCTTAAATAGTAGTATGTTGATAGTTAATGTATTTTTGTTTTTACTTTCTAATCTGTATTTTTAAATAGTCCTTAAATATGTATTTTTGTTTTGTTTTAGTTCTTAAATTTAAAATTTGTAAAACAAAACATACAAATTTTCCTACGAATACTCCAATGAATCTTAAATTTATCGATTTCTTGCATAATTTTCTTTTTTTTTTACGTATTTTAGTTTTAAAGATTAAAACAAAATAAAAATTAACATTCAGAAACAATATTAGAAAATAAAATAAATTAGGGATTAAAATAAAAAATACGCGCTAATATATTATTTAAATTTATTTATAAATGATAAATATACTGTAGCCGTAGGTTTAAAATAATGGATGTCAAACAAAATAATGGATATGTGATAAATAAAATATCTAAAATTGTAGAAAAAATTGACAATATAAGAGGATGCTCTTCTAAAATTATTTTTTTGTAAGACCTCCCTGTTCTATTATGATATATATGATTCTTTTTATTGTTGTATATAAATCAAAGTATTTAAATATTTATGAAAATTGTTTTTTATTTTAAATTCAAATAGTTTTTATCTGTTTTTATATTTTTGCATTTAAAAATAAAGATTTATTTATTTTTAAATGACATGTGACTTATGAAACATGACAAATTACTATATGAAAATCTTTGTAAAAATTTAAAAACAAAATTTATAAATTACACATCATTAAAAAATAGCACGCAATTAATTATTCTAATGATTGTGAGATCGGACAAAAACAAAGGTACGTGAAATATTCTCATATTTTACAACTTTACATTTTAACTGTTATTAATTAAAATACTTTTGTTTTGGACTGGACGTGTGGCTGGTCCACCGTGAGACACAATCCAATTCAGCTACATCAAGGAAGATCCAACGAGATCGCCCACTTTCCCATGTGCCCCTCAGAGGATACAATGGCAGTTGACTAGGACGAAGACCACATGCTAGTTTTCTTTACTCACGTAGGATCATTGCAGTCTTCTATTGTGGGCCAAAAAATCCAGCCCACAATAGATACCTTGGCTCAGTTTTGGGGACACTATAAATACCACTTTTGCTAGAGGGTCATGTAGTCTATTCATTCTCACTACTTATGTACTTGTTATTTTTTCACTCTGAATCTTACTTTGACATCACAACATCTTGCAGGTACACCCTCCATTTTCTTCAACAATGTAGAAACACAAGTGTTGTAGGCCATTAGAGATTCTTCTAGTCACTGTAAGATCAGTGGCGCCATCTGTGAGAAATCTTTACTCCTCCATCTTTTTGTGACTAAAGACCAACGGAAACGCATCCTCAAAACCTACCGATCATCATGGCCAACCAACACAACAACAATATCAGTGACGAGACCATTCTCCCCAAATCCACGGAAGGTAGCAACCTCCACAATGAGAATACTAGTCGTGAACAAGGTGACCCCTGAGATGGCCAAACTGCCTCCTTTTCGTCCAGTGGGGTGACCAATAATGTCGCCCAAGAGATTGTGAATCCAGGAATATACAAAGAAATTCATGTGCCGCCTAACGCCGACCCTACCATGGTGGCCCTGTTCATAGCCATCAACCAGACCCACTTCATGATCTTCCAATAGAATGAATGCATTAGAATACTATAGAATGGTTGCCGATAACTCCCCCTTGAGAAAGCATTGACGATCTAAATCTCGCAGCTCATTTCAACGACAACGAGACTCCCGTTCTCCTTCTCTCCCATGGAACCAGTGCCACGAGTCTCGAAGCTTCTCTCTGTGACAGATTGGGTGCCGCCCTCAGCTGGAAAGGTCGTAGCCCGCGATCGTTAAGAAGCGTCATTGCACTCCACCACGCAGTGAGCGACGGTCCCCCATTCCCAAGAGAAACAAAGTTGGCGGGGAACCAGTCAAGTGGAAGAGCCGACCAAGAAATACACTATGTTGCAGCGTAGGCTCTCGACGTGACTCCTCCCTGTCACGCTCAACAGCCCAAAGCAACGAAGACGACCCCCACGGTCCACTGTCTCGGGCGATAATGGAGACTCAACCCCCATGGCCACCTATGATGGTGCAACTGATCTCGATGATCACATCGAGAACATCAATATGATGCTCAACTACCGCAACATCGAGGGCCCCATCAAGTGAAGATTGTTCCCTACAACTCCGTGGAAAAATGCCATGACATGGTATTAAAGCCTTGCCCCGTAATCAGTCACTTCTTAGAGGGATCTAAAGACCCAATTCACCGAAAATTTCACCACCTCCAACAACACCTGAAATCTGAGGTGTCCCTCGAGGCGATCATCCAAGGGAACAATGAACCCCTCCGAGCATACATCGAGCGGTTTAATCAGGAAGGCATCCAAGTCCCCACGACTCGCCGTATGAAGAGACACCTACTTGATAAGACAGTCGACATCGATACATCTCATAGCTCCTTGTCTATGAGCAACGACTTGGGGGCTCATATTCTGGATTGGGCCTGTGGCTGGCCCACCATGGCGCACAGTTCAATCCAGTGTTATTTCAAAGAAGGCCCAACGAGACGGCCCATACTGTCATGACCATTGGGGAATGTCTTCCCCACGTGCCCCTCAGAAGACATATGGGCAACTGCTCTCTGTATCCCACAAAGTCGTTATGTCCTCTATGAGGAAAAGTCTTCCACGATCCGAAGATCACGGGGCAGTTTGTGACACCCCAAATTAATTCAATTATTAAATAATTAGAAATTTAATTATTAATTTAATTAAAAGTTTAATTATTAATATTTTTGGATTAAATGAATTAATTATTTAATTAATTAAAAGGAAGGTTGGGGGTGTAAGGTTGAATGAGAGGTGTGTGGAGTAAAAAGCTCTACTAAAACCTAACTAATTTATTTCTATTATTTGGCAAATAAAAAGGAATAAATAAAGGAATAAAAGGAAAAAGTGTGAGGAAAAGGAATAAGGATTTACATTCTACGTAAAGTTGGAAAAGAGAAGAGAAAGAGGAGAAAAAGCCAATTCGTCGGAACTTCGAAGATTCATCGTGAGGTAAGGGGGAATTGAATCTGATTTTTATGCCTTATGGGTTTTGATGATCAATAGAACGAATCGAATCGTTAGGAATCTCGAATTGGAATGATTAAATATGCCCTAATGTTATAATCCGACGTAAAACCGTAATTGGAATTGTTAAGAATGATTAGATTGATGTGGAATGATTCTAGGTTAATTGGAAAACATATTCCTATAATCAAAAGTATGTGAATTTTCATGAATTAATTCTGTTTTGGTGATGGTATGTTGTTTGGTGATGATTAGAATTAATGGAAATTCGTAACAGTAGAGAAAACTGAGTTTTTGATGAAAAACAAACTGTATGAGTCGACCCAAGACTTTATGAATCGATGCAAGCAGTAGAATTTTAGAAAACTAGAAGTAAAGAAAATTCATTCATCGACTCATAGAGCCATGCGTCGATCCATAGGGGCATTTGGGAAGCTATGCATCGATGCAAGATGCGTATGCATCGATACATAGGCCAAAAACAGGGCTATGCATCGATGCAAGTTTTGTATGTGTCGACACATACTGTAGTATTTTTGAAAAATTGAAGAATTTTAAAGTTATGCATCGATGCATAACAATTTGAGGTCGATGCAAGCTGATTATGAATCGATGCATAGCCTTATGCATCGATGCATACTGTATTGAGGTAGAACATGGATTTTCTGAAAACGATTTCGAGCATATCTTTTTAACCGTAACTCTGATTTAGGCATAGTTGGTATCGTTGGAAAGCTTAGGATGAGCACTACAAAATGGAAATATTTTCAACACTAATAATTAAAACTTGGAAGAATTAATTTAGCTTCCGTAATCAGAACTCGTTGAAAATTTATGGTTCATGTGTTGAATAATTGTGCACGATGTTAATTTTATGGATTGTGATTAACATTTGATGATTATGATTGCTGCACCAGATGCTGTTGTTGTTATTGATTGTATTTGGAATTATGTTGTGTGTTCATGTTCCATGTTTTAAATTGTTGCATGCTTCTAATATGCATGCATGAGCATTTGGTAGTTCATTCCCATTGTGCGGAATTGAACTTGCAGGGCCAATAAACTTACCTAGTGGACAGAGGTAGTGAGGCTAGATTCTTGACCCGGTGATGTATGGGCGAATCATTGGATTGACGCTGTTTCCGAAGTGTAAGCGGAACAGGGTGTGGACTTGGTTCACGATTGGTACCACATGCATTTGAGTCTGCATTGCATATGTGATTGTAACATGTTAGGATGAATTCCAGTGTTTCAATTGCATTTAATTGTGGCTGTATGCATAATGTATGTTTGAATTGTGTTTGCGAATTGTATGCTAATGCTGATAATTAAGGGTGAATAATGAATTGATTGTTTTATTGTTCTTGAGAAATGTATAGTGCATCTTAATTTTGATGAAATCTCACCCTTACTTTAATGATTTCAAATTCGAAGTGATTAGCTGCTTTGGAATTGGTGAGGACAGCTTCTAGAGTTGTGCTACTTAGTTAATCCGCGTGTCAGTGTCATGCTCTGGTAGTTGTAACACTGAGGAACGATTGATTGAGATTTTTCTTTTATGGATTCAAAACTGGCTGTTTTGATTATGCTTTTTGGTTTAAGTTTTGGAGTAATTATTGATTGATGTATTCCGGATTTTATGTTACATTTCCGCTGTTTAAAACATAATTCGTGTTTTCGTTTTAATTACTAAGTTCTTCAGATTTGGCATGTGCACTGTTTTTAGTTGTTTGAATTATTTAAATTGTGACGCCTCTTGTTATGTGATTAAAACTCTGATTGAAATTATATAAATCGCGGGTAAATTAGAAGGGGTATTACACAGTTGATCAGGACGAAGATCACGACCTGGTCTTCTCTACTCACGTAGGATCCTAGTATTCTTCCATTGTGGGACAGAAAATCCAACCCACAATGGAGACATTGGCCCAGCGTTGAGTGCAATATAATACCCTCTTTCGCTAGAGGTTTAGGCATTCTATTCATTCTCACCGATTATGTACTTATTCTCTTTTCACTCTGAACTTTAGCATCGAAACGTCTTGCAGGTACACCCTACCCCTCCGTTTTCTTCAATAACTATTGAAACACAAGTGTTACAGGTCGCTGAAGATTCTTCTAATCCCGATAAGATCAACTTTATTATTAACCTTACAAATAATATTCAAACAATTGATTTTATTTTTAAAATGATCTATTTTTCTCTGAGTAGACTATATACAGATAAAAGACACATAGTCTTATTTATATGAGTTTAATTTGTGTTAAATATTTATAGATAATATTTTCTTTTCTTTAGTTTTTAAAAGATTACTCTTTTTAAAAATTTTGCGTTCTTTTTTATTATAGTGTGGTTTTTAAAATTGGTACAACACCTCTAAATTATGAGTTGCATAGCTCTTTTCATGAGTTTTAATATTTTCTTACTCGGTTTTGAGCCAAAATTTACATGTTAAAAATGGAAGAAATATGGAAGGTGATTGTCTCCCGTGAAAATCTTCTGCAGTGGAATCCAACCCTTTTAATTTTTTCAATTAAAGGTATTTTTTGAAAAAATCAAAGGTGTGGATGGAAACTTTACTCTCTCTAGTGAAAATTTCACAGGAAACAAGCCTGATCCACATCATCTCGTCCATATATTATTATTGAATTCATTGTCATATACATATCCATTTGTCATAGGATTTAAAAAATGATTTATATCCTATATTTTTAAAACTTTAATGTATTTTAGGTCCTATATCTTGACTAAAATAAATAAAATAATTACAATAGACAAATTCATTTGTTATAGGGTTTATAAAATAATTTATATCTTATATTTTTAAAACTTTAATGTATTTTATGTCTCATATCTTGACTAAAATAAAATTTTAGCTTCTATTTTTAAAATAAGCTTTTTATTATTTTGTTAAGCAACTCCTGTAAATTTTTTGGGTCCTCTGTCTAATTTTGAGAGGTGTCACTATATTAATGATAATTATATATACATAACAATGATGAATTAGTGATTTTTTTTAATAACTATTTTTTATTAAAAAAAATGATAATTTTAAAATTATCGAAGTAATCACTTTTCAAATAAAAAAATCCACCACGTAGAAATCAAACTAAACCGGTCTGTATGGTGCATACATGTAAAATAAAGACGTGACATTATACTGTATGATTTGTTCTTCTATGTAGTGTCATGCAGTGTGACATGCATGTGCTTTTGAAGGAGGAGGCGTCACCCTGAGTGACTTGATAGTTGTTTTTGGTTTTTTATAAAGACAATCTCCCATCTTCACCATTTTTCTCACCTCTTCTCACATCATTCTTAAAAATATCTTCCAATCTCTTGCCAAGGTTTTCCACTCCCTTGCAAGGTTTTCACTGATCAAAAGAGATGTTCATGTTATTTTTTCGATGACGAAGTCTCCGATGAATATCAAACTCTAGAACACGCAGACGTTCAAGCATTCTCAAAGGTACTTGATTCACTGGTTGGAAGGAGACATTTCTGATGGTGAGCAAATAAGAAAAATTGAAAGACAAACTATGTTGAGGAACAAAAATGGAGTAACTAGTTCATGGAAAATCATGAGAAACGACATTGATATCCTTATGATGATATGCTTAGACCAGATGATATTGTGTTGATGGTTTTACTCTCTTAGTTATTATGATGTGTTTAGTTGTTTTGTCTGCTTATTCTGTTGTTGTATATTTTGCATAGTTGTCTTGAGTTTGTCGTGTTGTAATTTTTTGGGTCATTGTCTGAAGGGTTTTTTAATCTAATGTTAACTTGAACAAAAAAATGAAAAGTCGAATTTAAATTCATTGTCTTCCTTCACATTTGTTCATTGTGTCAAACAATGTCCCCTAGATAAGCAGACCAGTAATCTTCATTTTCCAACTCAAAGAAGGTATTCATGTACACACTTAATACAGATTCAACTTTGTAAATGGGGGATATATGTCCTCTCCGGTCCATCCGAACATGCAAACATGCCATTATGACATGAGAGCATGCAAAATGATTGAAACTTTCCGCAATCACACCAACTTATATCTAATTCGACCCAATAGTATCCCTTTGGCCTCCCCTCATTATGATCCATTGTTTCCTGTACACTAAACCAACCATTCCTCTATAGTTTGTTTGGAGGCCATATAAGGATCTCAACCATAAGATTAACCATCCATATGCTAAATTTTCGACAACAAAATTAGCCCTCATCATATTCACTAATGTGGAGATGCACCACAGTGATCGTGTGAAGCTACAGTTTAGCATGCTGCAAGGTATCTCAGACACCCAAGGTGTTTGTGACAATGGCATCTGTAACACCCCAATTTCTACCCAAGTAATTTATAAAAATCAGAGTTATAAAATTCTTTTCAACAAACGATTGGAGTATTACAATTCAACTTAAACAACATCACGTTATCACAGATACATAACACATAAACTAGGATGAACCGAAACAACAAGAATCAACTTTATTAATATTAAGCAGCGGAACTACATTAATCAACTAATTTGGCATAACATCTTTTCAACTTAAAACAAATTAAAATCAACAATTACTTTCATATAATCAGCATGATTTTCATCAATGAAATCAAAATAACAAATAACACAACTAACGTTCATCCCCCCGAGTGTTACGTATCAGAGCGACAACCCGACTCGAACTACCGGATACTAACGCTTCATTCTTCGTTACCTGCACGTTACTAATATAAAGGCAACGGCGAAACAAATGAAAGAGATGAGATATCTAACAATCTAATAAATCATATGACAACTCTAAACATGTCAGAATCACCCAAAACAACTAAAGTATGACTTGTAATAACTCAAAATACCTCTGACAACTCTATTGACAACTCTAACAACTCTATTGACAATTCTATTAAAATTAACACATTAATCTAATTATTTATCTCTAATTCCAAAACTCCTAAAAATATTATTATTATTTTTAATACTAAATTTAAATTATTAATATTACTATTATTATAATTATTATTATTAACATACTAATGATACATATCTGCATGAATAAATTAAAACACAGGTTTCACCATATAATTCGTAAGTGTCGTCAAGCTACGCTACAATATGAACCAATTTATTATCCTATTAAAACATGGATGCTACATAAAATAGAATATACATATATGTAAATCATAAAATATCGCTATAGTAACACCGAAACAAATTATTATTTCTCAATCATTAAAAAAACAAAAGATCTATACTAATAAGAATTGATTTTAAAAATAATAGATTTATACTAAAAATATAAATTATCCTTGTTATATTTTCCATAACTTCTTCGATTACTCAATGACAACAATATTCACTGCATGGAATATTAATTCAACCATTACGAATTATTATTTTTCTAACGACAACTTGGTTATACACACCACTCACAATCAATTTCGACACGGACAAACAATTCAATTCCCTAACAGACAGAATAACCACGAATGCATGATAAATTTCAATTATCCTAATTCCCACATACTACTCATCATACAATCCATTAGAAAATCAAAGCCCCACCCTTACCTTGGATTGAAGGTCGCTCTACGGAGTTCCGGTCAAATCAGAACCCCACCCTTACATTTATTATTATTTTAAAAAAACACAATTGTCAAGCCACCATAGGTGGAGCATCCACTTAAAGTTATATGCAATGGTCACACTGCATGCCATTACATAGGAGGACAGACCATACAGTATGGTGTCTCTTTCTATTTTTGCATGCATGCACCACACAGAGTGGCGATAAAAATTTGTTTGAAAAGTGGTTAGTTTGTTTTTTTTTTTTTGAAAAAATGGTTACTTAAGTTTTTTTTTTTTTGTTGAAAAAAATGGTTATTTTAATTAAAATCGAGTTAGTGTAATATCATCTTTTTAATATTTCGATAATCGTTGTATTTAGTAATATTTATTTTTAGTGATAATAACAAAACATAATAATTTTTAGTTCTAATAAAAAAATAAAATTAGAATTTTCTCAAACAAAACTCTAAATTTTTCTCCGGTTCCATTTCAAATTAGTCTCATTACTCAAAAATTGAAAATACAAAAAATCTAAATTCATCCTTAAATCAAAATGTATGTTCTTTTAAAAATCAAAACTCGTTCTCAATTCATGTTCTTCTTTTGTTAATGAATCTAATTCTCATCTCCCTCAATGAAGCACATGTTCAGAGATGGAGAATCCATCAATGTTATGGAAAGACAAGGAAGAAAGTAAATTTGGTGTTAGGTATATTAATCTTTGTTGAATCCTGTGTATTTTTTAATTTGATATTTTTTTTGCAAATGTTGATAGTTTCCTTTATGTTTGTGCTCCCTTTTTCTTTTGTGATCCACCTCGCTTTTATGTCCCTCATTTTCTTTTTGGTCCACTTGATTTATTACATTGTTTACTTTGTTGACCTATTTAAATGTTGAGTGGTCTTTGTGGTCTCTCTTTTCATTTTGTGGTCATTGAATAAATAATTTATCGTAATTTATTCAACAATAAAACTTATTTTACACGACGTTGTTTAGCACATTTAGTTTAAAATTTTGGCGCTTTAAAATAGATATTAAGACTGATATCCCAACACCAAAACACAATTTCAAGACATATGTTAAGACATCATCTGTTGACAGGACAATTTTTACCAAAAAGAAATTATGCAAAATTAAATTGCAGAAGATAAAAGGCACAATCAATTGTTAACCCAGTTCAGGACAACATCACCTACTATGGGGGCTACCAAGGAATGAAGGAATTCCACTATAATAGTATTAGTTTAAAGCCTAAAAAATCTTAGTTTATGAAATTTCTACATAGGAACCTCCTAGATATGAGAACCCCCTTTCACGTACCACAATCACCTGAGTGATAAAACCAGTCACAAAATAGTGACAAGAACCAAAATAAAAGATTACACTTTCAATAAATAATACTCAACTCTTTGCTTAAAAGCTCATGGGTGAGAATAATAACTTGATACACAATCGACTCTTTGAGTAAAAGGTCATAAGTGATTTCCAAGTAACAATGAACAATCAGTCTACTTCAATGTATCAGAAGATACATGAGTGACATTAAAAAACAAACAAAGCACCTAAAGAAATCTAAAAACCCTAAACCCTTATTTCAACCACACACGGTTTTTTTCCAATGATAATTCTCGTGTTTCTAGGTTTAGTAAGTCTCTTTATATAGAATCTTGCAGTAAGAGCTTGGATTCTTCGATCAAATCCAATATTCCAGTTATAAGTTACATGTAGAATCTTTTCCCCAAAAATAGGAACAAATCTTCAAAGTTTTTAAAAAAGTCTCCAGGATCCTTTTTATGAAACTAAATCAAATCTACAATGTTCCTAAAATACTCTTGTTTGGTTGTGCATGTAGAGAGCTAGAATCATCCTAAATCTTATATTTTAAAATTAAATTTTCAAGGATTTAAACAATTGTACTGTTAAGATGATCTAGTATAACATGTCACAAAATCTTTCAAAAATAGTAACATCAGACTTTGTTGTACAAGTTGGTCAAGTTGTCATGACATTTTGCTCAACAGCAAGTTGTGATACATGTATTCAACATAAAATATGTAACATCCCAAATTTTTAATAGTCATTCATTCATTAATTATTATTTATTATTATATTATATGATAATTAATTAAATAGTGTGAATTGGTGAATAATTGGATTATTTGCATATGTGTGTTATTTGGATAATTGGGTTTTATAAGAAGAAATAAAGTTAATTAGCATTGGGCCTAATTAGAATTGTCATTTGGTGGAAAAGAAGAGAAAGAAGAGAAGAGAAGAGGAAGATAGAAGAGAAGATGAGAAACCCTAACAAGAGAATCTTCAAGAGGTAAGGGGGAGATTCTTCATTATTATTTATTTGTATGTGATTGGGTGGTAATTAGTAACATGCTATAGGATTGGGTATATCAATTTCTAGGTTTTTGTTAACTCAAATTGAATTGGGAATTTGGGGTTTATGATGGGAAAAACTAGATTTGATGATATGAATAGGTTCCCTATGATGTATAGATGTTAGATGATGTTTAACTGGTGATAAATGAGCATTGGAGTTGTTTTGATGGGAGAAATTCGTGGCTGAACAGAGTTGGTCCGTAGCACAATTTTTTTGCATAATCGTGAGGCCGTTGAGCGGGATATAGGCCGCTGAGTGCGGCTCACTGTATGTAGAAAAATGCATTCTTTGTTTTTGTATGAATGGTTTAGGGGATTTCTTGCTTATCATTTATTGTTAATTTACATGAATTCTAGTAATTATTTTGATGAGTTTTGGATTGGTTTTGGATGCGGTTTCGATGAATTCAAGTAACATAAATTTAGCATATGTATGTTATGTTTTGGTGAATTATTGAGAAAAACATATGTTGGCTTGTATGCTATATGTTATTTGTGATGTGTGATGATAGTAAATACTATGTGTATTGTTTGTTGATGATGAAACATGATGTTTGTGCAAAAGAGGTGGTAATTCAAATGTGTTGAATTATTATGGAAAAGAATAGAAGAGAAGAGGAAGAGAGAAGAGGAGATGAGAAACCCTAACAAGAGAATCTTCAAGAGGTAAGGAGGAGAATATTCATTATTATTTATTTGTATGTGATTAGGTGGTGATTAGTAACATGCTATAGGATTGGGTATATCAATTTCTAGGTTTTTGTTAACTCAAATTGAATTGGGAATTTGGGGTTTATGATGAGAAAAACTAGATTTGATGATATGAATAGGTTTCCTATGATGTATACTCGTTAGATGATGTTTAACTGGTGATAAATGAGCATTGGAACTGTTTTGGTGGGAGAAATTCGTGGTTGGACAGAGCTGGTCCGTAGCAGAATTTTTCTGCATAATCGTGAGGCCGCTGAGCGCGGCTCACTGTATGCAGAAAAATGATTTCTTTGTTTATGCATGAATGGTTTAGGGGATTTCTTGCTTATGATTTATCATTAATTTACATGAATTCTAATAATTGTTTTGATGAGTTTTGGATTGGTTTTGGATGCGGTTTCGATGAATTCAATTAACATGAATTTAGCATATGTATATTAAGTTTTGGTGAATTGTTGAGAATAACATATGTTGGCTTATATGTTATATGTTATTTGTGATGATTGTAAATACTATGTGTATTATTTGTTGATGATGATACATGATGTTTGTGCAAAAGAGGTGATAATTCAAATATGTTGAATTATTGTGGTATGCTTGAATAATTAAGGTTGGTGAATGATCTTAATTCACATATGTTGCTGGTTAGTTTCACATGCATTCATGGGGAGTTGGAACTTTTGTATTGGTGGCTTTGATCCTTAAGTGGAAACATAGGCGGTGAAACTTTGGGTTCACAATGTGCTTGATCCTATATGGAAAAAGAAGCGATGGACTATATGTTCATATTGGTGGGTTTGGTCTTGTTCAGATTGGAAGCGTGGATTTGGTTCTAAGTTATTGAATCAGAAGCGAGTTGAGATTGATGTTCACGATAATACCACATGCATGAGTCACATTGCATAATGTCTCATGTGTCATTAGTGGTATCAGAGAAATGATTGGTCAGATTGGACAGGTTATTAGTGAATCTAATTCCTGTTGTATTTGATTTGTGTATTTCACACGATCGATATTGTTGTCTGTTGTTGTTGGATATATTAGGATGATGGTTGCTGGAAGGAATGATGATGCGATTGCTGATGCCTTGAGGATGTTGGTCGGATCTCTTGGGCATATTCCACAGGCTAATGATGGTCACAGAGATGAGGGTGATGAGTTCCATGCTTTGGGGAAATTTTAGAGAACAATCCTCCTATCTTTGAGGGAGAGCATGAACCTGATAAGGCGCAAGCATGGCTAACGGTGATTGAGAAGATCTTCAGAGTTATAAATTATACTGATGCGCAGAAAGTGCAGTTTGGTACGCATATGCTGGAGAAGGAAGCTCAAGATTGGTGGAGCAAAATTGTTCAGAGGTTTGATAAGGAAGGTATTGAGGTTACTTGGGCTCTTTTCCGTGATGATTTTCTAGAGAATTATTTTCCGGAAGATGTGCGTGGCAAGAAAGAGGTGGAATTTCTTGAGGTGAAGTAGAGTAATGGAACTGTAGATGAGTATGCTGCAAGATTTCAGGAGCTGATTAAGTATTGTCCTCATTACAATACTATGGATGCTGGGAGATCTAAGTGTCTGAAGTTTGTGAATAGTTTGAGACCTGATATCAAGAAGGCTATTGTTATCAGCAGATTTCTCATTTTGTTGAGTTGATGAACAAGAGTAGGATTTATGATGAGGATAGTAGAGAGAGTGCTTCTTACTACAAGAATTTGAATGATAGGAAAGGAAAAGGTCAATTTCGTGGAAAGTCGTATGATGACAAGAGAAAGCAGCAGACTGGTCATGGCGAGAACTCAAGTAGGGGAGGAGCTTCTACTCTGATTAAGTGTTTCAAGTGTGGTGTGGAAGGGCATCGTGCTTCTGATTGTGGTAAGGATGTTGGAAAGTGCTTTAGGTGTGGAAAGTCAGGTCACAAAGCTGTGGATTTCAATTTTGGTTCGAATGTGACTTATTATAATTGTGGTGAGCAAGAGCACATTAGTACCAAGTGTGATAAGCCAAAGAAGGATCAAGTCAGAGGAAAAGTGTTTGCATTGTCTGGTGCTGAGACCATTGTTGAGGATTGACTAATTCGAGGTACGTGCTTTATTAATGGTACACCTTTGATTGCTATCATTGATACTGGTGTAACGCATTATTTTATTTCTTCGGATTGTGTTAAGAGGTTGAATCTTGAATTGTCTGATATGCATGGAAATATGATTATTGATACTCCTGCTATGGGTTCTGTGTGTACTCCTGTTGCATGTTTGAATTGTCCGTTGAGTATTTTTGGCAGAGATTTTTGGATGGATTTAGTTTGTCTTCCGTTAGATCAATTGGATGTGATTCTTGGTATGAACTAGTTAGAATACAATCATGTTTTTATTAACTATTTTGACAAGTCAGTTATCTTTCTTGATTCTGGTATCGAGAGGGATTTATTTTTATCTGCTAAGCAAGTGGATGAATCTTTGAAAGATGGTGCTGTGTTGTTTTCTTTGTTGACATCGTTGGATCCTGGTGAGACACGAACTATGGGTGAATTACCTATTTTCCATGATTTTCTTGAGGTATTTCCTGAAGATGTGAGTGATTTTCCTCCAGAGCGTGAGATGGATTTTTCGATTGATTTAGTTCATGGAACTAGTCCTATTTTGATGGCTCCGTATCGGATGTCTGCTTCTGAGTTAAAATATTTGAAGAGTAAACTTGAGGATTTGCTTGAGAAGAGGTTTATTCGTCTGAGTGTGTCGTCGTCGGGTGCACCTGTTTTGTCGGTTAAGAAGAAGGAAAGTTTTATGAGGTTGTGTGTTGATTATAGACAACTGAACAAGGTAACTATTAAGAACAAGTATCCACTTTTGAGGATTGATGATTTAATGGATCAGTTGGTTGGTCCTTGTATTTTCAGTAAGATTGATTTGAGGTATGGTTATCATCAGATTCGTGTGAAAGCTAAGGATATTCAGAAGAATGCTTTTAGGATAAGGTATGGTCACTATGAGTATTTTGTAATGCCATTCGGTGTGTCTAATGCTCCTGGTGTATTCATGAAATATATGAATTGGATTTTTCATGAGTATCTGGATCAATTTGTTGTTGTGTTCATTGATGATATTTTGATTTACTCCAAGAGTGAAGAAGATCATGTTGAGCATTTGAGAATTGTTCTATCTGTGCTAAAAGGGAAGAAGTTGTATTCTAAGCTTTCTAAGTGTGAGTTTTTGTTGAGGTAAGTGAGTTTCCTTGGTCACGTGATTTCGAGTGGTGGTATTTCTACGGATTCGTCTAAGGTTGAGGCTGTGTCTCAATGGGAAGTTCTGAAATCTGTTTCTAAGATTCAAAGTTTTCTTGGTTTGGCTGGTTACTATCGTAAGTTCATTGAAGGATTTTCTAAGTCGGTGTTACCTTTGACGCAATTGACAAGGAAAGGTCAAGCTTTTATTTGGACTTTGTAGTGCAAGGCTAATTTTCAAGAGCTTAAGAAAAGGTTGACAACCGCTCCTATTTTGATTTTGCATAATTCGGCAAAACCATTTGTGGTGTATTATGATGCTTCTTTCTTGGGTTTAGGAGGTGTGCTGATGTAGAATGGGAAAGTGGTAGCTTATGCTTCGAGGCAACTTAAAGTTCATGAGAGGAATTATCCGACACGTGATTTAGAGTTGGTTGCAGTTGTGTTTGCTTTGAAGATTTGGAGGCATTATTTTTTTGGTTCGAGGTTTGAGGTGTTTAGCGATCATAAGAGTTTGAAGTATCTGTTTGATCAGAAAGAGTTGAATATGAGGCAAAGAAGATGGTTGGAATTCTTGAAGGATTATGACTTTGGTTTGAATTATCATCCAGGTAAAGCGAATGTTATAGCTGATGCTTTGAGTAGGAAGTCTTTGCATATGTCGATGTTGATGGTGCGAGAATTGAATTTTCTTGAGAAATTTTGAGATTTGATTTTGGTTTGTGAAGCAACTTTTTCGTGTGTTAAGCTTGGTATGTTGAAGCTTACTAGTGGTATTCTGGATGAGATTTGAGAAGGTCAGAAATCTGATTTGGTTTTGGTGGATGAGTTGTCGTTGATTAATCAAGGTCGAGATGGTGATTTTCGGATTGGTGAGAATGGTATCATGAGGTGTCGTGATAGAGTTTGTATTCCTGATGTTGGATATTTGAAGAAGCAAATTCTTGATGAAGGACATCGTAGTGGTATGAGTATTCACCCTGGTGCTACTAAGATGTATCAAGATTTGAGAAAGTTATTTTAGTGGTTTGGTAGGAAGAAGGATATTGCAGAGTTTGTGTATTCTTATTTGATCTGTCAGAAGTCAAAGATTGAACATCAGAAATCGTCTGGTTTGTTATAGCCGTTATCCATTCCTGAGTGGAAGTGGGATATCATTTCTATGGATTTTGTTTCTGGATTTCTGAGGACTCAGAGTAGTCATGATGTTGTTTGGGTTATTGTGGATAGATTAACAAAATTTGCTCACTTTATTCCAATTTTGATGGACTATCCTATGGAAAAGTTTGCTAAGTTGTATATTGAGAAAGTTGTGAGTTTGCATGGTGTTCCGTCAAGTATTGTTTCAAATAGAGATTTGAGGTTTACTTCGCATTTTTTGGAAGTTTCATAAGATGCTTTGGGAACGAAGTTGCGTTTGAGTTCGGCGTATCATCTGCATATCGATTGTCAGATGGAAAGGACGACTCAATCGCTTAAGGATCTTTTGAGAGCTTGTATTTTAGAGGAAGGAGGTGCTTGGGATATTTATTTTCCTTTGATTGAGTTTACCTATAACAATAGTTTCCATTCAAGTATTGGAATGGTAATGTTTAAGGCTTTGTATGGGCGAAGGTGTAGGAAGCCTCTGTGTTGGTATGACTCTAGTGAGAGTGTTGTGGTTGGACCCAAGATAGTTCAACAGACTACAAATAAGATTAAGATGATTCTGGAGAAGATGAAGATTGCCCAGAGTCGTCAGAAGAGTTACCATGATAAGAGGAGGAAGGATCTTAGCTTTGAGAAAGGAGATCATGTATTTTTTAGAGTTACCACTGTAACTGGTGTTGGTAGAGCTTTGAAGTCACGTAAATTGACTCTGAATTTTATTGGTCCTTATCAGATTGCTGAGAAAGTAGGTGAAGTGGCTTATCAGATCCACTTGCCACTGTCACTTGTTAATCTTCACGATGTGTTCCATGTATCTAAATTGAGGAAATATATGGCTGACATGTCTCATGTTGTTCCGTTAGATGATGTTCAAGTCAGAGATAATTTGACAGTTGATACATCACCGATGCATATTAGGGATCAAAGATTTAAGCAACTCCGAGGTAAGGAAATCGCTTTGGTGAAAGTGGTTTGGGGAGGTCCCGCTGATGGTAATGTGACTTGGGAGCTTGAGAGCCTGATGAAGGATTCGTATCCTAAGTTGTTCGTTTGAGGTAATTTTTGAGGACACAAATATTTTAAGTGGGGGAGAGTTGTAACATCCCAAATTTTTAATAGTCATTCATTAATTATTATTTATTATTATATTATATGGTAATTAATTAAATAGTGTGAATTGGTGAATAATTGGATTATTTGCATATGTGTGTTATTTAGATAATTGGGTTTTATGAGTAAAAATAGAGTAAATTAGTATTGGACCTAATTATAATGAATAGAAGTTATAAGGTGTTAATTTCAAAGCCCATATAGAATTTACTGGTTAGTAAGGGTTGTGAGAGAATAGAGATTAGAATTGTCATTTGGTGGAAAAGAAGAGAAATAAGAGAAGAGAATAGGAAGAGAGAAAAGAAGAGGAGAAACCCTAAGAAGAGAATGTTCAAGAGGTAAGGGGGGAGAATCTTCATTATTATTTATTTGTATGTGATTGTGTGGTGATTAGTAACATGCAATAGGATTGGGTATATCAATTTCTAGGATTTTGTTAACTCAAATTGAATTGGGAATTTGGGGTTTATGATGAACTAGATTTTATGATATGAATAGGTTCCCTATGATGTATACATGTTAGATGATTTTTAATTGGTGATAAATTAGCATTGGAATTGTTTTGGTGGGAGAAATTTGTGGCTGGACAGTGGTTCAGAGTGTAATTTTCGATAATCATGAGGCCGAGGTGCTGTAGGCTTTATGGAAAAATGATTTCTTTGTTTATGCATGAATGATTTAGGGAATTGCTTGCTTATGATTTATAATTAATTTACATGAATTCTAATAATTGTTTTGATGAGTTTTGGATGCGGTTTCAATGAATTCAAGTAACATGAATTTAGTATATGTATGTTACGTTTTGGTGAATTATTGAGAATAACATGTGTTGGCTTGTATGCTATATGTTATTTGTGATGTGTGATGATAATAAATATTATGTGTGTTGTTTGTTGATAATGAAATATGATTTTTGGGCAAAAGAGGTGATAATTCAAATGTGTTGAATTATTGTGGTATGCTTGAATAATTAAGCTTGGTGAATGATCTTAATTCGCATATGTTGTTGGTTAGTTTCACATGCATTCATGGGGAGTTAGATCTTCGGTATTGGTGGCTTTGATCCTTAAGTGGAAACATAGGCGGTGAAACTTTGGGTTCACAATGTGCTTGATCCTATATGGAAAAAGTAGCGGTGGACTATATGTTCATATTGGTGGCTTTGGTCTTGTCCGGATCGAAAGCGTGACTTTGGTTCTAAGTTATTGAATCAGAAGCGAGGTGAGCTTGATGTTCACAATGGTACCACATGCATGAGTCACATTGCATAATGTCTCATGTGTCACTAGTGGAGAAGCCTAGCTTATTTTATTCACTTTCCTTAGGTAGTGAGTCATTGCTCTGGTCTATGTAACACAAGGGTTTATGTTTGGATTCATGTTATGACTTGTTTGAGAGACATTTGTTATCACTCTCTTTTATTTGGATATGTATGAGATTATGTGATAATTGACCTTGGTGCCTCGTACTTGTGATATGATTGATAGTATAGGATATCAATCATTTATATTATATTGATGAATTAATTATTCCGTTGTGAAACGCATGTTTCCTATTTTTATTTTGAAAACGTGAATTTGAATACTTGTTATGAGCATGACCAATATGCAATTTGATATGTTGAATGTTATGAAAAACAAATGTGACACCCTTTTGTATGTGTGCATTCTAAATACTCTGATGTATGATATATTTATTATGGGATAGAAAAGGGGTGTTACAAAATATGCTTTACCAAAATTGTTGTCAATCATAAAATCACATACCTAACAATTGAAGGGTGAGAAAAAGACAAGATAGATGGGTTTGAATTGGTTTTTTTTAACAAGATTTAATCTTTAAAAATTATTTCATAGACTAACTAGAAAAAATAAGACTAAAGAAAGAATAAAATCAATCTTTTGGTTTATACAAGCTCACCTTCAAAAAGGCTACTCTTGTTCATCCTCCATGGTGATTTTGCCTTCAACAAAGACTTAATTCACTAATATCAACATATTACATATGCACGAACTACCCTTTGGTGACTCACAACAATCATCTAAGAGTCTCAACATACACCTTAGCTCTCTCAAGTCTACAGAATAACAACATAGTCACTTGAGCCAATAATCAATTCTAGATATAATTATAACCAACTGTGTTTACAATGTTCACTTCTAAAAAAGTATATTAACACAACAATGAAAAGAAAAGTCTCTAATACAAATAATGAGCAACAACTCTTTGTATTGAGAACTCTAAGATAAACATAAATAATGAGCAACAACTCTTTGTGTTTAATCCCTAATATCTTAACACAATAATGAGCAACATCTCTTGTGTTCTTGATATTTCTCTAGAAGAATATTTTTGAATGAATATTTGAATAGTGTTTCTTCTTTTCTCTTGAAGTTTTTTAGTATTTTAGTAATTTGATTCAAGCTTGATAATATTGAGTAATTCATCAATATTCAAATGTTGGGGAGGTCTCTTTATATAGACTTTTAAAAATAGACTATTTCTTGTACATAAACGTTATTTTCACTTGCCAACTACAATAACGATAACATTTCATCGTGGGAGACAAAATAGTACAATACGTAAGCATGTAGTGGAATTTGAAGCATATTAATTGTACTATATTCTTCGTGGCTAAGTTTCTTAGATCTTATCTTCTGATGTTTTACTTCTGGCTTGATGTAATAAGCTTGGAAGATATCTCTTTTTGATTTTTTATCCCTCTCTTCTTTGTTCGATTGATTCTGATATAATGAATGAAAATGATCTAGAAGATGATTCATTGTTGTAGAGTTAGAGTCTTTTAGATAGTTTGATATTGTCTTCAGATATATAAGCAACAACTTATCTAATGAACAATGTCTTGTTTCAGAGCGAAAGCATTTTTGATCTATACGTCTTAATCTGATCTTTAATTTGTGATTACATTTTTTCTGCATTGCTTATCAGATGCCTGATTACTGAAGCAAAAGGTTATGTTAGTACATGCCAATTTATGATTCATACATTTTGATCTGATCCTTGAATCTTGACTTCTGATCTTGAATTATAATGTTGAGCTGGAAGCAAAAGCTTATGTCAGCTACATCTGATTTTGATATTTTGTTTTCTGACCAAAATCTCTTTCTTTGGAAGCGCGTGTGATTTCTGATATGAGAGTGGCGCTTTTTTAAGAACACCTTGGATTCCCTTTTTGAATAATATTCAACATTCCTTAGAACTGCTGATGTTTCTTTAGTGACAGTTACAATAGTTCTTCTGATGAGTGCAATAGTATTTCTGATGATATCTTTTAGAAAGACTATCATAGATCTTTGGCACGAATACACTTGAATAAGCCGCTTCGTAGATGAAAAATGAGAACATATAGAAGGGGAATATATGTCAGGTAAATATATTAGACATACACAAGGAAGAGACCGACTGAAGCAGACTCACTAGGGGAAAGATATATGGAATGGTAAAATCGTCGATCGAAGACGAATTCACGGGGAAAGAGGCCAACCAAAAAGGGATTCTAGCAAGGATTTCCAGGATACGTTGGGCTTGAATAGGTTGAAAATGTGCAAGAAATACAATATCCCTTAGGCCAAAGGCGGGGTGCAATTCTTCAAGAGTGGCAATTCTCTAAATTAATACACACCAAGTATGGATACTCAAACAATTGAGAAGCAAGAAAGGTTAGACACCGACTCTTACTCGTACTCTAACTGCAGAGGAAAACATAAGTAAGATGACTAAAATAAGAATTTGAAAAAAGCAAGACGCTTGGTAAATGAATTGAATTTAACAATGTAAGAGACTGACACAGGGTCAAAAATGCAGATAGCAGCAACAAGAAGATATGTGTTGAGGAAAATCTGTGGGGAATACCACTTGGAATTTTTTTATGGATATAATTCTTTGGAGACGTAAAAGGTACTCGGGAAAGATAATTTAATCTGGCTTATGCTTAGATGCATGTTTGAGAGATTTTTTTTAGCATAATGCTTCATATATCAATGGAAATGCTATGTGCTTTTGAGGATGCAATGCAATGATGATTACTATATGCAAGGTGTCGAAGCAAAGATGTTTGTTGGAACTCAATGGATAGAATCCCGTCTTCTGACTTCTGCTGAAGGAAACCAGTAACTAGGAATTAAATCTTGATCTCTAATGAGGATGACAATCATGACTTGAGTTGGAGATAAAGATCCTTAACTTCTGATGGAGAAATGCCAACACAGACTTTGGTCTCTAATGAGCTGAGGATAATGATTCTGACTCCCCGACATGCCCTTCAAATTCACTCGTTGTTTAGCTTGCGTCTGGACTTAACCTGATTAATTTTGAAGTAGAGGAATGCCCCTGCATAATGCCTTACCCCACTCTACAGGGACTTTGAAGAAAATAGCCTCGAGAAGGCTTCCTGAGATTTGTACCATCAATTTAATTTGCCCTAGTGTTATAAACTTGGAAACACTGCCCCTGACTAACCAAAGGTAAATAAGGTTTCAACCATGCTCGAATGAATGCCCCTGGTTGCTCAGCCCTTTGAGAGATTCTTCGAATCTCGACATAAATGCCCCAGATTGACTGAACTATTACTCAACAGAGTATTAACTTGCTCTTTTCTCCTTAGGGTGATTGACTTACGTCTTGAAAGCAGGCTACTTCACAACCTTACTTCTCAACTCGAATCGTTTTGTGCTCAATCAGATACTTGAAGCAATATGTCCTTCGGGACAATCAAGCTTTCACCTAAGGCTCATTATGCAAGCTCACTTGATGTTTAAGCACTTGCTTATATGCAAATAATGTTTTATTCTACGAATGATAATTCTAATGCAAAGTTCATGTTTTTCTTAAAGTTAAAGAAACTTTTATTGAAAAGATATCGAGACATTGAATTTTTTTGTAAAATATTGAGCGATACCAACTCAAAAGTTTTAAGGCTCAAAATATTTGGTTCCCTCCTATTCTCCGTGATGTTCTCCAATCCTAGGTTCATATAACTTGATGCGAGCATTCATCTCTTGAGAGAAGTTTATGATGCGGTTAAGGAGCATGCTTTAAACTTTCCTGGAAAAGGCATTTCATTGGCAACCTTGTTGGGGATTCTTTTTGGATAAGAATACTGTCCTTTGATGATCTCTTTTTGAGGAGAAAAAGACTTCTTTAGCAATTGTTTTATCTTTTAGAAGTCGAAACACTCATGGAGAAAACTGTTGAAGTTCTTTCTGTGATCATAGTTCAAAGGAAAATTCGCTTTTATTTCAAAATTTTGAAGTAAAAATTCATTTAAAACTTCTTCTTTTAGTTTCAAAAGTGATTTTCACAAGAAAAGCGTTATTTTGCAAAACAGAATAAAGCAAGAATTGCAAACAAATGGGCACAAGGCTTAAATTTTATTGATAGAATGGTAATCAGCCAAAGGTGTGATTCCATGAACTATTTACAAGAGTTGGAAATGATAATTTATTGGGAAAAGACTACATTGAAAGCAAATAACCGTTATTATCCCTAACAACTTTGAATTCCAACTGTGCCTGTTGCTTTAGAATATTTGGCTGAAGATCCGTTGATGGAAGATTCTTCAGATTGACGATACGGACTGATGCAGTTACTTTGTCATTTTGATCCTTAATTTTTGCCTAGATTTCCTTTTCAGGTTTTCAATCTACCAGGATAATTTCTGTTTATTGTCTCTAATTTTTGCCTAGACCGCCTTTTCAGGTTTTCAGTCCACCGAGACGCTCATTTTTGCCTAAGCCGCCCTTTTTGAGTTTTTGACTTACCGAAATGTTTTTTGTCTTTTAGACAAAGTATTTCTTGATCGCATCAGCATTCACAGGATGCGAGAGTTCATCACCGTCCATGTGAGAGTCATAGCACCAAAAAGCTTCTTTGACGATGTACGGGCTTCGTAATTAGGAGTCCATTTTCCCTAGAATCGTTGAAAAGATGTAATCTTTTTAAGCACGAGGTCGCCTTCTTGGAATTCACGAGGTCAAACCTTTTGTCTTTCTTCATCCTTCTTTGATATAATTGTCCGTGACACGAGCGGTCGACGCTTTTCTTCAATTAAGTTCACCGATCGATTCGCTTTGACACCATTCGCCCTCGATAACTTAGTTTCCATGAGAACTCTCATTGACGAAATCTCAACTTCTACGGGAGCACTGCCCATGCCGTATACTAGAGAAAAGGAGTTTCCGTCAAGTACGTATCAAGTATGATACCCATGCAGAAAATGGCATTTCGTGCCGCCTTGTAGGTGATGACCATCTTCGACGATCTTTTGATGTTCTTGTTGGCGCTTCCACGGCCTGCTCATCTTTGGCCGATAAGGAGATGAGTTATGATGCTCGATCTTGAATTCCTCACACAGTTCTTTCATCATTTTGTTGTTCAAGTTCGATCCATTGTCTGTAACGATCTTACTTGGAACTCCATATCGGCAAATGAGATTGTCTTTGATAAACCTCACAACCACTTGTCTTGTAATGTTGGCGTAAGATGCTGCTTCGACCCATTTGGTGAAGTAATCAATAGCCACTAAATTTAAGCGATGTCCGTTGGACGCTTTTGGTTCGATCATCCCAATCATGTCGATGCCCCACATGGAGAAAGGCCATGGAGAAGAGAGAACGTTGAGTAGAGTTGGTGGCACATGGATCTTATCTGCGTAGATATGGCACTTGTGACATCTCTTGACGTGTTTACAGCAATCAGATTCCATTGTTATCCAATAGTATCCTGCTCTCAAGATTTTTCTGGACATTGCATACCCATTTGAATGGGTTCCAAAGGACCCTTCATGAACTTCGTGAATTATCATGTCTGTCCTGCCCACACATCCGCAGCATGTCAAGTTTCTTTTGTATAGCACATCTTCATTCAGAAGAAATTTCTAGAAAGCCTCCTTAGAGTTTTCCTATCTTTGTGCGATGCCCCGAGTGGGTACTCCTGAGTTTGAAGGAAGCGTTTGATGTCGTGGAACCACGGTTTATCATCGATGACTACTTCAGTTGCAAACATATATGTAGGTCTTTCAAGGCGTCTGATACGGATCTTAGGGATATCGTTCCAATGGTTCACTTTGAACATGGAAGATAGGGTAGCCAAGGTGTCTGCCATTCGATTCTAATCTCGAGGGATATGATGCAGTTCAACCTTGTTGAAGAAAGTCAACAAACGTCTTGCATAATCTCTGTAGGGAATAAAACCAAGATGATGAGTTTCATACTTGTCTTTGATTTGATTGATCACAAGGGCTGAATCTCCATATATGTCAAGGATCTTGATCCTCAAGTCGATGGCTTCTTCGATACCCATGATACAAGCTTCATATGGGAACCCTCGGGAGTGATGATGACTGCCCCAATTCCATTGCCAAAAACGTTAACTGCTCCATCAAAGATTAAGCCCCATCAAGATTCTGGATCAGGACCTTCTTCAGGTAACGGTTCGTCACAATCTTTCATCTTTAAGTACATAACATGCTCGTCAGGGAAGTCAAACTTGAGAGATTGGTATTCGTCAATCGGTTGACAAGTCAAGTGATTGGAAAGAATGCTTCCTTTGACCGCTTTTTGAGCACGGTACTGGATGTCATATTCAGATAATAACATCTGCCATCGAGCAATTCTTCCTCTTAAGGAAGGTTTTTCAAAGACGTACTTGATTGGACCCATTTTGGAGATTAACCAAGTCATGTGATTGATCATGTACTGGCAGAGACGTTTCGCAGCCCACACCAAAGCACAACATGTTTTCTTGAGCATGGAGTAACGAGTTTCACAATCTGTGAACTTTTTACTTAAGTAGTAAATGGCATGCTCTTTCTTACCGGTTTCATCTTGTTGTCCAAGCACGCAACCTATGGAATCTTCTAGCACGGTAAGGTACATGATTAATGGTCTTCCTTCAATTGGAGGAATCAATATTGGAGGTTTACACAGGTATTCCTTGATACTGTCAAACGCTCTTTGGCAATCTTCTGTTGTCCACACAACCTCTTGAGTTTTGCGGAGAAGTTTGAATATCGGCCCACAAGTAGCAGTCATTTGAGAGATAAACCTGGAGATGTAATTCAATCGTCCAAGAAATCCTCTTACTTTCCTTTCTGTATGTGGTGCAGGCATTTCTTGAATAGCCTTAACTTTGTCAGGATCAACTTCAATACCTCTTTGACTGACGATGTAACCTAAGAGTTTTCCAGACCTTACCCCAAAGCTGCATTTGTTAGGATTCAGGTGAAGCTGAAATTTCCTTAGTCGCTGAAATAACTTTAAGAGATATTCTATATGATCTTCTTCAGTGTCAGACTTTTCTATCATGTCATCTACGTAGACTTCGATCTCTTTGTGCATCATGTCATGAAAGAGAGTAGTCATTGCCCTTTGATACGTTGCGCCTGCATTCTTTAATCCAAATGGAATTACTTTGTAGCAAAATGTGCCCCATGGCGTGATGAAAGATGTCTTCTCCATGTCTTCGGGAGCCATTCTGATCTGATTATAGCTAGAGAAACCGTCCATGAATGAAAAGACGTTGAACTTTGCAGTGCTATCCACTAGCATGTCGATATGCGGTAGCGGTAAATCGTCTTTTGGACTAGGTTTGTTCAAGTCCCAGTAGTCAACACACATTCTGACCTTTCTGTCTTTCTTGGAGACAGGCACTATGTTGGCTAACCATTGAGGATATTCAGAGGTGACGAGGAAACCTGCATCGAGCTGCTTTTGAACTTCCTTTTTGATTTTATCAGCCATGTCTGGGTGAACTCTTCTCAGTCTTTGTTTAACTGGCGGACACTCCGATTTTAATGGCAAGTGATGCTCCATGATGTTGGTATCTAAACCTGGCATGTCTTGGTAAGACCAAGCAAACACATCATGTATTCTTTGAGAAGATCTATCAGTTTGCCCTTTACGTTGCTGTCGAGTAGAGCTCCGATGTTTACTTCTTTTTTGTCTTCCTCAGAACCTAAGTTGATTGCTTCTAAAGGCTCTTTGTGGGGCTGAATGATTTTTTCCTCGTGCTTAAGTAGTCGAGAAATATCATCCGGGATCTCTTCTTCATCTTCTTCCTCGGCGTCGAACACAGGGAATTCAAAGTTGGGAGAGAGCATAGAGTTATTGCGTTCAATGGATTTGTCCATTTGCTAATCTGCATGTTTGATTTATGTTTGATTAATTAACTCTTTTTTTTTATAGAAAAAGTTAATGTGAAAGTGTATGCAGATCATTTATTATATTTTGATTGTTTGTTTTTATTTGGGTTTTTTAGGATTACCATTTCCAGAAAAAGGGTAAAAACGAAAAACAAACACAAAATGTGGAATCAAAACGACGCTTTTACTTATGATTCACAATATGAAACAGGGCCCTAAATACAAACTCATTTGTCTTAGGCAAGACAAAGAGAAATTATTTAAAATCTAAACCCTATAAAAACATCTCTCCGCCTTGGGCGAGGCGAGAGTTCAAAATAAAAGCAAGATAAACTACTTAGAACTATGAACATCAGTCTGAGCTTTAACAGGCTACCAATAGTGGCGAACTCCTTAGAAGTCTAGATACTCTGGTAGTTTTTACTTTGGCTTATTTCTTGTGTAGACTTTGGTCGTTGGTCGAACAGGCTTTGAAGACTCTGGACAGTTGACCTTGCCTTTTGTGGCTGCTGAAGCGATCTTCTTCTGCTTGATTGACAGGTCGAGGGGGGCGTAGAATGCAACATATGTGCTTTCAAGTGGCATGTATTCTGGATTCTTAGGATGTTTTCCCCAATCTTCTGAGTGAAGAGACTCATTATCTGCGACATTTTCCAACTCATTCCCATGATTGTCTTCCTGCTCTTCTTCGGCAATTACGTTGACGTAGTAATAGTCAAAATCTGTTTTAACAAACTCGGCAGGCGTTTTAAAGCAGAGATCTTCATTTGGGATCTCAATTTGATGATGAGATCGAGAAGATGTGTATAACTCTTATGGTTGACTAGGATACTCAAAAGGATCGTCCCATCCAGTTGGTTGGATGTCTTCAATTTTGATTTTTGAGCTTTCAGGTGCAGTGTATCTCACCATGTAGTCAAACTTTCCACTTGGTTCTCCCAAGGTATCCCAAACTTCAGAAGGGATAGGTGGATTTTCATTCTCATTCTTTTGTAGGAACATGCCTTTGAATTGGTATGTCGGAGGATAAAACGGCGCGTACGACTCTTCCTGGGACATATATTCAGAGCTATTAAGATAAGTGATCCACTCTTCGGATTCGGAGAGATTGTCTTTATCAACACGAACATAATCCTCTTGAAAAATGACGTTTGCTTCGGGAATTTCTGAGTTGATATCTGAGACTAAAAGCGCATGCGGATAATGCCCTACCATATTCACGTCATAATCATTCCTGTTTCTGAAGATCTGAATATCGCCAATGTCTATTAACCGTTGAAGGTCTGCTCTCACGGTCGAACATCCTCGAAAATTCGTGAAGCAGATTCTGCAGGCTGTGTAGTCATGTTTAGCGCAAGCGCCCACTGTACTGAATGTATCATGGAGTTGTACCAAGCTTTCTCTTATCATATTTATGTTAGTGATAAGATACCGATCTGTATTTCTTAGTATCAAATTCATGGTATGTCCACTATGATTGGGAAGTGGATTTGCTTGTACATTTGGATTTGCATTCCTGAAGCAGAGAAGATTAGCCCTTACTAACCTTTGTACTTCGGCTTTCAGTGTTATGCAGTGCTCGAGATCATGACCCGGTGCCCCTTGATGAAAAGGGCAAGACATATCTGCTTTGTACCACCAAGGTAACTTGTCTGGTACCGGAGGTGGTGACCTGGTTTGCACAAGATTCCTTTCTATCAAGGCAGGATATAATTCCGTGTATGTCATCGGAATTGGGTCAAACTGCGAGATTCGAGGAGTACGGTTCTGATTGTTGAATTGTTGAGCCTATTGTCGAGGCTGTTGAGTTTGCTGGAATTGCGGGGTAATTCCCTTGTTTGAACTTGCATTAACAACTGGTGCTATTATGGCTACCTATTGTCGGTGACTGACATTTTTCCTTTGTTTCCCACGGGATACCATTCCAACGTCATGTTCTTTCTTCTTCGGGAAACTAGTTCCGACTCTCTTGGTTCCGCTTGAAGACCCCATTTCTTTGGTTAGGCGTCCTGTTCGGACTCTTTCTTCTAGTCGCATCCCTATGCTTACCATTTCGGTGAAATCTCCGGGAGCGTTGGCGACCATGCGTTCGTAGTAAAATGGGCCAAGAGTGTTCAGGAAAACCTTGGTCATTTCCTTTTCTTCTAACGGTGGATTAACTTGGCCAGCAATTTCCCTCCAACGTTGGGCGTATTCTTTGAACGTCTCTTTTTTCTTTTGAGACATAGAATAGAGTTGATCTCGATCTGGAGCCATGTCCAAATTGAATTTGTACTGTTGGACAAAGGCTTCACCTAGGTCATTGAATGTCTGGATATTTGCAATATCTAGTCCCATGTACCATTTCAGCGCGGCACCGGTGAGACTGTGTTGGAAATAGTGAATGAGCAATTGTTGATTGTCATTATATGTAGACATCTTCTTAGAGTACATTGTAAGATGACTCTGCGGGCAGGAATTTCCTCTATATTTTTCAAAATTGGGGACTTTGAATTTAGCGGGTATCCTTACACGAGGAACTAGGCATGGATCGTGGGCATTCTTCCCAAACAATTCCTTTCCACGGATTGTTTTGATCTCAAGCTGCATCTTATGGAATTGTTCCTGGAGATTTTCCATTTGGCCACGAGGATTCGTGTTGTCGCCTGGGTTATGATAGACTTCTTCGTCCGCAGTAGCGTGAACTATAGAAGCTGAGTTTGTCATGATGGTTGAGAATCCGTCATAGTGACTTGAGGAAAAGTTACTCCGTGCTGCGGAGTAAATGCTGAGTTATGTAAAGTAGGAACCTCAATCGTGGTTGCCTGTACTTCAGAAGTGGGTTGACGAAATCCAATGCCGAAATTGAAAGGCATGCCCCATGGATAACCTTCTGACATACTGAAGAGAGGATTATTGACTGCAACAACTGAAATTGGAGTAGTAGTGATCTCTGAAATCGTTGCTTGATTTTGACTGTTTAATGTTGATTCCTGATTTTGTGTAGTTGCCAACGAGCTTACCAAAGAAGTGAGTCTCTCCACCTCTTCCTGAAGTGTTGTCACTGTGCCACGAAGCTCAACATTTTCTTGCTCAAAATCTTCCATTGCTTTTCTCCTATTTGCACGAGTATTGTATCTGCGAGTTGTCTGTGAGCATAGTCGAGAAACTCTAAGACGAGACAGCTTGACGATCTTTCTCTCTGGAAAAAATTACAAAATATAAGACTCTAAATAACAAACTCGATATGCAAAGTATGATGCATGATTATGAATGCAAAGAGAAAAGAATTTACGCTAAAAGAGAAATTTCTAGTAAATATTTGGATGGAAAACACTTATTTTATTAATTATTGAAAGAAGATTACAACAAAAACTTTTTGGAGCATAACTCTTACAATGATAAAATAAATGATAAAGCTAAAGCTAAATTAATTAATCGTCTTCGTCTGATGAAGAACCAAATGCTTGATGCAGCTTCAACTTCAGGATTTCCTTTCCATAGTAAGCTTTCAGTTCAGCTTTCTCGGCTTTAAGCTTGTTGATGACTTTCTTCCACTCGTCAAGAGCAGGATTGTTGGTTGTCATTTCCTCAAGCTTTCTTTTTCTTTCTTTGATGTATCTTTTGGTCGCGTTATCTTTCTGACGAATCTTCTCTTATTTCTCCATGAGCCATTCATCTTGGAAGTAGAGCGTTTTCTCATGATCTTTGATCTGCTTCTTAAGCTTCTCATTCTCAAAGTCAATCTTATGAAACTTGTCTTCCAAAGCTTATTTCTCTAGCCTCATCTTGGACAAAGCTTCTTGGTATTCTTCCATAGTCTCAACGGGAAAGGTGGTCGATTTAGACACTGCTGAGAACATGGGTTCTTCATAAGCATAAGGCATTCGGAATTCCTTCACTCTTTTCTTTACCCAAGAAGTGTAGATTTCCATGGCTACACAATTCCTTGCATTACCCTTTTCTTTCCTTCGGATGTGATGCCAAGCTCTTATCATTCTGGCTTTCAAACCTTGGGAATCTTCCCCTTCATGATAAAAGTAGCTTTCTACTGTAAAACCAAGGGGTTTACTGGAATTTGCATACCCGAGTTGACGTCTTGCCAAGAATGGGTTGTAGTTGATTCCTCCTTTCGTACCGATGAGAGGTACGTTGGCATACTCTCCATAACTTTCAATAATTTCCATCTCATTATTTGCCAACGTACACCAATGGATATCGTCGTTTGTAAGAGACATGAGTCTTCGAGACCAATGCCAACCGTTTTTGTTTTCACGGAAGATAGGAGATTTAGGGAAGTGTGAGACAATCCCTTTGAATAACAAAGGTACACAACACACAATAGTTCCATCTCCTTGACGATTCCTATGATGAATGGAGAAATACGTGTCACCAAGCAAAGTGGGAACGAGATTTCCAATTAGAAAGATCCTTATGGCGTTGATATCAACGAAACTTGGGACGTTGGGAAACAACACCAATCCATAGATGAGCAAAGCTAAAACAGCTTCAAAGGCTACCATGCTACCGGCTTCAGAGAATTTAAGAGCCTTCTCCATTAGGAACTTTGAAGTTAGTCCTAAGAGTTTTCCTTTGGTAGTTAGGTTTTTGTCTATCTCAGATTTCTTTAAGTGAGTCATTATCGCAATGAATGGTGACTTAGGAATGGCTTCCAAACCATTGAAAGGCACCTTATCCATCGAGATACCTAGGATGTGTACGCACTTTTCCAAAGTAGGCATCAACCGATAATCGGGAAAGTGAAATGATAAACCGGATCGTAAAAACGAAAGTTTTGAGAATTCCTTCATCAACGTTAGTGTTCGTGACGCTTAAAAGAGTTCCATAGCGTTTCAAATCGAGGGATCTTCTACCAAGGATGCTAACTCTTTAACTTTCCTACATCAGGAATTCTAAAACTGTATTTCTTGGTAAATCTTCCTCTGACGTCCATCACTCAAACCTAAAATATTTACAAAGAAAAATCTCTAAATTCTTTGGAAATGGGAAGAGAAATGAAGTTTTTTTTTAATGAATGCATGAATGCCACAAAGATTCAAACATGGTTAGTAGTTATACACATGTTCAAGCGTTTGAAGTCACGAGCATGAGGCCAACGATAAGAACCAAACATGGGTAGGTTCTAAGGGCTTATTCATCTGTGAAACGGGTTCTACTGATAATACAGGTTCAACGCTTCTCTTTGAAATATTATCGGATTTGTTGAATACTCGAAGTCCAATAATATTTTTCAAGAAAACTCGCCTGATCGTAGTCTCGCATGACAACTATTCTAAGCTTACGCCTGAATAGCTTCTGCACTACATCCTAAATGGCCAGGATGGGTTATGTGTTCTACTGACCACTCACCGTTAGTTCTCTCGAAAGCAAAATGTCTTTGCAAATACTTGCTAAACACAAATACTCCCAAGACAACCTCCAGAGAGGATCTCAAATTAACTCGTAAGTAATGAAACTTCCCACAAGTTAATAGGACTATACCCCACCTAGATCTTAAAATGTTTCTTAAATCCGGTTATGATTTCTTTCCATCGATGAAATCGCAAAACACACAAAAAGAAAACAAACATATGCACATATGAAAGCTTAACCCTTTTTTTTTTCTTTTTGAAAACAAAAAAGCTTGGTGCTCTTTAGCAGAGTCACAATATTGTTTTTGAAAATAAAAGTTTAGCGTACTCCCCAGCAGATTCTCTGGCTCGAAACGATTTACTCTTTTGATTTGTTTATAAAGATGCCGCGAGCATCTAGCTTTATTATTTCCAACACAAGAAAAATGATTATGAAAAGGGAAAAGCGCAATACCTCAATTGATATGATATGCATTACGACTAGCGCGAACTAGACGCAACGCATTGGGGAGATTCCTAGCAAGGGGGTTTGTTATATAAAGGGAATAGATGTGGCACCCTAAATATATATAGTTATCTATAGCTTTATATATGAATAGTTTGATATGTTTGTGTGTTTTAAATTGTTATTTCTTTGTTGGGAAAATTTCTCCCCTGGATTTTAAGAAAGGTAGATTATGTGGGATCCTAGGTTTTGTTATTATTGTGCTCGCAAAGATCATTGGGATCTTCTACATACATATCCCTTAATGGGAATCAGAGCATTTGTAGCTCGGCTCTAAGGGTAACTATGGTTTGTTTGGTTTGAGGGAGAAAGAAGTTTGCTCGCCAAGGATGAGACCTTGTGCCTACGTATTCTCAAAGGGATGTTGAGAAAGTCAGAGCAATCGTAGTTCCCACTTATGCTAGTGGAAGCAACGGGAGTTATTAAGAGACAAAGACAAATGTCATCTTAATGAAAAATGTATCTAATCTATTTCATCACATACATTTTGAAAGGTTGATTGATTGAATCTTTCATCGTAAGTTATAGGTGTTTTGCTTGAGTGTACAAGCGTTACCACTTACGAGTTAAGAAAGATGTTTGAAAAGATGATTGAATCTTTTAATTGTAAGCATTAGGTGTTTTGCTTGAGTGTAAAAGTGTTACCACTTACAGTTAAAAGATGTTTTTTGTTTGAAAAAGTGTTTGAAAAGTATTTGATTGTATGTGATGTGATAGATGAGATACTTCTTCCATAGAGATGATAAATGTCTAAATCTCGAGGAGAAATTGATTGGATTAGGGGGATGCTTTTAAGAAACCCATGGGTCCTTGTATTGTAAGCCCAAGAGAAGGCATTCTGAGGGTCATCGAGGGTTCTTGTATTGTTAGCCCAAGAGAAGGCATTCCGAGGGTCATCGAGGGTCCTTGTATGAAGCTCAAGAGGAAGCTATAGGGTATGGATGGATTTGGCTTTAAGAGTGGTTTCACCGGGAAACCATCCTCTTAGGATTCAAGAGTGATTTCACTGGGAAATCATACTCTCAGGGTTCTATCCTAGCGCGGGAAATCATACTCTTTCTTGTTTGATGCCCAAAAGAAGGCTAAACTCAACGAGGAGTTCTTTTGAACGAAGCCCAAGAGGAGGCTAACTCAGTAGGGGAGTGTTGTCTTATATTAAGCCTAAGCGGAGGCTAAACTCAATGAATGAGTTTTCTTATATGAAGCCTAAGAGGAGGCTAACTCAAAAAATGAGTTATCTTGTACAAAGCCCAAGAGGAGGCTAAAGGGAACCTAGTTGTTAGGCTAATTGTTATGTTATAACTGAACAGTTATATAAACAAGTGTGTGATGTGTATTCACAAGAGTTTATGAAGGAAATATAAACAAGTATATAAAACGAGCGTTTAAAGCAAGTGTAACTTGAATATATACAAGTTTGAATGTGTACAAGGGAATGAATATGTACACGAAGGGGTGTTTATGTACAAGGAAATGAATATGTACATAGGAGGGTTGGGACTTACACCGTGAGGGAGGTCCATTAGTTTAAGAGGAGTTTCATAGGGAATAATTCTTCTCTTAATACCAATGGAATTAGTGTATAAACAAGCGAATGAAAACAAACGAAAGAAGTTTGTTTATGCTTGGATATTTACAAAGATGATGGAATATGTACAAGGAAATTTAATATGTACATAAAAGGATTGGGACTTACACCGTGAGGGAGGCCCATGATCAATTAAGAAATTCGAGGAAAAAACTGGTTCGGTTTTATCTTCAAATGGAGTCGATCATGGAAAAAGGTGTGTAAGTTTGTTGAAAAGTTTTTGAAAAGGTTTTGAAAATGATTTTGAAAAGTGAAGTATATTCACAAGAAGTTTTTGAAAAGATTTGAGTTTGAAAGTTTGAAAGAAAACATCTTTGAAAAGTATTTAAAAAATACTTAAAATGTTTCATTTTTGACTTAATAAAAATATAATCAAAAGAAAATATTTTTGGATTTTTTTTGAGATAATCATAAAATAGGTATATTAAATGACAAGTATGCAAAAAATCATCTCAAAATGAGAAGTTTTGATTGATTTTTGAAAATGTTTTAAGTTTGCTAGAAACTTGAGAAAAAAAGAGTTTTTTGGTCCTAAGGAGGTTTGAACCTTGGACATTTGACTTAGAAATGAAGATTTTCCATTGAGCCATTTGTTAAACTTGTCATTTAATCACCTTGTTTAGAAGGAATTTTGAAAAAAATAAAGTTTGAAAATGTCCAGAAATTGGACTTCTGAAGGGTTCAGAAGCTGCTTGCTTCTGGAAGATCAGAAGCTAGCTGGCTTCTGGAGCATGAGAAAGGAATGCTGGAGCACTATGGCTATCAGTTTTTGGAGCGAGAGAAGGCTTCTGGCTGCAGTTTTTGGGGCGTATGGGTTAGCATGCTGCTTCTGGCTGCTAGAGAAAGCTTGTTTTTGGGCTAGAAACATTAGAAACTTCAAGTTTCTAAGGATAGAAGTACTAGAAGTACTTCTGATCATAGTGGAAATGGAGAGCTTCAGGGGGGCCAGAAGCTTCAGAAGCACTTCTGGAGGCTGAGCCCCAGAAGGACTTCTGGAAGAACAAGCTCCAGAAAGCTTGTGTTTCCTTTTAATAAAAAAAGGTTCCAGGGGGATTCAAACCTTGGACCTTTGGCATGGCAAGTGATTTGAAAAGCGCGCTGACTACCACTGGGGTGGCTATACATAACTTAAACTAGAAATATATATTTTAAACCCAGCTTTTAAATTTCTGAAACCAACTTCATCTTCTTCGTGAAACAGGCGCGACATGGCCATGGCTTCTAGATTCGAATTTCTTGATTCTTGATCAATTTTAAAAGTTTAAAATACAATTATGTCTAGATTTTCATCACGATTCTGACCATGTATTTTGTTAACATTATTAATCAAAGATGAACACGAATTTTGTTAATCCCAATTTGAACCCTAACTGGAAAAATGATTAATTCTCTAAACTCAGTTGATTTTAGTTCAAATTAAAGACCCAGATAACTTTAGTGATTGAATGTCTACATTTTCCTTTTCAATTTTAAAGCTAAAAGTGCATGAATGGAGGAATCAAAGTTTGAGAAACTCACCTCTTGGTATGAAATACTAGTTCGAGCTAGACAACTTCCAGATGCAAAGGAAGGATTGCTTTAGCTTCCTTGAACCTCCCTAAGTGTGTTCGTACTCTTAGTTTGTCCTGAGGATGGCTAGAAATTTTTGACCAAGTCAAGATGCAACCACTTGAAGTGAGTTTCGATTTTGGTGTTGGAGATGTTACAGGTTAGTGATGATGATTTGGATCACTTCTATGAAGTGTCTGGATGATGTTTAGAGTGTTAAATCACAACTAGCTCGAGCAAATTAAGAGATGGCAAGTTAAGGCACCATTTGCAAGCTTTTGGATTTTTGAAAATGATTATGAGTTTGGGAAGTTCTTGTGATGGTTTTAAGTTTTAGACAACTTCTAATTGATGTTTAAAACATGTTAGAAACCTAAACTTACTCAGATTTTGCAAGGTTTGAAGATTGCAAAATTCTCCTCTTGAAACTTTGAAACTTGGAACTTAAGAAAGAAAGAGTGAAAGCTTGATTATGATAGCTTTGGTGTGATTTGAATTTGAGGAAATGACCTCTATTTATAGGCCAAGAAATCTGAATGACAAGGCATGGCTATCATTGAGAGAAACTTGCAACTTGCTTAAGAGGTAAGAAGGAATCTTTTGCATTTAATGCAAAAGTTACTTTCCTAACCATGGTTAATTTTTTCTCTTTGATTCAATCCACTTCTCAATCATTTAAAACTGATATTTATCAGTTATAATCTACCTCTAGCTTGTGGCAAGGCTTCTAGAAGGGAGATTTGTGAAAAAAGACTTATAATTTTGAAGCATGAACTTGAAATTCCATGATTTTGGAGCTCTATGTTTCAAAATCAAAAGTATAGCTAGACAAAGTGTTTTTGCAAGTTCTTGGACATTTTGGAAATCTTGTAACAAGGGCTACAACTTTCATGTTTTGAGTTTTTTCTGAATCCAAATGGATCTAGGTGAAAAATGGCCTAGAAATTTTTCAAATCTTGACTTTTTGTTGACTTTTTCACATTTCTTGATTTTTTTATGATCATGATGGATTATTTGAAATGTTTTTATGATTGAAAAAGTTTGATCTTGAAAAAGTTGACCAAAAGTCAAAGTTTGACTTTTTTGAGCAGATGAATTTTCATCAGATGGTTCAGAATTTGTCTGATGAAGAAACATGGATTTTTGTAACGTTTTGAATCAAGAAATTAGGTCAAGATGTTGCATTGAAGATGTTAAGATCAATCTCCAAGCAAATAGGTCATTCATTGAGCAGAAAGTCAATGATTCACTATCCTCGATCAAAACCCTAATTGGTCGATTCATGGTAGATCATGAGAAAAAGTTGGGAATCTGAAGATCAAATATTGATGATGGATTAAGATAGGTCAATTTAAGTGAGTGGAAACTCAAACCCTAATTGATCATGTCATGAACAGATGAAATTTTGAAGAAACCCTGACTTTGACTTCTAGAAGCCACGCACGACCTATTCTGTTCTGAAAATGTTATGATGCGGTGATGCATATGTAAGGTGGTATCTTAGGTAAAAAATTGGGGTATGACACATACATCCGATTAAATCTGCTCGGGTCCTTAACCCCGCGAAATCTTCATGCTCCCCCTCGACCAGAGCAAATTCATCCTTTAACTACGCGACTTCGTTGGCCAACAGTTGTTTGTCCTTTCGAGCCACATCACACTCCTCGACAGTCGATTTAAGGTCGACGGATAGTTTCTCTCGAGCCTCATCCCAGTTCTTAGCGACCTCATTCATCTCCTTCAACTTGGTCCCGAGATCCCGAAGCTCAACCTCGGGAGATTAAATGAGTTCGGAATAAGCAGCTTCCATCTCAAAAATGCGCATCCATGTGCCTGCATCCTTAGCAAGAGCTGCCTTTTTGGACGATCGGTCCATTTCTTCCAATATGGAAACTCCGCCCGAGGCAAATTCACGCTCGTATTCTCAAAATAAGTTTGGTCGAGCCAGCAAGGGGGGAGATCAAATTTCCCTTTACCTCTCTCCCTGGTCAGGTCCACCATAACGTCAACTCGAACCCTCTTATTCCTCGAAGGAGTATGTTTAGGGGACAAAGATCCGACCTCCTGACTTGTCAACGACTTCCCCGGACCAGTTTTGGGGGTAACCCCTGGTTCATTCGGTGACCATGTTCCTTTCCCCTTTTTCCTCTGCATTGTTTGTCGTGCGATGCGTTCATGTATGAGATTCATCCTATCTACAACAAAGAAAACTTTGGATTAAAACTGAACAAATCCAGAAACACTCAGCAATAGTATAAAAGGAAAACGGTGCATGAATATTAAATAACAAATCATCTACCCAAATAAGCCTTAGGATCCCCGCTTAGGAAGAGATCCCTCACATTGATGAGCAGAGGTTCAAACACATAACCCCCATATTCTCCTACGAGCGCTCTTCCCCCTTTCCCCATTCGTTGAACTTGGGCAAGACCCTCGACATAGGATGATAGTATACCAAGACTGGCCAAATCTTCTGCATCCAGCTCCTCTTTCGCCCACACGTATCGGTCCGCATTCTGCTTGAAATGCTTCTCCTTCTAGTGAAAATTGAACTTGGACACAAGATGATACACCTGCTCCCCCTTCTCGTTCATCTTAGGAGAACCATCCTCCTTGACAGTGGGAGTCCTCGTGAACATATTAAAAAGGGTCGCTCAGAAAGGATACCCAGCTCCATCGAACTATCCCGCCTGCCTTAGCCGAACTCATTTGGAGGCAGAAGATATGAAAAAACAAGGAGAGGGTAGCACCTATCTCTAAAAATTTGCCTACAATCTCGAACGCCCTAATAAAAGCTATTCCGTTGGGGTGAAGTTGGGACGGAGCCAAGCGAAGGGGGTCGAACACCGCCACCAGCAGATCAGTGAAAGGAAGACAAAAACCTAGGTCTCTGAACCAAATATCAAACACGGGGATATGATCATCCTCATATATCGAGCATATCCAATGCGCAGATGCGGGTATGTACGCGGTCCAATCCCTTCGACTTTCTTCTACGCCCGCATCGTCTTCCTCGATACCATACCAATACACCTTGTCGAAGACCTCGTCCTGACGATCAGTAAAATACGACCCCCTCAACCTAGCATCTGGTGCCATCCAAATTGTTGGATCCTCCTCACTGACCGGAACAACGGAGGGGGTCGCATCCTCGGCCGATAGGGGTTCCTCCTCCAAGACCTCCATCGAGGAACTTTCTCCGTCGGAAGAGAAATCATAATATTCTTGCTCGAGACCCCCAGAGCCTCCACTATCACCTTCACTAATGTCCGTCATAAGTACCTAAAAAATAGAGGAAGTCGGTGAGCTCGATAGAAATGCCAAATCCACCCTTCCACCTCTAGTCAAGTGAAAGGGCTCAGACGATCGAAGATCTTCTTCCTCGGTCAACAACCCTCTCTTGGACAACTAACACTCAAATTCGAATCCCCTTAATTCAAAGGGAGAAACACACAGGAGGCCCCAACGGCGTGAAACACCTGAGGGAGGCAGAATAACTGCTCACCACCAAAAGGGATTCATATTATCTGAAACCCAAACCACATGCAATCCTATGAACAAACGGGATTTTCAAACTTAATCTGACAAATTTGAACAAGAGTTTCGAAAACGTACTATTTGAGAGTGACTGAGGCGTTTGTAACGAATGATCGGGCCACTGACACGGCGGCGGATGGGGCAGATAGTTCTAAAACGCCCTAAACTGATTTCTCCGGATTGATGGATATTGAAGTCGAGCAAGGACGAACAAGATTAAACGAAGAAAAGTCACGAAATGATGTGTCTTCCTCCCTTTTATAGACCCCTGCTCTGCACGTGCGCCTGCATGTACCTAGGGAACATAGGAGATTCATCATTACACCCTAGTCCCTAGGCTTGCCAGGCAATCAATGCACAAGGCTCGAGGCCACGTGGACGAAAAACCTCCAAATCCTCCAACCTTTCATTTCCTCGACAACTCCTCATCTCCCCGGATAAAATGACCTCGATTATACTCTTCAGAATCAAGTCATCCCCCCTGTTGCCAGACGCGACAACTTGGGGGGGGCTACTGTTCTGGACTGCCCGAACACTTGTCGGGCAGGTCATTCCACCTCGTGGTACAATGATCCGCCGAGATCCAATAACAAACTGGGGACTTCCATCTGCCAGTTTCATGCGCCACACGACGTCCTCTGCTTGACACCTATCGAGCAGATATGCAGTTTGTCTCGCTAAGGACTATGCTCGTTATGTCTCTTCTGCTCGACATAACGGCTAGTTACGAGCATCAGCCCGGTCTGACCTGGTCAGCTCGGATAGCTATATTCTTGGATCCGCATATCCAGGCCCAAATATAGCAACCAATGAGAATTCTCCTAAGATCATTATATAAACTCTCATATCTTTGAGGGCAAGGTATCACATTCTTACTCTCAAAACCCTAATATTCACTATTCTCACTTTAAACATTTGCTTACTTTATCATCGGAGTGCCTTGCAGGTACACCACCATTTCCTCAACATCAATCTTGCTCGAAGGATCTTCAATTGTTCTGGACATCTCCAATTCTGATCACCAGTCCAGATCAATTATTATTATTAAAAATAATATTAATTAAGATAAAAAGTAATATCAATATATAAAACTAACATTGCACCCACTCATATTTGTCACTTATACTCCACATCGACAACTTTTTAAAAAAATAGAAAGATCGAAACTTTATTTTGATCAAAATAACCGTTAGACTATGTACAATGGTTTATAAACTCAACATCTTCCTTTTTCACTTTTTATATTCCACATTATCTTATCTTTCTTCCACCTAATAATTCAACACACATTCAATTTTTACTCGTTACAATGATTTTGTTTAATAAAATTCAACACGCTACTCCACCACCATTCACAACACACTAAAAATCTAAATATTCACAACAACCAATAAGAATTTACAAAATATTTTATGTGGTCACACTCCCTCCTCATTCAACATGTTGAATGTTTTAAACACCAATTAATCCACTTCACTTTCAACAATTCAACACCTCATTGCAAACATTCAACTACTCAAAAAATAATTCAACACCTCCATTTACATAGCCTTAGGTATATGATTAGGGTTGGGGTTGTAACTTTTGACTTTTCATCTATTTTAATTATTAAAAAAAAAAATCTAAATTTCAATGTATGAAGTAGAATAGTGCTGACTATATTAAATATAATTATACGTAATTTACATCATAAAAAAATATAAATATTTTAAATTTATATTTTAAAATTTTTAAAATATTAAAAATGAATTTCCTATAGTACATACCGTCATATATTCTAGATAGAGTTACATCACAATTATAATGATATTTGTAATGGTTACAGGGAAGATTGATTTGTACCGACACCCTTCTTTTCTTAAATTTTCCTTAACTTTGATAGTTTGTGTAGGGAGGTGGGGGATCTTTGAGTGTACTCATTTTTGTTCCCTAATACTTCACTAATCCATTTTACTTATAAAATAAACATCACAATTTTTTTTAAAGAAAGCTAACTATTACAATATATTTTATTATTTTTAATCAGTTGAAGGTCTCTCTGATTAATAGTTAGAGAGAGAGTTAGCTGTTAGTAGTTAATTAAAAAAATTATTTAATAGACTATAATTATGAATTTGGAGAGATTGAGATAAAATATAAGAAAAAGTTAATTTCAAATTAAAAAAAATTATATAATTTAAATATAAAATATATTCAAACAATTAAATTATTTAAATTAATTTTATGAATGGATTGATATCTATCCATTAAAAATATATTAATGGATGTATCAGATGAGTTTTATTCTCAATGGATAAATTAGATTTGATTTTTTTAAAGAAGCTTGAGTGGATTCTTAATGAATTGTTTTAATTTATCTATTAACAACTCAACTCATATTTATCAAATTCATCTATTTTATCACCTTTAATTTCATCATGATCTATTTTAATAATAAAATAATATTTTTATTTTATTTCACTCAATTCTTCTTCATTTCATTCCGTTCCACTTCATAATATTCTTTTTTTTTTTACGTATATAATGACGAGGTTTTTTATTGATCTAAATGAACTAATTTTTACTGGCTGAATAAATAAAATGAAATTTCTTCACCCATCTAGTGGACTTCTTCTTCATCCCTGACGAAAACTCAAAAATACCCCCCAAATTTTGTAAGTGCACTTACGAATTCATCTCGGAGGTGGATTTCGCAAGTGCACTTACGAAATAATCCAGAATTTTCTAAAAATAAGGTGAATTTGCAAGTTCAGCTGCGAACTCACATTTTTTTTAAAAAATATCAGGTGAATTCGTAAGTGCATTTATGAATTCACCTTATTTGGTTTACTTCGTAAGTGTACTTACGAATTCACCTTATTTCAGGGTGTTTCGTAAATGCACTTACGAATTTGTCCAATATTCCAAATTTATTAGGATTTTATTTTAAAAACATATTTACTATATATATATATATATATATATATATATATATATATATATATATATATATATATATATATATATATATATATATATATATATATATATATATATATATATATATATATATATATATATAAATCAATTGATATCAACTAAATCAATGCAAAAAATTAATTGTATCTCTTCTTATAGTAAATCACTATTGTGATTAAACATTAATTATTTTATATCATAAATTTACTTTTGTAATTTTTAATTATAAATATAAGTTATTTTTTGTTCATAATAATTCAATTTAATTATATTGTTAGAAATATATTATGCAATTAATGTAAATCAAGTAAATCTAGGCAAAAAAATCAATTGTATCTTTTCATATAGAAATTAATATCAGTAGGATTAATATATTTTTTTATTATATGACAAATTTGATATTGATATCAATTGTATTAATATGTTTTATTATTATAGGCCAAATATAAGTTAGGTTTTAATGCATATATTTTTCTTTTTTTTAGTACGTGAAATCGTATATTAACGTGAAATAAAATCCAATGTTCCATTTTCTATATATATATATATATATATATATATATATATATATATATATATATATATATATATATATATAAATAAATGTCTTTTCAAAATCAAATCTTAATAAATTTGAGATATTGGGCGAATTCGTAAGTGCATTTACGAAATACCCTGAAAGGTGAATTTGTAAATGTACTTACAAAAGTTTTCAAAATAAAAAAGGTGGATTCATAAGTACACTTGCGAAAGATATTTTGAGGTTTTAAGTGGTGTGGGAGAAAACCACTAGGTGTGAGAAGAAATTTCCTAAATAAAATCCAAATTCACATATCTCAATGGACTCTCGTATTCAACTTAGGCTATGTACAATTGGGGTGTTGAAAAAAACTCAATGGTTGAATACTTGCAATGAGGGTTTTGAATAGGGTGTTGAAAGTAAGGTGAATTAATTGGTGTTGAAAACCTTCAACATGTTGAATGTGGAGAGAGTGGGGTCCACAAAATATTTTATAAAATTTTATTGGTTGTTTTGAATGTTTAAATTTTTTGGTGTGTTGTGAATGGTGGTAGAATATGGTGTTGAATTTTATTAAACAAAATCGTTGTAGTGAGTAAACGTTGAATTATTAGGTGGAAGAAAGAGAAGATGATGTGTAGTACTCCATAAAAAATTAAAAAGGGTGTTGAATAATGAAACCATTATACATAGCCTTACCTATACTTTTACCCGTCAAAGCAACTAACCTACTATACTTTTAGTTTTTTTAAAATAAATGAACTTCTGTTGCTTGTTATTAGTCAATTCACAATTCAAACTAGTCGGAGACTCGTGCGTCCACACAGATAAATTCATTTTTATCTTAGATCATTCCTATTTTATAAATATCACTAATAAATATTTACAAATATTTTATTGATTAAAAAAAGATATTGTGATGATACTTATCTATGAAAATAGTGAATTTCATAGATAAAATTCATAGGTGTTGCTAAAATTTACAAATATCATTCTCATTATTTTCTTATAATATAATAATAAATGGATACTTTTAATGATAAAGTTCATGAGTGTTAGTGTTTTAAGTTGGCATCAATTTTGGTAAAACTAGGCTTTAGCAATGTCATGATGGATGTCATGACATTGATTGAAGATAAATCCACCGCTAAGGATGTTAAAAGACATTTCGAATCGAAGCTAAAGTCAGTCTTGGAAATTAGAAAATAGTGATGTTATAACGATGTTATGACATTCTTCTAGAATCTTGTTTCGAGATTTTGAAGTTTGTTGGTGCTAAATATTGTTTTTCATTATTAGAAAGCATGCTCACGTGGTTGCTAGGTTAAACTTAATTAAACCTAAATTGGTTGTTGGAAAGACCATGTTTTTAGGAGTAAATTAAGTGAACCCTAGCTATCTTTATGGAAGCCCAAAGCGAAGTTCGGGCTTCTATAAAAGAAAAGAACCCTTACAACGTGTTGCGCCTTGGAATGTATTGAAGAGATACGACTTATGTTTGTGTCTGTTAGGATTTGTAACAATGGTATTGTGTAATTCTAGTTTCTCTTGTGAGCCAAGCAACTATCAATTGATAAGTGCATTGGACTAGGATTTCTTTAAGGGTAGTTTATCACTCAAAGCTTTAAAGCACGAGTGTTTGTCTCTTGATTAAAGCTTTGAAGCAAGATCAAGATATTTTATTGAAGTGTGTCTTCACAATTCAATTAGTCAATAGGTTGATATCAACTGCGGTGATTGAGGGGAGTGAGTAGGAACTCATATCTAAGTAGGACTTAGGTAAAAGGGTCATTGGGTAGTGATTAAGTGAGAAGGGTCAGGTGTGTTGGTGTAGGGTCTTCAATTGATCTGCTAATAGTGAACTTTCTCCGGCTTGGTAGCCCCGGATGTAGGTTTGTTGAACCGACTGGGTGAACAACTTATTGTGTTATTCGCTAGTATTTCTTGTGTGAATTGCTAACACGAGGTCGGATCTGTGTCATAACATTCTCTGTGACATCAAGTATCTGCTGAATTTCAATTGGTATCGGGCGGGCACCGCTTGTTATTTGGGTGAGATCTAGGGATAATAGTTTCGCGTAATGGATAAAGAAGGAGGATTTGGAGGAAGACCACCTATTCGGATGGGTCTAATTATGATTCTTGGAAGCCTCGTATGGTTGCCTTCTTAAGGTCGGTGGACATTAAAGCTTGGAGAGCTGGCGATAAAGGATGGAAACATCCCACCAAGCTTGAGAAAGATGGCACTTTGTCTTGAAACCCGAGGAGGAATGGAGTAAAGAGGAAGAAGAGCTAGCTCTTGGGAACTCTAAAGCATTGAATGCGCTCAATGGTATTGACAGAATATCTTGATCGGTTCATCAATGTGAGTGGCCAAGGATGTTTGGGACACTCTCGTAACTACTCATGAGGGAACATCCAAGGTGAAGATGTCAAGACTTGATGCTCACTACAAAATTTGAGAATTTGAAGATGAAGGAAGATGAGAATATTCATGAATTTCACATGAATATTTTGGAAATTGCCAATGCCTCAGGAGCACTTGGTGAAAAGATGTCTGAAGAGAAGCTGGTAAGAAAGATTCTCAGATCCTTGCCTAAGAGATTTGAAATGAAAGTCACTACAATAGAAGAGGCTCAAGACATCAGCACCTTGAAGGTTGAAGAACTTATTGGATCCCTTATGACTTTTGAGATGGGAATCAGTGAAACTGTTGACAAGAAAAACAAAAGCATAACACTTGTATCCAACACTGAAGAAGGATGCAAGGTGGAAGATAAAGAGAAGATATGAAGCTATTGCCATGCTTGGAAGACAGTTCAACAAACCGATCGGAGGATTGATCCAAAGTCAAGGTCAAATGTCAAGGACATTCCATCGACATTAGCGGATCTTATGACTCAAGAAGATCCAAGTCGAGAGGAAAGGAAGTCAAGCAAGAAAGTCCAATGTCATGAATGTGAAGGATTTGGACATATTAAAGTGAATGTCCCACCTTTCTAAAGAAACAAAAGAAAGGAATGGGTCACTTGGTCCGATGGTGATTCAGAAGTGAATCGAGGAAGAAGGTGCCAAACTTGTCACCGCTCTCTCGGAGTGTACAACTCGATATGGATTCTAGTGATGAGGAAGTGACATTTGAAGAGCTTCTTGAAAACTACAGGAATGTATAAAAATGGTGAAGCATGTCACAAAATGAGGAAAAAAGCGATTGAGAAGTTGGAGTCGAGAATGTGAAGTTGAAGGGAGAAAGAGGAAAACATGACCACTATAAATCACCTCAATAGTGATATTGTTATGTGAATTCCAAACTTGATCGATGTCTAAGTCTCAAAATGTTGACATGATGCGATAAGTTGGAAGAAATTCTTCACTGGACGAATGCTGAAATAAGCATGGTCTAGGATATGTGGTGAAAAGCAACTGTTGGTGACATTAAGAAGAAGAGACATAGGAAAACAATGTCAAAGCGGTGTCACAACCCAAAACAGAAATGTGTCTAGCTCAAAGCTATGTATTGCAAAGAGATTTGCAAATAACCGTGAATGGAACAAACACAGGAAGTCAATGACAAAGAAGATGTCATACCACAAGCCGGTGAGCAGTGCCACGGGGTATATGAAGACTAAGAAGTTTGTCTATAACAAAAGGAAGAATGGACCTAATGAACCAATGTCAGCAGATGTCACAACATTGGATTCAAACATCAAAATCATAGAAACCGATCCAAAAGTTTCAAAGATGGAGATGTTATTATTGTGGAAGGTTTGGTCACATAAAGTCCACCGCTATAGGCTACATGGGTATCCTAATCAAGTTCCTTATGTGAAACCCAAGTCCAACAAGGCATCACACTCTCACCGGAAGAAGAAGAAGAAGACTACACACGATAGCGTCTTCTCTTAGAGTACCTTCAAGGAAGATTGGTACTTTGACGTTGGGTGTTCCAAACATATTTGGAGACATAAATCTTCTCAACGATGTTAAGCCTCATTCTACCAGCCTTGTTACCTTTGGGGATGGAGCTAAAGGAGAAATCAAAGGTGTTGAAACTCAAACTGTCCGAGTTCCAAACCAGAATGGATCTTCTGGTAAAAGGTTTGATGCAAATCTCATTAGCATAAGTCACTATGTGATATGGGATTCATAGTCAACTTTACTAAGACCGAATGTCTTGTGATTAATGATGAACAAGCGGTGATTATGAGAGGAGTCGATCAAAGGACAAGCTACTTGTGGGAATCGAGAACCCCACTGCCATCTATGTGCTCACAGACAAAGATGAAGAGAAAGTGAAGTTGGGGCAAAAGCGATCACCACACCTCGGAGGAATGAGAAGGATCGGTTCCATAGAGAGTCAAGATTACCAAGAGTCCACATGGGAAAAGAGAAATTTGTGGTAATTGTAATGGATAGGAAATCGAATGTTTCACTCAATGTCGGACATTTGATCACTCTGAAATCAAGCAAAGTACTAGGTTGGAATGAGAGGTTGACCAAGTGTCTTCTTGTCAAATATTACAGAGAAAAGTCTTGGATGATATCCTCGTTGGCGTAAGAGGAAATATCATGGTGACTTTCATCTATGGTAATAACTTAGTATCGAAGAAGTCTCGGACACAATGAAGAATGGCGCCACACTAGGACTATTACCCTTCCACATTTGAAGGTGTCCAAAAGAACAAGTGGAAAAGATGTTGATCAAAGCTTGTGGAAAAGGATTTCATTGGATGTGTCCCTTGAGAAGTAATGTCATTCCTTGGATCAAGAAGCAAAACCATGTGGTCCTATACAATGTTGAAGTGAACTCTCAACGGTGATAGCAATTGTTCTAGGGTGGGCTGGATGAAGCGTATACGATTGAGTATAATGTCGTGGGATGTCATGACTTTGTCCGTGACATTGTTACAAAAGTTCTTGAGGTTAGTCACTTAAGACTTTAAGGGACAAATTGGGATTGTGTCAATATGAGGAGTTGTAGCAATTAAGCGTGCTTACAACAAGGGATAAAATGGACTTGTTTTTCAATTACTCATAAGTGGGTTATTTAAGTATTTTCATCCTCATTTTAAAAAGTCCAAGAATAGGAAGAGACTCCACATATAAAAGTTTCTCCTTAGAGTAGTATCACTCTTTCTTCATCTAAAAGAAACTCGAAATCCCTTGCCATTTTCGCTCTCTCTCAACAACCAACAATGAAAAATGTCTTCATCCTCATCATCATCCCAAAAGAGGCTCTCCATCTCCTCCATGGTCAAGTCGGGAAAATGTTGAATCCATGCAAGTGAAGCTCAAGGTTACTCCATTGCGCAATAGCTCTTGATTCGAAAAAGTTAAGAAATTGCACAAGAAATGCAAGAAGATCACAAGCATCCCCTCGGTAAGACCTCTGCTCCATCATCTTCCGTTCCCCGAAAGAGTGAACCCGGAGGAGTCTAGGTGCACATGTAGCAATAGCTAGGATAGTGATGAGTATCCTAAATGAGAATCAATGTGTGCGGAGTTTGGTCCCTCTAAATGAAAAGTCGCTAGCCCTAGCTTAGCGGTGGATCCAGATGTCACGGAGGATGTCAAGACATCGGTGATCATAATACTTCTCTATCAAGAATAATGAAGACCATTCATTAAAGAGGCGATGTAGGGATTGATGATGCTCATAACAACATCTCGGTGATAAGGAAGATGAGACCTCGACAAAGATTCTTGAGAAGTCCCCAGCAAAATGTTGCTCGATAAAGCCACTTTGGTTATATTTCGATAGTATTCTTGAAGAATCACCGCAAAATGTTCCTCTGTAAAGTCCCCGATGACTACATTTCTGACAGCATTTTGGAAGAGTCACCAGTTCAAGAATCTAACCACTTAACTGAACCTTCAGTCATTGATTTAGATGAGATGTTCTCAAACAATGATCTTATTGCCAATGTCAATCCAAGCATTGCAAAAGAATGATGAAAAGGAAAAGCAGGTCACACGAGCCACGAAAAGATCTTGAAGATGTGTGCAAATCTAAGAAGTATCACAATGCTGGATCCTCTACAAAGAAAAGTAGAGTGAAAACTGTTGGTGGTGACTCTAAACCAAAGAGAACACCAATTGTGAAAAAGAGGAAGGAACCAACCTGTGGAGTCTGATCATGAAACCGAGGTTGATGTTGAGGAGAATGTCATGACACATTCAAGAAAGAAGCCAACACTTGTCAAACTTCCCAAAGTGCAAGTGGCAATTGATAACATCTCATTCCATCATCACGAAAGTCTGGAAGATGGAAGTATGTTTGTTTAAAGAGGGTTGCACTAGAAAGAGAGTTGAACAAGAGTGCTTTAGGGTGCAAGGAGATCATTGACCTGATTAAGGAGGCAGGACTGATGAAAACAGTGGAGAAACTCTCAAATTGTTATGAAGCTTTGGTGAGAGAGTTTATTGTCAATCTCAAATGAGTGGGGATATGAATTCTGATGATTACCAGACTGCTTATGTGAGGGGGAGAAAAGTCAGGTTTTCTCCAAATGTGATCAATAGATTCCTAGGAAGATCTGCTAACACTCAGCCAGAGCTGGAGGAAACTGACAACAAGATTTGTCAAACCATCACTGCCAAACAAGTCAGACAATGGCCTCTAAAGGGAAAACTCTCAGCTAGAAAATTGAGTGTCAAATTTGCCATCCGCATAAGATTGGTGCTCAAACTGGGTCCCAACCAATCACAAATCCACTATTTCTAATGGATTGGGAAGATTCATTTATGCAGAGGAACTCAAGCTACCTTTGACTATGGATCCTACATATTTGATCGAGACACTCAAGCATGCTAATGACTATGCTATCAAAGGACCAATAGTCTTTCCCTCCTGCTGTGTGGAATTATAATTGATCGCATCCGGACATTCTTGGTGAGAGATTGATGCAAGAGAGCCCCTGCTCTTGGCTTCCACTACAAACTGCTCCAAGGAAGCATGTCCCGACATTGTCATGACATCTGCGAGACATCACCGTCAAAGAAAATTCTCGAAGGCCAATGTCATTGTTGTGCTAAAAGAAACTTGCAAGGAGCTTGAAGCAAGAAAGCAAAGTGGAAGAGCTTATCTTACAACTAGGCGGGACACGAGGTTGAGGATGAAGAAAGGCGATAGTGATCTTTGGTGATGCTGGAGATGATGATATTCGAGGAGGGTTGAAGAAGGTTCAAGATGCTTCATAGTGCTTCTTGAGAAGAAAGCACTTGATCTTTATTCTTGTCAATGAAGTTATCTTCATCCTCTCTTCTTTTTTGTCAACTTTCATCAATTGTTTTATGTTCTGTTTCTTGTATTTTTCCAATTTTGTTTGGATGTTTGTAATCCTTTATTAATAGATGTGTATCCCTTAATACTTCTGGTACTTAATTATATTCGCATAATTGGGTACTTGTATGGTTTCCTTTGGCCCTTTGTGGCTAAAAAGGGGGAGAAGAAATACTGTGGGAAGTATTAATGTTTGGGAAACTGTATGGGGATTGTATGGCCTGAAATTTTATTAATGTTTGGGAAACTGTATGGGGATTGTATGGCCTGAAATTTTATGGCCTGTTTTAAATTGTGGGATTGTTTGTGGGATTGTTTGTATGGGTAGAATTTATCTTCTCTAAGTTCTAGTTACTTAAAGCTTAGGAAAGCTTAGGAAAACTTAGAACTAGGTTGTTAGTCTTCTGATGCATTTTGTACTCTGATAGGTCTAGTAGTTTTAGCCAAAAATGTGCCAAAGGGGGAGTTTGTTAGTGTTTTAAGTTGGCATCAATTTTGGTAAAACTAGTTTTAGCAATGTCATGATGGATGTCATGACATTCGAGATTGAAGATAAATCCTACGCTAAGGATGTTAAAAGACGAGCTGGAAGCTAAAGTCAGAAAGCAGATCGATGTTATAACGGATGTTATGACATTCAAGATGACATTGCTCGAAACTGCTTGTTCTGAGATTTTTCGGAAGTTTGTTGGTGCTAAATATTGTTTTTCTGTTATTAGAAAGCATGCTCACGTGGCTGCTAGGTTAAACTTAATTAAACCTAAATTGGTTGTTGGAAAGACCATGTCTTTAGGAGTAAATTAAGTAAACCCTAGCTATCTTTATGGAAAAACGAAGTTTCGGGATTTCTATAAAAGAAAAGAACCCTTACAACTGTCCGCCCTTGGAATGTATTGAAGAGATAGCGACTTATGTTTGTGTCTTGTTAGGATTTGTATGATTGGTATTGTGTAATTCTAGTTTCTCTTGTGAGCCAAGCAACTATCAATTGATAAGTGCATTGGACTAGGATTTGTTGTAAGGGTAGTTTATCACTCAAAGCTTTAAAGCACGAGTGTTTGTCTCTTGATTAAAGCTTTGAAGCAAGATCAAGATATTTTATTGAAGTGTGTCTTCACAATTCAATTAGTCAATAGGTTGATATCACTGCGGTGATTGAGGGGGAGTGAGTAGGAACTCATATCTAAGTAGGACTTAGGTAAAAGGTCATTGGGTAGTGATTAAGTGAGAAGGCGTCATTGTGTGTTGGTTGTAGGGTCTTGATTGATCGCTAATAGTAAACTTTCTCCCTGGCTTGGTAGCCCCGGATGTAGGTTTGTTGAACCGACTGGGTGAACAACTTATTGTGTTATTATCGCTCAGATTTCGTGTGAATTACTAACACGTCGAATCTTGTGTCATAACATTCTCTGTGACATCAAGTATCTGCTGCCAGGAATTTCAATGAGAGTTACACTTCAAATTACAAAATGAAAATTATGATTAAAATCTATCTACATCATGTTTTTAGAAGCCCAAAGAGAATGCAGAACTTCAAATGTAGTCCCACTATCATGGATAAAAAATCATTCAATTTAGATCAATCGAATTATATTTAATCTTAGTACTTTTAATTAACTAACAAAAATCAAACATGCATTATTTTAAGTCATTAGATTGAAATCAGACATTCAACAATGTCCCAACTGCATGACTCGAGAAATTATTGACAACATGGAATCAACTGAGTCAAATTCAATGATTTTGTTCAAAAGGACTCCCATAAACATACATACATACGATAGGGTTGCGATATAAGTCATAGCTTGAGATGGAAACTTAAAGTAAACTTATTATATAACAAAAAAATCAATTCCAGAAGTACCAATCGACGCAGAAAAATCAATATCAGGGTTGCAATTTGATGGCCATAGGGTCTCTGGTTTCCAAGCATTTTCCTAAGAGAAAAAAAATCAGCATGTCACAAAAACAAATAGGTGGAGAGAGCAAGTGACATAACCCGTAAAATAAATCTAGTAGAAGTTTCTAAATCAAGTTTCAAGAAGGAAGCTTGAAAAGCTAATAGAATGATATGAGAGACAACAGAATGATGCAGAAATAATCAACAATAGTAAATATTGATAAGTAAAACAAAAAACAAAATATGAGGGACAATAGAATGATGTAGAATAGTGTTGCAAAATGACTTTGAATTTAATGATTTTGGAAAATTTGGACAAACCAGTATCATAAGAAATATCATAAAACTACACAAATAAATACAATCCTTTTACCTGTAAAGCATGTCAAATTTCATAGGATGTGTCTCGGTCTTTCGCATTCTTTCCGAAAAAACTATCTAAAATCTTTCAACAATAACCTTAGATTACTTGAATGTAACACTATTAAAATTATAACTACTGATAAATTCACATCAACACTACTTATGTAAATAATCTGAAAATTGTAAGGACACTAATACGACTATTCAATTTAGCAGTGATCATTTTTTCACACAATATCTTCGAGAAAATTTTACTAATACCATGAAAATCAACCGAGAAAATCAAGAATTTATTATCCAACTACTAACCTTAGGTATTTGTAGTCACCTGCAACCATCAACAAAGAAGTGAATTTATTAGCCACAAACGTGTTTACTCTGACAAACAATTCGGTCAACAATTATAGCTGATAATTGAAATTTGATTACATATATCATAGAGAAGTGCAACAAGTTCTACCAGAATACCCTAACTAAATCTCAGATCTGTTAAATATATATGTCGAATCGTATCATCAATCGCTTTTCCCTCATCAAAACTCACAGATAAAAAATATTGGGCAACTATGAGACATTTAAGAATAGAACTCATTAACAACAACATACCTCAAACCAAATCCATAAAAACAAAACTGAAAGGAAAAGAAGAAGTGAACAAAAACCGAAAACCAACCACCGTACGTTTATCTGACCGTCGCTCACCACCACTAAACCGACTATGGCTTCCAATTTTCTAATCCGACCACCAAACTTGTCGCTGCAACCCTCCACGAAAAAAATGTTTTCCATAACATGGATATGAGAATTCGGCGGTGTTAGGGTTTGACGGAGGAACACAAAGAAAGAACGGGTAGACGAGAAAGAGAGAAAAGTGAAAGAAAAAAAATCTTGAATATTATTGGAGTTTTAAGTTTTAAGGCATTGTTTTGGTTCTGAGAGAGACAATGTGACATAAAAAATTAGATTAGGGTTTCATATTGTGTTGGTTTGAAAATAGGAAAGGTGAAAAAAAAGGAAAGAAAGAGGGAAAAAGTTTTTTGAAAATATTAGAGCATCGATATCCATGATACTCATTTTGGTGTCTTAAATGGGTCTCATTTAATTTTAAGTCACTTTAGTATTTGTAAATATTCATACCATTTATATAAAAGTTTAAATTGGGTCCCACCAGCTCTATTATATAAGATTCAATCTTTGTACAATATAAAGAAAAAACTTAAGACACAGTAGTATTATTTGATCATGGTGGCTTTTTTATATCATATTTTTGGATACAATTATCCATACCATTCTGACAAGAGTGGTACATATAGACAAATACTACCTCTAATATTTATGCTCTTAGGTGCCACTTGGATGAATGAAAGTATTTGATTGGTTAGTACCATTTTATTTAGTGGACCACGGAAAAGAGTATTTTATAGTGTAAATGAAATTTGAGTTAAAGCGTAATTTCGAGTGTTTAGTGGCATGTAGGTAGTTGATAAGAAGTAGAAACGTCACAGGAGGATACGTGTGCAGTTACTAATCAAGAATTAAGGACAGGATAATTCTTGGACTTTATCCATAAAATGTGGCGACCTCACGTTCTAGAATTAATGAAACACGAATACCATGCCAAAAAGGCAACAACAGTACAAAGGAAGATCATCACTTTTGTTCCTTTTCAATGGAGTAAGTACATAAGTGCTTATGCCGAATCACTTTTAAGAAACTAAATTGTGAGTATAGCATCCCATTCATAGTACTTTGTTCTTATCCTTTTTAGATAATGATGATGTATAGATTTTGTGGGTCACTACTTTCAACTTTTTTGTTTATTTTTTAATACACAATTGTGTCTTCCACTAGTCAATCCATCTCCATATATATTCTCGTGACTTTAGGAGCCAAAAGAAAAAGTTTTTTCGTGACTCTTAGTTTTAACTTATCCATTTGTTTCCACAATCTTAATGAATTTTGTTTCAACAATTTAATCAACTAGACGTACACGGCACAGATATATTCTATATAAATATCAATTATATTTATAATTATTATTATAATCATAAAAAATGATTTAAAAATAATTAAACTATAAGGGATGAAGTTATTTTTTTAAGTAACTATATAAATTATTTAATTTTGATGGAATTAAAAAATAATTATAATTAATAATAAGAGGAAGGAATTGTATAAAACTAAAATGATATTAATAATGACTATAATTATGAAAAACATTCTTGAAACAAATACTCCCTCTTTTTTTTTTATTATAAATCACTTTGAAAAAAAAATTTATACTAAAATAAAAATCACTTTACAATATTAATGAATAATTAATGATAATTTTTTTATATTATTCTTAAATATTTATTATTCTCCTTCCTTTCAATTATTTCAATTATGTAAATATATCTTTCCTATATCACCAATAAAGAACAATTTTGTAAAAAAATTTATAATTTTTCATTTTTATATACTAATTTTTTTTTTAATACGTGTGAAAAATCTAAAACGACTTATAATAAAAAACAGAAGTAGTATCAATTATAATATAATTAAACATATCAAATATAAGTAAAGAAAAAAATTGAAAAAATAATAATAATAATAATTTAACCCAACTCATAGGTGAAAAAAATTAAATAAACACATAGAAAATAAAAAAATAATAATAATAAAGAGTGTAATGAAAAATATCTTCACATAAAATTCTCTTGTCCATGGCATAATAACACCTGCAAAGACAAAGGCAAAAAAGTAAGGGAAAAAATATAGGATTAAATATGTTATTGGTTCCTACAAATATAGTTATTTTTAAGATTAGTCTCTTTAAAAAATTTATTCAAAGATTGATTCCTATAAATTTTTTCATCCACTCCTTAACTCTCCAACGTTAAAAATCACTAACGGAGGTTGAATCGTCATTACAGGTTGAAAATAATACGTTTTTTCTTTCCCCTTCATTTTAAGGGTGTATGTGGCTTATTAATGTTGCAATTTACACAAATGTTTGTTATCATGTTTATCCCAACCCTAATTTCATTCCAGTCGTTGTAAGCTAGGTGAAGCACAAGAAACATTCCTCCAACCATCTTTGTGAAGCAGACAGCAACCAGAACCACCGTTGTATTCTTCGTTTGTTAATCAAATGTCTTTTTCTTTTGTTAATAAATGAATTAGTAAGTTGTATGGGTTCCAAGTTTGGATGGTATCATATCAATGCAAGAACGGTCCAAATAAGGAAATGTTGTTTTGGAGATGTCCTTTCTGGAGGTCACCGGAAACGTGTGATATGTTCATTTGGGACGATGATTATGGAGCAAAATCTGTAAATGGAGATGCAAGCCTGCAAAACTCAGAGGTTGAAGGTATGACTTCTATGGGTTATATGAAAGAGTTGTATGAAGAATCAAGAAAGAAGAACAAGATTTTGAAGAGAAAGTTGAAAGTGGAGAAACGAAATGGAAATTTGAAAATGTTGTGTTTTGTCATTTCTGTTATTGTCAATGTTTTTTTCTTCTTGAAGGAATCTAAGTGTTGAGTTCCAATTGAGTTTAGACAAGATTTATGTAAGATTGGTGAGATTAATGTAAGCCTGGATGTGATTGGTTAAGTTAATGTAAGATTGTAATAGTTTGGTTTGTAATTTGAAAGATGTTATCATATATAACTATGTTGGTTCTATATTGGTTACAGTTTGGTTTTTAAATTGAATTATGTTGATCATACATTAATACGTTGGTTCTATATTGGTTACAGTTTGGATAAAGTTTGTACTCACTTTGAAACTGGTTTGTAATTTGATACATGTTGATCATACATAAATATGTTTGTAATTTGATAAAGTTTGTTCATTAGTAAACTGTTTGGTTTGTAAAACAGTTTGGAGAAATAAATATTGATAAAATAAGCAAGTACATTATGTGATGCATAATTGGTACATAATATAACAGTTGTCTCAAAAAATTTGGTACATAACATAACCATAACAATTGGGGTACATATATCATTGCATCCAAAATAACATAAGTTCAAAACCAAATAAAAGTATGTACATACACCCTATAAAAGTAGGTTGACAAAATATCCTTTTTGGTCCCTTAAGTTTACCTTGGGGTACATTCTGGTCCCTTATCTTTAAAAAGTTTCAAAGTGGATCTATAATTATTCTAAAAGGTCCACGTTAGTCCTTTCCGTCCATTTTTCACAAACGACGTCAATTTTTGCTTGGGTGGCATATGATGTGTCACTAGGTCATACGCGTGGAATGTGACTTGGCACATATTCATCTTTAGGTCATTAAATTTCCAGAAAAATTCTAAAAAATGTTATTGAAGCCAAGATTCGAACCCCTATTCTACTACATGCAAGTGTTCCTTCTTACCACTCAACCATTCATATTTACTTGTTATATTCTAGCTTCAATAATTTATAACATTAATAAACCTAATATCCCCACAACTCTCACCAACAGACCCATCTTTCTTCTTCGGAAAACCCTACAAGTTCTTCCCTAATTCATCAAACCCACAAGTTTATAACAGTCCATGAGTGATCAATCCATAACAAGTTTAATAAGTTTAACCATGAATCTTTGTCACCGGATTATGTTCTTGTTCCTTCAAAGCTTCAAACAAATTTCTCAGGAAAAGAAGTAACAGATTCATGGATCTGGGTTTTATTTTCTCATGAAAAAGATAAAGATTCAAACTTGATTTCGATTATTCCTGGGTTACAAAGATTTGGGTAAAACTTGAAATCCCTTTGTTTATAGAAAACAATAAGTCTAGTAATTATCTTGGCTTATTATGACTCCAACAAACCCTCAATTCAAGTTGAGTATTGATCAGTGTCCCAGTACTGAGGTCGAAAGAGCTTATATGAATAGCATCCCATATTCTAATGTAGTAGGTTCTTTGATGTATGTTATGGTTTGTACTAGACCCGACATAGCATATGCAATAATTCTTGTAAGCAGGTACATGGCGAATCTTGGAAAGGCTCACTAGAAAGCATTGAAGTGGATTTTAAGGTACATAAATGGGTCTTTCAACAGAGTCTTAATTTATGGTGGAGCCTTGGGTGAAGATAGTAAAGCAGTAATCGAAGGATATGTCGACTCTGATTATGCAGGTTGTATGGATTTTAGAAAATCTATTTATGGATATGTTTTCACTTTGTTTGGCACAACAATTAGTTGGAAAACAACACTTCAGAAGGTTGTTGCATTATCAACCACTGAAGCGGAATATATTGCTTTAACTGAAGTTGTGAAAGAAGCATTGTGGCTTGAAGGTTTTGCTAAGGAGCTGAAAATTCAAGGTGAAGTTATCACTGTTAAATGTGATAGTCAAAGTGAAATACACCTGTCGAAGTATTCAGCCTATCATGAGCGAACCAAGCACATTAATGTGAGACTGCATTTCGTCAGAGGGGTAATCGAGCATGGAGAAGTCCAAGTACTGAAGGTTTCGACAGATCATAATGCTGCTGATATGATCACCAAGATATTGTGTCGCACCCCAAATTATACCCTGCTATTTTTCTACTTGCATTCTGTTTATATATAAAAAACAATCATTCACTCATTGCATTTTCATCATTTCGTCGTATTTAAACTGATCAAAAGTCAGTCTAAATCGATATTCGCATCATTTTTAGTTAAAATACCTGTTATCTTACTACATGCATTTTTAATTCTCTGCCTGTTTATTGCATTGATTTTAAATTATTTATATGTCGATGATATCGATATTTCGATTTTATAAACAGACTGTTAAAAGCGATTCGACACTGTGCGAAAATCAGCGGGGAAAATATTTCCAGTTCTCATCTTTCACTCACTGTTTTATAAATTTACGTATCGCGTAAATCATAAAAATGTGTTTTCCCTAATTTTTTGGTACATTTCGAAGTCTCGTTTTTAACTGTAAGCATTTTAAAGTCGGGTATTCTTTATTATCATTTTATTTCGATTTTAACTATTTCAATAATTTTCCTTTAATATACAAAATTCGTAGTTTATTTTAATGTACTGATTTATTTTTTTGGATAATTTATTGTCCGAACTTTTATCATTTTTGACAATTTTAGGTGTCCAATTTCATCTCCAAAAAATCAAAATAAAAATATTTTCAGATATGTTAATTTTTGGTCCATTGGGCTTATTAGCCCATTTATGTTTAAGGGCATTTTTGGCATTATAAAAATTATTTTGACCTAATTTTGTGGGTATAAATACATGATTTATTTTGTTGATTGAGGGAGGCCAATTGGAAACGGATAAAAAAACACAGCGAGGCAAAAAAATTAAAAAAAGAAATCTGAGGCCAAACCGAAAACAGCATAGAGGCTACAAGAAAACCAAAAATGGGAACACTCAGAGGAAACGGATAAAAAAAAACAAAATTATAAAAAACCTCTTATGTCTTCTCTCAGAACCGGTTCCTTTCATCTCGCCGGAAAACAGCCACCTCATCCTCTTCCCCACTGTACCGTAAACTTCCTCCACAGCCACACTCATTCTCCCTGTTTCACCCTCACACCGTGAAACCGTAACTCACCTCTCTGCCGTCACCGCTCTCCCTTCGGTATCACAAACAACCACCATCATCTCCTTTCTCATCGCCGAAACTTCTGTCAACCGTAACTTCCAGCAACAACCTCTGTTCTCATCAACCAAACAGAGCCCGTTGCCATACCCTCTGTTTCCGGCCACCATACTCCAACAACCGATTTCACCCTTCACCGTAGCCTTCTCACGCCAGAACCTCACTGTTTCCTTCATACCTCCTTATACTGTTTCCTTCCATAACCCTTGTTTCTGTCACCTCACCGTAGCTCGTACTCCCTTCAACTCCCTGCCTTCCTCTTCATCAGAACACCATCCATTCAACAACTGAGTATACCTCGTGGTCGAGATTTTTGTCTGTTACTGAAATTCCTGGCAGCAGATACTTGATGTCACAGAGAATGTTATGACACAAGATGTCGACCGTGTTAGCAATTCACAGATAAATCTGACGATAAATAACACAATAAGTTGTTCACCGGTTCGGTTCAACAAACCTACATCTGGGGCTACCGAGCAGGGAGAAAGTTCACTATTAGGTATCAATTGAAGACCCTACACCAACACACCGGTTGATGACCTTCTCACTTAATCACTACCTAATGACCCTTTACCTAAGTCCTACTTAGATATGAGTTCCTACTCACTCCCCTCAATCACCGATAATATCAACCTATTGAATAATTGAATTGTGAAGACACACTTCAATAAAATATCTTGATCTTGCTTCAAAGCTTTAATCAAGAGACAAACACTCGTGCTTTAAAGCTTTGGTGATAAACTACCCACAAGAAATCCTAGTCCAATGCACTTATCAATTGATAGTTGCTTGGCTCACAAAGAAACTAGAATTACACAATACCACTGTTACAAATCCTAACAAGTACAAACATAAGTCGCTATCTCTTCAATACATTCCAAGGCGCAACACGGTTGTAAGGGTTCTTTTCCTTTTATAGAAGCGATCCACGAAACTTGTTTTGGGCTTCCATAAAGATAGCTAGGGTTTACTTAATTTACTCCTAAAGACATGGTCTTTCCAACAACCAATTTAGGTTTAATTAAGTTTAACCTAGCAGCCACGTGAGCATGCTTTCTAATAACGAAAAACAATATTTAGCACTCAACAAACTTCCGAAAAATCTCAGGAACAAGCAGTTTTGCGAGCAGAATGTCATCTTGAATGTCATAACATCGTTATAACATCGATCATTTCTTAATTTCCAACGACTTTAGCTTCGGTTCGTGTCTTTTAACATCCTTAGCGGTAGGATTTATCTTCAATCTCTGAATGTCATGACATCCATCATGACATTGCTAAAGCCTAGTCTTACCAAAATTTATGCCAACTTAAAACACTAACAAACTCCCCTTTGGCACATTTTGGCTAAAACTACTAGACCTATCAGTACAAAATCGAAGACTAACAACCTAGTTCTAAGTTTTCCTAAGCTTTCCTAAGCTTTAAGTAACTAGAACTTAGAGAAGATAAATTCTACCCATACAAAAATCCCACAATTTCCCACAAACAGGAGGCATACAATTTCCCAATTTCCCCCATACAATTTCCCAAAGTCCCATACTCATTGTATGATGGTTCTTCTCCCCTTTTAGCCATAAAGGGCCAAAGGAAACAATACAAGTTCCCCAAACTTTTAATCAAGCAAGACAAAAACAAATATACCGACAAATAATTAAGTACCGATTGGTATACGAGGATACACATCTGTCGATTACAATGTTTACAAACATCCAAAAGAAGCACAAATGGGAAAATACAAAAGCAGAATAGAAAAGCAGAAAACAATTGTGGAAAATTGACAAATCAAAATGGAAAACAAAGAACAATTAGTTGCTCTCCTCTCTGAAGAGATATCTTCATTGTCGTGATCGGCATCATCATCATCACCTTATCGAAGCTTGTTCAAGCTTTGCGAGTTCAGAGCTTTCCTTTTTGGCCATTGGTGTCCTTTTGCATTTGAACACCAGCAAATTTAGCTCTATACTTCTTGAGGAAGTTCGATTACAGTTATTTGCTCATCTTGAGAACCGTACCACCCTTTGACGAAATCAAGAATCGGGGTCCACATGAGTTGCTGGGCGTGATCATCGATGTCATGACATTCTTTGTGACATCTGGATCATCTGCTAAACTAGGGCTAGCGGTCTTTGATTAAGGGGCAATTCCGAGGAGCAGTGATGTTAGTCTAGGATTACGGTGACTATCCTAGCAATGGCTTCTTCTACATACTTGGTACCTTCCTATTTCTTATCTCGGGGGAAGAAGCGTAGTCTTACCAAGTGAGCGTTGATGAACCTTGATCATTCCGTGCATGCTTGATTACGAGTCGATTGCCATTGAGCGAGGGAGACCTTCAGGTTCAATATCCATGGCTTGACAAATGCCTAATCTCGACCATGGTGGGAGATGAGCAATGAGTCTTGGGAAGAAGAGGATGAAGAAGACATATTTATTTGGGATATATTGAGGAATTGAGAGAATTTGAAAGTATCTTGTGGGTGGAGAGGAAATGATACTTTCAATAAGAGAGGTTATTATATGGAGTGTCTCTTGATATTCTTGAAACCTTTAAAACTAAGAGAAATAAAGAAATGACCCATTCATATTTATTTGAAATACCGGTTTCTTCTCCTCTTTGTAAGCAATTTTAATTGCTACAATTCCTCATATTGACAAATGCCAGTTTGCTCCTTAAATTTTCAAATTGACTAGCATCAAGAGCTTTAGTAAAAATGTCGATTGCAATTCGGTGACTACATGGTCGGTTTAACCACTTTCTCCTCCACAAGATCTACGATGAAGTGATGTCTTATGTCAATGTGCTTAGTCATGTTGTATAGGATTCTTTGAAATATTAATAGCACTTAATTGTCACAAGACAATGTCATGACATCTGTGTGACATTGTACTCGAACAACATCTGCTTCATCCGGACCATTTGAGAACTGCTACCGGTACTATGTATTCACATGGACAAGGACACACAATTTTGCTTCTTCTGAACCAAGAAACAAGATTGTTTCCCAAGAAGAAGCATCCTCGAGGTACTTTTACATCATCAGACTACCGATCGGCATCACAATAACGACAGAATGGGTTCACATCCATGAGAATCAGGATACCATAGCTACAGGTTCCACTCACATACTTGAATTCTTTTCACTTGGTTAATGTGACTCACTTTAGGTTCGACTTGGTATCTTGCACATACCCCAACAAATGCAATGTCGGTCTGGTTAGATACAACAAGCTTCCTATCATGCTTCTATACAAACTTTGGTCTACCTTTTCACCATTTGTGTCCTTGGACAACTTCACATGTGTGGGGCGAGAGTCCTTTTATGGTGGCATTCTCCATTCCAAACTTTTGACAATATTCCTTGCATATTTGCTCTGTGAAAGGAATGTTGAGTCTTCCATCTGAGTGACTTGGACCAAGGAAGTAGGTCAACTCTCCCATAAGACTCATTTCAAACTCGACTTGCATTTGATTGGCAAAATGTTTCACCATTGAGTCGACATTCCACCAAAGACTATGTCATCCACATAAATTTGAGCAACCATTATCTTGTCTCCTTCATTGTTGACAAAGGCGTTTTATCCAAGCCTCCTTTTAGCCTTTGTCTGTAAGGAACTTGGTCACCGTTCATACCGGCCCTAGGAGCTTGCTTTAGTCCATATAGGGCTTTCCTTAATTTGTAGACATGATCGGGATAACTTGGATCCACAAATCCTTTAGGTGTTCTACATATACTTCCTCATTCAAGTAGCCATTTAGGAAGGCACTTTTCACATCCATCTGAAATAATTTAAATTTCGAATGCAAGCAATCTAGTAGAAGCACGATAGATTCGGTCTAGCCCTTTGGTGCAAAGGTCTCATCAAAGTCAATCCCTCGACACGAGTGTAACCACAACAAGTCTTGCTTTATTCACGGTGACGGTTCATACGCATCGACTTGTTCTTGTAGATCCACTTTGTACCAATGATATTTGTTCCTTCGGTCTAGGAACTAATTCTCATACTTCATGTTGCTTGGCGGTTCAATTCATCTTGCATTGCTCAATCAAAATTCATCACATAGAGCTTCTTTAACATTTTTGGCTCTATCTTTGACACGAAGCAAGAATTTGAAACAGTTTCTCTAGACCTTGTAACAACACCCTTGGTTGGATCTCCAATGATGAGATCCTTTGGATGATCTTTCTGAATTCTGATGGAAGGATCTTTGTTTGCTTCCTCTGGTTCAGAATTTGGTGGAGTAGGAATTGGTACATCTTCCTTGTCAGGTGTTGGAGGTGATGTCTCAAACCATGTCTCAACATCATATGGGACATTGTGTTCCTGATGATGATCATCAACAATGACATTAATAGACTCCATCATAACTTGGGTTCTAGAGTTGAATACCTATATGCTCTGCTTTGTTAGTGGAGTATCGAGAAAAATGCCTTCATCACTTTTAGAGTCCATTTTTCTTCTTTGATCACGATCTGTCAGAATGTAGCATTTGCTACCAAACACATGGAAGTATTTCACAGTTGGTTTTCTTCCCTTCCATAATTCATATAGAGTGGAAGAAGTTCCCTTTCTTAAGGTAACCCTGTTGTGAACATAGCAAGCTGTATTCATAGCTTCAGCCCAAAAGTGAATAGGAAGTTTCTTAGCATGAATCATTGCTCTGGCAGATTCCTGTATAGTCCTATTCTTTCTTTCTACAACTCCATTTTGTTGAGGTGTTATAGGAGAAGAAAACTCATGATTGATCCCTACGAGGCAATTCATCAAACTTTTGTTCTCAAATTCCTTTCCATGGTCACTTCTTATTACGACAATCTGACTTTCCTTCTCTCTTTGAAGTCTTTTGCATAACTCTTTAAAGACATCAATCACATCATTTTTCTTTGATGAAATTTATCCATGTAAATCTGGAGAAGTCATCCACAACAACATAGGCATATCTTTTTCCACCAAGACTCTCAACCTGCATAGGCCCCATCAAATCCATATGAAGCAGCTCCAGCACTCTGGAAGTGGTCAGATGTCTAGACATTGGGTGTGACATTCTGGTTTGCTTTCCAACTTGACATTCACCATAGACTCTTCCTTCATTAATATGGAGTTTGGTATCCCTCGTGACCTCCATAGTGATGATCTTTTCATCCTCGGGATGCAAATGTCAAGTTTTGATGCCATAGTTTTACCTCCTTTTCATCCTTGTCTGTAGAGCACACAGAAGAGAGGTTGGTGTTCTCAGATTCCCACATGTAGCAGTTGTCCTTTGATCTGATTCCTCTCATAACTACTTCTTGTTTATCATTGATTACAAGACATTCAGACCTGGTGAAGTTAACTTTGAATCCCATATCACATAGCTGACTTATGCTTATGAGGTTAACAGTCAAGCCTTTTACCAGCAACACTCCATTTAGATTTGGAACCCCAGAGCAGTCCAAGTTTCCAACCCCTTTGATTTCTCCTTTAGCTCCATCTCCAAAGGTAACAAAGCTGGTAGAATGAGGTTTGACATTATTGATAAGTTTTTATTCGGTCATATGCTTGGAACACCTGTCAAAGTACCAATCTTCCTTGGCGGACACTCTAAAGAAGTGTGAGCAATCAATCTTATCTTCTTCTTCCACTTTTGAGTATAGGGTACCTTGATATTCTTATTTGAACATAGGAGTCGATTAGGATATCCATGAAGCCTATAGCAGAAGGGTTTTATGTGTCCAAACCTTCCACAATGATGACATCTCCATCTTTGAAACTTCTTCTTCATGTTTCTCTGATCCTGATGTTGACCCCAATGTTGTGACATCTGCTTTGACATTGGTTTCTCATGCCTCTTCTTTTTCTTGTCATTAACAGGTTCCTTTTCAGCCACATATCCTAGACCGTGCTTATTTCCAGCATTTTGTCCAAGCTGAAGAATTTCTTCTAACTTATCAGTTCCAGTGGTCAGCATTTTGACAGATTTAGTCATATGATCAAGCTTGGAATTTAACACTACAATTTCACTGTTGAGATGATTTATAGTGATTGCATTCTCCTTCTTCTCAGCTTCCAGCTTCACATTGTCTGCCTCCAACTTCTCAATCGACTTTTTTTTCATTACTGGCGACATACTTCGCCGCCGATACGGTTTCTTGTAAGTATCAGCAAGTTCTTCAAAGGTCACTTCCTCATCACTAGAGTCATTTTCTGAATTACATCTTCCAGAAGGTGCAGTGACAAGCTTAGCTGCTTCTTCCTCAGATTCACTTCCTGACTCACTATCAAACCAAGTGACTGTCATCCCTTTCCTTTGTTTCTTTAAAAAGGTGGGACATTCAGCCCTAACATGACCATATCCTTCACATTCATGACATTGGACTTTACTGCCTTGACTTCTTTTTTCCTCTGACTTGGATCTTCTGTTGGAGTCATAAGATGCGCTAATGTCGATGGAATGTCCTTGACATTTGACCTTGACTTTGGATCAATCCTCACGATCGGTTTGTTGAGCTGTCTTCCAAGCATGGCAATAGCTTGGATATCTTTCTTCATCTTCCACCTTGCATCCTTCTTGATGTTGGATACAAGTGCTATGCTCTTGTTTTTCTTGTCATTTCACTGATTCCCATCTCAAAAGTCATAAGGGATCCAATAAGTTCTTCAACCTTCAAGGTCTTTGATGTCTTGAGCCTCTTCTATTGCAGTGACTTTCATTGCAAATCTCTTAGGCAAGGATCGAGAATCTTTCTCACGGCTTCTCTTGAGACATCTTTTCACCAAGTGCTCTGAGGCATTGGCAATTTCAAAATATTCATGTGAAATTCATGAATATTCTCATCTTCCTTCATCTTCAAATTCTCAAATTTGGTAGTGAGCATCTGAAGTCTTGACATCTTCACCTTGGATGTTCCCTCATGAGTAGTTAGAGTGTCCCAAACATCCTTGGCCAGCTCACATTGATGAACGATCGAAGATATTCTGTCAATACCATTGAGCGAGCATTCAATGCTTTAGAGTTCCCAAGAGCTAGCTCTTCTTCCTCTTCTCCATTCCTCCTCGGGTTTCAAGACAGTAGTGCCATCTTTCTCAAGCTTGGTGGGATGTTTCCATCCTTTATCGGACTCTCCAAGCTTTAATGTCCCTTGACCTTAAGAAGGCAACCATACGAGGCTTCGGTAATCATAATTAGACCCATCCGAATAGGTGGTCTTCCTCCAAATCCTCCTTCTTTATCCATTCGCTAGAAACTATTATCCTAGATCTCACCGAAATAACAAGCGGTGCACTCTCGATGCCAATTGAAATTCAGGCAGATACTTGATGTCACTGAGAGAATGTTATGACCACGATTCGACTGTGTTAGCAATTCACCGATAAATCTGACGATAAATAACACAATAAGTTGTTCACCCGATTCGGTTCAACAAACCTACATCGGGGCTACCAAGCCGGGAGAAAGTTCACTATTAGCGTATCAATTCGAAGACCCTACACCGGTTGTGACCTTCTCTTAATCACTACCCAATGACCCTTTTACCTAAGTCCTACTTAGATATGAGTTCTACTCACTCCCCTCAATCACCGCAGTGATATCAACCTATTGACTAATTGAATTGTGAAGACACACTTCAATAAAATATCTTGATCTTGCTTCAAAGCTTTAATCAAGAGACAAACACTCGTGCTTTAAAGCTTTGGTGATAAACTACCCTTCACAAATCCTAGTCCAATGCACTTATCAATTGATAGTTGCTTGGCTCTGAGAAACTAGAATTACACAATACAAACTGTTACAAATCCTAACGACACAAACATAAGTGCTATCTCTTCAATACATTCCAAGGGGCACGGTTGTAAGGTTCTTTTCCTTTTATAGAAGCGATCACGAAACTTCAGTTTTGGGCTTCCATAAAGATAGCTAGGGTTTACTTAATTTACTCCTAAAAACATGGTCTTTCCAACAACCAATTTAGGTTTAATTAAGTTTAACCTAGCAACCACGTGACATGCTTTCTAATAACGGAAAAACAATATTTAGCAGCTCAACAAACTTCGAAAAATCTCGGGAACAAATAGATTCTGCGCAGAATGTCATCTTGAATGTCATAACATCATTATAACATCGATCATTTTTAATTTCCAGCCTGACTTTAGCTTCCATTCTTTGTCTTTTAACATCCTTAGCGGTAGGATTTATCTTCAATCTCGAATGTCATGACATCCATCATGACATTGCTAAAACTAGTTTTACCAAAATTGATGCCAACTTAAAACACTAGATTACGACAATACGAAAATCAGCAACAACTACAACTTCCTGTAGTCTTCCGTGAAGCAAGCTTCCTCGTGATTTTCTTTACGTCGTGATTTTGGTAAGCTCACGTTTATCTCATTTGTGGGTTATGCGCTGTTGGCATTGTTGAATTGGTTGTTATGTTGTAGGTGTTGAAACTGTGATGAATATGTTAATGTCAGTGTTGTGCTATTTGTCTTGAAAAAAATAGTGTCTAACTTGGCTTGAATTTCATGTGTTGGTCCCATTTGGTTCAAATGATTTCTGTCGGGTATCGAATGTTTTTGTGCCAGATTTGAATTGATTGCATTTTGGGAATAATTCCGAGTTGGCTTAATAGGTGCGATTGAAGTATCAATGTGACTATTTTATTGTTCTGTTTAAACCAGTTGTGATAATTATGCTTAGTTTTGATGAGGGTAACGGTGATATTGTGTTTATTCGCGAGGAACCTAGCCGAGAAACTATGAGCAATCATGTTATTTTGTTTTCTTTTGAATTGGTGATAAGAATCACACTGTGGTTTCGATGAAGGCTAAATGATGATTCCGTGTTAATTCGCGTGTAAATCTAGTCGAGAAACATTGAGATACCGTGTATTATGTTATGCTCATTTCTTTTTGATTTCGATTGGATTTGACAAGAGGATTCCATATCGGTTTCGATGAAGGCTAAATGATGATGCCGTGTTAATTCGCGTGTACATCTAGTCGAGAAACATTGAGATACCGTGTATTATGTTATGCTCATTTCTTTTTAATTTCGATTGGATTTGACAAGAGGATTCCATATCGGTTTCGATGAAGGCTAAATGATGATGCCGTGTTAATTCGCGTGTACATCTAGTCGAGAAACATTGAGATACCGTGTATTATGTTATGCTCATTTCTTTTTAATTTCGATTGGATTTGATAAGAGAATCCTACTTTTGTTTCGATGACGGCTTGATATCGATGTCGCGTTTATCCGCGTACAATTTAGCTGAGAAACCATTAAGATATTGTATTTTTTCTCATTTTTAATTTCGATTGAAGTTTGTGAGTAAAACTGTATTTTTTATAGTTTCGATGAAGGTTTTGCAATTGGCCGTGTTTAATCGTGTGTGAATTTAACCAAGGAACTATGGGGCAGCTTTGTTGTTATTTTCTTTGAAGCGATTTCGAACGAGAATGTTTGTTGTATCATTGTTTTTACCGCCATTCTCAATTAAAGTGCAAACTGTGTCAATTCTGTATATATGTGTTTAGTTTTGATGAAGGTGATTTAGTTTCCGCGTTTATTCGCGTAGAAACTAACCGAGAAACCATTAGAATATCCTTTTGTTTTCATGTTAATTTTGATTGTAGTTTTTGTTTGAATAATATTCAAGAATAGTTTTCAATGACGGTTTAATGATAATACTGTGCTACTCGCGTGTAAGTCTAACCGAGAAGCATTTTGGAACACCGCATTTTGTGTTATTGTCATTTTTATTTCAATTGAAGTGGTAAAGATGTATTAATATAGTTTCGATGATGGTTTAGTATTAATGTCGTGTTTATTCACGAGTAATATAACCGGGAAGCTTATGAGACAACATGCCTTTCCTAAATAACCGATTGAATTGTGGCTGCCCGAATTGGCTTTAATCCATGAATCCGAATTCAAGCTTTATTTCGTGTGCGTAAGTGTTGCCCGGTTTTTAATTTCATTGTTTGTAACTTACTTCATAATCGATTTCTTTTGTTTCAAACTCAAATTGAAGTATAGCTTGAACCTCTTTGGTTTTTGTTCGTTTGTAAATCGAAATGCTTGAATTACCGTTTGTTTAGTTCTTTCGTTCATGTATATTATACTAACTTTATCCAATTCTATTACTAATCATATTCCAATTTGTTGCAAATTTCTTACATTTCATTTATTTTTATTTCACACTCATGCTACTAATATTTTTTTTTTCTATTTGTGAAGATATACAAGAATTGTCCAAGAATACATTTCTATATTGTTGCATCTATACACTTTTTCTTATATACACCTTTATTTATATTACTGTTTAATATTTAGAAATGTGTTTAAAACGCTTAGTATTTTATTTTTATACTGTAAATTTAATTATACATTATACTTTTATTTTTATATGTAGTATTATATATACTATATACATATTATTTTTATGCTTTATCTATTCATCGGTAAATAAATTCAAATTATACTGTAATATAGTGGTTGCATTTCTTAGAATTAATTTCATAAATTTATTCTTCACAATAAAAAAATCCAAGTATTTAAATCGTTGGTTGCTAGACCAATTGTTTAAATACTTGTGCGAAAAAACCCAAGTATTTAAATCGTTGGTTGCTAGACCAATTGTTTAAATACTTGTACGAATAAACTCTTAGTCTTTAAATCGTTGGATGCTAGTCCAATTGTTTAAAGGCTCTTAAAAAAAAACGTGTCCTATTGTTCGATACTTTTCACCCATAAGTCGACACTTACACAAAACTAAAAATCGTAGGATGCTAGTCCTATTGTTTCTTCTCCATTTCGCATTCCCTCGCATATCAAATTTTAAAACACTTTCATAATTAACTAACAAACCTCGATCCAATGTCGAGTGCATTTTCAAAACTCTTTCACAATAAAAAGCAAGTATTTAAATCGTTGGTTTCTAGACCAATTGTTTAAATACTTGTGCAAAATGAACTCCTAGTCTTTAAATCTTTGGATGCTAGTCCAATTGTTTAAATATTCTTAATTACGTGAACTTTGTTTCACTTTACTCTTTCATAAGAAAACTTTTGGGATGATAGACGACTCGTTGAGCATTGAGTTCCTCTTGTTTCTAGTATTTGAATCGTAGGATGCTAGTCCTATTGTTCGGTACTTTTCATCCACCTAAAATCAATTCAACTCACTCAAAATCCTTTTTTCGCTCATATGTGATCATCAAACTCTTTTCTGACAAAGAGTGTGCAATAGTCATTTCAAACACGAACGAGGACTTAAGCTTTTCAAACAAACAAAACAAGTCCAAGTTCAAGCATTTGAAATGTCTAATGCACGATTTTTCTTATAAAATCAATAAAACAAACTTAAAACCTTTTTGAGAGGAACTACGGAGTTTTGACTTTCCCATTGCACAAGGGAATACGTAGGCCCAAGGTTCCGAAACCGTGCCAAATTCAAAATAATAATAAATAAACTCCGTTTCTTTTATTTTTCGATCTTAATTCATAGCTTAGCAATAAACACACACACAAACGCATAGAATTAAATGGGTCCCATCGAGTACGATGGATGTAAGAGGTGCTAACACCTTCCTCTTACATAACCGACTCCCGATTCCATTTTTTGGGTCACGTAGACCGCCTTATCCGCATGTATGGGGTTTTATCTATATTTTCCCGTTCTTTTTAGAGCAAATAAAATTAGATGGCGATTTCACTAATTTTCGAAATTTAAACGATTTTTGAAAATCGAGTTGCTTCACATTGCCTAGTTGCAAGTTTTTCCACTGTATGCAGTTGATAAAGCTGCATGAAGAAAACTAGTTCGTTAGTTGATAATAGAGTTTGTTCTAAGGTGGAGATTTGTGATATATTGGATCAAACTCTATTGGGTCGAAGGTAGTATCTTGGTTCGACGATTCGACAGAGTTTAGCATACAGTTGAAGGTTTCTCACATGCTGTTGTCGAAGTGTTACAAGTTGCATTTGAAGTGCGTTCTAGCTTGTAGTGTCGAAGTGTTACAAGTTGTATTTGAAGTGTGTTCTAGCTTGTAGTGTCGAAGGATGTTAGGATTGTTATCATCGAATTGAGCATGTTTGTTATGTCCAATTGGTTAAGTTAGCTTGTAATGGGTATTTGTGATAAAAGCCCATTAGTTTAGTATGTTAGGTTTAATATAAATAGCATACTAGTCTTTCATCATTGCATACTGCAAATGCTATTTTAAGGTGAGAGGGTTATTTGTTATTCTTGTATACTTGTAATTTTATTTCAAGAGTAAGGAAAGAATAGTAGTTAATAACCAATCCTTGTGCTAATCGTGTTCTTCATTCCTTTTCCTACCCTAATTGTTTTTTGATCATTAATCAACAAGTTTATATTTTGTTCTAAGGCATCCGATTTACAACATTGCTAGTTCTGCCAACCCATAAAACATCACATTTATTAGTGCAAAGAATAGTGCACCATAGAATTTTTGTCCATCTTGAACAGTTCCAACCGAAATTTTTGTTCTAAAGAATACAGTAAAAGTAATAATAGTCATGATTGTTATCTGTATTGTTTTGAACTGTCATACCCCAAAATTTGCCCTCCATCTACTCAAGAGATCTCATACATCCATACTCAAGGATTCCTCAAGAGTTGATCAGACAAACTCTCTCCTAGACAATCAACCCAAACTAGGGTTTGGTATCTCTCAAGTCAAGATGGATTTCCAACATCTCCAATGACCTTCATGCTTCCTCATATGCTTCAAAGATTCTCCATGTCAAGTTTCAAGCCTCACAAGTCAAGTTTCCTCAGACAATGGTTCAGATGGTTGAAAATCGGGTGTATTGGACAAAAAGTCAACTGTGGTCAACATACAGTCAAAACTTCTGATTTTTGGTCAACATCCTCATTTTGAAGTTACATTCATCATTTGATCAAGGGTTGATCATGATTCATCAAGAAAACTCAAGATTTGCCCAAAAGTCAAACTTTCTAAATTAGGGTTTCTAGATGAAAAGTCAACTGAACTTTGTTGATCATAACTTTCTCATACTTTCTCAAATTTTCCACCACCTCTTGTTTTGAAGGAAATTCAATTCTCTACAACTTCATGTCTCACAAGAATGTCCAAAAATGCTTCATTTGAGAGGTATAGCTCAAAACATTCTGGTCATTTTCAAAGTCAACAAAAGTCAACTTTTGTTTTGAAGATATTTTGAGCATGGTAACTCCAATTAAGATGAGACCAAAGACATTGGTTAGAGGACTCTTAGAGCTTTCCAAAAGTCCAAGAACACTCAAAATGTGGAAAATTGAGCAAGTTACACCATCTACAAGTTGGGCAATTTTGGAAGAATGCACAAAGAGAGATACTAAAAATCAAAAACTTTGCAAATGGGCCTACTTTTCTTCATCAAACTTGTTTCTCATACAATTTGGAACATCAAAGCCCAAAGCCACGAATTTTATTTTATTTTCTATTTAATTTGGAATTTATTCATTTAAATACAAATTAAATTCAAAATAAAGTATAAAATCAAAATTAATTACAAATTGATTTTATTCTTTCCTTGATGTCAATTAACTCACAAATGCTAGCCAAATCAAATTGAAGCAAAAAGGCAAGATTGGATTGAAATTGATCAAATTTGAAAATTTGATTTTCATGAAAAAATCAAATTTGATTATCATTGATTATTGATCAAATCTTTCCAAATTCAATCTCAAATCCTTCGGTATATATACACAATGCATATCAATCAGAGAGACGGAAGAATTGCTCGAAACCCTAATCAAAGCTCAAAAATCCGTGGTCTTCAAGAACTTGCGGTAGTGGTTTTGGATTATTTGATCGATTCAAACATCAAAACATATTCCTTGACACCTCTTGAATCGATCCGGACCTTCACTTTGCCAAGAATCATCGAATCGTGAAAACGAATTTGGTTTGTTCTTGAAATTTCAAAATCGTATTCTTTGATTCATGCATTGTTAACATGTTTTGTGTTTGTTTTGTGATCGGTGATGTATTTGCAAACTTTCGGGTGCTTTAATTGAATTTCCATGGCTTGAATCGTGTTACACCATAGTTAGGGTTCTGAGCTCGAATTAGGGCTTTGCTTAAATGGAAAAATTGGCCGTGAGACACATGCCATTGAACTCGGGATGATCGAGGAATCGAACCATGGTTTCAAATATTATTTATATTATGTGTGTTGCATTTTATATTGTTGAGGGACCTAGCGTCGAGCAATGGCGTGAGAATTCAAAATTTCAAAGGTTGAAGGCGAAGCTTGGCGGAGACGAGGAGGCGGCAGCGTGTTATTTTCCATTCGCTCGTTTCAAAACACAAGCATAGCGTGGCTCGGTTGGTCGTGTGATGAATCTCAAGGTTTGAAGCCGGACGTGGGTTGAATCATGCAGGACCAACCTTGGTTTTTCTTTTCCAAACTCACATATTTTCAATATTTTCATGTTTTTTTTAATATTTGCATTATATTTTAATTGTTTTCACAATTTTTATTCTGCATTAAAAATACTAAAAACATTTTTTTTCTTTTTACATTATTTTCATAAAAACCTTTATTTAATTTAATAAATTAAAAAATATAATTTTTGCATGCATATTTATTTTATTTATATTTTTGCATTTAAATCATTGTTAATTGCATTTTAATTATTAAATCTTTTCCAAAAAATCCCAAAAAATTATTATAGCTTATTTATCTTATTTCCAGCATGCATAAATTTTCTCATATTAAAAATTGCATTTTTTCTAACATTTTCTCTTATTTCGATTCATATTGCATTTTCAGATTTTCTTATTCTTTCACAGGTTGATCCGATTCAGACGATTCTTCCGTTTTTATCTTACTTTTCAATAATGTAATTGCTCATGGGTTGTAATAGTTTAATTTAGGACTTTTACTTTCCGCACTCCTAATTATGTATCTGCCCCAAAGCCATGTAATAGCGTAGGTTTATCTTTCCGCACCTTTACATTCCGCATTTTACTTTCCGCACCCTTATCAACTGTTAGTAACTAGGCGTGTATGGCAAGATAATAATTGGATATAGCTCACACTAATTTCAAGATAAAATATCTGAAATCAACACACTTCTGTCACACACGCACCCCTTAGGGTAATTCTCTCGATGCCTTTCAATTTCAAAATGGTCATGTCCCTCGAGCGTAGAGGTATTCTAGCAAGTCGCCTTCAAACAAATCATCATAGTCCCTTGATACAAAGATCATAAGACCCACGATGTCGCCTCCGAATACATGATCTTGACCCTCGATTGCGCCTGAAAATGATGATAGTCCCTTCGAATATGCTAGGATACTTCCTGAGTTGCCTTCTATGACCATCCGATGTCCTTGAATGTCCGCTTACATCCAGCGAATGGAGCTACCTACTAACTAATGGTATGGCTAGCGCTATTCTAAAGGAAGAAGTACAACAAAACGACCAATTAGGTGGGTAAATAAGTCTCTTAGTTGCTTGCTCTATCAAATGCTTTTCACCTCACACACTTTTTCAAAGTTCAAATTCTTTTCAAAACTAAACATTTCGAACACTTTGTATACACTCCTACATGAGTCATTGCAAAGTCAAAGCGAAATGCCTTTTCAAACATTTTGTCAAACACACAGAAAGCAATTTTAAAAAGTTATCTAAGAGCAACTAAGAGCCGTAGAATAAGCTGCGGATGGAAAGGGTGCTAATACCTTCCTTTTCATAACCATTCTCCCGAACTCGAGAATCTAACGAAGGTCTTTTACATTACTTTTACCTTCCTTAATTGGATAAAAATAAAAGTCGGTGGCGACTCTTGCTATCCGCACATTTGGATACAAAATCCTACAAAGTCAGTTCAGTATTACAGGCTGGCGACTTTGAGAAACACCCTAAAGAGAATTGCCTTAGGATTTCTAGATAACCTTTATTGCTTTTTGTTTGACTTGTATGCTTTATCTTTAAGGGTTGCTTGGGTATTATATTGTTGGGGGATCCTACACCCGGATCCGGGTTTCCTTTTAGGTAAGTAGCATTAGATCATCGCGACCGTTAGACGTATAACTACGCGGTCAACATGATGGCTACGTTAGCGTGACACTTTGGTTGCCCGATACTCTTCATTCCCAAGTTGAAGAAAGTATTTGGCTTCTGCGTGGTGTCATCAGCGCTAACTAAACTTTTAGAACCTTAATTGACCCATCTTGGCCATTAGAAGGTAGTGAGATGGCGGCTTTGGTGTAGACCGAGGTTGGTTGATACTCGATGCTACGCTCATTGAGATCGAGACTTTTGGGACATTTTCGATCGACCACTTGGCGTCGTATTGAAATAAGCGCCTCGAGAAAGATCGTGATATGAGATTCCTAGAACCGGTTACTATTATAGGACGGGATGAACCAACTCAAACTTTTGGTGGGGTAATCACCTATACCTCATGCAAGCCTTAACCCTAGGCTCATTGTGTGAATTGTTTGTGTGTGCTAAACATGACATCATGACATCATCCGCATTGCATATCATTTCTAACTATTTCAAGGACCTAAGGATTTATCTTTGCTCTTTTGTAGGGATTATGGCTTCTAGAAAGACTATCCGAATCAACTTCATGGGTATCCTTCTCGACTCAAAATTGGTTTGAAATTCCGACCATGCTCGGTTCATCAAAAGACATGGTTATCTACTTGATTTGGTTATCTCGGTTTTGAAGAAGATATGATGCATGTCTATTCCGGTTCTTTGATCCGAGCACCATTGCTTTACATTTCAGTTATCGGTTGGTTCCTACCTTAGAAGAGTTCTCTAAGCTACTTGGGGTACCTATTCTTGACCAAATGCCATTCACGGTTTGGAAAAGGTTCCTAAGTTCGAAGACATTGCATCGCCTTACATCTTAAGCGCTCGGATATTGAAGCCAATTGGGAAACTAGAAGTGGAGTTAAGGGTTTACTTTCCAAGTTCTTAATCGAAAGCCGAGAATTCCTCAAAGTTATGAGTTTCCATGCATTTGAGAACATTGTGGCCTTGCTAATTTATGGTTTGGTTCTATTCCTTCGGATCAATTCATAGATGTCAATGCTATCAAATTGTTTCTTACCCAATCCATGCCTACCTTACTTGGAGACATCCTACATTCTCTCCACACTCGTACTACTAGCGACAAGGAACTCTCATGTGTTGTGTCCGTTACTTTCAAGGTGGTTTATTTGCACCTTCCTCCATCGATTTTGAAGAATGAACAAAGGTTGAGATGGTCTCAAAGATTGATGTCACTCTCTCATTCGGACATCCGTTGGAATCTTTTCTCTCAAAAGGACTTCACATTCATTGGCGTTGTGGAGAATTCCCTAATGTACCACTACTTGGTATAAGGAGGTATTACTTACCCCTCTCTAGCTCTCGTCGGTTTGGTTTTGCTCGAAGGATGGTCCACATGATATGCTTCTCAAGATATTGTGTTCGACTACAATCACGATCTCGAATTACAAGCGAAGGTTTATACATGCTTGGGGCATGGTAAAGAAGGCGATACCAAGACTTTGGGGCACCGAACTCCATTCCTTGGGAACCTTACCTCAAATGGAGTGCGAGCTCGAGCTCAAAACCTCATGATGCCATTCACTGTTCTACCGGTAATTATGGAACTGTTGCTATAGGTGGCGTACCTATACTGTTCTCCATCGACATGCCTACTAATTTTGAAGACTTGAAGAGATCACGGATTCGATTAAAGAAGAGGGATACCTTTGAAGCTCGGTGTTATGCAAGTGAGAAGAAAGTCCTAGAGTTGACAAAGCTACTTCACGAGGGCGAAGCATCAATACCTATATCGGCACCAAAGGAAGCCCATGGGAGACTTAGAGCTTTAGGATTTTATGCTTTTCTTTTATTGTTTTGAACTATCTCTTGTACTTAAAAAGAAAAAGAATAATGAGAAGTACTAATAAATGTTTGTTCATTGCTTGTTTAACAAATTTAAATCTCTTAGGTCCTTGAAAACATTGCATTGCATTCGCATAAACATTGCATATCATAGCATAACATTGCATCACGGTACATTGGAGATTGGTTTTCTCATTTGCTCGCTATTTATTTTAGCGAAATGGCTCTTGAGCAGTGTCAAAGATCTCCGGGCTCGAATGCTCGGTTTGATGTTTACGGCTTGGTCCAAGGCCAAGAAGATCTGAAGAAGCTCATCAACAAGAAGAAGAAGGGTTGGTCTCCTCAACATGGGTAGGCGTTTCAAAGGGGTCCTAAGGTGGTCGGCCGTATTGAGCTCTCTGAAGGAAGTGTCCATACCGAGGGAGTACCAAGGGTGATGAAGGTGAGCAGTGAGCCAAGAAAGAAGGAGAGGATCCGATTATAGCCAACACTCGAGGAGATGACAAGTACAAGCAACTCGAAGATCGATCGAATCTTGTGGAAAACACGAAAATGTCGGGCTGAATTTTGATGACACGAGTCTTGTTCTGGTGTGGTGATTCCTCCCAGTTCAAAGTTCCTACTTTTCCAAATATGATGGCATGTCTTGCCCTAAATTGCATTTGAAGTCCTATGTCGGAAGATCAATCCCATGATGAAAGTTGTGGATGCACTATTTTCAAGAGAGTTTGTCCGGAACCGGTTGGAATGGTACTATCGCTAGAGAATGACCGTATCCGTACTTGGGTGACTTGGTGATGCTTTCTAGACAATATGAGTACAATCTTGAATTGACACCCACTCGCATGCAACTACAAAGCATGTCTATGGGTCGTGACGAGAAGTTCAAAGTATGCTCGAGTGGAGAGATCTAGCGGTGAGTTCAACCACCCTTGTCAATAGGGAGTTGGTTGATATGTTTATGGGAACACAGCGAGGCCCATTCTTCAATCATCGATTGGAAATTCTTCATCCGGGTTCACCGAGTTGATATTAATGATGGCGTATTTTGGTATCAAGAGTGGGAAGATCCATGTAGAGTCATCTTAATCTTTGCGAAGAGATCTTTTGGTGCTAAGAAAGAAGCTAATGTGTATGGTCGAAAAGAGCCAAGACCGACCGTGCTCAATCGTTGGGCGGTTGTAATCTCGATCCTACATCGCACAACCTCGGTGAGACAGCGCAGCGTAGCAGCGCCACGAGGCGGTTCGAAGATCAACATGCCTTTATCGCAAGCCTTGCAACACATGTTGAGCAGGTGATAACCTTGAGGATCCTCCTCGAATGTCAACACTTCCTCTCAAGTACAATCCTAATGCTAAGTGTGCTTACCATTCCAATAGCCGAGGCACGACACGACAATTGTTGGGCTCACGAAAACAAGATTCAAGATATGATTGAAGCTAAGCGATTGAGTTTGACCCTCTGTTGAGACTCGAATGTGATCAGCGCCTATGCCTAACCATGACAAGAGTTCCAATCTTTGTTGGCGATGATACTTATGTTTTCAACATAGATGACTTGACCATCCCTCGATGGTATTAAGAAGAATTTGTTGCAAGCGGTGTCAATCCGGGATGCCCGGAGAATTGTCGTTGGTGCCTCTGCACGATGGTGTCTTGGTTGAGACGTGTTCGGTGCATGATGGATAACCGTGAGATACTATTTACGAAACCACATGCGGAAGTTGTGTGAAGAAATGTCTAAGTTGAAGATCGACAATCTGACGAAGCGTGCCATCATGTGGGATACCTTGGGGCAGCCAAGTGGAAAGTATGATTACATGGTGAAGTACACTTGTCACATAGCTACAAAATTCCTATTGAAGATGTTAAGGCGACGGATGGGGTGTGATTTCAGAAGACTATCGTTAACACTATAAGGATTTCCTCTGTTGATCTGTGCCTAGAGTGGCACCTCTCATTATCACTTCTCTAAGACCGGTTCCATATTCCTCGACAAATGTCCCTTGGAATTATGGGTGATGTTTACTATCATGGTGTCAAGCAAGACCCTCGACCATTGAAGATCTTCTTTGAAGTTTCTATTCACGACATTGACAACATCACGGATCAAGTAAGGTGACGAGCCGGAAGGGTATTCTCTCGGATATCTCTCCTCCAAAAGACACTGCGACTCCATTTCGCATTCCACTACTCAATCAATATCCCAGCTAGAGGAAAGAACGGTGACTCATCCTGCTCGGCCAAGTACCAAGGAATTCTTGAAGACACCTCAAACAAGAAATGGAGTGCGAAGATCATCAAGAGGAGTGATTACAATGTTGTGGAGCAGTTAGAAGACTCCATCCAAGATTTCCATGCTCGCTTTGCTTTTGTGCTCGAGGCTCATGCTAATGCCTTGGTGAAGTTTGAAGAATGCTCATGTGCGCAAGACACTACCAATCGATTCGAAGTTTGTATTGCCGGCTGGCTACAACGCCTAGGCTTCTCGATCTTGATTTGACTCCTTAGGAAAGAAACACAACAAAGCCTTGCACATCTCCATTGAATGCAAGGGCACTACCTTATCTCATGTTACGGTGGATACGGTTACGCTGAATATCCTACGAAGGCTTTTGATCGGCTTGATGTCGAAGGGTTGGTTACGAGACCAGTGACATTATTGTGAGAGCTTTTGATGGTTCTAGCGCCGATGCTTGGAGAGCTCACTCTGCTGTTAAGTCGGTTCCCGGACTTTTGATTCCACTTTCTTTGTCATGGACATCCGTCCGACTTATTCTTACTACTCGGGCGCCCTTGGATACATGAGGCGGTATTACCTCTACTTTGCATCGCTGAAGTACCGGTGAAAGGAAAGTTGTTACAGTATGTGGTGAAGAAGAAATATGGTCGATCATCTGGTCATTCCGCTATCTCGAGATGGAGGGTGAATTCTTGAGACTCCTTGTCAAGCTTTTGAAACAATACCCAGTCATACTGTTGACTCTCTGTCACTCTGAAGTTGCTCAAGTTCCGCCTAGGATGGCCTCATTGAAAGATGCTCAAGCTCTTGTTGAACAAGGAGGTAGTGCTATTTGGGGACAGCTCCACGATCTTCCGTTCAAATCCGACAAGGCGGTTTAGGCTTCACCATCAAAGGTCGAAGATGATACGCCACGCGTGACCAACTTCCTTTCCGCATCCAGTGGAATCCATGCTATAGAAGATGGCGACAACGGCTTCGACATCGGCAAGTGGATCTTCCGACTCGGATCATGGGCTCGACAATTGGAAGCGAAGGCGTCATACCAATCTCCTTTAGTCGAGTAATTGCTCTTGTTTTGTTTTACTTTTCGTATTTCTTTATGTTTGAACAATAAACTTTGAAAGCCTGGTGCCTTGAGGGCGTCATGGCTCGTTCGCGAGGGTTTTATCTGTTTGCGTATTTTCATTTAATAAATTCGTTGGACTTTTGCATTCAATTGTTTGTTTTCTTTTTACTTTATCACCCTTCAAAAGGCTATGTGTTTCTTACACACCACGTGATACAACTGCGAATCACTCCGAATCTCGTTAATAACACTATGCTAGTGCTAAATATGACTTGATAATCCGATCTACCAAGCCGAAGGCGAAAGTGAGGAAGATTGTGAAGTGCCGGAGAACTTGCGCCGCTACAGAAGAAGAGCGAGTTATACAACCACACGAAGAGCAAGTTGAGGTTGTGAATTTGGGTCGAAGACGAAAAGAGATCAAGATAGGAGGCGGGTCTTGAGCAGTGTTAAAGAAAGGTTGGTTCGGATGCTACGAGACTATATTGAGGTTTTCGCTTGGTCATACGAAGACATGCGGGTTTAGACATTGATATTGTGGTTCATCGATTGCCAACAAAGAAGGTTTTCTCTGAAAGAAGGTTAAATCGCATCGTCTGAGATGTCGAGAAAATCAAAGCGAAGTTATGAAGCAATTGAGCTGGTTTCCACCTCCTATCCCGGTGGGTTGCTAATGTGGTACCCGTGCCCAAGAAGGATGGTAAAGTACGAATGTGTGTGGATTACGAGATCTAAACAAAGCAAGTCCGAAGGCGATTTCCCACTTCCTCATATTGATGTTACGGTAGACAACACCGCGGCATAAGGTTTTCTCCTTCATGGATGGTTTCTCCGGTTACAATCGGATCAAAATGGCTCACGAAGACATGGAAAAGACTACTTTCGTTACGGTGGGGCACTTTCGCTACAAGGTCATGCCGTTCGGATTGAAGAACGCAGCGCCACTTATCCGTCTATGGTGACATTATTTCATGACATGATTCATCACGAGATAGAGGTCTCGTCGGCGACATGATAGCTCGATCATGAAGAAGAACATCTTGATCATCTCTGACTGTTTGATAGGTTGAAGAAGTGTGAGACTTAATCTAACAAGTGCACCTTTGAGTCGATCCGGAAAACTCTTAGGGTTTGTTGTTAGTGAAAAGGTATTGAGGTTGACCTGCGAAGGTTAAAGCTATTCAAGAGATGCCACTCCCGCAGAGAAGGAAGTCGAGGTTTCTTGGGCCGATTGAACTACATTGCGATTCATTGCACACCTAAGCGCTACTTGTGAGCCAATCTTCAAGTTACTAAAGAAAGATCAAGTAGTGGAATGGAGCGCGATTGCGGATCGCTTTTGACAAAATCAAGGAGTACCTAGAATCCTCCTATCCCGATGCCCGCCGAAGGAAGACCTCTCATCATGTACAGCGGTGCTAGAGAACTCAATGGGGTGTGTGTTGGGGCAACATGGCGAGTGCAGTCGAAAAGAGCATGCAATATACTACCTTAGCAAAAGTTTACCATGTGAAACAAGATACTCACAGCTCGAGAAAACTTGCAACGCTTTGGGCTGCTCGCCGACTAAGGCAGTATATGTTGACTCACACTACCTTGTTGATTTCAAGATGGATCCGATAAAATACATATTTGAAAACCAGCTCTCTCGGAAGAATAGCAAGATGGCAAATGATCTTGACCGAATATGACATCGGTACACTTCTCGAAGCGATCAAAGGAAGTGTAGTAGCGATCATTTGGCTCATCAAGCCGTAGATGACTATCAATCTATGCGTTCAATTTCCGACGAAGGCGTTTTACTAATTCTGATGCGAGAACCAGTCAGACGAAGGACACGAACAAGGATCCCGATGGACCATGGTCTTTGATGGAGCCTCAACGCACTTAGCAATGGCATTGGCGCCATCATTACATCCCTACAGTGACACACGCCTTTCACCGCCAGATTATGTTTGATTGCACTAACAACATGGCGGTCAAGCGTGCATCATGGGTCTTAAAGTGCTATTGACTTAAGAATCAAATTCTTACAAGTGTATGGAGACTCGACTTTAGTGATCGATCAGATTAAGGCGAGTGGGATACGAAGCATCCGAATCTCATTCCATATCGAGCATGTTCGGAGTTTGATTCCTTACTTGAGAGATTACTTTCCATCATATTCCACGAAGAGAATCGGTTGCGACGCATTAGCTCTATGTCGTCTATGTTCAAGGTCGATGGGACAACGAGGATCCCCAATCATCATTGAGAAGTTCGACGAACCGCATATTGTTATGAGCTTGACACGGAAGAGAAACCTTGGTACTATGGCGTGAAGAGGTATCTTGAGACTCGGGAATATCCAGGGCATCATTAATGATAAAAGTTCATGAGAACATTTGCATCTAAATTCTTCCTCAGCGACATCTTATACAAGCGCAACCACGACTTGTGCTTACTCCGTGTAGACGAAAACGACAATGCGTATCATGGAAGAGTTACGAAGGCGAATTTGGTACCCACTCCGGTGGACATACGATGGCTAAAAGATTTTGAGAGCAGGTTACTATTGGTCCACCATGGAAGCGATTGTCACCGCTACGCTCGATCTTGTCACAAATGCGGTTATGCCGACAAAGTACACGTACCTCGGTACCTACGAATGTTCTAACTCCTTGGCCTTTGCAATGTGGGGCATTGACATGATTGGAGAAATCAAGCCCACGGCTTCCAATGGACATCGTTTCATCCTTGTGGCAATAGATTATTTCACCAAGTGGGTAGAGGCGACCTCGTATGCATACATTACCAAGAATATTGTGGCTCGATTCATCAAGCATAATCTTATCATCGGTATGGCACCCCGAAAGGATTATCACGGATAACGGTTCCAATCTCAACAACAAGATGATCACCGAACTCGCACGCAGTTCAAGATCAAACATCACAACTCTTCTCCATATCGGCCTAAGATGAATGGCGCGATGGAAGCCGCCAATAAGAACATTAAGAAGATTATCGAAAATGCGGTGACTTACAAAGATTGGCATGAGATGTTACCATTCGCTCTTCATGGTTATCGCACTTCGAACATCAACAGGCAACCCCTCTCTCTTGTATACGGTATGGAAGCCGTCTTACCCATCGAGGTTCGGATACCCTCGACGAGTCCTCCGGGAGGCGAGTTAAGCGAAGACGATTGGGTTCAGACACGGCTTGACCAGATTAACTTGATCGATGAGAAACGACTCGCGTCCATCTGCCATGGACAGATTTATCAGAAACGAATGATCAGAGCATTTAACAAGAAGGTCAAGCACCGAGTCTACCAAGTTGGTGATCTAGTAGTCAAGCGCATCATTCTTCCACAAGGTGATCCCAGGGGCAAATGGACTCCCACTTATGAGGGACCGTTTGTAGTCAAGACAGTGTTTTCCGGTGGAGCTATGATACTTAGCACCATGGATGGCGAGGACTTCCCACACCCTGTGAACGCAGACATAGTCAAAAAATACTACGCATAAAAGAGACCCGCTAGGTCGACTGGCCTAGGCAAAAATAAGGGCATCCTGGCGAACCAAAATGGTTCGGGCAAAAGTTAAGGATATATACAAAACATGTACACCGCAAGTCGAAACACGAAAAGGCGGCTTGGGCAAAAAGGGTATCGGTGGTGAAAACACGAAAGGCGGTCTAGGCAAAGTTAGGGATTTAAGCGTGCGACTATGTCTCTTCGGATCACCTTCGGACTACTATCGACATTCAAGATTCAAATGGCGAGATCAATTCACTCACTTTCTCTGTGAGGAGATGAGATAGTCGAAATATATGAGTACTAGCATAGTTGGAACTTAACGAGATTGTTTCCGCATAGCTTTTTACCTTTCTTGTGTACAAACTACTTGGCCATACGCCACCTGTCAAATAAATAAGCGCAAGCTTCTTTCTCTTTACAATTTTTGTTGTTGTCGTTTGCAATGAGTCCAACGTTTGTTTTGAATGACTATACGCATTTGACAATAAAAATCTAATCACAAACATACGAAAAGTGAACATACAAAAGTACTTACTACAGGTTCCAGGAGTTGAGATGACGACGAAAGTCAACGAATAGTTCCCCACAGAGCATAAAGGTGTCACCCACAACACACCTTCCCCAGCGGAGTATAAGGGAATCCATGAGCAGCGATTCCACTCAACCAAGCAACGTTACATCAGTCTCCAAGCAGTAACACTTCATCCCCAGCGGATATTTCTCAATCCTCCCCCTTCTCCCCGCGCGATATCGGACTCGAAACTTGGTCGGATAGTGCATCGGAGGAATACACCTTTATTCCCGGCCGGAGATTACAACGGACTCCAGACTCTTCAAGCCCGGTCTCTCAGCAACCATCAAATGCTCTCCAGCGAGATCTACACTCAGGAATCCCCAGTAAAGCGTCTCTTAAATTTTCTCAGCAGGATCTACATACAAGGTCCTCAACAGATCGCCTCCCAGGCTCTCCTCAGCAGTGTCTATGAGATCTCCAACAACGAGCTTCTCAAATCTCTACCTTCCTCAACAGTATCTAGGCCCAAGACTTGGTCAGATAGTGCATCGGAAGAATCCAGGATATCTTCCTCCTCCTTCAAAAGTAGGGACTTCCACCTACTCTATTCCCCAGGCAGAAGTCAGAAATCTTCAAACAGAATATCCGCATCTTCTTCAAGATGGATATGTTTTGAAATATCACAACATTCATCATTCATACATTACTCATAAAGTCATAATTCATGCATAAGTCATTCATATACACTGTCATGCATCATACTTTGCATAAGACTAACAAATATTCTATCAAAGTTTCTCTTGTTTTCTCAAAAAGTGTGTCACTCACCGCGCAAACAGTCCGGATTAAGCCCGAGCCGCGGAAAACTATCTAAAGACCGCCGCAAACGGTCCGATTAAGCCCGAACCGCGGAAAACTATCGAAAGACCGCCTCCGACGGTGGTCGAGATTAAGCCCCGAACCGACGGAAAACTATCCGAAAGACCACCCGGTTATCCTCCGATAACGAGCAATGGATCAACACCGATGCACTGGAAGCTATCCACGTTACGGCCAACTACAATCTCTCGGAGTAATCGCGAAGATTTATTACGATTATCACAAAGAATGCAGAGTCTAGCGTCGACTCGGTTGCCTTGGATGGCATCTTAAGCCCATCTCCGACTATTTGTCAACATCTCTTCACTATCGAATCTGCATATATGGTTAAAAATCGTCTGGACCAATAACTTCATTCAAAGTGAACACGAAGTCTAACGTCGACTCCCTTCGGATGGCATCTTAAGCCCATCTCCTCTCCATTCCAAGAACATCTCTGAGTCTAAGCGTCGACTCACCCTCCGGCATCGACCTTTCTAGATGGCATCTTAAGCCCATCTCGTCAGCTCTCAATTAACAACCTCGAGTCTAGCGTCGACTCGCTCCCAGTGAAGTCTCCAACTTCTCCAAATGGCATCCGTAAGCCCATTCCGCATCATCCACCACCGGTGCAAATTTCGGTGTACTCGGTGTTCAATCATCTTCTACCTGGTCACGAAAGACAAGCATGTCAATCTAACCCTTCAGTACAAGAAGATTGAACAGGGCAGCTGTCATACCCAAAATTTGCCCTCCATCTACTCAAGAGATCTCATACATCCATACTCAAGGATTCCTCAAGAGTTGATCGACAAACTCTCCTAGACAATCAACCCAAACTAGGGTTTGGTATCTCTCAAGTCAAGATGGATTTCCAACATCTCCAATGACCTTCATGCTTCCTCATATGCTTCAAAGATTCTCCATGTCAAGTTTCAAGCCTCACAAGTCAAGTTTCCTCAGACAATGGTTCAGATGGTTGAAAATCGGTGTATTGGACAAAAGGTCAATGTGGTCAACATACATCAAAACTTCGATTTTGGTCAACATCCTCATTTTGAAGTTACATTCATCATTTGATCAAGGGTTGATCATGATTCATCAAGAAAACTCAAGATTTGCCCAAAAGTCAAACTTTCTAAATTAGGGTTTCTAGATGAAAAGTCAACTGAACTTTGACTGATCATAACTTTCTCATACTTTCTCAGAAATTTTTCCACCACCTCTTGTTTTGAAGGAAATTCAATTCTCTACAACTTCATGTCTCACAAGAATGTCCAAAAAATGCTTCATTTGAGAGGTATAGCTCAAAACATTACAGGTCATTTTCAAAGTCAACAAAAAGTCAACTTTTTGTTTTGAAGATATTTTGAGCATGGTAACTCCAATTGAGATGAGACCAAAGACATTGGTTAGAGGACTCTTAGAGCTTCCCAAAAAGTCCAAGAACACTCAAAAATGTGGAAAATTGAGCAAGTTACACCATCTACAAGTTGGGCAATTTTGGAAGAATGCACAAAGAGAGATACTTCTAAAAATCAAAAACTTTGCAAATGGGCCTACTTTTTCTTCATCCAAACTTGTTTCTCATACAATTTGGAACATCAAAGCCCAAAGCCACGAATTTTTATTTTATTTTTCTATTTAATTTGGAATTTATTCATTTAAATACAAATTAAATTCAAAAATAAAGTATAAAATCAAAAATTAATTGCAAATTGATTTTTATTCTTTCCTTGATGTCCAATTAACTCACAAATGCTAGCCAAATCAGAATTGAAGCAAAAAAGGCAAGATTGGATTGAAATTGATCAAATTTGAAAATTTGATTTTCATGAAAAAATCAAATTTGATTATCATTGATTATTGATCAAATCTTTCCAAATTCAATCTCAAATCCTTCCAGTATATATACACAATGCATATCAATCAAGAGAGGACAGAAGAATTGCTCCAGAAACCCTAATCCAAAGCTCAAAAATCCGTGGTCTTCAAGAACTTGCAGCCGTGGTTTTGGATTGTTTCAGTCGATTCCAAGCATCAAAACATATTCCTTGACACCTCTTGAATCGATCCAGACCTTCACTTTGCCAAGAATCATCCAGAATCGTGAAAACCGAATTTGGTTTGTTCTTGAAATTTCAAAAATCGTATTCTTTGATTCATGCATTGTTAACATGTTTTGTGTTTGTTTTTGTGATCAGTGATGTATTTGCAAACTTTCTGGGTGCTTTAATTGAATTTCCATGGCTTGAATCGTGTTACACCATAGTTAGGGTTCCTGAGCTCGAATTAGGGCTTTGCTTAAATGGAAAAATTGGCCAGCAAGACCTGTACCATTGAACTCGGGATGATCTGAGGAATCGAACCATGGTTTCAAATATTATTTATATTATGTGTGTTGCATTTTTGATGTTAGCCAGGGACCTAGCGTCGAGCAATGGCCGACGCTGAGAATTCAAAATTTCAAAAGGTTGAAGACGAAGCTTGGCGCGAGCGGGGAGAGACCAGGAGGCGACGCGTGTTATTTTCCATTCGCTCCGTTTCAAAACACAAGCATAGCGTGGCTCGGTTGGTCAGATGAATCTCAAGGTTTGAAGCCCAGGACGTGGGTTCGAATCATGCCAGGACCAACCTTGGTTTTTCTTTTCCAAACTCACATATTTTCAATATTTTCATGTTTTTTTTAATATTTGCATTATATTTTAATTGTTTTCACAATTTTTATTCTGCATTAAAAATACTAAAAACATTTTTTTTCTTTTTACATTATTTTCATAAAAACCTTTATTTAATTTAATAAATTAAAAAATATAATTTTTGCATGCATATTTATTTTATTTATATTTTTGCATTTAAATCATTGTTAATTGCATTTTAATTATTAAATCTTTTCCAAAAAATCCCAAAAAATTATTATAGCTTATTTATCTTATTTCCAGCATGCATAAATTTTCTCATATTAAAAATTGCATTTTTTCTAACATTTTCTCTTATTTCGATTCATATTGCATTTTGATTTTCTTATTCTTTCACAGTTGATCCGATCGACGATTCTTCCGTTTTATCTTACTTTTCAATAATGTAATTGCTCATGGGTTGTAATAGTTTAATTTAGGACTTTTACTTTCCGCACTCCTAATTATGTATCTGCCCCAAAGCCATGTAATAGCGTAGGTTTATCTTTCCGCACCTTTACATTCCGCATTTTACTTTCCGCACCCTTATCAACTGTTAGTAACTAGGCGTGTATGGCAAGATAATAATTGGATATAGCTCACACTAATTTCAAGATAAAATATCTGAAATCAACACACTTCAGTCACACACGCACCCCTTAGGGTAATTCTCTCTCGATGCCTTTCAATTTCAAAATGGTCATGTCCCTCGAACGTAGAGGTATTCTAGCACCGTCGCCTTCCAAACAAATCATCATAGTCCCTTCGATACAAAGATCATAAGACCCACGATGTCGCCTCCGAATACATGATCTTGACCCTCGATTGTCGCCTACGAAAAATGATGATAGTCCTTGAATATGCTAGGATACTTCCTACAAGTTGCCTTCTATGACCATCCGATGTCCCTTCGAATGTCCCGCTTACATCCAACGAATGGAGCTACCTACTAACTAATGGTATGGCTAGCGCTATTCTAAAGGAATGTAGAAGTACAACAAAGCGACCAATTCGAGTGGGTAAATAAGTCTCTTAGTTGCTTGCTCTATCAAATGCTTTTCGCACCTCACACTTTTTCAAAGTTCAAATTCTTTTCAAAACTAAACATTTCCGAACACTTTGTATACACTCCTACATGAGTCATTGCAAAGTCAAAGCGAAATGCCTTTTCAAACATTTTGTCAAAACACAAGAAAGCAATTTTAAAAAGTTATCTAAGAGCAACTAAGAGTAGAATAAGCTGCGGATGGAAAGGGTGCTAATACCTTCCCTTTTCATAACCATTCTCCCGAACTCAGAATCTAACGAAGGTCTTTTTCTGTTACTTTTACCTTCCCTTAATTGGATAAAAATAAAAGTCGGTGGCGACTCTTGCTATCCGCACATTTGGATACAAAAATCCTACAAAGTCAGTTCACCGTATTACATGAACACATAAACAAAAGCATCCCTCTTCATAAGAAGCCACTCTTTTGAAAAGCACGCCATAAATAGATCCCAATTTGAAATTCCATACTTTTCTTTTAATAATGCAGTTGGGTGAATTTATATCTTATTATAAGGAACGTTAATCTCTGTCACAAGTTGCTCACCAATATGAAATGAACTAAAAAAATCAACATATCTATAAGGTTCATCTCTTTGTTGTTGATCATTTTTAGATGTTACTTCTTGTAAGAAATCAGCGACACCTTTTTGTGAAATTATGCAAAACTAGAAGAGAGAAAATAATGGGGAAAGTATAATGCATGCAATCTTGGTCACCTTTTACAAATTATTAACAATTCAATTACATTTAATGTGTGAACTTTAACAGAAAATGTACATTGTAGTAGTGGTAAATAAGCATGCCTTGTAACCCCTTAAACCTGGGTTTGAATCTTATGTCTAAAAAAAATTTAGAAATTGTTTGAAGAATTCTTTTAGAATTTAAGATAAAAAATATGTGGAATTTGGTAGTGGACATGTAGGATGCCACACATGCAAAAATAAATGGCGTTACACAAAAATGGACAGAAAGGACTAACGTGGACCTTTTAAAATAATTATAGGGCCACTTTGGAACTTTTTAAAGATAAGGGGCCAGAATGTACCCCGAGGTAAACTTAAGGGACCAAAAAGGGTATTTTGCCAGGTAGGTTCATACACCAAATTAAACTAGTACATTAGGTTCATAATTTGAAACTGTAATTCAATGACTGAAGCCTTATGAATATCTTTCCATGACTTCTTCCCTTTCCCTTAGAGTTGGAGGACTTTTTTTTTGTAGGACTAGTGTTCTTGCTAGAAAAATTACATGATAATGTTTAGGAATTTGGAGGCTCAAATGAGGTGATTTGGCCTCCAAATTATGGGTCTCGCTTACCCCTTAGTCGGGAGCCCTTTGTAAAATATATGGTATGATGAAGGAGAGGTCTAGAGATTGAGAGAACCCCTTAATCCATTCCGCAAGGACTCCTTATATAGGCAAGTCTTTGGTCAAATGGTTATAAAAAACCACCTTGCAACGTTTGTAATGTCCTCATGAATAATGTAATGTTCATAACCGTTCATAATGGTTTGTAACGTCTGTAATCGCTGTCTGTTGAGTTATGTAACCATTATATCTTGGCTCAACTCGACAAGTGCATCCCGACTTGCACAGCTCAACAGATACACCCCGACCTACACAACTAGGCAGACACAAATCGACCTGCATAGCTCAGCCAGGCACAGCTCGGCCTGCACATCTAGGCAGACATAGCTCGACCAACACAGCTAGACAGATAAAGCTCGATCATGCACAGCTAGGCCTGGCACATCTAGGCAGATACAACCCGACCAATACAGCTCGGCCAGGCACAACTAGGTCTGGCACAACTAGGCAGATTCAACCCGACCTATACAGCTCGGCCAGGCACACTTAGGCCTGATGATCTAGATTATATACTCTGTGGGGACACTGTACACCTGGAAATTCATTTAATTATTTAAGTGGATTATTAAGGACTTATTTGTTTGAATTAGTCGAAATCGGGAATTATCATAATTATTATAAGAGGCATTATTGGATTAATATGTTAGTTGAGTTGTTAAGTCAATAGTCGGGATAATGTTCGGTTTAATGAGAGAAATAATAAAAGAAATAATATTATTATAGGGGGTTATTATTTAATTAAATCGAATTTAGTTGGTGTACGATAAGTAACAAAGTTGGAGGTGTAAATATTAGGCCCAATGGAATAATTGAATGATATTATTATTAATATGTGGATTAAGTAGAAAAAGAAGAGAAAAGGGATTATAATGGTGCAGTACATAAAGAAAAGAAAATAAGGGTTTGTGGAGAAAAGAAGAGAACGTAGAAGCCGATACAAGTTGTTGTGAAGTTGCAAGGAAAAGGTTGGAAGTTGCGCCGAAGATCAGAATCGACCAGAAGATTATAGAAAGACTATCATTCTAAGGAAAGGGTGGGGTTCGATCTATATAACAGGGTATATGATATACCGTATATGGGTTGGGTTGTGTAAATTGTGCTATGAACTGTTTGTTGATTCTGTTGTATATCTTATCACGTGGGAATTAAAAGACTATAAATCGTTATGTTACTTTCTGGGTTGATAATTATTAATGCGTCTCCATATTGAAATTGATAATGTTGTTGTGTTACTATGTTGAAATTAATCATGAATGATCCGAGTGATGAATTAGGATATAACGCTGCTGGAAATTGTTAGTGGATGATTGATTAAGTATCCTAAGTATGAGGATGTAGTGTTTGCAAATTAATTTACGGGAGTTACAGAAGATGAAAGAAGTAATGAATAAACAAGATAGGAGAAGGGGTGGGGAGATCGCCCCTTATGCTATAAAGGAAGTGGGACGACCGCCCTTAAGGTTAATGGGATGGGACGTCTGTCATGGGGGTGAGGCGACCGCCCTAAGGGCCTTAGGCTGTGTGGGGCGACCACCCTTGTGGTGTGTATGGGACAACTTGAAATTTCGATGTTATTCTTTTCTTTTGTCTGTTTGCTTACTAATTAGAATAAACTTTTAATAATTCTCCACCACATAATCTTTTGGAATATTAAAAGAAACTAGTAGTATACTTTAAGCATAATTTGGGTATATTCATGGTATTATATCAGTGGAAGACAGATGTAGGTGAGTGAGAATAAAAGTAACAGATTGAACAACAAAGGCATTTGAATAGTAGCAGAGTTACTTAATTGATGGAATAAAAGTTTTGGGTAGGAGCAGGGAGTTTAAAATATATGTATTCGACAGTAGCAGAATAACATTAAAATAGAATTGACAAAATTAGTAATAAAGCGAAGGAAATAATTTAGTAGCAGTGAGCTAAATAACAGAGGTAGTGTAATTTAGTAGCAAGATATATATTGATGACAAAATGGTTTAATTAGCGAGTATTAGCAGTAACAATGTAATAAATTAACCAAAGTTGTATGATGAATTAGTAGTAATAGTAGCTAATGGAAGGAGTACCGATTAGTCGAATTAGCCGAATTGAGTGATAAAATTAGTTGTCCGAAATTAGTTGAAATTTTTTAGAGTGATGTATAGGTATAAGTAGGTATTTTGGGTTGGTTTGTTTTGTTGTAATTATGTCAAATAAGTTGATTTGCAAGTGAAGTTGGATTGTATGGGTTACGAAACTGCGTTGTTGTTTATTGCTGTGAATAAGTTATTGTCGAATATGTTGTTGTTGTTGAGTTATTGTCTTTATAAGTTATTGATGAGTTTATTAAGTGGTAGGCTTATGGCCAGTGTTGAAGCAACGTTGAGTACCTCTGCTTATTGGTACAATGTTGATATGGGCTTATGCCTTTGTGACGATGGTTGTTGTTGTTACGAGTGATTGTTGCATTCATTGAGTCACATCCATTTGCATTATTAAGTTGTCTTGGATTGGCCAAATTAGTGATGAAGGCTTATGTCTTGGCCTTGATGGTACCATGTTGAAAGTTGAAGGCTTATGCCTTGTTGAATGCCTCGATAAACTGGCTGATTTTAAGTTGGGAATTCTGCTCCAATGGTACCGCATGCATATGCATAATTGAGTCGCATTTGAGTTGCATATTGAAGTTGTTGTTATTATTACGTTGTTTGTTGATTGTCGTTTTGCCGTTGTTATAAGTTGTTGTTGTTATAAGTTGTTATTGTTATAAGCTATGGTTGTTATTATAAGTCGTTGTTGTTATAAGTTGTTGTTGTTATTAAGTTGTGTTGATTTGAAGTTGTGAAATTATGTTGTTGACTTGCTGTGATAGGTACCGCCTATAAGTCGTGGAATTGTTGTTATAACTATTGTTGCTAATTGTTGTTATAACCGTTGTTGCTAATTTTTGTTATAATTGTTGTTGATAATTGTTGTTATAATCGTTGTTGCTAGTTGTCATTATAACTGTTGTCTGGAAGTTGTAAAGTGGTAATATTTGTATAATATGGTCTAATATACTGTTTATCATACACTTTTTTTTATATTGGTTGATATCTCACCCTTTCTGTTGTGATGTTGCCTCTATGTGGGTAACGTGCAGGTAATGATGAAGATTAGTTGATGCTTAGTAGTTGTTACCGTTGTTAGTTCGAGTTGGTGTCTTTTGCTTTGATACATAACACTCTGGGGGATGAACGCTAGTTGTTTTATTGTTTTGATTTTGGTGTGGAATGAATATGTTGAAATATGAGAAATAATTGTTGACTTTAAATTGTTTTAAGTTGAAAAGGATGTTATGCCATCCAAGTTGATTAAATGTAGTTCTGCTGCTTAAGTAATAAAGTTGATTCATGTTATTTTGGTTCATCAGAATTTTGAGAAATGTTATGTATCTATATTGTTAGTAGTGTTTAAGTCGAATTGTAATACTCTAATCGTTTGTCGAAAAGAATTTTACAACTCTGATTTTCTTAATAATGACCAGGTAGAATTGGGGTGTTACAGACACCATTGCTTTATTGGTCCAGCGGCTCGTATCTTGTTCATCTCTCCTAGCCCGGGCGGTAGATTTTATGCACGAACAACTAGAATCAACACTAATTGGGTTAATGTCTAAGATATCATCATCATCATTTAACAAAGCTGCCAATGTGCCAGGATCTATGCCACATTACCTTCTCATTGCTTCATCTGAACTCATAGAAGAGTGTTATGTAGGATGAGCAGCCTAAGATGCTTGTTATGTAGGCTGAGTAGCATGTGCAAACATATTATCAGCAGTTTGAGATGTTTCTTGCGTAGGGTGAGAAGAAGTTGGAGCTTGTTATGCCTTATCCTTTTTGGTTGGACCAACCTTACCTTTTGGTCGACACTGTTAACTAATGGTGCAAATAAGTAAATTTAGGCATAAATTAACTGTAATCAAATTGGGACATGAACAATACTTACTCTTTTCTTTGTTATTTGGGTCTGGCTAGATTGAGTTGGTGCAAAAACATTTGCTACATTATCAGGTTTAGCAACATTTCCTGCATTATCAGGTCCAACAACATTTCCTGCATTTTTAGCTCCGGCAACATTTGCTGCATTTTTAGCTTCTGTTGCATTTTCAGGTTCAACAACAGTCTCATTATTTATTGCATTTTTAGGTCCAACAACTGCAAGTTGTTTATTCTCTTTGCATGTTCTTATGTTGTGTCTATATTTCATGCATGTCTTACACCTGTGACTTGTGTTTGTTCGTTGTCATCTTGTTTGTGAAGTGTCGCACCCCAAAATTTAACCTATCTTTATTCACATCTCTTTTTCTCTAAATCATTTATGTGCTCAAGGGTCTAATATTTGGTTTTTGATTATGGTCCCAAGTTTGTCTATGAATCTATTTATTTAGATGATTGGCGTTTTTCCTGTGATACAAGGTTTGGCTTCTTGAAATATGCCATTCTAAACAAGATTTAAAAGAAACTTAAAGAATTGAATTTTTTCTTGAAGATCATAAAGGGGTTTGAATTTAAAAATAGGCATTTGGAGGGAAATTGGTTACTTTAGATTGTTTTGATTTTTTTGGTCAAGTTTAGAGATAAAATGCAATATCCAATTTGAATATATTTCAAGGTGATTAAGATCACGAGGTCAAGTGTTGAAAGGGTTCATTCATTCAAAACGCGATTCTTTAACAAGTAATTTTAGCAAGGAAATTTGAATTGCAAATTCTAAATTTATGATATAACAAATTTACAAGATGTTCCTAAGAAGGTTGTGCTTTCAAACCTATAACTTCTTTAAAGTTTACAAGAATATTCAAATCTTGGAGATCTTTAAATTCAAGTTGTAAGTATGAAATACAATGCAATTACAAATTTCTCAAAATTTACAAAGTCTTCAAAATTAATTTACAATTGCTAGCCTATCTTCTACAAGAACCTAACTAAAAGAATTCTAAGTCCTAATTTGGCTAGTGAGGTCCTCATGTTCCCTTCAAGATGCATTCCTTTTTCTTCTCCAAGTTCCTCCAAAGTATTCTAAGCCTTTCCATCTCCATGCCATCAGCCATACATGACAACAAAGAAAAGAATGGTTAGCAATACAATTCAAGCATAAACAGAATTATTTCAAGCAATTTGTTTTATAACTCATCATTAGTGATTAGAGGCAAGTATCAGTATTAAGGATTTTTTCTGTCACGCTTAAAGAAGGCCTCAGTCAATTAATTTCATCCTTCATCGGCCGTTACTTCCATTACAAATCAGCAAGTAATACTTGGTTCACAATGCAAGTAAAAATAATATCTTTTAATACAAATCAACAAACAGGCAATTTATGTTTGGTTCACAATAAAAGACAAAACTGAGTTACTGCAAGTTTCTCAAATATTCACAGTGCAGTAAAAGAAAACAGAAACAAAGTTCCAGCCCAACAGATTTATGGCAAGCAAAGTTTCAGCCCAATACAGAATTACCAAGTCCAGAACAGATACCAAAACCCTAATTCCTGAGGATATAAAAGCACTAAGTATACCCTAACATAGGGCAACCACTATTCACAACCCTAATTAGAGGAAGCCATAGCAAACCAGAAAATCATAACCAACAACCTTTGTTCTAAAACCAGAATAGCAGAACAACAGAAACCAGAAAACCAACCAAGCAAGCCATTGTTCCAGAACAAAAACCAAACCAGAAAACCAAACCAACAACCTTTGTTCCAAGAAAACCAGAAAGCAAACAGTTACCAGTAAACCAAAACAACAGAAACCAGAAAGCCATACCAGAAACGACCCAAACTAGAAGAAAGCAAACCAGAAAATTAAACCAGCAAGTCATCGTTCCAAATAGCAGAAACTGAAACCACAACATTTTGTTCGAAAACCAAAGCAAACAATACCAAACGCAGTAAGCCAGCAATAACCCAGAAAGTAGAACAGCAAACCCTAAACATTTTCATCATTTCCCCACACATAAATCCCTTCAGAGATTTAAAAGGAAAAGTCATTACAAGCAACAAACGGAGCAGAAAATAGAAAGGTCTCACCCAAAAGGTTTGAATCAACGAATCCGGCCGTACAGGGGTTTTGTTCCCTTCCTTTCTTTCCTTTTCATCGCTCGTAGCATCATCACCACCACCGCTTTCACGAAACCATCGCCTTTCCCATAAAGTAGGCTAGGGTTTTGTCTCTGTTCCGGTAGATCTAGGAGGCTCCGGTGAGAATCCGTGAAAATAAAGAACGAATTAGAGATGAGAGAAGAGAGACGAGTCATAAAACGTAAGAAAAATGGCCATCTGAGTTATGCCGCCGCCAGAACCGCCGTGAGGCGATTTCCGGCGCGACCGTGGGCGATTTCCGGTGAGGTTCCATTTAAAGAGAGGACAGAGGAGCGTTTCACGTAGAGGGAAGGAGAGTTAAGTTTTTTTTGATTAACTTTCTTTTAATTAGTGTTTTATTTATTTTAAATTAAGGATTAGTGTTTTGGGCTGGTGGTGACAAGTGTCACCACCTTGTTTTCTTTCTGATTTCTCTTTTTATTATCTATTTATTTTTCTTTAATAAATGTAACTCCATCATGACCATTGGATTGTCCTAAAAAGAAAGATCAGACGCCTCAGAACTGCCAGCACGCTGTACACTTGCTGACCAGCCACACAAGACCAGATGGACCTCTTCATTGACTTGGGCTCTTCTTACTTCCAGGCCCAACGAATTGTTGATCATACCCCCATAATTACTGCAATATCAGGCCCATTTTCTAAACTCTCATCTTTTAAATTATTTTATTTTTATGCAAATGACTTAATTTTTGTTCGATGTATTAAATAATAATTAGTTATGATAGTTTTCATTTGATAATTTATCGATTAAACTATTAGTTGATTTTTTATCAAATAGAAAAAATCTATTCTAATAATTATTTAAATTTCCGATTGTATTGTGTGGTAATTGTTTATTTATTTGCTTATACGGTATTTATTCACCATTGTATACTTCGCACACAACCAATATTAAAATTAATCCGATTTTCTTTTGATTGACTCATAAGCCAATTTCTTAAAGGGTCTCATAGTTGGGGATGGGCATGGCCATCCTCACAAGGTTAATTAAAGCCCTTGTTGCTTTAATTAAACATAACTCGAATAAATATTGGTCCATATACCAATTTTTCATGTACAAGGGTCTCATAGTTGGGGATAGGAGCACCTATCCTCACGAGGTTAATTAAGTCCATATACTTAATTAATCATAACCCGACTCCATTTCTCATTTCCTCGCGCAACAAACTTCGAAATACTTTCATAATTAACTTACAAACCTCGATCCAACGTCGAGTGCATTTTCAAAACCTTTTTTCATAATAAGTCTAACCAAAATCGTTGTCCTCAAAATCGTTTCACAAGATTCAAAGAGAATTAAGAATTTTCAATCCCTCTTGCTTTGAATAAGCAATGATCTATCCTTATTTAATTTGCCGCATAATACTCTTTCACTAAGTGTGCGTTGTTTAGCAAATTTCTCTTAAATCAAATCTCATATGGTATGATCTTTTCCATACCTTTATTCTTTTATATTGTATCGGATCAATTAATCTATTTGTGTAGTTTGTTAGATGTGTTTATTTTCTTGATATATTTCATCTGCAACATGTTGTATGTATGAACTCGTTTAACATTTAATATCTTTTTTAAATGCTAAACTAATTTTATTCGTATCACATTCATATGATAATTGCACTAATTCTTCATATCATCACATTTTGTGCATTATATTTTTTTCATTCATTAAAACTTTTGTATCAACATTATTTTCAAATTATTTTCTTCATTTTTTTAATGTTTTTTTCAATAAAAAATTTTTTCTTAATTTTTTTTCTTTATTTTATTAAATTAAAAAATTATTTATTTTGCTTGACTGAGTTTATTGAATTAATTCATTCTAAAATTGACTTGAGTAAACAAAATCATTTCAAACCTCACCAAATAAATTGAATAAAGTCATGAGGTAGATTTTTTAACTTTACATATGAACAGTTGATGTTGTTTCACAATCCATCTACACCGTCCGTTCATATCACTTATATTAATTTTTTTACCGTAGTAAAATAATTTCGTTTTTGTATTCTCTCTCTCCAGTTCACTGTTCTACAACCATTCTCTCATCTTCATCCCAATTCCTTAACCTTAAATCCGAATTCATTCCTTTCCCTCAAATTCGGACCTATTAATTTTGTTTTCACCATTCCTGCTTGCGATGGATCCTTTTACCATTTTCGTTTGTGAAGTATCCATTTTGCAAGCTGTTCATCCGGCCTTTCATGAAAATCTAGAAGAACGAACACTCTTAAATTTCCCTCAAATTCACCTCTCAACCAAGTAAAATCATCAATTTCGTACCTGCAAATTTCGTTTTCTCCATTTTTCGTTTGTGAAGGATTCGTTTGCTAGTTGTTCATCTTCCTTGTAAGTATTCTTTTGAATAATCTTTTTATTTTTGAATTGAAATGTTGGTATTTATTTATGTGTACTCTTTTATGAATAACGACACGTGAGTTTCTTTAATTGTCCATTACTTTTTATGAATAATGATATATGCGTTTCTTTTTAAAATATTTTTTTGCATTTTATTAAATTAAAAAACTATTTATTTCGCTTGACTCAAGTATTGAATTAATTCATTCTAAAATTGACTTGAGTAAACAAAACTTTCTAAAACCTCACCAAGAAAATTGAATAAAGTCACGAGGTAGATTTTTTAACTTTACATCTGATATGTTGATCTTGTTTCACAATCCATCTACATCGTTCGTTCATATCAGTTATATTATTATTTTTTACTGTAGTAAAATCATTTCGTCTTTGTATTCTCTCTCTTCAGTTCATCGCTTTACACCCATTCTCCCATCTTCATCCCAATTCCTTAACCTAAAAGCCGAATTCATTCATTTTTCTTCAAATTCATACCTGCTAATTTCGTTTTCACCATTTCCGTTTATGAAGGATCCTATCAACATTTCCGTTTGCGAAAGATCCATTTTGCAAGTTGTTCATTTGGTCTTTCATGGAAATTTAAAAGAACGCACACTCTCAATTTTCCTCCAAATTCACCTCACAATCAAATAAAATAGTCAATTTCGTACTTGCAAATTTCGTTTTCTCCATTTTTATTTGTGAATGATCCGTATGCTAGCTGTTCATCTTTTTTGTAAGTATTCTTTTGAATAATCTTTAGATTTTCTTTTAAATTGAAATGTTGGTATTTATTTATATTTGTACTCTTTATGAATGTGTTTCTTTAATTATCCATTACTCTTTATGAATAGTGATACATGTGTTTCTTTTTAACCAATTCCCACATGGTTGTTCATCATTTCATGTGCAACAAAAAATCATACTCATATTTTTATTTTTATTTTTCATTCCCAATATTATCTTTGACAATCTTATCATATCTCTCATCAATACTTTTTTTATTTCTTAACCCATTTTATTTAACAAACACATATATCTCCATATATTTCTTTTCACCTACTCATTCATCATGTCTTTCCTCTCACCATATTTATATATATTTTTCATTATCTCACAATGTTGAAACTTCCTCATTCTTTAAATTTCTTCTTCCAAATCTCTTCTTTCAACCTTTCATAATATTAATTTAACATTTGATACATTTTTCAAGATAAAAGGTAAATATGAGTTTCAAATAGTTTTTCAATTTCATCATTCCAAGTATAGAATAAGAAATAATAAATATAACTTTTTTTTTAAAAATAAAAATAGTTGAAAATAATTTTTTTTCTTCATATCTACTCTTTTTAAAGATTAAGTTTTATTGTTCTTAAACAAGTTTCATAGATCTATATTTTTTATTTTTATAGATTTATCCTTTTTTCTTAAATAAAAATGGTGAGAAACTTAATAGAATTTATAGAAATGTCATATTGTATTTTTCGTAAATTTTCAGATATATTTGTAATCGATACCTAAACAAAAATAATATTTGAATACGGGAACAAGTCTATTATTGATTCAAATATTTTTATATACGAAAAATAGTATTTATGATTCAAATATTTTTTTTATTTAAAACTGATATATGAGATAACATCTATTATTGATCTAAATATTTTAATATACGAAAATTTACTATTAATCTAAATATTTTTGTAAACGATGCCTAAACAAAAATAATATTTGTATACGGGAAAAACTCTATTTATATACGAGAAATAATATTTGTATATACTAAAAATGATATTTATACTACAAAAATCTTTGATTAAAAAATGGTATACGGGAAACAAATTTATTATTGATCTTATTATTTTTATATATGACAATTTACTTTTGATCCAAATATTTTTTTGTAAATATACGAAAACAAATATAACATTTGTATACGGAGAAAATGTATTATTTATCCAAAAATCGTAAACGGGAAAAATTATATTATTGATCTAAATATTTTTTATATAGGAAAATTTACTATTGATTCAGATATTTTTGTAAACTATATCTGGAAAAAATTGTATGCGGGAAATAAATCTGTTATAGATCTAAATATTACTATATACAAAAATTTACTATTGATTTGGATAATTTTGTAAACGATACCAGAACAAAAATAATATTTTTTTACGGAAAAAATATGTTATTGATTAAAAATTTTATATACAAAAAATAGTATTTATGATTCAAATATTTATCATCCTTAAATAATATACGCATAAAATCTATTATAGATATTAATATTTTTATATACGATTTTTTTAAATTATTAATTTAATTTTTTTAATCTTATATTTAAAATAAATATATTATATAAAAATATCAGAATCCGTGCATAGACACGGGTTTGTTACTAGTTAATTAGAACGAACAAAACCTTCTCAAACCTCAGTATGTAAATTGAATAAAATCACAAGGTATATTTTTTAAATTGAAATCTGAACCGTTGATGTTGTTTTACAATTAATCAAAACCGTTCGTTCGTATCAGTTATATTGTTATTTCTACTGTAGTAAATTCATTTCGTGTTTTCTTTTCTCTCTCTTCACTTCATCCCTCTACACTCATACTCTCATCTTCATCCCAATTCCTTAACCTAAAATCCGAATTCCTTCGTTTTCCCCCAAATTTGGACCTGCAAATTTCGTTTTCTATCATTTCCGTTTGTGAATTTTGTTTATCATTATGTTCGTGTTACTGAGTTGGGTTAAATGTTTTTGATTGTCTATCTTTAATTTCGAAGCTGGGATACCAAACACGAAATGATATGGTGTCGAAGGAGAGCACAATGTCCTTGTGATGGATCCACTTGGTCCTAGTCTTGAGGATTTATTCAATTTTTGTAATAAGAAATTCTCCCTCAAAACTGTTCTCATGCTGGCTGATCAAATGGTAAGTTTTCATGTATTGCGTAAGCTTGTAATTGAAATTTACCTTTTTTCTTATAATGTCTCAATCTGAATCTTTTTTCTAGATAAATCGAGTCGAATTTGTTCATACGAAGTCATTTTTACACCGGGACATCAAGCCAGGCAATTTCCTCATGGGTTTAGGAAGGGGTGCAAATCAAGTACTTGTTTGTTTAATTCTTGTTTTTTCAACTCTTTTCTCAAAATTTATTATTATCTCCAATGCTTAATGTGTATTCATTTCATGTTTGTCTCTTTTGTAGGTGTACATCATTGACTTTGGTCTTGCTAAGAAATTCAGAGACAGTAATAATCAGCATATTCCCTACAGGTGCATATTTAGTTTTCTGATTATATTCAGCGTGCTTGCATTGTTCAACTTCAAACATCAAAATTAGTTATATAATTTAGACATCCATATCATAGGTATGCAATCTAATAATAATAGACGTTCACTCACATTTTAAATGTTAAAATCAAGCAGTGCAATTACGTAACAATTAGTTTTTGTTTTCTGTGAAATTTTCTAGATTTCATTTACTTTGTGAGAGATTTTAACTCAGTGATTTGATCAATTAAACTCATGAAATATACTTGTGTTTTTGTGTTCCACTGAATGTATGCCAACAATTAAGATTATTTAAAGTTCAAGTTAGCACTTAACTTATGTTGCTCTAAGAGTTCAAGGAAATATACTTGTGTTTTCTATGAATTTGATTTTCTTGTAATCTTTGCAGAGATAATAAGAATTTGACGGGAACTGCTAGGTATGCCAGTATGAATAATCATCTTGGAATTGGTATGCTCTCATAATCGCACTTGATCAATCAATACCATTTCTTCTTGACATTGATTTTGACATGAAAACTTCAAATTTTGTGCTTTAATAAAACGAAGCCGTAGAGATGATTTAGAGTCACTTGGATATGTTCTTATGTATTGCTTAAAAGGAAGGTATTTAGTCTCTCACCTTTATTATTTGGCCTTTCATTTATATCTTTTAATTGCCTAGTATTTTTTATTTGGTATTTCTGCAGTCTGCCTTGGCAGGGATTGAACGCCGGTACTAAGAAGCCGAACTATGAGAGAATCAGTGAGAAGAAAGTTTCTACTTCTATAGAGGTATGATTGAGTACTAAAACAGTAATTTATTTCATATAATGTATGTCCGTTGTATGTATTTAAACTCATAGTTGATTGTGGATTGTTTCTTCGCTAGTCTCTCTGTCATGGTTATCCCTCAGAATTTGCATCATACTTCCATTATTGTCGGTCACTGAGGTTTGATGATGAGCCAAATTATGCTTATCTGAGAAGACTTTTGAGTGATCTATTCATCTGTGAAGGTTTGAGCCTTGTTTTCGTATTTATATTTTATTTTTGAAATGCACTATAGTCATACGAAAATTGTTAAGAGTATATCTGACAAAAGCAGAATTTTCTTTACCTCAATTCTAGAAAATGAGAGGTGACAGGATTCCTTTTGATCAGAACTTCTTTCCTCGATTAAGGCATTGTCTAACACAATCAATCCCAATGCTCAGATCATCAAGAAGTTTTATCTCTAACAAAAGCCGTGACATCGGATAAAGAAAATTGAACTTGAGAAGTTCTGTGGCTCTAATATCTACCCTACACGTAAAATTGTTGCATAGCAAGTCCAATGACACCAGCCGCGGAGCAGATATTAACAACCTATTAGTGGGGAATTCCTCTTCAAAATTATCCAATGTCTTAAAACATACTTCACTCAACTTCAAATTCTTCAATTTTAAACAACTACATTTCAAATATTCGGGAGGCTTAAACTTCATTTCACAATTCCTGATGGTTAAACTTGTCAAATTTGAAAACCTAAAAAGTTGTCCAAATTTGCTAACGGGTTTGTACAATGACTCATAGCAGGTTCCATGGTAATATTTTTTAGATGGAGCTGATCCAAATATTTGAAAGTTTCGGCTGCGAAATAGGTAAAAAATATCGGATTACACTCTCCAAGTTGAATCCGTGAATATTTCCTGGCCTAGTAATTATAATTTCTTGGATACCATGGCAAACTATATAGTTAATAACCTCAAACACCAAATCAAACTCTCTAAATCTATAAGGTTCATCATCTAAACAATAGATAAGACGCTTGACCGAAGAATCGGCGGCACGGTGAGCTAAAACCCATCTCACAAACTTCTTGAAAGCACTTAACTTTTGAAAGAACTGACTATTGAAAAGAAAATACGTTGTTGACTTACAAATATCTATCCACTTTTTGGATAAAACCGCTTTCTGAAAAGCATCCTTTGTTTCCATAAAAGACAAAATGTGATGCATAAGCCCTTCTACCAAATCATCTAACATTGTCTTTTTGCGCACATACCGATTCTCGTTGGTTTGCCCGCATCTAAGATTGAATGCTTTATTTATTTCCTATTTTCTGTAACTTAGGGGTGATGCGGGCAAACCAACGAGAATTGATGATGTACTCAAAAAGACAATGTTAGATGATTTGATAGAAGGGCTTATGCATCACATTTTGTCTTTTATGAAAAAAGGATGCTTTTCAGAAAACAGTTTTATCCAAAAAGTGGATAGATGTTTGTAAGTCAACACCGTATTTTCATTTTAATAGCCGGTCCTTTCAAAAGTTAAGTGCTTTCAAGAAGTTTGTGAGATGGGTTTTAGCTCACCGTGCCGCCGATTCTTCGGTCAAGCGTCTTATCTATTGTTTCCATGATGAACCTTATAGATTTAGAGAGTTTGATTTGGTGTTTGAGGTTATTAACTATATAGCTTGCCATGGTATCCAAGAAATTATAATTATTAGGCCAGGAAATATTCTCTGCAATTTTTAATCTTTGACACGGATTCAACTTGGAGAGTATAATCCGATATTTTTTACCTATTCTGCAGCCGAAACTTTCAAATATTTGGATCAGCTCCATTTAGAAAATATTACCATGGAACCTCCGGTGAGTCTTTGTACAAACCCATTTGCAAATTTGGACAAAGGTTTTCAAATTTGACAAGTTTAACCATCAGGAATTGTGAAACGAAGTTTAAGCCTACAGAATATTTGAATCCCTTTGGTAGTTGTTTAAAAGTGAAGAATTTGAAGTTGAGTGAAGTATGTTTTAAGACATTGGATAATTTTGAGGAGGAATTCCCCACTAATAGGTTGTTAATATCTGTGCCGCGGCTGGTGTCACCGCGGCTGGTGTCATTGGACTTGCTATGCAACAATTTTACGTGTAGGTAGATATTAGAGCCACAGAACTTCTCAAGTTCAATTTTCTTTATCCGATGTCACGGCTCTTGTTAGAGATAAACTTCTTGATGATCTGAGCATTGGGATTGATTGTGTTAGACAATGCCTTAATCGAGGAAATGATGATCTGAGCATTGGGATTGATTGTGTTAGACAATGCCTTAATCGAGGAAAGAAGACTTTCCACGGCTTGGCTTCTTTATCCCGCAGAGATTAAAGGAATCCTGTCACCTCTCATTTTCTAGAATTGAGGTAAAGAAAACTCTGCTTTTGTCCCTTTAAAAAACACAAAGTTAAAGAGGAAGTAATGTAACTAATTGCCTTCTTATTTTATATCCAATTTTAGGTAAAATGTGGCTCTGTGGAGTCTAATTCTGACTCAAAAGTGAGGAAACTCAACATGGGCTTCATATACCGAATCAATATAACTAGCTTTGGCGATGTAGTGGTTAAGCTTTAGAAGGTCAGATTGTGCTTGAAAGTGTATTATCTGTTATTTCTTTTTATTTTTCGAATAGTTAATATCTTTAGCTAATACTGGAAAAGTTTGATCTTGCAGGTTATGAAGAGGAGAATTTAGAATTTAGAGATAAAAACTTGAAACATCCTGATAAGTCAAACAAGTCAACAGGAAGATTCAACAGATAATACACTTTCAACAGGAATCAACAGGAAGAATATAACAGATAATACACTTTCAAGCACAATCTGTTATATCAGTATATTTTAAGAACAAATGGGCGTATCATATCAGTACCGTATCATACTAGTTTAAAAAAATTATTGTATCATAAAAAATAACTAGTGGAATACTCGTGCGTTTACACGGGTACTGATGTGATACATAAAATTTTATTTTTAAAATTTAATAATGTAGTAAAAAATATAACGGTAAAAAGATAAAATTATCTAATCAAAATAGTTTATTATTTATAAAAGAGATAATAAATCGGTTTCAATATTTTCTTCCATATATAAAATATTTTAATCAACAGTATAATTATTTTAAAATGGAATGAAAATGTAAATCTGAAAAATAACTTTTTTTTACAATTTCTTATTTATTATTTTTAAAAAAGACATATTTTAAAAAAAAAAATTGTTTTATCAAAATTCATTTACATCAATATGTATTTTAACTTCCGTCTTAAACTTATGTGTTCATGCGGATTTTGAATTAATTATCTGTATGTTAACACGGTACTGGTGTGTTATGTACACGTTTATTTTAAATGTAATAAAAATGTCAATAACACGTTTATTTTTAAATGTAATAAAAATGTCAATAAGAAAAACAATGTTTTTACCAAAATAATTTATTATTTTTAAAATAAAAACATATATTTAAAATAGCCACAAATTTTTTTTTAATTAAAATTGTTATATTTCAATAATATATATTTGAATTTTTCATATATTATCCTAAAAAATATTGTATCTTAAATTAAAATAATTTTAAAATAAAAAATATTAGTAGTATAAATAATTAAAAAACAACACATTTTTCTCATATTTGGATTTGGATTAATATATTATTTTTACTTTTATTTTATTTAATTGTAAAAAAAAATATAATAACACGTGCTTTGTAAGAATTTTGATATAGTTACATGTACGGTCACATGATACTGATGTGTTATTCGTGCGTTCGCATGGATACCAGTGTGGTACTCACGCTATTATTTTTAAAATTTAATAAATATGTCAATAAGAAAAACAATTTTTTTACCAAAATATATTATTTCTAAAATAAAAATATACTTTGAAAATAAAAATAAAATTATGATACATCAATAATATATATTTCAGTTTTTCACATATTATCTTAAAAATAGTGTATCTTAAATTAAAAATAATTTCAAAATAAAAATATTAGTAATATTAATAATTAAAAAATAATACATTTTTCTTATATTTTGATTTATATATTATTTTATTTTTATGTTTTTAATTGTATAAATAATATAATAATTCAAGCGTTTGTACGGATTTTGGTATAATTACCTGTGCGGTCCGGTCACATAGTACTGGTTTAGAATTTGTACATATTTTGATATTTTGATATGATTACTTGTATGATCATATAGTACTGATGTATTACTCGTGCGATGCACGAGTATTGTTGTGATACACACACTTTTATTTTTAAAATGTATTAAAAATGTCAATAAGAAAAACAATTTTTTTACCAAAACACATTATTATTTTTAAAATAAAAACATATTTTTAACATAAAAACAAAATCTATTTACTAAAATTTTAATACATCAATCATATATAGTTAATCTTTCATATATTATCTTAACAAATATAATAAAAATATTGGTAATATTAATAATTAAAAAATGACACATTCTTCTCATGTTTGGATTAATTTATTATTTTTACTTTCATTTTTTTTAATTGTACAAAAAATATAATAACACGTGCTTTTGTAAGAATTTTGGTATGGTTATTCGTGCAGTCACACAATATTGGTGTATTACTCGTGCGTTCACATGAATACCAGTATGGTACGTACACTTTTATTTTTAAAATGTAATAAAAATGTCAATAAAAAACTTTATTTTTTTACCAAAATAGATTATTATTTTTAAAATAAATACATATTTTTAAAATAAAAATAATATTATTTTACTAAAATTAATATACATCAATAATATATATTTCTAATTTTTATATATTATTTAAAAAATATTATATCTTAAATTAAAAATAATTTCAAAATAAAAATATTAGTAATACTAATAATTAAAAAACAACATATTTTTCTCATATTTGGATTTACATTATTTTTATTTTTATTTATTTTTTTAATTATATAAAAAATATAATAACCCACGCGTTCGTACGAATTTTGGTATGGTTACCCGTGCGATCACACATTACTGGTTTAGAGTTTGTACAAATTTTTAAAATATTAAAAACATTACTGTTTTAGAGTTTGTACAAATTTTTAAAATATTAAAAACAAAATTGTATTAGCAAAGTGATTTATTCTTTTTAAAATTGGTAATAAATTATTTAGACGATTAATATTTTATAGAAAATTTTAGAGAAATTAAAAGTTGTATATAGAAAATAGAAAAACATATTTAATTCTATTATTTTAGTACTTTATCATTTATGCTATCCATTTTAACAAAAAGACACCCAATTAAATGAGTAGCTTCAACCTCATAATGTGAGGAGTAAGAACGTTGAACTTATCTAATTTTATTAAAGCACAAGCCGTGCTATCACTACACACCAAAAAGATTAGCTTTTTACTCTTCTATATCCTCCAAATTGCATCACTATGTAGTGTAACTAACATTTTTCAAGGCATTCACACCAACTTCATACTTGCATCTTCAATGTTACACACATAATTAGTACATTTAGATTGACAAACCATAAATTATGGAAAAGTATTGTATACAAATTACACACATAATTACTAACATTTAGATGGACAAACCCACATTTCTAAAAGTCACCAACAAAGTTATCACGTCATCGTCATCATGATGGTGTTGCGTTTAATAATGCACACAGTTTCACTATACACAAAATTCAAATTCAAATTCAAATTCGACTTAATGATAATGTTGTTAAAGTTAATTGTGATAGTTTTCTCTCTATCTTTACGGTGAGAATATTCCACAAGAATGTAAAATTTGAAGTTTAAGCCACTGCCTCAAAATATAATTATAAGTAAAAAGCATTGGCATGATAGCAAGAGCGTGACACATCTTGTGTAGCATCATGTCAATTGAAACAATATAAAAAAATGTTTATTGAGCATATGAAACGTAGAAACAGGAATAGCCAAAGCATGACCACTATTTTTTCTGAGAATTTGTTTTTCTTCCCTATGTTTTTCTTTTCATCACTCACTCAATTTCAGCAAAACATAGTGTATGTTTTGAATCTCAAACTGCATCATCCTATCTTTTCATAGCCAACCTCAGCAATTGCTTTACAGCCTACAAATTGTGTGTATATTAAAAAAACATTAGATTGAATACATCCAATAGTTACAATTTTATACTCAAACATTCACAAAAATGGTTTAACATTTATAGAATTCACATATTTAAAACAAAGGAATTGATTTTTTTTCTCCCTGGAAAATAGTGATTGTATATTGAAATGGGACTATGACAAAGCATTAAGAAATAAGTAGATATATGCAGCTACACAGTAGTCACTTGATAATAGTATAGTTTGCTTTAAACAATCATGAGAAGAAAATAAAAGTAGAATAAAGAGGATAAGATATTCTACTCAATATGGACAATATACATGGAATGATATAATTATGTTCATGGTGACAAAACTTGAGATGCAGCAACAACTAATGAATAGGCTGTACTACGACCAGTTCAACTTATATTTACTTCATAATCAAAAATATGCTCTCTTTAGTTAAAGCCATTTTGAGAAACTGATTTATGATATAAATTCTACAAGTGGAAGCAGAAGGGAAAAGGGAATATCACTTATTAGTTAAAACAAAAAAGATGGTTTTAGATACATTTTTGCTTTATTCATTAGAAGTTTAGGGAAGCTAGGACTACCAATGAAGTAACCGCATCAGCATTGATATTATAAAGACTTCATTGCGGATAAGATCTTTGGAGATTGGTTTTGTTTCGGATCCTGGTTATCATCTGTAACTAAAGCTGTAGTGAAAAATATATACATTAGATTCAATGTTGTCCAATAACGGCTATAGTGTATAAATAAGTATTGTTCTGCAATATTGGTCATTCTTTTCCACACAACCAAGGTTCTTATAGTCATTTACAGTTCAAATTCCTATTCTTCTTCTTACTCACACTGTCCATTTCTCCTCACAAAACTAACCATATGAGGTCTATGATCATGTTTCGCTATAATAGTAGACAGATCACAGCGACTCTGCTACAATTGTTTAACTTAAAAGTATGTGCAATTGATACTCATATGCACCATTCTATAAAATTCAAGATGCTAAGTAAATTATATTTAATAGAAAAAAACATACATTCCTCTTAAGAAGTACATAAGAACATAACCAATAGACTCAAAATCATCAGGACAACTTTGCTCTAACAAAATTAAACCAAAATAGAGTAAAAAATTGTAGATTATGTAACAATAAAGAAGGAGATTTATTTCAATGTACCAATTCCTAAGAGAGTATTGCAACTTTCATATTGTGCAGTCCCTGTTAAACTTTTCTTCTCTCTATATAAGTTTATCAAGGTTAAACCATTAGGCAGTGATAGCCTTGCTAGTTAAACTGACAAATCAAAAGTAAGACTGAGAATGAAACAATCAAAAGAGTTTGAAAATGAATTATATGAGATTACACAGATTACAAGTTGGAAGATTTTCTATTGAGAAACGACAATGTATATTTAATTTACTAAAAGAATCGAGATGAGAACTAAGATAAGGCACTGTTTGTACTACAAAATCATTGGGATGAGAACTAAGAGAAGGCACTGTTTGTACTACAAAATCATCGGGATGAAGAGATAGTTCACTGATACAGATTTGATTCTGCAGGAAAATCAGTTTGAAATGGATAGTTATGGCAATGTGATGTAGTAAATATTCAAATGTTGTAACATTAATCGGCCAGATGATGGTCATTCTGAATTTGTTTTACATGGGAACATGAAACAGTACAAAAGGATTAAGAACATTTGAACATGAAACGGTAATATCAAGCAGTTAAGATGCAACCTGGGGGAATGTATCATTAGAGCTACAAAAGGCATAGTAAAAACATAGGCATGTTAATTATCAATTGATTGGCTTATCTATGGGAATCGAAAATGAGAAGGTAATTAGAAGGTATAAATGAGGATGACAAATAGGGAAAAATGTAGAGGGGAAAGGAAATAACTGATGTAAGGTGTACACACCATAGTTGGGATGTTTTGATCATTTGGAACTGTGGAACATGAACTTGATGTGAATCCTTTGAGGTTTCTACATGAAACAGAAAACAATGTGTTGGACACGAAATTCATAATTACTAAAGGTTAATATCAGAAAGTTTATATTGAGTAAATGAAATAAGTGATCCCAAGACGCATTAACGATACTTCATTGGGGTTAAAGTAAGCCTTGATAGTTTTCATGACATCTTCATCATCATCATTAAGGATTATAACAAAGCATTGCTGGTATAGTGTTTGATACTTGACATGGAGAACGACACAATCAATCATCCAAAGTCCAAACATCTGAAATTTGAATTTAACTTGCTGAAGACATTTTTAACTAATCTTTAGCAAGTTACCTCTTTGACATTGGTTCAACCTCAAAAAAATTTGTTGTGGCAGAAAATCGCACTATGGTTCATTCACTTTTTTTAGAATCTCGTGCTTCTGTAGAGCTTTCTTCCCGTCCACTTTTTCTTGTTTTGACCGTATGCAGCTCCTTGAGGTCTTTGATCTCAGAGAAGTTTCAATAACCCTTCCTTTCTAACTGTAAATTAAATCAATTAAATAAATAAATATAGCTACATAAAAATGCATAAAAGACCAAATAAGTTAACATCTACTCTAACGCAATACCAAACTCACCACCTGTCAATTCAAACACACTAATAATTTGACATGAATGACATCATCATTCTTGTAACGAAAGGGGGAAAATAAAAACAATGAAACTTACATTCTATCAGCATTAGGGCAACATTTTGCAAACTGGCGGTTATTTCACAACCATCAACTATTCTTCTTGAAAAATAGTTTTAAAAAAATTCCAAATACAAAAGTTCAATAAAGAATGAAATCACCAGAAAACACAATGAAATGGAGAAACATACCATCGAGCCTACCAACAGCTTTGGAAGCTTCATCAGCATACTTGTAACGCACAAAAGAGAAATCTCTCGACTCACCAATGTTAAAAATAAAAAATTTCAATTTCAATAAGCTAAAATTATAAATTTGATTAATGTTTAAATTGGGGGACTAAGGGTAATGAAGGATTTTTATAAATACTTAATTTTCTTATACCATAGATTCTTGTATTTTTCACCAACTATCAACGTGTGTGGGACTGTCAACAGAACACAACTCAACCAATCAATGGTGGTTACATCTATTCGTCTTCTTCCTTCTTCTCTCACCTCTCTCCTTCAACCCCGTTCTCCATACTCATGGCGTTGGCGTCCTCCTTCTTCCGTCTCGTTTCCACTCTCTCCCATCCACTCCAGCGGTAACTAACCACCACTTTCTTATTGCTTTCAAATTTAATTTTTTTCTAGGTTTAAACTATCCAATAGCTATCATGATTTTATAACAAGCTCTTGATTTCTTGTTATGAAATTTGATTATTGTAATTGAATTTGTGTTGCAGTTTCTTCCAATGGTGTTGGTGATGTTGAATTACCTGTTGATGATCAGTCACAAGTTATTTTCATTGGGACTGGAACTAGTGAAGGGATTCCACGAGTTAGTTGCTTGACTGATCCTGCAAATAAATGTCCGGTATATTCAATCCTATCATCTTAAATTATAATTGGTGTATACATGTCAGTGTCAGGGTCGTGTCGTGTCTGTATATGTGTCAGTGTTTCGTTTATGAAATATATTGAAGAATGTTTGTTAAGAGAGTTGTTTTTGTGTTTTCTTTTTATGGCTATTTCAGGTATGTTTAAAAGCTGCTAAACCTGGTGATAAGAATAGGAGACTTAACACAAGCATCCTCATTCGTCACCCAAACTCGACAGGAACACATAATATTCTTATAGATGCTGGAAAGTATGTTTGAACTTTCAAATTTCCATTTGTGATTGATTAATGGGTGTGAATTCGGGTGATAGTTTTCTTTGATTTTGATTTCAGTCCAAGATGTGACTTCTTGATGTATTAGGTTTTTCCTGAATTAGAGTTTCATTTCTTTTCTTGAACTCTTCAAAACTTTAATGGAATGTTAGCAAATCAATATATATAGCAATTGTGGACTTCTTGCAGTGCTTCATGTTGTATGCTGAAGAAGCTTGAAATTGATTCATTTACAAGTTAAGGAATTTTGTTTCACTCTTATAACAGTTTATGTATTAGAAAACTGTCAATGACTTAAGTACTGACTACCGAGATTGTAGAATGTACATGGATATATGCATCTCTTTTGTCATTATAGAAGCGTGGCTGCCAACGAGTGAATGGGTTTTTTTTCCTTTGTTTTTTCTCTTATTTCTCTTGAGGTTGGGCTGCCTAGTCATGTTTGATATGACATATACCGTGTTTGGAAATAGTAATATATGAAGTGAGTTTATTGAATTCTTAAAACTGAGATTGGATTAAACGCCGGTTTCAAAGAAAACAGTTTGCCTTATTTGGGTGCTGATAACAAATTTTCATCGTTGCAGGTTTTTCTATCACAGCGCTCTCCAGTGGTTCCCTGAATTTGGGTTAGTTAACCTGTTCATTTGTTAGCTGTTTTTGATGTTATTTGAGATAGCTTCTTCTGTTTTCCATATTGCTTCTAGGAAAAGTACTCTACAAATTTAATAAGAGTTAAGAATTGTAAGTAGAATGAAATACATGAGTTGCAAAATGGTGTAGATACTAGATACCTGCACAAACTATGTGAGGTATATGCAACCATTAGGATGGTTCGTAAAATGTTGTAGTGGGACTAGGGTGTTGTCAGTGGCTTGTGTGGGGATATGTGAGAGTGTACAAGTTAAGTTTTTGTTATTATTATGATTGAGATTATTATTGAGCCTAGAGAATTTATGACGCAGATGACATTCTTGCTGGTTTTCTTGTTGTATTTTTCAACTTTGTTTTTTAATTTTAAATACCTCTTTAACGAGTTGTATTTTTGTCAGGATAAGAACACTTGACGCAGTTATTATTACTCATTCTCATGCTGATGCAATCGGAGGTCTCTGACATCAATACTTTCTAATACTCTTTGGACAATTAGTAGAAATAATTTTTGACAAACACAATTCTTGTCTGAAGTAATATGAAATCTAACTAGGCATATAGACTAAATCTGTTTCTCTCTTCTCCCCAGGTCTCGATGATCTTAGAGACTGGACTAACAATGTTCAGCCTTCTGTTCCAATTTATGTTGCCAAGCGTGACTTTGAGGTCTTCTCCCCTGTTCTTTCCTATTGAAGTTAAACCTTTCAATTTACTTTCTTCAATTTTACTATTAAGACAAAATGTTTGGCTAGGAAACATTTTTATTATTAAGATAAAATGTGGAAATTGGGAGGGACTCCCACACATACTCGCCATATTTATGAAATCAATGTTTTTCATCATAATTTGCAATACTATTAGAATTTTATGTTGCATTTATATTTGTTAGAGTACGTGGGTTGGGCCTAACTCTAATATGGTATCAGAGCCAGGTTTAAGATCCATTGAGCCACCTGCCGTCAGGTTTCCGTTATCGGAGCCATATATTGTCTGATACCATGTTAAGAGATGTGGTTGGGTCTAACTCTAATATGATATCAGAGCTAAGTTTAAGATCCGTTGGGCCACTTGCTATCAGGTTTCTGTTATCGAGCGCAACAAAAGCGTGGTGGGCCGATAGCAGAAACGTGATAGCAAGTGGCCCAACAGATCTTAAACTTGGCTCTAATACCATATTAGATTGGCCCAACCCACTTACCCTAACACTATGAACATGTTTAAAAGGTATTTATGCCTTCTTTGGGATTACCCAAGGAACAGCTGGTATTATTCAAGTATGTATTTATGGGCTACTTCACAGTTAACACAAGTTAATATCTGCATCTGCTTCAACATTTAAATTACACAAATTCATTATGCATTTGAAAAAGATGTATATAATGAATTGTAGTTGAAAATTGAGAAGGATCAAATCTTTCTCTCATGGTATAATATGAAGACTAGAGAGTTGTTTATTAGAAGTTCCTGTATAATATCTTGATCCAAAGGTTCTATATTCTAATTCATGTGATGGAATGATTTTTTCACCATGATAGCTTTCCAAAATTCAGGGAGGGAAGTTGTCCAACTTGCATTATAGTTATAGTAATGCTTGTCTCTTATTAGCCTGCTATAAATTGACGATCATTTTCATTATTTAGATTGGTACTGAGAAATGAAGAAATGTTTTAGGGGAAATCTTTTCGTGCTCATGTATTCATTACTGAAATATGCAGGTGATGAAGAAGACCCATTATTACTTAGTAGATACAAGCGTAATCATTCCTGGTGCTGCAGTCTCAGCGTTGCAATTCAAAAGCATATCTGAAGAACCATTTTTTGTTCATGGATTGAAGGTTGGTATTATTATTAATTACAAATGAATGAAATGCAGGTATTTTGGCTCTTTTTTATATTTGCTCAATTTAATTTCTCACGTTTTGCTCAATCATTAATAGATTTAAATGTCAGCGTAAAATATAAACTAGTTTTGCACTAACATATAACAAAAATTCACAATTTTTTCACATTATACCACTATTGTGGCTTCATTTTTAAATTAATGGCTTGACATGAAAAAACATCGGACTCCTATTGGATGTTAGTGAAAAACTAATTTACACTTACGGTATATACCCATTAAACTCTTACTTTCTGACTATGAAGTTCTTGTGTGTGGGGCTTGGCTCTAATTTATTTTTCTTTGTATGATTGTACTTCAGTTTACTCCACTACCAGTGTGGCACGGCCAAGGTTATCGGTCCCTTGGTTTCCGTTTTGGTAATATATGTTACATAAGGTAATATTTCTCAATAAGTGGAAAACTTTTTGCTTATAGTATAACTCAGTCCAGTTATTTTATCAATAATAATCACGGGAGTTGATCTCGTGTCGAAATTTGCAGTGATGTCAGTGAAATTCCTGAAGAAACTTATCCGCTTTTGAAGGGCTGTGAACTTCTAATCATGGTGACTCAGCTCACCCTCCTGTCTTTTCTATGTTGCCATAAATCACATCATTTTCACATTATAAATAGAAATACGATACACTAGTTCTCTTTTGGCTCATAATGTGTATGATTCTACTTTCTACAGGATGCTTTGAGGCCTGATCGCTCTTCAGCTACACATTTTGGACTTCCAAGGGTAATCCCTTTCACCCCTGTTGATTTTTTTTGTCGGAGAAATAAATTTATTCCAATCTTCCTTTTCAGGCCTTAGAGGAAGTGCGAAAAATTCAACCCAAAAGGACACTTTTTACAGGTATGTTATCTAAGATATCTTCCTCCAGTTTCATGCCTTGATTTTCATGATGCAACAATCTACTTAAGTTCAATGATTAATAGCTTCCTTGATCTAAACCATGCTTACATGTTCCATGGATGAAAATTGAAAACGCTTCAGAAAAGTAATTTTTGCTATCAATTTTGTTTACAATTTAAAGGAATGATGCATCTGATGGATCATGAAGAAGTGAATGGCTACCTTAAAAACTTATTGGAGTCTGAGGGCCTTGATGCACAACTGAGTTATGATGGGCTTCGTATACCAGTCAGGCTCTAACTACAATTTCACTCATAAGAGGACCATTATTTTTTCTCTAAAAGAGAACTTATCAGTTACAAAATAAACTTTGATATGAATGTCATTACCAGGTTTTTTATGGTATGAACATTCTGCAGGCTGCTGCAGCTATTTTTCCTTTTCACTATCACCATTCTTTAATTTCTTTAGCTCTCTCTGAACACCAAGGATGAAACCATACATGTGACTTATGGTTTAATTCCTGCAATGAAAGATTTAATGGTTTTTATAGTAATGTGGTGCTATTGGGATAGCTCATATTGTCAAATTCAATTAAATCCATATTTAAATACAGAGCATACCTGTGAATACTCGGGTTGGCGACATTTTAGGATTCTATAGAATATTGTCTCTTTTCTAAAACTAGGAGGTTGCTCGTCACACTCTATATGTTTCCCACAAATTCCATAAAATTTCAAAATTACCCCATTCGTCGTCCGGATAGTAAAATGTGGATACACCCTATATATTTGTTTGGATAATAATATCTTGACAAATTCCTACACAGTTTTTAAAAATTGCGACTGTTAAAACTGCCACAATTTATCTTGTTCGGATAACATTTTTCTAGACCATGTGTTACAGAAGGCGCAGCCTTAAGCCCTTAACATCCAGCAGTTTGAATGTACTTGATTTCTGTATTTCAAGATAACTAGAAAAATGAGTAATAAGCATATAGACTCAGAACTGACAACAGCCATCTTCCCAAGTTGGTGCGCCCATTGTGCAATTAATCCTGCATTCTCACATCCACCAACAACACATGCCTTGATAACCTAAGCAATCAATAAGAAAAAATCTAAATATGACAATGAATTAGCATTTTGTATAGACAGGGAGTGAGTTCATATTTTTAATTCTGAATATTGAGCAATTTTGGCCAGAAGTCACAATGGGCAAACAATACGCAAAAATCATGTTTCCAGCTCAGACAGTGGCCGCGTAAAAACTTAACTTACTCCTACTTGAGCTCAATCTATACCTTGATAGATTTTTTCCTTTTAAAGAGAACTGATTCAAGAAAAAAATGATGGTTGATTGTAAGACTTGTTCTATTTGTGGTGATTTAGCCGAGTCTGCATCTCACTTGTTTGTTATTTGTAACTTAGTTAATACTCCAGGGTTTGCAGATAGTCCCTCTTAGGAATGTTAGTCTTTTTTTTTAAAGAATTTTCTTTCTTTAGGAGATGAGACTACCTTTAAGAGTCTCTTTGGTTTCATCGAAGGGAATGGAGGGAAGGAGTAAGATTTTTATCAAAGAGAAGGGAGATGAGGGGATGAGAGTGAAGGCAAGGGAAGAGAGAAATTTTAATTACATATATATATTTGATTCAATGTGAAAGGGGAAGGAGATAGAGGGATTTTAATTACAACTATGTTTGATTGATAGGCGGAGAATAGATATTTTAAAATTAATTCACTTTTTTATTCTTATAATTTTACCATGATATTTCTCATTCATAATGTGATAAAAAATTCATTGTCGAAAAATAAGTATTCAATAAAAAAGACATAATAGAAATATTTTATAAAAGATAAAGATAAAAATACATAACTTACAAAATTATCGAATACAATAAAATAAAATGTAAAAAAATATATTAACATAATTAAAAAGCGATATCAAAATTTTAAAAATAAAATAAAGTTCAGATGATTTTTAGTGTCAAAACCAAACTGTATCACATTTTTTTTCTTACAATTTAAATAACTTTAATATTAAAAACATCCAAATTTCATTGGGAACACTCCTAGTATACATTAAGATAAAGGGAATTTCTTCCCTAATTAGTGGGGTTCTTCTTCACCCCTGGTGAAAAATCAAAAATACTTCTACGTTTTGTAAGTTAACTTATGAATTCACTTCGGAGGTGGACTTCGCAAGTTAACTTACGAAATAATCCAAGAATTTTTAAAAATTAGGTGAATTTGCAAGTGCATATGCGAATTTACCTCTTTTTATAAAAAAAAGGTGAATTCGCAAGTTAACTTACGAATTCACCTTATTGGGTGAATTAGTAAGTTAACTTACGAATTTTTGGCTGGGCAAAGTTCAGAAACATTTAACACAATTCATACCTCGGAGGTGGACTTCGCAAGTTAACTTACGAAATAATCCAAGAATTTCTAAAAATTAGGTGAATTTTCAAGTGCATATGTGAATTTACCTTTTTTTAAAAAGGATAGAAGTTATTTAATTCACCTTATTGGTGAATTAGTGTTAACTTACTAATTTTGGTCAAGCAAAGTTCAGAAACATTTAACACAATTCATACCATTCATTCAACTTAATTCATAAATTACATAGTAGACGCAGAAAATTAGATTACATATTATTATAAACAGGAAGTTGTGGACGTTGCAACATCTTGATAACATCTTCCGCCGATCTACGAAGCGACACATCCACCTCAATTGGACCCTTTGTCGAGTACTGATGAAAGATCTCCCACATAACCTCTAAGTCGTCGTTGTTCTTCGGCTGAAACCGAGTGAATTTGACTTTTCCTTCAGCATCAAGTGAAGGTGAATGGTACCCCAGCTTGACCACCTTGCGATTATCTGGATACTGCAACAGAGAACACAGTGTCGTAATGAGCTCGTCGTTAAGGTTATTTTTCAATTTCAATCATCCCATAAGTTAACTTGCGAATTAAGGTTATTTTTTCAAATGTCAACATTTAAAATAATAACACATACAAAATAAGGTGAATTCGTAATTTATATGATTTTTATCCGCATTTTAATTAATTATATTATCCTTTATTCGTATTATGCCGGTACTTTCTATGTTTTTAGGTTTTTACCAATTATAAGGCAAGTGCGAAGAAAGTCGAGAAAAGACAGATAAATCATACTCAAAGTTCACAAAATAGAAGCATTTATGGAAGCTTGTGGTGTATGACAAGAAATAAGGGGTGTAACAGAAGCAAAGCTGGAAAATTAATTAAGGAAGCAGGCCCAGCCCACTTCCAATGCGCACAACCCACTACGCATGCAAGGGTGTAACGATCGTTACACGTAAGCCCTAAGGTTGTAACGACTGTCACGGAAAAGGGAATGAATATTTCTCAGCAAGCCAACGCGTAACGACCGTTACGCTTCACTAGCAGCTCCGTAGTGATCGCTACTGAGGAGAATCCAGTGGCGAGAATATCTCAACCAACCCAGCTGCCGAGCACGCCACCACCTCTATAAATAGCTACTCAATTCCAGATCAAAACACACTTTTTCTTCTGCATTTTCATATCGTTACTCTGCTAAATTTATTTCCCATTTCATTTAATTTCTAGTTTCAATTTATCAGTTCAGTCTTTCTTTTCTCGTAGTAATTTTCACATCGGGGATTGCTGCGAACCTTTGCCAATTCTAACCTTACGTTAGAATTGCGCCTTTTTAATTTCCTTCATCGCATTTGAATTTTAGGACAACGAAGGTCAATATCACCGACTTGTGGGAGACTCTTGGAACTTGCCAAATATTCCGCCTTTTATTTTCAGGTTTATTTTAATTAAATTATTTATTGGCTTATTTAATTTTGTTTATTTATTTTAGGAATTCACTTTTGGTCTCCCTAGTTTCAAAATTATGAAGTTTAAGGCCCCCTAGTTTAAAAGCCAGGTTTTTGGTCCCTTAAGTTTACCAGAGTTGGGATTTTTGCAGTCTCCCTCCATCTGGCTGTGAGTTTGATGGCTTGGCAAGGGGATTTTTAGTCATGTCATACATTCTAAAATTAAATAATTTGATATTATTCTAAAAACATTAAAAATTATTTTTTATATTAAAAAAATATGTTAAATAGAATTTGGGATGGGTGCCCTAATTCACCAACAACCTCTCCACGAGCTCCTCATCCACGAGCAACATGTGCTTCGTCCTTCATCGTGCATACAACCCTTCATCTCAGTTCGTCAACAACACAACGTCTCAGAAATCAGTCTCTTCTACTAGCTACATGAACCGTGTTGTGAGAAACGAATGCTTCTTTGGAGTTGATGCTCCGTTGATGACGGCGTGGATGGAATCAAACCATGGACGCCGCTTCTATGGGTGTGGAATGTACAAGGTATGTTTTCTTTTCCCTGAAAATTTGTTACTCACGTGTATGCCTAAAGATGCAGCTTCTAAAATTTTGTCTTCTCCATTGATGCAACTTCAAGGTTTTAAGAAGTGCAGCAATTTTGTTTGGTTGGATGAGGAGATGAACTCAAGGGCTAAGGAAGTAATTTCTGAGTTACTGAAGAACTGAGGATGAAGATGAAGTTAATGAAGAAACATGTGAAGTTCAATTGGTTCATCATTGTTTTTGTTTTGGTTGCATTAGTTGCAGCTCTAATAATGAAATGAATTTTAGGCAGTTTTGTATTGGTTGCAATAGTTGCATCCATATTAGGTGTATTCTATGTTCAATGTACTTTATGGAATTTTGTATGGATTATTAAGTTCAATATGTTGTTATGTAATTGTATGGATTATTAGGTTTAATATGTTGTTATGTAATTGTATGGATTATTAGTTAATAAATATGAATCCATTATGTTGACAATTTTGTTTTGTTGATGTTATGCAAGCATATGGATTATTATTTAGAGATATTGAATCCATTATGTTTTGTATTAAACTTAACCATAACAGTTAACCATACAAGGTTGAATAACATAACTGTAACAGTTTCAAAAACATAACCATAACATATCTATTGCATAATATGTAAACCTTGTGCATAAGAGGTTCCAATACAGGTTCATAATAACCATAACAGGTTTCTAATATGGCCATAATGACCAAAACAGGTTGACATAACAAAAGAGGTTCCTAATGACCAAAATATTACAGGACCATAATAGGTTCTATACATGATCAGGTTGAATACAAAACAAGATCAATATACAACACACAGGTTCCTAATGCATCATCTAATCTTGGGTAGGTTATGAAGCTTGAGATCCCTGCCTAATTTTAACTTGAGATTGTTTGGCCTTCTTTGTTGCCTTCTGTCATACCCCAAAATTTTCCCTCCTACTTTTCAAGACAATTCACATCTCCATACTTAAGGATTTCACAAAAGTTGACTCGACAAACCCTCTTCTAAGCAATCAATCCAAACTAGGGTTTTGATTCTCTCAAGTCAGAATGAATTTCCAAGGCTCCAAGTGGTCATCACACCTCATCATATGCTTCAAGGGATCACCATGTCAAGTTTCAAGCCTTACAAGTCAAATTTGCTCATCCAATTGCTCATATGGTTGAAATCAGCTGTATTGGACAGAAAGTCAACTGTGGTCAACATACAGTCAAACTTCATAATTTTTTATCAACATCAATATTTTGAATTAATATTCATCATTTGATCAAGGGTTGACCATGATTCCTCAAGGAAAGTCAAAATTTGATCAAAAGTCAAAGTTTCTAAATTAGGGTTTTTCAAACAAAAGTCAACAAAACTTTGACCAAGCATAACTTTCACATACTTTATCAGAAAGTTTTCCACCAAAGCTCATTTTGAAGGGAATTTAATTCTCTACAACTTCATGTCTCACAAGCTTGGGCCAAGAATGCTTCATTTGGAAGTTATGGATCAAAACATTACAGGTCCTTTTAAAAGTTAACAAAAAGTCATCTTTTTGCAAAGAAGTGTTCATGAAAATGGAAACTTCAATGAAGATGAAACAAAAATGAGTGTTTAGAGGACATCTTGAGCTTTATAAAAAGTCCAAGAAAACTCAAAAATATTGAAAATTGAGCAAGATACAAATTGTACAAGTTTGACATTTTTGAGGAGGTGCATAAAGAGAAATACCTAGCAAATGCAAATATTTTTCAAATGGGCCTAAGATTTAATGATCCAAACTTAATCTTGACATTATCCATGGCCTGGAAACTCAAGTGCACGCCTCCTATCTTTTTATTTAATTTATTTTTGAATTAAATGTCTAAAATTCAAAATTAATTAAATAAAATACAAAGATAATTGATAATACAAGTTGAGCTTGGTTTCTACTTGTCTTGAGGACCAAGGAAGCCCATCACAAGCTTCCAATTTCGTGCACAAGAGTTTAAGGCAATATTGAGCCATTTTAGGAAAGATTTGATAAAATTTCGAAGGGAATATTCTTGTATTCAAAGCAATATATTTCCTCATTATTGTTGATCAAATCTCTCTCTCTCTCTCTATATATATATATATATATATATATATATATATTACAAGATCAGAAGCCAAGAAGAACGAATATTTGCCTCCACAAAGAACCCTAAATATCTCAAAAATTCAAGAAAACTTGCAAACTCGAACTCACGTTTCCAGCTAGTTGCAAGCCAAACCAGTGATCCATTCGTGTTCCTGAGATTCCCAGGGATCGATTCACATTACTACATAAAGCCAAAGCGCTCCAGTTCGAGCTTTCCAAGCCTCTCCGGTTTGGTATGTTTCTTAAAATTGATTCTCTTAATCCATGCATTACTAACTGATTTTGTTTGTTTGTATCATCTCAGGATAACCCTTAGAACAGGTTTGAAGCATTAGAAGCAGACTTTAACGTGTAAACTGAAAAACACCATGGTTAGGGCATAAGCTTAATGAAGCTTCGTATCCGTAGTTAAAGGCTGTTTCCGGCCGAACTAACCCCACCATCGTGTTCGCAAGAGTCTAATTATTGGATATGGGCACTTTGTTCTTGTTTTTCTGTTTGATTTCGCAGGTTTTTCAAAATGGGGTGGTCGGAGAAGACGACCGGAGCCCTAACTCCAGTGACGTCTCAAGAAAAGACTTTTTGACCGCGTGCGTGGCGATATCTCTTGATTTGGTTGGCTTGCTTGTTAATACCAGGGCCCACAATTTGACTTGTTTTGAAATTCAAAAACAGAACACGTTGGCTCAGTTGGCAAACGCGCACATGGTATATCCAGGGGGTCCTGGGTTCGATCCCTGCTGACCCCCTTCCTTTTTCTCACTATTTCCAAACTTTTCTTATTTTTCTTATTTTTCTTAATTTTTCTTAATTTCTTTCAAAAAATTAATTAAAACCTTTTCAAAATCACAAAAAATATTTTAATTTCAGATTTAGGTTAATTAAATATTTAATTAATTTTTGACCTAAAAATAATTTATTTTTCTCACAATTTAAATTATTTTTCATAATTAATTAATAATTAACTTAAAATTAGGTTTTTCTACACTAAAATCAATCCAAAAAATATTTTTCCTTTGCAATTAGGGTTTAGATATTTTCTCTTATCATTAGACATTTTTCTTGCAATTTATTTCTTTTATTTCGCATTTAAATATTAGAAATTGATGTATAGGTCGCAAGGTTATTTTTGTAATAGCGTAGATTTACTTTTCTCGCAATTTACTTTCCGCACCTCTATTATGTATCTGCCCCAATGCCATGTAATAGCGTAGGACTTACATTTCCGCAGTTTTACTTTCCGCACTTTAATTTCTGTACATATTTAACTGCTAGTAATTAGGCATATATGACACGACTAATTCAATCAATATAGCTAACATTAAATACAAGATAAATATCTGAATACAAACACTTTCTTTGCACCCACTCACACCTTAGGGTATTCTCTCTTGTTGCCTTTCGAATACATGGTCATGTCCCTCAAACGTAGAGATATCTTATCACAGTTGCCTACGAATAACATCATCATAGTCCCTTCGATACAAAGATCATAGTCCCTCGATGACCCTCGATGTTGCCTACGAATACATGATCTCGTCCCTCGGTTGTTGCCTATGAAAAGTGATGATCATCCCTACGAATATGCTAAGGTATCCCTACATTTTTCCTTCTATGACCATACGATGACCCTTCGAATGTCCCTTTACATCCAACGAATAGATTTACCTACCAACTAATGGTATGGATAACGCTACCCTAAAGGAAAGCAAAATAACATGGAAATGACCATTATGAGTAGGTAATAGACTCTTAATTGCTTGCTCTATCAAAATACTTTTCACACCTCACACTATTTTCAAAACTTTTCAAACACTTTGTATACATTCCAGCGTGAATCATTACAAAGTTAAACATTTTCCAAAACAAAACATTTCCAAACACTCCGTATACATTCCAGCAAGAATCATTACGAAGTCAAAGAGAAATGGCTTTTCAAAATATATTTTCAAACACACACACAAAAAGGAATTTATAAAGTGAGCTAAGCAATTAAGAGCCCGTAGATAACTACGGATGGAAAGGGTGCTAATACCTTCCCTTTTCATAACTGCATCCCGTACTCAGAATCTAACGAAGGTCTTTTCCTGTTCTTTTCGCCTTCCCTTAATTGGATGAAAGAAAAGTCGGTGGTGACTCTTACTATCCGCAACATTTGCGATAAAGCGCAAAACAAACAAGTCAGTTCTCCCACCGTATCACACCTTCTTTGTTGTCTTTGTTGTCTTTGTGGCCTTCTTTGTGGCCTTCTTTATAGTAGTTGCTGTCTTGGCAGTCTTTGCCTTCTTAACTTGGTTCCCTCCCTTTGGTATTTCCCTGTCAACAGCCCTCTTACCCTTACAAGATCTTTTGTTGTGGCCAATTTGTCCATATTTGTTACATGTGACTTATGCAAATTTTCTTGGGAGCACATGAGGGTTCTTAGGCTCATCAGCAAGCTTGTTTCTCATCTTCTTTGGACATCCAATTTCCCTTCTCATGATAGGAGGACAAATGGGCACATGGTCAACATTATTCCATAGTTGTGGCCCATTTGTTGGAAAGACAATATTTGCATATGTCTTCTCAAATGTCACTTTGCTGCATAAAATAGAAACACAGTCATAGGATGAATCAGAGTATTCCAGGCAATTGGATCATATGCAGAGTAATCATAAATTTAACATGTAATAAGAAGAGACATAGTTTTCAGGCTTTTTCCTTATGTTCCAAATGCATGAAATCACATGACAGTAAGGTATACCAGACAATTCCTATTTCCTACAGCTAAATGATGCCTTGTTAAGATCCACACAGTAAGTATCGGCTCCATTGGTCACTCCAAAATTGAGAGATCATCATTACCATGCCAACTTGGAGTCCATTATTGTGCTTCTTTTTTGTTCTTATCAAGCATCATCTGTATTCTGGGACATATCTCTCATGTATATCCTTACAACAATGCCTTTTGTTTTGTTATCCTCTTTGTGATGTAATGTTTGATTCCCTCCAACAAGGTTATGATAGGCTTGTCTCGATACTCCAAGATTGCCCTGTTATAAGCCTCACACATGTTATTTACCTGAATATTACATTTTGAATATGTCTTAAAGTAAGATCTTGTCCAGAATTTTGCAGGTATTTCATTTGTGTCCTTCTATGCCTTTTCTTTTTGTAACTCTAATTTCTCCATTGATTTTGTCCACAGTGGTATTGAAGTTGCTCTAGCTGCTGCCCACATGGTTTGTTTTAGATCCAAACCTGTATGCTTCTTCTTCCAATTTCCATATAGATGTTTGACACATAATCTCTACTCCACATGGGCACTTAAGCCTTGGATAGCAGGTACCAACCTTGGACATACATTGACAAAAAAATTCAGCATTAACAACAATGAAAGAAAACCATTAACAACAATGAAAGAAAACCATAGCATAAGTATGTATTACCTTTTGTATTTCACTAGAATCAATCTCCATAGCATAAATATGTATTACCTCTTCATCATCTACATATTCAGTAGGCAATGATATTTCACTAGAATCAATCTCCTCACCTAAAGTCTCATTAGACAGAACTGTTGTCCAATCCATCTCATCACAATCTTCAATATCATCACAATAGTTACTATCCTCATTTAATTCACCTCTCACATCTGACCTTCAACAACGATTGAAAATAAGAAAGGGGACATGGGTCCCCTTACCGTAAGCCTCTAAATGCATTGAACTCTTCAATAGGACTCTCATTAATCAGGACCGAAATATTGCTGTTAAAAATCCCCTTCGTCCATCCATTTCATTCATTTCCTACCAAACCCCATTTTATTCAACATGAATTTGAGGAATGACCAATCAACGCAATCGAATGTCTTGGCAAAATCAACTTTGAATACCTCCGTTCCTATATATAAGAGACAATTCAATTTTTAGATTCATTGAATAATCAATGTACCTAGTCTATAAATTGACCAAATACATTGATTATTCAATGAATTTAAAAAATGAATTGTCTCTTATATATAGGAACAGAGGTAGTATAATACAACTCTACTTCTTCCTTAAGGCCAAATCTAAGATTTCGTTTGTAACTAAGACTCCATCAAAAATCTGCCTGTCGGGAACGAATGCCGTTTGTGACTTTGAGATTAATTCATCCATTACCTTACCTAACCTTTAATCACCCGTGTTACTTATTAGCTACGGTCCCACCCCTGCTTTCATAGGTAGTATTCTCTTCTTTATTAATATGGTGTATTATATTTATTATTAAAAAATATTAAATTTGCCTTTAAATTTTGCTATTCATTTCCACATATGAAATCCCAAAAATGTTACACTAATCATTAGTCATTAAAGTCCATTCTGGCTTAAGAATATCCCAAAAAAAACATTAATCCCAAAAATAATAATATAACCGGAAAAAAATCCTCTTTGACTAAATAATAATTACTTTTTATTTTCATTCTTTTAAAGGAAAAATAAACCGTCTCTATCTCCAGACATTTACTCCACCAAACTTCAAACTTCTAAAGAATTTAAACATACAAGCATCACAAACAATGTCATAAGCTAGTGAAAAAAATATGATAAACTTAGCATTAACAAATATATTCTTATCATAAAACTTAGCGTTAACAAATTTATCGTGAAAACTTATCATATAATACTACTATTAAGCATTATTTTTAGAGATAATTAGGTTTGGCGTAATTATAGGAAATATATAGGTAGTTAGGTTTGATTCATTTGAATGTAGAGATAAGATGGTGAGTTGGAAGACACATGATTATCCATCTATATTATCAACCATTGGTTGTAAACAAACACATCCATAATCCGTTGAAAAATTCTTCTCTCTCTTGGTTTGGTGTGATTTCATGCATGTCAAGTGCCACTTGTAATCAACCACGTCTCCTTTATTATTATCCATAAGAAAATTTCATTGGACTTGAATTGAGTTAGGGTTTGATATTGTAGCATTTTTTTGGTGAGAATATCAATGGGATCGTGTCTCTCAGGAGCTTCTTCAGCTCCTTCTCCTCATAATAATTATCATGATTCTTCTTCTTCTTCCTCAAGAAACTATTCGCGTGATTCGAGTGCGGAAATGAGGTTGCATAGAGTTCCTGGAAGAGTTTTCTTGAATGGTTCATCTCCTTTTGCGTCGTTGTTTTGTAGACAAGGTGGAAAGGGTGTAAATCAGGATGCAATCCTTCTTTGGGAGGTATCATAAAATTATTTATCTTCATTTCTTCAATCTTCAATGTGATATTTATTTGATTGAACAATGAATGAATTTTTCAGATGTTTGGTGATGTGGAGGATACTGTATTTTGTGGTGTGTTTGATGGGCATGGACCGCATGGACATGTGGTTGCGAAGAAAGTTAGAGATTGTTATCCTTTGAAGATAATGGAGGAATGGAATTCGCGCCGTGGTGACGATGATGATGATAAATCTAATAACAATAACAAGGATGGTATTTTGAAGATGATGAGAGAATTGTTTGTGATGGCGTCTAAGTTTGTGGACAAAGAACTCAAATTTCATTATGCCATGGAATCTTTTGGAAGTGGAACCACTGCTGTTACATTGTTCAAGAAGGTATGCATGGTATTTCATTTTGCTTTTATCTCATTTCCATGGTTTTCAATTGCATGCGGATATGAGTAAGGATGTAAACGAATATTCATGAGACGAATAGTATGATATTCATGTCGATTTTATTGGATAAATATGATATCCATATTTATTTCATATTCATACAGATATCCCCGCTAAATGGATAATTGACAGGTTTTAAGATATCCACAAATATTTACATATATTCATTAATAACACTATTTTTTTAAAATAATATTTTGAAAAAACATATTTTCAGCTTATTTTAAAGAACCAATATATTATTATCACATAACATTCATATAAATCTTTTTTATTTTAATGACAAAATTTTATCACATTAATTTCCTTAATTTTCATCAAAGTATATTATATCTATACATTTCATTTAAAAAAATAGTGATTTTGGTATTGTGCGCTATGGTGGAAGAGCATACGACAGATAAGTAGAAAGAATGACCCTGGATAGACGGAGAAAGGTGTTGTTTGATTAGACGGTAAAATTGTTGAAAAAAACTTCAAAAGAAAACTATATACGACGGGATACGTTTTTTTTAGTTTTTTAGAAGATAAAAAAATAAAGTATAATAAACTAAGAATATTTGTATAATTTTTATAATTTATTAATGTATATTGAAATTCACAGGCACAATAATATTAAATTCATATCATATCCATATTCAAAAACAAATATTTAAATATATATTTATTTTCTCCACAAATATTTATTAAAATATCTGCTTCGTATCTGTGACAGATTTTATTTACGATTCAAATATTATTATCATCCTTAATTATAAAGTACATTGCGATAGAACATTCATTATGAGAGACGTTTAAAATACATAGTTGATAAGGTTTTATGTTAATATTTTTTATTATATCGGAATGAATTGGAATTTATAAGAAAGTTGAAATTATGGTTCCAAAATTTTAACTGAGGTTTTTTTAAGCCAAAATAATTGAAATTGTTGATTACATCCGAACAAGATTGAGATTAGGGTTCTGAAATTTTAATTTTAGACAAGAATAATTGAAAAACTATTCAATAATGGCATTCCCAATAGTCGCATTCATTGAAGCATTCCTCACTCATTCTTCTTGTTTCAGGGCCAAGAACTAGTAATAGCAAACATAGGAGACTCTAGAGCTGTTTTAGCAATCCTAGATTCAAATGGTTCTCTTAAACCACGTCAACTAACAACCGACCTCAAGCCAAATCTTCCAAGTATGTTATAACCTATCTACTGCATTTTCTTGTTGCATTCACAATATATACTCATCTTCTTATCTACTTTCCTTGTGTATTTACTAGGGGAATTCGAAAGAATAAGAATTTGCAAAGGAAGAGTTTTTGCTCTCAACAACGAATCAGATGTTGCTAGGCTTTGGCTACCAAAAGTTGATTCACCCGGCCTAGCCATGTCGCGTGCTTTTGGCGACTTCTGCCTCAAAAACTTTGGACTCATATCTGTCCCTGAAGTTTCCTATCATCGCCTGAATAACCAAGACCAGTTTGTTGTCTTGGCCACAGATGGTATATGGGATGTTTTGTCTAACAAAGAAGTTGTCAACATTGTGGCATCTGCTCCACGAGCTTCTGCGGCTAAACAACTTGTTGAATCAGCTGTTCAAGCATGGAAGACCAGGCTTCCAACTTCTAAGCTTGATGATTGTTCTGCAGTTTGTCTCTTCTTTCATCCAAACACCAATAGTACCCCTAAGAGAAACACTAGTACAGCTGTGGAAGAGAAAGGAGTAATAGAAGCACATGACAAAACAAAACAAAGGCACCAATAGCATATGATATTCATCTCTCAATCCTCACTCTTTTTTTTAAGAAGGTTGGGAGTTTTAGTAATTGTGTTGGTTTCTTTTTAATAGTCTTTTCATCATTGACTTTTTTGTGTGTATAGTTGATAGGTTATGTGGTTTTTTTGGAAATCCAAGACTCTTTCTTAGACATTTTTTTAGTTTATCAACACATTTTGTTTTGTATTGTTTTCTCAGTTTAACAAACATTTAGCGGTTTAACATGCATTATAAAAAAGTTGAATTTGTTAGGTATAGGAACCATAATGTAAAATGTTTTCAAAATACCCTAAAATTATATGATCTAATATAAAATAAAATATTATTAGATGATTAGTCAAAAGTTTAATAACTTTTTTACGATGGATAGAGAAATTTTCACTTATAAAAGATGTGAGATATTGGATCGAATTCTATTGGATCGAAGGTAGTATCTTGGTTCGACGATTCGACAGAGTTTAACATGCAGTCGAAAGTTGCTCACATGTTATTGTCGAAGTGTTACAAGTTGTAGTCAAAGTGTGTTCTAGCTTGTAGTTTTGAAGGATGCTAGGATTGTTAGCATTGAATTGGATATGTTTGTTATGTCCAATTGGTTAAGTTAACTTGTACCCTAAGTTAGCTTGTAATGGGTATTTGTGATAAAAGTCCATTAGTTTAGTATGTTAGGTTTATTATAAATAGCATATTAGTCTCTCATCATTGCATACTGCAAGTCCTATTTTAGGGTAAGAGGGTTATTTATTATTCTTGTATACTTGTAATCTTATTTCAAGAGTAAGGAAACCATAGTAGTTAATAACCAATCCTTGTGTTCATCGTGTTCTTCATTATTTTTCCTACCCTAATTGTTTCTTGATCATTAAACAACAAGTTTATATTTTGTTCCAAGGCATCCGATTCACAACAAATTGGTGCGGTGAGCGTGGAGAAGATGCTTTCGACAAAGTATAAGATTGAAAAGTTCACCGGAGTGAACGATTTCGATCTATGGCGCTTGAAGATGAAAGTCCTACTAGTTCAACAGGGTTGTTTGGAAGCTTTGAAGGGAGAATCATCCATGAACGAAGCGTTAACGGCAGCTGAAAAGACAACAATGATAGAGAAGGCCCACATCGCAATTTTGTTGAAACTTGAAAGTTGACGACGCCGATAGGGTTATGGGTGAAACTTGAAAGTTTGTACATTACCAAATCGTTGGTGAATCGACTCTACCTGAAGCAAGCAGTTGGATATGTTCAACAAGCTGATTCTTGATCTTGAAAATATTGATGTGAAGATCGATGATGAAGATCAAGCGTTGTTGTTGTTGTGCGCGTTGCCCAGATCACATGCTCACTTCAAAGAAACTCTCTTGTATGGAAGGGAGTCTCTGACCTTTGAATAAGTTCAATCAACATTGTATTCGAAGGACTTGAACGAATGAAAAGAGCATAAATCTTCGACGGTTGGTGAAGGTTTGACCGTTAAAGGAAAATTCTTGTGAAAGGATAATAAGTTCGACAAGAAGAAAGGTAAAAGTCAGAAGAAGTTTTACAGTGGTGAAGCATCTGGTATTCGATGCTATCATTCTAAGAAGGAGGGTCACACAAGAAAAGTGTGTCCTGAACGCCTGAAATATCATGGAGGAAAGGATAATGGCAATGCAACTATTGTTCAAGATGATTTCGTCTCATATGATGTTCTTGTGGTTTCAAGCAGCAACTCGTCGAAGGAGTGGATTATGGATTATGGATGCACTTGGCACATGACTCCAAACAAAGACTTGTTCGAGGAATTATGTGATCAATATGGTGGATCTGTATTGCTGGTAAAACAACAAAGCTTGCAAGATTGCAGGTGTTGGATATGTGAGATTCAAACTCCATGATGAGTCAATAAGGTATGTACCTGATTTGAAGAGAAATTTGATTTCTCTTGGTGAATTCGACAAGAAAGGATATCTTTTTCAAGGAGAGAAAAGCATCCTAAGATTCATGAAGGGGTCGAAGGAAGTCTTGAGAGGCGTGAAGAAACAAGGCTTGTATACCCTTGAGGCTGAAGTTGTAAGTGGTTCGACAAATATTGCATCCACGAAACCTTTGTCGAAGACATAAATTTGGCACATGAGATTGGGCCATGTTAGTGAAAGGGGTCTGGTCGAATTGGGGAAACAAAATTTGTTTGGTGGAGACAAAGTTGAAAAGCTGAAGTTTTGTGAATCCTGTGTACTTGGAAAATCTTGCAGAGTGAAGTTCAAAAAAGGCAAACAAAGAACACATGGATCCCTTGATTACATCCATGTTGATCTTTGGGGGCCTGCAAGGTGTCCATCACATTCAGGAGCAAAGTATTTTCTATCCATAGTAGATGAGTATTCCAGAAAGTTATGGGTATTCATTTAGAAGAATAAGGGTGAAACTTTTGAAAATTTCAAAGGTTGGAAGACTCTGGTCGAAAATTAAACTGGCAGAAAGGTCAAGAGGATGAGAACAACCAATGGACTTGAATTTTGCAATGAGGCATTCAACATCTTTTGTGTTGCCTCTGGTATTGCAAGGCACAGAACTACTGTAGGCACTCCACAACAAAATGGTTTGGCTGAAAGGTTTCGTCGAACCATCTTGGAGAGAGTTAGATGCATGTTTACTAGTGCTGGGTTAAAGAAGGTGTTTTGGGATGAGGTTGTTTCGACAACAATATATCTTATAAACAGATGTTCTTCGACTGCGTTAGATATGAATACACCTAAAGAAGTTTGGTCGGGACATCCACCAAATCTTGACAAACTGAGAGTATTTGGATGCGTAGCCTATGCTCACATTAGGCAAGATAAGATCGGACCTAGAGCTCTTAAATGCATGTTCATGGGATACCTTGAAGGAGTCAAAACTTATAGGCTATGGTGCCTAGAGTCAGGTAACCGAAGGATTATCACCAGTCGAGATGTTGTTTTCAATGAAGCTGGAATGGATTTCAAGAAAACAAATGATGTTGGTCGAAGTGCAGAAGTATCTGACGAAGAGCTAGAACAGGTAGAGATTCCTGTTGAGGTGGAGCATGTTGGTGATGAATTGCATATCCCAGATAAAGTCGAAGAAGCAGAGGATGCTGATGAAGTTGAGGAAACTGCCGATGACTATCTATTGGTAGGAGATAGGAAACGAAGAGTCATCAAGCCACCTCAAAGATTAGGGTATGCAGATCTTATAGCTTATGCCTTAATATCTGCAAGTGAGGTTCTAGGTGAAGAACCAAGAGACCATAAGAAAGTTATGAGGAGTCGAAATAAGACTGAATGGATGAAGGCCATGGATGATGAGATAAAGTCTCTTCATGATAACAAAACTTGGGAATTGATCAAGAAACCTGTTGGAGCCAGGTTAGTCAGCTGTAAATGGATTTTCAAAGTTAAGGAAGGAATCAAAGGAGTGCCGTCGAAAAGATACATGGCAAGGTTGATTGCAAGGGGTTTCACTCAGAAAGACGGTGTAGACTTCAAAGATGTATTTTCTCCTATTGTGAAGCATAGGTCCATTTGGATGTTTCTTGCCATGGTAGCACAGTTCGATCTTGAACTAGAACAAATGGATGTAAAGACTGTGTTCTTGTATGGTGATCTAGATGAAACAATCCTAATGAGGAAACCTGAAGGGTATGTCGAAAAGGGAAAGGGAGATTATGTATGCAAGTTGAATAAATCTTTATATGGGCTAAAACAATCTACTCGACAGTGGAGTAGTAGATTCGACAAATATATGTCACACATAAGTTTCGTTAGAAGTCAGTTCGACCACTGTGTTTACTTCAGATTTCGTCTTGGTAATTCATTTGTTACTTTGTTGATTTATGTTGATGATATTCTCATAACAAGTAACAATGTCGAAGAGGTAATGAGGGTAAAGGTTGAACTCAATAAGGAGTTTGAAATGAAGGATCTAGGAGCAACTTTCAGGATTCTTGGGATTGACATTCGAAAAGATAGAAAGCAGTCAAAGTTATGCTTATCTCAAGAGGCACATTTACGAAAGATTCTCGAAAAGTTTGGTATGTCGAATTTGAAGCCTGTTGTGACTCCAACAAAACCTCAATTCAAGTTGAGTATTGATCAGTGTCCCAGTACTGAGGTCGAAAGAGCTTATTTGAACAACATCCCATATACTAATGTAGTAGGTTCTTTGATGTATGTTATGGTTTGTACTAGACCTGACATAGCATATGCAGTAAGTCTTGTAAGCAGGTAGATGGCAAATCCTGGAAAGGCTCGCTAACAAACATTGAAGTGATTCTAAGGTACATAAATGGGTCTCTGAACAGAGTCTTAATTTATGGTGGAGCCTTGGGTGAAGATAGTAAAGCAGTAATCGAAGGATATGTTGACTCTGATTATGCAGGTTGTATGGATTCCATAAAATCTATTTTTTGATAAGTTTTCACTTTGTTTGGTACAACAATTAGTTGGAAAACAACACTTCACAAGGTTGTTGCATTATCAACCACTGAAGCAGAATATATTGATTTAACTAAAGTTATGAAAGAAGCATTGTGGCTTGAAGGTTGTGCTAAGAAGCTGAAAATTCAAGGTGAAGTTATCACTGTTAAATGTGATAGTAAAGGTGGAATACACGTGTCGAGGAATTCAGCCTATCATGAGCGAACCAAGCACACTGATGTGAGGATGCATTTAGTTAGAGGGGTAATCGAGCGTGGAGAAGTCCAAGTGCTGAAGGTTTCGATAGATCATAATGCTGGTGATATGATCACCAAGACATTACCCAGTTGCAAGTTTTCCACTGTATGCAGTTGATAAAGCTGCATGAAGAAAACTAGTTCGATAGTTGATAATAGAGTTTGTTCCAAGGTGGAGATTTGTGAGATATTGGATCGAACTCTATTGGGTCGAAGGTAGTATCTCGGTTTGACGGTTTGATAAAGTTTAGCCTGCAGTCGAAGGTTGCTCACATGCTGTTGTCAAAGTGTTACAAGTTGTAGTCGAAGTGTACCACCCCATTTCCCAATACTAGTAAATATAATAAAATACACATCATATATCAGAGTGCTCCACAATGGGATGTCGCATAATTCAAATTCTCATGAAGTTTCAAAATATATTTTCATTTCAAAATTATTATTCATTCAACGGAAGACAATTCAGTTCGATTTCCATGGCATTCTAGCCTCAACGTCGATTCAAATCCACAAAGACACGTGGTTCAACAAAATTCATAAATTAAGATACGTAACGATAAAACAAATAAGAGAACATAGCAATTTCCCAAATCCCGTGTTACGTATCAGAGCAAGACTCTCTATATTCGACAAGCACACTAGAGACTCCAAGCTATCATCACCCTTCTACGAACTATTCTCGATCACCTGCACGTTACCAATATAAAGGCAACGAAGAAAACAAGTAAAGGGTGAGATATCAAACCATATAATTGAGATTATGATAAACAATATATAGTTCAAATTATATAAAATCACTATTTTGCGATCACACCACTATTCCATAACAATATAATTCAATCACAAAAACAACATAATTCAATCACCAAATACAACATAACTCAATCACAAAAACAACATCATTCAATCAAAAAAACAACATAATTCAATCACCAAATACCACATCATTCAATCACAAAAACAACATTATCGAGTATTATGATATGCAACTCAACGAATACAAATGCATGTGGTACCATCGGAGTAAAATTCCCAATGTAAATAATTGCTAGTAATTACGAGGCATCAAGGCATAAGCCTTCAACGTAATCATCCTTCCCCTAACGACTCAACATGGTTTGCCCCTCACGGCTCAACGTAATATGAAAATGTATGTATGCAACCACATTCACAACGTCAACTTATCAACAACGACAACGAATCACAACCGGCTTACAAACCTATAACATAATAATTTTGCCCCTTACGGCCAACGTAATCAATTTTCCATTTACGAATCAACAAAATAAATTCATTAACACTGGCCATAGGCCTATACATAATCAACAACAATCCAACCATCAACGTTACCTATCAAGTATCTACCAACAACAACGTTCAATAACAATTTCCTACAACATCAACTTCTAACAACTCTCAATAACAACAAATTTCCATACGGAAAACACATCAATTCAGTAAGATGTTCACTTCTTAGGTTTGAAACTACTTTTATAGGATAAATCATACTTTTAGCTATCCAAGGGTTCAAACAGAAACTAAATCGGAGTTACAGTTGCAAAGATATGACCAAAACCGTTTTCTCAAAGTTATGTTATGTTTCTGTACAGTATGGGCTTATACAAAACCCTATGTATCGATGCAAAATCCACTTGTATCGACACAAGCTTCGTATGAGTCGACTCATACGCTTTTCCAAATTCTGTTTTTTTCTAATTTTCTTCAGTATGAGTCGATACATAGCAGGCTTGTATCGATACATACTTCACAGTTTGCCTCAATGAGCCGATACATGGCTTTTTGTATCGATGCATGCTGTTCCCAAGCTTTTGGTTTTTAAAATAAGTACAACATGTATCGATGCATACATGCTTGGGTCGATCCATATTTCACAATTTGACCCCATGAGCCAATGCATTGCAGTTTGTATCGATGCATGCTATTTCCAAGCTTCTAGTTTTTAAAACAAATACAACATGTATCGATATATACATGCTTGAGTCAGCTCATGCAGCGTGAAAACGCCAAAATTCCAATTTTCACGAAAATCCCACGATCCAATTTGGGATTTTCATCAATCACAACAGCAACATGACACAAAACAGCAAAATCATAAATCCCTAACTACCCATCATCCATCATATTCCCAATTAGAGAGCAAGAACCCCACCCTTACCTTGGATTCAAAGCAGTTCAACTCCCCGATTGCATCCTATATTCCGGTCGAGTGTAAGCCTTGCCTCTTCCCAACAGTTCATCGATCGACTCCTTTTTCGTCAAAACTTTCGTTCCTCTTTTGTCTGCAATTTCTTTTCACGATCTATTTTCCAAAACCAAAACTTTATTCTCTACTGAAACCTAATTCCTTCTATTTCTTTTTAATCCAATAATAAAATAATAATAAAATAATTTCTATTATTCTTAATGGACCTACTAATCGTACCTCCCATTCTATATTTTTTCAACATGACGGTCCCAGCCCAAAAGCTTAAATAAATGATCTAATACTCATCATATTATTTCTACAACCTCTTCCATCCATCAATTAAACAGTATCAACTCGCGAATAACTTTCTAATAATAAACCTCCAATTAAACCAACTAATCAACTAATACTCATAATTCAACTCTTCGTCGAATAATTCCAATGAAATCAATAATACTATTCTTAATATTATTCCTCCGATTTACCCGACTAAAATTCGACTTTAACTTAATAATCCAAACAAGCCTCTTACAATAATACCGACAAATCCAATCACTCTGAGTAATTCTCAAACTTCATCTAAATACAATAATTAAATTCTTCAATAATTTAATTAACTAGTTAATTAAACTTGGGGCGTTATAACTCTCCCCCACTTAGGATATTTTCGTCCTCGAAAATCCATCTGGCGCAACCATTCATAACATCATCTTCGCATCCAGTTCTTCGATTCAACAACTACTCACTCATAGTTTAAATTCAATTCTTATATCTCAACCTTCCGATATAACTGTAACTCAACACTACTTGAATCCAACACTCACATGTCTATCTTCTGATACTCTTGCAACATAATCCCTACTAACTTGCCAACCATCTCAGCAATATCTTGGAACAACATCTCACAACATAGAAACAACCTTCACTTGCTCATATCTGACTTATACAACATCACATCGTTATCCCAACAATATATTCAACACCAAAACACATATACAATTCTTACTCTCATACTCCAAGGTCAATCATCCGCGAAACACCAACAACCTTATTCATCACGTCGTATCACTCTCATAGTGAAATAAACATAGCCAACTTCATCATTCTCATCATACTATGGGGTATTATTCCTTACTTACAGTAACCAACAACAATATCCTGACAACAAAAATAGAATCACCATAACGTCAACTTAACAACTTAACTCAACACTCTGGCATATCACGCTTCTATTGTGCAACTCTGATTATTTATCTTAAGTCATAGTGCTCATTCAAACCTCGATCAACTAATAATTTATAATTCTTAATTTAGTCTCAAACTTCCTTCAATGTTCACCACTGTACTGTCTTGACAATCGCATCGACGCAACATCCATCACTCTACTCACCATCAAGACCGCAAGACAATTTCGTACCATCCAATATGATTTCGTCTATTATCAACAAGAGATTAAGGGTGACCAGTTCCTCAATTTGTCAATAGATATTCGTCAATCATAATGGAGTATAAACCATCATTACCAACAACAACAGTGTTCCTTTAAAATTTGTACTTACGTCGCCAAATTTTCATAATTCATCAACTTCCAAGATCATCCAAGCATGCCAACACCGACGTCTTACATTACACACTAATACACCTATGACGATAACATCAGAACGGAATTTCTTTACACCATTACCAACACTCCTTATTCTTGAAATCATACTTTTCGCATTTTCAACAACTTCTACAATTACTTTTTAATATTCTACAACAAGGCCTACAGCAATCCATCACTTAATCATTGTTCTTACTTCAATATCTTACGCAAGACTACTTGAGCAACAACTCCACAGTTCACCAACCATGCTGAACGTATCAACCTGTTAAATTCCATCCCATAGCAATTATCCTTGTTACTTAATAATCACTTTCTGAAACATTCGGGAATTTGCACCATACTTGCACATCAACAATAATTACATTGATTCTCATCCTTCGAGAAGTAAACACCAATCATTCCTGATCATCCTTCAAGACGCTCCAACTCGTTAAACGACCAAAATCTTAAATCCATGTTACCTTCGAATTCAGGAATCAACAAAGCTCCAACAACGCTTGCACTGTAGCCAACAGTAGCATACTAACTAACATCTCACAACCAAACACATCCGAGAAGCAAAATTTCTCCCCCACTTAGCTTCAACCAACTCCTGCAGCAACAATCAGAAAACAACAAGTAACGACAGTGTTCCACACACTTGTCGCGTACCAAGGAAGTAAACAACGTTAGACAACACTGGCCGGACAGACCGACCTGCTCTGATACCAATTGTAACACCATATTTCCCAATACTAGTAAATATAATAAAATACACATCATATATTAGAGTGCTCCACAATGGGATGTCATATAATTCAAATTCTCAAGAAGTTTCAAAATATATTTTTATTTCAAAATAATTATTCATTCAGCGGAAGACAATTCAGTTCAGTTTCCATCGCATTCTAGCCTCAACGTCGATTCAAATCCACAAAGAGACATGGTTCAACAAAATTTATAAATTAAGATACGCAACGATAAAAAAACAGAAGAGAACATAGCAATTTCCCAAATCCCGTGTTACGTATCAGAGCAAGACTCTCTATATTTGACAAGCACACTATAGACTCCAAGCTATGATCACTCTTCTACGAACTATTCTCGATCACCTGCACGTTACCAATATAAAGGCAACGACGAAAACAAGTAAAGGGTGAGATATCAAACCATATAACTTAAAAAGGTGGTTATATTTACCATGTATCGAACATGCTCGACAGTACTTATACTTCCGACAGTATTCACGCAACCCCCTTTTTTTGATGCCCCCACCTTCTTGAAAGTTTCAAATTTTGCCTTAAATTTGGGTGACTTCCAATAATCAAGACTTTGTTCAAAAACCTCTACGCCTATCTAATTCGGGCGAATACCATGAAGGTCATAATTCTCTCTAACACACCGCATTATGTCAGAAAGTCGCCTTGAAGTTCTGCCATAATAATTTTTTTATCAACTTCTCATTCAACGGATCTCACACATTTTCCTGCAATGTTGTATGACATTAAAATAAATAGTTAAGTAATTATAATAAATAAACAATACCTAAAAAACAATAATAGTAAACTAAAAATTCTTTATAACAATAACTAAAAAAATAAATTAAATTTATAACGTAAATAAATAACAATACCTTAAATTTGTTAAACTAGTCTTCTCTATTGGTAGTCCTTCCAAAATGATTTATACATCTGCTGAATTATATAATTTATAACCTAGAAGCAGTCCGACTCGATGCGAAACTAAACAACAATATTTTGAATTATCAATATTAAATATAAATTTATATTAAAAGTGAAAATGTATACATGCTTATATAAAAATTTATAAATAAGAAACTTACGAGCTTCCTTCGAGCCAAATCCAAAACCTCTCGTCAATGACATGAATCTCACTCGAATCATCGCTCCCTCGAAGATCAACTCCATCTATCTCATCATGTGCCTCATCTACATCACCATCATCCTCACGTGCAGGTACATTTGTGGGACGTGGGATGTGGGATCCTTCAGTCTGTTTGGGATATAGGGTGTGAGATCCTCCAACCTCTGTGGAACGCTGACTTCTAGATCCTCCACTCTGTCTGGGATGTGGGTTGCGGGATCCTCTAGCCTATGTGGGTCGCGGGCTGCTGGATCCTCCAGTCTGCTAGAAGGATGAGAGCATCTGTGTGGGAAACAGAAAACTGAGTCCTCCTGTCTGCTGGAAGGATGAGGGCATCTATGTGAGAAATAGAAAACTGGGTCCTCTAGTCTGTTGGAAGGATGAGGGCATCTGTGTGGGAAATAGAAAATTGGGTCCTCTAGTCTGCTGGAAGGATGAGGGCATCTGGTTCTGTGGGTAAGGAAAACCAGGTGGTCGGACAAAAGATGCAGGTACCCCAAACGAGAATGTCTGAGAGGAGAGTAATGGCACAAAAGCTTGATTACTGGCCATGGACATAAGATCAACCTGACTATGAGGGGGAGGACACGTGATCGAGTGAGGTGCCTCACATGTTACTACCCTTAGACGTTGAGACTTCTTACCACTATCCTTACTCTTAGGTAGCATTTTACCTATTTTCATATATTCATTAGCAAAAATAATAAAGTCATTAACATCAATAGATTAACACATTTAATAGATATTCATTAACACATTCAATAAATATTCATTAACACATTCAATGGATTCATTAACACATTCCTTGATCTCATCAATACATATTCATTAATGTTACATTCAATAAATCATTTAGTTATTGTAAATCCCCATACTCGTTATCCATATCATTCTTATCATTTGATGTAATATTGTCCTCAAATTCAAACTCTTCGTCATTCTCTTCATCCACATTATTATCAACCAATAATATAGGCGCGTCAAATTGATGTCCCTCAACTGTTGTATCAGAAAAAATTTGCAATGTGTTCAGTGGCAATCACATCATTAATTTGTTCAACGCCATCAACTTGGTAGGCAACATCTTCCACTAGATCGCCAGTTTCAATATGACCCATCAATTTTGGTTTTATTACAACACATCATCCTCGTTTACGTAATATACAAATGAAGGATAAGGAACATAATAAACTTGCCTAACAATATGTGACATTATGAAAGGGTCATACTCTTTGTATCTCCGGTTCATTTGAATCTCAACAGTACCATATGACTTTTCTATTTTTGTGCCTCTAGTTGGATCATACCATTCACAATAAAACAAGACAAATTTATTTTATGAGTCCAAGTAATTGTATACCAACTCGTAGATATGTTTAACAAAGCCATATAAGTCATCTTCACCGCCATCTGAAACTCCTTTTACAAATACACCACTAATTATGGTATTTTTCAATTCGGTCCATGCCTCAGTGTGAAATTTATATCCGTTCACGAAGTATGTGTGCCATTCATTTGCGCTTTGGATAGGTCTTTCTACCAAGTTTCTAAAATGGAGTATTTCTGGAGTTGGTGCAAGAACGCTAGACACTCTCTCCTTAAACCATGTGGTAAATTGAGCATGAATGACACCAGATGTTGACTGTACACCAGTACTGTGATAATATACATTTTTAAATTCCCAACAAAACACACACCATAAGTTTAATAAGTTTGGTATACACACATTGTCAACAAAGTTAAAATTTTTTGGGTAAACTTACTCAAGATATGGTTTAACTTCAATGTAGTTTATCAAGACATGGACATGTGCGGATTGTATTTCTTTTTGGGTCAACCAATGCACACCCTTCTTTCCAGAGGATCGACCTGGAAGCCCGAAGTCTGATAAGGTGAATTGACTTCTCTGGTTGACACTTACAGGATTCCGTATGATTCTAGGAGTTAACATCAAGTTATTGAAATAGTGACTGCAAAATTGTGATGTTTCCCGATGCAAGTAATATGCACATATAGATCCTAATACTCTAGCTTTATTTTTTACTGATCGCTTTGAATCACCCATGAACCTTTCAAACGGATACATACACCTATATTGAATAGGTCCACCAAGATAAGCTTCTTATGCAAGATGCACAGGTAAATGTTCCATGGAGTGAAAGAAACCAGGCGGAAATACTTGTTCCAACTTACAAAGAATGAGTGCAATGTTTTGGTCCAACTTAATGATATTATCCACTCTTAAAGCTGACGCACAAATATCTCTAAAAAATTGACTAATTTCAGTTAGTAGATCAAGAACATGTTTGGGTAGCGATCCAAATGCAATTGATAGCAATTGTTCCATAAAAATGTGGCAATCATGACTTTTCATACCATGCAACTTCCCAGTGTCAGGGTCAACATACCTTGCTAAATTCGATGAATACCCATTGGGCATTCTCAAATATTTAACCATCTACAAACCGCTTTAGCTTCTTGGGAAGTCAGACTGAAACAAGCCTTGGGTTTTAATAACTTTCCATTCGGTTGAGGCTTCAACTCCAACTCTTTTTCGGTTACACCAAAATTCCATGTCTTGTCTAGCCTTCTCATTATCTTTTGTTTTGCCTATCACATCCACCAATGTGTTAAATACATTATCAAAAAAATTCTTCTCAATATGCATAACATCAAGATTAAGGCGCAACAAATTTTCTTTCTAACACGGGAGGTCCCAAAATATACTTCTTTTTGTCCAATTGTGCGTGACTTCGTATCCTTCAATTCGGCATGCTTTGCCAGTATCTGTAAATTTTGGTAGTTCAAAAACTTGGTTCCGTATAACACCTGGTGACAATTGAGGCGGAGGAAAATCTGTCACTCGTTTATCTTTTTTAAAATTTGTTTTGTTTCTTCTATATGGATGATTTGTTGGTAGGAATCTGCGGTGACAGTCAAACCACGAGCTTTCCCCCCTTTATCTAACGTAAACGCTTTGGTGTATCCCATGCAATGTGGACAACCCATTTTTCCATGCGTACCCCAACCAGACAACATGCCATATGTTGGAAAGTCGTTAATGGTCCACATCAAGGCAACTCGCAATATAAAGTTCTGTTTACGTGATATATCATAAGTCCATTCTCCAATCCACAACCTCTTCAAATCGTCAATTAAAGGTTGTAAGTACGCATCAATTCTAGATTTTTGATTGTGCGGGACTGGTATGACGCACGTAAAAAACATGTATGGTTTTGTCATGCACATCTCAGGAGGAAGGTTGTAAGGGGTTAAAAAAACTGGCCAACAAGAATACGCACTTCCCAACGCTTGCACGTATGGGGCAAAACCACCAAAGCATAATCCAAGCCTGACATTTCTAGGTTCTGCAGCAAAATCTGGATGTGTCCGATCAAAGTGCTTTCATGCCTCACCATCACCTGGATGCCGCATAGTGCATGAACTTGTTTGGTTTGTATGATGCCATGTCATTTGACTTGAATTGTGCATTGAAGCAAACATTCTTTTTAACCTTGATATTATCGGAAGATAAAACATGGATTTTACTGCTACACGCTTTTCCTTGTTGTTAACGGCTCTACTGCGAACTTGATATCTTGGACTATTACAAAACTTACACTCCTCTAACGATTCATCTTGAGTACCAAACTCATTGTCATAAAATAACATGCAACCATTAATGCAACCATCAATCTTTCTTACTTTTAAACCCAACTTCGACACCCACTTCTCTGCATCATAATAACTTGTATGCAAGTTGTCTTTCATTGCGGTGGAGTCCAAGATCATTTTTGCGAAATGTTCCAGACATTGATTAGGAACATTCCAATTTAACTTGGCGGCCAATAATCTCACACACATTGATAGCTTTGAGTCTGATGACCCCCTCAAACAATGGCGTAGTCATCTCATTCAACAATTGATAAAATCTCTACGCTTCCTCATTTGGCAACTCTTCCCCGTCAAAATCTCCAGGTTCATCATATGTCACGTCCACACCAAAAGCTTCCTCAACCATCTCAATGATCAAATTAAATTTCTCCTCATATTCCATAGGCGGTCGACTACTTGAAGCATGTGTGTTGCTAGTCTCTAGTACGTTACTCGGCAGTTCTTTACCATTATACGTCCAAACCCAATAATTTTCAATGAAACCCCTTATATGCAAATGACATGTTACTTCCTATGGGTCACTAATTATTGGTCTACATTCACATTTAAGACTGAGACAACTAACTCCTCCTTCGCTTCGACAACATTCTTGAGCAAACGCCCACGTGAAATTAATTTTATAATCAGAAAATAAAATAAAATTAATTCCTAGTACCCGGTCGTACAAGGGTGGGACGAACCGGTACAGGAGCCTGAAAGTGGGGCCCGGTCGTCCAAGGCAGGGACGAACCAGTGCTAAACTGGGGGGAAATCATGGCATTTTGGGAGTTTTATTTCAGAAGGTGGCATATTGGTACATTATGCCTCAAAGTGTGGTAATTAGGTAAAAATTCACTTATTAAAATCATTCTCCCACCAAAAATACAGAAGAATACTCCTCCTTATGTATTTTTTTTCTCACGCATTTTCGCTCACTTAAACCATCGCTGATCCAAACGCAGAAATAAGGCAACAATTAAAAGCAGTGTTTTAAAATCGGATCAGACTAGCCAGTCAGACCAGTCGAATTGGGACCCGATCAGGTAATCAGTCTGATTTAATAGTTAGATCGGAGATGTTCTTGAATCAGCAAGAACTGATGAAAATCAAGAAAACCGACGCTTTTCTAAAACCAATGGTTTAACTGTATTTTTTTAAATTTTTTTACTCTAAGTTTTTAAATTTTTTAAGAAATATACAGTTTAAATTTTTTATTCATTTTGATTATTTTATTAAAATATTATATTTAAATAAAAAATAAAAATAATTATATTATATTATTGACAGAGAAATTGTTGTTGATGCAGTTGATTTTATTGCAGATAATTTTGATATTGAAGAAGGATATCTCAATATTGAAATAATCTTTACTCTTTGAAACTAAATAATAGACAATAAAATTATTTTGTTATAAACTATTCAATCATATTATGTTGCAATTATATTTTGTAATTTTGTACTATTTTATTATATATGATACCTATATTTAAAATTTAAATTTAAATTATCAAATTATAAATTTATTTATTTATGATATGATATTTTTAAAATATTTAAAATTTAAATTTAAATTATCAAGCTATAAATTTATTTATTTATGATATGATATTTTTAAAATATTTAAAATTTAAGTTTAAATTATCACATTTTAAATTTATTTATAATATAATATCTTTTTAAAAGAAATAGTTATAATTATATTTTGTAGAGATTGAGTCATCCGGTCTATATAAATTTACGTCTATATAATTTTGTCATAAAGACCGGTCTATTTAATTGAGTTATCCGATTTAGTCATACGATTCAACCAATGACCCAGTGGTTCGACCAATAGACGAGTGATCCAGTACCTTCACCGATTTGATCTCCAATCCGATTTTTAAAACACCTATTGAAACACCCACATAACTACTCTCAATGATTTCTTCTCCTCTCTTCTGTTGGCGGTGTAGAGATAACTATACAAAATCACGGCTATTGTTCTCAAACCACATGAGGAGATAGACAACAACGCTATCATATCCAACATAATCTCTACTAATGTCATCTCAATTTTATGATTCCTTAGTTGATATTGCATATTACCAAGGGCACTTTATGATTCCAGGTCTTGAACTTGAAGGTTGTATTGAGGATGTTTGGAATGATAGCTTTGGGCCTTGGCGGTACGAATTTACATGCTTTTATAGTATCTTGCAGGTACCACTGGCATGATTTTATACTATTTATCTACTTATCTATGATATATTGAAACTTCCTCTATCCTTGATGTGACAGTGGTTTTATAAGATTAGGTTGCCTTTATTGAATATTGAAACTTCAAACCTTTAGGCTTTCGACAGTTGGATCAAGAGTAGCTCCAGGGAAACTAATGCAGTATGAAGTTTGGGGTCCTAAGGTGTGTGTTTACAAGCAATTTATGGCATGGAAGCTGAGGTGGGAGGCTGATATAGTTCTATAGTAGTTTTTGTTCAACTGATGGTAGTATAACTATAACTATATAACAATTCACTGTAAATATCTTACCTTCCACATTAAATGTTGAGTTTCCTTTCACTACTTGAACTCTGTTATCAATATAGTCTTGCTAATAATTCAAATAGTAATTCAATACAGTACTTTATTTTTTTCTTGTCTTAGAAAATGTAACCTGTATACTCTTTTTAATTAAAACATGTTGATGTATAAAATGTGATGGCTAGTAATAATGACTTTTCTTTTTGTTATAGTTTCAAGTGGAAAACAATCCTTGTGATCCAAACTTGATGGCTTTTAAAAATTTCAAAGACTAAATGAAGGAAATGTTCAAAGTCTAAAAGCCAACTATCCAACATTTCTTTATGTGATGCATGACTGTGTCTCATACAAGAGCATTCTTCATGGTTTGCTCAATATTTTAGTATAGTGTTATACATTAGTTGTTATAGTTTTGTTTCCATTTATATAAAAAATTCAATTGCAGGAAACACGTTTGGCTTCAAAAGATTACATGTGTTTTGATATATAAAAAGAAAAGCTCTTTTCAAGATTGGATACTATCAAGATTGGACCTACATAAACAAATGAAGTTGTAAGTTCTTTGGCAATGCTACTGTGATTGTTGATTGTTCATTAGATGTATTATATTTTGAGGACCACTAGTACTGCACTATATAATAGAACTTTGCTAACACATTTATTCCTACTGGTTGAAATTTAATCGGGTCTTGCAATTTTGGAAATAGTTCTCACTGAATTATATGGGTTTCCCTTAAATTTTGTATGACCCACATCATTTCAACTAATACAAGTAAGTGTGATGAAAAGAGTATGTTGCTAGCCTTTTTCTTATGTTATATTTTATAATTTTAATATATAGTGTTCAAGAAGAGTTCATCCTCCTGTAAAACAAAACAACAATAAAGGCTCATCCATTTTCCATATAGATGAATATTTGGTTGCTCTTCTGTATTTTAAAATGACAACTATGCCATATATTTCATATCTTACTCAGAAAAAACATAATTATTTCTATCTAAAAAACAATGCTTCCATGAAAAAGTAGTATTTATTCATTGGTTTAATTTATTTATTCAGTTTAATATACTTTAATTATATATATATATATATATATATATATATATATATATATATATATATATATATATATATTGTGAATCGGATGCCTTGAAACAAATATATATAAGCTTGTAGGGAAAAGAATGAAGAACACGATGAACACAAGGATTGGTTATTAACTGCTATTCTTTCCTTTATCTTAAAACAAGATTACAAGTATACAAGAATAACAAATAACTCTCTCACTCTAAATTAGGATTTGCAGTATGCAATGATGAGAGACTAGTATGCTATTTATAATAAACCTAACATACTAAACTAATGGGCTTTTATCACAAATACCCATTACAAGCTAACTTAGGGTACAAGCTAACTTAACCAATTGGACATAACAACAGCCCAATTCGATGCTAACAATCCTAGCATCCTTCGACACAATAGAGTTCACCCAATATCTCACAAATCTCCACCTTGAACAAACTCTATTATCAACTAACGAATTAGTTTTCTTCATGCAGCTTTATCAATCGTGACACAGTGGAAAAACTTGCAACTAGGCAATGTCTTAGTGATCATCGCAGATTATGATCCGTCGAAACCTTCAAAGACTTTGACTTCTCCACGCTCGATTACCCTCCGATAAATGCAACCTCACATCAATGTGCTTGGTTCGCTCATGATAGGTCAATTCTTCGTGTGTATTGCACTTTGACTATCACATTTAACAGTTGATAACTTCCCTTGAATTTTTCCTTAGCAAAACCTTCAAGCCACAATGCTTCTTTCACGCCTTCCGCTAAAGCAATATATTCCGCCTGGTTGATAATGCAACAACCTTCAAGTGTTGCTTTCCAACTAATAGTTGTACCAAACATAGTGAAAACATATCCGTAAATAGATCTTCCGAATCCATACAACCCGCATAATCGAGTCGACATATCCTTCGATCACGCTTTACTATCTTCACCAAAGGCTCCACCATAAATTAAGACTCGCTCGAGACCCATTTATGTACCTTAGAATCCACTTCAATGCTTGCCGCTGAGCCTTCCGTGATTCGCCATGTACCGCCATAAGACTTCATCGCATATGCTATGTCGGGTCTAGTACAAACCATAGCATACATCAAAGAACCTACTACATTAGCATATGGGATGCTATTCATATAAGTTCTTTCGACCTCACACTACAAAAAAGAAGCTTATTTGCCACGTGAAAATCACGTGGCAAACATAAAAATCACGTCACAAAACTAAAATAGCGACGTGACATTTATGTCTGGGGACAAGTGGCATAATGACGTGATTTTCATGTCACTAATTAGTGACGTGAAAATCACGTGGCAACAACTTTGTATAGGGAACATGAATGCTGACATGTAGCAGCTTTATTAGCGACGTGATTTTCATGTCACTAATTAGTGACATGAAAATCACGTCGCTACATGTGACGTTTTTATTTTTAAAAAAATTGTTTAGTAATTATTTTTTATATTAATTAATTTATCTAATAATATTTAAATAATAAAATTTATATAATAAAATTTAAATAGTAAAATTTATATAATAAAATTTAAATAATAAATTATATATACTTTTAATTATATATACTTTTTATATACTTTTAATTATATATACTTTTTAACATATATTATATATAAATTATTATTTTAATATATAAATTTTTGTTTTTAAATTTGTTTTTAAATTTATGTGTTAACATATATATACATCTATAAAAATTAAAATTTTTAATTTTCTGTTTTCTAAATTTTTTTATTTTAAGCTATATTCAAATTTTTGATATTTTATAAGTATATACTAACAAATTTTTTTATAATACTAACTTATAATTTTAATTCAAACAAAAATCTTATAAATCTTATTTTACTAAATCTTATTTTACTAAAATTTATTTGTCATTTTTTAAATCTTATAATTTGTCAAATTAAAACAAGATTTTATTTTTTAAATCTTATTTTTTAAATCTTATTTTACTATATCTTATTTTACAAAGATCTTGTTTGTCATTTTTTAAATCTTATATTACTATATCTTATTTGTCAAAAATCTTATAAATCTTATTTTACTAAAATTTATTTGTCATTTTATAAATCTTATTTTACTAAAATTAAAACAAAAATTAATCTATAATACTAACTTAAAATTTTAAATTTATTTTTACTATTAACCTATAATACTAACCTAAAACTAAAATTAACTAAAATATAATTTTAATTCAAATAAACATAAAACATATAATACTAACCTATATAATACATATAAACTAAATAAAAAATATGCATAAATACCTCTATAAATTGTTTGATCTTAATTTTCTTCTTCTTTGATCTTCTTCTTCAAACTTCTACAACATCAACAAAACAAATTCTAATTTTTTTATATAACAAATTCTAATTTATTCTATATGTATATAACAATTATATTTCTGTTTAATAATATATTAACATATAAAAAATTCTAATTTTCAATTTATTTTAACATTAATCTATAATACTAACCTAAAACTAAATTTACATAAATATAAAATATATATAATACTAAACTAAATTTTCAAATAAATAGAATATACTATATATATATATATATATATATATATATATATATATATATATATATATATATATATATATATATATATATATATATATATATATATATATATATATATATATATATATATATATATATATATATATATATATATATATATATATATATATATATATATATATATAATATATATATAATATAAAATAAAAATGCATAAAAACCTTCTTCATTTAAGTTGCTTCTTCTTGTAGGTCTTGGTGTTCTTAGCTTCTTCAAATTTCGTACAAGTTAACAAAACAAATTTTATTATATTATTTACCATTAAAAAAATAAATAAATAAATTAAAAAATTTACTAACATCTAATTACCTTGTTCTTCTTCAAAGATTTGGGATGAAAAAATTTGTTTTGGGAATTTAGGATTAAGATTAAGGTGGAAGAACCAAAGGAAGAACAAAAGAAGAAGAAGAAATGAAGAAGAAACGGAGAAGAAGATGAAAACAAAAACGATGGATGTAATGGGTGAGTTGTTTTGGGAAATTTAAACAACTAGTAGCGACGATCACACGTCATAACTTTGCCACGTGATACACGCGCACACACCCAACGAATATATACTTTATTTTCTAACTCGCCATTCGTCACCAATCAACTTTAATTCTTAAAAGTAGCGACGTGGTTATCACGTCACTACCAAATTTCAAAAACATTCAAACTCCTCCAAGTAAACGTGATCGACTATATAAAAATTATTTTTCTTTTCACAACGTTTTTTTTATAAAATAAACTCGACTTGCTTTTGGTTCTGTTTTTTTAATATTTTTGTGACGTGGTTATCACGTCGCAACTAAGTTTTTACTCATGTGATAACCACGCCGCTAATATATGTCCTGGGAGCATTTTTCTTGTAGTGTCGACGGGACATTGATCAATACTCAACTTGAATTGAGGGTTTGTTGGAGTCACAACAAGCTTCGAATTTGACATACCAAACTTTTCGAGAATCAGAATATGCCTCTTGAGATAAGCATAATTTTGATCGCTTATCTCTCTTCAATTCAATTCCAAGAACTCCTAGATCCTTCATCCTTCACTCCTTATTGAGCTTTCACCCTCATTACCTCTTCGACATTGTTACTTGCATGAGAATATCATCAACATAAAGCAACAAAATAACAAATGAATTACAATAAATCAAGTACTTGGTCGAATCGACTTTTAACGAAACTTATGTGTGTCATGAATTTGTCGAATCTCCTATTCCACTGCCGAGGAGATTGTTTCAGCCCATATAAGGATCTATTCAACTTGCATACATAATCTTCCTTTCCTTTCGACATACCCTTCAGTTGCCTCATCGATTGTTTCATCTAGATCACCATACAAGAACGCAATCTTCACATCCATCTGCTCCAGCTCAAGATCGAATCGCCACCATGGCAAGCAACATTCGAATTGACCTATGCTTCACAATGAGAAAACACATCATTGAAATCTATACCTTCTTTCTCGAGTGAAACCCTTGCAACCAACCTTGCCTTGTATCTTTCGACGCCACTCCTTCGATTCCTTCCTTAACTTTGAAAATCCATTTACAATGACTAACCGGCTCCAGAGGTTTCTTGATCAATTCCCAAGTTTTGTTATCATGAAGAGACTTCATCTCATCATCCATGGCCTTCAGCCATTCAGTCTTATTTTGACTCCTCATAACTTCCTTATGGTCTCTTGGTTCTTCGTCCAGAACCTCACTTGCAGAGATTAAGGCATAAGCTATAAGATCTCATACCCAAACCTTGAGGTGGTTTGATGACTCTTCGTGTTCTATCTCTTGCCAATAGATAGTCATCAGCAGCCTCAACTTCATCAAGATCATCCGCTTCTTCGACTTTATCCGGGATATGCAATTCAAGACCAACATGCTCCACCTCAACAGGAATCTCTACCTGTTCCAGCTCTTCGACAACTTCGACCAATATCATCCGTTTTCTTGAAAGCCATTTCAGCTTCATTGAAAACAACATCTCGACTGGTGATAATCCTTCTGTGACCTGACTCTAGGCACCATAGCCTATAAGCTTTGACTCGTGGTATCCCAGAACATGCATTTAAGAGCTCTAAGTTCGACCTTGTCTTGCCTAATGTGAGCATAGGCTACGCAGCCAAATACTCTCAGTTTGTCGAGATTTGGTGGATGTCCCGACCAAACTTCTTCAGGTGTCTTCATATCTAACGCATGAAGGACATCTATTTAACAGATATGTTGTCGAAACAAATTTCACCAAAACACCTTCTTTAATCCAAGACTAGTCAACATGCATCTAACTCTCTCCAAGATGGTTCGATTAAACCTTTCAGCCAAACCATTTTGTTGTGGAGTGCCTGCAGTAGTTCTGTCTTGCAATACCCGAGGCAGCACAAAAGCTGCCGAATGCCTCATTGCAAAATTCAAGACCATTGTCTGTTCTCAACCTCTTGACCTTTCGCCATTGGTTTTCGACAGTCTTCCAACCTTTGAAATTCTCAAAAGTTTCATCCTTAGTCTTCTGAATGAATACCCATAACTTTCTGGAATAGTCATCTACTATGGATAGAAAATACCTTGCTCCTGAATGTGATGGACACCTTGCAGGCCCCCAAAGATCAGCATGGATGTAATCAAGGGATCCATGTGTTCTTTGTTTGCCTTTGTTGAACTTCACTGCAAGATTTTCCAAGTACACAAGGTTCACAAAACTTAAGCTTTTCGACTTTGTCTCCACCAAGCAAATTTTGTTTCCCCAATTCGACCAGACCCCTTTCACTGACATGGCCTAATCTCATGTGCCAGATTTCTGTCTTCGACAACGGTTTCGTGGATGCAACATTTGTCGAACCACTTACAACTTCACCACAAGGGTATACAAGCCTTGTTTCTTCACGCTCTCAAGACTTCCTTCACCCTTCATGACTCTTAGGATACTTTTTCTCCTTGAAAACATATCCTTTCTTGTCGAATTCACCAAGAGAAATCAAATTTCTCTTCAAATCGTACATACCGACTTCACCAATAACCTTATTGACTCATCATGGAGTTTGAATCTCACGATCCAATACCGCAATCTTGCAAGCTTTGTTGTTTCCCAAAGAATACAGATCCACCATCTTGATCACATAATTCCTCGAACAAGTCTTTGTTTGGAGTCATGTGCCAAGTGCACCCAGAATCCATAATCCATTCCTTCGACGAGTTGCTGCTTGAAACCACAAGAACATCATATGAGTCGAAATCATCTTGAACAATAGTCGCATTGCCATTATCCTTTCCTCCATGATCTTTCAGCGCTCAGGCACACTTTTCTTGTGTGACCCTCCTTCTTACAATGATAGCATCGAATACCGATGCTTCACCACCGTAAAACTTCACGACTTTTACCTTTCTTCTTGTCGAACTTATTATCCTTTCGCAAGAATTTTCCTTTAACGGCCAAACCTTCACCAACCGTCGAAGGTTTATGCTCCTTTCGTTCATTCAAGTCCTTCGAATACAGGGCTGATTGAACCTCTTCAAAGATCAGGGACTCCCTTCCATACAAGAGAGTTTCTTTGAAGTGGGCATGTGATTTGGGAAACGCGCACAACAACAACAACGCTTGATCTTCATCATCAATCTTCACATCAATATTTTCAAGATCAAGAATCAGCTTGTTGAACATATCCAACTGCTCAGCCAACACTTTGTCTTCAATCATCTTGAATGAATACAAAGCTTGCTTCGTGAGTCGATTCACCAACGATTTAGTCATGTACAAACTTTCAAGTTTCACCCATAACCCTACCGCCTCCTTTGATACCGTCAAGAACCTTATCACCAAGGCTCAACAAAATTGCGTGGGCCTTTCTATCATTGCCTTCTTCTCACCGCCCAACTCTTCGCTCATGGTCGACTCTCCCTCAACGCCCAAACAACCTCACGAACCAAGAGGGCTTTCATCTTCAAACGCCACAGACCGAAATCGCTCACTCCGTGAACTTTTCAATCTCATACTTTGTCGAAGGCATCTTCCACGCCACCGCACCAATTTGTTGTGAATCGGATGCCTTGAAACAAATATATATAAGCTTGTAGGAAAAGAATGAAGAACACGATGAACACAAGGATTGGTTATTAATCGCTATTCTTTCCTTTATCTTAAAACAAGATTACAAGTATACAAGAATAACAAATAACTCTCTCACCCTAAATTAGGATTTGCAGATGCAATGATGAGAGACTAGTATGCTATTTATAATAAACCTAACATACTAAACTAATGGGCTTTTATCACAAATACCCATTACAAGCTAACTTAGGGTACAAGCTAACTTAACCAATTGGACATAACAAACAGACCCAATTCAATGCTAACAATCCTAGCATCCTTCGACACAATAGAGTTCGACCCAATATCTCACATATATATATATATATATATATATATATATATATATATATATATATATATATATATATATATATATATATATATATATTCATTGATGGTGAATATTGTTTCAGATTTTCAGCTAAGGTTCTCAAGACTCTATAGGGGTGATTGTGTAAAACTAAAAAGTGAGAGATGATCAAGTCTTGTCCATGCACTTTTGGATATTTGGAGATTAGAGAAATAAGAAAACGTGTAATTTGTAACTCCACTGTTAGTCCTATGTCTCTACAATTTTGTAAAAATGTCACTTTTATCCTTAATATAGTTTAATTATTTTATCTTTTCATTTTTATTATTTATGAAAAAGTCAAAAATTAACAGTTCAAAAAATTCATCCGGAACAAATTTTGGAACACTTTTGATAAGTATTCCGGTTTGTTTAAACACAAACCGGAACAGTTTAATGATGTATTCCGGATATCAGAAAAAATATTCCGGAATAGTTTGTATAAATGTTCTAGTATAAATGACAAATTGTAAAACAAACCGGAACACATACGAAAAGATTTCCGGAATTTTGGAATATAAACCGGAACACTTTGCTAATGAGTTCCAGTTTGTAAGATGTGCAAATCGGAACACTTTGTATATGTGCTCCGGTTTGTCAAAATTGTAAACGGGAACAGTTTTCTGAAAGGCTCCGGAACGCGTTTTTGAATTTTTTTTTTTAGGTATGGAAATTCCAGTCCTAGTTTGTCAAAAAAACGAGTCCTCCATAAATACGACGAATGTATTCACTACAACACAAACGTTCGTTCGAAAACTGAAATCGGCAAGAGAGGAAGGAGGAACAAGATAATTTTTGAGTGTGATAAAGGGGAAAAATACAAGGATAAAAATGGAACTCATAGTGCAACTAAGAGATGTGGATGCCCGTTCAAAATTAGATCGACTCCGTCAAAAGATGGGTTTGGATGGAAGGTAGATGTAAAGTGTGGAGTTCATAATCATGGATTACCTGATAGGCTTGAAGGTCATGCGTTTGTTGGCAAGTTGACCTCAGATGAAAAACAACATGTTTTTGATTTAACAAAGAGACATGTTCCTCCTAGACACATCTTGACTTCCCTACAAGAGAGGAATCCTGAAAATATCACTCGGATCACAGCATGAGTATGTTGAACAAGCATCTCAAACTTCACAAAAGTTATCTCAGAAATCACAATCAAAGAGGGAATCAAAATCAAAAAAGCCTGCACAACAAGACTACACTCTTCAGTTTCCAAGTCATATCAGGTCATATATATTTATTATGCATTAATATTTATAGTGTTAATTATTTTAGGTTTACTATTATGTTATGTATTTATAATGCACTAATATTTATAATGTTAATTTCTTAGATCATATATTCAGGAGATTGTGGATGTTGAATCAGATGGTAATTATGGATTTAGAGTCATTGCATCGTTGCATAGGTATAGTCAGGATGGTTGGGCAATGGTTCGTCGAGAGTTGGACATGGGAATAAGGGACAAGAAGAGTTTGTATGAGAAGTTATTCGAAGATAGACTATTAGAAGTGAGAAGCGGGTTGATGATACAGTCCACTGGTAGACAGCCAGAGGAGAAATGGTTGACACTACCAGACATGAGTTACTTGATAGTGAACTGCTATAATGTCATTCTTGCTCATTTAGGCAATCCCTGCTTGACATTTTTCCCTTTGACATCATCACCTTCACATAATTCTACTATTTGGTGTATAGGTTTAGTCAACGGTAACCATTGGGTTCAAGTAATAATTTATATACCCGATAATAGTATTTTCAATTATTATTACTCTAAGATACGTCATCTAGAGTAATCGTCATCTCACCAAATGGCATGTGAAATGACGATGCCTCAGAATGTCATCTCTCTATAAATGCAGTGATCAAATTTGGGTCTATCTTTGTCATACTAGATCTTTGCAAATGTGCAAGACCTGAATTTGTCACCCAACTTTCTATCTCATTAGGGAGTTGCAGGGGAACCCATTCCTTGAGTTTTTTGGCCGTGTGCAGCACATTTTAAAACGTAACATATTAATAAACTATGACAAAAATTAAATTAATTCATTTCACATTAAATTTGCATTTACTTACCTCTCCATACCACAAGTGTCAAGCACAGTGTTGCTCGTATCTAAGTAATAGAGATAAATCTGATGGTCCACCCGGGAATCCCCTAGGCTCTTCTGGAGGATGTGACCCGGATCCAGATGCACCGTCGTTTCTACGAGGGAGGCGTCCGTCAGGGCCTAATCTTCAAGGCATTCTGAAAAAAGTAATAACATAAAATATATTTTAAAAAAACTGAAAAAGGGCAAACCGGAACACTTGTGAAGAGTGTTTCAGAATGTATTTTAGAACACTTAGTAAGAGTGTTTCAGAATGCAGTTTCCCAATCCGGAACACTTTTACAAATTGTTCCGGTGCGTTTTTTGCAAACCGGAACACTTTCTAAAACTGTTTCGAAAAAATTACAACAAATCACCAAAACCGGAATACTTTTGAAAAGTGTTTCGGGTCATATTTTTTTTTCTGGAACACTTACTTAAATAGTTTCGGTTTGTATTTCTGTAAACCGGAAGACTTTAGAGAACTGTTCCGAAATGCAATCTAGTGAGAGGGAATTCGGAACACTTTTGTAACGAAATGTGAAAAGTGGATTTTTTTTAAATCTTATACTATTTATACGAGGATATTTTAGTCAAAAAAATACTGTAGTGGGGGTACAGGTTTAAAAGTGAGGGTACAAAGTACATTTTTCAGAAATAAGAGCAACAAAGTTGTGGCGTTATTAGCTTGCATCTAGATGAGGTTGGGTTGGTGAATGTATGTGCAATTAGTATTAGTGTTAAGTATGAATTCTCTCTTAATTCATAGAAAAATTTCTTAAATATATATGAGTTGGAATAAGTATGTTTTCTTTTGTCAGCCTTCTATTAAAAAATGTATTTATTGTTCGTGTAGAGTTGGTTATAAAATTGATTATATAAAAAATATTCATATAAATATAAGCTGTGTTAGAAATTAATTTATATTACTTTTCAAAACAAGACAAATATTTTCATACAAGGAGCGGTAATAGTATATTGGTATACACACATTTTTACCCTTGAGTAAAATTACCGACGTCTTACTCGTGGATAATATAACAAATTAATTTGTTTTTATCCGTAAGGTTACCCACAGACTACTTACAATTAAGCCGACGATAATATCAAGGGCTTTATTGTCGATAGACATTACCAAGGAGCGATTTATCGACGGCCCCATAGTCGTCGGTAAGTCCTGGATAATTTACTTTTACCTACAAATTTCTTTTGTTACATAGGGCTTTTCGCCCTGGGTATTGACAAAATTTCTTATAGTCTCTCACTTGTACACCATCCATTTGGATCACATGCAAAGGATCCAGAATGTATTTCCTCAACTGAGATACATGAAACACGATAGACGGTAAAGTAATCCGATAGCCCACCTCGCCTATCCTCTCAGAAATTTGATAAGGACCAACAAAATTTAGCGTAAGCTTTCGCGACTTTATAGCTCTACCAACACCTGTAACACCCCTTTCTAACTCCCAAATAATTTGTAATACAATCAAAGCAAAATAGCATGCACACATAAAAAAGAGTGTCGCATGTTGTTTTCCAGAAACATAGAAAACCAAATAAACAATATCAACATGCACCTGATCATAATCATAACACATATTTAAATTTCATGCTTCATCAAACTATGCATATCACAACGAATTATTTCTTTACTTCAATATATCTAATGATTATATCCCATATTATAATCATATATCATCGTCGTCATAATTCATATATAATAAGTCATATGAATCCAAACATCGACATCAAAGCGCACAATATAATATCTCAAAATACAATTCAATAATAGAGAATATGACAATATCTCTTCGCAACAAACATGAGTTCAAATATCCCCCCAATGTTACATGACCAGAGCATGGACTTAACACCTAAGAAATGGATAACCAAGCTAAGTTCCTCAACTATCCTCGTGCGAAGCATCACTATCCTCAAAACTTGCACGATATCACATAAAACATAATATACAACATAAAGGTTAAAATTCACATCATTATGAATATATATAATATAAACAATGCCTATAACACCCATACATCCAAGAATTCATCACACTTCATGTAATTGTCTATACAACATAGTATTACTACTTCAAGTACCAACACAATCATATCCATGCATTCCAAGTATACCGACATACAACATTACCAATTATCACGAATCAAATCAATTATCACATTCATTACACATTCCAAGAAAATAATCACATCACAACAAATGTGACTCCAATGAAATTCATTGTGACTCATGCATGTGGTATCATCGTGAACATCAAGCTCATCTTGCTCTCGATCCCATATCTAGAATCAGAGTCACGCTTCCGATTCGGGCAAGATCAAAGCCCATCAATATGAACGTATAGTTCACCGCTTCTATTTCCATACAAGGATCAAAGCAACCACCCTGAGTTTCAATCCCCCCATGTATGCATGTGCAAAACAATTCAATCATATGCAAATTAAGACAATCACCAAACCTTAATGATACCGCATATCACAATAATCCATCAAAATGAATTATCCCACAATAGCATAAAACACACATATATAATTATCTCAATGCAATCATTTAGAATTCATAATCACTAAATATTCACAATTAATATATAGCACATAAGCCAACAAATATTATCTTCAACAATCATCCAATTACAACATACATATACCAAGACACAACATTTCACCATCGTATATTACACGAAACACACATAGATAAGTATCGATTTCACTCAAATAATTATCTACTGATTTCCAATATATTTTTATGAGGTAGTAAATAATTTTAGCTTTCCATCAATTCAAACGGCGCATCAAACGGACACCTGAGTCAAAAGTTGTGAATTTTAGAAGTTTCTGAAAATCTGACAGTTGTAGTGGTAACCGGTTATTGCATAGAGGGTAATCGGTTACACCCCTATAACCTGAAATACCACGCTTTTGTTTTAGTTGGGTAACTAATTATTTCAGAAGCAGTAACCGATTAGGCCTTGTAAAAATGCCCAATTTTACCAAATTTTGCATAGGATAACCGATTACCCCCTATGCAGTAATCGGTTACACCGGCTATATAACCAAAAATTCAGCAACTATACAGGTTACGAAAATTCAAGTTTCCAACCCCAAATTCTCCACAATTAAATCAAAACAATATCTTTTAATTACACTAATTATTTACCAATAATACACATCAATCCAAATTCAATTTCATAGATTTTCACGCAAACCCTAACATGTAAAGTTCATAGAAATGGAAATCAAAATCACCTAGCATGTTACTACTCATTGCATACTATACATACCCATAATAACAAGGATTTCCCCTTACCTGTTGAAGAATCTCTTCTAGGTTTCCTTCATTTCTTTTTCTCCTCTCCTCTTCTCTTTCTCTTCTTTTCTTTATTTTTCACAAAATGAGGGCTCTAACTTATGTTTTCTCATAGCCCTTACTATCTAGTATTCTCTTATTGGGCTTAGTATCTTACATCTCCTTATTACTTCTATTTTTAATTATTAGGCCCAATAACTTATTTTTATCATTAATATACCCAATAACACAATTAATACATAATCACATAATTAAATAATTAAGTAATCATCACACTATATAATAATTAAATAAATAAATAATAAAATAGCTAATAAAAAATCAGAATGTTACAACACTAGTCTTCAGCTTATTCTTCCAACATATAAGCACCAAATTGTATCTCCTAACCCTCTAAACAAATCACCACTAAAAAAATATTCTCAATCCCCTTAAGCCATACTTATGCGTCATCGGGATCGTGTCTGCCTTTGAAGATCAGTGGGTTGTTCCTCTAAAACCTTCCCCATACTCGAGCTTCATCATCATTCCCTCCATTATAATTCTGCGGACCTTGTTGGTTTTGCAGCTCTTGAGTCATTGCTTCTAAAGCATTGTCAGTCACATTATCATTTCTTCCTGCAACCATAATTCTGCATATAGACAACCAACATTAGAAACATCAACTTATCGACAATGTCCATACACTAGTCGACTAACTCGAGGTAGACATCATATAATACCTGGACGGACATACCAACCTGCTCTAACCATTAATGTAATGCCCTTCTAACCCCACTTGCATTATTCATATGCTTTATTAATTAAATCAAAATGCAGTCACTACTCAATGGTGTCACACTTCAAAAAAACATCATAACAACAATCATGCTCTATAACACGAGTTGCCTCAATCTAAAACATACGTCTGATAATAATTCAACACATCATTGAAAGCTTTGCAACAGAATCGCTGTCATATATCATACTTAACTTCCCAAAACTCATAGTATCAGTTTGCTCAAATTTTAAGTTTAACGATCAAAACAATCATAAACTATGTCAACATCAAAAGAACATATCATTCACACAATATAGCGTTTCCAACCCGATGTTACATATAAGAGCAAATCACTTCTAATTGACAGAAATAAATAACACACTCTGAAGCTATCCTCAAATCTTCTACGAACTACTCATGATCACCTGCACGATACACACGTGGAGGCAAAACTCAAACAGAAATGATAAGTAATCGCAATTTATTGTAAAAGGCATAGGTAAAAAATTAGTAGTCATAACAACACCATCACATAATAACACATACTATTCATCAATACTTCACACTCACATAATACATCATAAGAACTTATATCTTTTTCCTCATCAAAACATCATATAACCAAGTAGTTCACAATTATCATCATATCATAACTCAATATAAAATTTGCGATCGAAATAATACTAATAATGAAGTCGATAGTCTCTTGTTTAATTTTGATTTTTCTTTGTTGATGATTATGGTGTTTTTTAATTTGTGATGTTTATGATAAAAAATTTATAATCAAAATATTCAAACCTAGTTCCTACACTAATTTAAAAGTTAATTTTAGAAATGAGAGACTACAAATTTATTTTGGGTAAAATTAAAAAAAGTATATTTAAATATATTATTAAGAAAGTAAGTACTAATAGTATTAATAACTTTGGAACTGTTTTATATTAAAGTTAAATTATATATTCATGGAAAATATAAAGTTAAACTCTTACAACTAGATTACTAGATTGACCATTTATATGGCAATATACACGTTTTTTTTAAGTAAAAAGAAATACATTGAATATAGGAAAATGATACATACACAAGTGTAAACACAAAATCTCAATAAATGCAAAAGAAAAAGGTTTGAAATGTTTATGATATAATCATTAAAGTGGTTACAAGAAATTTCTTCACCACTTGTTTATCATATGTGATGATATTTATAAAGAGCGAATATGGCTATTTATGACTTATCTTATAATAAAATTAATTAGCATCTCACAAAATCCCAAATTATAAAATTCTAGAACTTTTGACTTCAACAATTTAGACTATCAAACTTTGTCAAAGCTATCCGTTTAATCCGTCTTTTTTATATATATTAAATCAATATTTTGAATGTTGATCTATTTTGTATTGATATTTTAAAAATATATTTATTTTTTAATCCCAAAAACACATATTTTAAAAGATAAAAATATTGAAAATGAAATATTTTTTATAAGACAGATGAAGTATATAGTTGAAAAAAATTAATCCTTGATTCAAAAATTCAAAAGTATGCCCTCTATTTTAAACATTCCACTTGTTTTTTAGAAAATCTTTGGCAAATTATTGGTCTTTAATATAAAAATTAATTTATTTTTAAATTCTTTAAAAAAATAATATATTTAAATTATATGTAATTTACTATTCCCTCCGTTTTAAAATGAATGTAGTTTTAAAAGAAAAAATCTATTTCAAAATAAATTTCAGTCTCATTTTTTAGTATAGCAATGATTATTATTTTTTCAATTATATCTTTTAATTATTTTATTTTACATTTCCAATATATTTATAGAATTAATTTAAAAATATAATATTTTATAACAATACTATTATATTTTTAATTTGTATACAAAAATCTTAAACGATATACATTAAAATTTAAAACCGGAGAGCAATAGTTTGTCACGGTTATCCATATATTCAACGGAGTCAACTTTGTTGTGAGTTGAATTGTCTAAAAACCAACTAATTGTTTTTTATTTTTTATTAATAAAAGAATATCTTAATTAATTTTTTCCATACCGATAATGACCATTATAATTGAAAATGACTAGGGAGACAAAAATTGTGGCTATTAAAACTTGTGCCAAAAGTTTTAGCTAGGCACGCAGCTTTGCCATTGTAGATCCACAAGCTGCTACCAATATCATTTGTTTACAATTTAAAACAAAGAACCATGCAAAAATTTGTCAGAAAAATTTCAGCTTTTTTCATAGTCAATAGTTACAATGATCGTGAAATGGAAGATGATGAAATTAAATAATATAAAAATTTATTCAAAGGGGGGACTACTTTTAGCCATGCTTGTTAGAATTTAATCAATGAATCAATCATGTCACGGTAAAAGCTACAAAACCAAGAAAAGTGTATTATTGCCATCATGTTGCATAAGTACTTGAATTTATTCAGTAGTATTGATTAAAAAAAATTAGGAAAAATTACACTCATATGAGAGGTCTACTAAAATTAGATTGATATTCTCTCTTTAAACTAATCTAAATCTTTTAGGGATAAATTAAAAAGAGTCTCAACAACATTTTAATAGATTTTAAATGAGATTAATATATTTTGGAGAGAGTGGTGTCATTTTAACAACTTTCAAAGAAGATGATTGTAATTTACTCAAAAATATTATAGAACTCAAATGTAAAATCAAACCGTCTATAAATAATTAAAAAAAAAATTATGAACAATTTGAATTGATGAAACACGGCAGAACGGAACAAAATAGAATAAAATAATATTATATTCTATTATTTAGATTGATAAAACGATAATGGAATAGAACAGAACATGATAAAATGCATTATATCCTATTCAATTTAAATTCTCATTTTTTATTCCATTAAATTTAGGATGTATGAGATACAATGAGAAATTTTAAATAAAATAATCAAATAATAAAATGAGATTTATATTTCCGCTCCTTTCCATTCCGTTTCGTTATGTTCTATTCTGCTCCGCTCTATTGTATTCCATCAATCCAAACAAAATCTAGTTTATAAACCAAATTAAATTTAAATCTATACATTTATTTGAAAACCTGTGGCATATTCATAACATAATTTCTCTATATTTTTCTTCTTTTAAGATGTAGATGGATTGAATGATAGTGCAAAAATCAGTTTCAAATCCATTCAAAAGTTGAGAGAAACACACCATTTCCCACACTTTCCATTCAATTTTCACAATTCAAAAGAAATAATACACTAACATGATAGAAAAATGAAAAGACAGAAAAGAAAGTTGAATTGTAATAAGACTCTATTAAGGAAAAACTTGTGAAAAATTATGCTATTTACAAATAATACTCCTTTTTGCTTGTTGTTTCTATTCACTCTTTTTGTGTTCACTTTTGCAAGAAAATGGAAAGACAACTGTAGATGGGCATATTTGAAAAAAAAATAGTTTTAGCAAAAAAAAACATCTTTTCTAAAAAATAATAAAAATAATAATATGTTGTATAGTTGAGAAAAAGAACAGAGGAAAAGACAGAAAGTGCAACGTCAGAGTTTAGCAGTAGGGTTCCCCTTTGGTTTGTGGTTTTGGACAAGCTCAGGGATTCCCTCTTCTCATCCATATCATATCTCTCTCTCTCTCCCTCTCCCTCTCTCTCACAGTTTAAACAATAACCAAACTCTATACTTTTGTTCATATTTGTGTGGCTATAGTTGGATTTTTCTTTGTAACATTATCAACTATGGTTTTTCAAACTATGAACAACAACAAAGAAACATCTTCACTTCCAATTTTCACTCTCTCTTGTTCCTTCTCTTACCTCAAATAAAAAACAAAACTTGTCTTTGGGTTCTTTTGTTCTCTTCCCTTGTTTTTCTCTCTCAATCTCTCCACTATTTGTCTACTGTGTTCAACTATTTAGTCTTTCAATTTGTTTGACAACTTTTTTTTTTATTTGTCTTTAGATCCAAAAAAAAAAAAAACATAACCAACAACATAGGGAAAAAATACAAGATCTTTAGAGTTTAGTCTACAAGAACAAGATCCTTAGTTTTCTCAAACTTTCAAACATAAGATGGTCAAAGGTTTAATGATGTTCCAACAACAACAAGTGGTGGAAGAAAACATGTCAAATTTAACTTCTGCATCTGGTGAAGCTAGTGCTTCTTCTGGTAACAAAACTGAATTTGGAACAAGTTCTAGTTACCAACAACAACATCAACAACAACAAGAACAGTACTTGGTTCCTCAAACTCAAACTCAATCTCAACCAGTGAAAAAAAAGAGAAATCTCCCTGGCAACCCAGGTTTGTTTTTTCTTTTTTATACTATTCTTCAAGTTTCATTTTAAAAATCAAAACTTTTTTAAATTTGATGAACATGGTTATGTTAATTTTTCAGACCCTGATGCTGAGGTTATAGCTATGTCACCCAAGAGTCTACTAGCGAAAAACCGATTCATATGTGAGATCTGCAACAAAGGCTTTCAACGAGATCAGAATCTTCAGCTTCACAGAAGAGGCCACAACTTACCATGGAAGTTGAAGCAAAGAACAAGCAAAGAAATCAGAAAGAAAGTGTATGTGTGTCCAGAAACATCTTGTGTGCATCATGATCCATCAAGGGCTTTAGGAGATTTGACTGGAATCAAGAAGCACTTTTGCAGAAAACACGGTGAGAAGAAGTGGAAATGTGAAAAGTGTTCAAAGAAATACGCTGTTCAATCTGATTGGAAAGCTCATTCTAAAACATGTGGAACAAGAGAGTATAGATGTGACTGTGGAACTCTCTTCTCAAGGTAACAACAAAATCAATGTCTTTGAACATTCATTTATGGTTTCTGATCATGTTTGAATTGAATCCTAGGTTGACTTTAATACATAAATTTCACATTTAATTTTAATATATTTTATTATATAGTTTCTTTCTTACACATTTATTTGTCATACATTGTTGAAGAAGAAGATCATGATGATGATAAGTAGTAAGACATTGATATAGCACTCTCCCATAATCACAAATTCCATTCTTTGGAAAAAGTGGAAATTCTAAGTTAGGAAAATTTTTAATGCACTATCTTAGAATAGACTATTTGTCTTTAAAGTTATCAGAAAGTTTTTATAAAAATGTTGAAAAAGCATAGAGAGAGAAAAAGGGTAAGTTTGTAATTTTAGTTTATGATAATTTTTTTGCAGGAGGGACAGTTTCATAACACATAGAGCATTTTGTGATGCATTAGCAGAAGAAAGTGCAAGAGTTATCACAAATAATACAATTCCACATTTACCCTCAACACAATCACCATCATCTTCTCATCATCATCACATGATAAATCTACAAACTCAATTCAATAATCATAATCAACATCAAGAGCAACAAGAGGTTCATAATAATTTTCCATTATTGAAAAAAGAACAACAACATCAAAGTTTTAATCTTTCAGAAATTCCACCTTGGCTTGGCCCACCAAATGTTGGTGAAATCTCATCATCAATATTCTCTCAAACACAACAAGAAAACCCTAACCCTAATCTAGTTCATGTTCATGGGCCCACATTGCCTCCTTACCAAACAGTACCTTCCCCACACATGTCAGCTACTGCATTATTGCAGAAAGCAGCTCAGATGGGTGCAACTATGAATAGAACAGGTTCTGCTTCTTCACCAGCTATGAATGCTATGAATGTTAGGTCCCACCAACTTGATTCTCTCAACAATGTTTCTTCTGCTCATTTTGGTTTGAATTTGTTATCATCATCACATGAACATCAACAACAACAACAAAACACAACAGCAGCTACAACAACAACAACAGCGACAACAGCAACAACATCGTCATATCTTAGTAATATTCATGATGTTATGTTTTCTTCTCCGTCTCCTTCTGGATTTGAATCAACTCAGTTTGATGAAATGTTTGGTGGCATTATGAATCCAAAGAAAGATGATCATGTGACACGGTCTAAAACAACGGCCGATGACGGTGGTGGCGGCGGAGGCGGTGGAAATGAAGGATTGACTAGAGATTTTTTAGGTCTTAGACCATTGTCTCATAGTGATATACTAAGCATGGCAGGGATTGGAAACTGCATGAATGATGATGATGATGAACAAAATCAATCTCAAAAGCCATTATGGCAAGGTTAGAATAGATCCATAAAATACAAGATATTATGGAATATTTTATTCAAATTTTATATAATTTTTATTCTTTTTTTATTTTCATGGGTTAATTTTGTTTTATAATATTGGTTAATATTTATTTATCGTCCCAAAGGGAAGGACCTTTCTTAATGATCCCAATTTATATATTTTCAATCTCCTTGTGTATTTATTTTACTGACTTTATAGTTTTAGTGATGGATAAATAATATTAACAGGCTAGAGAGTAATTTTGCATGTGAGTGTGTATGTAAACATTTTCTTAACAAAACTCTGCAATATATATTTTTATTAGAAATGTTAGTAAAACTAATATATAATGTGAATATGTTCACTTTAACCAGAATAATAACATATTTAATTTGATTTTTGAAAAGCTAAAAAGTAACCTTAGAAATTAATTTTAAATGTTGATTTTTCAAATTTAGAATAGATTCTATTTTTAAAATTGGTTATCCTAAAAGTTAGAATTTAAAGTTTTTGAATTTAAACATAATTTTTATAGTAATATTTGTTATTTAACTCACTTTTGCATAAATGTAATTAAGAATAAATTAATTATTTTAAATTATATTTAAATTAATTTTATAAAATTCAATTCTGTTCAATTATATGAAAGTTTAATTACAAAGTGGTTTGAGACAAACTAATTTATCTCCTCTTATAGTATGGATAATAATAATAGATTGATTTGTTCTTTCATGTATTAAGATGGTTCGGGATGGTTTGAAAATTAGATTCTAGTATAATTTGTGTGTTGGGTCGAATATGTTGTGTGTTTTTTGAGAGGTTATTCCTCATCTTGGAACAAAAGTTTTTAGTGGTGGGATTAATTGGAGCCTAGTTGGGGAACATTTGACTTTGAAATTTTAGGTGGAGGCGATTCCTCCTTGTATGGGAGGGAGAGCTCCTCAAGCAGTTCATTAGTTCTTTTGTTGAAGTGGTTAATCAAGGTCGGAAGGATGCCTAGTTGTGGAATTCCTATTCCACGAGAGGTTTTTTTTAAGTTTTCTTATGCTAGGGTTTTTTCCTTGGTGACCGAGGGGTGAGGTAGGTCGGATCGGTGATGCATGGGTTGGCTAGAATTTGGTAGGGTTGGACGCCTTCTAAAGTGGTGGCGTTCTTCTTATGTGTCATATTATGTCTATTGATAGTAGTAAGGTGTGGGTGGTATTTGTTGGGACAGGAGTTTTGCGGATAACTTATCTGTTCATTATGAGTTCCTATATTTAATAATATATAAGGTATTTATGTGACTGAGTATGCATGTATATCTCTTATGTGCTATGACTTTAGGGTTCTTGAGGTTTTTCATAGTTTGGCCAGGGTAAAAATATGCTTTTGAAATTGTTATGTTGGTAGTTATAGTAGTATTAATCTGCTTGCTTTATGTTTTATCGTGTTGTAATTTTCTCATACTTGAGTTTCTCAAATAATTTCCTCATTTACTCCTAGGTTAAAAATCACTTTTCTTGCATAAAATGAACATTTGACTAAACCTATTGCAGTTGAATCAAATCAGAGTTTTGGATGATTCAAATCAAATAGTGTTATTCAATATGATTCCAATCATGAGTATTTAGATTTAAATCACGAGCTTTCATGGATTTTCATTATCGAATTTGGGAAACATGATTCGTACCATTATCCGTTCTTATTCAAATCATGATCACTTATTTTGCAAACAGATGAAGTGTTATCAAGACGACAAATAATGTTGACATTTCAGAGATGCTTTGTGGGTTATTTATGAGGGTCGTTTCAAGCCTACTTATTTAGCTCCTCCTAGTTACGTTTGATGGAAGTGTGCCACTTTGATTGTTGTTATTGAAGAAGAAGATGAATTTTCTATTGTTGCTAAAGTTAAATAAAGATTGACTCTATAGACAAAGATTATATGGATATTATTGTGATACAGGCATCATTTTTAAGCCCCACATTGCTTAGAAAAGTGTAGGTTGAATACTTTATAAGTGATAGAATCCATACACCTATCACCTTAAGGTTTTCAGTGAATATGTGGTGTCTCTCTCACTTGTGTGTTGCATATGATTATGTTGATGATCAACAACTTGGATATGAGGTAAATATTCCAACTAATTATGATGAAGGGGAGAGTGATATTGTTAAATGATGAGAATCTTGGTGAAGCTCTAGAATCATCTCAAGTTCAACCAAGGAGGTCTATCAGGCATATACAATCTTCTACGAAGTATAATTTTGATGAGTATGTGACCTTGACTAATGAGGGTGAACTTGAGTGTTTTCAAGAGGCCATGAAAAGTGATGAAGATCAAAAATGGTTGGATGCAATGTATGACGAGATGAAATCATCGCATAATAATCACACATATGATTTAGTGAAGTTGCCTAAAGGCAAAAGAGCTTTGTAAAATAAGTGGATTTATAGAGTTAAACATGAGAGTAACTCTAAATCTCCAAGGTATAAACCAGATTAGTGGTGAAAGGTTTCTGTCAAAGAAAAAGTGTTAATTTTAATGAGATTTATTCACCTGTGTAATGATGTCATCAATAAGAACCGTATTGAGTTTAGTTGCTACTCTTGATTTAGAGGTTGAGCAAATGGATGTGAAAATGACTTTTTACATGGTGATTTGGAGGAAGAGATCTACATGAAACAACCTAATGATTTGTAAGTTAAAGGCAAAGAAGATCATGTGTGTAGATTGAGAAAGAGTCTATATGGGTTGAAGCAAGCTCCATGGCAATGGTACAAGAAGTTTGAGTCTGTTATATGTGATCAAGGAAACTAGAAGACTACTTCAGATCATTGTGTCTTTGTTAGAACTTTACTAATGATGACTTTATTGTCATGTTGTTATATGTTGATGATATGATTATTATAGATAAAAATATTTATTACATTAACAGGTTAAAGAAGCAGTTGGGAGAGTCATTTTCTATGAAAGGCATGGGAGCAACTAAACAGATTCTTGGTGTTAGAATCATGCGTGATAGAAAACAGAAGAAACTTTTGATATCACAAGAACATTATAACAAAAGAATGATGCAAATATTCAAAGTGGAAAGTTCAAAGGAGGTAAGCACTCCTTTTCCCACTGATCGGAAAAATAGCAAGTGTACTATTTTAGCCGATGTAGTTATAATGAGTTTCCCCAAGTATCGATCTCGAGGACTGCGGAGTAAATACCTATTCGTGCTCTTAATTTAATTGAACAAAAACAATGGTTGGGTTGATTTTAAAAGTTTCAATTACGCTTGTAACAAGTGATGACTGATGAAATATAATGAGAATGATGCTAGGGTGAGTGGTTGATTTAACAAAACTACGACCTGAATCCAGATTTCCTCATTGCATATGAAAACTATCAATTACCTATCTCTAGATTGTTCTTCCTTAAGTCCTTGATGAAGACACTATTAAAACCCTAATCCTTATTCAAATGTCCATTCGAACAACTCTTAGTTTTAACCATAACGATATCGAGAATTCAAGTGATTAAAAAGAGTTCCTAGTCCTAGGTGAGACTCATAATAACCTAATTGTGTAGAAACCCTAACAATCACAGTCCTGCCAATTGTTAGTCATAGGTATACATGTATTTGTCCGATACATACTCATAAGAACACCACACAATTAAATTGAAATAGATAAACATGCATTAAGGAAATCAAGAATCAGAATTCATACAATCATCAAACCAGGACCACCCCCTAGCATTGGGGGCTTTAGCCTCTCATAATATTAGAAGAAAACAACAAATGAGAGTTAAACATTACAAAGAATTATGATGACTTTGATCTTCAATGGTGGCTGCCCTTGAATCTCGCCTCTCGAATTCCTCTTTGTCGCTCTCTTCCTCTGTGATATTTTTCCCTAATTTCAAAAGTGCCTTCTCTTTTCCTAAAATTCCTTCTAATAGTCTCACCACATCCCAATATTAGCCAAAGTCCAAAATACCCTTAATGACAAAGAAGAGATCCAAAACTCAAAAAATAAAGTTTCCTCCCGCTTCCATCAACACGGGCCGTGTTGATTAACACGGGTGCCCGTGTTGGTCTTCAAAATCCAAGGGAACTCTCGTGTCAATCAACACGGGCGTGTTGATGAACACGGTGCCCGTGTTGATCCAACCGGGCTAATTTTCACTTTCCATCGGCTTTTCAACACGGGCGTGTTGATTCACACGGTGCCGTGTTGATTCCTCTGTAGCCTCCAATATTCTGATTTTTTGCACTTCTTTTGTCCCGATTTGTTCTGTTTCATTCTTCTATCCATGAAAACACTTAAACACATAACCAAAGCGTAAAATGCGATAAAAATACATATAACACTAGACAAATAAAAGAAACGATAACGAAACTCAATGCTAAATAACTGTGTAAAAACCACCGATCACCCACCCATTTCAAGTTGATTTCTAATCAAAGTCCTTCAAGTGAAGATCGAGCATTTGATATCAAATATGTTCCTAATGTGTCTGTTGTGGGTAGTTTAATGTGTGCAATGAGGTGTACAAGATCAGATATATAGCACATGTTGTTGGCACAGTCATTGATTTTTTTTCAAATCCAAGTAGAGAGCATTAGAATGTTGTAATATGGATTTTAAGGGATCTTGGCGGCACTACTTGTACGAAGCTTTGTTTTGGAGGAGTTGCCTACTATAGTGGGATACTCTGATTTTGATATGGTTGGAGACATGGATTCTAAATGGCTTGGCATTCTTGATTACAAAAGTGTGTAGCATTGTCTATTACAGAGGCTGAGTTTATTGACATTACCGAAACATGCAAAGACCTACTTCACTGTGCCAAAAAACGCTTTTGGTAAAACCACAAAGACAACGCTTTTTGACAAAATCGCTGCTATAACTTGCAGAAAAAAATCTCTAAAAAAAGCGCTTTCTAAGGCTACCTTTAGAAAGCGCTTTACAAAAACGCTGCTAAAGGCCTTACAAATACCCCACCTTAGAAAGCGCTGCTAAAGGTTAACCTTAGAAAGTGCTTTTCAAAAGCGCTACTAAAGGTTTACCTTAGAAAGCGCTTTTAAAAACGTTGCTATAGTCATGTGAAATGAAAGCACTTTCTAAGGACAAAGCGCTGCTAAACCTGACCTTTAGAAGGCGCTTTTTAAAAGCGATGTCTTTCCTAATTTTATAATTAAATTTCTTAAACCCTAAACTAACAAAACACGATTTCAGTTTCTCAGTTTTATCCTTTCTCATGCGACCTTTCTTAGTTTTCCATCAAACTCGCGCCGTTGATCGTCTTCCGCCCTCAGTCTGCTTCGTCAGTTCTTCCGCCGCCGCCGCCATTCAATCTTCGTCTGTGTTGTTGTTCTTCCGCCACTGTTCAACCCTAAACTTGTGATTCTTCTGCCATGGATGTGATTCTTCGTCAACCCTGAACCCAAAATCGTCTTCCCTGGTAAGTTTGTTTTAGTTAGCAATTTGTTAGTTGTTATTGTTTGTTGTTGATTTCACTAAAATTTTGTTCTGCATTTGTTTCACTGAAGAATCTGCTAGTTGTTGATGTTTTTTGTTGATGTTTGTTTCACTGCAAATTTTTTTCTCTGAAGCTGTTAGTTCCTCTCGCCGCCGGACACACTCTCCGCTCCACAACCTTACATTACAACTCACTATTTTTTACGTTCTTCTCTAAGTCTTCATTAACAGACACCAAGTAACTTTCATTTGATCGATAATAGGTTGTTAAACTTTAACTTTAACTTTCATTTGTTCTTCTCTCGCCGTTCGATGAATTTGAGTTGAGCTTCTATATTGATAACCCTGTGTTAAATCCTGCTCAATTTTTGTCACTTTATTCCTTGTTTAGATTAAATTGAATACTGCAGTTTTGTTGATTGATTTATTGTGATGAAATTCTGATGAGGAACGAATTTGATGTTGCTATCTGTTGATCGAAACCAGGATGTAATGGAAACTTGTGATTAGACTCTAGCTCGTCTGTTCTTTTAAATTGTATAGAAGTTTTGATGTTGAGCTTTATTTTCTGCTAGCATAATGGCTATTTGTGTTATGATAGTGTGCCGAATTATCTTTTTAACGATGGTATTAGATTTTCGTATTTAGTTTCGATGATGGTTTAATACCTATGTCGTGTTTATTCACGTAGATTATAACCGAAAAACTAGTAAAACAAGCATTCGTGTTTATCCTTAAGTAATATAGTAACAACAACACTTCTATTCCTCAAGTTATGTAGCAATATATAGTATAATCTTCAGTTGTTTGTTTGTTTATTTGAATTTTGATTGGGTTTTGTAATGGTGTAGGGTTTGGAATTATACTTTATGTTTATGTGTGTGTTGGTTTACTTGTGTTTAGATTGAATGAATGAATGAGTGAATTGTTTGTTTGTTTATTTGAAAATGCATTTAGAATTTGGGATAGCTTTATTATGTCATGATCTTGTTGACTTGTTGAAAAATAAATCCAAGTTCATAATGATGTAAGTAAGCATGGGTGCATGCCAACGAGATTATGAGAGTGTCTCGCCCAAACTAACGTATTGAATTTGCTATATATAGGGGTACTTGTGAAGTGTGAAAGTCTGATCGTTTACAAGATTCTGACACTGTGTGGGTCTAGAAGTTGCTTATTTCTCTATAGGTAATTAGTTGTTCTCTCTCGCCATTATAATTAGTTGCACTTTGAATGAACTGCTATGATGGATCGTTTCCACTTAAATTAGTTGCTTACTTCTCTACTTGTGAATGAAATGTAATTAGTGGTTGAGTCAGTTTTTATTGTATGAAATTTTTATAATAGAAGTTTTCTTTCCTTTGAATTAGCAGCATTTCCCGACCTAGTTCGACGTACAACGCTTATTCTCTGCGTTTCCTTGAGTTCGGTAAATTCGAGGTAAATTTCTTCCTCAAATTACTGGTACTGGTGAATTGTTTTGAAATTGCGTGAATATATTGCGTTTTCTTGCTCCGAATCCATTCTGTGTATACTTTGCGTTTTGACAGAAACGCATAATACCATTTGTGCTCTAATTAGTTGTTTTTGTTTAGCTTAATTAGTAAAACCATGGATAAGACATGGATGTATTCCAATCGATTTTCGAAAGAGTACGAGAATGGGGTATCGGAATTTGTTAAGTTTGCTGTTGCGCACGCCAAAGACCCCAGTCGGATGACATGTCCATGCTTGGATTGCTGTTATGGGAGTCGGGTTGACGTGGTTCAGTTGGCATCGCATTTAATATGGTATGGAATTGATAGAAGTTATACATGTTGGAATTTGCATGGTGAGAAAAGTAATAGGAATGTTGAATCGGGGGATAATATAACCTATGCTTCAAACGACAATTTCACAGACACATACGATTATGACCGAGTCGAAGAGATTGCAGAAGTGCTTGAAGAAGATATTAAGGATTATCCCAAAATGTTTGAGAGGTTCGTAAGCGATGCAGAGAAACCATTGTATAATCGTTATACAAAATTCACAAGATTGTCTGCGGTATTAAAGTTGTACAACTTAAAGGTGGGCAATGGATGGTCGGATAAAAGTTTCACAGATTTATTAGCCTTTATGAAAGATATGCTACCAGAGGATAATGTTCTTCTCAATCGAACGTATGAGGCCAAAAAGATGTTGTGCTCTATTGGCATGAGCTGTGATAAGATACATGCATGTCCAAACGATTGCGTTTTGTTTCGAAACGAGTATGCATCATTAAATGAGTGTCCTAAATGCAGTGCCCCTCGATATAAGAAAAAGTTGTCTCCGACAAAAGTCTTATGGTATTTTCCTATAATTATGAGATTTAGACGCATGTATCATAGTGAAACTGATTCAAGACACTTGACTTGACATGCAGATGATAGAACTATTGATGGAAAGTTTCGACATCTGGAAGATTCACCACAGTGGATGAAAATTGATAATGATTATCCTGAATTTGGAAAAGAAGCAAGAAACATTCGCTTGACATTGTCTACTGATGGAATGAACCCACACGGTATTCAAAGTATCTCACATAGCACATGGCATGTGATTCTTATGATTTATAACCTACCTCTGTGGCTATGCATGAAGCGTAAGTACATGATGTTATATATGTTAATTTCTGGGCCTAAACAACCAGGGAATAACATAGACGTATACTTGACACCCTTAATCAAAGATTTAAAGTTTTTGTGGGAGAACGGTGTGGAGGTTTATGATGGTTATAGGAAAGAAAGTTTCAACTTGAGAGCGATGTTGTTTGGAACAATTAATGATTTTCCAGCATACGAAAATCTATCTGGGTACAACATTAAAGGTCAAAAAGAGTGTCTTGTTTGTGAAGATGGAACCGATACGACGCGATTGGACCTTTGTTAGAAGAATGTCTTTCTCGGTTATCGTAAATTCTTAAATTTTAATCATCACTACCATGGGTGGAGAAAAGTGTTCAATGGAGAGGAAGAACAAGGTAGAGCTCCAACAATATTGACAGGTGATCAAATTTTTGACAAGGTGAAAGATGCGAGTACTCAGTTTGGCAAGCCTTTTGCACATACACTTGTCAAGAGTGGGTGGAAGAAGAGGTCAAATTTTTTTGAACTGCCATATTGGAAGTCGTTGTATGTAAGACATTTCCTCGATGTTATGCATATTGAAAAAAAAATGTATTTGGCAGTGTTATTGGTACGTTACTCAATATACAAGGAAAGACTAAGGATGACCTTAAATTAAGGGAGGACATGGTAAAGATGGGAATGAGAACTGAATTGCCCCCCGTGAAGAAAGGAAGACGAACATATCTACCACCTACTATTTACAATCTATCTAGAAATGAGAGAAAAATATTGTGTAAGTTTCTAAGTGAAGTTAAAGTTCCAGAAGTCTACTCATCAGATATTAGAAGACTTGTGTCTATGAAAGACCTCAAGTTAAAGAGTTTAAAGACGCATGATTTCCATGTTATAATGGAACATTTTCTACCGATAGGTATACGTTCTATTCTACCAGAAAAAGTAAGAAGTGCAGTAACTAAACTGTGTTTTTTCTTCAAGTCAATTTGCAGTAAGGTGATCGATCCTGCGATCTTACCAACATTGCAAAAAGAAATAGTTGTTACTTTGTGTGATCTTGAAATGCACTTTCCTCCCTCGTTTTTTGATATAATGGTTCATCTAGTCGTTCATCTTGTGAAAGAGACGCAATTGTGTGGACTAACTTATATGAGATGGATGTACCTTGCTGAATGTTATATGAAAATATTAAAAGGGTATGTGAAAAATCGAAGTCGACCAGAGGGTTGTATTATCGAACGATACATTGTTGAAGAAGCGGTTGAGTTTTGTACTGAATATTTGTCAAATGTTCAATCAATTGGACTCCCCAAATCTCATATTGTTGAAAAAAAAGAAGGTAAAAATCTAATTGGAAATAAAGTTGTGACAGTATCAAGGGTCAAACGGGATCAAGTGCATTTGTATGTTCTGCACAATGAGATTGAGGTTGAGTCGTATGTTGAAATGCACAAGGGTGTTCTCCGAGGTTTAAATTCAAATAGAAATGAGAATTGGATAGTAAGAGAGCACAATTTGAGTTTCATACCATGGTTTAAGGAACATATTTATTCAAAGTATCGTTTAGATCCCACTTCAATAACAGAAAGGTTGAGATGTTTAGCATACGGTCGAAGTTTGGTTGTGTTTTCTTATAGCGCATACACAATTAATGGATACACATTTTATACCACAGAACAAGATGATAAAATTACTATGCAATATAGTGGTGTAACCTTGGTAGCTGAAGCAATGCACATATCAAGTGTGAAGGACTTAAACCCGAAATTTGCAAATCTGTCATATTTTGGTGTAATCGAGCGTATTTGGGTTTTTGATTATGAGAAGTTTCAGATTCCTAAATTTGGTTGCAAGTGGGTTGAAAATAATAGTGGCATACGAATGGATAAGTCAGGATTTTTACAAGTGGATCTTAATAGGGTGGGGTACAAAAATGAGCCTTTCATTCTACCCTCTCAAGCTAAACAAGTGTTATATGTCACTGATCCGACAAGTACAAAATGGTCTATAGTGCTTTTATCTAACAAAGTAATTCATGAAAACATTGGAGATCAAGGTGATATTGATGTTGAGATTGAATCTTTTACCATAAATGATCAAAATGAGAATGAATCATGTATTAGAAATGATCATAATGAGGGTATTTTGATCAATCCAACCGTCAACGTTGTAAAGAGACGAGTAGAACATATTCTAACCAAGAAAAGAAAGAGACATTAGTGAAAAAGGTAATAGTATAATTATAGTTTATATCATTCAATAAAATTTAAATATGGATTTTTTTTATTTGTCATTTCATTTATATTTTTTTCTTTATTACAGGTCAAATGGCTAGTAATCAAGAAAAATCACAAGATGCAAATGCTCCATATGAAATTTCAAATAGAGACATTACACGAGGCATAACTATTATGAGGGGAATCATTCGTGATAGAGATAGAGGAGTAAAGTATGATGTACATTGGAATGATGAGGAGCAACTAATTGAGCCTAATAGTGCAAAGTTGGCAAGCTACATTGGTACACTTTTTCGTATGCACATTTCAATCACTGCTCCTAGATGGAAGGCAGAAGCGTTGGAAGTCGGTAAAGAGAAAATTTAGACTGAGATACAGGTACCATATATGATTGTTGTTATTTGCTTTTTGTTGACGATAATGTGTTTAAATTACTTATACTAACACACTTTATGCATATGATTTTTTGTAGAGGTCTTTTAACATTGAAGATAAGAGAAAACCATATTGTTTTCAATTGGCCGGAAAAAGACATAGAGGATGGAGATCATTTTTAACAAACAAGTTTCTTAAGGATGAGGAAGGAAATTTTGTTGAAGTGGACCGTCCAATGAAGTATGAGAGCTTCATTACACCTGAATAATGGGTTTCTTTTATGGACCAAAGAAGAGACGAAAATTTCAGGAAAGTGAGTGTCATAAATCGCGAGAGAGCATCAAAATCCACATATCCATACAAAAAAAGGCGTTTGGGATATGCCCTCATACAGCAAAAAACTGTAAGTAAATATAAATGCTACAATCTTATTAATTATCTCAATGTCTTATAGTTGATAATCTTATTATTTGTGTCAATGCGTAGTTAGACGAAACGAAAAGTGATGAAACATCACTTCCGACACATGTTTTATGGAAGGAAGCTCGTGTGGGGAAGGATCGAGTTGTTAGGGATGATGTTCAACATATTTATGATGAATGTGTAAGTATAACATTGTGTCTTTAATTAAATCAAAAGCTTATTAATATATAATTAATTTTTTATCTCCACTAATAATTTTCGATATGTAAATGAATTTCAGGAGACTCTATCTCAATCGGTGATATTTAGGTACCTGCTAAAGGGTCACATCAAGTGAGCCAGAAAAATAGTAGCGTACCCAACCAGAAAAGGGATCTAACTCTAAGGACCGTGCAGGAAAAAATAGTACCTCGGTTCCAAATGTGTCTTGAAACACTTGTTGGAACATCATATTTGATGAATGGTGTTATTCATCAAATGGAAATGGAGGAAGGTATCTTTGGTTTTTCTTGCCTCGAAACAATTGGAAAAGAGGACATGGAACAAATTTTATTGCATCAAGAATTAGGCGTCGGTATTGTACACTTATACATCCAGTAATGCGATCAATCTATTATTTAATTAGCTGAACAATTTATTTACACGTTTCAATGAAAATAGTCTAATGTTTATTATGTTTTTATTTATGCTTCTTGTATGACAAATTGATGTGCGAGAATCAATTTTCAAACAGATTTTATTTTGTGTCTTCCTCCCGTGTCAACCAACGGTCAATTGTTGACGATTCGGATTCAGTAAGAGAGCACTTAGTCGAGAAATTCATGGCCAACAATACAGAAAGCTTGTATCTTTGGGCGTACAATATTATTCCTACAGGGTTAGATTTTTATTCTAAGCTTTTGTTTTAATTTATAGAGAAAATTTCCATCTAAACTTTTGTTTTAATTTATAGACGTCTCTGGTTGTTGGTTGTTGTGGATCCTATAAAAGAAGTGGTCTATTATCTGAATTCGGTAAATGGTGATTGGACAAATTATCCGAAAATGAAGTTAATGATTGATACGTAAGTGAGATTGTTCTAAATATTCGTGTGTATTTATATAATTAATTATTTCTGTGAGATTGTTCTAAATATATGTTTTTATTTTGTCAGAGCAATACAAGTATTCCGATCTCAAAGAGACGCTCGAGTACCACGGTCTAGATCAAGCAACATTACATGGATCAAAATGGAGGTATATTAATTTTCACAATTGATAAAAAAAGACAACTACATATTATTTGTTTTTCTATGTAGTGTGCTCAACAACAAAACGGTATAGATTAGGGATACTTTGTTATGAGGTTTATGAGAGAAATCACTAATTTGGATCGAATAGAGATTCCAATCACGGTATGGATTTTAACTTAGGATTTGTTATATTTATTGCATATTTCATATAATGTATTACTTTTAACTAAATCATGCATATTATGTTTTGTTATGTAGTACTTTGATGAATACAAGTGTGCATATTACACAAAAAATTAGTTTGAAGAAATCAAGGAGGAATTGTGTGACTATTTGATTGAGAAAAGAATCATATAATTTATTAATACATTATTGTGTGAAAAGTATTATGAATACATTATTGTGTGAATACATTATTGACCGTGTTATTATGTTCAGACCTTGCAGGACCAGGATCGTCCGCTCGTCGTATTTTGGCGATTTCGGACATATTATATTAATTAGGACTGATTTAGTTGTTGATAGGGCTGATTTTGTTAGGGTTGATTTTGTTAGGGTTGATTTGGTTATTGTTAGGGATAACTTTGTTATTGTTAAGGCTGATTTGATTCTGTTAGAAATATGTGAATTGAATTATAATGATGTACATATATTTTGGATTACAATGGTATATAATGTAATAGTATTATAATGCCTTTTTTTGTATATATTTTTGTATTATATTGGCATATATTTTGGATTACAATGGATTACAATTGAATATTATATTTCAGATTTACAGGTTATTATTGACCGTGTTATTATTCTAGGTTTAAACCAAAATATAGACACCAAAAACGCTGCCTATAGACACTTTAGAAAGCGCTTTTACTGTAAAAGTGTTGCCTTATGTATACTTTAGGCAGCGCTTTTCCAGTGAAAGCGCTTTCTAAAGTAGGCCTTTAGCAGCGCTTTTCCTTGAAAAAACGCCGCCTAAAGATGCCTACAGAAAGCATAAAAAGCATTATTTAGAAAGCTCTTTTCCAGAAAAAGTGCTGCTAAAGACCTACTTTAGAAAGCGTTTTTTAAGAAAAAGAGATGGCTAAGGTATACCTAAGGCAGCGCTTTTGCCTAAACAATAAACGCTGCTAAAACCTATAGCAGCGCCACCTACGGCAGCGCTTTTAAGCGCTTTTAAAGGCTAAAAAAGCGCTTTCTTAGGTCTTTTAAAGAAGTAGTTGGGAGAGTCATTTTCTATGAAAGGCATGGGAGCAACTAAATAGATTCTTGGTGTTAGAATCATGCGCGATAGAAAAGAAAAGAAACTTTTGATGTCACAAGAACATTATAACAAAAGAATGATGCAAATATTCAAAATGGAAAGTTCAAAGGAGGTAAGCACTCCTTTTCCCACCCATTTCAAGTTGATTTTTAATCAAAGTCCTTCAAGTGAAGATGAAGCATTTGATATGAAATATGTTCCTAATGTGTCTGTTGTGGGTAGTTTAATGTATGCAATGAGGTGTACAAGATCAGATATATAACACATGTTGTTGGTACAGTCATTGAATTTTTTTCAAATCCAAGTAAAGAGTATTGGAATATTGTAATATGGATTTTAAGGGATCTTTGCGGCACTACTTGTACGAGGCTTTGTTTTGGAGGAGTTGCCTACTATAGTGGGATACTCTGATTCTGATATGGCTGGAGACATTGATTCCAAAAAGTCTACTTTGGGCTACATGATTAAATTTGTAGGGGGGTTGTGGCTTGGCATTCTTGATTACAAAAATGTGTAGCATTGTCTATTACAGAGGCTGAGTTTATTGACATTACCGAAACATGCAAAGAGCTACTTGGTTGAAGAAGTTTTTGCAGGAGATTGGTTTTGTTCAAGACAAATATGTTTTCTTTGTTGATAATTAAAACACTATTTATCTTGGTAAACATCTAACTTTATATAATAGGTCAAAACACATTGATATAATATATCATTGGATACATGATATGATGACTAAAGCGTTACCAAGAGGAAGATTTGAAGCTTGTTGTGATATCATGGATTTGGCGATTTCCTCTACATAGTTATGAGAGAGAGATTTGTTGGACTTGGGACCCCTTCCTGTGTGGAGAAATTAAGATCCAAATATTAATAGCCCATTTGTATCACTTATTTAAGTGGAAAATGTTAATTTAGGGTTAAGGGAAATAGAGAGAAAAACGAGAGAAACTCATTCCTGTTTTTCTGCACCAGTCACACTAAATCGATGATCCCTGGTTCGTTATCCATCAAATCGAGCTCAAATTTGGAGGGTAGGTTAGTAACACCTATATCTAACTTTTGATCATTGGAATCTTCAAAACAAAGTCTAAGCTGAGAGAAAATTGCTTCACACTAAAGCTTCAAATTTGAGTAATGTTTCAGCTTTTTGGATTCTTATTTGTAAGCTAGTTTGTGTTATGATTTGCGGTTGTTATCACTATTTTCTGAATCAATTTAAGACTCTCTTGTAAACTCAATTGATTATAGTGGAGCTATTTCTTTGGTCTGGACGACTCATGGTTGTTACTCTCATATTGAGGGGTTTTCCACGTTAAAAATATCGATGTTCTTTTGTGCCTTTATTTGTTCGGTTTGTCGTCTTATATTTGTTGTTGATCCTCAAGGTTCTTACAAGGAAGGGAAATTATATATCTGTTGCATATTGTTCTGTTATTTTGTGTTAATTTCCCATCAGAGTGGTATCAAAGGTCTTGGTTAAGGGCTATTTTACTTGTGTGAATGATGGAGTCAAATATAAATATGAATATGGTTGAATAGATACAATAGCCATTTATGTAAGGGCAACTTGAAAGACTTACCATTTATAAAGAAATTGCATTTATCGATTTTTAGTTTTGCAAAGTCGAATTTTGTGTCTGATGAATAATGGGAGTTTGAACATCAACATGTATGTGATTTTATTCGAAAATATGTAGAAATAATTATATTACTAATGAGACATATGCAAAAACTTTGTCGGGTAATATAGAGTCCTTGTATGACTCTAAATCAGGGAATAATAAATCTTTCTTGTTTAATAGCTTCGTAAGTTTGAAGTATAAGGAGGGGACTTCTATTTAAGATCACTTGAGTAAATTTCAAAGGCTCCTTGATCAAATTTCAGAAATGAGTATCAAATATGATGATTAACCTTTGGGATTATTCCTATTATATTTACCAAAGTCTTGGGAGACGACTAAAAGTGATATTCTTAATGAGGAGATGATAAGGGAGGCACAAGGTTATTCAACTCAATCTCAGGTACTTATCATTGAAAATAGGGGAGAATTCAGAAAAAGGAACCGGAAGGTGGTAGAGAGAATAGTAGAAGAAAGTCAAAGATGCAATACAAGAATTTGGAGTATCATTATTGTCACAAAACAAGACACATATAGAAGTATTGTTATCAGTGGAAAAGGGATAACAAAGGCAAGAAAGGAAAGTCTAAACAAAGAGATCATGATGATGATCGGGTTACTACATCTACTTGTAACAATCTTATTATTCTACGTGATCATGAATCTGTTTATCTCGTATCAGACGATATGATGTGGATAGTTCACAGTGGTGCTACATTGTATGTTACACCAAGGAAGGAATTCTTCACATCTTATACTTATGGTGAATTTGGAGTGTTAGATATGGGTAATTATGGTGTATCTAAGGTAATTGGTGTTGCTAATGTTTGCTTGCAAACAAACATGGGAATGAAATTTTTGCTTAGAGGTGTCAAACATGCTCCAGATGTCTGCTTTAATTTGATCTGTATGCATATGCTTGATGATTGTGGTTATGACAATCCCTTTGGTCCTGGAAATTGGAAACTCAACAAAGGTAACTTGGTTATGACTAGATGGGAGAAGCTTTCTAAATTATATTGGACAAAAGCTTTGGATGTTAGGGACAATGTGAATATTATCCACATGGAAGCATGTTTGTGGAACGAAGGCTTAGTCATATTAGTGAAAATGGGATGAATATTTTGGCCAAAAAGGATATTTTTCTTGGGTTAAAGAATGCATATTTGGAGAAGTGTTCTCATTGCATAGTTGATAAACAGACTAGAGTATCTTTCAAGAGACATCATCCCTCAAGGAAGTCAAAGTTTCTCTAATTAGTACATTTTGATGTTTGTGGGCCATTAAAGATAAAATCTTTTAGTTGTGCACTTTATTTTGTTACCTTTATTGATGATTGTTCCAGGAAACTATAGGTTTATGCATTGAAGACAAAAGATCAAGTGCTGGAGAAGTTCAAAGAATTTGATGTTTTGGTAGAGAGTCAGACATACGAGAAGCTGAAATATTTTTGTTATGATGGTGGTGGTATTGTGGACCATTTGATGCCTATTGCAATCAATATGGTATTTCACATGAAAAGACTCCTCCTAAAACTCCTCAACTGAATTGTTTAAAAGAGACGATGAATCGAACACTAATTGAGAGAGTAAGGTGTATGCTCTCTGAAGCTAAGTTGCCAAATCAATATTAGGGTGATGCATTTTACATGGTGGTGCATGTTCTTAATCTCACTCATACAGTTGCTTTGAGCAGTGAAGTTCTAGAAAAGATTTGGTTTGGAAGGAATGTGAAGTATCATCATTTGAGAGTCTTGGTTGTAAGGCTTTTGTGCATATTCCAAAGGATAAAAGATCCAAGTTGGATGCAAAGTAAAAACAATCTATATTCACTGGCTATGGGACATATAAGTTTGTTTATAGGTTGTATGATCCTGTAGGGAAAAAGCTTATCTGAAGCCACAATATAGTATTCATGAAAGACTAAAATATTGTAGACATTGATAATGTAGAGAAGACTACACCCAAAAAATATATCAATTTGTCTTATGTTGATCCAGTTCGATAACCTAATCATAATTTAGATGTTATCATTAGTATCAGAGCCAATCGTTCAACAAAAGGACTAACTCCTTATATCAAAAGTTTTTCTAACATAATTGTGGTTTAGAGGGGTGTCCTGTTGTAGTAACTAATATATTAGTCCTATATATAATTTGGATATATTAGTCAATAATAACAATGTTCATTTCATTCATGTACAAGAAAATAAAAACAAATATAATAACTTGTTATATTTATTTAATTAAAATCTTATCATCTTCTACAAATTTTTTAAACTAAAATCTAATCATTTTGATGAATCACTTTCGTGTTGCCTTTTAAAATAACTCCTTTAATAGAATGAAAGAAATCGGATTTTAAAACTTAATTGAACAATTTACTTTCTATTATGATTGTGTAATTTTTTATTGCGTGTATTAAAATATATAAAAAAATGAAGAAAAAAATGAAAAATCAAACGAAAGAGAAATATACATGGTAGATATCAACATCTTCACTTGCCCATACTTTGAATATGAAAGAAAATTCAAAATCTTCCCCGATCAAAAATAATATTTTCATCAAAGTCTAGCTAATAGTTTAAATGGGATAGCCAATTTTATATATATATATATATATATATATATATATATATATATATATATATATATATATATATATATATATAAGAGAGAGAGACTCTACAACATTATACTTATGATGAATTGAATTATAATATTAAGGACTCCATGAGCTAGTCCCATAAAAGCTGCTTATTTTTTTATTAAAATAAATTATAATGGTTATGGTAGAAATATAATAAGATGAGCGTTGTGAGACTTTTGTTGTCATCTTATATGTCCCACTCAATGCGACTTTCAACTATTGTACATATATTCACGAATTTACTGTAACTAGGACTTCTAAATAAAAAATACAGTAATATATTTTATTATATCTTAGCTGGAACATAATTTAAAATGCCACTATTTTGTCTTTGACAAATTAAGTAAGGTGGAATATCCAAGACAACATCAAAACAACAAGATGAAGACAAAATAACGAGAGTTGGCGACACATGTGCATGTAACAAGAGTCTGATTACGGCAAGTATATTTGTATTGTTCAAGTATAAAGTTTCATATAAAGTACATAGACATAGATGGGTATATGGCACATGAAAAAGGCATTGGATTCTTTGTAACAAAGGAAAGATTCATCCTAACGAAACTAAGACATCTCCAATTTTCATAATTAAAATCAATGGTCAGGATCTATCTGCACTCACGAATGGACCGCAGAGAATCTATTTTCGAAATCTAGAGATTTATGCCCTTGTAATTGGAAATAGATCGCAGATAAATCCTGACCACTCATTTTAATTATGAAGTTATTATATTTTTTACTTAATTATTTATCATTAAATCTGAACCTTTAAAATATGATCAAATGGCTTAAAAACAATGACTGTGTGACATCAGGATCTTTTGACTGCAGAAAATTTGGTTTCCTAGATTTCACAGCTAACAAATAGTGAGTTGGTTTTATATATATATATATATATATATATATATATATATATATATATATATATATATATATATATATATATATATATATATATATATATATATTATTATAGGTACGGTACGTATCCTGTCCGTACTTACAGTGCACGAGACGGTATTTAAAAAAAATTAAGATACGGGTACATTAGTATAATTCTTTAAAAAATATAATTATAAAAATAATAAACGAATAATATTATTTAAATAATAATAAAATATTAAAATTAAGAAATAATTTCCTTAAAAAAGTTAATATTCTCACAATAACATAAATAAATCTCACTTAAAAAGTATCAATAAATCATGAAATTATGGTTGAATATTAATATTTTCTTCTTCAATATCATTAAAAAGAGCACACTCTAGTTCAGGATCATTGAGAGAAATTCTAGCAACTTCAAAGAGAGAAGAAAGAAGTTGGGTTATTGAATCACATTAATGGGTTCATTGGATCACTTAATGCCTCTTCCATGCTAACGGGCACAGATTCGACCATAAGCACAAAGTGAACAAAATCACCATCGTCATTGATCTCGTTATCCCAAAATACTTCACAATCTTGGATTCTCTAAGGCAAATCTCTTTCCTAGTTGGTTGTTTAACATTTTCTCGATTCTTGCTTCAACAAGTTCCTGTTCTGTACTCCTCGCAGTATGATAATAATAAAAAAAATCCTGCATGTAACCGTTTACAGGATTCTGGTAACCGATTACAGTACCTGTCAAACCAGTTCCAGTTTATGCAGAATTTATAAAATTATGCTCATAATCGATTACAACATTCTGGTAACCGGTTACAACACCTGTAACAACAATTCCAAATAGCTTGACATGCTTCAGTTCTATAACCACGACATCCAAATCTTCTTGTTTGCAGCATTAAAAAACTTATAACTTCCAATAGGATGATAACCAACAAGTAAAATCACCTTCCAATTGTCGTCCAAATTCTTTCGAAGCTGACCCAGAACATGTCGATATGTTACCAAACTAAAAACTCTCAAATGGCTTAAGCTTGGTTTAACTCCAGACCATACCTCTTATAGAGTTACATTCTCAAGCTTTTTTATAAGGTACATATTCAACAAATAGGCATTTATGGAAATAACTTGTCTCCATAACTCTTTCATTAAGCTTTTTTCTTTTAACATGCTTCTCAAAGTGTTCGTAATCAATCAATTTTTTCCACTATGTAAAACCATTTTGTTGTGGTGTATAGGTTTGTACAACCTCATGCACAATCCCATCTTAATTAGAATATTTCCCAAAATCATTTGAGACATATTCATCTCCACTATCCATTTTGAGAATTTTTAGATTGTGACCGCTTTTCTGCATAACCTTGGACTTAAACTTCTTAAACACATAGAACAACTCATCCTTTGTCTTGATGAGGTATGTCCATAGTTTTCTACTAAAATCATTGATAAAAGTGACAAAATACCTATTGCCACCATACGAATCAACTTGCATCGACCCACACACATTAGAGTACACAACCTCAAGGTGATGCTTGGTTCTATGACTTGCATCCTTGCTGAATTTTTTCTTATGTTGCTTTCCTTGCATACACTCTTCACAAATCTCATATGAAATTTTGATCGATGGCAATATGGTTACCATAAAATTCCTATGTAAGGCGTTAAGGTCTTTAAAATTGAGATATCCAAGACGTTAGTTCCACAACCACTCATCTCGAATTGTTGTTGTAGCAAGACACCTATGATCCATAACTTTAAACTCTATCTTGAAAATCCTATTGGCATCCATAGGCGCTTTAAGGACCATAACCTTATTTCCATCCAAAACAAGCAAAATCTTTTTTCCATGTGAATTATGTAATTATTGTCAAGTAATTGGCCAATGCTTGGAAGATTACATTTGATTCCTAGAATGTATAGTACATATTTAATCAAGGAATTTCCATAACCCCTTCTCATGATTAAAACATCATTGATCCAGTTGGCCGCTATAATGGTGTCATCCACAAATTTAACTTTATTTTTCGTGACTTCATTGATTTTGAATAACCAATCTTTCATACTCGTCATATGCGTTTAACAAACAAAGTCCAAGTACAAATCCTCATTGCATTGAACCTCATCTCGCACATTAACCATAAATTTTTCTTCTGAACGTGTTTCTACAGTGTTCCCTGAACAATTTTAGATGTTGTTTAACAACTTTCTGTTGCAGCATTTGATGTCTAACAATTTGCTAATACTACAATCACCTTATGTGATCATCACTAAGACCGTGTTCTCATTGTTCACCTCTTATCTTGCAACCTTGGCTTCATCTCCTTGATATTCATTCTTGTTCGCATTGCAATCTCTTATAAAATTATCGAACTTTTGACAATTATATAATTACACCTTATTCTTGTCAACCTTTCCTCTTTCACCCCTAAAGTTGCTTTGACATCCATGTTTGTTGACATTTCTCTCACCTCTTTGATAAGTCAAATTTTCTAATTTTGTGATTTTATTCCATCAAAATTCTGAAAATTCCCTTTATTCTTCATGGGTCATTTTCCTTTCGACTTTTTGTTCTTCTCAGTGAAATGAGCTTGTGAAGCGATCTTCGCCTTTGCCTTATTGTTATTCCTATTATTCATCCTTTTTTCATGAGCGTCAAGAGAGATTTTAAGCTTCTATTTGCTCAACGTCGGAAGATCCTCCGACTCTTCAATCACCAATACGATGTTGTCAATCTTGGTGTCAAAGAACGCGAGATTTTCAATACAATATTCTGCTCCTGTTGGCTGAAGATTTTGATATATGTGGTTCGAAGTGGAGTAATGAAGTTCGAAATGAAACAAGATTAATGTTCATTAGAATAAAGTGAATGTCACAGCTCGGAATGGAAGAGATGGTTCTTCGAATAGAGACATCAAAGCTCAGAGCTTTGAATGGCAGTTGTGGAGACATATTTAAAGGAAGCTTCGAAGTGGTAACAAGAATGTATCTGTGAAATGGGTTCGAAGCGAAGATTGTTAAGGCATTTGAAATTCAAACGCGAGCGGGATGATTGGAATTCAAATATACATGCGCTGGAACGGTTCGAAGACGCGTGGAAGCTAGAGAAGAGCAGTGTTCTGCATGTTCTGAACGTGGCGGACTCTTATAAGTCAGACCGTTATGGTCGGAGTAGTATAAATAGAAGTCTTAGTGTTAGGATTTCGTGTGTCACATCTATTGTACAAAATTCAGTAAACATTCAAAATACCACATGGCTAGGGAAACGAATGCTCGAACAATGTACGTATGATAACACCAAACCTTTATAATTCAGTAAAACTCTTTACCTTTCCAGTTTATCTTCCATTTTCGCATCAATGTCTTTTAAATACTTTTACATTCAGAGTCATTTAACTATTTCTTGCATTTAAATGCTTTTCTACTTTCGAATCATTTACGTTTCAGAAATATTTTATATTAATGTTTTACATTCATGCCTTTACATTCATGTCCTTACATATTTTATGCTTTTATATTCATGTTTTTGCATTAAAATCTTTACATTCAAAGTCATTTATTTATTTCTGCAATTAAACATTTCTTTGCAAATCGAATCTTTATTCATTCAAACCAGTTTTGTATTTCTTTACTTGATCATGCCATTAAGTTCGTTAACATTGTAATCGAAGTGAATTAAACATCTATAAAACACTCTAAATACAAATCTTAACAATGAATACCAGTTTTGTTATTAGATTTATCCAAACGAACAATACCCCATAGGATCAATCTAGTCGATCCTGCAAGTTACCAGAGAGATTGAATAACAGTCATTAAGATTATTCGATAGTTTGGAGGACTAGCGGTTGTTTTACCAGAAATCACTGTAAACAGCTCCAAAACCGTTTCTCCACAAGAATTGTTTTGATTCACCAAACGCGTAATGCGCGTTACGTAGTCGTTGATTGTCTCCTTCTCCTTAATTTCAACCAATTCGAACTAACGCTTGTGAGTTGGTAACCTCACCACCTTCGTTTTATCAGCCCTTTCATAAGCCTTCTAGATCTCCCATGTTTTCTTTGTTGAATCGCATTCACCAAATTTTTTGAAGTTGTCATTATCGACGCAAGAATGGATCAAGAATAACACCTTGTAGTATTTCTTCTCTCTTATTTGTGTGCAACCTTTTGTGCCTATGTTGCTTCTGCAACAAGGTGAGTAATTAAATTGTTGACCATTTCAAGAACATCTTGATAACTAAACAACACTTTCATTTTCTTGCACACTTTATTGTAATTATTCGAATCAAGGGTTGGTATATTTTTGGAGACTCTATCATTGGAGACAATAGTCATCTTTGCGCATCAAATTATGGATCAAAACCAGAACTCTTGATGCCAAACATTAGAATATTCAATTGAATCAATAGGGGTTTTTTGTGCTTGTGGAGAAGATAAAGTGGGAAAATAAGAGAATTTGAGTGAGAGAGAGAGATATTACTTAAGGGTGAGAAGAGAAATTGTCATTATTTTTGCACACTATACTATAAAGGATATTTATACAAGAAAGCTACAATAATTGGGACTCAAAACAATACAACAAATAAGCTGAAAATTCAAAAAGTCGGGTTGGTAACCAGTTACGCTAAACTTTGTAGTCGGCTACCGCAACTAAAACAACTACAAAAACACTGTCATGAAACCGGTTACGCCATTTGCTGTAACCGATTACTTCCCCAAAAAATAACTTATTTTTCCTCCAAAAATGCTTATTTGAGAAGTTGTAACCTCCAATCAACTTCTAATAGCTTATTAAATGCATTTAAATTATTATTTAAATGCACAATTATTATTTTCATTAATCATCTGGTATACATATTATTTTTACTCATCTCCATATAAATATATTAAAATGAAATACAATAAATGTGTGTATATATTATTATTATTACTATTATTATTATTATTATTATTATTATTATTATTGTAATGGTTATTATATAATTTTTATTAATATTTATTATTATTATTATAATTGTTGTTATTATTATAGTTGTTAATATTATTATTATTATTATTGTTATTATTATAATTGTTATTATTATAATAGTTATTATTATTATTATTGTTATTATTATTATTATGTTGAATCAAAATACTTTGATTAATAAAAAATAATTCTACACAAGGCGGTCGCTAGGATCCAGCACAAAAGATACAAAAAGAGAAGAAAGTCAAAACACTATAACATTAGGATAGCTATAAAAATCCTAAGCCTGAAGTTGTGTCATGCTCTATAAACTTTGGTGCCCAAAACTAGTCTCATTTTGATGCATCCATAAGCCATAAACCATTTTTTCCACTTCAAATTTTATGGTGTATGATTTCTTTCCCTTGCAATACATACTCAACCAATATTTCTCTTTACTCTACTCCTCCGACTCACGCTTTACCTGCAACCATTTCAAAATTTCCTTCTAGACATAATCTACACTTATTGTTATCCACCATACCATATATATGCAACCTATCTCTAGTAGATAATCTTTCATGGCAAGCTAACCAAAGAGTTAGGATAGTTCTTGGTCGAGTAGTATTCATATACACAAGACTTCTCCAGTCCACTTTCTGCTCATCATGGATCATGGCCATATACATGGCTTTCATTTTGAACTTTTGTTGATGTTGCTGTATAGTATTCCAGATATGCATATTTTATTCAAAATCCAATAACAATTGGATTTTACCTGCACATGTATCAATTATTCATTCGTCAAGAAATAGGTGTGTATCCAACTCACCCATAAGCTATCACTCTTCTTGCTAATGTTCCATAATAACTTGATCATTGCAAATTTTTTCCAAGTATTCAAGTACATGAGATTTAAACCCCCACTACTTTTAGGCCTGCAGAATTTTTCCCAAGCGACACATTATTTTCTACTAATAACACTGCCTCCAGTCCACATATAAGTCTTGAAAATGGAATCAATTTTTTCAATGATAAACTTGGGCAAAGGAAAGCAGCTCATCTAATAAATTGTGATTGAAAAAGTAACATTCTTCAACAGTTGCATTCTTCCAGCATAACTAAGGAGTTTAGCACTTCAATGCCTAATCATTCAAATAATCTTCTCAACCAATCACATGTAGTGATTGATGCTGAGCCTTCTAGTGGACAAAAGCACCCCAAATATCTAAATGGCAAAGGGCCTTCTGAGAAACTTGTAGCTTTCATGATCTCATCCTTAATGTACTCCTCCATTCCCCCAAAATAAATGTGACATTTGCTAGCATTGATTTTGAGACATGTAGATCTGGATAATTTGTTGAAGGCATCCGTCATTAACTGAACAGAGATAATGTAACCCCTTGCAAACATAAGTAAAGCATATGCAAAGTTGAGACTGGTGAGTTGAATCTTTTCACACTTGGTATGATAGTTGTAATACAGATTCTTATGCATCTTTTGAAGGTACCTATTTAGATATTTCATGACCAACACAAACAGGAGGGGGAAATGGAATTCCCGTGTCCGAGACCTCTTCTAATTGACATAATACTTATGTAAGCCCCATTTATGTTGAACCGGAATGAAATAGTGGTGATAACTACCATCACCCACTCAATAAACTTTTTAGGGAACCCCATTTATTATTATTATTATTATTATTATTATTATTAATTTCTATTATTATTATTAATTATTATTATTATTATTATTATTATTATTATTATTATTATTATTATTATTATGAATGATGAGAAACGAAACAATAACAAAAAAAGTTCTCCACTTTTATTTCATTAATACTTTTTCTGAAAGAAAGACATTGCACTAATCTTTTTTTTATATAATATTGAGTTACACGAAAATTTGGTCGTCGTTGATAAGAAATAGCGAGTAGGTTTTGTTCTCCTTTTACGAGGCTTAAAATCAAATTTAGAGATGAAGAATTGACTATGCGAATTTGAAATAGTAAAATTGATTATGTCTTTAAAATTAATTTTATTAGAAGTTATAATTTGTAATTTCTACTTCAAAAATTAATTTTGAATAATTTTTATAATAATTTTTATTATTCAACACATTTTTACATAAATATATTTATATATAAATTAATTTTACTAAATTTAATTTTATTAAACTTAATCCTATTATGTTTGAATACCAATCCAAATATACTTTGAATTTGATTAAAAAAACTGAAAGGCATTTGGAATTGCCATTCAAAAGGGGATTGATTATTATTTTTATGTCGGGAGAAAAGCCTTACCTTTTTTAACTTTGCCATAAGGGTGGGGCGTACCCATGAAAACCCTAAAATGCCCTTTACAAAACCAGCAAATACGTGCTCTAAATGAACAAAGAATCTGAGGTACATGATGTCAGTGTAGGTGGCACTGGTGTCCACAAAGATCTGGGTCCCAACAAGATACAAGAGGTATGCTCTCGTGGCAAACCATCTATGAAGGGTAACCAGCTCAGGATCACCATCAGTCGCTCGTGCGTGCGCACAACCTCCCGATCAAAAACAATCTTCAAGCAACTATATCTCACGTGGCTGCCACGTGTCTTATCAACCTCCTCTAGGGCCTCCTCCAAGGTAACCCCATCCTCTCAACCAACAGCTCAATCGCCTCGTCTTTCTCCAACTTCTCATGATCCAAAAACCTCCCTCTGATCGACAGGTGAAGCAGACAAACGACGTCGTCCAGTGTAATCGTCATCTCTCTGTGTGGTAGATGAAACGAAGACGTCTTCTCGTTCCACGTCTCTACAAATGCGTTGGTCATCCCCCAATTGACCATGCTATATCACAGAGGGTCAAATCTCTCAACCCTGTAATGCTTAGTAGATCATCAAACCATGGCTCGAGAGGGAGAGTTAGCTTGATGATCTTCCTCCCATGGTTGATGACCTTTAGTGTATCGCGATTCTGCACAAAAAAATTCAACGTTATAATTCATAATATTATTCATAATATAACATAATTAATAAGTGAAACATAAAAGTTAATTTTCGTACCTCTCAATCCCATAAATGTTTAGCCACATAAGTGGAATAAAGTGCGAGCACAAATAAGTCAGAAGGCCTCTTCCAAAGACCTCATGGACCTGTGGTGTCACCGGTGCCGCCTCTACTACCGGTGTTGCCTCTGTCGCTGGTACCTCTGCTGGAACTAGTGCCTCTGGTCCCACCGGTACCTCAGGTGGCCCTGCTACTGGCACATGAGGTATTGGGGGTGCAGGATCAGGTCTCACCTCAGATGGCTCCGCCTGTGAAGCAGATGTGGATCCCGTCTCAAAAATCAGAGGTGGTGAGGATGGTGATGATGTGCGTCTGTGGAAGGATGGAGGCGACGATGGATGGACTGGAGACTCTAGTCTGCTATTGGAGGAAGAAGTGGAAGGTTTAGAATCGGAAGGAGCATAATGTGCCTCGGACATAGCCTGTCAGGATGTCGAAGAAACCTGTGTGGCCTGAATCCTCGAGCATGTGTGGCCAGAGTCCTCAGAGCCCGTGTGGCCTGACTCTCTCCCTGCAAAGAAGCATGTTGTGTAACCTGACCATGCCTCAAATCGATTTCACTAATAAATTCAATCGATTTTACATAAATTCTAAAAATGTGTAAATCACTTACTTGATTGATTTCGTTACTTGTTGTATTTAACAAATGCTTGATGATTTGTATTGATTGTTTGAGAAAAAATTGACTTTGGTGAGAAGGGGTGAGAAGGGTTGAAAGAGATAGTTTGAAAGAGTTTTGAAAATATTGTTGTTATGGGGAGAACAAAGCTTCTGACGCGATTAAGTGCATCTAGATACCGAAAATATACTTTCGGCAGCATATGTAACACCCCATTTCTACCCAACGTTTATTATAAAATCAGAGTGCGGAAATTTTAAACTAAAAACATGGGATGCCACATTTCAACATTAACAACACAAATAGATAAGATACATAACACTTTTTAATTCGGAGGATCTCATAACAACTTGCAATAACTTTCAAACAAAATACTTTTCATTACTACGCAGCGGAATTCATAGTTATACAACTGAATATATCATACTAATAGCAACTTGAAACATCCTGTTCGACTTCAACATACTTAACCACTTATTATTTCACAACATCACCTAGGATTTCAACAAATTATACTAATAACAACAAGAGTCAACAATATAAACAACATAGATCAACGTCCCCCCGAGTGTTACGTATCAGAGCAAAGACACCGACTTGAACCGACATTAACTAATTCCTCCATTCTTGGATACCTGCACGTTACCAATATAAAGGTAACGGCCAACAAAATAGAAAGGGTGAGATATCGAATAATATAAGCGAAAGTACGATAATTCATATGCTTAAGTAAAGAAACACACAATAATTACTACTTTAATCGATAACACATAATATCTACCAAACAACATTCTAGTCAACAACATATAATATCTACCAAACAACATAGAATCAACAGCATATAATATCCACCAAACAACATAGAATCAACAACGTATAATATCCACCAACAACATAGAATCAACAACAACTTAAATGCGACTCAATGCGACTCGACAAATGCAAATGCATGTGGATCCATTTGGAGCAAAACTCCAACGTAAAATATGCCGGTTATCGAGGCATTCAACAAGGCATAAGCCTTCAACTTACAACGTGGTGCCAATCCAGGCCAACTTACAACGTGGTGCCAATCCAGGCCAACTTAATAATGCACATGCTATGTATGATACACCGACCACAGGATCAACAACAACTTAAAACAACAACAACTTAATCATGCATTAACTGCATCAACTTAATCAACACGATCAACTTCGACCTCAACAACTATCAACAACGTCAACAACAATGCAACTTATATTTAACATAATCAACTTCAACTTCAACAATAATTAACAACTTCAACAACAATTAGTAATATCAACCACAATATAATTTATAATCAACACGATCAAATTCAACCTCAATAACAATTAACAATTTTAACAATAATTAGCAATATTAACAACAGTACAATTTATAATTAACACGATCAATTAAACTTCAACAACAATTAACGACTTCAACAATAATTAACAACTTCAACGAGATGCAACGGTAAATTTATTCAACAACTTTATCTTCAACTTTTGCCACATAATTATACGGTTCTTAGACCATCCAATTCGGACATAAACGACATCATTCCGACAGTGTCGGCAATTCAGCAACTAACACGAGTTAAGACGAAATAACACTGTTTTAATTAACTATCCGTATACCCGAACTATCCCATAAAATTTCGTTCGATTCTGACAAACTAATTTCTCCGCTTAATTCCATCGACAGTATTTCTGACTGTTTCGTTTTTGCAACATTACCAACCAGTTCTATTTATCCTATTAATTAATCCTGATAGTTTATTAATAAATCAACATTATTATGAATCGTTTCGTTAATTATTCTATCGCTAATTACGCCTGCACTATTAAACTCTAACCATTCATTTATTTGCTACTACTTAATTATTTTCTGCATTATTCTCTATCACTCACTAATTATTACCTGCTAATGGTTTGTTTACTACTAAATACTCCACTTTTGATTTAAGTACCACAACGCTAGATTAATTCTACTACTACGAGGCTAATTACACATATTGTCCTTTGATTCCTTTATTCTCTTCTATGGCTCTCTATGTCATGCTAAGATCATGGTCTCCCATTATCCATTCCACGAATATACCGATCCACTTCCAAATGAAACAAGTGGGAATTACGAATATGCAAAAACGGGTCCCTCATCTAATCGAGGCGGTCGCCTCAACTCCATAGTGACCAAGGAACGGTCGTCTCCTTCACCAAGGCGGACGCCTCACCTTCATTCTCCGGCGAGGCCTCCCTCCTCCGTGCCACGCCGGTTTCGACCAAGACAAGACATCATTACATGAATGGCAACCCACACGATTATCACATGATTCAACACAATTTCTTCATAATTCAACATAAAATATTATAATTCAATTCAACATATAAAATTATCCGAATTACGATTAGCGTATAATTACGTAGCTCTAAACCCACATACGAACCATCCTACAATCGATTATAAAACCCGAATCCCACCCTTACCTGTGAATTGACGGGAACTCGGAAATTCGATCGGAATAGCGGAACTCTCGGACGGCAACGATCCTCACTAGCACCTTGTTTCCAACTATCTTCCTTTCTCTCTTCTGGTTTTTCTCCACGGCTAGGGTTTTCCTTTTGGTTTGCAAGCAACAACATAAAAAAAATCCTTATTTTACTAGGTTAATTCAATATATAGTAGCTTCTAATAAAATTGTTTTATTAAATAATTCTCCCCAAAAAAATACTATTTTTCTCCTATAATTAATATACCACATTTAATTTATTAATTCCAAACAATAGAATAATTCTAGTATTATTTTTATTCTAACTATTAGCCTTATATTTCTCCTTTTATATCTCTTATTTATTTAAACCTAATTCCTTCTCTTATAATTAAATCCAACCAATAATATTATTATAATAATAATAAAATAGTAATAATAATAATAATAATATTTCTATTATTTCTACTTAACTTAATTTTCACACCTCTTTTCTATATTTCTAACACCAAATAAATAACTCTATTAATTCCACACTTATTTCTAATATTATTTTCAATAATATTCTACCACCGAATTAATTCATCACTAATTATTCTAGTTAATTAATCTCTACTCATGATAATAGTTCTCTGACTAAACTGATTATTTCACTTAAATAAACTAGTCCAATAAATACTATTATTCTTAATATTAATCCTCCAATTAATTCTCAAACTTCGTCTAATTCCAATAATTAAATCTTTTAATAATTTAATTAACTAATTAATTAAATTTGGGGCGTTACAGCATACCATAAATAAACTTTCGGTTTGCACCCAACCTGAATTGCATAGTATAGGATGCTAATCAAAAATTTATTTCCAATTTCTGATAAAAATGGAATTTCACATAATACACAAGACCATGAGATAGGTTAAAATATCCTCGCTATATTATGTCAATATTACACGTAGATATGAGTATGGTAAGGAAGCATTGGCAATGGCACCTCTAGCTAGTTTAATTGTAAAAGGCAAAACATTTATGCAGCAAAAGATTCCTCTGAATCCCAATGCTCTATCTTGTGCAGTGGGCCTTCATCTTACACATGAAAAGGAAAGGATTAAACAATTAGTTTCCATCAGCGTGTGTATTTGTAGAGTATGTGTTTGATTTTGGGTTTGAAAATCACATTTCAATGAAATAAACGTGAAAACAATAAAATGATTATTTGGAGTAAGTAAGTTTGATGGGCGTCCAACTCATACTTAGAATTCAATCTCAACTCATATGTAAAAATATGATATTTCTTAAGGAATTTCTTAATACATCTTTAGAGATTTTTAAGGATTTTTGCCTAAATTCTCGTAATATTCTTTAATTTGAATTTACATATTTGAACTTGTTACATTTTAAATTTATGTCGAATAGATCCAAAGATGTATATTCGAAGTCACTAAATAGTAATTTTTAGACACACATATATAAAATAACTCTTTTTTCTTTTATAAATAAAAGTTATGTCGGATAAGCATAACGGCAAGTATACATGTTAGATATTTAAAAATGAATGGTGGATATTAAAATATATTTTTAAAATTTAATTAATAATTTCTCTTTCTTCTTAATAACACATGATTTTGTGAAAATCATAATTTAATCTCAATTATTCATTTTTAAATCTGATGGTTCATATTCATTATCACATTCTCATATATATATATATATATATATATAAACGGAAAATAAACTGTGTCGTTATTCCTTTTTAGATCGCAAAATTTATGTTTTTAAATATTACATCCATATAGATCTAAGAGATACAACACTGATATTCAAAAGTATCAAAGTAAAATGGTATAAAAACATATTAATTTTTAGAACACGTTTTCTCATGTTTGATCACTTTACTAGAAGCAGGTTTGAGAACTCTTAGATTATAAATTTAAATATAACTAACAAAATATTCGTGTGTCGATACGAGTAAATTTATTTAATATATATATATATATATATATATATATATATATATATATATATATATATATATATATATATAAATTTGAAATAAATTATTTATTTATAAAATAAGAATGATAATATAAATTCAGTTGCGTTAAATAAGAAAAATTTTATTAATAAGAAAGTACGAAAACAAGAAACACAAAAAATAAATCTTATTCATTCATTACTACTACTATTCTTATTAAAAAGGAAATAAATTATCCTAAAAAAAAGTGACAAGAACAGATTCTTATTTTTCTTATCAAATGATTCTTAAGTATATTACATTATTTATTACATAATTATACAAAAAGAAGAGAAAACACTGGGAAAATGGAGAAAGGAATAAAAGAGACAATTTAACCATTTGAAAATAAAATTTTTATGTCTCAAATAAACATAATTGTTAATTAAAATAAAATAGAAATTTTACTCTTAATGGTCCGTGAAAAAAATATAAATTTTGATACTTTAAAATAAGAATTTTGTGTATTAAATAAAGACAATTATTAATTAAAATAAAGTACGTTTTTTTTATAGTGGTCTGTGAGAAAAAGAAAAATTTGAAAATAAGAATTTGTCCCAGACCATAACAAATAAAGATTCTAACTCTAAAGATCCTGATACATTTTTTTAACAAAGATTTTATTATTTTGCCAATGTGCCAATCCATGTGACTTTTGTTTTTGAATTATTTTTTAATTCCAAGTGACATTTTTATTAATTCTGATTTATTTAATTTTTTTAAACATTATTTTTTTTACTTTTTTATAATAATTTTTTTACGTTTTATTAAATTATTTTTATTATTTATTTTTTTTTATGTTTTTTAAATTTCATTAATTTTTTTACGCTGAATTATTTTTATTTTTTAATGAATTTTTTAATTGTTTTATTTTATGAAATTATTTTTATTAAATTAATATTTTTTAGAAATTATTTTTTTAATTATCAAAATATTCATTTGGTCTTAATCCAATTTAAGTCTCAATAGAAGCCCACTTATTCTTACTCTATTTTCAATTCATTAGTCCATATGATTGATAGATTTATGAACATAAATGTTGTGGTTGAAAAAACTGATGTGGGACTATAAAATCAACTTTCTTCCTTGTTCTAATCCTTTTTTCTGATATAACTTCTCTTCCCTCAAATTCTTCCACACTGCTGCATTTTATCACTTTAACAAATTTTGCTAACTCAAATGCCATCAACTCATCCCAAGGTACATCCCACATAATTTTTCACACTACTGCATTTTATCACTCTTAACAAATTCAAACATTCCAAAGTGTGTTACCATTTGAAGAAAGGGATAGGGTTGGGTGTAATTGTTCGCAGAGCTGCAATGGTTGCATCAATAGCAATAAAACATGCTTATGCTAGAAAAGAACATATTGGCACTATGAAAACGAGTGTGAAAAGGTTGAAATGAAAGAGCTAAGATTAAGAATTAAAAATAAAGAATCCAAAAGCAGATGCACAAGAGATAATAATGTAGCTGTGTGCGATCATTACTATATAATAACTCATCACTATATAATAATTCATTAATAAGAAATATGAATGCATGCAAGACTTTTGAAACTAAACACATGTACGATGCATCTGAACATGTTGTAAGCCACCATATAAACTGACACAATCTTTAACAAGGACAGGTTCTTCAGATCATCCTACACTTATATGCAAGAACAAGAACATCAATATCTGGCCTTTGCCCTTTCCAGTGATGCAGAGCTAGGTTCAATCCTTTTCAGTTATACTCATTTGCAGAGCTATATAAAGAATAAGACTCCATACAAAGAGTTTTGCACATTATTACGAATTGGATTTGTGGAGCTAATGAAGATTACGGGAGATGAAAGTTGGTGCAGAACACGGATAAAGGATGAATGTTGTTTAAATAAATAAATAAATAATTAATAAAAATGTCACTTAGATTTAGAAAATAATTAAAAAAGAAAAAGAAAAGCCACTTTGGAGCTGGAATCTTTATATATTAAGGAAAAATCAAAACACGCTCATATGACAGAGGGTAGAAGGCTATTAACCCTAATAATTTTTATTGTTTGACATACAAAACTCTTATTTTCAAATATCATAAAATATCTATTTTTATGAAATTATATATGATATGGAATGTTAGTTGTGTGTATAATTATGGTGTATTGTTCATTTTCAAAATAAACTATTAATTTTATTAAAATTTAAAAATAGTTTAATTAAAAAAACAAAATATTATATATATATATATATATATATATATATATATATATATATATATATATATATATATATATATATATATATATATACGTCACTGGATTAATATTTTTTTAAATCAACCGTTGGATTGAAACACATCATATAGATCATACCTATAAAGTTTGAGATTAATCTATAATGATTTACTATGTCATTGAACTACATCAAAATTAACGTTATATGAAAGTCCATTTTAATGTTAATTTTTAGATATCTTGATCGTATAGTAAAACTTTATAGATTAATCTCAAACTTTATAGGTATGATCTATACGATGATATGTTTCAATCCAACGGTTGATTTTAAAAAATATTAATCCGAAGTGACGTTTTTGAGCGAGTGTAAGTCATGGTGTAACTCTTCGGGTGTAATCACTAAGTATTACACTCATTTATAACCTTTGATTTATTTAAAATCTAAGGGCTATTAAAAAAGAAGCATGGTAAAATATTTCCTTTTTTCACAAGACCAATCATTCCATATATATATTTATCTAATCAATGTCATACATTTTACAAAAATATATTCTCTCACATGGATAATAAATTCCATATGCATTTACTGGTAATGTCAAATTAAGAAAAAAATAAATAACACGTGAATCTACAATGGAAAAATAATTTTTTTAAAAAATTAGTACTATTTATATTTAAAATAATATTCACTATTAAAAATTTGATCAGTGAGTAGTACTATTTATATTTACTATTAAAAATTTACAATAAAATTGATACTATTTGAATAGAATATAATTTAAATGAATAGAATATAATTTAAAAATTTACTATAAAATTTATAATATTTAATTTTTTTATATAAAAAAGTTATAATTTATAAAAAATAAGTAAAAAATATAAAATAAAATAAAATTTATTTTTAATTAGGAAGAAACTATTCCTTATTAAAATTCATAAACCATTATTATCATAATATTATGGTAGTACTATTATGACTCTTGAATATTAATTCAAATAAAATATATTTAAAAATACTTATAAAATGAATGATGAGAAATTTAAAATAAAATTAAAATAAACAATGAGAAATTTAATTTAAATAAAATTAAAGAAAACAATTTTTATTTTGTAAGTATTTGTATAAAATAAAATTAAAGAAAACATTTTTCATTTTGTAAGTATTTTTATAGTAAATTAAATTTTATTATACTATTTTTATACTATTTTTAAATAGTATAAATTTTATAATAAAATTTTAAATTATATTCTATTCATTTAAATTATATTCTATTCAAATAGTATCAATTTTATTGTAAATTTTTAATAGTAAATATAAATATTACTATTCACTGATCAAATTTTTAATAGTGAATATTATTTTAAATATAAATAGTACTAATTAAAAAATATATATTCTTTCCATTGTAGATTCACGTGTTATTTATTTATTTGTTTAATTTGACATTACCTGTAAATGTATATGAAATTTATTATCCATGTGAGAGAATATATTTTTGTAAAATGTATGACATTGATTAGATATATATATATATATATATATATATATATATATATATATATATATATATATATATATATATATATATATATATATATGGAATGATTGGTCTTGTGAAAAATGAAATATTTTACCATGCTTCTTTTAATAGCCCTTAGATTTTAAATAAATCAAAGGTTATAAATGAGTGTAATACTTAGTGTAACTAATTGGTGTAATTTGATCCCTCATATATATATATATATATATATATATATATATATATATATATATATATATATATATATATATATATATATATATATATATATATATATATATATATATATATATATATATATATATATATATATATATATATATATATATATATATATATATATATATATATATATATATATATATATATATATATATAATAGAAGATTACACCATGAGTTACACTGCGGATTAATATTTTAAAATCAACGTTGGATTGAAACATACCATCATATAGATCATAACTATAAAGTTTGAGACTAATCTATAATGATTTACTATGTTAATGAACTACATCAAAATTAACGTTATATGAAAGTTCATTTTGACGTTAATTTTTAGATATCTTGATCGTATAGTAAATCATTATAGATTAGTCTCAAACTTTATAGGTATGATCTATATGATGGTATGTTTCAATCCAACGGTTGATTTTAAAAATATTAATCCAACAGCGAGTGTAACTCATGGTGTAAGTCTTCGATGTAATTGATCCTCCTCATATATATATATATATATATATATATATATAAATCCATCGAGGGATCAAATTACACCTGAAGACTTACACCATGAGTTACACTCGCTCAAAAACGTTACTTCGGATTAATATTTTTTAAAATTGACCGTTGGATTGAAATATAATATCATATAGATCATTCCTATAAAGTTTGAGACTAATCTATAATGATTTATTATGTTAATGAACTACATCAAAATTAACGTTATATGAAAGTTCATTTTGACGTTAATTTTTGGATATCTTGATCGTATAGTAAATCATTATAGATTAGTCTCAAACTTTATAGGTATGATCTATATGGTATTATGTTTCAATCCAACGGTCAATTTTAAAAAATATTAATCCGAAATAACGTTTTTGAACGAGTGTAACTCATGGTGTAAGTTTTCGGGTGTAATTTGATCACTCCTCAATCAATATATATATTAAATAAGATAAATTGTATATTTGAAAAGAAAATAAATTTGTGATATTTGTGAGAAGGAAAGAGACAAAATTGAATTTGAATTTATTATGTTATATGTTAGAATGAGATTGAAGGAGATATTAGAATATTTTAGACATTTCACATTTACTTGTTAGTCATTTTTCATGTGTAAAATTTTAAAAGACGAAAGTATTTTAAGACAATTTTTTTTACTATTTTAAATTATTTGATTGTAAAAAAAGTTAAATTGTTATTTTATAATGCCAAATAATTTAAAACCAGAGAAAATGAGATGCCTAAATTAAAGGAAATGAGTGGAATATAACAGTCTAAATTCAAATTTGGAATTTATTACTTTCACATTTTAAAAACGTGAATTTAAATAGACCATTTGACCAATTTTTATTTTACTTTAATGTAAAGTACGTATTACAAGAAATTAAATAAATGCACTCATTTTAAAACGCTATATTTAGCTAAAAAGGTGTTTAATTTTGTGAAATGGGCTGTAATTGAATGTTTTTACCAAGTAATTTGAGTGGAATGGGTTCTTTAAATGCATGAAAATTGTGTTAATGTCTTTCTTCACAGATGATTTTAGGAATGTGGAGGAGGTGGAGTGGGGAATACATTTCAATTTCTGCGGGCCCTTACAGATTTCCACACTTTCTGTAAATTTTTATAAACATAAATTTTTATTTATTAATTTTAATTAATTTAATAGAAAAAATTCAAAAGACTAACAATAAATTACTAAACTAGTTTTAACAATATTTAATCATGAGATTCATGAATGAAAAAATTTAAAATTTAAAAAAAATTAAAATAGTCATTTAAATATTTCTTTTACTAACAAATTATTTGAAATGATAAATAAACCTACATAAAAATATTAAATTATATATTAATTAATTAAAGATATTATAGAATTCTAATGCCGGACGGAGACTCCACGGGGCAAAAATTCTCCATCTTTGAATTCCAAATAAAAAATTTCTGCAGAAATCCATGCTAACAGGTACAAATTGACATCCCTAGATAATTTTGAACTTTTATAAAGAAAACTAGCAAAATACATGTAAATTTATTTTAAATGATATAAATTTTATTTAAATATACATATAAAGTTAAAATAAATTATTTGATTATAACATGAATATTGATAATATAAACTCAATTGTATTAAATAATCATACAAAATTGAGAGAAAAAAAAATACTTGTGAAATAGAGAAAGGAAAAAAAATTAAAAATTGACATTTGAAAACAATCATTTTGTTTTTCAAATAAAAACAATTGTTAATTAAAATATAATATGTATTTTTTTATAGTGGTCCAAAAAAAAGTTTGACATTTAAAAATAATAATTTTGTGTCTCAAACAAATATAATTTTTAATTAAAATAAAGAAGCTACTTTATTGCTAATAACCTATGAGAAAAAGAGAAATTTTAATATTTAAAAATTAAAAAAAATTGTATTTTAAATAAAAACAATTGTTAATTAAAATAAAATAGATATTTTGCTAATAATAACTCATGAAAAAAAGAGAAATTATAACATTTGAAAATAAAAATTTTGTGTCTTAAATATAGAAAATTGCTGAGTAAAATAAAATAGTTACTTGTATGATAGATATTTTTGAAATTGAAAATTAGTTGTGTGTATAGCTATTGAAAATGATTTAATTTTATTAAAATTTTAAATTAGATTAATTATTATTTTAATAATTATAAATATTATAAATAGATAGAATTTATTAAATTTATTGACAAAGACAAAATTAAATATCAATATTATATACATATATAAACCAATAAATATTTAATATGATAATCATATACCATACTTATGAAGAGAGTAAAAAATTAAGAAGAAATATGAAAATAGAAAATATAAATATTATATTATTTTAAAAGTAAGAGCTAAAAATATATTTCAACATAATTAATATTAATGTGAACCATCACAATTTTTAAATTTATTTAAAAATAAAAAATTATATCATAAAATTTAATATGATACAAAGTTGATCAAAGATATTTTAATTTTTTTTTGATATTTTACAATGGAAATAAAATAATTATTCAAAAAGGTGAAACAACTAAGTTAAAAATAATAAATAAATGAAAGTGTAAACAAAATAAGTGAGGTGTTATGTTAATAAAGGTGTTATGTCAGCATATGATAATCTTATAGTGGTATCAATTATATAATTATTATTAGAAAATACACGCAAACTACCATTTTTACTCTTCACTTAAAAAATATTTGCACTACTTTAAAGTTAAAATAATAAATACATAATCTTCTAAATTAAATAGTATAAATATTTTAAAGCGGAAATAATAAAATATTTCATATTTATTCTTTTAACCTTTAAGTAGTGCAAATATTTTTTAAGTGAAAAGTAAAAAAATAGCGTGCTTGCATTTTTTAATTATAAATATATAATCTATATTTTTTCTGTAATTATTTATGAGTGAATTTTATTTTTTAAATTTATTAAATAATTAATATATTTAATCTATATATTATCCGATCAATTAATTATCTAATAAATTAAAAAAAAAAATATTTATAAATCGCTACGGAAAAAATAGTTCTTTAACACTATTTTTTATTGGTCCGTTTAAAATAAGAGTTTGAATCCCTTATCTTAATTTGCATATACATGTAGATTTTCTGATCCAACCTAATCAATTCTAGTAAAGTATTTCACTTTAAAATAAAATAGAAATAAAAATAAATCAAATTATTGTTAGAACAATTACTAGTATAAAATATTAAAGGGAAATAAAAATAATAGTTTAGTTAATGTTGGCTACCTCTATCACAATAGAGTAATTATAAATTTTTTATTTAATAATGATAATTAATTAAGGTTATAATTTTTTACAAACAAAATATATAATACTTCGATTCAGTTTACAATAATATTTTTAGATAGTATCATGGAGGATACTGTCATTGCATCTCAACCTCATATCCACAAAAAAAAAATTGCGCATATTTTATCCTTTTAGTCTTAATCTAATCGGTACTCAACAATCTCTTCGTCGAATATAAAATCTCTATGAAGATTTTCAACATGATGATCATTTTTTGAAATTTCGGGAGGCATACCTCCTATTTAACACTGAGAAATCTGTAATAAGTTCAAGCAATATTTGAACTTGTCACTAATGACTGACTTGATGAACATATCAGTTGCATGATAGATTTAACTAAATATTTAATATGAGCGGTGTACCTTGTAATCATCTAAAGATTGTTGATGTACCTTTTAGGATTATAGAGACTGTGGTTGGAGAGTATGAGAGGATTACTAACCTCATTACTGTTTAGGGTTTCAGACTGAGTTAATTATTTAATGGGGCAACACTTAAATAGCTAAACGGCTGAGGGCATGAACCTCTCATTATACTTAACTAAATGGTTCAATCCATCATGGTCCATTCAGAGACAATAGCCAAATTAAATAAATCATCAATAAGTGCTTAATAACAATAGACCTTAATTTATATTAATAATAATTAACAATAATTGATTATTGTTAATCCAAAATTGATTAATTAAATAATTAATCCAACACTCTCCCGCTTAGATGACAATAATCAATTATTAAAATTATATATAATTTTAATACTATAATTTTAATTATGGTCAAAACACTTGTTCACAAAATAAAAATAAAATTCAACATTGCAGAAATGAATCCGATAGGAAAAACATTTCATACAAGCCAAAGAATTACATTTTATATTAAAAAGATGAATTTAGAGAAATATATTTCATATGAGAAAAATATGTTATAAGTCTTATGCTATTGATAAACCCCACTAACCCAAAATATCATAAGACTTACTCATGTGTATAAGTCTGTGGTCAGTGATTTACTAATGAGTTTTCACACTCAAGGTCATATCTTATCCACGTAGGTCTAAGAATAGTAATTACATATAGGCATTACCCTATTACAAGAGTAATTACATTTAATCATAAGTATCTTCATAACACAATATCATACTCGATAGGAGTATTGATATTTACTTATACTTTCTTATGATGACCTGACTAAAGTGGACTATTAAAGATAATATAACACGATATTATTGCATGCCAAATAATTATTGTGTCTTTTCAATAACGACCTAAACATCAAATTCTGATGCATCCTGAGATTAAAAGAATAATATATATCTTAGTATAATATAATAAGTCTTCTTAGAATATGTCATACTTATAGTACACGCATGGGCAAATCTACTTATAGGCGGGGTGTGGCTATAGCCACACCATATTTTTTAAAGCGTGTGCATGTGTGTGTGTGTGCATACGTGAGTTTTGCTAACGTAGACCCACTTGTTTTTATGAAGGTCTATTTTAGCAACATGCACCTTAGGGTGCATTTAACTATTTTTTAGTTAAAGCTTGCTAAAACACACCGTCATAAAAATAAGTGGGTGTATTATAGCAAAACCCACAGGAGCTTGCTATAACACACCCACTTATTTTTATGAAGGTGTGTTTTAGCAACATGCACCTTAAGGTGCATTTAGCTATATTTTAGTTAATGCTTTCTAAAATAGGCCTTCATAAAAATAAATGGGTCTACGTTAGAAAACCCATATATATATATATATATATATATATATATATATATATATATATATATATATATATATATATATATATATATATATATATATATATATCAAATTACACCCGAAGAGTTACACCATGAGTTACACTCTTTGAAAAATGTCACTTCGGATTTATATTTTTTAAAATCAATTGTTGGATTGAAACATACCATCATATAGATCACACCTATAAAATTTGAGATTAATCTATAATGATTTACTATGTCATTGAACTACATCAAAATTAACGTCATATGAAAGTCCATGTTAATCTTTGGATATCTTGATCGTATAGTAAATCATTATAGATTAATCTCAAACTTTATAGGTATGATCTATATGATTATATGTTTCAATCCAATGGTTGATTTTAAACACCTTTAATCTGAAGTGATATTTTTGAGCGAGTGTAACTCATGGTGTAACTCTTCGGGTGTAATTTGATCTCTCCTCTATATACATATATGGGTGATTGAAAATCAAAGGTCCCTAGAAATGCTATTCTTATGAGTGTTTTTTCGAGTCCGGCTTTTGGATGACTTTCTTTCTTTGGCCTTCTCACGTCTATGGAAATCTAAGGTCCTTAGTAGAATTCATCTTTTTGGTTGGAGATTAATTTGGAACAGGCTTCCGGCGAAAGTGGAGTTGTTAAAGCATGGTGTTTTAGTCGGATCCAACTTGTTGACTCCTTCTTTGTGTTTAGGGGTTGAAGAGGATTTGTACCACATTTTCTTTGGTTGTATTATTTCTATGTTGTGGTGGAGAAAGTTACTACCTTGGCTTCGGTTCGTTGATGATTCTTCAAACGAATCGATTTTGAAACGACTCTTTTGGTTGGATAATTTTTGTAAATCGGTTTTTGAGCTAGATTTGGATTGTTTTTTTTTGTTTGATCTTTTGTTGGATCATTTGGAAATGTCTGAACGATATTCTTTTTGATGGGCTTATCTTGTCTACTTTTGATGGGATTGGATTGATTAAGTTGATTTTCTGGGAATGATTTATTGTTTTTTTAAAGGGTGGTTGTAATGTATCGTGGGCGGATTGGTGTGTCGATCTGAGACCTTTCTTTAGATAAGGTGTTTTGATTTTTGGTGGTGTTTTGGGTGGGAGTTTTGTTCCCATCCATTTCTTTTGTTGTATCCTTGGGTTAAACACCCCTAGTGCTTCTGATTTATATCATTTGCTTATAAATTTTTTTTAAATATAATTTAGTTCGTAATTTCTTTTATATTTAGCCACACCAATATATAATGTCTGGATCCGTCTCTGAGTGTACTCAAGAATATATGACAATATGCGAATAATAATCTAAAATGGTTTTAGATTATATGATTGTGTACACCTGCACTCCCACTGATCCAACATGTATAAAGATTTTTCAGAGCCCACTAGTATTATATACTCTGATTATACAATGAGATACTAATTATATTTTTATTGCAAAATAATATAGAGAAGTGGTTGTTTAATATATCGTCAATAGAGTTTTATAAACTCAACCACATATTTTGCACATAAATAAAATATATCATTATTGATATAATTTCACATGAAAGAATATGACGATCATATAAAAGAGGTTTACCATCATTTGAGTGAGATCAAATCCCTATAATTTTAAATATAGGATTATATACAACATCTTAATAACTCACTCAAATCTCAATACTACAATTATAATCACACACATTTGCGAAACATATTCTGTTATACGCAACGGAAAAATATGAGACTTAATTTTAACTATTATCGAGGATATAACATAAATATTCATAAACTTTTATTACTTAAATAAGACTATAATATCCTCAATATAAGTCTCCATAAAATAATATTATGTTAAATAAATAATATTAGTTTCTCAGTTCTAATATAATTGACATGTTAAATTCTCTAACTTGATAGATAATAATGTTTGAATTATTAACTCAAAAGTTTTAAAAAATATTTTAAACATGTATTCAACTATTTTATCTATCACACAATTATCATGTAAAGCATGTCACACCGATAGGGTATCTGCATCACTTACATAATACAAAGAGAATTGAAATTCATTTTAAAAAATAGTGAAAATAAATGATTGAATTTCATAAAGTATTACATGTCTTTGAAACAATTTCTTATTTATCAAATAATATTTTCAACACTATTAATTAAGAAATATAACAATGTACAAATATTATGTCACAAAATTTTTAATACTGATAAGGTATTCGAACTATAATTTACATAATCACAAATCACAATTACATTGAACAACATAAATTATATTAATAATAATATACCGATAGGGTATAACTACTATCAATAAAATATTTACAATAACTCAAATAATTTAAATATTTTACTAAACAAAATTTGTATAATTGTACCCACAATAGATGAGTTACAATCATACGAATTAAAAATATTTATATTTTATATAAAATAAAAAATTTTGTATAATTGTATCTATGTGAGATTACAATTTTACAAATTAATAGCGATTAAGATTTCTAATATACTCATAAAGTTATATTTTTATTCATTTATTTGAGTATATAACAAGAAATCAATTTATGATGATAAATAAGGAGTTTTAATTCATAATATTTTGGGAAATTAATAATTTTATATAAATTCACTTTTATATTTTTCAAAAGGAGTTGATAATATTAGAAATAATTTCTCTTTATATGCAATTATATAATATAAGTCAAAAAAATTTAAATTAAATAAATTATACTAACCTCGTACGATAAGACATGCATCCGCGCTCTTGATCCACTCAATTTTAATGACTTTAGGGTATCATAATATCATCTCAAATAATTCATAAGTCAAATAGCAAACTATTATAACAATTAAAATATTCTTATATGACAAATTGTAAGGATAATATACTTTTCAATTGTCTTCAAAATTACTCAAAATGACAAGGCAATGTATAATTTAATGATAATTTTAAATTCAAAAATATAGAATATTTGGTATCTAAATTAAAAAATTGAATTTAAAATAAATTTAAAATATAATACTTTATTAAAATAATTAAGAATAGTGTTAATCAAAAGAAATTCTATATATTGAAAATATATTATGTAAAATAGTGCACAATTCTTAATTTTTAAGAATATAATATTAAAACAATTAAACATTGTTGTATTGATTATATAAAAGATATTATACTCATAAATGAAAATATAATTTCATTTCATAAATAAAATAAATTATGAAATAAATTTATAGAATCAAAACAAGTCATATTATTAGGAAATTTTCATTTTATTATAATAAATCAACCCAAAATATTAGCATATAAGCCTTAAAAATTAAAATATATGGTAGTAGCATTTGCAACGTGTCTAAATAAGAATAAATTTATATGTCAATATGATATTAAAACTGAAACACTCCCATAAGTTGCTATATTTTTGGAACTCGTAACATATAGAAATGTTATGCCAAAACAATCAAATATTTAAGACTAATTATTTGGCTAATTTAAGACTAATTATTTGGCTAAAATATTAAAATTTTACACCTATTTCACCACCCATATCACGCTCCCAATCAATAAATGGTATAGATTTAGATGATTTCATCTTCCTTACTCAAATTCTTGAAATCAACCAATTTATTCTCTCTCCACATACAACATAATGCAATTGTTATCACATGTTTATATGATAGCCATATTTCAAGAATCATTAACATTTATAAAAAAAATTAATATAAAAAAAATAGAATAAGCGATTGTCATTGGATCCAATAAAATTACAAGCCATCTATAATGTTTGCAAATTGATTTAACTTTCCTATGACATAATATATATAATTGTTGAGAATTTTTTAATCCATTCTATGGGATGAAATTAAATTCAATGTATTTTTGAAAATGCCCCTCTAAAATTGAAAATATATTTTCAGTGTGCACTATTTCTAAAATGTTTGAGTTAAAATCGGATGTATAGTTCTGGTTCCATACCAGATGTATACTTCCGGTTCTGGGCATGACAGTTAGCAGAAAATTTTAACAAAAGCAATAATTAAAAAAGTTATACGAATTATAAATTTAACAAATTATATAATTTATAAATCGAATAAAAGACAAAAAATGTTATCAAAAATACAAATTTGATACAATACAAAATCAAAAAACTAAAATAAAAAAACAAGTAGATGATCAACCTAAACTACTAGGTATGACGAATGATGAGCTGACCTATCACCCTCGAGGCGTCCCTCTGTTGTCTCCTGTATAACAGGGCACCCTGAGTCTCTGCCATGATGGCCTCCAAAACTCCTCTAACATCGGAAATAGCACTCTGTCAATGCCATCCATAACAAGCTCTGTGATACGGAGACACCTAGGCAGCATGTCATGAGCATGATCCCTCCTCGCCTGCTCCTCCTCCAGGATCTCCTGATGAACTGACCTGGGTGGATTCTCTAGAACATCCTCTACCATGTATGGATGAGACACCTTTAAGAACCATATCATGTAACCGTACACGTAACTCCAATTGTATGGAACCACGACACTCCTGACCTCATCAAGTACAAGATGATTCTCAAAATCATCAAACATCTCATCCATCTCCCTCATCTTCATTGTTAGAGGAGCACATACACCAGGATCCCGAGGAATAGTATGGGTAAACTTGAATTGACGCATCACCCACTCGGGTATAAACGGAAAAAAATTTCGATTCTCGCAGGCCAACCAACCTGTAAATAGCGAAACTGCATCAAACGGTATCGTCTCACGGTGGTCGACGTAGGCGCTAAAGTGAATGTGCTCATGCACTATTTGGTCCAGGTAAACTTGGAATAACAGTGTCACCTGGTTCCCTCTGAGCGGCTCGTATGCACAAGAACGCGACATATCCTCAATATAACCCTCAGCAAATGACCATCCATAAATGTGGGAGAAGTGTTGTAGGATCCATCCCTAAAATAACAAAATTAAAATAGTTAGTTTCAGAATCAGAATAATTAAAAAAGACCGCTAAGAGAAATAATTTATACTGTCATGAGTGACATGCTGTCGGTCATCTGCCTCGTATTTCACTTAATCCCCTCATCTAACTTGGTATACAAATAAACCAAGCATACATCCCCATGCCCCCTCCAAAGACCCGGGGTGCAGCCGTTGCCTCTGTTGCCGTTAGTGCCTCCGGTATCTCTGGTGCCACTGTTACCTCGGGTGCTGGGGGTGTAGCAACGAGTCTCATCTCAGATGGCCCCGTCTGTGAAGCAGATGAGGATCCCGTCTCAAAAATCCGCGGTGGTGAGGATGTGCGTCCGCGGTAGGACGAAGGTGGCGAAGGATAGACTGGAGAATCCCGTCTATTACAGGAGGAAGATGTAGAAGGTGTAGAATCAGAACCAGAAGAATGTGCATTCGGCATAGCCTATCCGGATATCAAAAGAGCATGTGTTACCTGACTCCTCTCTCTCTGCACAGAAGCATGTTGTGCAACCCGACCATGCCTCAAACGCGATAGTATCTCAGCTATATCTCCTATAGAAGTAAGAACGAAATGTTAGCATATGACTTAAAGTGGTAAAAAGACCCATAAAATGCAGAAAGAAACCGGAAGCATAGTTCTGGCTTTGTTCTTCCCCAAAACCGAAAAATAAACCTATGATTTCTTCTATGAAAACAAAGCTACGTAGCAGTCATCCCCAAAACTCCAAATGTGTCAGTAAACATGCATTGATCGTCAAATAAAATTTACAAATAGAATTCTAATGACTTTTGATGATATAAACTACATAGTTATTTTAGATATGTGTGTATGAAAATTTCATTAGTCTTGATTACTAGTTTGTCCTTTAGTTTACTTCTAACCAAATCCTTTAGATCCCAACTATTTTCTTATTATGTACCAATAAGTTTCATTAGCCTTTCTTCTCATGCTCAGAGAATTTGGGGCATTACACAAAAACTGTCAATCATAAAGATAATTATTTTATGCACTCAATTATATTAAATTATGATTTATGTTATTTTAGACTTTAATATCCACTTGAATGATATATTCAGTTACAAGACATCCAAGAATTTATAGTGACAATTTATTTTTTTATTTTTGTCTAACAGAAAGACAAATAGAGTGACTCTACCAAAGTATATATATATATATATATATATATATATATATATATATATATATATATATATATATATATATATATATATATATATATTAATTATAAAAAAATTATAAATATATTAGAACACGTGAGCTATCATCACTTCAAATTTAATTGTATTTTATAAAAGACATTAAAGGATAAAACAAACATATACATCAAAAATACATATATGTAAATTCAATTATAATATTACTAGTTATCACATAGAATTTTATATTAAAAAAATAAAATGGTGTGCCTTGAGAATTGACACAATTAGTGCAACACCATAACAACAGTCAAATAGTTGTAACTCTATATCAGGATAAGATAACTCCAAATCATATCATAACGTTCATTTCTTTTATTTTTTGTGTGGTTATTTTCTACTAAATTTTTGAGATTGCTGTAGAATTTTGACTACCAAAATAAAGCGGTCATCTCATCTTATGATAAGAACTATTGAATCTGCAAAATAGTAAATCATTATATAAATCTCAGGCGTGTAAGTATATTGTCCTTAAGAATTTATTCTTCTCACAAGCGCAAACTTTTTAAAATTCAACAAAGTCTTCTCAGATTCTCAATAAGAATTCGGATATCAAAACAACAAATAAAAACCTTGGACGAAAGATGTGACAAAAAAAACTAAAAAAAAAGAATGGGAAGACAAAAGATTTTTTTATGTTGTTTTTTAATCTATCATCCTTTTATAAAAGTAAAGGAATTGTTATAAACGAGAGAAATAGGGAAAATGAGTGTGGAATTTGACTAAGTCAAATCAAAATGATACATTATAATTAGTTAACCAAGTCTAATAGTTACAAATCAAAAATAAAATAAATAACAATTTTATTTAAAAATACATTTTTTATATTTTTTATTTTAAAAATTAAGACAATTTATTTAGAACTTTTAAAATATAATAAAAATTTGCAACACAAACTAGGTATACATGAGACAATAAATAGTTTTATTTCACTTTGAAGAATATCACAAATAAGATCATTTAGTTTGATAGTATTTAGTTTATATATTGTTGTCTATTTATGAAGTACCCTTTATTTTATTTTTTATTGACGATGATTCATTGGGAGATTCTAATGACATTGATGTTACACTTGATATCCCATGTGACTAGCTTATTACAACAAATAACAATCCTCGTGCTATAATAGTTAAAAGCACAGTTACTTATATTTATATAATGTTTTCTGTGAAATATTTTTTTCAAAGCAGAGTTATATTGGCTCCGAAAAATTTCAATGTTGATATGATTAATAATTATGTGTTCGATTTATTTCAGGCGGAAAAAATTGAGTCATGATAGTCTGTACTTATCCAATTCAGAGGTTAATGTAATTGATGATATTCAGACGTTTGACTTTTATCCTCTATTAATATTTTTGAATCCTATAAATAGAGGTGTTGTATAGTATAGACATGTTATTCTCACAATTTATACATAGTTTCTTTATGCACAAAGCACCTCAAACTCACACAAGCTTTCACATCCGAAGTATGTATTGTTGGGGAAGATTTAAGAGCATTGATATATAGTGTAGGATTAGAAATATTTGTGAGAAACACACCACTTTGTCCCTAAAATCTTAAGGTGATAGGGGAGTGAATTCTCCCACTTATATGCCCTTAAGTCACCACATTATCTTTCAATGTGGGACTATTTTCCCCACTACTCACACTTTACTTGTATTCCAACACTCCTCCTCAAGTGTGAGTCCACAATGCTCTCCCTCAAACTTGCATGTGAGACGCTACCCACGACCATGAACAAGTTTGAGCCAACCAGACTCTGATACCAATTTGTTGGGGAATATTTAGGAGCATTGATATATAGTGTGGGATTGAGAATATTTGTGAGAAACACACCACTTTGTCCCTAAAACCTTAAGGTGATAGGGGAGTGGGTTCTCCCACTTATATGCCCTTAAGTCACCACATCATCTTTCAATGTGAGACTATTTCTCTCACTACTCACACTTGACTTATACTCCAACACTCCCCCTCAAGTGTGAATCCACAATGCTCCCCCTCAAACTTGCATGCAGGACGCTACCCACGACCATGAACAAATTTGAGCCAACTAGACTCTGATACCAATTTGTTGGTGCACAAGAATCAAAGATGATTGGAATAATGGAGAATAATGAGAGTGACGACTACCACAAGAGTGAAAGAAAATAAGGATTGTTGTTATAAATGAAATCTATTACTAGTCTATTTATACAAGGGAAAAAATTGCCACATAGGCCCTAATAGAGTAAACTTAGTGAACAAGATAAAAGGTACACAAATAGTAAATATTAAAAGAAAATAAGGATTGTTGTTATAAATGACATCTACTACTAGTCTATTTATACAAGGGAAAAATTGTCACATAGGCCCTAATAGAGTAAACTTAGTGAACAAGATAAAAGGTACACAAATAGTAAATACTAAAGTACCCTTAAAAACTAAACTTAACAGCTATGCTAAGGAAACTCAATCTCCCGAGCATCAGAACTTTTGAGCACAACCAAAAGTTCTGGACTCAACCTCAGAAGCTTTCTGCTTCTGACTAACAACAACTTCTAGCTAATCAACCTCAGAAGTTCTACTACTTCTGAACAACAACATCTTCTGAATAACAACATCAGAGCATCAGAACTTCTGATTAACAAAAACTTCTGAATATTGAATTACTCTTCAATACCATCCCTTAATTCATATTCAGTTAGCCAAAATATACAACACCAATTCCATCCCTCAAACGGATAAGGTTCAGTCTTGACATCCTTCATCAAAACTTCTGTAAGTTTCTTCTGGTTGCTACAATGTGAAACTTCCAATACTCCATTCAGAAATGCAGTTTTCTCCTTGAAAACCGATCTGGTGCGAATGGTTTTCTTCTCCCTTGGAAGCTCAGTTAACTTTCAAGTCTTGTTTCCTTCTAAAGCCTCAAGTTCTTTACTATGGCCTTCAACCACACTTTATTCTTGAGAACTCCACCAATTGCATCTTGTTCAGAATCTCCTTCTGATTCTGGAACCGTATCTCCTTCTAGACTTTCTTCAGAAGTTTTACTTCCATCAGAAGTTCCACCTTTATTAACTTCTGGACCTTGTCTAGAACCACCACCTTCAGAAGTTGGATCGCCTTCAGAAGCTCTTTCTTTAGAAGTTTCACCTTCAGAATCATAACCACTGCCAGAGGCTGGACTACCTTTAGAAGCTCCTCCTTCAGAAGGTCCACCTTTAGAGTCACGATTACCACCAAAAGCATGATTATCTCCAAAATCTTGTCCTCCTGAACCTATGTCTTTAGAGTTTTCCCATCCAGAAACATAATCGCCACCAGATTTTGGATCATCATCAAAATCTGGATCAAAATTAGATTCACTATCCGACTCATCTTTAGAGTCTCCAGAAGACTCTTCGTCTTCTGACTCTAACTCTTACTTAGAACTTTCAAGTTCTGACTCATCTTCAGAAGTTTCAAGTTCTGACTCTTCAGAAGTTTCAACTTCCGATTCTTCTTCAGAAGTTTCAACTTCTGACTCTTCAATGTCATTTTCTGACTCTGAATCATAAAGAAACACTCGTTCTGAATCAGAATATTCAGAGTCATCTTCATCCCCTTCAGAATCAGAAAATGACAACCTCACAGGTTCCTCGTCAGATTCATAAGCCATCAATAGCACAGGTTCATCATCTGAATCACCTATGGCTATTTTTGCTTCTTCTTTGTTTGACCAACAATCTCTAGTAAAGTGGCCAAACTGCTTACAACAGTAATATTGAACCATTCTCTTGTCATACTTCCCATTTCCCTTCTGATGTCTCTTTTCATCAGAATAGAAGACTTCTGACTTCTGAGACCTACCATGTTTTTTCAACTTCTGGTCCTTCTTAACAAAAGAAGCCTTCAGAGCCTGCACAACTTCCCTCTCAGAAGAGATGACCGCTTTATTTTCGATATTTATTTTGCGACGAGAATATTTATATTAATTGATATATCTGTTAATATATTTGGCGACGTTTCGATTCGGTCCAGTTTTTATTCTGTTCGGTTCAGTAATATATTATTCGGACCGATAGTTAATTCTCCGGAGTTATTTTAATTATTTGAGTTAATAATATTATTAGATATTATTAAGGTGTTAATTAATAATATAAGTTAGGGGTGTGAGGATTAATTGAAGAAAATTGGGTATACACCCTTGGTTGCTAGTAAGAACACATCATAAAACACTTTTCTTCATTTTCTTTCCATTCCAACACCAAAAGCCAAACTTAGAAACTTAGAGAGAAATAGAGGATTTTGGAAGAAGAAGAAGAAGAAGAGCAAGCTTGAGGGTTGGATTTGTGGAATCATCAAGAATCATCCAAGCACTTGAGGTAAGGGGTTTGATCTTCCATTTCATATAGTTAGGGTTTGGTGATATATTTTAGATTTGGGGAAAAATTGATAGGTTGATTCATGAGTTTTGGTTGAATGATTGATCAAATAACTTAGAAAGGTTGAGTTAGGAGTATGGATTGTTGGTGTTTTATTTCTAAGCTAGTAAGAATAATTTGCTAGAATGAAGGAAATAAGAAAAACTGTGAAACAATACACTGTCTGTATATTGAACCGTGGAGAAGAAGATGGATTGGAGGACTTGTAGCATGGGAGGCGCCCACCCCATCTTGTAGAGCGACCGTCCCCTAGACCTTCACCCCCCTGGGACGTGCGTCCCTTATGCATGGAAGAAGAAACAGATTTTTGTGGTTTTCTGTTTTTCTGTATGTTGTGTTTTCTGTTTTCTACATAATTTATTTTCTGCATAATTTTTCTTGTTAGTTTCTGTTTCCTTCAATTTCATTAATTCTATATACTACTAGTTGGTATTAATAAAATATAATTAGGACATAAGTTAGTCGATTAAATTTGGAACCCGATTATGTTCCGATTTCGGTAATTTCGGCGACGGAGCAAGTTGCTCCGAATTCAACGAAAATTGACGTGCTAGCTAAGTTCGACGTGTAGAACGTAGTGGTGAGGTTAGTTTTTCGAAATTACGAGTTTTTACGAAACGACCCGAAATAGGCCAAATTACGGTTAAATTGAATCGGATTGCGTTTTAGTCGATTTAAGACACGTATGGACAATCCGATTGCGATGTTGACGATTATGATTAATGCCGGTTATTAGGAATGGCTTTCGTGACGATTATTTGTGTTTGACTATTTTTCCGTATTTGGAATTTGGTGAATAAATTGATAATGATGTGGTGTGATTAAACATGATGTTTGCGACGGTGTATTTATTAACAAATACTTGATGACATGCGATGCGATGATATGTGTATCTTGATGTGGATGAATATGGCGACGTGGACTTTATGTCAATTTTGATGAGCGATGCGATGTTTTGTTGTGTTGTTTTATTGTCGAGTCACATACATTGCATTGGCGGCGAGGGCTTTTTGACGATGGGCTTTATGCCAAATGTTCCTAAGTATGGACAAAGCGACGGGTACCACATGCATAACATAGTCGTGTCTCATGGAGTCGGTTATGTTTATGATTGAGTTGTTTGGCGTTGGGTTTTAATTGATGGATTATGTGGAATTGCGATGATATATGATGCTTTGTTTGGTGATGATCTTTATGATGAACATGAAATGAATATGACGTGATAATTTCATGATAACTATGCGATGAATACAAATGATGAGTTTTGCGATGATTTGACTTTGATGAAATGCTTAATGCAAATATGATGTGATGATGTTTGTGACGATGGGCTTTTATGCCAAAAGCGACGATGGGCTTTAGCCAATTTGTGATAATTTTGTTTATGTTGTGTTGTTATATTTGATTGGCCTGAAAACTATGGCAACCAGGACGGCCTTGATGGCAACCATGATGGGAGTTATACTCCAAAGTTTTGTTGCTTATGTTATTAGCATTGTTTGATGTTGTTGTTTGATGTTGTCGTTTATGATTGCCGTGTTGATTAGTGACGTATTGACTTGTGATGATTTCGTGGTGATAAAAATTTATGTGTTGTTGTGATGATTTATGTCGATGAGGTTATGGCGATAAAGTGTTGATTATACACATTAGAATGACGATTAAAGTGAGTGAGATTTGGATATGTGTTGGAATGCACTTATTAACCTATATCTTTTATGATTCCAAAACTATATATATATATATATATATATATATATATATGTGTGTGTGTGTGTGTGTGTGTGTGTTATCATGCCTTTAATTATATGTTCTGGAATATCTCACCCTTTACTTGTTTCGCCGTTACCTTTATACTGGTAACGTGCAGGTTATGAAGACGGAGATTATAGCCGCTATTAGTCCAGTTGGTGTCGCTCTGATACGTAGCACTCGGGGGGAATATTTGTGTTTTCTTATTGTTGTTCTTTTGTTGTCATTCCTTTTGTGAATAAGAATCATACTTTATGAAAATATGATTTGATGTGGAGGTGTAAGAAAGATGGTGTTTTAATTTCTAAGACTCAATTTATGATTTCCGAGGATGCTATGTATCCGAGATTAATACTTTAAAGCAAACTGTTTAAAGTGATTTGGTTTTGAAGGTGTGACGCCTCAGTATTGAATTTATGAAATTTTAAATTACTCTGATTTTACTTATAAAACCTTGGGTATTATTGGGGTGTTATAATAACCATCACATGTATAATTAATAATTATGCAAGATTTCAAGCTAAACCCAAGGCTAGTCATCTCACTCAAGTGAAAAAAATTAAAACATGTAAATGAGACTTGTGACTATGATATTCTCTATTCACATAGTTCAAATTCAACTCTAGTAGGATATTGTGATGATGATTAGGCTAGAAGTTAATATGATAGAAAAACCACATCTCATGGATGTTTCTTTATTAGCAACAACTTAATATCTTGGTTCAACATGAAGTAAAATTGTGTCGGATGAAGCTGAATATATTACTGTAGGGAGTAGTTGCACTCAATTGCGTTGCATAAATCAAATCTTGAAGGAGTAAAATGTGGGACACGATGTCGTGACATTGTTATATGAAAACTTGAGTGCTATTAATATTTCAAAGAATCATGTTCAACATAGTAGAACCAAGTACATTGACAATCATCATCATTTCATCAAGGAACTTGTTAAAGATAAAGTGTTGAATCTTGAGCATATATAAACTGAAAAACAATTAGTTGGCATATTCTTTAAAGCTTTTTATGATAATCAAATTGAAAATATAAAGGGTTTTTTTGGTATTTTCATTTGTGTAAGTATATATCAATCAAAGCAAGGGAGGCGTGCAAGGTGAACAAGAAAGTGTCTCTCTTATATGGTCTATGGTGCATACGAAACAAGGTTGATTGCAACATTGCTTTTAATCTACATATTTAGAAGCAAGGATACATATTTTCTCTTTTTCTCTTTGAATCCAAAATATCAATTCTCTAAAGTATTTTCATTCTTTAAAATAATGTGTCAATCTTCTGGAAAAGCTATGATACTTGAAGACAAGTATAAGAAGAAGGCCAGAGCTCAAGAATCAAAGAAGTATGAAACCAAGATGGAGACAAATGTTAGATTATATGTTGGAACATCACTGACTGGGAAGAAGTATGTGACAAAGATGAAGTCTTTGAAGAAAACACTTGTTCAAACACATGATTCTGACTAATATGTTGTTGAAGATTGGTTAACTTTCATTGAATTGGGTGGTTAGTGTGAAGGACAATTCTGAAATTTATTTTTGATGCTTTTGTTATGTTCATTTGGCCATTGTACTAGTCATGATTTTTTCACACTTAACAACTACTTCTATGAGTTTCTGGTGCGACCCATATATTTTGATGCATCCTAACCACCACATGTATAATTAATGATGATGTGACTTACAAATATACAATCGCACATAACAACTACTTCTTTGAGTTCTCAATGTGATCCACGTGTTTATCATATTTAGCCTCCATTAATGTTATTTATTCCAATAAATAAATGTCTTTTATTGCATAAATAATTTATTCGTGTCATTCATACACATGTTCTTTATGCACAAAACACTCTCATTCAAAATATGCAAGGTTTTAACCAAGCAGTTGAGCTCTAGTGGTAAAGGAGCTTCTACAAAGGATGACATTCAGGAAATACCGAGTTCGATTCCTGGAAGGAACAATGTTTGGTCAGTATTCATACCTCAGTTCACGAGCTCTGGATTAATAGGGCCCCTTTTCCCCTACGAACCAGAGTATGAAAGTAAAAAAAAAAACATGCAGGGTTTTTTATTCAAGGTCAAGTGTCTCAAACATTTGAATGATATTATACATTCAAAAAGACCTGTCAAATGGTCAAAAAAGAAAGCTTGTAAAGATTTTGTTGAATAGTTGACTTGATGTGGTTACAAACTGTATCACACTCATGCAAGGAGGAAGTTATTTTGTTGTTTATATATTTTTGTAAAAAAAAAAAGAATAAATCAAAGCACTTATGAAGAATTACTCAGAGTTCAAACACACACAACATTTTGATCTATGCAGACAAAGAACAATGACAACCAAAGAAAATTATCCAAAGCAACACAATATTCTACCAAAAGTTAAAACAAATCAATAAGAAGCCAAAAGAAGATAAAATATAAGAATGCCAATAACTTGTTTATCTAGTTCATTCAAAAGATCTACTATGGAAGAGAGTTGATCAACTCTCTGATCTTTATACTTTCAAAATTTTTTTTATAAAATATTACAAATGAGTTACAAAAAAAAAATAGTCACCCAATTTCTTGAGAATAAATCCTATTTTCTAACCAATTGTTTCTCAATCACTCTAACTCTTTATATATGAATAACACAAGCTCGTTGGGTTTAGAAGTGTTTCCTAAACTCCTTAGATACCTTTTAAGGTTTCACAAATTCTAAGAACACAATCATATATATTTATACTATAGCCTCTATAAGTTTCCCAAATAAGCGTTGTAATAACCTTCTAAACCCCAAGATTAATTTACGAATAAATTAATAAATAAATCAACATAAAGCACCAACGAGGGTATCACACAGTCATAAAAACATCTTATGCAAACATCTTTCTCCATAACATGGGTTTTCAAAATTTTTAAGACCACTATTTCTTTAGTGGACATCTACTTATAAATTCAAACCTCATAGCGAAATCATTGTCTCAACATAACTTCATTCATTTCATTTCAAAAGCATCAAGAATCCTTTAGTCTTATTCAAGATAACCTCAAAAGAAATTCAACAAATAACAAAGTCATAATATGTGTTTTAAAAAAAAAACTCTGAAACTCAAGTGTTCCCAAACCCCAATATTACATATCAGAGCAAGACCATTTTTATTCAACTGAAAATACACTAGATAACTCCTAATATATCTTCATGCTTCTACAAGTATTTGCGATTACATGCACATTACCCACGTGGAGGAAACATTCAAATAGAAAGGGTGATTAATGACACATCATTACCAAAGATATAAGGAATAGATATAGTAGTTACTACAACAATTATCAATAAATCCATATTTGTCACACATCACATATTATACTCACATCTTCACATTGTCAATTCGTTCATAACATCATTACATCCTCTATTCTACAATCATCATCAAAACATCACTTAAGTCATAACATCATCAAGACATCATTTAATCAATATTCATATAATGATATAGAGTATGAAATGCAAGAACATTAACTCGTGCATGTGGTACGGAACTTCATTGATGAACACTAAGTCATCGCCCTCCAAAGATCTCCACCATAAGATCACATATCATAATAACGCACTCAATCCACAACTTTGATTGAGGCCAATACGTGACCAACGTCCCAAACTAAGAGGACCAACGTCCAAAGTATACCATCAATGCATGATGCACAACAACATAATAAAACACAAGTCAAATCGCATCATCATTCATGTGCTTATCATATAAGCATTCTTCACATAGCTTGAGTACTCATAAAAATGCACAGAATCATCCTCATTCGCCATATCAATATAAAATACATCATAATACAACATAGCATCACCATAGCAACATTAAGTTCATCAATAAAACTCATATCATGTTAATTCATCACATAATTGTCCAATTCCATTATAACAAAAGTACTAGAAAAATACACCATTTTTATCATTTGTTTCCAGCAAAATATAGTTCATCGCATTAGCTTTCCAATACTTCAAACGGCGCGTCAAATAAAGTCCAAAAACTCAAGTTACGACCATTACAAAATACAAGCAGTTCTGCTCTCCCAAGGCTTGCTCGACGATGCAAACTTCCAAAAGGAGGCTCTCTCGGTGACGAGTCATCTCCTAGAGCTAGCTTAGAGCTGCTGAGGTGCTCTGCTTATTTTCTAGGAGCATGTCATTTTTTCTGTTCCATCACTAGACGCCCGCCCAACATTGCTTGGGTGAAGTCTCATCGCCCGATAACACAAGAGGCTCTCCCGACGGTGGTCTCATGATAGCAACTTCTTAGTTGAAATCCTCCATCATTTCAGTACCAAATCCTTGCGATTTCCATACCAATACAATTCCAAATACACCAAAAATCATTAGATGGCCATACAACAATAGCAACATATTGTCATACATATTATGGCGTCAAATCACATGAATTACACATCATATTTCATCAATTGCTCATGTTATTATCAATCAACATAAACCCCAAAACACAAATCCTACACATACCTAGACCCGATATCAGTGATAATAATAAAGGTCACCCCCTTACCTGGTAATTCTAGTGCGTAATTTTCCTCTTCAAGCGTTCTACTGAATCTCTCGCTTGATCATTGTGTCCTAGCCTTTCTTCACAACTTTGATATTTCGTTTCAAGACCAGGATTCCGACATTGAAATCGCGTCGTATAACTTTGGTTTCGTATCAGAGGGTTATCCTTTACTTTAGTGAGGCTTCCTTAAAGGAAACTCCCATTCGAATCTCTTCGACCAAGTCGAGCTCTTCCCTGAGGGACTGATAATTCATTTCTTCGTTGAGGGAGCCTCTGTCCACCTCGAAGGTTTCACGATTTCAACAAGGACAATAACCTCATTTTCGTAGGCTAGTCGAAAAAGGGTTTCCCCAATTGAAGTGTGAGGAGTGGTTTGGTAGGCCCAAAGCATGTTGTATAATTCTTCGACCCATTTCTTTTTTGTTTCGTCCAACCTTCGTCGAAGACCGTGCAGGATAAATCTGTTTGCGGCTTCGACCTATCCATTTGTTTGCAGATGTTCCACGGAGGCGAAATGCTGCACAATTCCTAAATGGGCAACAAATTCTTGAAAGTTTCTATCTGTGAATTGTGTCCCATTGTCAGTGACAATGGTCATGGGTACGCCGAATCAGGCGAGAATGTCCCTTTTGTAGAAACATATGGCATTTTGCATGGTGATTTTGGCAAGCGCTTCTGCATTTATCCATTTTGTGAAGTAGTCAACGCCTACTATCATGTATTTTTTTGGTTTGCTCCTACCATGAACGGGCTGAGGATGTCTATCCCCTACCAAGCGAAGGGCCATGGGAAGATAGGGATTTGAGCTCGTTAGGAGGATCAAGGTGCATGTCTCCATGTCGTTGGCATTTATCGCATTTTTTCACGTGTTCCTTGGCTTCGTGTTGCATGGTGGGCCAATAATATCCTACTCGAAGTTCCTTTCTAACGAGCAATATTCCCCCCAGGTGTTGGCCATTGTTTCCTTTGTGGATTTCTCGTAGTATGTTTGCGACTCTAGTCTCCTTGATGCATTTTAAGAGGGGGATGAAGAATCCTCTCTTGTATAACTTTTCTTCGACCAAAATGAAGGAGCAAGCTCTTCATCTGATCGTGTTAGCTTCTGTTTGATCGAATTGTAAATCTTTGTTTGTGAGGTAGTTGTAGACGGGGGTCATCCATCAACTATCTTCGTCGATGTCGAGCACATCTATCATGGGGGAGGTCTTCTCGATACTTGGTCGAGAAAGTATTTCCTGAATCACTTATTTGTTTTCCCCCTTTTCTTCGTGCTTTCCAGTTTAGATAGGACATATGCCCAAGTTTATGCTTGCAAGGGACATGCTACACGTCGACGAAGTTGAACCTCTTCATTCTGGCTCGGACTAGGTCCCAATATTTGGCCATATGTTCGTTCTTGACTTGGTATTCTCCTCGGACTTGAGAGGCTACGAGCTGTGAGTCCGTGAAGATCCTCATTTCTTCGACTCCCAAGTCTTCATCTAGGCGTAGGCCTGCAAGGAAAGCTTCATATTTCTCCTGGTTGTTAGAGGTCACGAACGATAGGTTGAGGGATACCTCGATAAAAATACCTTATCCGTTCTCACGAATTATATCGATTCCGCTTCCTGTCAAGCTGGAGGCTCCATCGACGAATATTGTCCATTTGTGCGCCCCATTCGAGGGGAGGCTTGAAAAATCATTTCTGCTACGAAGTCGGATAATACTTGCACTTTGAGGGCTTTCCGGCTCTCATATCTAATGTCGAAAATTGGAGTGCTCCAGCAACCATTTGAGCATTCTACTGGCCATATCTAGTAGACCTAAAAGTTTTTTAACGGGCTGGTCCGTCCGAACTACTATGGTGTGCGCTAAGAAGTAATGCCTTAATGTCTTTGCCAAATTGATGAGATCTAGGGCCACCTTTTCATTTTACTAGTACCTTACTTCCGGCCTCTGTAGGGCCTTGATCGTGAAATAGATAGGATTCTACCCGTCTAGTATTTCTTGGATGAGAGTGGCGCTAACTTCCTCGGAAGTTACGGCCAGGTAGAGGTAGAGTATCTCCTCTTTGTCTGGTTGTGACAACACTAGGGGTTGAGATAACGTTTGCTTAAGGTGGATGAGAACCTGCTCGTATTCCTCGATCCATTCGAATGCGGCCTCCTTTCTGAGAAGTTTGAAGAATAAGAGTGTATGATGCGCAATGAAGTGACAATCTCGTTGAGGGGTTAGATTTATTTTTTCGAATTGGCCATAGGGAGTTTGGATAATGCTTGATATTTATCGGGATTAGCCTCGATTCTACGCTCGCCGAGATAAAAATCGAGGGATTTACCTACCTGAATGTCGAAGGTACATTTGTCAGGATTGAACCTCATTTTGACCTTCCTCGCCTGATCAAAGACCTTTTTGAGGTGGGGCACATGATCTACTTCATCTTGGGATTTGACGATCATGTCGTCCGTGTATACTTCGAGCATATCCCCGATTTCCCCTCGAAAGACCTTGTTCATCATTCTTTCGTAATTTGCACCGATGTTCTTTAGGCCAAAGGGCAATACGTTGTAGTAATAGTTACCCGATTTGGTCATAAAGGTCATATAATTTTGTCAGTTTTAGCCATATGGATCTGGTTGTATCCAGAATATGCATCCATGAACGAAATAAGTTTAAATCCTGCATAATTATCGACTAACTTATCTATATTGGGGAGGGGTATGCGTCATTAGGGCATGCTTTATTATGGTCAGAGTAATCAACACACATTCTCCACTTTCCATTACTTTTCTTTACAAGTACAACGTTAGAAATCCAGGTCGTATACTGGGATTCTGATATAATATTTGCCTCTAGGAGGTCTTTGATAGCCTGCTCGGCAGCCTTGGTTATCCTTAAATTATGACAAGCTATCTCCGGGTATTAACCAAGCATTTCAGTTGCATTCCAAGCGAATAGATATGCGTTGTCCCTGAGGCACGCCTTCAACTATATTTTGGATAAGTCGGGGAGATCGACGCGTATTTTAACTCCTCTAGAGGGGTCATTGCCAAGCGGCACGACCTCAATGTCACCATCTGGGATTGGCCATATGTGATGCTTAGCGGGCTCTTCGGAATCTACAGGTGAAGGGGAGTCTTCATGGACCATGGGCTCCTTCCCATTTCTTTTGCGCTCCATGAGATCCTTTGGTGCTAGTAGACTATCAGGATCGACTATGTCGACTTGAGGTAACGACTTCGACTCTTTATAACTCTCAGGGAAGGCTAGCCTGTCACTTGTCTTCGGCTAATAGTTTATGGAGCTTAACCCTTTGGTGGAGTCCTCAAAACATCTCTGAGCAGCTTGTATATCATCGTGTAGGGTGGCTATCGTACCTTTGGCAGTGTAGTATTTCATCTTCATATGGACAGTTGAGGGGACCATGACCAGTTCGGCCAGAGTGGGCCTTCTGAAGATGCATTGGTACATGGACAAATAGTCAACCACGAGAAACTTGGTTTTGATGGATCTACCCGTCTCCCTCACTCCAAAGGTTACTATTAGCTTGACATACCCCCATGGCTTTGTTACCGAACCATTGAATCCATGTAGGTCTGAACCGACGTACGGGGTGAGGTGTGTCCATTTAGCTGTAGAGTAGTGAATAGTTACAAGTACATGATGTCGACTAAACTTTCTTGGTCGACCAGGATGCGTCTTACATCAGAGTTGGCCATCCTAGCAAGTTTGAGTAGAGGGATGTTTGCGTTCAGTGCCCCACCAGGCAATTCCACTTTGTAGAAAGCGGTCGGATGGGATTTGCCCTGAATTTTATCATGGGTGGCCCCTAAATCTGAGCTTGTCTTTATCAGCTGCTTGAATCTCCTAATGACTGAGCCAATGGATATTTTTTTGAACCCGCCTCTTGATATGACCATTGTTGCGGGAAAGGTTTCCCAAGTACTGTGGTTCATGAAATACTAAGGGACTCCATCGAGATCAGGAAGATACACATCTCCAGGACTTGTGATGCTCATGGCCACATAAATGACTCGTCGCAAGGCTTTTCCTTTTCTACCTTGCTCGATTCAGGAACTTTTTCCCGAGGAGTTTCTTTTTTTTTTGTAATACTTCAAGTGGCCGTATCGAATGAGGATTTCAATGGCATTCTTTAGGTGGATGCAGTCTTTGGTCATGTCCCATGACTTTTGTGGAATCTGCAATATTTTCTCTTCTCCATCCCAGGCTAGGAAGACGTCTATCGGGGCAAGCGTACTCCGCCTTGTTTGAATTCGGCATCCGTATAGTTGGAAAGGATCCGCTCGCGAGACGCGTTGTGAGGAGTGTAATCACTGAAAAAACCAGATGACCCTTTGTAGTCTCTTGAATCATGGGGGTTGTTCTCTCGCTTCCTATCTCCCCCCTGACGAGATGTCGGGGGGTCTTCGTTCTTCGAGACCTTGACATTCTACTGATCTCTTGAGTCTCTGGCACTATTGGTGGCCTCCTTTTCTTTATACTATATATAAGCTTGTGCTTTCATCAAGAAAGCATCCAGTGTGGTCGGGATTTCGATGCCTACAACTTTAGCAAAGTCGCTACGTGGGCGTAACCCCCTCTCGAAGAGGTATTTCTTCATGTCGTCGGTAGTTGATACTTAAACAACTTCTTTATTGAATCTCTTGATATGAGCTCAGAGAGTTCCTTTTTTCCTTGGATGATTGCTTCCAATAACGCCTCATACTTTGGGTGAAGTCGAGATGTCGTGAAGTGACGGGAGAATACTCTCCCTAGATGCTTTCAGGATGTGATTGACTCCTCGGGGAGACTCTTGTACCATGCGATGGCCTCCTTACAATGAGTGGTGGAGAACAGGAAGAATTTGATGGCCCCTCGAACGCCTTAGTAATCGAGCAATGCATCGATGTTCTCGATGTGCTCATCTAGGTATGTAGTATCGTCGTAGTTGCCTATCTACGAAGGCTTTTCTAGACCGACGGGAATAGGGATCTCCATGATTGCTCTGCATAACGGGCCACAAGGCTTATCATCGTCACTTCTTTCTGGAGAAGAGGTCGGGGAATAATTGTTCCTCCTTCATAAGGGAGAAAGGTTCATGTGTTGCTAGGGCTTTAGTGACGGTGATCGACCATGTGCATGTTGAAGCCCGTTTCTGGTTCTCTTAGGGATGGGAGATCCTAAATCCTTTCAAGGAGGAGTGTGTCCTTATTTAGTTGGAAATTATAAGTCTTGTTCCTCCCTATCGAGAATCTGGGCTCGCCTATGTAGATACGGGCTGTGGGATTTGCAGGATATGAGCCTCTAAGGTGGAAGCCGAGAGCATTTCTTCTCCAGGGTCTCTATCCTTTGGCTTTGCTGCAGGATGAGGGTATCAACATGGTTGAGGGTAGAGAAGAGTGTTGCCATGTCCGGACCAACACTAGTCGGTACAGATATCGGTTGAAGGATAGCGGGCGTATTCGCTGTAGTTTTCTTGGATTTTTTATTGTCTAAGAGGACAAAATCTTGATGTTGGCACTGACCGAATCTGGGGATGCGGTTCTGTCATATCTTTCGTTTGTAAAGTCCTCGAGATGAGGAAGTGTCTCATTCATATCCGTCTTGCAGACATGGGAGATAAAAGTCTTTCCAGACAAATGTAGATCATTGTTGTCGTCAATTATTGTGAAATCTTAATCTTAGGTCTCCGGTTTTCTGAGAGGAAATGAAGACGGGAAAGATATGTTCCCACAGACGGTGCCACTAATCTGGACTGTTAATCAGAATCTGGGATAAGCTGAAGAGGTGATGATGTGTCGAGCTGGGATTGATGAAGAAGAGGGGGTGTACTTGCAAGGCACTCTGATGCTAAAGTAAGAAAGAGCACAAAGAGGTACAAGAAAGTATTAGGGATTTTTAGAGTGAAAAATGGATACCCGACGCTTACAAGTGTGAGTGTTTATATAGTTTTCTCCCGGCGTGTTGCCATTGGTTCTTATTTTTGGGCTTAGATATTTGGGTATGCAAAAATATGTAACTGCCAAAACTGAGTCAAAATGGGCAGTCATGTCCGTAACTAGCAGTTGTGTCGAGCAAGGTGGGGTTATCGAGCATACGCGTTTTAGGTGAATCCTAGTTTCCTGCTCAACATGTGTCAAGCAAATGGTACGAGTCTACCATTGGTGGCCAAAGTTGTGTCGGGAATGTCATGCTATGAATGCCCCTGGGGGCACTCGCCCATCTTTTCCCGACATCGGTGTTAGTTCTATGTTGGCAGCAATTTTGGTAAAACATTCTACTCAGAAAATGTCATGAAGAATGCATTAACATGTGAAGCAAAATGTATCAGCAGTGTTTATAAGATGTCAAAGCAGATGTCTTGACATGTGTTCAGAACTGAACTGGTTTTTCTGTTTAGAAATTCTAGGCGTTATTTTAATTAAGTTGTTTGCTTGAAGTTAGCAAGTTTATGTAAAGTTCCGTTGAAATACTTTTGGAGAAGTTTTATCCTACTTTCATGGAGAAAGTAATGGAAAACGTTGAAGACTTATGTGAAGTGAATTCTAGGCCAAGCCCTAGTTTCTGTTCGTATAAAAAGACAACTAACCCTAATTGTAGAGTTAGTTACACTAAAGGAAGCTGAACGTACTGTGTTTTGGAGTTTAAGTTTTAGTCTGTGTTAATTGTACTTTGTGAGCCACACTTGTATTCTTTAATACTTGAGCTGGACGTTTAGTTGAGTTGTAACTTGTTAACCATCCATAAGATTTGAAGCAAGATTGATTATGTGTCTTTGAAGTGTGTCTTCAAGTGTTTGTTATTGTTTTATCTCGATGTGTGATTGAGGGGGAGTGAGAGGGGTTTCTCATATCTAAGAAATTATTAGGTAGAAGGGTCATTGGGTAGTGACTTAATGAGGGGTTGTAAATAAGGGAGTTTAACTCTGAATTAATACTACTGATAGTGGACTTCATCCCTGGCTTGGTAGCCTCCATACGTAGGTGTGATTGCACCAAACTGGGTGAACAATTTCCGTGTGTCAATTTTACTTTACTGTCTTTATTATTCTGCTATTCATTGTTCAACATACAAATATTAGTGTCATGAGATATCCTTAGATATCTCATATCTGATACCAAAATTTCAATTGGTATCAGAGCAGGCATCCTACTCTGTCTCTGGGTGAGATCTAGGGAAGATACTTTCTGGTACTATGGACAAGGAAGGAGGATTTGTGAACAAACCACCCATTTTGTATGGAACTAACTATGATCTCTGGAAAAAACGAATGATGGAGTTTCTAAAGTCTTTGGACAATCGGGCTTGGAAATATGTTTTGAAAGGATGGACACATCCTGTCATCATGGGGGAAAACAATCAGCCCACCTCTGTATTAAAGCCTGAAGAAAACTGGTCTAAAGAAGAAGATGAACCTGCTCTTGGAAATTCTAAAGCCTTGAATGCCATATTCAATGGGATTGATAAAAACATCTTCAGATTGGTGAACACTTGTGTAGTAGCTAAAGATACTTGAGAAATTTTCGAAACTACTCATGAAGGCACTTCCAAGGTAAAGATGTCAAGACTTCAGCTGCTAACCACCAAGTTTGAAAACTTGAGGATGAAGGATGATGAAATTATTCAAGATTTTCACATGAATATTCTTGAGATAGCCAATGCATGCAGTGCCTTAGGAGAAAAGATACGAGAAGAGAAACTTGTAAGGAAGATTCTCAGATATCTTCCCAAGAGGTTTGGCATAAAGGTTTCTACTATAGAATAAGCTCAAGAAATCAAAAAAATGAGAGTGGATGAACTCTTTGGATCTCTTTAAACATTTGAGTTAGGCATCAATGATAGATCTGAGAAGAATAACAAGAGCATAACTTTTATATCTAATACTGAAGGCATAAACGAGGAGTATGATCTATAAACTGAAGAAGGATTATCCAATGCTATAGTGTTACTTGGAAGACAGTTCAACACAGTGCTGAAGAAGATGGATAGGTACTCAAGACCAAATGTCAAGAACAACTCATATGACATCAACAAGTCAGGTGACTTTGGAAGAAAAACATGAACAGAAGAGAGATTCACTCAAAGCAAAGGAGTACAATGTCATGAATGTGAAGGCTTTGGTCATATTAAGGCTGAATGTCCTACATACCTTAAGAAACACATGAAAGGTCTAAAAGTATCTTAGATGCTTGGAGGTGAAGTTTGTTGGTACAAAATGAGCTGTATTTTGGAGTGGAATAGAGAGTGGAGAGGAGTGAAATGGTTGTACAATTATGGAGTAGTTGAGGAATTTGAATTGTACTGATATTGTTGTGTTTTTGTCTTGCAGGTTGTAGAATTGAAATTGCAGGAGGTAGTGGAATGAATTATGTAATTGAGGCGCTAGTGGAATTATTGTCGTGAAGATTGTACAATTTGACCTGTCTGTACTATTTATTTTTTTTAAATTGGAATTTGCAAGTTTGTACAAAATGTACAAGAGGTGGTGGAGGTGGTAGTGGAAGAAACAGAAGGAGAGAAGGAGGCTCTGCAAGCATTGTATTGAAATCTTGGATAATTAAATTGGACAAAAAATATTAACAAAAATATATATAACAAATGACAAACAAAATTTTGACATTACAGAAGTTCTGGCCGCCAGAAGTTCTGGCCATCAGAAGCAACAACACTTAGCAAGCTTCTGATGTCTTAGCACTTAGCAAGATTCTGATGGCTTAGCACTTAGCAAGCTTCTGATACTAAACTATGATTTATCTAAAAAAGGAAATTAATGCTAATGTGAAAGAAAATACTATAATTGTCTTAAATGAAAGATTAAAAATTTCAAAGTAAAAAAAAATCTAAATTAATTGTTAATGAAAAAATATAAATAGAAAATATTTTCAATGAGGAAAGATTTTATTTAATCCAAAGCTCTAATAAAAAATGAAAAAATCAAGCATGAAATAATCTATAAATACAAACATAATTACTATTAAAAACAAAACATTGTTAAAACAAAATTCCTTTTAATTCTTATTTCATTATTAAACTAATAGAAATTATTTAGTAAAACCTCACCAAATAATTAGAATTAGTCAAATATTAAAATAAAAATTAAAGTGAAAAATAATGCAAATGCAAATACGATTAAGACAGTTTCGATGTAAAACGCATTTAACTACAAATTTACAATGCAAAGTTAAATGCTAACTAGAAATTCAAAAATATTATAAAAAATACAAATGCTAGTAAAAATGCATGAAATTAGCTTAATTATTAACTAAATATGTGTAACAAAAAATGTAAAAATTGATTGCTAATTCAGGATGCGAAGGAAACAATGTAAAACAGTGCAAACGGATTAGATGAAAAATTCAGGGCGAAATTTAGGGTGTGACACTACCATGTTATCGGCTTCGGCAAAACTAAAAGCTTTCTCCATTAGAAACTTTGAAGTTAGTCCTAAGAGATTTCCTTTGGTAGTCAAGTTTTTGTCTATCTCAGATTTCTTTAAACGAGTCATCGCTGCAATGACTTGTGGCTTCAGAATTGCTTCCTTAATCACCTGTAAAACATGTTCTACTGATAATACAGGGTCCACGCTTCTCTTTGAAATATTATTGATTTAAACTACTAAATCATAGTCCAATAATAATTTTCAAGAGAAACTCTCCAGATCGTAGTGTCGCATGAAAACTAATCCAAGTTTACACCTGAAAAGTTTCTGTACTACATCCTAAATGGCCAGGATGGGTTATGGGTTCTACAGCCAACTCGGCTTCGCTGATTCGCTTGAAAAGCAAAAATGTCTTCGCAAATAATTTGCTAAACACAATTAACCCCAAGAAAACCTCCATTGAGCGAGGGATCTCAAGTTAACTTATTAAGGATTGAGACTCCACGTAAGTTAATAGGACTATACCCTCACCTAATTCTTAAAATGTTTCTAAAATCCGGGTTAGGATTTTTCCATCACATGAAATCACGAGTAACGGAACGAAACACGCAATAAAAAAAACAAACATGTGCACAAATGAAGCTTAAACTTTTATTTTATTTTTTAGAAACAAATTAAAGCTTCGCGCTCCCCAACAGAGTCGCTATTTTTCTGTTCGCGGTAAAAAGAGGCGAACGAGGGAATCAAATCGGAATTCGAATTTCCGACTCAAAACGATTTACTCTTTTAATTTTAAGTTTTAAAAGATGCCGTGAGCACCAAGATTTATTGTTTCCAAACAAGAAAGAAGATGGAAAAGAGGAAAACTGAAATACCCTAAATATGATATGCGATGAGACTAGCGTGAACTAGACGCAACGCATTAGGGAGAGACCAGGGTAAGAGGGTTGGTTATATAAAGGGAAGGTATTAGCACCCTATATATCTATAGTTTTCTATAGGAAATTTGTTATGCATATTTTTTGTATGTTTGTGTGTTTTATTTGCTATGCTATTTCGGAAAAGTTTCTCCTTTGGGATTTAAGAAAGGTAGGTTAGGCAGGAACCTAAGTTTATTTATTATTAATGCTCGCAATGATCATTGGGATCCTCTGCATACATATCCCCTAATGGGAATCAGAGCATCTGTAGATCGGATCTAAGGGAACTAAGGTTTGTTTGGTTTGAGGTAGAAAGAAGTATGCTCGCCAAGGGTAAGACCTTGTGCCTACGTATTCTCAAAAGGAGGTTGAGAAAGTCAGAGAAATCGTAGTTCCCACTTATGTGCTAGTGGAAGTAATGATGATTTTATTAAGAGACAAATACAAATGTCATCTTAATGAAAAATGTATCTAATCTATTTCATCACATACATTTTTGAAAAGTTGATTGTTTAAATCTTTCATTGTAAGCATTGGGTGTATTGCTTGAGTGTACAAGCGTTGCCACTTACAGTTAAGAAAGATGTTTGAAAAACGTTGAATCTTTCATTGTAATCATTGGGTGTTTTACTTGAGTGTACAAGAGTTACCACTTACAAGTTAAGAAAGATGTTTTGTTTGAAAAAGTGTTTGTTTTGAAAAATGTTTGAAAAAGTGTTGATTTGTATGTGATGCTATAAATGAGATACTTATTCCATAGAGATGATACATGTCTAAATCTCTAGGAGAAACTGATTATTGATTAGGGGGATGCTTTAAAGAAGCATGTGGGTCATTGTATTGTAAGCCCAAGAGGAGGCTATCCGAGGGTCATCGAGGGTCCTTGTATTGTGATCCCAAGAGGAAGCTTTTCGAGGGACATCGAGGGTCCTTGTATTGGGAGCCCAAGATAAGGCTATAGGGTATGGCTGGCTTGGCTTTGAGATTGATATCACCGGGAAACCATACTCTTAGGTTTCTATCCTAGCGAATGTGATTCTTTGTATTGGAAGACCAATAGGAGGATGTTAGAGATTTTCAGGTCTCTTTCTTGTATGATACCCAAGAGAAGGCTAAAATCAATGAGGGAGTTCTTTTGTACGAAGCCCAAGGGGAGGCTAACTCAACAGGGGAGTTATTTTGTACGAAGCCAAAGAGGAGGCTAACTCAACAAATGAGTTATCTTGTACAATGCCCAAGAGGAGGCTATGGGGAGCCTAGTTGTTATACTAGTTGTAATGACATAAATAAACATGAACAAGAATATGAACAAGTATATATATATATATGACAAAATGTGTGTGTGTATTCATAAGAGTTTATGAAGGAGATATATAAACAAGTGTATAAAACAAGCAATTAAAGCTAGTGTAACTTGAATATATACAAAGAAGTATGAAAGCAATATATAAACAAGTGTTTAAAACAAGCGGATAAGCTAGTATACTTGGATATATACAAGGGAGTGAGACCTACACCTTAAGGGAGGCCCACTGGTTTAAGAGCAATTTCACCGAGAATAATGCTCCTCTTAATACCAGTGGAATTGGTGTATAAACAAGCGGATAAAAACAAACGAACGAAGTTTGTTATACTTGAATATGTGCAAAAAAGTTGAATATGTACAAGGAATTAAATATGTACACAAAGGGGTGAATATGTACAAGGAAACTATGTATGTACATAGGAGGGTTGGGACTTACACCGTAAGGGAGGCCCATGATCAATTTGATTTTGTGCTCAAAAGATTTTTGAGGAAAAACCTAGTTTGGTTTGTATTTTCAAAGATTTAATCGAATTGATCATGGAAAAGAGGTGCGTAAGTTAATTAAAACATTTTTAAAGGTTTGAAAAGTGAAATATATTCACAAAAGGTTTTGAAAAAGATTAGGTTTGAGAAGTCAAGAAGAAAACATTTTCGAAAGTATTTAAAATACTTAAAAACGTCTATTTTAAACCTAATAAAAAATATATCAAAAGAAAATATATTTTGGTATTTTTTGACATAATCATAAAATAGGTATATTAAATGACAAGTGTGCAAAAAATCATCTCAAAATGAGAAGTTTTGATTGGTTTTTGAAAATGTTGAAAATGTTGAAAATTGATGAAAATAAATGAAGAAAACTAGTGATAAAAAGTTGTTTTGGCTTTGGAAAGGTTTGAACCCATGACCTTATGTTCAAAGGTGAAAAGTATTACCACTGAGACATGTGCTTGACTTGTTATTAACACGCGTTCATTTAATTATATTTAAAAACAAGTTGTGAAATTAGTTTGAAAAATTGTTGAAAATAGAAGAAAAGTGGAAAGTTAAAAAATAAAAAGGTCTCAGGGGGATTCGAACCCTGGACCTTTGGCATGGCAAAGACTTAAGAGCGCACTGGCTGCCACTGGGTGGCTGTTTCATTCGTTCATTTAACAAAAACGATTAAATAAAAGATAAAACAAGAATTTTAATTTTTAAGAAATCAGAAAACGCGCGCAAAGCTTCATCTTCTTCCTCAATCTTCATGGATTCGTATCTTCCTTATTTCTTGATGAAATTAAAAGATGTAAAAATGAAACTTGCTCGATGTTTAACCAGGAACATGATGGTGAACTTTAATTTCATTTATTTTAACTGTAGGATGACTAATTTCAGAGAAAAATAGATGAACCCTAGTTTATGAATTTGATCATGAAATCGTGTATGTGCCATAATTTATGCAATTGACTGAGGGTTGTCATTCAGTATGAGTGCAGAAACAAGATGGAAAAGCAATTTTTCATCTGTAATGCATGATTCATAGAGTTTGAAGTTTGAGTAACTTACCTCTTTGAGCTGAAATCAAATTCCTCAAAGGAGTGTTTCCAGAAGTGTTTTGATGATTTGTGTAGCTTCACTAGACCTTATGGAAGGTGTTTGAAAGGTCAACTTGGATTGAAATGATCTGGATCAGTCTGCCCAAGTCCAACTGCAGCACGAGCAAGTTGATGATGATGATTCTGGAGTTATCAAAGTGGGATGATGGTTTGGATCACTTTTATATGGTATGTAGATGATGTTTGAATGATTAGAATGGAAAACGCACGAGTGGATTGAGTTTTAGCATGTTTTTGCTCAATATGTACATGTATGGATTTTGGAAGTGATTTCTGAGTTTTGGTTGCTTTTGTGATGGCTTAAGGATTCTAACAAATTCCTAAGGATGTTTAGAGAGTGTTTGAAGCCAAAGATTGGTTAGAACTTGCAAGGTTTGGAGATTTGCAAATTCTCTCATTTTAAAACTTGAAACTTGGAAAAGAAGAAATATGTGAGAAAGCTTGTTTAGGATTTCTTTAGTGTGATTTAGAAGTGAGAAATGACTTCTATTTATAGGCCAAAAGGTCTGAAGAGCAAGGCAAGGATCGGATTGATGAGTTTACAACTTGAAGCTTAAGGAATAAGAAAGGAATATTCACATTAAATGCACATGGAATCTTTCTTAACCATGGTTCAAAAAACTCAAGTGAGTCTATCGTCTTCCAATCTTTCCATCAGATATTCTTGGATCAAAACCTATCTCTTATGGTGACAAGGCTTCTAGAAGGAAGAAATTTGCAAAAAGACTTGAAAAATTTGAAGAAATGGCTTGAAAATTATGGTTATGGACCTCTAAGTTTCAATTTCAAAACCCTAGCTACACAAAATATTTTTGCAAGTTCTTGGAAATTTTGGAAAACTTGGAACAAGATCTACAACTTTCATGTTTTTAGTTTTTCTTGAATCAAAATGGATCTAGGTGAAAAATGGCCATGAAAATGGTGAAAACATGATAAAAACACTTGAAATTTTTTCTAAGTGTTAGAAAAATTTCAAGTTTTGACTTTTTGTTGACTTTTTCACACTGTTATACCCCCAAATTTTCCCTCCTATTTCTCAAGACACTCCACATCTCTATATTCAAGAATTCCTCAAGGGTTGACCAGACAAACCCTCTCTTAAGCAATCAACCCACAACTAAGGTTTTGCTTCCCTCAAGACAAAATCAAGTTATAATGCATCAAGTGGTCATCATACCTCCTCATATGTCTCAAGGTATCACCATGTCAAGTTTCAAGCCTCACAGCTCAAGTTTGCTCAGTCAATTGCTCAGATGGTTTAAAATCAGTTGTATTAGACAAAAAGTCAAATGTGGTCAACATACAGTCAAACTTCATCATTATTGGTCATCACCAAGATTTTGAAGTCATATTCATCATTTTATCAAGGGTTGATCATGATTCATAAAAAAAAACTCAAGATTTGATCAAAAGTCAAAGTTTCCAAATTTGGGTTTTTTGGACAAAAGTCAACAGTACTTTGACCAGGAATAACTTTCACATACTTTATCAGAAATTTTTCCACCAAAGCTCATTTTGAATAAAATTAAATTCTCTACAAATTCATGTCTTACAAGCTTTTTCCAAAAATGCTTCATTTGAGAGTTATGGATCAAGACATTATGGGTCCTTCTAAAAGTCAACAAAAAGTCATCTTTTTTGCAAAGAAGTGTACATGAACATGGAAACTTCAATGAAGATAAAACAAAAAATAGTTTTTAGAGGACATCTTGAGATTTCTAAAAAGTCTAAGAACACTTAAAAATGTTTAAAATTGAGCAAGATACAAGTTGTACATGTTTGACATTTTTGAAGAGGTGCATGAAGAGAAATACTTAACAAAATCAAAATTTTTTCCAAATGGGCCTATGTTTTTGTGATCCAAATTTATTCTTGAGATTATCCATGACCTCTAAGACCAAAGGCACGCCTCCTTTATTTTATATTCATTTATTTTGGATTTTATTCATTTAAATCCAATTTTAATTGAAATAAAATACCAAAATCAAATCAATTGATGCAAGGCTAAATATTTGACATACTTGAGGTCCAAGATACTCATCAATAGCTGAAAATTTCAAAAATATATGATTGGCATGAGATTGATATAAGATTGGAAACATTTGATGCAAATTGAAAAGATTTAAGAATCAAATATTTCCACATTGATTGCAATATATTTTCCTCTCAATTCTTAACCTAATTCCATCATCTATATATTCACAAGGTGTCTAAACCCTAGAAAATGAATTTTTGAAGGCAAAAGAATCCTAGCCAAGCTTGAAAAAACCGTGGTACACAAGCAACTTGCAGCCAGGGTTTTAGCTCGATTGTAGCAATTCCAAGCATCCCAATACATTCCATGGTGTTCTCTGATCAATTTCAGCCATTCACAAAGCATCAAAAGCTTCTGAAACGTAAAATCACGATTTCACTTTTCACTCATATTTTTCAAATTTAGTTTTGATCATACATGCATATTTAACCTATTTCGATTGTATATTCATGCTTAGAATGATGTTTGCAAGCTATTTGGATGGTTCGATTTGAGTTTAAATGCAGGTATCATGAATCACCATGGCTAGGGTTCCGGACCTTCGAATTGGGGATATGAGGTTAGAGGAAAAATTGGACCAAATCGATGGCACCATTGAACTCAGGAGAAAATTTCCAATTGAACCATGGCATTACCTCTAATTTATATTGCATTTTCTGGATTTTTGAAACTTGCAGGTGTTGTAGTGATGGACAAAGCCGTTACTATAGGCTTTAGTTACGAACTGTGTCCGTAGGTAAAAGTCTTGCCACCTCAGCAAAAATGACGACCTCCCTGCGCGCATTTTTATTTCAAATTATTTTTCAGAAAACAGTTTCCCTCATGTTATTCTTATTCCATATTACTAACACCAATGACAGGTAGCCTGGAGGGCAGCGCGTTTTGCTGGTGATCCCAAGGTCAGGGGTTCAAACCCCAGCACCCCCAACCTATTTTTTTAGCACTTTTCACTAACTTGTTTTCTTATTTTCACTTTATTTTCAATTTCTTTTCTATTTTGATTTCCGTTTAAATATTTTTTTAATACAACAAAAAACACAAAAAAATATTTCCTTTTTACAAATAGGTCAGAAAAATCTTTATTTAATTTTTTATCATTAAAAATTTATTTTTCCTTTTATTTTAATTAATTGTTAATTGACCATTAAATTAACTTTTAATTATTTTTCTACACTAAAATCAATCAACAAAAATTCCAAAAAATATTTTCTTTCTTTCAATTAGGATTACTAACCCTAAAAACATTTTTGCTAATTTCCAAAACATTTCCGCAAACATTTTTCTTATTATTCTGATTATTTGCTTACTATTTCACATTTACAATTCTAGAAACGATGTATAGGTCGCAAGGTTTATTCTGTAATAGCGTAGATTTATACTTTCTGCCTTTACTTTCCGCACCTTTATTATGTATCTGCCCCAAAGCCATGTAATAGCGTAGGACATTTACTTTCCGCACTTTTACATTCCACACTTTATTTTCCAATACATATACAAAGATCATAGTCCCTCGATGACCCTCGATATTGCCTACGAATATATGATCTCATCCCTCGATTGTTGCCTACGAATAAGTGATGATTGTCCCTGTGAATTTGCTAAGGTATCCTTACATGTTGCCTTCAATGACTATACAATGACCCTTCACATCCAAATGAATAAAGTTACCTACCAACTAATGGTATGGATAGCCTTATTCTAAAGGAGAAGGAAAATAACATGGAAACGACCATTCTGAGTAGGTAATAAGACTCTATTGCTTGCTCCAATAAAAATGCTTTTCACACCTCACACTTTTCAAAACTTTTCAAAAAAACCGCTTTGTATACATTCCAGCGAGAATCATTACAAAGTTAAACATCTTTCAAACAAACATTTCCGAACACTTCGTATACATTCCAATGAGAATCATTACGAAGTCAAAGAGAAATGTGTTTTCAAAATACTTTTCAAACTACACAAACATAGAATGCAATTTTTCAAAAGTGAGCTAAGCAACTAAGAGCCCGTAGATAACTACGGATGGAAAGGGTGATAATACCTTCCCTTTTCATAATTGCCTCCCGTACTCAGAATCTAACGTAGGTCTTTTCCTGTTCTTTTCACCTTCCCTTTATTGGATAAAAGAAAAGTCGGTAGCGACTCTTGCTATCCGTAACATTTGCGATAAAAAGGAAAACAAACAAGTCAGTTCTCCCACTGTGTTATAGAACTGGCGACTCTGCCGGGGATACTACCTAAAGAGAGGCTACCTTAGGGCTATAAAATCACTTTACTGTTTTCTGTTTGCTTTGTCTGCTTTATTTTTAAGGGATGTTTGGGTATTATACACGTGGGTATCCTACACCCGGATCCAGGTTTCCTTTGGTAAGTAGCAATAAATCATCGTGATTGTCAGGCGTAAACCGAAACGGTCAAAATGATGGCTACGGTTAGTGCGACACTTTGGATGTCCTAATGCTCCTCATGTTCATTGGGAATCAAAGATTATGGATATCACTCATTCTGATATTGTGTGGTATCGTCGGGTTTATTATGACATAGAGATTATCGACAGTTGTGGTAGCTTTCCAAATGTGCCTCTTCTTGGTACAAAGGGATTCATTAGCTACAACCCTGTTCTTGTGCATCATTAGTTTGGTTATCCGATGAGAGATAAACTGAACAGTATTCATGTGAGTAGCTTCTTTATTAAAGAGGGTGAAGACCACAATGCAGCTAGGAAAGATATATAGAACGCTTGGTGTCATATTCATAGGAAAGGAAGAGAGAATCTAGGGCAGAGAAGAGATATTTATTTAGAGCCTTATCTTCTATGGGTACAAGCAAGAGCTATTGAGTTGAATATGTCGTATTCTTGTGAGGAGCCTTTTGCTGATTTTTTCTTGGCTACTACTCATGGTTCAGATGACATAGAGGATCTTCAACTTACTTTGGTTAGGACGCAACAAGAGAAGGAAGCTTGGAAGAACAAATATCATACTTTGAAGATGTCTCATGAAGAAAAATTGAAGGAAAAGTATGACCTGATTGCAGTTCTTGAGATCCGTGTTGTGGAGATGATGGAGAAAAAAGAGGGTTAACTTTCTTCCAGTGTTCGTCCAGTTCTTAGTGCTCATGTTTATTCTCATACTCCTACCGAGTCTGGTTCTTGGAAAGGTTTTGTTGACAGATACGTATTGGAGAATGAGCAGCTAAAGGAAGAGATTAGGAAGCTCAAGAGGAAGCATTCGTCTGAAGAGGGGTCTTCTACAAATTTGATTTTTTAGGACTTGTAGTTTTATTTTGCTCTCTCTCTCTCTCTCTCTTGTACCTGGGTTTGTTGAAACTTGTATTGAAGAGTTGTAATCCTCAAAATATTGTGTTAATGATATGAGTTTTTTTCTAGTATTTCAAATGTGTTATACTTTGATATTTGCAAATTAAATTGTCTTTATTAAGTTCCTTGAATAATAAAAAGAATAATAAACAAATCATATGCATTGCATGTCATGCATCATGACACACACATTCTTGCATTTTCTAACTCTCCCAAGTGTCTTATCCATTTCTCTGCTTCGCTCAGTCTTTAAGTTGTTGCCTCAGTAAAACACTCGAGCCAACTCCAAAAAGAAGATAGAAAATATATAGCAAGAGAATTGTGAGTTGGGCGAAGAAGTTATCTCCTTGAGGACTGGTATACCCAACTTGATTGCTATGGTGGAACATTTGTTGGCTGCTCAGAATCAGCCACCATCTCCTCCTCCGCCTTCTCCTTGTATCATTCCACCTCAATAGACAAATGTTATCTATGAAATTCAAGATGCTTATGTTCCTGTTGTGCTAGTGGTTTCTACCATCCAACACCGTGTGCCTCCTAGTTATCCTTGGGGAATGCCAAAAAATTCCATGCCTGAAGGTTACAACCCTACGGCTCAAGTGACCTCCTTGGCCAAACCTCATGTGGTGCATGATACTCCTGTTTTCAACAAAGAGTTTGATAATCCACTCCCTCCTTAGAGTGAAAGCTTATACTTCTACGATCGAATGGATGGATTTCAGGAACAATTTGACAAGATGCAGAAAGAGTTGAAAGCCCTTAAGGGGAAAGAGCTTTTTGGTGACAATGTCAATGATTTGTGCTTAGTTCCTAATGAGAAAGTTCCTGCTAAGTTCAAAGTTCCAGATTTCATGAAGTATAAGGGAAATTCTTGTCCCCTTGATCATTTGATGATGTACTTGAGAAGAATGTCCAAGCATATTGAAGACCAACATCTGCTCATTCATTTCTTTCAAGATAGTTTGACCAGTGCGGCTTTTAGGTGGTATATGAATCTAGATAGCAATGACATCCATACATTCAATGATTTGGGTGAAGATTTTATGAAGCATTACAATTACAATATGTACATGGTGCCCGACCGTGATAAACTAAGGGAAATGGTTCAGAAAGATAAGGAATCATTCAAAGAGTATGCTCAATGATGGCGTGAGCTTGCTGCATAGGTTATACCTCCATTAAGTGAACAAGAAATGACCAAGGTTTTCCTAAAGACTTTGGGTCCTTTCTATTATAGGAAGATGGTGTCCAGTGCACCTAATGATTTTGCTGAAATGGTAAGCATAAGAGTCCGTCTAGAAGAAGTTCTCCGAGAAGGACGATTGTCGAAGGAAGAAAGATCGAGTAAAGTTAAGAAGTTATCCTTTGGATTCTCCAAAAAGAAATAAGATGTTAATGCTGTTGTGCAAGAACGGAGAACTAGTCTCCCTAGTAAACATCCTTAAAACCAAGAAGTTGTTGTTGTTACCCCTATTGTTGTTGTTGCTCCAACAACTATCCCTTACCACAAAGCTTCTCATCAAGGGCAAGGCCCAAAGAAAGAACTATTTGATCTAATTCGAATGACTTATGCAAAGTTGTATCCAGCGTTTTCAGAGGCACTTTGGGCAACCAAGGGCTCCTCCAGTTGTTCCAACTCCTTTACCATGGTACTACAATGCTGATCAGACTTGTGCCTACCACCTAGGAGCTCTAAGGCACAATATTGAGAATTGTTATATATTAAAGTAAGGAGTACAAAAGATGGCCAGATCATGAATGTTGTCTTTCAAAGACATGGGTCCTAATGTGCAAGGGAATCTGTTGCCGAAACATGGAAATGTCGTGAATATGATTGAAGGAGAGATCAGAGTTTTCGATGTGAATTTGATCATTGGAGATCTTGTGAAGATGCATGTGGCTCTCTTCAAAATCGTTTATTGCACCTATGACCATACTTGTTATACCCAAAATTTTCCCTCCTATTTTTTTCAAGTCAATACACATCTCTATACTCAAGAGTTCCTCAAGGGTTAACCAGATGAACCCTCTCCTAGGCAATCAACCCACAACTAGGGTTTTGATTCTCTCAAGTAAAAAATGGTTTTTATTGCTTCAATTGAGCATCGTGCCTCTTCATATGTCTCAAGGTATCACCATGTCAAGTTTCAAGCCTCATGGCTCACGTTTGCTCAATCAATTACTCAGATGATTGAAAATTAGTTATATTGGACAAAATGTCAATTGTAGTCAACATATAGTCAAACTTCACCATTTTTTGTCAAAGTCAAGATTTTGGAGTCACATTTATCATTTGATCAAGGGTTGATCATGATTCATTAAGAAAATGCAAAGAATTGGCCAAAAGTCAAAGTTTCTAAATTAGGGTTTTTTGATAAAAAGTCAACAGAACTTTGACCAATCATAATTTTCACATACTTCATCAGAAAGTTTTCCACCATAGCTCATTTCAAAGGGAATTCAATTCTCTACAACTTTGGGCCTCACAAGCTTTGGCCAAAAATGCTTCATTTGAAAGTTATGGGTCAATACATTATAGGTCCTTCTAAAAGTCAACAAAAAGTCATCTTTTTCCAAAGAAGTGTACATGAGAATGGAAACTTGAATGAAGATAAAACCAAAAGGAGAATTTATAGGACATCTTAAGCTTTCTAAGAAGTCCAAGAACACTTCCAAATGATAAAAATTGAGCAAGTTATGACTTGAGCAAAAATGGGCAAAACTTAAATTTTGAGAAAGTGCATGAATCAAATATTGGGCAAAACTTAAATTTTGGACTAATGGGCCTAAGTTTTGAAGTTCAAGCATGTCCATGATCACAAATAGGACCTATAAATCCATGCCCATAGTTTTGTGATTTTAATTTTTATTTATTTTGATTTTTATTCGTATAAAAGCTAAATAAATTAGATAAAATACAAAAATGCAAGATCAAATCGTGGGGCCTTGTTTAAGTCATCTTGGAGGCCCAAAATATCAGTCTTGAGAATCAAGAAACTGAGCTAGCATGATTGGATATAATTGAGGATCAAAAAAAGCAAGATTGAATATTGATTTCCAATCAAATATTTTGCATTCAAGACAAAATATTTTCTCCAATTTGATTAACCTAATTCAGTCTCCTATATATGAATAAGAATTCCAGATGCCAGGGATGATTTTTGAAGCCTCAAGAACCCTAACCAAGCTTGAAAAAACCATGAAAAACAAGAAATTGGCATTCCCGAATTCCACTCATCAATCACCCCAAAATCGATCCAACTATAATCACGGTTTGCACTTTCTTTTCCAAAATCGATTATCAAGTTTTACGCATTATAAACATGTTTCGATTGCATATTTGTGTTTAGAATGATGTTTGCAAGCTTTCTGGGTGGTTCAATTTGAGTTTTAGTGCAGGTACGAAGAAACACCATGGCTAGGGTTTCTGAGCTTCGATTTGGGGAAACATAGTTACCAGTAAAATTGGACCAAATCGAGGGCACCATCATACTTAGAACAAAGTTTCCAATCGACCAATGGTCTCATAACAAATTTATATTGCATATTCTTGATTTTGAACATTTGTAGGAGCTGTAATGATGGACATGGCTATGGGTAATGCCTTTAGCCACAAACTGATCGTCGGTATAGGTCAAAGGAAAATTCAAATCGGGGACGAAGCCCCTTCGGGTGCGTTTTTTTATTTAAATTTTCAAATTTTTCGTTTTCATACATATGCAATTTCGTTCATTCCAATAACACAAAAGCCTCATGGCTCAGTTGGCAAGGAAGACGTGCTGGTAACCCTTATGTCTTGGGTTCGAAACCCAGGGGATGCACTTAATTTTTACCTTATCTGGCCTTCAAGCAGCATTATTTCCTTGTTCTTCTTAGACTTTGAGCTCTAGGCGGAGAGCGCAGTTATGTCAGGAAGATATCATCTTTCCAACGAATGTGAATTCGGTGTTATCCAAGGGAATCCATTTGCGTTCTCTAGCAATATGTTTAGAATCTTTCCTAAACAGCATGTGATGGTCTCTTACCGCAAACGGTTGGTCTTCCCCAATAAGTCTGTTAATGCAAATTTGATCTCCTTTCGACAACCCAACAAAAAATCTCTCGCTGTGGATTGACCGTATTTCTACAACAAGTTGAAGACTTATTATTGAAATCTCCGATAAGTGATCTACACGCTTATTGTTGGTTGATTCCTGTAGCTGTGTGCAGCAAGATTTGTTTCGATGAATGGCAACCTTGTCTTTATAGAAGGTAGTTTATTGAAGATGTGTTGTTCCAATGAATGACAACCTTGTCTTTATGGAAGGTAGTTTATCAAAGATTTGTTGTTCCGATGAATGGTAACCTTGTCTTTATAGAAGGTAGTTTATCTAAGACTTGTTATTCTGATGAATGGAAACCTTGTCTTTAAGGAAGGTAGTTTATCGAAGATTTGTTTCCCGATGAATGGCAAACTTGTCTTTATGGAAGGTAGTTTATCGATGATTTGTTGTCTCAATGAATGGCAACCTTGTCTTTATATAAGGTAGTTTATCGAAGATTTGTTATCCCGATGAATGGCAACCTTGTCTTTATGCAAGGTAGTTTATTGAAGACTTGTTATTCCGATGAATGGCAACCTTGTCTTTATGGAAGGTAGTTTATCAAAGATTTGTTGTCCCAATGATGGCAACCTTGTCTTTATGGAAGGAAGTTTATCGAAGATTTGTTGTTCTGATGAATGGCAACCTTGTCTTTATGGAAGGTTATTTATCAAAGTTTTGTTGTTCCGATGAATGGTAACCTTGTCTTTTTGGAAGGTAGTTTATCGAATATTTTTTGTTCCGATGAATGGCAACCTTGTCTTTATGGAAGGTAGTTTTTCGAAGATGTGTTGTTCCGATGGAAGGGAATCTCTTCATTGTGGGAGATAGTTTGTCATGAATTTATTTGGTTTTCCAATGGACAAAGTTTAACTTGCTGACAAAACGTCAATTTATTATCTTTTCCCTATGAAATATTTTGGAAAATGAGACCTGTCTTGGGTGAGACACTAGAATTCCTGGGAAACTTAGTTCATTATCGATCAGAGACATCTTTGTTCTTCTATTTTGGATTGATGGTTTATTGTCTTTAGAAAGCCGACACAAATCTTTTTTTTACTAACTCCTCTGTGAGGAGATAGTTCGCCGTCTGTCTATGGATCGTTGCTTCCTCCTCTTTTATTGATCCTGTGTTATGTCTCTACCCCTTCAAAGCTAATTTCCCTGTTTCCCCATTGGAGTCTGTTTTTTTCCCATGAGATCGAATTTATTTCCCTAGTAGTTAGTTCCTCTTGGATGAGTTGTTGTTCCTAGAATGACCTTATTATTATTGCTTTCCTAGTGGTGTCTGGTCTCCACTGTGAAGTTCATTCCTATTGCACCGCATGAACATTAAACATTGCATGATATCTTGGAGCTAAAAATAGGGCTTATATTATATTTAAGTATCTTCTATCCCGTCGAGTCGAAGGTTCCCTTCTTATCTCTAGATAGAAGACACTTAAATAAGTGCAGCGGTTGTACCCCAATTTTTGCCCCTAAGATTTTCTAGAACTTCATACCATTACATTACACAAAGATCACAAATGGTCTGTCTCTCTCTCTCTCTCATAACTTTGAGTTTTCCCCTAGGATATCACCAATCACCTTGTGAATGTGTGTGGTGATTAATACTTGGCTAAATTTGAATGTGTACACTTTTCTCTTTAAAATGTTGTAGGTGAATGTTGCACAAGTTCCTCATTCAAGGAGTCAATAGGTTAATGTGTTTATTTCCATGCATTCTCTCCTCAATCCTCAAGACTTTGAAAGTATTGTCTCTCATTGAAGACTTCTCTTGTCACCAACTATGGTCTCTCATCTTGGGTATATGCTTCATGCTTAAAATAGATAATCAAATTTGAAGAATTCTCCATTCTATGATCATCCATCTTGAAATTAGGGTTTTGAACTTCTAAGGAGCATATCTTGGTATTTGGAATTTTTTGGATTATTTCAAAGTCATTTTATCCTTAAAAGGACTTCTAATATGAATATGCTTTGATCTAAGGAGTTTAATTGATGAGAAGATTGTTTTGGAGATCTATGGTTGCCAACTCTTTATATTGATGCTTCATCTATCTTGTGTGACTTGAAAGAATCATAACTTGGTCATACCTTGTCTCCTTGAGCCCATTCTTTTTTCACAATGGACTTGAGGATTTCTAGTACAATTAGTTCAATTGGTTAGAAAAGAAAAGTCTTGGAAATTTGCCTATGAGGTAAAAAGATTACAAGTCCTTGATGAATTTCTCAATTTTTGGCCAATCAACTTCAAGTGATCATATCTCAATCATCATTTATCCCCTTGAAGCCATTATTTTTTCACCACAATCTTGAAGATGTGAACTTTATCTCCATATAAGTTTTGAAGATTGAAAGTGTTTGGAAGTTGCTTAACTTTCTTCAATTTCACAAGGCCATAACTTTCTCAATTTTTGGAGATTTTGGATGATTCTTTTTGACAAATGTTCCTTGAGAGGTCTACTTCATGTCATATTTTAAAGTCAAGAGCAAATTTTGAGTGGAAGAGCAAGTTTGAAGAGAAAACATTATAGGTCATTTTTAGAAAGTGTGGCATGCTTGACCAAGGCCTGGCCTAAAAATCAGTGTTTTTCAATAATCCTAAAGGCTATATCTCTCAACTCTAGCATCCATTGGATTTTATTCTTGTTGCTTTGTGTTCTACTCTTTAAATAATTCATTTGGCTCAAGGAAAATCAGAAAACGCACGAGGGAAATTGATTTGGCCTCAGTTCAAAGTTTGTGCCAAAATATGCTTCGAGCACACCATCAATTTGTGCATTTTGCGCTACCAATCATTTTTAAGCCAAAATTAAGCTTTATTTTCATAACTAATCATGTTTAGAAGTTTCCCAGAGTTAATTATCACCTTGGAACGCAAGTTTTGGCTGAGTTTTGATGCACATGAGGTCACATTTCCTTCGTGCACACACCTTGCACGATTTCGCTCCAAATCTCACAATTCCTTCTCACTCTCATCACTATTCACTTTCCTATAAATAGAGGACTATTCCTCACTCATTTCCTCAAGCTTTTATAGCAAAAAATTTGTTGCCAAACTCTCTCCAAACCTCACATTTCTGCAACTTCAAATTTGTGCTTAGACCACTTCCAGTTTGAAATTAACCCTTGATTCTTCTTCCATGAACCTCAGTGAAGCTAACAAAACAAGAATCGTGCCTTGAAGCTTCCTGAATCATGCTATCTGTCACACCCCAAAATTTTCTCTATCCATTTATCACATTTAATTTGACCCATAGTTCTTAGTTCCTATGCATACATCTACTCAATACATTCATTTTTCATGGAAAAAAGGAAAGAAAAGAGATAAGTACCCAGTTATTTGTAACTCGGGATAGGAGAGAAGAAATTAATGTACGTCATGGGCTTTTGATTACTCTAGCAAGAATTATGCATTTGGTTATATGGAAAGGAATTTTTGTGACTAACAAAGAGAAGCCAAAATTCAAACTCTTGTGTGAATTTCATGTTACATTCATCATTCAAATTTTAAGGGGGCTTTTGCAATGAAAATAATCAAAAGTGCAAATTGGCACGAGATGAATTCAAGGTTGTAAGAATTGAAAACAAGACTCGAAATTGAAGTATTTTGGATAGAAAGTAAATCTAATTTTAAGATTCTTCCAATTCAATTTTCAAGTCTAGAAGAGCATGTAGTCTTTTCCAAGGTCTAAATGAATTTCTAAGACCTTTGGTTTGAAAAGAGTCAAGGAGAGCTTAAATTTTCAAGTGGTTATCTATCTCAAGTAAATTCAATGTTTTATGGAGATGAAATTGATTGTTAATATATCTTCAAACTTTCGATTTGAATTCATCATTCAAGACTTGCATTCATGGGACAATTGAAACTTAAATTCAACAAGGAAACAAATTTGTTTTATTCATCAAAATTCAAGGTTTAGTCCAAATTTTTCACCCAAAATCACTTGACACACCTTTATTCATCATTCTATTCTTTTTCCAACTTCATTCTATTTCGATTGTTTGCAAGTTCAAATTAATTCATCGCCATCCATTCATCAATCAAAGTTCCACGCTTTACTCAAACCATTCAAATACTCATCATTCAAGTTGCATTCAAGTTTCAAGGTAATGGTCTATTGATTCATCATGACATTAAATTCTTCAAACAATTATTTTGTTCAAGAGTTTTGGTTCATGTTAAAGAGGGTAGATTCATCCATGATTGGTTTCTTGAAATACAAATTGCAACTTGAAAAAAAAAGACTTAGTGATAGCATTCATTAAGGCTTGAGACTAAGACTTAAAATTCACGATTCATGATATATCAAGATCGTTCAAGATTCCAAAGATGCAAATTATCAAATACATTTCAAGAAAAAGAGTATAATTCAAATTGTTCAAAATGTTTTCCACTTATACAATTTACAAAGAATGGTATTCAAGTCAAATTTTCACTCATGTTAATTACAAGATATCATGTTCTACACTACAAGATTTTATGAAGTCTTTGATCATAAATCTAAACTCCGAGCTCCAAAACTCCCTTCCTTTCTTATTAGTCTTGCTCCAAACTCTTCATCTTTCGACCTTGTCGTCCTCACCATCATTCATGCCATGAAACAAAGGAAAGGAAATGGTTAAAGAATAAAGCAAAGAGATGTAAATAAGAATTTTCAAAGAGTTTTCAAGTTCATCATTAGGGTTTGCGAATGGAATCAAAATTAAAGGGCTTTTTCAATCATGTGCAAGCGACACAAAAGCCTCATGAAAATCAGAATTCCAACAATCAATCATGGACCAATACATTGAAAATCACAAACGGATGTTTGGTTCGCAATGATGCAAGCAAAAGAAAATCACGTTCAAAGCAACATAAAGCCTCATAAAACTCAGCATTCAGTCATAGGCCTAAATTCACCTATTGCAAATCACAACAACTCTTTGTTGTTGGTTCACAAAGGGTGCAAAAAGCAACAAGTACAAACTCAAAGAAGTATCACAAACAAGCAGCAAGTACTGAAAACCATGTTTCCAGCCCAATGCAAGGTGCATATATCAGTAAAAACACAAGAAATCAGAATTTGCAAAGGCCCAATACACAAAATTTGTACAAGGCCTATCATCAGAAAAATCAAAGACCAACAACAGAAAAAAGCCTAATAGCAATCACTAAGTCCAAACCAACACAACAAAAAACCCTAATTCGTCATGTTATAAAAACCTTAATGGCACGGATATCAAGGAAGAATTGTTCATATGAAAAAACCCTAGCTCAGCCGCAAAGAACAAAGCAGAAACCCTAAATATTTCAATCATTATTTTCAACAAACCAAATCCTTCAGAACTCTAAGAAAGACGAAGAGAAAGAAAGTTTCAAAACAATCTCACCCGTAAGCAGCAAAGAAGACACAATCGGAGCCAGCTAGGGTTTCCAAACCCCTTCAAGATCTATTCAAATTCGTCAAGCATCTGCAAAACAGAGTATCAGATCGGTAACCAGAAGAAGAAAACGAATCAAAAGATGTAAAAAAGTTAACGATCAGAGCATCGAACATCGTTACCGCCATCGAAGGCAATTTTCGGCCGTTACTCGTCACAGTGACCACCATCTTTTCGTCTCCGTTAACCAAGTGGCAAGCGAGGTCGAGATCGGACCGGCGTCAACAACGAGAAAGAGAGACCATCGAGAAAGACGAAGGACATTCGCGGCAGCGGAGAAGATCGAGAATCACATATCGACGGCGAGATGTAAACCGAGCGAAGATGACGTGAAGTAGAGAATCGACGATTGAGACAAAGAGTGAAGTTTCCGGTGAAATCATATGAGACAGGATGAAGCAGAAGTGGTTTTGGGCAACTTATTGTGAGAAAAAATATGAGGCGGAAATTGAAGAGATAAACTATCGTGAGAGAAAGAGAGGTGTTTAATAATTAGATTTTAGGTTTGGTTGAATGAAGTATTTAATTTCTATTTTTTATTAGTTAAATTTTTGTCATGTTAATGTTAAATAATTGAGGATAAGAGAAATCTGGAAGATCACCGCTGGGGGACAAGTGTCACCGGAGAAGATAAGGGTTATTTCGGTTTCCTGTGCTCGCACACACAATAATACCATGCATCCTCTCTCTCTATACCATCCGATCTACATTTGTGACCTTCTAATCTCATCCAACGGTCTAAAGCGCGTATCCATGGTAGATTATTCTTGGAGCGGGGTACTGGATCAATCAGAAGTGTCTTGGGCTTTCCCTTTATTTGGGTCAACTGGTTTTCTTTTTGCACCCCAGATTCTGCAATACAGGCTATTTCTATTGAATTATGCAAATAAATTTTGCCTTGTATTAAATAATTATTAGTATTAAGATAATTTTTATTTGATAATTATTGATTAAATTATTAATTAATTTTTATCAAATAAAAAGTTTTATTCTAATAATTATTTAAGGATTTGGACTTGTATTGTGTGGTTTAATTATTTGTTTGTATCTCATGTGCTTGTATAAATTATCCACATATGCACACTCCCACACACTTAATGCATTTGATTCCATTATCTCTTTTGGTTCTTATACCAAATTCCTCAAGGGTCTCATAGTTGAGAATGGGCATGGTCATTCTCACAAGATTAATCAAAGCTCTTGCATCGATTAATCATAACCCGAATAAGTTTTGGTCCATATACCAATTATCCATGCACAAGGGTTTCATGGTTAGGGGTAGGAGCACATATCCTCACAAGATTAATCAAGTCCATATACTTGGTTAATCGTGACCCTATTCAATTTCTCACCTCCTCATAAAGCAAACGCTAAAACACTTTCATAAATCAAAATTTACAAACCTCGACCCAACATCGAGTGACTTTTAAAAAAAACCTTTTTCACAATAAACTTCGAGTATTTAAATCGTTGTCGCTAGAAAAATTGTTTAAAGACTCAAATTCAATAATGTGAACCTTGTTTCACTTCACCTTTTCATAAGAAATTTTTTGGGATGATAGACAACTCATTGAGCCTCGGTGCTCCTCTGGTTTCTAGTATTTGAATCGTAGAATGCTAGTCCTATTGTTCGGCACTTTTCACCCACCTAAAATCAATTCAACTCACTTAACTTTTTTTCCGCTCATATGCGATCATCAAAAACTTTTATTATAAAATCAACACAACCAACCAAAATATTTTTAAGAAGAACTACAGAGTTTTGACTTTCCCATTGCACGGGGGAATACGTAGGCACAAGGTTTCAAAATCGCGGCGAACTCAAAATAATTTAAAGACAAACCCTTTTTCTTCTTCCTTTCTTATAAGATCGCAATTATCACTATAAACACACTTAAACACACACGAGCGGAATGGCTCCCATCTAGTACGATGGATGTGAGAGGTTCTAATACCTTCCCCTTGCATAACCGACTCATGAATCCATTTTTTGGTCTTGTAGACCGCCTTATCCTTCTTCGCGGGTTTTATCTATATTTCCTCATTCCTTTGGAACAAGTAAAATTAGGTGGCGCTTCATTATTTTAAAATAACTGATTTTGAAAAAAAAACAGTTATCACACTATACAAGTCTAGTTTCAGAGCTCTGAAAGTGAACTTTGTTCAGGTAGTAATCTCATCAAACCTTGTAAAATAAAGAACCATTGTATTCTCCTCATCTCCCTGATCCTCGTGATCTTCACCATTTGTGCTTTCATTAAGTATTGACTAAGAATTTAATCAAAATTGTGCTCTCTATTTGTTTTGTTTTTTTGCAAAATGTTCATGATACAAGTGAAATAAATTTTTTGCGAGGGTACCATTAGAATCGTCTTGAAGAGACAAAACGAATGGTAACGGTTTGAAGAATTTATTTCACAGTTTGAGGATCACATATGGAGGATGGCTGGAGGTTAAAGACGACCTACGTGTCTGTCTTCAACCAATGAGGGCTTGACATGTAATATTTTTGAATTGGATCCGGTGTGTTGGTTGTATCATGCGTGCGTTATAGGAGCCCTTGGATCTGATTACTTTTATTAGTCAACATCGATCCAACGCATGATATTATTTCTTGTTTTATTTTTTAAATTTATAATCCGGTGTGAAAACCAAGAAGGTCCATATCAAGCATAGCGTGTGTGATCCTTTGGATCTGCTTACTCGTGCGTTTTGACTATGATCAGATGGTCCACATTTTTTTGTTTTTATTTTATTTTCTTATTTTATATTTTAAATGTTTTAAACTTCAAAAAAACATATAAAATTCATTTTAGGTTAAAATATTATGAAAAAAATTCACAAAACTATTTTGAAATATTATCTTTCTGAATTTTATTTTTTCATAATTTTATTTTCAGATTTGATATTTTTTATGATTTTTCTCTTTTATTTGATATTTTTAATTGTTTTAAAATACCTTTTGACATTTTAAAATTTTGAAAAAAATTATGGAAGGATCCAATTGTAATTTGACAAATATTGGTGATCTCATTTTATTTTTATTTCTGATTTTACTTTTTTTTTTTGCCATTTTTGGGTTATTTATTTTATTTTCTAAAAATATTTTTTGGCTTTGAAAAATTCTAAATAAAATTTGTCAACACTTATTGACCTCTGTTTGACTTTGGGTAATTTTCTTGGAATTTTATTTTGACGAAAAAAATACTATTTATGTATTTTGTCAATAAAGTCCAATTAAATAAGCTAATTTCAAAATCACTTCTAATCCTTTTTATTTGATTTTTATTTTTATTTTTATTTTGCTAACTTTTGAATTTATTTTTGGGTCATAAATTTCCTCATCATCAATGGAATTTGGGTGTTGATAGGTCTCTTGACCAAATCCACCAAGAAAGTTGATTGATTTTGACAAAGTTAGACCGAGTAAATTCATCTAATGCAAGATAAACTTGAGAATTATTTCTTCTTCTCCATCTTTTTTTCTTTCTTTTGTCCCGACTCAGAAAAAGTGATCAATTGGTGGCATGAACTTTAATGTTCAAATATAAGTCCCAAAAGATGAGTTGAGCTTTGATCTTGATTCAACACTTGTGGCGATTGCGGTGTGGTCGCGTTGATTTCTAATCAAGCTTCTGGCAAGTTTTCACTAACCTTGTCCATTTGAAATTCTCAATCATATTTGATCAAGTGATGTGATAATTCCAAAATCAGTGATATAGTTGACAAAAACAATTGAAACTTGTCGTGCGGTCGTGTTGATTCTATCAAGCTTTTGTCAAGTCTTCATGCGTAAGTTTCAAGATGGTCACCTTTCTGACAACTAATTACTAACAATTAGATGATATAATTGACAAGTTTCACGATGGTCATCTTTCTAACCTTTATTAATTGCCCTTTATTTTCCGCTTTTTACTTTTCCGCTTTTACTTTTATGCTCTTTACTTTAAGCACTTTAATTTTAGCATTTAGATTTCATGCCATTTTTTTTTGCTCACTTGAGCATTTTATTTTCTTGTTATTTTGAATTTTCTCACTTGAGCTTTATTTTTCCTTTTCCAAAATACCTAATTATTCAACTTAAATATAAAAAAACTTCTAATTGGACTTGGTTACTATCCTTATGCTCGGAGTTTGATCTTTGGACTTAGGATTAGGATCCCTACCTCAACTTGGAGATTTTATGCTCTTGGTGATGTTCTGTCTTGTCTGGTTATTATCTTTGTGTGCAGGTTATTTCTTTATACTCGATTAAGAGTGGGTTTCCTCCAAATACAGCCGTTACTATGTCTGTTTTTCTTCTTGAGACATGAATTCATCTGAGACATTGATTTATCTGAAGCTTGTTTTTTATGTCTGGTTATTTGTTGCTTATGTGGTAATCTATAGGATGAGATATGATATTGACTCTTGATGTCAAGTACTAATTTTCTCAACCGGTTAGATATTTCTTTACCCTTACCTTTTACCTTATGCACTTAGGTTAGCCTCTTCATCTCCTCCCCATTCTTTAATTTTCAAAATATTCCCTCTTTTTTAAAGGATTCTTGTTTTCAAAACTCGAACCACTTTCATAAAGAAACTTGGACTTAGGTCCATGCATTTTCAAACTTCTTTTTCTTAATAAACTTTCAATTCATTTAATAATACTTTGACCTTTTTTTGTTAAGACTAAAAAACACCTAACCTCGTTCAAATTTTTTTTGAGCTCTTTATGGCTTTTCTAAACAAAAAAATTTCTTAAAAACAACCAACACGCAATTTTAATCTTTATTACTCGAACTACTTAGTTTTGATTTCAATATTGCACATTGTTGGTATGTAGGCCTGGAACTCATTGGAAGTTCTATCAAACCAAAAATTATAAATAAAAAAAAACAAAATACTTCTTTTCTTCCCCCACCATCCATTTTGTACATATACTCTTTTTTAGCACACATATACAAATTTTCAAAAAGGTTCCTGCGGAGTACCGTGGACGCTTTGGGTGCCTAACACCTTCCCTTTGCATAACTAAACCTCGGTCCCAGATCTCTGATCTTTTGTTAGGATTTTATTCACTCTTTTCCTAGTCCTTTGGATAAAATAAAAGTGCGGTGTCGACTATTTTGTTACTTTTTGAGTTAAGTCAATTCAATGGCTGATACTCGTAGTTTTTTGCCGCTATAGACTTTAGGTAATTTTTTTGGAATTTTATTTTGATGTATGAATACTATTTATATATTTCGTCAATAAAATTCAATTAAATAACCTAATTTCAAATTGTATTTTATTCATTATTTAAATTACTTTTAATTCTTTTTTACTTTGCTAATTTTGAATTTATTTGGAGCCATACGCTTCCTCGACATCAATGGAATTTGGGTGTTGATAGGTCTCTTGACCAAATCCACCAAGAAATTTGATTGATTTTGAAGAAGCAAGACCAAATAAATTCATTTGATGCATTATATATTTGTAACTTGTTTCTTCTTCTCCATCTTATTTTTCTTTTGTCTCGATTCGGAAAAAGTGATCAATTGGTGGCATGAGCTTTAATGTTCAAACATAAGCCCCAAAAGATGACTTGAGCTTTGATTTTGGTTCAACACCTATGGTGCTTGTCGTGTAGTCGCGTTGATTTTTAATCAAGCTTCTGACAAGTTTCCACTAACCTTGTCCATTTGAAATTCTCAATCATCTTTGATCAAGTGATGTGATAATTCCAAACCTGGTGATATAGTTGAGAAAAAGCAATTGAAATTTGTCGTGTGGTTGCGTTGATTTTAATCAAGCTTCTGCCAAGTCTTCATGCACAAGTTTCAAGATGGTCACCTTGCTGACGACTAATTACTAACAATTAGATGATATACTTGACAAGTTTGAAGATGGTCATCTTGCTAACCTTTATTAATTGCCTTTTATTTTATGCTCTTTACTTTCTGATTTTACTTTTATGCTCTTTATTTTTACGCATATTAATTTTAGCATTTACATTTCATGTCATTTTTACTTCTTTGCTCACTTGAGCATTTTATTTCTTGTTATTTTGAATTTGCTCACTTAAGCTTTATTTTTTTCAAGATACCTAATAATTCAACTTAAACATAAAAAACTTTTAATTGGATTTGGTTACTATCCTTATGCTCGAAGTTTGATCTTTGGACTTAGGATTAGGACTTTTACCTCAGTTTGGAGATTTATGTGCCCTTGGTGTTATTCTGTCTTGCTTGGTTATTATCTTTGTATGCAGTTTATTCCGTTATACTCGATTAAGAGTATATTTCCTCCAAATACAGTCGTTACTCTGTCCATTTCATTTCTTGAGACGTTAATCCATCTGAGGCATTGATTTATCTGAAGCTTGGTTTTTTTCGTCTGGTTATTTGTTGCTTATGTGGTAATCCAAAGGATGGGATATGGTATTGGCTCTTGATGTTAAGTACTAGTTTTCTCACCCGGTTAGATCTTTCTTTATCCTTACCTTTTACTTTATGCACATAGGTTAGCCTCTTCATCTCCTCCCATATTCTTTAATTTTCAAAATCTTCTCTCTTTTTCAAAGGATTATTGTTTTCAAAACTCGATCCTCTTTCATAAAAAACTTGGATTTAGGTCCATGTATTTTTCAAACTTCTTTTTTTAATAAACTTTTAATTCATTTAATAATACTTTGACTTCTTTTTCATAAGACTAAACACACCTAACCTCATTCAAATTTTTTGAGCCCTTTGTGACTTTTCTAACAAACATTTTCTTACAAGCAACCAACACACAACTTTAGTCTTTTTTACCCGAATTACATTGGGTTTTGATTTCATCATTGCACATTGTTGGTATATAGGTCTGAAACTCATTGAAAGTTCTAGCAAACCAAAAATTGTAAAAAAAATACTTCTATTCTCCCCCTACCATCCATTTTGTACATATACTTTTTTTAGCACACATACAAAAAATTTCAAAAAGGTTCCTACGGAGTACCATAGATGCTTTGGGTGCCTAACACCTTCCATTTTCATAGCTAACCCCCGGTCCCATATCTCTGATCTATTTTAGGATTTTATTTGCTCTTTTTCCTAGTCCTTTGGATAAAATAAAAGCGCGGTTTTTTGTTATCTTTTTGAATTAAGTCAATTCAATGGCTTATACTCACAATTTTTGCCGCTACATCCTTATCCACCATCTCACTCTTCTTTGCATGTGTTAGTCGGCCATGCATTGATGTCTCACCATTCATGATTCAATAAAATTCTCTTGAATTAAAATTTCTTGCATTCATACTTTCTATAACCCAAAATTGTCATCTCATAAAACTTCTCAATCTCCCATTTATCCATGGTGATTAGTTGTAAACAATACCCCTTTATACCATGGTAGGTTCCATTTGTTGTGAAAATGAATAGAATAATAAAAAATTAATATTTTTAGAAGTGTTTATCAATCCCCTTAGATACCTCCAAATATTACTTAAATTTCTATAACACAATTATAAAAATGTCTACCATTATCTCTCTAAGTTTCTCATATCATTGCCACTTCATCCCTCTTTATTTTAGACTAGATTCTAAATCTTGTAAAGATAAGTATGATATAGACACATTTATAACAAATGAAACTCAACGGATCCTTAACGGACCCAAAATTAAACCCATTATTTTTATAATAAAAAGATTTTATATATATAATATTATAATATCTTTTAATTAATATAAAAGATATTTTAACATCAACAAACACATTTGAGAACTGAAACAATCAAGCATGATACATGTGAACCACCCGTACCAGACCGGAACTACCGTAGAACCTGTGTCACCACCACTTTGTTTGAGAGATGTCCCCGCGCCTATCAGACCTCCCCCACAGTCATATCATCTTTTGTTAACATTTTGGATATTTTTTCAATTTTATAATTTCTACGATCTCAAAATATATTTAATTTTTCTTCTCATTGCAATTCTTGGTAGGATAACATTCCTTCATTTATCATGAAATTTTTTTAGTGTAATAGATGTGGCTTCTCTTCCTTGTATGTTTAGGTAATGTTGTTTTCTAGATTTTTGGTATTTGTATCTTCATGTTTCCTCTTTTCTCTTTTTTTCTTTAAATATATTTATTTTAGACATCATTGATGTTGTTAGGATTAGTGGTTCAACCTAGTTGAATTTATTTGAAATTATCAACCTAGTTAAAATTGTCATTTATGTTTGAATTGACATCATAGTTGCATTTTATAAAATAAAAAACACATCCTACTCTCGCACTTGTGGTAAATGGTCAATGTCACACTAAGCAACATAAAATATGGTATTTTTAATCGTGTTAAAACTCATTTCAACTTGGTCGGTCATACTGCATAGACCTTAAATCAGAAGTAGTAGGATTGGGAAAAAAGTATCCAAAATGCATTCGATCAGATGGAAACCTCTGTGACCTGTTTTGTTCGTTGGTCAAAACAATGAGTCGGTGAATTTACTTTAATCAACGCATTACACTTGATTTACAACATATTTTGGGAGAGTGAAAAAAGTTAAAATTTAAACAATATCTTCTCCTTTGTGTCTCAACTCGAATTATGAAACTTCTTAAACTTTAAAACTCTCTCTCTCTCTCTCTACTACAAGAAAACAACATATTACCGTCTTGAAAACCCATGTTAACAGTCCAATAACTGATGCTAATAAGGTTTAGCATCAGCTTGGCGTTGATGTCTGAGCGGTCACTTCAAAGCTTGGAGTAAACAGTAGCGTGAAGTCGACGCTACGCTAGCATCGACTATTTTAAATTCTAAGAGGACAATAAACATGCTTATATATTCGCTAGCCAATTCAAATATATAAACATGACTTGTCTATATTAGTGTCGGCTCATTGCGCCACTATAATTCGCCACGTGTTTGCTTATGATTGTATAACGCACTGAACATGTTTGTATGTAGTGTTAGTTGAAGTTTATATATATATATATATATATATATATATATATATATATATATATATATATATATATATATATATATATATATATATATATATATAATCAAAATAATCAAACGTATTTACTTATACTTAAACTAGCCTATTAAACATGTCAAGGTGTACCAAAATAACTATACTTATAAGTCAATCTAGACGTAAGGAAATCATAAGAAAATCTAAACAATTCTATTGATCATGATCGTGATCATCATCAGTATCAGCATCAACATCATCTTCATCGTTCTCCTGCAACATTTAAAAAAAAACAATGTAAAAGTTAGCATTCAATGATTTTGTGGAATAATGTCACTAGACTCCAAATATATTTGAACAACCAATTAATCACACAACATAAGACACAACACTATGAATTTGACATAGCATTCAAGACACTTTGCAAAAGCATCAGAAGTTGCAAGTATTGTAACTATTCAAGCAACAATTTCAAACATATAATGTAACCAACAACTTTTGCCTGCTAACTCTAAAACATAATAGAATGATTTTCAGATTGATGTCTACTAAATAACCAAAATTTTCAAACATAGAATATAAATAAGAATTTCAAACATACAATTTCAAACATAATAGAAAAGTTACAGATTGATGTTACTCTAGCCTGCTAACTCTAAAATCAACTATGTTTGGTTTTTGTTTCAAATGGAAAACATGTTTGTTTACTTCATCCAATTTAATCAACCTACCTAATAATAAGGAGTTCAGATACAAAAAGAGAGAAAGCAATGAAAGTCAAAGAAATAGTAAAAGTACCGAAAAGTTATAATCATAATGTTCACTTGAAGGAGAAGGAGCAGTACTAGAAGGACCTACCCGACGAGACTAAAACATATTAAACATATGCTTCCTAAATTCTTCAAATTGCTTTGCCACAACCTACGCTAATAATAAAAATAAATTATTATTTAAAACAACAAATAAAAAGGAGGCAAAAAAATTGGTATGGAAATAAAAGTTATTTGGCACCAACATTAATGTCGGTTACAATTGTCGCTATTATTTAAAATATGTAATTATTTAAAACAGTAAATAAAAAGGAGGCAAAAAAATTGGTATGGAAATAAAAGTTATTTGGCACCAACATTAATGTCGGTTACAATTGTCGCTATTATTTAAAATATGTAATTATTTAAAACAGTAAATAAAAAGGAGGCAAACGAAATTGGTGGGAGAAGTGAAAATATAAAAGCAAAATTTAGCGTCGGTGATAGCCGATGCTATATTTAATGGCCTAATAAAAAAATAAAACAAGTGGTTTTATTCCGTTAGGGTCAATTTTGTGCGATGTAGATGCAACACTAATAGCATCGGAGTCGAGATCGACACTACAAAATTGCAGATAAATCATGATTTTCTTGTTGCTCCCTCCCTCCCTTCCTCTCCCTCTCTCTCACACACAACAATCACAATCAATTTTCCTCCTTAATGGAGGATTATTTCTCGTTATTCGATTTTTTTTTCTTATTGTTAAAACAACTTCTTATCGTTATTTATTTATTTTTGTTGTATTTTTGCTTTGCATTTATCATGTTTTATTTTGTTTCAATAATTTTTATCAAGATTTAGAATAAAAATTTATTATTTTGATTTGCTAGATATGTTGAGATTTATGTTTGAATAGAGAGATGATTATATATTAATAATTTTGTATTATTACCTATTAGTAAATAGGTTTTTTGAGTTGTTAGGTTTGACCCTGATCTGTGTAACGAAATTATTTTATAGATTTTTTGTAAAATTATTTATTTTATAACTATAATATATTTGTTATGATTTTTTTTATGTGAACTTGATCTACAATTAAGGGTATTGACCAACAAGTTAAAGCATGTTTTGATAGAAGGGTATTACTAGTTAATAGTATTGTTATTGATAGGGGTACTAATAGAACTTATATTATTAGCATGGTTATTGAGCTTTATTTGTACTTGAGAAATTTTAGTTAATGACCCATTAGTACTATTATATATGTATTCCCTTTAGACATTGAAGGATAATCAAATGAATGAAAATGTTATCTTTATTTCTTATTTACTTTGACTTCTAGTTTAGAATTTCATTGCATTTCTTGTAGTTTTGTTAGGGTTTGATTAGCGAGTTTTATCTACAACAAGGAAATGGTACTTGAATATTTTTGAGGCAGATAGAACACAACTCCCAAAGGAAACTAATGATTGGAAGCTATATACCCCAGCTGTTGTTGATCTATTCAGGATACCTGATGACCAAATTCAAATTTTTCGAGATCATAGTGCTGGTGTTATGTTTTACAGAATTTCCTTAGCTAGTATTCAGGTGGTGATTGATTTTCAAGCAGCCAAAAAGAAGAGACACAAGGGACCTGCTTCTAAAGTTTGATCTTTATGTGCTATGATCAATAACAATTTGAGCTTCCATGATTTTGCGTTGGAGCTAAGTTATATGATCTTAGAAGCCCTTCCACATAACTATGCAGAGCAGATTAATTTAGGCATAAATGAGTCAGTAGACAAGATTAATGCTATGAATTTCTTTAAGCTAATAGACATGCCAAAAGTCTCTCCTTTCTTCACTACTGATGATTTTAGGGCTATTACATTAGTTACTGTTGTTAACACTCTACAAGGATATATCAAAGCTTACAAAGACTTGAATTTAGTCCTGAAGATATTTCTACCCATTTTGAACATAAGAGTATGCAAAATGTGTTACAAAACAAAGTTAAAGATGTGTCTGAGTTGTTTAAGATTATGCAACCATTTTAATTGGCTACGCTAGGTTACCCCATTTGAGGTCTCTTGTTGAAATTATAGAGCATGGTCTAAGTGATGAGAATCAAAAGGTACAGACAATCACTGCAGTGTCTCTTGCCGCGCTTAATGAAGTTGTTGCTACTTTTAGGAAGACTAATTACACTCTCACATGTATCAGTGAAATTTTTCTCTTCATACTATGGATTGTGGGAGTAAGTTTAGAACCTTGAGGACAAGGTTCAATGTGAACCGGGCGACAATGATAGAAGGGTATTACTAGTTAATAGTATTGTTATTGATATGGGTACTAATAGAAATTATATTATTAGTATGGTTATTGGCAGGACCGTCTTTGAGGGAGTGCAAGACAACCTACTGCGCAGGGCCTCGAAATTTTCAAGGTTAATTTATGACTAAATGGAGCCTCATAAAATATTTTCTAGCTTAAATCGTGATTATACAAGGCCTCTATTTTTTTTGTTCTTGCTAAATTGTGACTAGCCTACACAGGGCCACCAAAAACTTGAGACGACCCTGGTTAATGGGTTTTATTTGTATTTGGGCATTTTAGTTAATGACCCATTAGTACTATTATATATGTATTCACTTTAGATATTGAAGGATAATCAAATGAATGAAAATGTTATCTTTATTTCTTATTTTACTTTGTCTTCTAATTTTAAATTTCATTGCATTTCTCGTAGTTTTGTTAGGGTTTGATTTAGCATCCTAACATGTTTGCATCTTTAAAGTGAAATGTTCCTAATTTAAAAAAATTGATATGATAATAAGTTACTCAGTAAAAATAGATTAATTAAACACCTCCAAATGAATTTATTATAATGCATGCTCATAATTAGTGAATGTTTGTTGTTACCTTAAAGTTGTTTACTATCTCTTGTAGCTTTCGGTAGGACTTGCAAACCTAAGTTGATTCAATCATTGAACTCGAACGATAGAAATAAAAGATAAATATTACTCCCTCCGTTTTAATTTATAAGCAAAACATATTCATTTTTCTTATTTCAAATTATAAGTAAAAAATATTAATTTTATTTCATTTAATCATTTTATTCTAAAAAATTCATCTTTTCCAAGATAAAATTAAATGCAAATTGTATTTAATTGACTTTTTCTTTTATTTTTTCTATACACAACAACCAATCAAAATTGTTTTTACATCTTTCTATAAAATATATTTTTAAAAACACACAAAAATGTAAAATTTCTTAATAAGTGTGAGATATAAGTTTTTTTTTTTTATAAATTGGTACGGAGTAGTATTTAAAATAGTATAATTTGAATCGTTTAACTTAATTAATGGAAGAGATTATAATTTGTATCATCAAATTAATAAATCTTAGGATTAATGGTAAGTGATGTAAAATAAAACAGATGACACAACATGTTCCTAGAAGTCATATGTGATGAAGAAAATGAATGATTTGGTGATTGGATGTTTGTCATTTTTATGTAAGTGCTAAAATTTCTTTATGTGTGAAAAGGAAGATGCAAAAACAGCTAAACAACGAAAAAGGAAAGAGTGGTGGGCTAGCTAGCTATAGCTATAAACTAAGAGCACAATCCCCAATGAGACTATATTCCTGTCCTGTACTATTACTGTTTCTATTGGTTGTACTTGTGCTTTTTAGGGTACTTTTGTCTTGCATTTTCAATTACAAGCACAAGCCAAAACACAACAACATGTAGTGCTACTTCTAAAAGGTGGGAATTTTGCCATTTATACATTCACTCTAACCCTGTTCTTTTAATGACTATGGTTTGTGTTTAGGGCCAGAAAAAGAGAATGTAGTTTCGCATTCTTTCAAAATCCAGATTAAAGGTAAGAAAAACACATCTCACTTCAATGAAATGTCTCTTTTAAAAGATAAAAATGTGTTGGTTCTCAATTTTTAAAATACGTGAATTTAAGATAGACCGGTACATTAATGTTCTAGGTAAAAATTTAAAATTCGCATCATATCTTAAAATCTAAAAAAATAATTATTTTGCAATGACCAAAAAAATCTCAAAACATTTACATGTCAAATTGACGTAAATATATTTTTTAAAAGATAAAGTCGTAATTTCTTAATCGAATAGATTCTCAAGTCAGTTGATTAGCCGATATATCTCATAATTGTAATGATGTCTGTGGTTATTTTTTCTAAAAATTATTTGCATTCAACAATTTTTTAATATTGCTATTTTATGTGGGAGTTATTGAGAGATTCAAATGCATTTCCTCTAATAAAATGTGAGTGTTAGAAAGTGGATAAAAAAATCTCCCTACACTCCTCTAAAATACAAGTATTAGAAATTAGTAGGTTATTGGAATAAGATTAGTTTTATGAGCGCAAACTTTTTTACCAAATAGCTTTAATTTGATCATAAGATTTTATAGGGTATAAAGTATAAACCATCTACTAGAAACTTTTTGATTTGAGATTTTGCAAGCAAGTTCTTTATTTTATTTTAATGATGGATAATATAGAGTCGTTGTTCTAGTTGACTTGTCGTTGTAATTGTAAGAGATAGAAAGATGCTTTCTCTGCCCAAAAATAATGCCAACTTTTTCTGCCTCTTTGACTAGTTCCTCCCTTATCACTTTCATGGTTTCTTGGTTTTCTCTTCAATTCACGACTTCATTTCCAAGGTTATGATCAATAAAGGGACAAATCTTTTTTCATTAATTAAAATGAGTGCTTAGACATTTTTCCTTATAAAGTGATTAGTTATTTCCTAATCAGTTATGCATGAGCATTATTCTAGTAATTTGTAATACACAAAAAGGAGGTGGAAAAAAGAGTATAGAGCTATAATTGATTTGCTAGTATTCTATTAAAAACATGTTGATCTGTTATTTACATGTAGCTTTTAATACATTCATGGACAACGAAAAAAAAGTAGACAAATATTTATCTTATGTCAGATACATATAAGATAACAACTAAATTAATATTATTAATCATATTATATTTTTATATTTTAGTACACACTTCATAATAATATGATAAAAATATATTTTATATTTAAATCATAAAATTACTCTTGTGAAACAACTATTTATATTTGTAAAATTAATTTTTTAATATTTTCAAAAAAATTTAACTAATGAAAAAATGTTAAAGAAATTAAATACATTGGAACTACTAAAACAATTTCAATTTTTTATTTTTGAAAAATTACAAGTTAACGAACAATTTCATTGTATATCTAATTAACGTTAGATAAGTTAACTAAATATAATTGTAATTTTTAAATATTTTAACTTCAATAAATTAATTACTAATACTTTTATTCTAACATTAATATGAATATTGTTATTTATTATTTTATTAGATTAAAGTTTTATATTATATATTATATTTTATAAAATATATCAATAGTTTATCTTTTTATCGTTAATTTTGAAATTAGATTATATTTAGAATAAAAGTTGAATTTGAAAAAGTTATATAATAAATTTCAAAATTAATTTATCATATCTTACTATCATATTAAATTATTTTATTTTATTCCTTATTTTGACCATACAAAAAATAAAATGAATAAATTTTGACATTTTTGAAATATTTATATTATATATACCAATTATTTAAAAAGAATATATATAAAATTATAAATTTTAAAAAATAAGTTATAATTTTATATTAATATTTCAAATATTCGAACTCCCTACAATATAAATTAAATTCTCATAAAATTTGATAGTGTTAACATCATATTTTTTAAAAAAATTAAAGAAAACAATCTACTAAATTTATCAAAAAAGATATGATATTTTTAGAAAGAATGATACAATACAATACATACTAAATTTATCAAAGAATTTAATGGTGTAAAATTTATGTTTTTAAATAATTGCTAAAAAATAATCGAAGCTTTTAAAATAAAATTGATACACTAGTACATTTTATACGAATTCTTTAAATTTGATATAAAACTCAATTTTTTCCAACATTTATAGTTTCATATTTAATTTTTGAAAATATCATTATAAAATTATAAATTTTTCAACATTTATGAATTTACACTAATTTTTTAAGATTACTATATAAATAGATAAAAAATTACTTTTTATTTTAAAAGCTGAATAATTATTAAAATAAAATCCAGGGGGTTTCATATATAAGTGTATAGGTGTCAAATCGATTCCCCTAAATTAAAAAAAGTTGTTTTCTTAGCAAATTCAATGGCCCATGAATCCAGAAAACTATAACTTTTACCCCCACTATTAGTTCTATATCCCTACAATTTTGTAAAAATGTCACTTTTACCCTTAATATAATTTAACTATTTTACCATTTTACTTTTGGTAAGTATTCTGGTTTGTTTAAATACAAACCGGAACAGTTTAATAATGTATTCCGGTAATCACAAAAAGCATTCCGGAACAGTTTGTATAAGTGTTCCGGTATAAATGACAAATTGTAAAACAAATCGGAACACATACGAAAAGAGTTCCGGAATTTTGGAATATAAACCGGAACACTTTGCAAATGTGTTCCGGTTTGTAAGATGTGCAAATCGGAACACTTTGTAAATGTGTTCCGGTTTGTCAAAACTGTAAACCGAAACAGTTTTCTAAAGGGTTCCGGAATGTGTTTTTGAATTATTTTTTTCCAGGTATGGAAATTCCAGTCCCAGTTTGCCAAAAAAAACGAGCCCTCCATAGATACAACGGATGTATTCACTACAACACAAACATTTGCTACACGAGAAGATGTTACTAGCTGGATCAAAGAAGTTAGATTAAGAAATAAAATCACCGTTATTATCAAGCGTTTGGACACTGAAACCGGCAAGAGAGGAAGGAGGAACAAGATAATTTTTGGGTGTGATAAAGGGGGAAATACAAGGATAAAAGTGGAACTCAAAGTGCAACTAAGAGATGTGGATGCCCGTTCAAAATTAGATCAACTCCGTCAAAAGATGGGTTTAGATAGAAGGTAGATGTAAAGTGTGGAGTTCATAATCATGGATTAACTGATAGGCTTGAAGGTCATGCGTTTGTTGGCAAGTTGACCTCAAATGAAAAACAACATGTTTTTGATTTAACAAAGAGACATGTTCCTCCTAGACACATCTTGACTTCCTTGCAAGAGAGGAATCTTGAAAATATCACTCGGATCACTCAAATATATAAGCAGAAGAGTGTGATACAAAAAGAGATAAGGGGTCCAAGAACTGAGATACATAATTTGCTAAAGCTAATTGAGGATGCAGGGTATGTCTACTGGAGTAGAAAAAGAGATGGCTCAGATATTGTGAGAGATATTTTTTGGACGCATCCAGACTCCATCAAGTTGCTGAATATTTTTCCCATTGTCTTAGTTATGGATAGCACATATAAGACAAATAAATATAGGCAACCTCTCTTTGAAATTGTTGGCATGACATCGACCGAGTTGACTTTTATTGTTGCATTTGCTTATATAGAGTATGAGCAGACAAATAGTTTTTGTTGGGTTCTGGAGAAGCTGAAGGAATTGTTTGTGCAGAAAGATTTGCGTCCAAAAGTGATTTTGACGGATAGAGATCTAGAATTGATGAAAGCGGTGGAAATTGTGTTCCCTACTACACAAAATTTGCTATGTCGTTTTCATATTAACAAAAATGTTGGGATGCGATGCACGCAATATGTGGTGAAAGAAATGCAAAAGACCATTGACACATTACGGGAGGAAGTTGTATGGGCTAGTGATGAGGTTGAGTATGCTCAAAAGTTGGAACAACTTGAGCAGGCATGTTTTAATTGTGCGGACTTTATTGATTATGTGAAAGACACATGGTTAATTTCACATAGACATAGATTTGTTGGAGCATGGATTGATCGAGTACTTCATTTGGGCAACAGCACAACTAACCGGTATGCATTTTATTTTATTGTTTTTATTATTTTTTATATATATTATGCATTAATATTTACAATGTTTTTATATATATTATGAATTAATATTAGGGTTTTTATATATATTACGCATTAATATTTTTATATATATTACGCATTAATATTTTTTATATGTATTATGCATTACTATTTATCTATTTTTACCATGTTATATATTTATTATGTATTCATTTTTAGGATTGAATCCGCTCATTGAAAGCTAAAGCAGATGTTGGGAAATAGTCTCGGTGACCAACTACATCTACAACACTCTAGTTGTAACCAATCCAGTTAACATCTACATCCACCTCAATAATATCAGTGGGTGGACGTGGTATATACTGAATAAGACCAAACTGACGTAAACATCTGTCAGCCAAATATAAAACATAGGTACCTCCCCATAAAAGTCCTCCTCTGAAATAACTAAGCTCGTCGAATAGACGAAACTGCCTATGATCCTTAAATGTACGTCACACCACATCCATCGGTTTCAATCTATCGAGGATAACTCACAACGCATCCACCTTCAACGCTCCTTGCTTGTAGGTCCATCTCATTGCTCTCGGCATTCCAACGTTTTCACTTGGATGCCAGTTTTCCGCTACTCTTCCAATTCCAGGAAAATACTCATGGATCCAGCATTGTGTCAATAAAAAATATAAATAACATTTTAGTAATATTTTTTACGTTACTAAGCAATTAATAATAATTAAATATTATCTAAACAATTAATAATAACATAAATAGTAAATGAATTACCTGAAGAAGAGTCGGATAACCAGCAAGTTGTTTGGTGCCAAACACACATGCATCTCCAAGTGAATCATAAAGTGTCACCAATGCAGCTGCCCCCCAACTGTATCTTCCAACACCCTCCAAGTCCGCAAAAAGAGATATATATTTTGCTTCGACAAGCGTAACATCTTGTCGGCAAAAATGGTACAACCTACTAACATCATCAGGTAAGCCCTGGTCGCATATGCCCAGTTATCAACAACTCTATGGGCAACAAATGTATCATACAGCCATTCCAGCTTATATTAGGCACCTCTGTTGCCACGAACTTGAGTCATGGCTTCTCTACGTGACACTCCTAAATATGTCACATCAAGCTCCCGCAGCAGCATCTTCAGTGACATGTTGGGGAGTCCATAAAATACCTCTAATAGGGAGGTGAAGAAGATAAGATACGTCATTTAGAGTAATCGTCATCTCACCAAATGGCATGTGAAATGACGATGTCTCAGAATGCCATCTCTCTACAAATGCAGTGATCAAATTTGGGTCTATCTTTGTCATACTGGATCTTTGCAAATGTGCAAGACCCGAATTTGTCACCCACCTTTCTATCTCTCTAGGGAGTTATAGGGGAACCCATTCCTTGAGTTTTTGGCCGTGTGCAGCATATTTTAATTGTTTTTAGGTCCTCTTTCCTGGAAAAAAACGTTGAAAAAAACGTAACATATTAATAAACTATGACAAAATATAAATTATTTATTTCACATTAAATTTTCATTTACTTACCTCTCCATACCACAAGTGCCGAGTACAGTGCTGCTCGTATCTAACTAATAGAGATAAATCTGATGGTCCACCCAAGAATCCCCTAGACTCCTCTAGAGGATGTGACCCGGATCCAAATGCATCATCGTTTCTACGAGGGAGGCGTCTGTCAGGGCCTAATCTTCGAGGCATTCTAAAAAAAATAATAACATAAAAAATATTTTTAAAAAAATAAAAAAAAAACTGAAAAAAGGGCAAACTGAAACACTTGCGAAAAGTGTTTCAGAATGTATTTCAAAACACTTAGTAAGAGTGTTTCGGAATGCAGTTTCCAAAACCGGAACACTTTTACAAAGCTGCAGTGCGTTCTTACAAACCGAACACTTTCTGCTCAAAAATTACAACAAATCACCAAAACCGGAATACTTTTGAAAAGTGTTCTGGTTCATATTTTTTCGGAACTCTTACTTAAACTGTTTCGGTTTGTATTTCTATAAACCGGAAGACTTTAGGGAACTGTTCCAGAATGCAAGCTAGTGAGAGAGAATTCGGAACACTTTTGTAACGAAATATGAAAAGTGAATTTTTTTTTAAATCTTATACTATTTATATGAGGGTATTTTAGTCCAAAAAATACAATAGTAGGGGTACAAATTTAAAAGTGGGGGTACAAAGTACAGTTTTCTGAATCCATGGCATATTCCCTCTCAATTAAAGGGGATTGGTTTTCCACCCATGATCTTTCACTACGGTGAAAATTCAATAATGCTTGGGTTTTATTCTCCGAACACATTAAAAATGTTAAATTCTCTCATATATTTGTCAAATCAAAGGCAAAAAAATCCTAAATTTTAAACTTCGGATTCACCCAAGCCAAACTCATTCCCCAACTTAATTTCATAATGTTTAAGAGTTAGTCTGAATATTACAAACCAAAATGTGACTTGTTATAACAAACTAAAATACAAACAAAACGAGAAATAATGTTAAGGGATTGTCCGAATATTAAAATTTGGAATCTTCCATGTTACTTTAAACCATAAGCAATTACAAAAATGGGAAGAACAAAATAAATCTTTCATTTGACTTACATAAAGATTGTTTTCCCTAAATTTGTGTTATAATACTTTAATTTATGTATTTAAACAAGTTTGTAACTAATTTATCGTCTCTCGTCTCTCTCCCCCCCTCTCTCTCTCTATATATATATATATGTATATATATATATATATATTCTTCCGTCTTCATTTTCAATGTTGTGGTCCAACAATTGGTATCTAGAGGTCCGGTTCAATTCATAGGGAAATACAAGTGTATGTGAGTCGCGTGTAATTGATTTTTTTCTTGAATTTGTGTTGAATTCACGATCAAAATCATAACAAAATTGCATTTCTTGATTTTAAGAGATCGGGAAACACAAGTGTTTGGTGAGACCTGAGATCTATTTGAGTTTCAGTGGACAAGAACTAAGATGAACAGATTAAATAATTGGAATCGATGGATGATTCAAATGCGTGTGTTGTTATATGCTCAAGACTTTTTTGATCTCTTCACCAACGGTTACATATCGGTTGCAGCAGATGCGATGGAGGAACAGAGAAACGCGTAGAGATATACAAGGAAGAAAGATCAGAAAGCGTTGTTCTACATCCATCTGTGTATAAATGCCAACGTGTTTAAGAAAATCGATGATACGACGACAAAAAAGATTGTGTGGGATATACTGACACGACACTATGGCAGAGATGCATGAAGCTTCAGTCTCTACGTAAGCAGTATGAGAATCTCAACATAAAGAATAATGAGAAGTTACATGATTATATCTTTAGAGTGATTTTGATCACAAATGAGATGAAATCTTGTGGAGTAACTCTTTCTAAACAAGTAATAATTTAGAAGGTATTTAGATCTCTTACTCCTCAATTTGATTATATTGTTGTAGCAATTGAACATTCTAAGAATCTGAGCACCATGAGAATTGAAGAGTTACAAATTAGTTTAGAGGCACAAGAGTTGTGTCTAAATGAGAAGAGTCCAAGAAAGAGAGTTCGAGCAGGCTCTGAAAGCTTCTTTTGTCAAGAAGGACCAAAATAAGTCATGGTAAAAGGCCAAGAAAAGACATAATGGTTTTCAAGATTCAGAATCCTCATACTCTGATGAGAAGAAACACCATAAGGGAAAGGAAAATCTTGATAAGAGAATGGTTCAATGCTACTGTTGTAATAGGTTTGACCTTTTTGCTAAGGATTGTTGGTCAATCAAGGAAAGGAAGTCAGAAGAAGTAAACATAGTCAGAAGAGATTCCGATGATGAACCTGTGCTATTGATGGCTTATGATTCTATAAGGAACCTGTATGATTGACAATTTTTGAATTTGAAGAAGATTTTGAATGTGAATATGAGTTAGATTCATAAGATGACTATAAGATAAAGTCGAGTCTAATTCTAAGGATGAGTTAGATTTAGAAGATGACTCTGAAGAAGACTTTGAAGACGAGTCAGCGTTAGAACGTGAAGGTGATTCTAATCCATATTTTAATGATGATCCAGAATCTGGTGGTCAAGACTCTGGGAATTATACTTCTGAAGGAGGAATTTTTGGAGGTGGTTCAACTCTTGAAGGAGGTCCAACATTTGATATTGTTCCAAAATCATAAGGATATTTTGAACAAGTTTAGAGGCTGTTAGTTTTTTTAAGTTGGCATTATTTTTGGTAAAACTAGGCTTTAGCAATGTCATGATAGATGTCATGACATTCAGAGATTGAAGATAAATCCTACCTGCTAAGGATGTTAAAAGACATTCAACCGAAGCTAAAGTCAGAAATGCAGAAAAATCGATGTCATAATGATGTTATGACATTTCATGGACATTCTGCTAGAATGCTTGTTCTAGATTTTCGGGAAGTTTGTTGAGAGCTAAATATTGTTTTTCGTTATTAGAAAGCATGCTCACGTGGCTGCTAGGTTAATCTTAATTAAACCTAAATTGGTTGTTGAAAAGACCATGTTTTTAGGATTAAATTAAGTGAACCCTAGCTATCTTTATGGAAGCCCAAAATTGAAGTTTCAGGACTGCTTCTATAAAAGGAATTCAACCCTTACAACTGTGCTGCGCCCTTGGAATGTATTGAAGAGATAGCGACTTGTTTTTGTGTCGTTAGGATTAGTAACAGTTGGTATTTGTAATTCTAGTTTCTCTTGTGAGCCAAGCAACTATCAATTGATAAGTGCATTGGACTAGGATTTGTTTGTAAGGGTAGTTTATCACTCAAAGCTTTAAAGCACGAGTGTTTGTCTCTTGATTGAAAGCTAGGAAGCGAGATCAAGATAGTTTATTGAAGTGTTTCTTCACAATTCAATTAGTCAATAGGTTGATCTCACTACTGTGATTGAGGGGGAGTGAGTGGGTACTCAGATCTAAGTAGGACTTAGGTTGAAGTTGCATTGGGTAGGTTTTAAGTGAAGGAGATAAACTGGTGGTTTATTCCTAAATTAATTCTACTAATAGTGAATTTCCTCCCGGCTCAGAGCCCCGGATGTAGGTGTAGTTAGACACCGAACGGGTAAACAACTTATTGTGTTCTTTCTTGTTATTTATATTTCGTAAACAGAGTGTCGAGATAGTGTGTCATAACATTCTCGTGACATCACGATCTGCGCCAGAATTTCAATTGGCATCGAGCGGACACCACCTTGTTATTTCGGGTGAGATTTAGGGATAATAGTTTCGCGAATGGATAAGGAAGGAGGATTTGGAGGAAGACCACCTATTCGGATGGGTCTAATTATGATTCTTGGAAGCCTCGTATGGTTGCCTTCTTAAGATCGGTGGACATTAAAGCTTGGAGAGCTCGATAAAGGATGGAAACATCCCACCAAGCTTGAGAAAGATGGGACTTCTTGAAACCCGAGGAGGAATGGAGCAAAGAGGAAGAAGAGCTAGCTCTAGGGAACTCTAAAGCATTGAATGCTGCTCAATGGTATTGACAGAACATCTTGATGGTCCATCAATGTGAGTTGGCCAAGGATGTTTGGGACACTCTAACTACTCATGAGGGACATCCAAGGTGAAGATGTCAAGACTTAGATGCTCACTACCAAATTTGAGAATTTGAAGATGAAGGAAGATGAGAATATTCATGAATTTCACATGAATATTTTGAAATTGTCAATGCCTCGGGAGCACTTGGTGAAAAGATGTCAAGAGAAGCGGTGAGAAAGATTCTCGATCCTTGCCTAAGAGATTTGCAATGAAAGTCACCGCAATAGAGGAGGCTCAAGACATCAGCACCTTGAAGGTTGAAGAACTTATTGGATCTCTTATGACTTTTGAGATGGGAATCGGTGAACCGTTGACAAGAAAACAAGAGCATAGCACTTGTATCCAATCAAGAGGGATGCAAGGTGGAAGATGAAGAGAAGATATCAAGCTATAGCCATGCTTGGAAGACAGTTCAACAAACCGATCGGGAGGATTGATCCAAAGTCAAGGTCAAATGTCAAGGACATTGCATCGACATCGCAGATCTTATGACTCAGAAGATCCAAGTCGAAAAAGGAAGTCAAGGCAAAAATCCAATGTCATGAATGTGAAGGATTTGGACATATTAGAGAATGTCCCACTTTTCTAAAGAAACAAAAGAAAGGAATCATTGGTCCGATGGTGATTCGGAAGTGAATCGAGGAAGAAGGTGCCAAATTTGTCCTCTCTGGAGTGTACAACTCGATATGGATTCTAGTGATGAGGAAGTGACATTTGAAGAGCTTCTTTGAAAACTACAGGAAGTGTATAAAATGGTGAAGCTTGTCAAAATGAGGAAGAAAAAGTCGATTGAGAAGTTGGTCGAGAATGTGAAGTTGGAGGTCGAGAAAAGGAGAACACAACCACTATAAATCACCTAAATAGTGATATTGTAATGTTGAACTCCAAACTTGATCGATGTCTAAATCATCAAAATGTTAACATCCAATCGATAAGTTGGAAGAAATACTTGACTTGGACAAACTGCAGGAAATAAGCATGGTCTAGGATATGTGGTCGAAAAGAAACCGTTGGTGACATCAAGAAGAAGAGACATAGGAAAACAATGTCAGCGGTGTCACAACCCAAAACAGAAATGTGTCCGCTCGGTATGTGGTGCAAAGAGATGTGCTAATAACCGTGAATGGAACAAACTGGAAGTCAATGACAAAGAAGATGTCATACTACAAGTCAGGGAATAGGTCTACCTCGTGGTATGTGGAGACTAAGAAGTTTGTCAATAACAAAAGGAAGAACAGACCTAATAGACCAATGTCAAAGAAGATGTCACAACATTGGGTGCAACATCAAAATCATAGAAACATGAACAAAAAGTTTCAAAGATGGAGGTGTCATTATTGTGGAAGGTTTGGTCACATAAAATCTTTTTGCTACAGCTACATGGATATCCTAATCAAGGGTCTTATGTGAAGCCTAAAACCAACAGGTATCATACTCAACAGTGGAAGAAGAATGTTGTTCGGTAGCTAACACTCTCTTAGTGTGTCTACTAAGAAAGATTGGTACTTTGACTGGGTGTTCCAAGCACATGACTGGAGACAGGAATCTTCTCAATGATGTTAAGCATCATTCTACCAACTTTGTTACTTTTGGAGATGGAGCTAAAGGAGAAATCAAAGGCATTGGAAACTCAAACTGGTCTAGAGTTCCAAGCCTAAATGGAGTATTGCTGGTAAAAGGTTTGACTGCAAATCTCATTAGCATAAGTCAGCTATGTGATATGGGATTCACAAACTTCACTAAGTCCGAATGTCTTGTAATCAATGGTGATCAAGTAGTGATTATGAGAGGAGTCAAATCAAAGGACAACTGCTACAAGTGGGAATCTGAGAGCACCACTCTGTCCTCTATAAGTTCTACAGACAAAGATGAAGAGGAAGTAAAGTTGTGGCAGCAAGTATCTGGTCATCCACACCTCAGAGGAATGAAAAGGATCAATTCCATAGGGGGAGTCAGAAGGACACCAAGATTGTTCATAGACAAAGGAGAATCATGGTAAGTATAAGGTGACAGAAATCGAATGTCACTCTCAATGTCTAGACATCGACCACTTTTAAAAAAGCAAAGTACTAGGATCGGCATGACAGATAACCAAGTATCTTTATCAAAGGATACATGAGGAGTCTTGGATGAAACCCTCTGTTAGAGGAAAAAGATCATGGTGGCATCCATCTATGTTAATAACATAGTATCCGGAGGAATGTCGACACATTGATGAAAGGCTCAACACTTCTTTCACGAGCAAGTATGCAAGGAATTATGTCAAGAAGCTTGGATGAATAATGGCAGCCACACTAGGACTCTCACCCTCCACATTTGAAGTTGTCCAAGAAAACCATGGAGAAAGTGTTGATCAAAACTTGGGTAAAGTCCGTGGATGGATGTTTCTTCTTGAGAAACAATTTCATGTTTTGGATCGCAAGGAGCAAAACTGCTTAACTTTATACAATGTTAAAGTTGAATACATAGCAACCGGAGAAACTGTTTTAAGATGGATAAAGCGGATGTTGATCGACCACAATGTCATACAGGATGTCATGACATTGTCTTGTATTGCTACTAAAGCTCTTGAGAATGGTCAATTTAAGACTTTAAGGGACAAATTGGATAGTTATCAATTTGAGGAGTTGTAGCAATTAAGCGTCTACAACAAGGGTAAAAGGGATTGTTTATTTCAATTACTTATAAGTGGGTTATTTAGGTATTTTCATCCTTATTTTAAGAGATCCAAGAATAGGAAGAGACACCCACATATAATAGTTTCCTCTTTGAAAGTAGTATCACACTTTCTTCATTCAAAAGAAACCTCGAAACCCTTTGCCATTTTCGCTCTCTCTCTCAAAACCATCGAAACATGTCTTCATCATCCTCTTCATCTCAAGAATCGGATCCTTGTCTCCTCCATGGTGAAGTTAGAGCAAACAAGCCATGCAAGTAGCTCGAGGGTTACACCATTGCGTGCAATAGCTCGACCCGAAAGGTCAAGAAATTGCGCAAGGAATGCAAGAAGAACTCAAGCATCTCCATGGGTAAGACTTCACCATCCTCTTCCCTCGAAATGGTAAACACAGAGGAGTCTAGGGTGCACATAGTCATTGCTAGATTGGTAACCGTGATCCTCAATGAAGACCAATTCTCGGGTTTCAATTCCCTAACCGTCGGTCCGCTAGCCCTAGTTTAGCGGTTGATCCGGATGTCACCGAGAATGTCAAGACATCTGGTGATCATGATACTTCCCCTGCCAAGAATAATGAAGACCTTTTTGTTAAAGAGTCTGAAGCAGGTGTTGATGATGCTTGTAATAAAATCTCTAGTGATAAGGAAGATGAGATCTCTGACAGTATTCTTGAGGAGCCCCCAGCAAATTGTTGCTCTGATAAAGCCTCTGCTGACTATATTTCTGATAGTATTCTTGAAGAATCACCAGAAAGTGTGCCTCCGTAAAGTCCCATGACTACATTTCATGTTGGAAGAGTCACCAGTTCAAGAATCTAATCATTTAACTGAACCTCCAGTCATTGATTTAGATGAGATGTTCTCAGACAATGATCTTATCGCCAATGTTAATCCAAGCATTGCAAAAAGAATGATGAAAAGGAAGGGAAAACAGGCAGTCTCACAGCCCCATCAAAGAAAAGGTGTGGAAGATGTGCATAAGACCGAAAAGTATCCCATGGAACCTCTGAGAAATGTAGAGTAAAACATTGTTGGTGACTCTAGACCAAAGAGAACACCTATTGTGAAAAAGAGGAAGGAACTCGAACTGTGGAGTCCGATCATGACTCGAGTTTGATGTTGAGGAGAATGTCACGACATTCATTCAAGAAAGAAGCCAACTCTTGAAAACTTCCCAAGGTGCCAAGTGGCAATTGATAACATCTCATTCCATCATCCCGAAAGTGCCGGAAGATGGAAGTATGTTTGTTTAAAGAGGTTGCACTAGAAGAGAGTTGAACAAGAGTGCTTTAGAGTGCAAGGAGATTGTTGACTTGATCAAGGAAGTGGTTCGATGAAAACAGTTGTGAGTTTCTCTATGAAGTTCGTGAAAGAATTTATAGTCAATCATCAAGTGGGTGGGGATGGGAGGTCCGACTACCGAGTGTGTGAGAGGGAAGAAAGTCGTTTTCTCCAAGTATAATCAGCAGTTCTGGTAGATCGATGATACTCCAGAGTGGAGGCCCAACAAGATCTGTCAAACCATAATCGCCAAACAAGTAAGGCATTGGCCTCAAGGAAAACTCTCAGAAGCAAGTTGAGTGTCAAATTTGCCATCCGCATAAGATTGGTCGCTAACGGGTCCCAACCAATCACAAATCCACCATCTCTATTGGTGGGAGATTCATATATCGAGGCACTCGGGCTAAGTTTGACTATGGATCATATGTATTTGAGGAGACCCTCAAGCATGCTGACAGTTATGCTATCAAAGGACCAATAGCATTTCCCTCCCTGCTGTGTGGAATAATCATTGATCAATATCCAGACATTCTTGGTGACAGATCCGATCTGCAGAGAGCCCCGCTCTTGGATTCCACTACAAACAAGGGAAGCATGTCCCAGACATTGTCATGACATCTGATGAGACATCAACTGTCAAAGAAAATTCTCATAAGGCAAATGTCATTGTTGTGCTAAGAGAAACTTGCAAGGAGCTTGAAGCAAGAAAGCAAAGTCTGGAAGAGCTAATCTCTCAACTAGAGCAGGACACAGAGGTTGAGGATGAAGGAAAGGCGATAATGATCTTGGTGATGTCAAGATGATGATATTCGATGATCGGTCTGAAGAAGGATCTGAAGATGCTTCCTTCCACAGTGCTTCTTCTGGAGAGGAAAGTACTTAAATTGCTCTCCAGTGCCTTGTTGCTTCTGTTTGATTACTTCTGTCTATTGTCTCTTGTTTCTTGGATTGAACTTTCATTTTTTCTTCTTTGGGATGACTGTAATTTTTGTTGACAGAATTGTAATCTTCTGACTGAGATGTAACACTTGACAATGCTGGTACTTTTCTCTTAATATATGAGTGATTGCTTGGGGCACTTGTATTGTTTCCTTTGGCCCTTTATGGCTAAAAAGGGGAAGAAGAACTCTGTGTGACGAGTATGGGACTTTGGGAAAACTGATGAAGTTTTAAATTTTGTATGTGGGCAATTGTGGGAATTGTGGAATTTTTGTATGGGTAGAATTTATCTTATCTCTAGGTTCTAGTTTATTTAAGCTTAGAACTAGTTTGTCTTCACGCATATGTACGATAGGTTAAGTAGTTTTAGCCAAAATGTGTCAAAGGGAGTTTGTTAGTGTTTTAAGTTGGCATTATTTTGGTAAAACTAGGTTTTAGCAATGTCATGATAGATGTCATGACATTCGAGATGAAGATAAATCCTACCGCTAAGGATGTTAAAAGACATTTCGAACGGAAGCTAAAGTCATCTTGGAAATTCAGAAAACCGATGTCATAACAGATGTTATGACATTCGATGTGACATTCGCGAGAATCTTTGTTCTGAGATTTTTCGGAAGTTTGTTGAGCAGCTAAATATTGTTTTTTATTAGAAAGCATGCTCACGTGGCTGCTAGGTTAATCTTAATTAAACCTAAATTGGTTGTTGAAAAGACCATGTTTTAGGATTAAATTAAGTGAACCCTAGCTATCTTTATGGAAGCCCAAACTGAAGTTTTAGGATTGCTTCTATAAAAGGAATTTAACCCTTACGTCTTTGCCCTTGGAATGTATTGAAGAGATAGCGCTTGTTTTTGTGTCTCGTTAGGATTAGTGTGATTGGTATTTGTAATTCTAGTTTCTCTTGTGAGCCAAGCAACTATTAATTGATAAGTGCATTGGACTAGGATTTGTTTGTAAGGGTAGTTTATCACTCAAAGCTTTAAAGCACAGTGTTTGTCTCTTGATTGAAAGCTTTGAGCGAGATCAAGATAGTTTATTGAAGTGTGTCTTCACAATTCAATTAGTCAATAGGTTGATATCACTGCGTGATTGAGGGGAGTGAGTGGGTACTCGGATCTAAGTAGGACTTAGGTTGAAGTTGCATTGGGTAGGTTTTAAGTGAAGGAGATAAACGGTGGTTTATTCTGAATTAATTCTACTAATAGTGAATTTCCTCCTGGCTTGGTAGCCCCGGATGTAGGTGTAGTTAGACACCGAACGGGTAAACAACTTATTGTGTTCTTTCGTTATTTATATTTTGTGTAAACGTTATGAGTGTCAGATAGTGTGTCATAACATTCTCTGTGACATCACGTATCTGTTGCCAGGAATTTTAGAGGCCGTAGAGAATTATAAAATACCAAGAATATTGGCAAAGTTTGACATGTTGCAAGATATTGAAGTAGACTTTGGTAAGGAAGTCGTTCAGTGTGCCATGGTAGTATACTCTGAACCAGTGAGTACTAGAAGCTATCAAGAAGAAAGTGTGGCTAAAGGCCATGAAATAAGAACTTGAGGCTATAGAAAGAAACAACACTTGGGATTTGACTGAGCTTCTAAAGAAGAAGAAATCAATCAACGTCAGATGGGTTTTCAAGATAAATCTGAAGCCAGATGGATCAATTGGAAAACACAAAGCAAGTTTAGTAGTAGCTAGATGATTTTTACATAAATTTGGACTAGTTACTTTGAGTTGTTTGTGCATGCAGCTAGGAATGAAAAAATAGATTGGTGATCTCTATATCACTAATAGTAATTGGCCTCTGATGCACCTGAGTGTAAAATCCACATTTCTGAATGGTCCATTGCAAGAAGAGGTATATGTGTCACAACCTTATGGATTTTTGAAGAAGAACAAGGAATGGATGAAATATGGTGTGAGATGGAATATGATGTTTATGTTCAGAATACTACTGAAAGCAATATGATTCTAGTATGTCTCTATATTGATGGCATATTGCTCACATGAAGTTGTTCATATGAGATAGTTGAGTTCAAGAAGGTTCTGATGAAGGAGTTTATGATGATTGATTTGGGAAATATGGTATATTTTCTAGGGATGTAGATTTTGTACTCTGAGTAGGATATAATTTTGTATCAACTGAAGTATGAACTTGAACTTCTGAATAGATTTGAGCTAACAAATTGCAAGACTACAATCATACATGCTCAGAAGAATTACAAGTTGGATTCTAATGGTGAGGGTAATGATGTAGATGCTACAACTTTTAAACAGTTGGTTTCCTAATTAAGATATCTATGTAACACCATACCTGACATTTGTTATACAGTTGGAATAGTGAGTAGGCTTATGAACAAACCAAGTGGTCACATTACCAAGTTGTTGTCAGGATACTGAGGTACATTAAAGGGACTCTAAGGTATGGAGTTTTGTTCCCTTCTGGTGTTAAATATGAATCAGATTTAATATTTTATACAGACTCTGATTAGTATGGAGATAGATTTGATATAATAAGTACTTCTGGATATTTTTTTCAGGTATCTGGGAAGTCTCATTTTTGGTGTTCCAAGAAGTTAATTTTGGTTGCACTGTCATCTTGTGAAGCTGAATACATCGGAGGTGTTTTGTCTATATCTCAAGCTGTTTGGCTGATGAATTTGTTGCAGGGTCTGAAGATTAAGGTGAGCAAGCTTGTGAAGCTGATGATATACAACAAATTTTCTATAAGCATTGCCAAGAACCTAGTGCTTCATGGGAGAAGTTAGCATATTGATACAAAGTTTCATTTTCTAAGGAATCAGGTCCAGAATAGAGTTCTAGAAGTTGTACATTATAGCACCCATAAGCAACTTGCAGATATTCTGACGAAAGATGTCAAGACTGAACACTTTGCCACATTAAGGGATGAAATTGGTTTTGTAGAGTTTAATTAGCTGAATATGAATAAAGAGATGGTGTTAGAAGTATTTCATATTTAGAAGAAGTTTTCTAACTTAGAAGCAGAAGCTTATGAGGTTGTTGTTCCTGAAGTGTGTTTAGCTTTTGGGGTCTGTTTTGTTTTAGCTTTGTTAGTTGTGCCTACGTGGCAATTTAGTTTGTGTGTTTAAACAAGTTGTAACAAGTTTTTCATTACATAAATTTACAAGAGTTTTCACAATAGAGTTTATCTCTCCAAAAATTTTTTACAGTTGTTTTCTCTCTCTTCTTCCATCTTCATCTTCAACCTTGTGCTTCAACAGTAGAAAACACCTTTGCAAATGAATTGATAAATTCGGTATCGTGATTGATGATAATGACCAATGGCTTGTTTTCTTATGTTTCAAACTAGTTTGACACACTTCTGAAGCCTAACTAACATTTTCCTCCTTTTCACTTTCCAAAAATGCAAACTCAATTGAAAAAGTCATCTATGTAGAAGTAACACTAACAATTTCCAAAAGTGAAAGTATATACTTGTTGGTCTTATATGTTGAATCAATTATCAACATAGTGTGAAATATGTTGAATAACTTAATGGAATCAAGACGAGTCCAAAATATATCTCGAACAATTTCTCCATACTCACAAACTTTGTACCTAGATACATAATGATAACCATCTAAAAGCTTCAACAGTTGTTTCATTTCATATCTTGGGCCCCTTATCACCCTGTTGTTTTGTGCATGAAGTTTTTATACTTGCTTAATATTTGAGATATTTTGAGGTCTTTTCTGTTTCAAAATTGCAATTTTTTTTGGGTCGCGCCATGTTCAATGTAATGTCAGAAATAATATTTTTCTCCTCAGAATCAAGGCGACATGCAATGGGATGACCGACTAACTTGTAACACAAATCATGATTATGTGTACCCCAAACCATATTTAATATCCATGTATCATTCGCCTTAAGGTACCCCCACAACTTAAAAAGACACTCACATTTTCTCATTTCAGTATCATCTTGTTTCAACTTTTAGATAGGTTTTTGGTGTTTGCCACTTCTTTTGTATGTCACCGTCACAAATATTGGTATTTTATCATAATTAGAATTTGACCTCCCACTTACATTGTCGACCCCCAATTTGGCATCCTTCGCATGGATCCATTAAGCATAAAAAACTCATGTTAAGTTGTAAATTGTTTTTTAACATATACACAGATAATACTCAGTACCTGGACATCACTCGATTTAACATCCATAGATATAATAACATTGGGAACAACGTCAGGGTGCTAAATTGTTGCAACCAGTCATAACATATTTGAATTAAAACTAAACATGAAAAAGTCCATATTTTAATCGCCGAAATAACATGTAATATAATTCAAATTTTAAAATTCGAATGCGGGGTTTGTTTTTAAGCTCAAAAATCAAATTCTTACAAGTAATGAGGAAGAAAATATATATACATTACTTAAACTTAAGCTTATTTTCCTCCTTTTAATGTAAAAAAAAAAAAACAAAAAGAATGAGATTTTGAAGTAGAAATTTTGATTGGGATTGGAAGAAGATTTGTGTATAGTTTTGCATGTATGGTGGAATAATCATGAAATGAAGAGTACATACAGGCTGGTGTTATATTCAATTTTATGCATGGTATTTTTGGATAATGATATTTGGAATGTATACGGAGATTGAACTCCAAACTATTTTTAGTCAAATAAGGATGCCTCACTGGTGATGATGGTGTGGTGAGTAATATGTGCATTAGTATTTTAAAATTGGCTTAATTATCTTTAAATTCCTTTAATTTAATTTCATAATTCACTTTAGTCCCTTATTTAATAAATTTTACATTTTAGTCCTTTAAGAACGCTTCTGTTAGCCAACTTAGTCTTTTCCATTAAATTGTGGGAAAACGTTAACCGCTAGTATTGTGGCATGACAATAAGGCATTAGTTGAATTCCTGAGTCAGCATATGTATTTAAAAAATATATTTTGTTTAAACTAGGGAGTATTGTTTTCAGAGGTTAAAACCCCCCGCAAATTGTTAATAATATGTAAATAAAATATAACAATTCTCCAATGGATCAATTATTCCAGATTTACAAAAGCTTGTCAGTGTGTCCTTAATATTTTGCGTAATGAATCTTTCATGTTTGATGGATAAATGAATCTTATACATCATACTTAGTTCTTGAGCTGCCGAATCTGGACCATCGCTACCAAATTTGGATTATCGATGGTATTGTGGCAGATGAATGAAGTTAGGCTAAAATGATCTATACCAAATGGTACATTTCTAGAAAGAGTATTGTTGTGAATATCAAGAACTTGAAGAAAAGAAACATCAACAAGTCTTGTTGGAATCAAACCAAAAAGATAATTTGAGCTCAAACCTAGCATCATAAACATTCATGAGTTACCTAAACTAGCAGGGATATCTCCGACTAATTTGTTCGACTGTAGAGCAAAAACACTAAGCTTTTAAAATCAGCGAGCTGAGTCGGTGTGCTTCATGTTAACTGATTATAACAAAGCTACAAAACTACAAAAATAAAGTACAAATAAAAATTTAGTATAATCCCAAATTAAATGCAAAAACCTTGGAAAAAGTCAGTAGAAAAAAAAAAGAATTTTGTAATGTATAAATAGTGAAAAGTGTTATACTTAGATTTCTTATGAAATAAGTTTAGAAAATGTTCATGTATACAGAAAGAATGTAAATCATTTCAATAAAATATCATAAATTACTTAAGTAGAGTGTAGAAAATAAAAAATAAAAGAAATAAGAAATTATTAAATTGACAATGGGAGCAGAGGGGTTTAGAGATTATTCAATTGTAATGACACAAAACATATCACATGGGAAACATTAACTTACATGCACTAATATTCTTATGACAAGAAAAGACCTCATAACTCATACATAAATATAGAAAATGATGTACCTGATTTGCAGGATAGTGACTTTGGTTCCATTTTTATCTGTGACATGAGTCACATACCAAACAAATCTTGCTTCAATCAATTTTTTGTGCTTTATCTTCTTAAACTCACTAGAAGGATTTAACAAATAAATATTATTTTGAAGGACTTGTACAAAAATCAAACACATTTAACAAAAATGTAACTAGAAATCAAATTTCAGGATCTCAATCCTATTTTAAAACCTAAACCCAAACCCAAAGCTGAATCTACTCTACCGATTGCTTCGGTTTCAGATAATAGCGAAATAAAAAAAGCTCCAAAACCTGGGACGGATTTGATTCATTGTATTATTTGGTCATTTCATCTAAGAGATATTGTGTAACACGGTGGGAGAACTGACTTGGTTGTTTTGCGTTTTATCGCAAATGTTGTGGTTAGCAAGAGTCGTCACCGACTTTTCTTTTATCCAATAAGGAAAGGTGAAAAGAACAGGAAAGACCTTTTATCAATTCTGAGTTCGGGAGCTAAGTTATGAAAAGGGAAGGTGTTAGCACCCTTTTCATCCGTAGTTATCTATGGGCTCTTAATTGCTTATCTCACTTTTGAAAACTTTCTTTGTGTGTGTGTGATTTGTTTGAAAATATTTTGACTTTGACTTTATAATGATTCTTGTATTAGTCCTCAAGAATGTATATGAAGTGTTTGAAAATATTTGTTTGAAAAAATGTGAGGTGTGAAAAGTATTTTGATTGAGCAAGAAATTAAGAGTAACTATCCACTCAGAAGGTCGTTCTTGTTATTTTCCTTCTTCTTTAGGATAGTGTTATCCATACCATTAGTTAGTAGGTATCTCTATCCATTGGATGTGAAGGGACAGGCGTAGGGTCATCGTATGGTCATTGAAGGCAACATTGTAAGAATACATTAGCATTCCGAAGGGACGATCATCACTTATTCGTAGGCAAAACATGAGGGACAAGATCATATATTCATAGGCAACATCGAGGGTCATCGAGGGACTATGATCTTTATATCGAAGGGACTGTGATGATGTTATTCATAAGTGTCTTTGCTAATGGTATCCCTATGTTCGAGGGACATGACCATGTTTATCCGAAGGCAACAAGAGAGGATACCCTAAGGGTGTGAGTGTGTAAAGTGTGTTACTTTCATATATTTATCTTTGATTTAGGGTTATTCTAAGATTGTTTTTAGTCTTGGCATACAAACCCTAGTTTAACATACATCTAAGCAGTTAAATATTTGCAGAAAAGTAAAATACGGAAAGGTAAATATCCTATGCTATTATAGGGCTTTGGGGTGTAACGCCTCGAATTTAATTAATTATTTAATTAAATTAGATAAGGAATTATTTATTGGAATTAGTCAAAGTCTAGAATTATGGGATTAATACGATGGTTAAGCGATTAAGTTGATAGTTGAGTAGTAGTCGGTTTAACCGGAGAAATATTATTAGAAATAATATTATTATATTGGACTATTTATTTAATTAAGTTGTTTGGTTGTTGTGTGGTAAATAGCAATGTTGGAGGTGTTATTAATCGGTCCAATAAGATAATGTGGAAAATTATATTATTATATGGATTAAGTGAAAAATAAGAGTGTTAGTGTTATCAGCAAAACAAAAGGTTATTAGGTTTTGTTCGTAGCAGTTGCAAGGGCAAGGATTTGTGAAGAGAAAGAAAAATAAAGTTGTATGTGATGAAAAGAGGAACAAGGGCTTTGGAGGTTAGCCGCCGGAAGAGGAATTGCAGACCGGAAAGCCAAGTCGAAATTCGACCAGAAATTTATAGAGAGACCGTCAATCCAAGGTAAGGGTGGGGTTCAATCTCTATAATCGGGTTTATGATAAATCGTATGTGGGATTAGGGTATGAATCTCGCCATGAAAATTGATTGTGTATATATGTTGTTTGATTTTTCTGGAAATTGGATATTGTTGTGTTGTTTGGTGATTGTTGTGTTGATTGTTGTTGTGAATGCTGTGAATGTATAATATTTACTGAATCGATTGATGAGTTCGTCTGTGTAAAAATAAAAGTATGTTTTCTGTTATGAAAAATTGGATATTGAAACAAACAAATAGGAAGAAAGAAACTGGAAATTGGAAGGTTGCAGAAAGGTGTGACGCTCACCACAAAGAAGTCTTGCCGACCGGCAGGGAAGGCTTATATAACATGTGTCGACCGGCACATGATGAAGGATATGATGATGGGAAAAGGGACTCTGCCGAACGGCAGGGGTAGTGGAAGAAGAGGGTGTGTCAATCGGCACCCTTTAGTGGTGGGCCAGGAGATTATTTTATTTTTCTCGTTTTGTCTTATATGCCTTATTTTGCCTTAAATGTGTGATGAACATCACACGTTTGTGATGAACATCACACCCTTGAGATGAACGTCACAATGTTACAAAGTTATGATTACATGCTTATATTAGTTATTAATTATTATCATATTTACATGTTTTTATTATATTATTCATATTATATATTAATATTATAATATTTACAATATCGTAATACATTCATTAGTAAGATAATTGGGTGGAACAAAATAATATAGTAGGAATAAATAGTAGTGTAAGTATGAATGTACGTTGATAACAGTAAGAGTTGGAGATAACAGTACTAGTAGAAATAGCCATATCAGTAGAATTTCTAGCAGGTTTTGATAGCATGGTTGATATTTTAATAATAGTAGGATTGTGGAATGCAGAAAAATTAATTGTAATAGTATCATAAAATCTGTAGAAGTTACATGGTAATTAGTAGCGATAGTAGCAACTGGAAATAAAGCCGAATAAGCCGAAATAGTAATTTAAGCGGTAAAATTAAGTAACCGGTTTGTAGTCGAACTGTCTGAAATAATTTGTATATGCTTGCAGTTGTTTTTGGTTGGATTTGTATGTTGGAATTTTGTGTCGGATATGTTGCAATTGCAGGTGGAGACGAATTAAGTCGAATTGTTCCAATTTATGGAATTGTGTTGTTATTTGTCGCTGTGAATAAGTTGTGGTTGTCGAACACGTTGTTGTCGTCAAATATGTTGTTGTTTTAAGTTGTTGTTGATATGTTGATAAAGTTGTAGGTCTATGGCAAATGTTGATTAAGTTGAATCGTCCCGATTTATTGACATGTTTGAGTTGTAGGTCAAATGACCAGTGTTGATATAAGTTGATGCCTTTGATGTATATTTTAAGTTGTTGTTGTTGTTGTTGCATTGTTGTGTATTTGTTGTTGAAGTTGAGGTCGCATGGCATACATTGCATTATTAAGTTGGCCTTGATGGCACCATGTTGAATGTTGAAGGCTTATGCCTTGGCCTTGATGGCACCACGTTGAAGGCTTATGCCTTGTTAATGTCTCGCTAAACTGGCATATGTTTAAGTTGGGAGTTCTGTTTCAAATGGTACCACATGCATTTGCATAGTTGAGTCACATATTGAGTCGCGTGTTAAAGTCGTTGTTATTACTCGTTGTTTATTGATTATCGTTGTGTTGTTGTTATAAGTTGTTGTTGCTATAAGTTGTTATTGTTGTGAGTTGTTGTTGTTATAAGTTGTTGTTTCTATACGTTGTAGTTGTTATTAAGTTGTGTTGATTAAGTTGTTACGTTGATTGAATAAGTGCCTTGTTATTGTTACTAAGTGGTTTGTTGGTTGTTGTATAGTTGTTGTTATGAAGTGGTGAAATTTGTATGATTCCGGTCTAATATACTATTTATCATACACCTGCTTATATTGGTTGATATCTCCCCCTTCTTTTGTGATGTTTCCTTTACGTGGGTAACGTGCAGGTAATTGAAGGGTAAAGATTTAGTCGTTGTTAGTTCGAGTCGGGTTGTCACTCTGATACGTAACACTCGGTGAAGTAAATGGTTTTTCAAAATCATTTATTTTAAAAAAAACACAATGAAGTCGCCACCTAATTTTATTTGTTCTAAAAAGAACGGGAAAATATAGATAAAACCCACGACAATCGGATAAGGCGGTCTACGTGACCAAAAGATATGCATTTGGGAGTCGATTATGCAAGGGGAAGGTATTAGCACCCCTTACATCCATCATACTCAATGGGAATCATTTAGTTCATGCGTGTTCGTGTGTTTAAAGTAATAATGCTATCTTCTAATTAATGATCAAGAAAAGAGAAGAAAGAAAGGGTTTTTATTTTTAGAATTTTGAGTTTGCCGCGGTTTCAAAACCTTCTGCCTACGTATTCCCTCGTGCAATGGGAAAGTCAGAACTCCGTAGTTCTTCTAGAAAATGCTAGAAGTTTGTTGGTTGATTTTAAATGAAGAGACAAGTCGTCATTTTTAAAGGAGAAGACTCTTCTAAACGCCCACAAGGTGTGATAAAGAATAAAGGACTATGCAACAACATGAGGGAGGGTTTAAGTACGCCTCTAGTACTCAAGTGGAGAAATCGAAGATCATGGGATAGAGGAAGAGCATCTCCATTATAAATGACTAATGTCTAATCACAAAAAGTTTTAAAGATAAAAGGTGCTCGAACGCACAAAAAGATTGAATGAGTTAAGATTGATTTTAAGTGGGTGAAAAGTACCGAACAACAGGACTAGCATCCTACGATTCAAATACTAGAAACTATAGGAGATAATGCTCAGACGAGTCGTCTATCACCCAAAAAGGTTTTCTTATGAAAAGTGAGGTGAAACAAAGTTCACGTTATTTAGAAGTCTTTAAACAATAGGACTAGCATCCAATAATTTAAAGACTAGGAGTTTATTTGGCACAAATATTTAAACAATTGATCTAGCAACCAACGATTTAAATACTCAGAGTTTATTATGAAAAACATTTTTGAAAGTCACTCGATTTTGGATCGAGGTTTGGAACTTTGACTATGAAAGTGTTTTAGATGTTTGGTTTGTGGATTGAATTTGATCGGGTCATGGTTAACCATGGGTCGTACTTAATTAACCTCGTGAGAGCAGGTGCTCCTACTCCCAACCATGAAACCTTATTGAATGGAATACTTGGTATATGGACCAAGGTGAGGAATTGGGTTATGATTAACCAAGGTCGAAACTTGATTAATCTCGTGAGATAGTTCATTCTTTGATAATAGAGTTTGTTCGAAGGTGTAGATTTGTGAGATATTGGGTCGAACTCTATTGGGTCGAAGGTAGTATCTTTGTTCGACGGATCGACAGAGTTTAGCATGCAGTCGAAGGTTGCTCACATTCTATTGTCGAAGTGTTACAAGTTGTAGTTGAAGTGTGTTCTAGATTGTAGTGTCGAAGGATTCTAGGATTGTTAGCATCAAATTGGGCCTGTTTTATTATGTCCAATTGTTTAAGTTAGCTTGTACCCTAAGTTAGCTTGTAATGTATATTTGTGATAAAAGTCCATTAGTTTAGTAAGTTAGGTTTATTATAAATAACATACTAGTCTCTCATCATTGCATACTGTAAATCCTAATTTAAAGTGAGAGGGTTATTTGTCATTATTGTATACTTGTAATATTTATTTAAGATAAAGGAAAGAATAGCAGTTAATAAACAATCATTATATTCATCGTGTTCTTCATTCCTTTTCCTACCTTAATTGTTTCTTGATCATTAAGCAACAAGTTTATACTTTATTTCTAAGGCATCAGATTCACAACAAAATCCCATAATGACAATCATAACATAAAATATAAGGCATCACAACCAATCATCAGATAATCTTATACATATGTCAATAAAAGAGAATAATACAAATATCTCTCAATAAAGAAAACATGAGTCTAAATATCCCTCATGATACATAGACCAGAGCAATGACTCACTACCTAAGAAAGCGATAAAGTGAAACTAGCTCCTCCGCTTAGTCCTTGATAGAAGCGCCTCTAACTTTGGTACCTGAGTGACGTCATATAAAACATCATTCCAACAAAAGGGTGAGAATTCATATCATTATAGACATATATAATAATAAGCAATATATCACATACAAGCAACAGTTTAAATTCACCACGCTTCATATAATCATGTAGTCAACATCAATAATTCATACCATATTGTCACATATACGACATAGCTCAATCATTCAAGATTCAAATATAATTCAATCACAATCATCATAAATGCCACATTCACATCGAAATCACCTAAGGTCCATCAAAACATACATTTTACATCGACACATGTGACTCCAATGAAACTCTATGTAGTATGTATGTGGTACCAATGTTATCCTTACTGGTCCTGCCAATTCCACATCACTAAGACAGGTAACCCCCAATAAAGCCTCATTCATCTGTAAGCTTTCAAACCCCATTTGGCGTTAGATTTGGGACAAGTTAGTAATTCCCACATAATTATTCAACCTTGCCTCTTGACACAAATGGTGTATACATGTGCAAACTTAACAACTCATCACATAATTCAACACATTTTGAATTATCTTCACAACTTGCACAACATACATCTTTCATGCCAATCATTCACATTTATATAATTTCATAATATAAATCATCTCCACACATCATAATAACATGTAGCAATTAGATACAAATCATGTTATATTCAAGCAACATCAAGCTCCACATTTACATACACAATTCAAGTGTTAAATTTCTCGTCAAAATGCATCTGAAAAAAATCTAAAACAACTTAAATAAATTATAAAATATATGTAAATTAAGGATAAATCATATAGATACTAAATCCCTAATCATTTATGCATAATTCATTTTTTCCATTCCCAGTCATCCGCGCTAAGTGCGAGATTTGTCGTTAAGCGCCCTCAAGTCAGGGAGTTCCTCACTAAGCACTGACAAACCGCGCTAAGTGCGCTCTGCGATTTCAGCAAAACAAACTCTACAATCTCATTAACATATCCATCCGAATTTCTCAGACTTAAACACTTCCAAAGAGTCATTTAACTTAAATTAAACACATTATAACATATATATACAACATGTCTCTTCAAGTATAAACTATAATACACATTCCAAGTATCAACTTCATGGATTCTCATACTAACCTTAACTTTCCAAACCTAAAAGTTAAAGAGAAAAAAATCCTATTCATGGTTTCTACCTATTATCCATCATTATACAAACCCATAAATCAAATAATGTCCACCTTTACCTTAGATGTAGACACTTCTAGGTTTTCTTCTTCTTCTCCCTTTTCTCCTCTCTTTTTTTTAACAATACAAACTCTTTGTCTTACAACCCTTACTAACTCTAATTTTCATCTATTGGGCTTAACTCACTTACCCAGTCTAATATAACATCAAGCTCAACACTAACTAATTACTATTTCCCTTAATAAACTCAATTATTTAAATAACACATATATTCAAATATTCATTAAATCACATCATTTAATTAATTACCATATAATATAATAATAATTAAATAAAAAATAAAAATCGGGGTGTTACAACTAACGGAACATAATTTGAGGCACTTTAAAGGAACATTTATTAAATAAGAGATGAAAGTGAAATTTGAAATTAATTTAATGGAAAAAATACTTATTTTGGTCCCTTAACTATACCATTGGGTTCACATTGGTCCTTTAACTTTTTTTCTGGTCATTTTGGTCCTTTAACTTTCAAAACGTTTCATTTTAGTCTTTTTTGTCTAATTGTCGACGGATTTAGCGTCCGATTTTAAAGTTTTTCCATCGCTAATTAGATAAAAAGAACTAAAATGAAACGTTTTAAAAGATAAAAGACCAAAATGACAAGAAAAAAATTAAGGGACCAATGTAAACCTAATGGTATAGTTAAGGGATCAAAATGAGTATTTTTTTCTACTTAGAAGACCAACGAGTACATTCAACCTTTAAAATTGGTACAAATGAATAACATTTTGAGGTTTTATAAGGGTGGACGTCCACCAATAAGGCGGGAAGCGCAATCCCCCAATAAAATGGTGAAAAAATTAAAAGTTTTTCTTCTCTTGAAGCCATTATTTTTAAAAAAATTATGTATCCAAAAAAAGTACTAGGTTTTGTATATTTGACTCGTTTAGTCACCAAAAATAATTAAAAAATACATTTTTTTATAAATAATTGTCACTTTATAATATGAATATATATATATAAAGACATATCCTATTAGAACGGTATATTTATATGAGAATGTGAGAAATAATGTGCATAATTGAATTTAAAAATGAATGGTTGAAATTAATGATTTCTCTTTCCTACTAATGACATGATTATATATATATATATATATATATATATATATATATATATATATATATATATATATATATATATATATATATATATATATATATATATATATATATATATATATATATATATATATATATATATATATATATATATATATATATATATATATATATATATATATATATATATATATATATATATATAATTTATTTATTGACTTCTACTTCATTAAACTGCACACTACATTATTTTAAAATTTAGTATAAATTCGATTACTCGGACCGTAAATTTAAAGGTTGAATGATCTGGTAAGACACTAAAGTCATATGATCATATTTACCATTGGACAAATAAAAACTATGTGATTAGTCTGATTAATCGTACAAACCAATGAATTTTTTAAATCGGCATACTCATCTTTTTATGTATTCCTTAGCACATCAAAATGGCATTGATGCGATGTATCCGCAAACGTATGAAATCTATCGTAGTTATAGAAGATATCAACCCCACAATGACCAATAATCAATCTATCTCTTTCTTTTTTTTGGATAACTCAATCGATCTCTATCTATTGATTCTATGTAAATCTAAGAATGATAATTTCTTAATAGGAGGGGGATAAAATAGATATTAAAACAAATTGATTTAGAAATAATAAATAAATAGAGAACGAAATGTAATTTATTGTGTACCTCTAGGACTAAGATAAATTTAGGCCTTTGTTTGGAGTTAAAATATTTTTTTAGAAGAAATATTAATTTAAATTCACTACTCATTGTTGTGCAACCCGTGTAATGTTTCTAAACCGTAAATGTCATATTATCGCTCCACAAAATATAATTTTGAAACATGTTTTTGAAAATAGATAAGTCCTAATTAATTACTAAAGCATTGTCGCTTTTTTAGAAATTAAAAATTTAATTTTTATTAATCGGATATCGGTCTCACACTATTGCGTTGTTGACTGGTATTTGAGTGTTTTCATTGTCGTGCAAAAATTCTTAATTTTAGAAACTAAAAATCAGAATCGAAAAATAAATTAAAGTTTTATAAATCTGAGCCAATAAATTTATTGAGTCCTGTAGGCACAATGGTCCTCATATCCCGAGCTCTAAAATGGTTTAGATAGATATAATAAATGAGAACAAACATTACATAAATAGAAAATACAAATGTACTCGTTATAATCAATAAAAGTGAGTTAACACAAAAAAAAAACACAAAGCAGACACACACGCACACATCCACCCACACACTCACTCACACCCACATACACACACATGCATAAGAACACGCGCACACACACAACACATGTGCGCACACACGCACAACACACACATATAATAAAAAAATAGAAGAATTGAAAACAAAAATTTAATATAATAAAAATTCGCTCCAATGGAGATTTTATCCTGTAGTAAACTTCGAGAAAAATTCCAGAAAAATAATGCCAACTAGCTTTAAATATAAATGATCCTACTATGTGCAAGGAAATTTCTGAACTTAAAACTATTGTGTGGTTACCACTTGGTGTGTGCAATAATCGCTTTTTCAATAAGTGATTGTTTATGCTTAAATTATGAACTCTAAATAATTGGGTACCTAAAACTGAACAAATAATCTCATATTTATAGAGTCAAAAACTAGTAAAAACTGCCTTCAATTCATGTAGGGCTTTAGTGAAGATTTTTACTCGAAGTGGAAGAAAAACTATGAAAAGTAGAAGATTGGGCAAACGTTTCTGATCCACATCAGGTTGACGGTCATCAGCTGGCTGAGAGTCTGTCAATCGGATATGGTGGAGAGGCTAACAGTTGTCGGGTCTCCGACAGACCGTCTGTCCGGCTTCCAGGACATGATTTCTTCCATTCGTGACCTTGGAGGGTGACGACCATCATGCTAATGGACAGTCTGTCACAACAACACTTTTGTCTGTATTTATTCCCAATTTTGTTATTTTGCACTAATTTCTAGCTCAAAAAGTCATATGGCATAAATACCTGAAATACATAACAAATACCAGTATAACACTACGAAAACAAATAAAAAAGACACTCGCAATACATGTGGATCAAATCAAAATATATTATGTGTTTACGTGTTATCAGGCATTGTGGAGAGTAAAAAAAATTATAAATTTAAAGGGAATAAAAAAACATTTGTCCTCTCTCACATTTAAAAAATCTTTTGAAATCTAAAAACACATTAATGGAGATTTTGTTTCACATACTCAAAACTTATTCACAAGAATTACTTACTCGAAAAAATATAGATAAGAGATTTATTCCAAAAAAAATTTGAAATATTTTTTAACACACATTTTAATGTTCCTAGAAAATTCACTTTCATATTTTTTAAACTTTAGAATAATTCATATATGAGAAGGTAAGAGAAGATTCTTTTATGGGAACCTTTATACATAAGAATATCATTTTTAATCTTGTAATAAACATGAGTATATACTACTCTTGTTTATGTATTCACATAAATCTAATTTCTAAACTAATACTCACCTCCTATTAATGTATTTGCATGAATAAGATTTCTAAACTTAAACCAAACACTCTTATTGTTTCTTTTGTTATCTTATGGTAGAAATTGTATCCTTATTGTTGTAGCCTCATTTTCCGTTCTCATCTCATTCCATTAACTTCATCTTCTTCATCAAAGAATTAAGTGCAAGTATATTTAATTTTTTCCTATTGAGAATGGGATAAATTTTGAAAAAATAAATCTATAAATTTATTTAGCTTAATTTTTTTTTGCATAAATATCTTCATAGAATTTTCTTCCCATAAATCTTATAGTAATGAAATGTATTAAAAAAATATTTCATGGATAATTTTTATTTTCAATTTATATAATTTATGTTAAAAATCATATGGTTTGACTAATAATCAATCAATCTAACTAATTATATAATAATTCTAATTTTAAGGGGATTGATAATTGAACCAAATTTTAAAACATTACTCCATTGATTATAATTAAAAAAATATTATAATAAATAATAATTCAAATAAGACATTGTTTATGATATTGAAGAGTATATATTTATAGTGGGATAAACTATTCTCGTAAAAGTATTTTTATGCTTTGTTTAAATAAAATAGAAAAATGAAAAGAAAGAATGTTAAGAAAATAATGTTAGAGGAAAGAAGCTAAACCGAAAATAAGTAGAAAATAAAATTTAAATAAAATAGAAAAATGAAAAGAAAGAATGTTAAGAAAAATGTTAAAGTAAAGAAGCTAAACCGAAAATAAGTAGAAAATAAAATAATTATTTAATTGTTTGGTAGAAGTAAAATGAAAGAGACACATATTTCATATTATGATGTTCTTGCGTGAGATTATGGCCATTAAACTATTAGACAAAATAACTTTAAAATATAATCAATTTAATAAATTAATAATATTATTTAATTTAACAATTTAATTTTTAATTTAATACTAAAGATCAATTAATAAATTTTACTATTACATAATTAAATTATTAGTTTAAATATACTTTCAAGTTTTTAACAATGACATATTATAGAAAATCATTTTAATATGCAACTTGAATTTTTGTAAATACATCTAAACTAATATATAATTAAATATTAATTAAATATTTTTTAATTTAATTTAATAAATAATATAAAATTATATTATCATGAAAATTTATTATGGATTCAACCATGATAATATGTTCATTTAGATTTTTCAGAAAAGGCAGGATGAAAAGGTGTCCACGAAAAGATTCAAATCAGAAAAGATTCAAATCAGCGGAAGAGATGAGGAAGAAATTTAGGAAAAGTATTGAAGTGCAAATTAAAATGAAAAGTAACTTATATTAAATTAAAATGATCAATGATTTGTCAATTTGCATACTTGTTTAAGAATTGGTATTTGATTGCATCAGTTCTATCTACCGTAGACCATATTATCGCGCAGTTGACTTATACACTGAAAAGTAACGCATAGTAGAATGATATTTTATTTGTTTGTTTGATATAGATGAAAATGAAAAGAGTGTAAAGGAAAGAAAAATATATATTTATTAAATAATATGAAATATTTTTTATCTTTTATTTTCAAGTGTTAATCCTTATATTTTAAAAGGCAGATCTTTAGTCTCTAAATTTTATCACACTTGACATTTGTTTGGTCTCCTTCTATTTTTTTTGCAGACGTCACACTCTTATTAATGACTTAACTATGTTAGAGTAATTCAACGTTATAATTTATGTCATTTTTAATTAAAAACTAGTAAAAAATTTGTGTTGTCACAAGTCTCGTCTGAATTCACATTACATATAATAATGACTAAATTGTTAAGTATGACATCATATTTTTAGTTGGATAACATTAATATAGTTATAACTTATAATCATTTATCATATTTTAATTGTGTTTGGATTATCAAGCATAATATAACTTATAGATATTAAAACAGCAACAAAAGAAATAGTTAAAAAATAGATATTAAAATGATCAGTCAATGGTGATACGCCTACCTGTGAATCAGAGTTAACAAATGTCAGATTAATCCAAATGAGTCAATTTTAAAAATTTAGTAAATCTAATTTTGATATTAACCCATTTTTTTAAACCTAAAATATATATGACAGCTCCCGTCAGATTTCAATTGTAAAATTTTCTTATTATATCATGTTTACATTTTTTATGCAACTTATTATGTATGACAGTTCATCGTTAAATTTCAATTTTTTAAACTTCTTATTAGATCATGTTTATTAATTTTACAAATCTAAAATATATGACGTTACCCCATCAAAATTTAATAAATTATATAAATATATTCATGCATATTCAACATGAAGATTAAAATCAAACATATAATCTAATTTTCAAAATAAAAAAATAATCAATATATAAATTTGTTGTAAAATGTCATAAATAAAAATATAAGTTAAAATATATATATATATATATATATATATATATATATATATATATATATATATATATATATATATATATATATATATATATATATATATATATATATATATATATATATATCAATTTTTTATTAAAAAGTGAGAGCGGACCAAAACTTCAAGAGCCCACTTCTTTTACTTCGGAATGCTCAAAACATTTTCTAACACCGTCAATGTCTTTTCCATGGAATATGTAACAAACAAAAAAGAAGCAAATATAATGTTTAACAGATAAAATAAATATTATTTAGCATTTTGATTAATCAAGAGTGAACTTGAGCCACCACAAATATAATGTTTAACAGATAAAATAAATATTATTTAGCATTTTGATTAATCAAGAGAGAACTTGAGCCACCAAACAAATCTTGAAATCCCAACCTCTCACCTTAGGAGGGTGTGCATGGTTATTTTTAAAAATCAAATCATAATCATTTTCAAATTATTTAAATGGTTTGAATTTATAATCAAAATCACATTTTATTTAAAATTGGTTATAAATTTGATTATGATTATATATATTTTTAAAAAATCCAGTTTTTAAAAAATAAGCTAAGAAAATATTATTTTTTTTGAAAATTAAAAAAATTAGATATTGGATAATAACTAGATTACAATCGAATCCAAAAAAAATTAACTGGTTAATAACCATTTAATTATATTCGGATTATATGAATGGATAATCAAACCATTAAACACTAAACTGGTTAATAATCATTCAATTATATCAAGATATTTAAAACGGATTTGGATTTGGTTAAGGATTTGAGCCTCACAACCGAATATTAAAAATTTTATCTTATACCCCTACAGTTATTTCCATACCCCTACAAATTTAAAAATATTCCAACTTTACCCTTTTATTATTTTTACTTTTCTATTGAATTTTTTACTATTTTCACTATTCATCTGAACGCATGCGGTACCTGAATTCTAAGAATCAGATAACCCAAGATGGAGAAATCTGGTATGTATTTTTATATAAACCGGATAACCTTTTAAAGCTAAATTCGGTTCGTGTTTTTTTTCTTCGGAAAACCGGGCCACAAGTTATCCGGTTAACAACATTAAACAACTGGATATCATTTGGCTATGAGTTCTAGTTTGTTATAAAAAGCCAACCAAATAGCATGTGGTATAGTTATCCAGTGCGGTTTTTACTATTTTTTTTATTTGTTTTTAATCATGTTAAACAGGTGTTATTCCTCAAATATGCAATAAAAATCAGACATGCGTAGATACCACTGATATGTTTACATCTGCACAACGTTTTGCTACAAGAGAAGAGGCGTGATAAAGTAATATTTGATTGTGATAAAGGTGGAAAATACAAAGAAGGAGAAAGTGAAACGCATAGTGCTAGTATGAAATGTGGTTGTCCGTTCAAACTTAGATCCACACTGTCAAAAGATGGTTCTGGATGAAATATTGATGTAAAATGCAGAGTTCACAATCATGGGTTACCTGATATATTTGAAGTTCATCCTTTTGTAAGTCGACTTAATGCATAAGAACAACAACATATTGTTGATTTGACAAAACGTCATGTTCCACCAAGACACATACTTTTGTCATTGCAGGAGCGAGATCCAGAAAATGTCACTCGGATCACGCAGATATATAAGCACAAGAGTAAAATACATAAATATATAAGGGGGCCTAGAACAGAAATGCAACATTTGTTTAAGCTGGTAGAGGAATCAAATTATGTATACTGGAGCAGGAAAAAAGATGATTCAGAAGTTGTGATGGATATTTTCAGGCTCATCCAGAATCAGTGAAGTTGGATGACATTACCTGAAATGGCTTATGTAATAGCTAATTGGTATAATGTCATTGTTGTCTCTTTGGGTTTTCCTTCTTTAACGTTCTTTTCTATGACGACTTCACATTTAGCTAATGTGTCTATTTACTGCATTGGATTTGTAGACGGGAATCATTTGGTACATGTAATTATTTTTTAAGTTACATATATACTTATTTTACTTATTTATTTTATTACGCATATACTTACTCACTTATTTGTTCAATTACTTATAACCAGGTAAACATGAACAAATGCTTTCCATTAACCTGTCACATTGGCTTGGAAACAATTCCGCACAAAAAGGCGACTTCTTGGATGATAGGATTTGGCGGACGACTACAATATTGGCAGCGTCTTACACCTGTAGTAGCGCCACGTATTATTAATCTATAATTGTTATGTCTTTGTTTTGCTTTGTATTCATTTGACATATGACTTTCATGCTAGATTTTGGATTCAGATGTCTTTGTTTTGTTTTGTATTCATTTGACATATCACTTTCATGCTATATTTTAGATTATATTTTAATTTTTATATTTTGGATTGCAAAAAGTAGAAATATTAAAAGAGTGCACAAAACAATACATAAGTCTGACAAAAATACATAAGTCATGGGATAATACATAAGTCACAAAATACAATATAAGTCTCAAAAAAACTTATAAACAAGGTAAATCATGGAGATGGATAAGGTGTCGGTCCTCCCTGAGGTAGTGGTATGTCCTGAGCTACACGTAATGATCAAAAAATCTCAATGAACTCATCGTCCTCCTCATTTGCACCATGGCGCTGCAAGTAGCAATGAAGCTCACATGATATGTATGCTAACCTCTCATCTTCTGGCCCCTTAGTATAAACAGACATTGAGATCTCTCTCACCTCATTTTATGGTGGTGCTACCAAACGAAGATGTGTCACCATATAATACCAACTCAGATACTCATCAACTACATCATATGGTCGGACAACAAAAATTGCATCACGAATAACATCCAAAACCCTCTGAACATAACTTAATCAGTCTACATCCACATTAAGAGACTCAACAGTAGGAGAATGGTGGGGTATGTATTGTATGTATCCAAACTGACACAAACATTTATCGAGTAGAAATAACATTACTGTATCATACCATTTCAGACCACCCTCGTATAGACATATATCATCAAATGGACGTATATGTTGGTGATCCTCAAAAGGACGCCAAATGACATCACCCGGTGTCAATGCATCTAAATGCACTATGTGCTCATCGACCTTGGTAGTAGATTGCCTGTAACACCACTTCATTTTCCTCAGAAGTGGACTACCTATACCACAAATCCCAGATAGACCTCTCTTCCCAATAGAGGGAAAATACTTGTGGATCTAGCACTGTTACACACCATGAATAATATAAATAAAATTTATAAATAATTAAATATAAAAAAAAAACAAAAGTAAAACAATTTGTGCCTGTAATAGAGAGACATATCCACCCAACTGTTTGCAGGAATAGAAAGAAGCATCACCTAGATAGCGGTAAAGATTAACCAGTGCCGCAACTCCCCAACAATATCTATCACATTCATCCAAATCCCTAAATAGTGGTAGATACTTTGCCTCCACCAGAGTAAAGGTCTTATCTGTCAGAATGGTGCAACGCAATAACAACGACATGTACACTTTGGCAGCACAACCAAACCTGTTAGAAGCCCGCTGACGCTCAAAAATAATATTTAACCAACCCAATCTGTAGTAAGGACCTCTACAAAACTGGACCTCCTCAACAATCTCCTCCAATGGAACTCCCATAAGATCAATATCTAATCTAATAGCATCATTATCAGTGAACCCTTATGCAGGGTCAACCAAGTCACCCCTAATCGGCACGTGGAGAAGACATGAAACATCGTCTAAAGTAATGGTCATCTCACCAAATGGAATGTGAAATGACGATGTTTCAGGATGTCATCGCTCTACAAATGCTGATACTAGATGTTGGTCAATCCTCGACAAACTAGTTCTTTGAAGAAAGGATAGACCAGAATTCAGCAACCAATTCTCTATAATAAGAGGGAGCATGTGTGGAACCCAACCGGTCAATTTGTTATTATGTGTAACAACCTTTAACTCATTTTTAGGATGTCTTTCCTAAAAATAATTTATACTAAACATGTTATAAAATATATAAATTTTAACAAATAAAAATTATTCAAAATAAAATGATAACGATTAACTTACCTCGCCAAACCAGAAATGGCGAGCAACGTGACCATTATATCTGACCAAAAGAGAAGTATCAATGGGTCCTTCGAGAAAAGGTGGATGCACCTGATCCCCTACAGGCGGCTGATGTCCCTTTGCATCGTCCGCTTCACGGCGACGTTGTCGTTCCTCAATCCTTATGCGCATATTATTGTCACCCATCGCGCCTCTTCGTCTACGAACCAATGAAGAAAAAAAAGTCAAAAACCGGATAACCCAAGGGGACATTTTTTGAAATACGAAGCAATAAACCGGATAACCCAAGCAGTGGTTATCTGGGGTGTTTCCAAAGCAAACCGGATAACCCCATAACGTTAGTTCCAGGGTGTTTCAAAATGTTCAAACGCAAATCGAATAACCCCATAACGTGTAATTCGGGGTGTATAAATTCGTTTATGGCAAACCGAAATACTTACTCTTGTGTCCTCTGAGGTGTAAAATGAAGAACCGGATGTGGGCTTGTTGGGTTCTCCGGTTTGTGCAAAAAAACTCTCTTTTTCTCGTTTAACAAAAGTGAAAATGGTAAAAGTGAATTTTTTTTTATGTGATTAATATTTATACAAGGGTAATTTCATCCAAATATCAAAATTGTAGGGATAGGAGAATAAATATAGGGGTATAGGGTAAATTTCAATGATGTACTTGTCTGGAAGAAAATATTAGTCAAAAAAAACATCATAAAGAGAAGAAGCCTCGCAATAAGTGATTAATCCTTCATCTCTGTATTCATTCAACTAAACATAAATCCTTCATTTGACATCTTACTTCTCATGCTTCTATTTTAAAAAGAAATTTCATATTGATTCCAGTAATAAAGAATGAACCTATCACATCCAAAATGTCAACTACCTAATATGATAAATAATGTTATCAATAATAGTCAAACAACTCAATTGGAGTTTAACAGTCTCAAAATCCACAACTTCATCTAAAATTTCAAAAACTTTACAAATTTAAAGAAATCACACAACAAAGACTTCCAGAGGTTAATACATTCTCATCTGTAAAAACTAAAATTTGCATATGGCCTCTTATCTTTCGGTTTATTTAACTAAATTTAACTAACCGAGTATTGAACTATGCTACATAAACTTTCCAAAAGATAGTTATTTTGTAGGCTGTTGAGAAGCATCATTTTGCTCTTGTTTTGAACCAGCCATAGCTGCAGTTGCTGCTGCTGTCATGGCAGCTGCAGCCGCACCAACCTTTACGCCACCTGCGGCTTTCATTACACCTGCTACTTTAGCAAATGCCGCTATGCCTCCAACAAGGATTGCTCTTAATGCAACTGTCGGCTTCACTGCCATAGCTAGTAAGAAGGGGACAACCTGCAAAATGCAAACTGATATTTTTCATACAAAATAAATTCATAAATCACAACACCTGCACAGAATGATCATGACATGCTACAACACCGCGGTTTCCATTAACAATCTAAATACATGCAAAAATTCATGATTTACTATTCAACCCTTGGAAACAAAAGCACTTCATCATGCTCATTGCATCTTGGCAGTTTAGTAGAGATAATTCCATTGTGCAACAGTGTGTTTGGTGTTACAAACAGCCACAAAATTATTTCTGGTAGAAATATGATATGCATAAATAGTGAAGAAAAAAAGAAAGAAAAGGAAATAGATATGCATCAAGATATATATATAGAGCCCAAAAAGAAAATTATCAAACTAAAACTGGAATGACCAAAAAATCAATCCCTTTCAGAAGTTGATGTCATTGTTAAAAACATATCCCAACCACTCTGAAATTTTAATTTTTGATAGATATCAATGCATCAGTTGAGATCCTGTCTAGTGGAACAAAACCTATTGTTGTTTTATTCTTTTCATTTTCATCAGAGTTCAACTACTAGATTAGCAATCAATCAAACTCAATACATATGTCATTCTCATTATGCTAGAATTTCATAAATCCACATCCTGCATGGTTTTCATAGTTGCATTGCATCATACAGGTGGTGGGAGAAAAACTCATGTTGAAGCAGAAACCAAACTTAGAGAAAATTATAAAGGGTTCAAAAGCATTACATTGCATCAGAACAAAACCCCTTTTTCTCAAACTCATTTAACATGAGGTAAGTTGAAGCATGAGTAAGGGACAGTTTGGACTGGACTGACTTATTTGTGCTTATCTACGGTCATAAATTCCTATCTTTTGTTATAAAAATAACTTAAACTAACTGATTCATAAGCGCTTATTTCGATAAGCACTTGTGATATAACTGCAAATAAGCTATTTATCCAAAACATTATTAACTTCTAATATCATAAATTCATAATCAAACCCACTAAATAAACCCTAACAAAAACATTATTTTGCCCCCAATTCATAATCTAGATCAAATTCGTCACGAATGAATTTGTAACGAGAAACTTTAACAGAAAAAATCGATGGCATGTGGATTATATATTATACAGCAAGTTGAAAATCGAAGAAAATGGGTGAAATTGAATGAAAGTCAAACCTGGAATTGAAAATGGAGGTTGATATGATACCTGAAATTGAAACCCTTTGGAAAATGATACGCGGAGAGTGAAATTGAATAGACGCAATGAATCTAAACCTCGTTGTTTCCTTTTACCTCGGACCTAGAAATAAGGAGGTGATGTGTGTCTTAAACGACAACGTTGTTTCTTTCTTTCTATGAGGCAAACATGTGTTTGGTTTGGATAGTAATAACACATGAAGAGTGTGTTTGGTTGTAATGAGAAAGTGAGGAGAAACAATTATGAGAAGAGAGAAATATATATAAGAATTCATGTATATATTATTAGAAATTTGTGTGGCTGCACAGATTAATTAAATTATTACCGAATATACTATTAACCTAATATTATTCCATAAAACCTAATATTATTCCATAATTATTTTGATATAAATTAGTTGTGTCAGTTTTCAATTTGATAAAATGTTTTAGAAAATTATAAATTTTGAGACAATTTAAAAATTCAGTTATTTAACTATTCAAATGATCAAAGTTATTAGTTCTAGATATATTTGTGAATCCACGTGCTTGTAGGTATGCTTATCAGTTGTTTTTGATGATGACTATTGATAAAACAATAATTTTGAAAATAATGGCTCCATAGGTCAAACAATTTATGGATGTTGAGAATTCTCCGTGATAGGAGGTTAACTTTAACGATCAATTAAGCTTCTAATGACGGAACCAAATCAAAAAGATATCTAAAATTGTGAAAGTGTGATAGTTTGTCTGATCTTGTGTTTCGCATCTTAGAGTGATCAATTAAAATATTAAAGGTAAAGATTAAGTCTTTTAAACATATCTTTTTTATAAAATTTCTTGACACAAACACAAAAAAAGCTTTTACAAACCTCTATTTTTTTAATAATATTTCTTGAAACCATATCTAGATTTTATGTATAATTGATTAAGGAGTAGTTCTAATTAATTAGATTTTTCTTACACTTTCTAATCGATTAAGGATTTGATTCAATGGATTAGATCAAGGTAAATTGATCTCTTAATCAATTAAAAAAGATTTTAATTGATTAGTTCATATAGCCATCTTAGAATTTCCTTTTTCTGGATTAGGTTTGCCTCTCTTGAAGAAGTTTTAATCGATTAAAATATCAAAATAGTCTATGAATTATTTTTATTTTGAATAAAAAAATATATATAAAAGAAGTCTCTCCTCATTTCATTTAACACCGAAATTTTTATTAAAAAGTCTTCTATGCTTCTTCTACCTTCTTTGTTTTCATTTTTGCTTTTCACGAATATTATTGTAGTGTCGAAAGATAGAAAAACCCTTATAAGAGATATTTTATAATCGTCGTTGTGGTTTATATGATGTATCCAAGAATGTTATTCTCTTGTGGAAATTAGTTTGTAAAAGTTGCAAGCTAATCCAATATAAAATCTTGATTGTATGTTCTTTAGCTTGTTCTACATTAAAAGCTTTGTTTTGTTCTTGTGTATGCTATGTGCTAAAAGTTCTGTTTGGATCTTGAGCTTAGTCTATTAAAAGCTCTATTTGATTTTGAGATTAGTTTGTGTAAAATCTCTTGTTTGATTGTAAGAATGTTTGTGGGCATAACTTGTGACACCCCAAAATAATTCGATAATTAAATAATTATGATTTTTAATTATTAATTTAATTGAGAACATAATTTATTAATATATTGGATTTATTGGGTTTAATTATGGAATAAAGGAATGGAATTATTAGAGGTGTGTTGAGTAAAGTGAGGGTGTGAGGAGTAAAAGACTCTACTCACATTATTTAATTTGTTTTATTTATGTTAGAGGAATAAAAGGAATAAAAGAAGGAAAAGAGGAAAAAGGAATTATTTTGGAGAAAACACACATACGTGAAGTTGAGAAGAGGAGAAAGGAAGGAAGAAAATCTAAGGTGTCAGAATTCGAAGAACCCACAAGGTAAGGGGTGATTTTGATTAGTTAATTCATATTATCGGTTTGGATATTCAATGGTATGGATCATAGTGTGTTAGGAATCCCGGTTTAGAATGTTAGGGTTCCGTAGAATTATCCCTATTGTGTCGGATTATAGATTGAAAATAATTAGAGTGTCAGATGATGAATAGGAATGATGAAATATTGTTGTTTGATGTTATAATGGTGTAAAACGGACGCATTTTGATGTTTCTCATGTTGCAATTCGTATGGGTATGTTTGGTTTTGGTTGAGAATGAGTAAATGCTGTCAAAAGTGCAGAGTTTGGCTCTGCAACACGTAGGAACCGGTTCCCAGTGGGTAGGAACCGGGTTCCACTTTGAAAAATTTGTAAAAACTTGAAAAATACACTCAGGAACCGGTTCCGGTATATGTCGGAACCGGGTTCCCATACATTTTTCCAGAAACGTGAATTTTTGAACTCAGGAACCGGGTTGTACATAGGTAGGAATCGGGTTCTGCAGCAACTTTTTGAAAAATATCAAACTTTGAAAATTCATAACTTTCAAACCGTAAGTCCGTTTTGAGCGCCGTTTTGGACGTTATTTCTTAAATTTAATGCTCTATTTTATAAAATGAAAAGATTTTCTAAAACTTGAAATTGTTTTGAAAATGAGTCGAATTCGAATTAGGTGATTATCGAGTGGGTGTGTATGTAGCGAGGATGATGAATGGATGTATTCGTATTGTGAGGAGGAAAAGCATGTTTATGTTGTTAATGATGGTGTGCATGATCGTTGAGATATCATGTTTTGGTTTTGATTCGGTTTATGATAATGGTGTATTCATGATTGTATTGATATCATGTGTTTTGTTGGTGTTGTATATGCACGATAGTTGTTGATCTCGGTTGTTGTTGTTGTGGTATATCTTGGTGATAGTCTTACCAAATGAAGGGTAAGTGTTTGGCATATTTATGCTTTGTGATGATTTATTTCATGATAGTTGATGATATCATGTTGTGGTTGTTGATGGTTTATGATGTCCGAATGTGGTCATAACTTGTGTTGAATGTTGCATCTTTGGTGTTGTGGATGCATATGCATTCTTGGTGAAGTTAATTCCCATTGTGTGGAATTTGACTTGTATTGCCGTTACCGATACCGGGTGATGATGGGTGGTTAGGCTAGATTCTTGACTTCGATGGTGTGCGGCGAATCGATGGTTCTTGTATTCGGTTGATGATGGATCGGTGTTGGGTGACTTGGTCACGTGTTGGTACCACATGCATTGTATCGCATTTTGGGTTTATGCGGGATTGTAACATGTTAGGATGCCTTCGGTGTTACAATTCTTTTGTTGATTATTGATTATGCATATTGGTGGTATGATTGTATTGCATGTTGAATCGAATTTATGCTAAAATGGGTGAAATAATATGCTTGTGATATATTGTTGATTGAGAAGCTTATAATGTGTTTTAATTATGAGAAGTCTCACCCTTACTTTAACAATTTCAGATTAAAGTTAGCAGCTCAAGAGTTGGTGAGGATGACTCTAGAGCTTGTCTTTTAAGTCCGCGTGTCAGTGTCATGCTCTGATTAGATTGTAACACTGGGGAACGTTTAGTTGAGGAATTAGTTATTATTTCATTGTTTCTTTGAATCTCATTGAGATGAATTATGGTTTATTCAGTTTTGGTTTTTGGTAATTTCCGCTGTGTAAGACATGGTCTTAAATTGATTGAATTAATCGAATAATGATCCTCAGTGTAGCATGTCTACTGTTTATTTGGAGGTTTTATTTTATTTAATAATTGTGGCATCCCTTGTTCCGTGTTAACTCTGACGAATTATGACTTTAATAATTGATATAATTAGTATTATTCGGGGTATTTTAGAAGGGGTGTTACATAACTCGTGGAAAGCTCAAGTCCCCATTTAGTGAAATATCCAAGAGAAAACTTTTAGGGGCAAGAATAAACAAAGTGGTTAGATCAAACCTATAAACCTTTGTTGCATGTTCTTTATCCTTTATATCTTTATTTTTCATCGTATTATTTCCTCTACGGGAGGATCATTATTTTAGATAAGGGCTTAATTATAATTTTTCAAGAGTGTATTATCTCTTGATTAAAAGTTGTTTGGTTGCAACGAGCTAATCCAGTAAAAACTCTTGTTTGATTTGGAGGATTGTCTTACGTAATCTCTTTTTGGTTTGCAAGTTTCACCAATAAGAAAAATTCTTTTTTATTTCATGAAGATGAATTATTAAAATCTTCACAAAGGCTATTCATCTTAGTCTTGTTAAAAGTTCTATCAGTTTAAAATTAGCTTGTGTAAAATCTTATCTTGGTTTTGGAGTTCAACCTGGTGTAAAAGCTCAGTTGTTTCGAGATTAACTCGTGTAAAATCTTAAGTCGACTTGAGGTCGGCCTGTGTAAAACTCCATTTTGGTTAGGATGATAAGTAACTCAAAATATTATATTGGTTCGAATGATATCCAATTTAAAACTTCATCTTGGTTTGAGACCATCCCATGGAAAATGTCTATTTTGGTTTGGAGGATCACCACTTAAACCTTTGTTTACTATTTGGTTAAAAGTTGGCTTTAAAATTCATTTTCTTGTATAAGGAGGTTCATGAGCACATCCTTCTAAAAGCTATCAAGTTTATTAGACAATCTGAATAATAATTCTTGGGGACATGAGTAGGTCAATTTAGGTCGAACCTGTATAAGTATTTAGTGTTTCTCTATCTTTATTACCTCTTTACTTTGCTCTCTTTATGTCATTTTTCTTCTATCTTTTTATTTCGCTGCATACTTGTTTCTTTTACAAAATATTTTTAAACTCTGGTTTTCTAAAATATTTTGTTTTCGACCAACATTTTTTAAACTTCTATAAGTTACCCTCATCTTATGTATGGAGTCACATGTCCATCACAATGAACAATGACAAACAAGATAAATGACATTCAACAGAAATAACATTCTTATCAATGTGACAATAACTTAACTTAGTAGAGGTAGATAAAAGACAAGAGCACAAAACATTTGTTTACCCAATTCGATATAATAATTTACTCCGTTGGAAAGAGCGACTCTCTGATTCACTTTAATTGCAAAAGTTGTAACACAATATTACAAATAAGTTACAAGAAAATTAGCCACACAAGTTCTCAAAAATAAACCCTATTTTTAGTGAGATGAGTGTACGAACACTCGTGGTCTAAACTTGTGAAAGGGTTAGAATATATAATTTGAAGTAATCTAATTGTCATCTCAGCCTGCCTGACATTTCTTCAAAGTCTTCTAAATTTGAGCTAGCATTTTTGGATTTCTATAACATGACATTCACCAACGTTATTGTTTCTTTTGTTGTTTTTGTTATCACCATTATCATTGTTCTATTGATCTCCCACAACGCTTTCCAATATATAAGTTATTCAAGAAAAAAACATAAATTCCTTCTTGTCGATTCTTATGTGTAGCTAATTGCTTTTGCTTTTTCTTTATTGTCTTACCGTTGTTTCAACCATCAATCCTTTCAATCTCCTTATCAAATAACAATTGATACTATGAAGTTTATGTAAAAGGAATTAAACAATGTAATCAAATAAATTAGTAAAAAGGTGGATTAAACAAATAAGGTTATATACAAATATAAACAATGTGAAATTTTGATTAAAATATAAAAAATTGTTGATATGCTTGTAGTATCTAAACTCTGGTCAGTGACAACTTCACCACTTTGATGAAATATAAAAAATAACTATACTTATATCGTATCTATATGGACTAACATGATAAACATTCATTCGACAATAGTTATCATTTAATACTAAAATTGATAGAATAAAGATGACATGTAACACGCATAAATAATGCTGAGAGTAGGCTCCAATAATCTTAACCGTATGTATTTTCAGGATCTTCACATATTTATTTCAATTAACATTCAACATTATCACATGTCGTTGTGCAAATATATATTTCTCTGTAACAATTCAAATACATAATTGTTGATCAGGTTATAACATACCTTCCAAACACACTCTAAGGCTTAAACGCAAAAACTCACATCAATATGAGTGTACAACCATAATACATAAATCCTTTGTATAATCAAATTTGTTAAACATAAAAGGAGAACCAAATCGAAGCGAAGCTAGAAGAGTAGTACTAAATCGCAATGGATCATTACTCTTCTCCGGGAGGCACATGGACGATGATTCCAACCCCAAATTCCAATTCTCAAATCCAACCCCAATCTCAATCCCATTCCCAACCCAACCAAGACCCAAACCTTTATCTTCAACAACAACAACAACAACAATTTCTCCAACAACAACAACAATCTTTTCAACAACCTCAAGCTCCCCAATCTCAATTCCAACTCCAACAACAGCAACAACAGCAACCCCAGCAACAACAGCAACAGCTTTATCAACAACAACGACTTCTACAACAACAACAACCACAACCCCAACAGCAACAACCACAACCCCAACAGCAACAACCCCAACAACAACCCCAGCAACAACCGCAGCAGAATCTTCACCAATCACTCGCTTCTCACTTCCATCTCTTACATGTATGTAAACAAACCCCTTCAAAACCCTAATTTTAAATTTCAAATTTTTTTGTTATTGTTTTTAATTAAGGTAAAGTTAATTGATTGTTGTGGATGTAGTTATTGGAGAATTTGGCTGAGGTTGTTGAACATGGAAACCCGGATCAGCAATCGGATGCATCGGTATAAGATATTGTTCGTGATTTTTTTCTTTCGTTGTAGGGTTGTTTATTTGAATACCGAGTTATGTTAGTTTTGTTTGATTTTGTTGGTTACAGATTGCTGAATTGAGTAACCATTTTGATAAGTGTCAGCAGCTGTTAAACTCAATCTCTGCTTCTATTAGCACCAAAGCCATGGTATTTCCACTTCTCGAGTTTTAGCCTTTTCTTTATGCTATGTATCTATTCTTTACTTCCTTTCGTTGTGCTCTCTTTTATATATTTGATTTTGTGTGCTTGATCATCGATATAATATGACAACGGTTAATAAAGTTAAATGTATATAGTAAGTTATTAAGCAGTGTAATTTTGTTCGAAGAGTGGTTGTTTAGAGTTACTCTAGATCCTGACCGTTAATTTTGTTATTAGTTAATGGTAATAATCACTCCTGTGAGATTTCTCTGCTCGTCTCTTGAAACCTTTGTTGCATAGGTACGGGTATGTACCCAGTACTCGGGTACGGGTACTGGTACGAAGTATGGCATTCTTAGAAAATTAAGGTACGGGTACGTAGTATAATTTTTAAAAAAATATAATTATAAAAATAATAAACGAATTATATTATTTAAATAACTACAAAACATTAAAGTTAAGAAACAATTTGCTCAAAAAATTAGTATTCTCACAATAACATAAATAAATCGCACTTAAAAAGTATCAAAAATCATGAAATTATGGTTGAATATTAATATTTTCTTCTTCAATATCATTAAAAAGAGCACATTCTAGTTCAAGTTCATTGAGAGAAATTCTAGCAACTTCAAGGATATCAACTCCATCAAATAGATCATATTCATCTCCCCCAATATCCCACATTTTTGTTGCTCTTTTATTGTAAACCTTACTCTTTCTCGAGAGAAGACCGAGATTTGTATGAACAAAAACTAATATCCAAAAAGAATTAGAAAAAAATTGGGTACATGATACCAAATGTGTACCTGTTGGTGTACCAACTTTAAAATAAAAAAATAAAAATTGGTACGGTTTGGTGCGTACCGGATGCGTACGCGTACCGGTACCCGGTGTACTTTACATAAAATGGAGTACTCGTGCTTCACAGCTTGAAACCCTTGAACCTGGACATGTGAGACAAGATAGGTTTTGAAAGACGGAGAAAAGTACTTTCGAGTTATCAAAAACTATCTTTTGCCATTGATACCCACGGGCCATCAATTCTGATTGTTGAAGGACTACACATTCCTCTTAGTGTGTGTTTGGGCAGAGGCCCTTTCCTCCATGTCACCCCATGTTTGTGTGGGAGCTTCATTTTGTAGCTTCTTAAATTTACGGTAATATTGCATTGGGACGCGGAAAATTTGAATTGGAAGCAGATCCAGTCATTCTGTTAATCTAGATTGTGCAGAAGTCAATTTGGGATTTTGTGTATTGATTCAAAAGTTTTATTTTTACGAATGTATATAGATAATAGATTGGGTATTGATCTTATCCCGAAATTGAGTTTCTTGTGATTATAGCATCTGGTTGTGAAACATTGAGATTTGATATTCTGGTTATGCCCTTAATAAAATCTTATACACCTCATATTTGCTTATGTATCATTATTTTAATGGACAGAAAGCTCCGAAACGCATGGTATATGATATACCTTGATAATTAGAACAGGAAAAGAATGAAACGTATAATTTAAATGATATGCAATACATAGATAAAAAAAAGGCCCTAATACATTTTTCCATGTTAAGCCAGTCTGTTTTTTTCCTGCTCATTTGAGAGGAAACAAGATTTGGTGTGTTGGTGTGTGTGTGAGTCATAAAGCTTTTCCACGTCTGATTTCTTTAAACCATTTTTTCGTTTTTTTTTTAATCACATGCTATTTGCATGCTAAACAATAATTACTGATGTTGTTAAAAAGAAGAATGATTCGTCTGCTGTGTTTGACCCCTCAAAACAATAATTACTGATGTTTTTTTGCCTGACTTGAGGGCTTTTTGGTTGTTTAATGCAGACTGTTGAGGGACAGAAGAAGAAGCTAGAGGAAAGCGAGCTATTGCTAAATCAACGAAGGTCTGTACAAATTATATTAGATATCTCTGTTCAGTAAAGTTCATATAACCTAAATACGTGTTGTTTTCTTCTATTTCAGAGATTTAATTGCCAATTACACAAAATCTGTAGAGGAGCTTGTCAAGTCTGAGCCATAGGAGTCTATCATTCTTTTCAGCCTGGTAATAAACCTTAAATGAGATTTTATTTGTTAATAAGTTGCAGCTTCCATGTTTAACTGCAATTAGGCTACCTGTTTTTCACCTTTGAGAGATCCAGAGTCATGAAGTCTGAGTTATATATTTACATTTTGGCATGGATAAATCCCTCTTCCACGTTTGTATAATGGTCTTTTTGATTAAATTTCAAACCACACGGGATGCAGAGCCCATGTTCTCGTTGAAATTGCGCGTGTCAGTTAAACTTCCTCCTAGGTTTGATCATATGTTGCATATCTTGCTGGAGATACATAATTAAAGTTCTCATAGTATTTTAAGACTATTTTTGTTCTATTATCTTTTACATTTGTCAAACTTTGTTTGATATTCTGCAAATTACTTATTTTGCTCTCACTCTTAGATGTTGAGGCTGATATATACATGAAGCGAGGTCAAGTTCAAATAAGAGGCAAAACTTCTGATAGGATAGTCTTACCATTTTCTTCTTTCGGCCATACCGGACGGAGTATGTAGAAGCATGGCATTGTGGAAAGTGTGAAATTTGGTAATCTGAAGCGATGTAATGTAACTGATATATATGATGTAGAAAAGGATACCATCTGTTGTTCACTTAGGCCATTGATCTAATGTTGAATTAAGACTTTTGAATTGTGATTTTGGAGTAAATTTTTTATGTAGACTGAATGGAAAATGTCTTGCGGAATTTTAAGATAGTTTTAGGAACATTTGATGTTGTTGCTAGACCAAGGAATAGATGATTGAAAGATAAAATGAACTTTTGCAAATCATTGATACACATGAGGTATGGTGTTTTAGATGACTTGATGAACGAAGGGATGCGTGTATATTTTATTGGCCTCTTACCGTAGAGTTTGGTTTCGTATGTATATATCATCATCCAATTGATCAACTCTATGTTATATTTAGATATTACTAATTTACTTTAAAACAAATTTATTTTGTATGAACTTTGGCTATAAGGTAGGGATATCACACAAACTATTAAAGCTTTTACCTTTTTATTTCACTAATTCAAGTGCTAATTATTGTTATATTTCTGTTGAATTCTAAACTATGGTTATATAAAATTAATGACTGCCTAAAATAAGTAAAAAAGCCTAACGAACTAGGAGACAATAGGCAACACAATAGTTTCAGGTGTGATATCAAGCATAAGAACAAACATGCTCACGAAGCGGCTAGGGTTTGTGTTGCAAACGGGTACGCTACGAGAATAAGGAGCGGAAAAGCCACACTTGTTTCAAACTATCAAAAAGCCAGTAAAGATCCTATGATAAGCGGTAGCTGTATGATTACTATTTTTTTGAAATACAAACATAATTTTGGCATTAAGAAAAAGAAAAAAACAGAACGTTTAGGTTTATCATAAAAACTAATTATTTCATTGTTATAGATTTTTCTCTCATGAATTGACCAAACTCTACGATTGTCATAAAAGATGGTATCTCATTTGTTTTGACACCACTTATTTTTTATATAAGATTATTTATTTGCAGGAGAGGAGATAAAGAGTCAACTTCAAGATATTGTGTTAATTATATATCTAATAGACCCTTGCTCCCACACGGATATATCTGTTAAGTTATTGAATGAATCGTAATGAATTGAAAAACAATGAAAAATAAGGTGAATGTTTGATTGTAAAGTAGATAGATAGATAGATTTGTTTTGATATTTATAATATTGAATGATAAATATAATTATATAAAAAATTAATGATATTCATTATATAAAAAATTAATGATATTCATGAATTTGTATAGATTAAAATAATTTTGTATAGTAAATTTTTATTCAAATGCATATTGAAAGTAATATTTATCAAAAATAATTTTGCGTGAATTTAACTGGTCGTGTCCCGTTATAAATTTATTTAATACGATATATATTTTATCTAAATATACATGTACATTTGAAATGAGTTATTTAATTATAAAATGAATAATAATAATTTAAATTTAATTTAAATATTTGAAAAAAATAGATTTTGTGTCTCAAATAAAAAAAATATTAATTAAAATAAATGATAGTGCCCCGTGAGAAAAATAAAATTTTTTGAATTTTGTGTCTCAAAATAAGTATAATGTTAACTAAATAAAATAAATATTTTGTTCATAGTGATCCATGAGAAAAGTAAAATTTTTAACATGTGCAAATATTTTTTTTAATAATTATGAATAATTTTGATATTTGAATTTTTTTTAATAATTATGTTAATTCAATTTATTAAAATTGTGAAAATAGAGTGAGGAATAGAGTGAGGAATAGAAATGAAGTAGAGAATTTTTTAAAACAATATATCCACATTTAATTTACACTAAAGTCCTGTTTAATTCAAATTAAAGTGTAAGAATGATTAAATTCAAGGGTTAAATAAGTTTTTGGTCCCTATAAATATCTCAAATTTTATTTTTAGTCTCTCTAAAATTTTCCTTTAAAAAATGGTCTTCCTAAAAATTTAAATTTTAACTTTTGGTCCCTCCTGGCAAAATCGTAGCTAAAATGGTCCCTCTTCAGAAGTCTCTTCAGAAGTTGCGACTTTTGAAGAGGAGTCAGAAGTTGTGACTTTTGAAGAGGAGTCAAAAGTTGCAACTTCTGAAGAGGAGTCAGAAGTTGCGACTTCTGGAGAGGAGTCAGAAATTGTGACTTCGAGTGGAGTCAGTTGCAACTTAAGAGAGTCAGTTGTAATCAAGAGGAGTCGATCTTGCATTGTGTGAAGTGTGTGTTTGTATAGAGAGCATGATAATGAAAAGTGAGGGACACATGTGTTATTTTGAGTTGCTAAGAAGTGAAAATAATTTGTGGCTTTATGAATAGACAAATTAACCCTTTTTAACATGTAATTTTCAAAATAGAAAAGAGTATTTTTGGTTTAATTGTGGTATCTTTCTTTAATGGCCAGATAGTAGATTATATATATTTGATTGTCATTTTTAAAAGAAATTAGAGATAAAGAATATTAATTCTACTGAGAATTGTTTTAAGAGCTTCATTGTAATCTCATAGTTTCAAAACAATTTTGATACTATTTAATTATGATTTCTAGCTACTTGTTTCTTATGTTCTTGACATAAAATATACAACTTTTGATTTATGTTTAATAGGATATAGACTTTTGTTGCTTCTATTTTTTGTATTTGTGGTTTAGTTTCATTTTTTATTGTATTTTCGTGGTTAATGAATGGTGGCCTCGATATAAAGGAGTTGATTTGGTAGAAGGCCTTCCCTTATTTATTTTTAATGTGAAATATATATTTTTTTTTGTACAATTTGTGTTTAAATAGTAAGAGATATTTATTTAATAGCATTAAATTAATTTTTTTTTTGTAATACAATGCATATTTTGGCGGTTTAAACCGACAATATCAACAGATGCGTAACCGCATGCTTTAAACTATGAATATTGTGGTGGTTTGCATGGCGATTATATGCAAACCGTCATGTTTTACCAAGCGGCAGTAAATTATATGGCATTTTTTAAAATCGTCGTTCATGTAAATTGTGGCGTTTATAACTGCCATAAATTAAAAAAATTTATACAATTTTTTGTAGTGGAAGGTGGTCATGCTTCTGAAGGTGGAGTTTCTAAAGATGGTCATGCTTATGAAGGTGGAGCTTATGGAGGTGGTCTAGCCTTTGAAGTCGGTCCAACATATGATATTATTCCATAATTTGAAGGAGACTCTGAACACATGTAGAGGACATAAAGAATTAGACAAATACCAAAAAGATTTATAGAGTTTGACATATTGCAAGATAATGAAGAAGACTCTCAGGGAGAAGTCGTCTAGTATGCCATGTTAGTAGACTATAAAATAGTTAATAATAAAGAAGCTCTTAAGAAGAAAGTATGGTTGAAGGTCATGCAAGAAGAACTTGAGGCTCTAAGGTATATTAAAGGGACTATGAGCATGAAGTGTTGTTCTCTTATGTTGTTAAAACTCACGCAGAGTTGATATGTTATTCAGACTCTGATTGGTGTGTAGACAATGTAGGCAAAGAAGTACTTCTGGATATTTTTTCAATCATCTGAGAAGTCCTATTTCTTGGTGCTAAAAGAAGCAATCAGTGGTTGCGTTGTCAACTTGTGAAGCTAAATATATCGCAGATGCTTTGACTGCGTGTCAAGCTGTTTGGTTGATGAATTTGTTGCACGATTTGAAGATCAAGGTGAACAAACATGTGAAGTTGATTATTGACAGCAAATCGACTATAAGCGTTTCCAAGAATGTAATGTTGCATGGGAGAAGTAAGCACATTGGCACGAAGTTCTATTTTCGAAGAAGTGAAGTCCATAATAGAGTGCTAGAAGTTGCATAATATAGCACCCAGAAGAAAGTTGCAGATGTTCTGACTAAGGCTGTCAAGACTGAACACTTTATCCATTTGATAAATAAAATTGGTGTTGTATAATTTAATTAGCGGAATATGAATTAATGGATGATGTTATAAATAATTTATATTCAAAAGTATTTGTGTTAATCAGAAACAAAAGCTTCTAAGCTTGCATCCCAAAAATATGTTTAGCTCCTGGGGTCCTAATTTCTTTTGTTAGCTTAATTATTAAGCATACTTTTGTTAAGGCCTACGTGACAGTCTATTTTGTATATTTAATCAAGTTTGTAACTAGAATTTTGCAGTAGAGAGTAAGTTATGAATATAAGATTTTCTTTCTCAACAAATTTGTTGTAGCCGTGTTTCTCTCTTTCTCTCTTTCTTCTTTCTTTCTCTTACTAAATCTTGTGCACCAATAATTTATTTGTTTAGAGTGATTGATTTGACCTACTTTCACTATAATATCATGAGTTGTCTTAAGCTTTGCTGTATTTCATGCAATTTTAGCTATAATTAAAATACTAATAAAGTATAGTATAACAAGATTTCATCTGGTTTTCATTTGATTCAAATTAACCGACCATCTTCGGTCCAAATCCAGTGCATATTAGACCAATGGCTTTATTGTCATCAATATTTTAAATCGGAGGCATAGATATTTAAGATACATATTTTTTGTCAAATTCGTAGAATTGTCATGTATGCGATTTATATCTTAAGTTATTAATTTGACTGTTGTGAATTTGTTTGCATTTTCATCAAATTTTTTGTGTAAAGAATTTGCATTAGTTTTTATCAATTACTATATCAATTTGAATGAATCATTACAAGAAAAAATGATTAAATAAAAATACTCTATTTCATATCACTTAAAATTTCTAGAGATATTAATGTGTGCTAGTTCTTATAGTTATAAATAGTGTTTGTTGAAAGTCCTTTAAAAATACTCTAAATGAAAATTCTGATAATACATATATTAATTATAAATATAGTAATGGATTGGAGAAAACTTTATATTAAATGTTCCAAATTCTTAAACAAGAAAATGCTAAAGTTAGTAAAAAAAATTAGTTAGAGAAACATTCTCTATAACTAGTCTATATCTATACACGTCCCTCCTTAGATTTCTCATCATCTTCTCTTTCCATCCTTCAAAACTCAAAAAAGAGTAAATAAAGATCGAGAAATTCTCCATCTCCAACAACCACCTTCCCCTCTGAAATACATCTTCTCTTTATTTTTTCTTCAGTGACCTAAATCACCATGAACACCAAAAACAATAACACCACTCAAGCTTGTGCTGCATGCAAATACCAACGTAGACAATGTGCACCTGATTGCACCTTAGCACCTTATTTCCCTCATGATCGACATAGACAATTCATCAATGCTCACAAATTGTTTGGTGTTACCAACATCAAAAAAATCATTATGTATCTTGATCCTCCTCTCAAGGATCTAGCCATGAGAACGATCATTTATCAATCTGATATGCGAGCCAATGACCCTGTTGGCGGGTGTTACAAATATATTCAACATCTTCAAGCTCAGATTGAATATCACAAAAATGAACTTGATCATGTTCATCAACAACTCGCCGTTCTCCGAGCTCAACAATCTCAAAAAGAACAACATCAACATCCAGATTCTTTGTTAGGGTTCTATAATCCGTACAATATTCAAAATCAAGATGCGCCACAAGTACAAGAAATGGAACAAGAACAATACATTATGATGCAAGAAAGTAAAAATAGTAGTATTAATAGTACTACTTTGCAACAACATGTTAATAATTTGGGGCTAAGCAAAATTCTATTTCTTTATGATCTTTATGCAGTAATACTAGTGATGATTATGATCATAAGCCAATTCTTGATAACCCTTGTGATGAAAAAAATGAATTAGGGTTTGATTCCGGAGAAATACTTCACCACAGGTATATATTTTTATTACTTTCCATTTTCTTAATTAATGTTATACTTGACATGTGATGTAAAAATTCATGCATAACATATAAAATAAAGGGCCTAGGAGATGTTCTAATATCGATAATGAGATGCCACATCCCTAATCAATATCATCAGGTAATGAAGGTGAGGGATCACGCCGAAACGGTGCATTGATGGCGAACAATGCAGATAATTTAATGAAAAATATGGAGAACTATAATAAAAATCTTGATAGGAAGATTGACAAGAACCTAAGGCGACACGATGACTCCCCGGAAAAAAATCCTTCCAATGCGAACCAAGAAGAAAGAGACCAAAGGAAGATATAACACAACTTCCTTTCACAGAAGACATCAACGAGGAACCAATTACTAGATGGTTTCAACTTCAAAGATGAAAGAATTCAACAAAATGATGGATCAAGAAGAGCTCCCGATCTCATTCAATGCCATGATTGTAACACCCGACTTTAGATAATAATTATTAATTAGTTTATTTGATTGAATATGTGTGTCTTGTTGAATTATTGTTATTATTTATCTTATTGTTGAATTTTTTGTGTTGTGAGATTTAAGGCTACTTTAATAATTTAATAAATAATAGGAACTATATTAAGACAATAAGACCCGAGCTATGCGCATATATATATATATATATATATATATATATATATATATATATATATATATATGAATTTTAAATAGATAAAAAATTACTTTTAAAATACTTGATTACTAAATTTATATTACACAAATTTATTGTGAAATATAATTGAGACATTGATATGAAAGTTAATCATATACACGAAGATAAATTTTATTTAAGGGAAAAATGCATGCGTGTAAATTGAGAATGACATAACGTAATTAATTTTGTATATTTTAAATAATATAAATGATTTGTATTTTATTTGATTCATGTATTTTTAATAGGTATCTTTGATTTATTAATTTAATTTTAAATTGTTAAGGTGTGTATTTATTCTTAATGTAAAATAAAATAAAAAAATTATTTTCAATTATTATAAAGTAAAACTTTATTAGCTTAACAATAATTATATATATTTTTGTCAAATTTTAGTTTTTTAATAATGAATAAAAAGATGAAAATTCTAGCTGAAATAGTAGCTTAATTGTTTTTTAAATATCTATTTTAATTTTATCCGTAAACCTTTTTATTAATTAAATTTTTTAAGTCTCTTAAGAAAATTTTGGAGCCAAAATTAAGGTTAGTTTAGTAAATATCAATATTAACTTATTTTAATTTAATTAAAAAATATTAACCCACTAACTCCATTATCTCTCTTTATCATTTTTAATTAATTATGCTATTATTTAGCTTTAATTAAAATAGACATTAAAAAATTAATTTTACTATCTCTTTTTTTAATTAATGAAGATATTATTTGATTTTCATTAATATATATATATATATATATATATATATATATATATATATATATATATATATATATATATATATATATATATATGTTGGAAAAACTTTTATAATCGTATTTAGGGATTTGAATGCTCAAATATGATATCTTGAACTCCAAGTTATGATTGTCTTGCTTATCCCGTTGGCGGGAATCCTATTTATACGAGTGACTCCATGAGTCTCCCTCTCCTCTATCAGTAACGGCTATCAGCACATTAACTGTAACTTGGAGATGAAGCATCAGTCGTTTCAAGCAATGATAACCTCTCAACGTAACGTCCAACGCTGGAATCAGTGCACCAGTTACTCCTCCAAGTCATAAGCACGTACTCAATCCGAGCTTGTTCCCAAGACGCATGACCGGGATATATCTTCGGGTCATACACCGGTTCCTCTCCTCTGTCCCGGGGATACACCCCAAACTTCGATCATATACTTCCAGCCGGGCTCCATCTTGGACTCATACAAACCCGCTTCCGACTTCACATCTTGACTAGGACTTTTATGTATGATCATAAGCCCCTTGAGCATACAATTTCATATCTTGAAATCGTATGATCAAATAATTGAAAACCATAAGCCAAAGACGAGATACACCTCGGCAAATCGACCTCCGACGCGTGACCATACTCTCCAACTGAACAGTCACCCATAGGTGTAATAATTACCTTTAAGTAGGTTATAACCACCTACACGCTTCCTCCTCGTATTTTCCTTTTATAAAGTGCCTATTCCTCTTCAAAAAACCCTATTTCCTTATTTAATCCTGTGTGCCTTCCTGCCGCTGCTTTGCCCACTTCATATCTTCACAAGCTCTTCAATCACTCACTCAGGTATTCCCCTTTCTATTCTCTTTCTTTATTTTTTCCACTTAGAATGGTGATCATTAGAGAGTGCGATGAACTAGGGCATAGAAAACACTTAAGTAGTGAGGAACGTAGAATCTTATGGGAAGATTGCATGCAAGAAATGAGAGATGCTCAAAGGGTAGAAGAACTAGAAAGAGTTATGAACAAGATTAACTCTGAAGTTCTAACCTCTGATAGCGATTCTGACCCTGACTCTTCAGGTTTTGTGGAGCTCATAATGGAAACCAACCAACTGCTCAAAGGAGAAGCCCTAGGCTTCAAACAAAGTCTGATAAAAGATATGGAAATTGCTACCCTACGCTCCCTTTGGAACATCTCCTCCACGGGGAATGAAGATGTTGTAATCTTGGAACCCTGCGAGATTGGAGAAAATGTTTGCATGTCCCGCCCCAAAGGGGTAAATCCTGAATGGTTTTATTTCTACGCTAGAGTCTCAGAGGAGTTGAACATACAATTTCCCTTTTCTGACTTCGAAACTGACATTCTGGTGAAGAGCTTGTACACTATCTTGTAAAGTGTCATTGTGTTGACGCAGGTCATCGATCATAGGCAACAACTAAGTCAAATCCGGTGGATAAGTTGGTGAAGTTGTTGACATTGTGTTCTAACGTCTATAATGCGGTGGCCTGAGATTAATTTCATCGAGGCCCCACGGTGGGCGCCAAATGTTCTTGCAGGAAAAACCTTTATAATCGTATTTAGGAATTTGGATGCACAAGTATGATATCTTGAACTCCAAGCTATGATTGTCTTGCTTATCCCGTTGGCGGAAGCCCTATTTATACGAGTGACTCCATGAGTCTCCCTCACCTCTATCAGTAACGGATCTCAGCACATTAACTGTAACTTGGAGATGAAGCATCAGCCGTTTCAGGCAATGATAACCTCTCAACGTAATGTCCAACGCTGGAATCAATGCACCGGTTACTCCTCCAAATCGTAACGTACGTACTCAATCCGAACTTGTTCCCAGGACGCATGACCGGGATATATCTCTGGGTCATACACCGACTCCTCTCCCCTCTCCCAAGATACACCCCAAAATCCGATCATATACTTCCAGCCGGGCTCCATCTCAGACCCATACAAACCCGCTTCCGACTTCATGTCTCAGCTAAGACTTATATATATATATATATATATATCTTTTTTACTCCACATTTTATATAAATAAAAATGTCATTAAGAAAAACGAATACTTTAATCTTAAAAAATTTATATAGTTAAGTCTCTTAGTAATTTAATACTTTATTTTATAAGAAAAAATTAATAAAATATTTGTTCCATAAAATATATATATATATATATATATATATATATATATATATATATATATATATATATATATATATATATATATATATATATATATATATATTACATTGATTATATTTATATTTTTCTAAAATATTAAATTAGTTGTAACTTCCCACAATTATTAAAAACATAATATTAAATTAAAATTAATAATAAATTTCACTAACTTTATCCCACTAACTCCATTATCATCGGTTATTTTTATTAAAATTAATTAAAAATTAACCCACGAAAATACATCCCTCACCACTAACTACCAAATTCTTCAAAAATAACCATCAATTTACTTTCATATAAATTCATCTCATTACGAGTTGTCCACACAATTTTCTTTGTCCAAATTCATTATTCATTATTTCTTTCTATGATATTTGTTATTATATGTTATTATATATTTGTAGATAATAAATTTAAATTATCTTAAATAATATTTTATGGTAAATAAATTATAGAAGATTTGTTAGAATTAATATTCTAGACAAATGTGATATATATTTTAATGTTTTGAGACGATATTATATTTTATTAGTATAATTAGTGTTGAGATTCATTTGTTTAGTTTAATTTCATGTTAATCAATATATATTATCATTTACTCTCTTTAATTTCTAGTGTATTTTTATTTATTTATTTGAAGTAATGTTGTGTTGATTGTTCACATAGCATATGCAATCCTACAGTAATTTTAAACCAATCCAAATAAAAAACTAATAATCGATCTAAAAAATTGATAATCGCAAAAATTGAAATTTATTGGATTTGTTTGGATGTCATTTTATAAAAACTGATCGGTTTGTATCGGATTTTGGATTGATTTTTCAAAATCGATCCAAACCAAACCAAACTGCATACATATATTTTTATACTTATTTACATTTTATTAGTATGATATCTTACATAAATTTATTATTAGATGATAATAATTTTTTAATAATATTTATTAGTTATAATCTATTTATTTTGATTATTTCAACCATAATGAATCACTCTCATGTCGTAATATTAACTTTTAATATATTATATGTTATATATTGTATCAAATCTATGATTTATTAGTAGTTTTATAATATTAATAAAAGAATAATGTGTAATTTAGATATCCCAAAACCGATCCAAATTAAATTGCATGAAACTCGATCGGAGCGGATTGAATTTTTTTAATATACCATCTAAAATCAAACCAAACCGCAAGTAAAATTTTCTTTGAAATAGATGTGTCTCGAAGAACGTGACCTTCCTGACAGGTGTTCGGCCAGTCCAGAACAGTGGCCCCCCAAGTCGTTGCGTCCGTGGAGGTGGCGACTTGATCTGAATTTGTATAGCCGAGGTCATTTTATTTGAGGACACAAGGAATCATCGAGGAAGTGAAAGGTTGGAGAATATGGAGGGTTTTGCTGGCGTGGCCTCGAGTCGTGTGCATTGATGGCTTGGCAGGCCTAGGGCCTAGGGTGCAATGATGGATTCCCTAGGTTTCCTAGGCGCGTGCAGACCTATGTGCGGGGCGTGGGCCTATAAAAGGAGCGAAGACTCCTTACTTGTGGATTTTATTTCTTCTGAATCTGCTCGCGTATGGTCGGCTTCATCACCCATCAATCCGAGGAACTTGAATCGCGTTTTCTAGAGTCTCTTCCGCTTCACGCCGCTGCATTAGTGTTTGATTCTCCGTCAGTGACGCTTTGATCACTTATTAAATGGTATGTTTCTGAATCCTTGGTTCAATTTCGTTGGGTTAGGTTTGCAATCACTGTCTGTACATAGAATGCATGCGGTTAGGGCTTCGGTTTTGGGGTTTTTGGAATGACGGTGGATGGATGCTCTGTCGTTCCATTGCGTTTGATCACACCGAATTTTGTCAGTGTGTTTTCTTCCTCGAGCTGAAGAATTATAGTCTATTTTTGGGAGAGGGCTGTTGACCGAGGAAGTAGATCCTCGTTCGTCCGAGCCCTTTCACTTGATTAGTGATGGAAGGGTGGATTTGACATCGATGTCGAGCTCACCGACTTCTCTAATTTTCAGGTATTATGACGGTTAGTGGAGAAAGTAGTTCTGAAAGTTCGAACGGTTTTGAACGAGAATATTCCGATTTTACCACTAACGAAGAAGGTATTTCGGGTGAGATTATGAGGGAAGATTCGCCTTTCGCCGAAGAACCTCAACCGACTGAAGGTCCGTCTGTAACAATAACACAGGTCGGGAGCCAAGATTCGATCACCTGGGTGGCTTCGGATGTTCGTTTGAGGGGGTCGCACTTTATTACCCGTAAAGATGAGGTGTTCGATGAGGTGGCTTGGTACGGCCCGGAGGATGAAGATATGGACGAGGAGGGGAGACCAGAGGATTGGGCAGTATATATCCCAGCGGCCGTACATTGGATTTTTTCGACATGTGAAGCCGATCGCATTCTAGTATTCAATATCTGGTTTAGGGAGTTGGGATTTCACCTTCCGTTCATTGATCTGCAAGTAACAATTCTCAACTTCACACGAATGCGATCGCTTTTATTTGGACGTTCGAAATAGTGTGAGAGTACTTAGAGATTAGTGCTACTCTTCCCCTATTTTTCCATATATTCTGTCTTCAGAGGAGCTCAGATAAGATGGACAAAGTAGTTCGGTGGAGCTGGGTGCCGTTTCGACAACAGGATGGAAAGCTCTTCAAACCTTATCAAGAGTTTTCCCGATTTTTCAAGGATAAGTTCATTTTAGTCTGACCGATTTCGGAATAGCCTCTCTTTAATGTGGTTTAAAGCGTTCCCGCTATTTGAGAGGATGGTTCTCCGAAATTGAACGAGCAAGGAGAGTAGGTGTATCGGCTTATGTCTAGGTTTAACTTTCATTAAAACAAAAAGTATTTCGAGCGAAATCCTGATTAATATGTATGGGCCAAAGAGGGATTGGATGATGAGGATTTGGCCAGTCTTGGCATGCTGCTGTCTTATGTCGAGGTTCTTGTCCTGGTTCAGCGCCTGGGGAGAGGGGGAAAACCACTCATGGGAGAAGACGGGGGCCATGTTTTCCAGCCCCCGCTTATCAACGCGAGGGATCTTTTTCTTAGTAGGGATCCTAAGTAGGGGTGTTCGCGGTGCGGTTTGGGCGGTTTTGACGTAAAAAATCATCCGAACCGCGAGAGAAAAAGGCATGCGGTTTGGTTTGGTTCGGTTTACTTTTAGAAAAAAACGAACCAAACCGATGCGGTTTGGTTCGGTGCGGTTGGTTCAGTTTTTTACAAATAATTTGTTGAGTCATACATTCACACACACACACACACACACACACACACACACAGATATATATATATATATATATATATATATGACAACATAACTTTGTATTTGGTCATTCATACATGACACACTACTAAATTATAACCAAAAAACTAATCATATTTGGACAATAACTTCTCATTTAATATGTAAAAGTTAGATTAGACAAAAGTGAAATAATAAGCATAAAAAAATAGCATAAAACAATATAAAAAAGATTATAATAAAAAAAAAGAGATGAGAAATTAGTGAAGATGAAAAAGAAAGAACATAAGAGAGGAGAGATTAGAGATAAAGATGTGCGATAAAATGAAATTGAAAGAGAGAGAAAATTGCATAAAAAATAAGAACGTGCAAAAGAAACAATATAAGAGAGTAGAGATTAGATAAGAAGAGGCAAGATGTAAGTGGTGAAGATGAAGTGATAATGTTAGGAGATATTTAAGAAGATTGATACTGAAATCATAAATGCAAAGATGAGAAAATTGTCTGTAATCATAAGGCTAATGTATAATAGATTTAGGTTTGGGTTAGATGCGAGTTAAGTAAAATTTAGGTTGTAACATAATGCAGTTTAGTTCGGTTTGGTTCGGTTTCTAAAATACAAACCGCAAACTGAACCAAACCATGCGGTTTTGTTAAAAAATGACCCAAACTAATCCGAACCAAATGTGTTTTTTTTGCGGTTTCGGTTTGGGTTGGTTTGGTTTGCGGTTTTCTATTGGATTGATTTGGTTTTCAACACCCCTAATCATAAGGCTTACTTGGGTAGATTTACCATTCTTGCATCTTTTTCTTTCTTGTTATTGTCGAATATATCCAATTTTGTCTGATCCTAATGTGAGTTCCTTTTGTTGCAGTTAAGGTGAATCCCGCTATGGAACGTATCACTCGAAACTCATTGTAGCAGAAGAAAAGGGGGAAGGGGTCACCGAATGAGACATGGGACAATTCTAAGGTAGGTCCGGGGAAGGCGTCTGCAAGCCAGGTGGTCGGGGCTCTATGCCCTCAACATACCACCTCGAAGAACAAGAGGGTTCGAGTTGACGACAGTATGGTGGATCTAATCGGGGAAAGAGGTAAGGGGAAGTTTAATCTCCCGTCCTGCTAGCTCGACCGCACCTACTTCGACAATACGAGCGTGAATCTTCCACGGGTGGTGTAACACCCCGATTCTACCCCATGTATTTATTTAATTAAAATTAGAGTATAACAATTTCAGGATGCCACAACTCTCAACGTAAACACAAAACCATATCATTTTCATTCAACAGATACATAACACTCTTTAAATAGTTTTCAACGTAAACAATTTCATTAACCAGCAGCGAAATTTCAAATAGTTTTACAACGCAAAACATAACTTCTCATGATTATTTAACATTATTTTCAACACAAAAACATCAAAATAGACACAACGCGCATTTCCCCCGAGTGCTACATATCAGAGCAAATGACACCATACTCGAACTAACGACTACTAACTCTTCATTCTTCATTAACTGCACGTTACCAATATAAAGGCAACAACGAAAACAAGTAAAGGGTGAGATATCAGACCATATAATTGAGATTATGATAAATAATATATAGTTCGAAATCATATAATTTCACCATTTTGTAATCACACGACTAATCAACAATAACACGGTTCGAACGACAACTTATCAACAACCACTTATATACAACAACAATTATACTAGACATCAATTCCTATTCAACAGCAAGTTATATTAGACAACAACTCATATACAACAACAACAACAACGACAACTTAAACAGCAACAACAACGGGAACAACAACGTAATCGACAATTCGAATTCGACTCAACTATGCAAATGCATGTGGATCCATCAGAGTAAAACTCCCAACGTAAACAGTTTCCAGTAACTCCGAGGAATCAAGGCGTAAGCCTGCAACATAAACAACATGCCCCTAACGGCTCAACGTGGTTTTGCCCCTCACGGCTCAACATAATATGCAAATGTATGTATGCGATGAAATTAAACAGCATACAACAACACCAACGTAATCCACAATGGAAACCAACTTACAACATATTCATTTTTTCCCTTACGACCAACGTAATCAACAACAACAACAACAACCATCAACCTTAGCTATCAAAGCCTCTAAAACAACGTTCAACAATAACGACAACAACATATTCACTTACGAAAACTACAATAAATCATCCAAAAACTCACCTACTGTACCTAAAAAAATTATTATAGGCTAATTCATGATTCTAGCTTTCCAACGGTCCAAACGACATCAAAATCGGAGTTACGGTCGCGAAGATACGACCAAAACAATTTTCCATCATTGTTCCTCTATTTTTGTTCAGTATGAGCCAATACAAAACTCCGTGCATCGATACAAAACCCACTTGTATCAACGCATACAACGTATTAGTCGGCTTATAGCTTTTCAAAATTATGTTTTCCACTTTCCTTCAGTATGAATCGATGCATGGCTCTCATGTGTCGATCCAAATCCATCTTGTATCGATTCAAGACTCGTATGAGTCGATACAAGCAGTGTAATTTTGCCCTATGAGTCGACCTAAGACCCTTTGTATTGATGCAAGAGTTTTTCCAGCCCCTGGTTTTCAAATTCTCCCTAACCCGCCGCATTATATTAGAAAATCTTCTAGAGGTTCTGCTATAATAGATTTTTTCTATAATTTTCTCATTCAACGGATCCCACACACATTTTTACTGCAATGTTGTATGACATTAAAATAAAAAGCTAAGTAATTATCATGAAAATGTCACTTAAATAACAATACTAAAAAAATATATTAAATTTACAACTTAAATAAATTAACAATACCTTAAATTTTTTAAACCATTCTTCTTTATTTGTAACCTCGCCAAAGTTCCTCCAAAATGATTTATACATCTGCTGAATTATATAATTAATAACCTTGGCAGCAGTCCGACTCGGCGCGAAACTAAACAACAAGATTTTGAATAAACAATATTAATTATAAATTTATACAAAAAATGAAAATGTACTTAAATAAAAGTTTATATAAGAAACTTACTTGCTTCCTTCGGGCCAAATCCAAAACCTCCCATCAATGACATGAATGTCACTCGGATCATCTCTCCCACGAAGATCAACTCCATCTATATCATCAGCTACGACATCTGAATCACCGTCAGCCTCACGTGCAGGTACATGTGTAGGACGTGGGGTGCTGGATCCTGCAGCCTGTATGGGATGTGGGGTGCGTGATCCTCCGGTCCGTCTAGGACGTGGGGCGCGGGATCCTCCAGCCTGTGTGGGACGTGGTCTGGGGGATCGTCCAGCCTGTGTGGGACGTGGACTGGGGGATCGTCCAACCTGTGTCGGACGTGGACTGCTGGATCCTCCAGTAGTATGTGTGGAATGTGGGCTGCTGGACCCTCCCGGATGCTGGAAGGATGAAGACATCTGTGTGGGATATGAAAAACCGGGTCCCCCGCCTGTTGGAAGGATGAAGGCATGCCAGTCTGTAGAAATGGAAAACTGGGTCCTCCTGTCCGCTGGAAGGATGAGGGGACACCGGTCTGCTGGAAAGATGAAGGCATCTGGGTCAATGTGAAAGGAAAACTAGATTCTCCCGTATGCTGGAAGGATGATGGCATCTGAGTCGGTGGGAAAGGAAAACTAGATCCTCCCGCATGCTGGAACGATGATGGCATCTGAGTCGGTGGGAAAAGGAAACTGGGGCCTCCAGGTGGCACAAAAGATGCAGGTACCCCAGACGGGAATGTATGAGAGGAGAGTAATGGGGCAAAACCCTGAGTATTGGCCAGGGACATAGGATCAACCTGACTCTGAGGGGGGGGGGGCACATGGCTGAGTGAGGAGCCTCACATGTTACTACCCTCGGACGCTGAGACTTCTTACCGCCATCCTTATTCTTAGGTGGCATTTTACCTATTTATATATATATTTTCATAAACAAAGATAATAAAGTCATTAACATCAATAGATATTCATTAACACATTCAATATATACATGTTCAAAAGATATTCATTAATATTACATTAAGTGATTAATTAATCTAAATCTTCATGCTCGTTATCCATATAATTTTCATCATCTGATGTAATATTGTCCTCAGATTCAAACTCTTCATCATTCTCTTCATCCACATTATTATCAACCAACAATATAGACACATCAACTTGATGTCCCTCAACAGTTGTATCAGACAAACTTGTAATGTCTTCAGCTGCAACCACATCATTAATGTGTTCAACGTCATCAACTTGGTAGGCAGCATCTTCCACTAGATCTCCAGTTTCAATATGACCTAGCGGTTTTGTTTTTATTACAACACATCATCCTTTTTTACGTATTACAAATGAAGGATAAGGAACATAATAAACTTGCCTAACAATATGTGAGATTATGAAAGGGTCATATTCTTTGTATCTCCGGTTCATTTGAATCTCAACAGAACCATATGACTTGTCTATGTTTGTGCCTCTAGTTGGATCATACCATTCAGAATAAAATAAGACAACTTTATTTTCCGAGTCCAAGTAATTGTATACCAACTCGTAGATATGTTTAACAAATCCATAGAAGTCGTCTTCACCTCCATCTATAACTCCTTTTACAAATACACCACTATTTATGGTTTTTTTTCCCTTCGATCCATGCCTCAGTGTGAAATTTATATCCGTTCACGAAGTATGTGTGCCAATCATTTGCGCTTTGGATAGGGCCTTCTGCCAAGTTTCTCAAATGGAGTATTTCTGGAGTTAGTGCAAGAACGCTAGACAATGTTTGCTTGAACCATGAGGGAAATTGAGCATGAATGACACTTGATGTTGACTGTACACCGGTACTATGAAAATAGGCATTGTTAAATTCCCTACAAAACACACACCATAAGTTTAATAAGTTTGGTATACACACATTGTCAACAGAGTTAAAAAGTTTTGGTAAACTTACTCAAGATATGGTTTAACTTCATCGCAGTTGATCAAGACACGGACATGTGCAGATTGCATTTCTTTTTGGGTCAACCAATGCACACCCTTCTTTCCAGAGGGTCGACCTGGAAGCCCAAAGACTGATAAGGTGAATTGACTTCTCTGGGTGACATTTACAGGATTTCGTATGATTCTAGGAGTTAACATCAAGTGATTGAAATAATGACTGCAAAAATGTGATGTTTCACGATGCAAGTAATGTGCACATATAGATCCTTCTACTCTAGCTTTATTTTTCACGGATCTCTTTGAATCACCCATGAAACTTTCAAACGGATACATCCACCTATATTGAACAGGTCCACCGAGATAAGCTTCATATGCAAGATGCACAGGTAAATGTTCCATGGAGTCAAAGAAACCAGGCGGAAATACTTGTTCCAACTTACAAAGAATGAGTGCAATGTTTTGATCCAACTTAATGATGTCTTCCACTTTTAAAGCTGACGCACAAATATATATAAAAAATTGACTAATTTCAGTTAGTGGATCAAGAACATGGTTGGGTAACGATCCAAAGGCAATTGGTAGCAATTGTTCCATAAAAATGTGACAATCATGACTTTTCATACCATGTAATTTTCCAGTGTTAGGGTCAGCACACCTTGCTAAATTTGATGAATACCCATCGGGAATTCTCAATTCTTTTAACCATCGACAAACTGCTTTAGCTTCTTGGGAAGTCAGACTGAAACAAGCCTTGGGTTTTAATAATTTTCCATTCGGTTGAGGCTTCAACTCCAACTCTCTTCGGTTACACCAAACCACGAGCTTTTCCCACCTTTATCCAACGTAAATGCTTTGGTGTATTCCATGCAATGCGGACAACCCATTTTTCCATGCGTACCCCAACCAGACAACATGCCATATGCTGGAAAGTCATTAAAGGACCACATCAAGGCAGCTCGCAATGTAAAGTTCTGTTTACGGGATATATCATAAGTCCATTCTCCAATCCATAACCTCTTCAAATCATCAATTAAAGGTTGTAAGTACACATCAATTCCGGCTTTAGGACTGTGCGGGCCTGGAATAACGCACGTCAAAAACATATATGGTTTTGTCATGCACATCTCAGGAGAGAGGTTGTAAGGGGTTACAATAACTGGCCAACAAGAATACGCACTTCCCGACGCTTGCACGTATGGGGCAAAACCATCAGAGCATAATCCAAGCCTGACATTTCTAGGTTCTACAGCATAATCTGGATGTGTTCGATCAAAGTGCTTCCATGCCTCACCATCAGATGGATGTCGCATAGTGCCAGAACTTGTTTGGTTTGTATGATGCCATGTCATTAAACTTGCACTGTGCATTGAAGCAAACATTCTTTTTAACCTTGGTATTATAGGAAGATAAAACATGGATTTTACTGCTACACGCTTTTGCTTGTTGTTAACGGATCTACTGCGAACTTGATATCTTGGACTATTACAAAACTTACACTCCTCTAACGATCCATCTTGAGTACCAAACTCATTTTCATAAAACAACATGCAACCGTTAATGCAACAATCAATCTTTCTTACTTTTAAACCCAACTTCGACACCCACTTCTTTGCATCATAATAACTTGTAGGCAAGTTGTCTTTCGTGTGATGGAGTCCAACATCATTTTGCAAAATGTTCGGACATTGATCGAAACATTCTAATTTGACTTGGCAATAATAACACATTGATAGCTTTGAGTCGCGACCCCTCAAACAACGCGTACTCATCTCATTCAACAATTGATAAAATCTTTGCGCTTCCTCATTCGGCAACTCTTCCCCATCAAAATCTCCAGGTTCATCATATGTCACGTTCACACCAAAAACATCCTCAACCATCTCACCGATCAAATTAAAGTTCTCCTCATACTCCATAATCGGTCGACTACTTGAAGCATGCGTGTTTCTAGTCTCTGGTACATTACCCGGTAGTTCTTCACCATTATCGTCCAAACCCAATAATTTTCAATGAATCCCTTCTATGGATGACGTGTTACTTCCTCCAGGTCACTAATTATTGGTCTACATTCACATTTAAGACAGGGACACCTAACCCCTCCTTCGCTTCGACAACATTCCTGAGCGAACGCCCACTTAATAAACCCATCAACTCCTACTATAAAATTGGGTTTAAGTCCACTTCTTCCTAGATATGTTCTATCGTACATCCAACTACGATAATACTGATAATATTCCATCGCACATTTATACAATCATTGTCTTTTCATTAGAGATATTAATCAACTTAATAATATTATTCTTAAACGTATACTATTTAATTACTATTCTTAAAAATATTAATTTTGTTTAATTAACTATTAACTTTAACTTTAACTACTATAAATAAATATAAATTTCGCTTTTTTATATATATACTAACATATAAATAAATATTCAAATGTAAAATATATATAATTTTTGATTATATAACAATAATATCAAAAACAATAATATAACATATATATATTTTTTTATATATACAACAATAATATTAAAAAACAATAATGTAACATATATACTTTTTATTATATATATATATATATATATATATATATATATATATATATATATATATATATATATATATAATAATATTAAAACAATACTATAATATACACTTTTTTAATTATGTCTTTTATAAATTCTTATTTTATATAAATTTTTCTCCATATTTTTAACATATAAATAAAAAACTAAAATTACTATAATAAATATAATATAAATTTTTGTTTTTAAATATATTTTTAAATTTATGTGTTAACATATATATACATCTATAAAAATAAGATTTTTAATTTTATGTTTTCTAAATTTTTTATTTTAATATATATTCAAAAACTTTTTATATATGTATATACTAACAAATTTTTTTATATGTATATAACATGCAATAATATAAATAAATTTTTTTATATTTATAATTTCTGTTTAAATATTAACATATATAAACAATATAAAAATTTCTAATTTTAAATTCATTCTAAATATTAACCTATATGTATATAACAATAATATTTTTGTTTAATAATATATTAACATATAAAAAATTCTAATTTTCAATTTATTTTAAACATTAACCTATAATAGTACTAACCTAAAACTAAAATGCATATAAAAAAAATTAATATTAACCTATAATACATATAAAATATAAAAAAAAATGCATAAATACCTCTATATTCTTCACTTAATTTTCTTCTTTTTGTATAGCTCTTCCTTGGTGTTCTTCTTCAAAATTCTCTACAACTTAAACAAAACAAATTTTATTAAATTTTTTACCACTAAAATAAATACTGAATAAGTAAAATTAAAATTTACCAACATATAATTACCTTATATGTTCTTCTACAATGATTTGGGATGGAACAAATTTGATTTGGGAATTTCTGGGATTGAAGATGAAGCAACACGCAGAGAAGAGAAAAGGGGGAGTTATGGAAAGGCAAAGACAAAGGAAGAAGATGAAGAGAAAATACAAAGAAATGGATGTAACGTGTGAGTTATGTTTTGGAAATTTAAACAACAAGTAGCGACGTGACTGTCACGTCGCAACATTGCCACGTGAGACTCACGTCGCTACACACTCAACGACAATAAACTTTAATTGCTCACTCTGCCACCCTATCATCAATCAACTCAAACTCAGTATTATTTCCCCCCCTTAAAAGTAGCGACGTGGTTATCACGTCACTACCAAATTTCAAAAAAAAAAAAAACTCCCTCCAACTAAACGTGTCAGACTTTATTTAAATTAATTTTTTCTATTGGGTAGCGACGTGTCTACCACGTCGCAGTTTTTTTATATAAAAAAACAATCTTTGACTTCCTTTTGGCTTATTTTTTTATTATTAAAATATTTTGTGACGTCGTTATCACGTCGCAACTACATTTTTTACTCACGTGATAACCACGTCGCTAATGTATGTCGCTGGGGGCCATCTTTCTTGTAGTGCCACCATCGCTAAGAAAAACATACTCATTTGAGGGGTATAGAACGAAAGTCCATTTATCACGAATAGAATGCCTCAACTCATTAGAAGCAACTTTTTGCTCAACACTTTCAACCTCCTCATCAACCTCATTTTGAACAACATCTTCCGCAACACCTACATCAACAATATCATTAGGATTTAAAACATTATCAATATTCAAATCCAAACCTTGATTTTGAATTGGAACATCTTCGAAAGTGATAGGGGTTGGAGCAATAATATTTGAGTTCGTATCAAGTAATTCTTCATCTTCAAAAATTGGATCTTTATTCTCAACTTTTTCGATGTCCTAAATGGTATAATCCTCCATGAATACGACATCACGACTACGAATTAGCTTCCTTCTAACCGGATCAAATAATCGATATCCAAACTCATCAAGTCCATATCCAACAAACACACATTTCTTCAACTTCTCATCCAATTTTGATCTCTCATCCTTCGAAATATGCACATAAGCCATGCACCCAAACACCCGAAGATGGTCGTAGGAAACATCTTTACCACTCCAAACATGATTTGGAACATCAAACTTTAACGAAACACATGGAGTAAGGTTTAAAATATTAACAACCATGCTCAATGCTTCTCCCTAAAAGTATTTCAGCAACTTTGATTGAGAAAGTAAACACCTCACCCTTTCCACCAAAATTCTATTCATTCTTTTAGCTAACCCATTCAATTGTGGTGTCTTTGGAGGATACTTTTGATGACATATACCTTGATCTTGAAAATACTTATAGAAAGGTCGAACATAATCTCCACCGTTATCGCTTTGGATACACTTGAGCTTTTTCCCCGTTTCTCTTTCAACTGGTGCTTGAAACGACTTGAAAGTATCTAACACTTGACCTTTTGTCTAATGTATAAGCCCATGTTTTATGAGAACAATCATCAATGAAAGTCACAAAGAAATATGCACCACCAAGTGACTGTGTCTTCATCGTACCACACATATAGGAATGTACTAAATCCAACACTTATGATTTCCTCTTTGGTTCAAATGACATAAAGGAAACTCGTCTTTGCTTACCTGCCAAACAATGCGAACACTTTCTCAACTTTGCATCGAAAACACCACACAACACATTCTTCTTTTCCGAAATGCTCAAACCTTTTTCACTCATATGACCCAAACTCTTGTGCCATAATTCGGATGATCTATCATTATCACAAGTGTTGATGTAGCACTTCGAAACCCGAAGTTGGACGACATACAAGTTTGAATTAATTTTTTCCTTTAGCAACCACCATTGATCATTTCTTTAACTTCCATTCATTGCGCAAAAAAGAATTATCATATCCTTCATTATCCGACTTTCCAACGGATAAAAGGTTGAATCGAAGTTCCGGAATATGTTTCACACCTTTTAGAACTAGAGTTATCCCATTTCTAGTTTCGACACAAATATCTCCCATTCCGGTGACATTAGCTTGCCCATTATTTCCCATATGAAAAACCCCAAAGTCACTGGTCTCGCAAGTAGAAAAAAGACCGCGTCTCGAAGTTGCTTGAGTAGAAGCACCACTATCAACCACACAATTCATCTCATAACATAATAGATTAACACTCTCAACACAACTATCAAAACAATAAAGAAATCATCAACAATAGCAACATCTTCATTATTGTTACCTTCCTCTTTGTCGTTTGTTGTAGCTCTTCTTCTTGTTTTACCTTTTCAACTTGCGGCGGTACTTCTTTATGTGTCCCTTTTCCCCATAATAATGACACTCAATATGAGAGAATCTATTAGAGCCTCCTTGTTATTTACCACGTGAAGTTTCACTATTATTTGAAACTCTACTTTGATGTCTCCCCCTTGATTCGGTAATTAACACGTCAGAATGTGAAGAAGAACCTTGTGACTTACGCCTTAACTCCTCATTCAACATAGTAATTTTAGCCAAGTCCATCGAGATGGTACCATTTGGAGCGGAGTTAGACAAGGATGTCCTAAAAGTCTCCCAAGAATTAGGCAAGGTATCAAGAAGCCACAAACCTTGAATTTCATCATCAAAAGTAAGATTCATCTCCGAAAATTGATTAAGAATACCTTGAAAAATGTTCAAGTGATCGGTCATTGGTGAATCATCACTATACCTCAACGGCATCAATTTCTTGAACAAAAACAACTTATTTTTCCCTATCTTTCTTGCATACATTTCTTCAAGTTTGGTCCAAAGAGAGCGAGCATGAGTCACCGAGCTCACATGATTCAAAACATTATCATCCACCCATTGACGAATATAACACAAACTTGTCTATGCAACAAAGTCCGTTCTTCATCACTTTTTCCATTAGGTTTTTCATTAGAGAAATCCGGCTAATGAAAACCTTTCACATAAATCAAATCTTTCATTTTCCTTTCCAAACATTATAATTGGAACCATTCAAACTCACCATCCTAGATGTGTTCATCTCCATGGTTACACAAACCAAAACACGACTCTAGATACCACTTGTTGGGAGGAAATCCAAACGCAACAGAATAATTCAACAAGACAAACTCTCCCAAATATCAAATACAACTTAGAAACAATTAACAAAAACACACCAAACAACACAACACAATTTTATCGTGGAAAAACCTCTGTTAACTAGGAGTAAAAAAAACGGGACCAGTAGGTCTCTTAAATTCTCCACTATAATCAATAATAGATACAAGCAAGGTTCTCTCTAACACAAGTTAGAGGCATACATAGACATCATCAACATTTATAATCTATCAAGGAATACAACAACAATCAAGAGAGACAAAAAACCCAAAACACCAAGAAATTCTAACTCCAAAGATGGACTCGACAGAACCACTTACAAAGATGGTTTATGTAGAATTGGGGTTGCGGGATTTCACTATTCTATCTTCTTTTCACTTGTTGTTTTTCACACTAAAACCTCATTCCTCTTTGTTGGGTAATAACAATGGCACACACATATGGGTCACTAACACACATCATTTGGCCCCACTCTAAATAGGAGGCATAGCCCAACATATTGATGGAAATGTTTATTGATAGATGATATATGATTGTTCAACAGTCCGAAAATAGACAAATTTTTTGAGAAATAGGCTTCGAATAATGTATTTTAAATGAAAATTCTAGCTAAATATCAAGTCAAACACATATATTTTAATTTTAGATATAGTTACGGATTAAAAAAAATCATGTTAAAATTAAAATGTTCCAAATTTTAAAATAAGAAAATGCTAAAGTTAGTAAAATAATTAGTTAGAGAAATATTCTCTATAATTAGTGTATATCTATCCACGTCTTTCCATATATTTCTCATCATGTTCTCTTTCCTTCTTTGAAAACCCAAAAAAGAGAAAATAAAGGTCGAGAAATTCTCCATCCCCAACAACCACCTTCCCCTCCGGAAACGCATCTTCTCCTCTTTTCTTTTTTTGTGTCCTAGGCCACCATGATCACCAAAAACAATAACACCACTCAAGCTTGTGCTGCATGCAAATACCAACGTAGAAAATGTGCACCTGATTGCATCTTAGCACCTTATTTCCCTCATGATCGTCATAGGCAATTCATCAATGCTCACAAATTGTTTGGTGTTAGCAACATCAACAAAATCATTAAATATCTTGATCCTCCTCTCAAGGATCAAGCCATGAGAACGATTATTTATCAATCTGATATGCGAGCCAATGACCCCGTTGGTGGATGTTATAGGTATATTCAAGATCTACAAGCTCAGATTGAATATCATAAAAATGAACTCGATCTTGTTCATCAACAACTCGCGATTCTTCAAGCTCAACAATCTCAACAACAACAACAACAAGAAGTTAATAATTATGGTGATCAAGTTATTATGAATCAAGATTCTTTCTTAGGGTTCTATAATCCATCAGGATCTCTTGCACCAGCTCAATATCGGTACAATATTCAACCCCACCATGATTTACCAGAAATACAAGAACCGGAACAAGAACAATACCTTATGATGCAAGAAAGTAATAGTAGTAGTATTAATAGTTCTACTCCCTTGCAAAATGTTAATAATTGGGGGGCTATGCAAAATTCAATTTCTTTATCATCTTTATCATTGCATGGACAAAGTAGTAATGCTAGTGATGATTATGATCATAAGCCAATTCTAGATATTCCTTGTGGCGAAAGAAATGAATTAGGGTTTGATTCCGGAGAAATACTTCACCACGGGTATTTTTTATTTCTATATATATTTGTTTTGATTAACATGCATAATATATATAATGATGGAGTTTTTGGCAAATGATATGCAGTGATGAAGCAGTTTTGTATAAAATAGATAATGGAGTAATTAAAGCAGAAGGTGATTACATTCAACAAGTTCAAGTTGAAGGTGAAGGTCAAGCACAAGATCATGATCTGAAAGGTGCTGCAACATTGTTTACTCTGACAAATTGTAATAGTTATGATCAAAGTGTTAATTAACTAGTCTAGATTATAGAAGATTCTTTCCATTATTTTGTTGTTATATTAGCGAGGAACTTTTGAGGTTAGATTAGGTTTATGTATGTGATTCTCTTAATTTTGATCTTAATGCGGGTTCTAATGCTGCTTTTAGTTCTTTAAACCACTCTTTGAATTGAATAACAAACATTGTCGTGAAACATAAACTTTACACCAAAATATAGTTATAATTTGACAGAAAATGCTATTTTGACAAAATAATGTATATTATTAATTACTAGTGTCTAAACGGGAACTTCTGTGTCTGTTTATCCACTTTTTTAATGTGCACGACCTCAAACATATTTTTTATTTCATTTTTATCTTAATTTTAAATATTTATTAAATAAATAGAGAATAAGTAGTTTTATTTAATAATTGATGAAACTGTCAATAATTTGTAAAGGATACAAAACGAAACAAAATAGGTCAATCCTTTTTGTTATATCTTCTTTATATTTCTTTATATATAATAGTAGATAAAAAAATATATTATTAACCACCTCTTATTTAGCAGAGAAAATGAAATATGAACTCACTGTTAGAACATAGTTTGGTTCTAATCATATTTTAGAGTTTTGATGATAACAAGTGAAATAAATTTTGTATAATAAATATGATACTCTGATGTGTATTTTTTCCATTTCAGATAATATTCTGTCTCAAGCATTCTAGAATAAAATAAATATCAAATTATACTAAGTAACCAAGTTGTTAGAAGTTCTAATGATGAATGGAACTTCTGGATACGCACGCTGAAAAGCAACTTCTGAAGGAAGCATGCTAATGACACCTCTGATAGAAGCACCAAGGAAAACCTCTGGTTAGAAGATACTTTGAACAAGGCTTGCAGAAGATCATGAAGTATCAATGAAGGCTTAGAAAATACTTAGAAGAGGGGGAGGGTTGAATACGTTTTTCCCTTTTAAATATTTCTTTTATCTAACAACAAGGATTTTTATTCTGGTTCGTTTGAAACTCAAACTACTCCAGTCCACCTGTCAAGGTGATTTCGCCTCTCTCAACGAGGACTTAATCTACTATAAGCAAAAGATTACAACTGCACAACCAACTGTTGTGACTAACAAAAACGCACAAGCCAACTACAAGTGACTAACACCTCTAAGACTCAACTAGTCTTATCCCTCTTGAGAAATCTGACCCAACTGGTCTCTCAAGGAACAATCTCACAAGAACTTCTAGACAATGTGTTTACAATTGCTTCTAAAAAGCTTTATCACAAAAGTAATGTTTACACAAAATATTTTAGCTTAAGAACTTAGAAATAATCTTAACAGAATAATTAATTTGATTTTCCCAGCATAAGTTCTCTATGATGAATTGTTGTTTTTCTTCTTTGAATCTTGGACTTTATATAGAGCTTCTAAGAATCTTTCCGTTGCAACTCTTGCGTGTCTTGGATACTGGAAGGCGTAATTAATATTGTTTTGTTTCACATGTTTTTCTTATCCAATGAACATAAAATGTTGAGCGACTCAACTACTTCAGCCGTTTTAGCTTAGTAGGATAACATTACTGTAGCAGACTTTGTCTTAGGAGATGGCGTACACATAGATCATAATCTTCTGTAAGACTTGTTAAAACATCTTCTAATCAAAACATTCTTTTGGTGCTTCTATCACAGGTTTGCGCTTGCATGCTTCTATCAGAAGTTTCTTCTAGCGTGTGTGACCAGAAGTTATGTTTTCATTAGAACTTCTAATTCTTATTTTACTCAGTATAATTTTGATGTCTCTATATTATTCAATTCTTGAGTCAGAACATCATCTGAAATGAAAACAATATACATCAGAGTATCATATCAATTATACAAAATTTATTCCACCTGAGATAGAAAATCTCCCCCTGAGATTAATAATTAAAGAAAATTAAGTAAGTGGGACTTCCCTGAGATGTTCTTTCAGAACTTTCCGATATTATTTTCTTCAGAGTTTCCTTTTCATTTCAGAGCTTGAATCATCAAATTTTGAAGCTTTACTTGAGTTTGTCTTTGCAACATATTCTTTCAAAGCTTGTGTAAATCTGTGTCACTTAGAAGCAAAAATGTACACTTGTATATTTTGTTAGAAATATTTGACATTTTTGTTCTAGTAACATGTTATAATGAATCAGATCAAAATCTCAATTTTCTCCCACTTTTTGTCATAATAAAAAATGCAGTAAACAAAACTTTGTAAAGTAAACCAAAATACTTGTAATCATTAATTGAAGAACCATTATAGAAGTTTAACAAAAAGAGAAAATAACAACAAAACACTTAAAAAGACTTAGACAAAATGATGCATAGATGGTTGTTTGAAAAACAGAAGGGTTAGGTTGAACGAGAAACTAAAGAGAGCAGAAGATTCTTAATCTCAGCAGAAGATTCTTCTTATTTCTGCATCCACGTCTCAATTTCCTTATTAGTTTCATCTTGTTTGTCTAGACGTGCTCTGATAACTTCATTTTCTTTCTTCAGCTCGTTCAAAGTTTCCAAAACAACAGAAGTAGAATCAACATCCTTTGTGGAAACAACCCTTGATGTAGAAGAAGTAGTTCTGGGGTAGAAGGCATTGGAGAAGAGTGTATCAAGGTTAACCATTAAGGTCAGCACTTTCTTCCTAGTTTATCTGGGACGAATGCTCAGAGGTTTGGGGAAAATAGGGACCGTTGGTTATAGAAGGATTAGAAACAAGAGTTTCTGGGTTAGCTGTTTCTTGGTTGTTTGAACTAGATGCCGTGGATGATTTTCTAGTTTGAAGGTTTCTAGGTTTAGGGTTTTTAAGCAGAAAGAAGAAGAGGCAGAAAGGCATAAAAGGGTTTGAAGAGTGAAAAAGAGAGAAGAGTTTCTGAAAACGGACTATTTATAGGGAAAATGCATGCAAGTGAACAATTTTAAAAACAGATTAAAAATTAAATTAATTGGGTTAATCATCACACGCAATAAATGGCGTTTAACATTAAAGAGGGATTTCTTGAGATTTGATTAGATTGTAACAGTTACCTAGAAACATGGTGTCAATAGTGTTGCACCCCAAAATTTGCCCTCCTATATCAATTTTACCTGGTTAAGGCTTTGCATTCATTTGCATACGTTTCCATTAGGGCCACTCGCTTTAGACATTCATTCGCTCATCACATCTGCATCATTACTTGCATCTAAGGTGATCGGAATTCAAACTTGCATCATTTTGTGTTTGGAAAGTACCCACTGTTGCACATGCATGCGTTGATGTCTTTGATTCTAGGGTTTTAGGCTTGGACTGGCTTGAGGTGATTATTTTACAAGATATGGAAGATGTTTGTTGTTCTTAATCAACCCAGGAAAGTTGAGAATGACAAGGTTTTAGCAATAAATATTATTTTCTCCTATCCATCGGATCTTATGTGTGGGTTTCTGTCTTAGAGGTCACGTTGAATTTCATCTCCTTCCACAAGTGGTTTTTTGCTCATCAAGAGGTTTAAAAGGTGAAGTCGAAGAATTATGCTCACATGGGTTGCAACTTTCTTTGAGAACTTTCTTGAAGGATTGAGTTTGTAAATTAAGATGGCGTCTATCATTCAAATGGGGTTATTTTAGTGGCAAGATAGCTTGGATTTCAAGGTTTTGGGTTACAAGATTATCAGCTTTTATAATGCATATTCAATGCATTATTGAGTTTGACAGAGGATTGAGGAAATTGGAAATGTTTGCAAGATACTATTTTTCACGAATATTCAAGTTTTCGTTCTCACCCGTAAGCTTCAAATAACATGAATAATTCGTCAACTTACGTGGGTTTACTTCATGAATATGCAAGGAGAGTTCATTTTCTGTGACGTTTTCCCGAATATATATTATCCCATGTTTTATGTTCCATGGCCTAGTTATATCTAAAACATGATTTCTCCATCAAGGGTTTTCAAGGAATTTTTTTGGCCAACCATAAGAAACAAGTCTCAATTCAAAAAAGCCAAATTTCAAGCAAATGCCTTCAATATTCGAAGTTCATCTTTTCCAATCTTGTCATTCGAGGTTCAAAGTTTCATTCAAATTCTAAAACGACATTCAAAGAATGCCCATTTACAAAGTAGAATCAAAATTCCAAACTCAACATTCATTTAAATTTGGAAAGATTATTTTGTTCAAGCTCATTTATTCAGATAATACAATTGCCATTCAAATTCACTTCAAAGAAGCTCTCAAGTTTCAAACTTTTTTTCAAGTTACAAACATTGTCACATATGCCATGGCCCAAAGTTATTCCATGTCACAATTCGAGTAATTCATTCCCTAAGTTCTGAATTTTGTTTGCCATTTCTTTCAACTCAACAAGTTTGTACAAATGCCACAAGAGTCATCAAAATTTGCAATGTTAATTTGAATATGTGGTATTACAAAATTCAAACTTTTGATACAAGATTTTCAAGATTACAAACACAAGTACAAATTGGCCAAGAGTTCTAAGCATACAAGCTATATGGCTTTGAGTTCAAACATACAACCAAATATTCTATGTCCTAATACTATTGTTTTCTATTGGAAATCTTCGTTGCTTTCCTTTCCTCCAAGCTTTTGCTCCATCTCCAAGCTTTCCTTCATCATCTTTCCAAGCTCGTAGCAATACTCACATTCATGAAACAAGAAGAAAACACAGTTAGCAATAACGGGCAGCATAAGCAAGAATACAAGGCAATACACTTTTTATTAATCTCATCATTAGGGGTTTATATTTGGGATCAGTTTACATTAGGGATTTACTTTTCTCAATCATGTTCAAGAAAACCTTACCCTTTTGCAAATCACAACAACTATTTGTTGTTGGTTCACAAAAGGGGGGTGTGATTCAGACAGCATCATGATCACTAAAAGCAACTGCAACAAGTACAAGTACAACAAGTCCAGAAATCAGAAAATAACAAGCATCCCAACAGTTTTAGAATTGTTTCAGCCCATTAAATCATGCTGCTAAGTCCAGTACAGGAAAAACAAGGCTGGCATTTTGATTTCTGACCAACATATCAGAAAAGCAAAAACACCTAAGCCCAATATACAATTTATCTCAAGCAGGCCCTGTTCCCAAACTTGACATCAGAACAAACCCTAATGCAGACATTATAAAAGGATTAAAGGCACAGAAATCAAGGGAGGAAATTGTTCATTTCAGAAAAAAACCAACCGAATCATAAACCCAGAAACATAACCGAACAGCATTCAAAAATCCCAGAAAACATATCAAGAATATCATTCAGAAATCCCAAAATAACACAGATTCATCACTTCCCAAACAGAAACCCCTTCTGAAAAATCGAAATAGCCACAAAGAGAGGAGATTTTCGAAAGGTAATACCCGGTTTTAAAGAGAGAGGTGGAGGTTGCGAACTCTGTGTCGCCATCCTTCTCCTTCTCTCCCTGTTTCTTTCATTTTCTGCATAAACATCACCGGTTTCACCCAAATAGAAGCTAGGGTTCATTTTCCCCTTTCCATTTAAGGTCACCTGTAAGCATCAACCAAGCAAAACGATAACAAATCAGTATAAACGAAAGCAACAGAGTGAGAGAGAGACGATTTCTGGATGAAATCGCATGAGAGAGAGAGGCGATGTCTGAAGAATCGAGTGAGAGAACAGAAAACTGTTATTGAGTTTCTGGAGATCAAGAGCGTTACTGAGTTTCTGGAATTCGAGAGCGGCGATGAGGGTTCAGTGAGATCGTGAGAGAGTGAGGATGAGAGGTCATGAGCGTTTGAGAGGATGAGGGTATTTTTATAAAAACTGATTTGTTTTCTTGTTATGTTAATTTATTTTGTAAAATAAACTTAAGTTAGTATTAGTTTAAATTAATTAGGATTAGTCTTTTTTATTTAAGTTATAAAAATGAGTTAGACTAGTATTAGTTTAAATATAATTAGGAGTGGTTTGATTTAGTTAAGCCAGGCGGTGACACTTGTCACCGTCTGTGTGGTCTGTTTGAAATCCGATGCAGGTACATACATGATAAACAATTTTGCACCTTCCTTCATAGCCATCAGATCTGTTGAGATCCAGATCCAACGCTCCAGAATGATGGACCACACTGTACCTCATGGAACCTCCCATACAAGATCCATCAGTGCTTTTGGGCTTGGGCTCAGCTTGCTCCATACACCCCCAGATTTGACTACACCCACAAGCCCATTTCTAAACTCACTCATTAATTTATTTATTATGCAAGTATTTTATTTTATTTGATGTATTAAATAATGATTAGTATAAGATAGTTTTTATTTGCTAAATTATCGATTAAATTATTAGTTGATTTTTTATCAAGTAGAAAAAATCCATCCTAATAATTATTTAAATTCCGGTTGTATTGTGTGTTAAGTTTCTTTTCTTTATTATCCGTTTTATTATTTTATTCGCTTGTATGCTTTATTACACAATCATACACTCCATTCACAAATTAATATAAAAGAAACAACGTCTCCGGTCTCTCATTTTTGGTTACCCACACCAAATTCTCTAAGGGTCTCATGGTTGGGGATGGGCATGGCCATCCTCACGAGGTTAATCAAAGCCCTCGTTGCTTTGATTAATCATAACCCGAAAAACTTTGGTCCACATACCAATATCCATGTACCAGGGTCTCATGGTTGGGGATAGGAGCACCTATCTTCACGAGGTTAATCAAGTCCACATACTTGGTTAATCATAACCCGAAACATTACTTCTCTTCGTCCAATATCGAAACTCTTAAAACACTTTCAAATTAAAATAATTAATTGAATTTGTTTTCTTTAAATCAATTTTTCTATAAAAAAGGAACACTTGGATGAGATTTGTTTCAATTGTTAGATATTAGCCTAACGATATAAACAAATCGAAGTTTCTAGTTTGTTAGATGGTAGCCTAATAAACTAAAAACTTCTATCCATGTTCTAAAACAAAAAATATAGTGTTATGGCATTTAATTAAATTGTTGGATGATAACCCAACGATTTAATTAAATTTAAAGTATTTGGGCCATTAGATGATAGCCTAATGACTTAAATACTTTTATTCCATACACTTAATAAATGTGAACTTTGTTTCACCTCACCCTTTTCATAATTAAGATTTTTGGATGAGAGATGATTGGTCGAGCTCACTCACCAATTTCGAGTATTCAAATCGTTAGATGATAGCCTAATGTTTTGGTACTTGTCATCTACAATTAAAATCAATTCAACCCATTCAAATTCTTTTTTTCGCTCATATGCGACCATCAAAAATATTTATTCTAAAATCAACACAAACAATTCAAACATTTTCAACAAGAACTACGGAGTTTTGAATTTCCCATTGCACAAGGGAATACGTAGGCACGCGGTTTCGGAACCGTGTCAAACTCAAGTACGATGGACGTAAGAGGTGCTAATACCTTCCTCTTGCGTAACCGACTCCCGATTCCATGTTTTTTGGTCGTAGACCGCCTTATCCGCATTTGTGGGGTTTTATCTATATTTTCCCGTTCTTTTTAGAACAAATAAAATTAGGTGGCAATTTCATTGTTGTTTTAAAAATTTAAATGATTTTTTGAAAATCGAGTTGCTTCAGTTGGAGACTTCACTGGGGAAAATTTTAAAATCTTTTTGACTAAGCGAGTCAACCCTAGTTTAGTTTTTCGTATGTTTGTGTGTTTGTTTATCGCTTTCTTCTTTATGCTTATTTATTGTTCATTGCTCATTATTCTCTTTACGCTTTATATATATATATATATATATATATATATATATATATATATATTATTCTGTTGATATATTATTGTGTTGGGAATTTATGGGGTGTTGATACATAGATAAGCCCACTACCCAGGCTTCTAGGTCACCTTTTTAGGAATAAAGGGGTTTTGTAGCTTAGGTCCCCCTGACTCCAATGTCTTGTGGACCGAAGCAAAGACTCCATCTTAGAGTTGGTTGTTTTAAGGAGGTTGTTGTCCCGCATGATAGTGCAGGACATCCATCTTTGGACAAACGACCTATAACTCTAAGTTTGTTCATGTTATCCAAGCCTAGACCAACCGCTCAAATATAAGATTTTGAGTATCCCTTTAAGAGCCATTTCTTGGAGTATACTTTTGGAAATAGTATCACCATGTAGGCCTCTCGCGTGATGATAATATTTGTTAAAAGGGGATCTGAGACTCCAAGAAACATTTATCAAAAAAACATTAGAACCACCTTGTTCGGGATTATTGGGTAGAAGCCTAGAGCTATCCTATCGTAGGAGCCCACCTAAATAAGTTGTTCTAATTACCAATATCCTCCCTGATTCACGTCTCCATGAACCTACTATTATCATCATGTTGCATTCCATTTGCATCAATCATCTCAAAAGAGTTTATTTCTCTTATCATCCATGCATCATCATGCATTTCATTCATTTCAATCAAAGGACTCATTTCAACCTGGCTTCTTATTCAGAATCTCAAGACTGTAATACTGATTTCCTGACATCGTCGTCATCATGGATCAACTTCAGGCGAGTGTGGTTGCGATGAATACTCATATAGATACTTAGATGGATCAATTCATGGAGATTATCCAGAACCTCGCCATTGGACAAGAAGAGTTAAAGCAAGTTGTTCAGAGGTCCGAAGTTGTTGCTATGGATCATGTTAATCCACCAGGTGTTGGTCTTAACCACAAGGAGGTCCTTTCAGATGAAAATGTCAAAAACACCGTTCAAATGCATGTTAATGGAACTCCTTATTGTGAGGATATCTTCGAGTCTTCGTTTGACACCTTCAGGTTTCCGATTGAAGAACCTGAGTATGAGAAAAAGCTTCACCTCCTTGAGAAAAGGATGAAAGCTATTGAGGGTCGTGATTCCCTTGGTTTTGACGCTCCTAGTTTGTGCTTGGTGCCTGGTATCAAAATTCCTGCAAAGTTCAAAGTCCCCACTTTCGAGAAGTATAAAGGTACCTCTTGTCCAATTGCTCACATTAAAGCCTATTGCAATAAGATGGCTCCGTATGCGGAAAATGACAAGCTCCTCATGCACGTTTTTCAAGATAGCCTTAGTGGAGCATCTCTCAAGTGGTACACTCAGCTTGAACGAACTCACATCCAAAGTTGGAAAGATTTAGCTGAAGCCTTTGTCAATCAATACGACTATAATAGGGACATGGCTCCCACCAGAATTCAACTCCGAGGTTTAACCCAAAAGACTGAAGAATCTTTCAAAGAGTATGCGTAGAGATGGGGAGAATTAGCTGCTAGAGTTCAACCTCCTCTTTTGGAACGAGAACTCATTGATATGTTCTCCAATACCTTGCAGGGTCCCTATCTGATTGTTGGTACCAATTGTGCAAAGGTTTCATTATAATCAATACCTTCTTGTTGACTATACCCGTGTGCTACCAATTGTGCCTTGTTTCTGACAACTTCTCCTTGTTCATTTAACTTATTTCTGAACACCCACTTTGTTCCAATAATGTTAAATCCTTTAGACCTTGGAACAAGATCCCACACATCATTTCTTGTAAATTTATTCAGTTCTTCTTGCATGACAATAATCCAGTCATTGTGTTGAAGAGCTTCATCTACAGAAGTTGGTTCGATCATTGAAACTAGACCAAATAGTGATTCCTCATTGTTTCTTAATGCAGATCTAACTTTGATCGAGTCATCCTTCTTTCCAATGATGACATCTTCTGGATGTGATGATGTGATTCTTGGATATCTTCTTTGTGAGGGTTCTTCAAAAATTCATAGGTAATCCAGAACTTCTTCAAAAGTTGGAACTTCTGAGTTGTCCTTCTGTTCTGTCCCTTCAGAGTTTGATAAATTAACTTCTGTACCTGCAACATTTTCAACCTGCTTTGGCTTTTGTTGGCCAAGCTTATCATTAAATCTTACTTTGATTGATTCTTCAACAATCAGAGTTTCTTTGTTGTACACTCTATAGCCTTTTGAGCGTTCAGAGTATCCAAGCAGAATACAGTTCTGTGCTTTAGAATCAATCTTGTTCAAATGTTCTTTAGTGTTAAGAATATAACAAGTGCATCAAAATGGATGAAAATAAGAAATTTTGGGCTTTTTGTCCTTCCACAATTCATAGGGAGTCTTTTCAAGAATAGGTCTTATAGAAACTCTATTCTGAATATAACATGTTGTGTTCACAGCTTCTGCCCAGAAATGTTTAGCCATATTGGTTTCATTAATCATAGTTCTCGCTATGTTTTGTAAAGTTCTATTCTTTCGTTCTACAACTCCATTTTGTTGGGGAGTTCTAGGACAAGCGAAATCATGTGAAATTCCATTTTCATTAAAATATTTTTCAAAAAATTAATTTTCAAATTCACCACCATGATCACTTCTAACCTTTATAATTCTAAACTATTTTTCATTATGGATTTGGTTACAGAAGTCAAAGAACACAGAATGTGACTCATCCTTGTGTTTTAAGAACTTTACCCATGTCCATCTGTTGTAGTCATCTACAATGACCAATCCATACTTCTTGCCTCTAATGGATACATTTTTCACTGGTCCAAATAGATCAATATGCAGAAGTTCTAATGGCCTAGAGGAATAAACAACATTTTTAGATTTAAAAGATGGTTTTGAAAATTTTCCCTTCTGACAGGCTTCACACAGAACTTCTGAGTTGAACTTCAAATTAGGAAGTCCTCTGACCAGATTGAGTTTGTTAATTTGAGAAATTTTTCTCATGCTAACATGCCCCAATCTTACGTGCGCACTCCATTGTTCATCATTTCGATGTAAGACATTTGACATTTTGTGATTTTAAATCAGAAATATTAATTTTGTAAATATTGTTCTTTCTCTTTCCAAAAAAGAGGATTGACCCATGTTTTTTACTTAAAGCTCTACATGACTTTTGATTAAAGATAATGTCATAACCATTATCAATTAATTGACTTATGGACAATAGATTATGCACTAATCCTTCTACTAACAGAACATTAGAGATAAAAGGGAGATTACCATTTCCAATGGTTCCTGAACCAATGATTCTTCCCTTATGGTTACCTCCAAATTTCACTTCACCTCTAGGTTTAAGTTCCAGGCTTTGGAACATAGAACTTTTTCCCGTCATACGTCATGAGCATCCAGAGTCCAGGTACCATGATTGGTGTTTCAACTTCACTGTTAAGGACATCTGCAACATAGATTATTTTTTCTTTAGGTACCCATATCTTTCTGGGTCCTTTGTGGTTAGAGTTTCTAAGGTTCTGTTTGAATATTGGTTTAACATAAAATCTTTCAGAATGAGAAGTGTATTTTATATCATGTGTGTGACCATAACTGAACTGCTTGTAAAGTGGTTTGTATGTGATAATCATTTTATCAACAGATTTGGGTTGATATGTTTCTTTCCCTCTGGGGATTTCATATCCTATTCCCTTTCTGTTGTTTTTACTAACTCCATAAATAATTGAAGCCATATTGCTTCTATCTATGCTTTTAGTCAGAAACTTCTGAAAGCTATAGTCATACTCTTTAAGAATATATTTTGAACTTGAAGCAGTATCTGAACTAGAGATTTTTTGAGCTTTTTGAAAATCATCTTTAAGTTTAATATTATTTTCTTTAAGTTCAGCATTTTCTGCTTTGAGTTGTTCAATCTCAGATACAAGACTCTTTTTAAGTTTCTTGTATTTAATCTTGAGTTGACTTTTACTTTCCAGAAGTTCTGATAGACTATCTACCAGTTCAGCACGAGAGAATTTAGAGAATACCTCATCAAGGTCTGATTCAGAGCCTAAGTCATCTTCTGTCGTGGCCATGAAATCTAGGTTGGCATGCTCATATTCTGAGTCAGTTTCAGATTCAGATGATTCTGAGTCGTCCCATGTGGCCATCATTCCTTACTTTTTCTCAAATCTTTTCTTTGGCTTTTCTTTCTGTAGCTTGGGACATTCACTTATGAAGTGTCTAGGTTCTTTGCATTCATAGCATGTGATGCTTCTTTTACTGAACTTCTTGTGTCCAGAAGATTCTCCTCTATCATCAGATCTTATGTGGTTTCAGAACATCTTTTGCATGTGCTTTCACATTTGATTTATCCTTCTAGACAACATAGATAGCTCATCTTCTGAATCTGAATCTTCAGAGCTTTCTTCCTCAGCCTGAAAAGAATTAACATCAAATTTTTTAGTATATTTCAAAGCAACTGACTTACCTTTCTTCTGAGGCTCAAATTCATCAAGCTCTATTTCATGACTTCTCAGCATGCTGAAGAGTTCTTCTAAGGATATAACAATTCAGATCTTTTGAAACTTTGAAAGTTGTCACCATAGGTGCCCATCTTCTGGGTAAGCTCTTGATAATTTTCTTTACATGATCAGCCTTGGTATATCCTTTATCTAGCACTCTCAGACCAACAGTTAAGGTTTGAAACCTTGAGAACATTGCCTCAATAGATTAATTTTCCTCCATCTTGAATGCCTCATACTTCTGGTTAACCGCTAGAGCTTTAGTTTCCTTGACTTGAGCATTTCCTTCATGTGACATTTTGAGTGACTCAAAGATATCATGTGATGTGTCTTTGTTGGTAATGTTTTCAAATTTTATTTTTGAAATGGCACTCAACAGAATATTTCTAGCTTTGTGATGATTCTTAAATTCTGTTTTCTGTGTTTTGTCCATTGTTTTTCTTTCTATCTTATTTCCATCTTCATCTACTGGGTGTTTGTAGCCATCCAACACCATATCCCAAAGATCAGGATCATAGCCTGAAATAAAGCTTTCCAATCTATCCTTCCAGTATTCAAAATCCTCTCAATCAATAAATTCAGTGTTGTTGTTGTTGTGATATATTGCCATTTGTGTTTTACTTTTGGATCTTTATCTAAAATTGTTAAGTGTTTGCACCTAGTACCAAGCGCTCTGATGCCAATTGAAGGCTTATAATACACTTAGAAGGGGGTGAATAAGTTTTTCCCTTTTAAATATTTCTTTTATCTAACAACAAAACTAAACACACAAGGATTTTTATCCTGGTTCGTTTGAAACTCAAACTACTCCAGTCCACCCGTCAAGGTGATTTCGCCTCTCTCAACGAGGACTTAATCGACTATAATCAAAAGATTACAGCTGCACAACCAACTGTTGTGACTAAAACAATGCACAAGCCAACTATGAGTGACTAACACCTCTAAGAATCAACTAGTCCTAGCCCTCTTAAGAAATCTGACCCAACTGGTCTCTCAAGGAACAATCTCACAAGAACTTCTAGACAATGTGTTTACAATTGCTTCTGAAAATATTTATCACAAAAGTGATGTTTACACAAAACATTTTAGCTTAAGAACTTAGAAATAATCTTAACAGAATAATTAATTTGATTTTCCCAACATAAGTTCTCTATGATGAATTATTGTTTTTCTTCTTTGAATCTTTCACTTTATATAGAGATTCTAAGAATCTTTCTGTTGCAACTCTTGTGTGTCTTAGATACTGGAAAGAATAATTGATATTGTTTTGTTTCACGTGTTTTTCTTATACAATGAATATAGAATGTTGAGCCATTTAAGTACTTCAGCCGTTTTAGCTTAGTAGGGCAACGTTACTGTAGTAGACTTTGTCTTAGAAGATGACGTAGACATAGATCATAATATTCTGTAAGCCTTGTTAAAACATATTCTAATCAGAACATTCTTTTGGTGCTTCTATCTGAGGTTTGCGCTTGCATGCTTGTATCAGAAGTTTCTTCTAGCGTGCGCAACCAGAAGTTATGTTTTCATTAGAACTTCTAATTCTTGTTTTACTTAGCATAATTTTGATGTCTCTATATTATTCAATGCTTGAGTCAGAACATCATCTGAAATGAAAACCATATACATCAGAGTATCATATCAATTATACAAAATTTATTCCACTTGTTATCATCAAAACTCTAAGATATGATTAGAACCAAACTATGTTCTAACAATCAATACGTCATCTTCTAAGACAAAGTATGCTACAGTACTGTTACTCTACTAAGTCTAAGACGACTTAAGCACTTGAGTGGATCAACTTTCGAGGCTCATTGAGAAAATAAAGCACATGCAGACAAGTAACATTAATTATATTTTTCTCATCACCCAAGACACGCAACAGAAGCAACAAATGTTATTCTTTAGAAGCTATATAAAGAGCAACATTCAAAGAAGCATAATAACAACTTCTTGAAAGCAAACTTACGCTGTCAAAATCAAAATATCATTGTGGTAAGTTTATTTTCTAATTTGAGCTAAAACATTCTTGTGTAAAATCACTTTAGTGATAAATCTTTTTAGAAGCAAGTCATACACTTTGATAGAAGTTCAATTGTGAATTGTTCCTTGAGAGACCAGTTGGGTGAGATTTCTCAAGAGGGCTAAGACTAGAGATTCTTAAAGGTGTTAGTCACTTGCAGTTGGCTTGTGCATTGTTTGTTAGTCACAACAGTTGGTTGTGCACTTGTAATCTTTTGATTATAGTGGATTAAGTCCTTGTTGAGAGAGGCGGAATCACCTTGATGGGTGGATTGAAGTAGTTTGAGTTTCAAACGAACCAAGATAAAAGTCATTGTGTGTTTAGATTGTTGTTAAGTAAACGAAAATTTAAAAAGGGAAAAACCTATTCAACCCCCCCTTCTAATTGTTTTCTAAGCCTTCAATTGGAATCATAGCTCTTGGTTCTAGGTGAAAACACTTAACAATGTCAGAAAAAGATCTAGAAGGAAAACACTATGGCAACATATCACAACAAACAACAACACTAAACCTCCAATGTTTGATGGAGAAGATTTTGAGTACTGGAAGGATAGATTAGAAAGTTTTATTCTAGGCTATGACCCTGATCTTTGGGATTTGGTCTTGGATGTCTATAAACACCCAGTAGACAAGGACGGAAACAAGATAGATAGAAAAGCAATAGATAAAACACAAAAACAGATTTTAAGAATCATCAAAAATCAATAAATATTCTACTGAATGCCATTTCAAAAATGGAGTACGAAAAGATTACCAACAGAGACACAACACATGATATTTTTGAGTCACTCAAAATGTCACATGAAGAAAATGCAAGTCAAAGAAACTAAAGATCTAGCTCTTATCCAGAAGTATGAGGCATTTAAAATGGAGGAAAATGAGTCCATTGAGGCAATGTTTTCAAGACAAAGGATACACCAAGGAAGATCATGTAAAGAAAATCATCATAAGCTTACCCAGAAGATGGGCACCAATGGTCACTGCTTTCAAAGTCTCAAAAGATCTGAACACTATATCCTTAGAAGAACTTATCAGCATGCTGAGAAGTCATGAAATAGAGCTTGATAAATATGAGCCCCAAAAGAAAGGTAAGTCTTTTTCTTTCAAATATACTAAAAAAGTTGATATTAATGCTTTTCAGGCTGAGTAAGGAAGCTATGAAGATTCAGAGTCAGAGGAAGATGAGGTATCCATGATTTTTAGAAGGTTAAATCAAATTTGGAATCACACGCAAAAGAAGTTCAGAAACCACAGAAGATCAGAAGATAGAGGAGAATCTTCTGGACGCAATAAGTTTAGTAAAAGAAACGTCACCTACTATGAATGCAAAGAACCAGGAAATTTCAGAAGTGATTGTCCCAAGCTGCAGAGAGAAAATCCAAAGAACAGGTTTGAAAAGAAGAAAGGAATGATGGCCACCTAGGACGACTCAGAATCTGACTCAGAAGATGAGCATGCCAACCTAGATTTTATGGCCACGACAACAGATAACTCATGCTCTGAATCAGAACCTGAAGAGGTATTTTCTGAATTTACTCGAGCTGAATTGGTAGATAGTTTATCAGAAGTTCTGGAAAACCATAGTCAACTCAAGATCAAATACAAGAAACTTAAAAAGAATCTTGTATCTGAAATTGAGCAACTTAAAGCAGAAAATGTTGAACTGAAAGAAAATAACATTAAACTCAAAAATGATTTTCAAAAAGTTCAAAAAATCTCTAGTTCAGATACTGCTTCAAGTTCAAAATATATTCTTAAGGAATACGACTATAGCTTTCAAACATTTCTCACTAAAATCATAGATAGAAGTAAAATGGATTCAATGATCTATGGCGTTAGTGGAAACAACAGAAGAGGTATTGGATATGAAACTCTCAAAAGGAAAGAAGTGTATCAACCTAAACCTGTTGATGAAATGACTATCACATATAAACCACTACACAAACAATTCAATTATTGTCACACACATGATATAAAATACACATCTTATTCTGAAAGTTTTCATGTTAAACCAAGGTTCTAACAAAACCTTAGAAACTCTAACCATAAAGGACCCAAAAAGATATGGATACCTAAGGAGAAAATAATTTATGTTGCAGACGTCCTTAACAGTGGAGTTGAAACACCAATCATGGTACCTGGACTCTGGATGCTCACGACATATGACGGGAAGAAGGTCTATGTTCCAAAGCCTGGAACTTAAATCTGGAGGTGAAGTAAAGTTTGGAGGTAACTAGGAAGGAAAAATCATTGGTTATGGAACCATTGGAAACTGTAACCTCCCTTCTATTTCAAATTTTCCGTTAGTAGAAGAATTAGCGCATAACTTATTGTCCATAAGTCAATTAAGTGACAATGGTTATGACATTATCTTTAATCAAAACTCATGTAGAGCTGTAAGTCAAAAAGGTGGGTCAATCCTCTTTTCTGGCAAGAGAAAGAACAACATATACAAAGTTGATCTTTCTAATCTTAAATCTCAAAATGTAAAATGCCTTATGTCAGTTAATGATGAACAATGGGTCTGGATATAAGATTGAGACATGTTAGCATGAGAAAAATTTCTCAAATTAACAAACTTAATCTGGTCAAAGGACTTCCTAATTTGAAGTTCAACTCAGAAGTTTTGTGTGAAGCATGTCAGAAGGGAAAATTTTCAAAACCCTCTTTTAAATCTAAAAATGTTGTTTCTTCCTCTAGGCCATTAGAACTTCTGCATATTGATCTATTTGGACCAGTGAAAACCGCATCTATTAGAGGCAAGAAGTATGGATTGGTCATTGTAGATGACTACAATAAATGGACATGGGTAAAGTTCTTAAAACACAAGGATGAGTCACATTCTGTGTTCTTTGACTTATGTAACACAGTTCATAATGAAAAGGAGTTTAGAATCATAAAGGTCATAAGTGATCGTGGTGGAGAATTTGAAAACCAATTTTTTGAAAAATATTTTAAAGAACATGGCATTTCTCATGATTTTTCTTGTCCTAGAACTCCCCGACAAAATGGAGTTGTAGAATGAAAGAATAGAACATTGCAAGAAATGGCCAGAACTATGATCAATGAAACCAATATGGCTAAACACTTCTAGGAAGAAGCAGTGAACAAAACATGTTATATTCAAAATAGAGTTTCTATAAGACCTATTCTTGAAAATACTCCCAATGAATTGTGGAGGAACAGAAAGCCCAACATTTCATATTTTCATCCATTTGGATGCACTTGCTATATTCTAAACACTAAAGAACATCTGAACAAGTTTGATTCTAAAGCATAGAAGTGTATTCTGCTTGGATACTCTGAACGCTCAAAAGGCTATAGAGTGCACAATATAGAAACTTTGATTGTTGAAGAATCAATCAAAGTAAAATTTGATGATAAGCTTGGTCAATAAAAGAAAAAGCAAATTGAGAATTCTGTAGGTATAGAAGTTCATATAACAAACTCTTAAGGAACAGAAGAAAAGGATAACTCAGAAGTTCCTACTGTTGAAGATGTTCTTGACAACTTAAGAATTTCTGAAGAACCCTTACAGAAAAGATTTCAAAGAATCACATCATCACATTCAAAAGATGTTATCATTGGAAAGAAAGATGATCCTATCAGAACAAGATCTTATCTAAGAAACAATGAAGAATCATTGTTTGGTCTGGTTTCTCTGGTTAAACCTACCTCAATAGATGAAGCTCTTCAAGACAATGATTGGATTATTGCCATGCAAGAAGAATTGAAGCAATTCACAAGAAATGATGTGTGGGATCTAGTTCCTAAGCCTAAAGGATTTAACATTATTGGAACAAAGTGGGTATACAGAAATAAGTTAAATGAGCAAGGAGATGTTGTCAAAAATAAGGCACGATTGGTTGCACAAGGGTATAGTCAACAAGAAGGTATTGACTATAATGAAACCTTTGCTTCGGTCGCCAGGTTAGAATCTATTAGACTATTAATTTCTTTTGCTGTTCAAAATAATATTACTTTATATCAAATGGATGCTAAGAGTTCATTTTTAAATGGATATATAGAAAAAGAAGTTTATGTCTGTCAACCTCCTAGTTTTTAAGATTCAAATTTCCAGAACATGTTTTTAAACTCAAAAAATCTTTGTATGGGTTAAAACAAGCTCCCAGAGCTTGGTATGAGCGTTTAAGAAATTTTCTTTTAGAAAAGAATTTTACCAGAGGAAAAGTGGACACAACTTTATTTAGAAAGACATTTAAAAATGATATTCTGATTTGTCAAATTTACGTAGATGATTTTATCTTTGGAACTTATATTGTATCTCTTGGAAGAGAATTTGCTAAGTCTATGCAGGAAGAATTTGTGATGAGTATGATGGGAGAACTAAAATTCTTTCTGGGAATCAAATCAATCAATGTTCAAAAGGTACATACATACATCAAGATAAGTATGTTAAAGAACTTCTGAAGAAATTCCAATTATCAGAAAGTAAGAAGCAAAGACCCCAATGCATTCTACATGAATTTTGGGAAAATATGAGGTAAGTAAGAAGGTAGATTAGAAACTCTACAGAGGTATGATTGGATGTCCCCTTTATCTAACTGCATCTAGGCCAAATATTCTATTTAGTGTTTGTTTATGTACAAGATTTCAGTCAGATCCTAGAGAATCTCACTTAACTGCTGTTAAGCGAATTCTAATGTATTTGAAAGGTACTACTAATGTTGGACCATGTTTGAAAATACCGACGGAACCTCCGACAATGATAACTAGGTATCAAATAGAGTCGTCATCGAACGTCTTTTATCTCACGAGGGAGAAAGGAAAACATCGAGTAAACCTGGGGGAGAAATCGCGGTCCTATGACCGTGAAATCGAGAGAATCTAGGTAAGGGAGTTAGTTACGCGAGGGGAAGGGATTAGCACCCCACACGCCCGTAGTACTCTACGGTATCCACTTTCTATTTCTAGCTAAGGGGTGTGTTATATCTATGCTTAATCGCTAATCATGCATGTAAAAGAAAAGAGAAAATAAGAAACCACGGGGAAAAGAAGGAAGTATTTACAAAGTTTGCTCAATCGAGCCCCGTGACAAGATGCCTACGTATTCCCGCGTGCAATGGGAAAGTCAGAGCGCCGTAGTTCGGCTCACTTGTTTTGGTGTGTTTTGTGTTTTTTACTTGTGAAAAAGGTATTAAACACAAAAGAAAGAAAACACACAAAGGCGAAAAGAGTTGATGTTGGTTGGTTGTTTTTACCCTGAGAAAGGAATTTAAACCATTATTAAGTGTTTTGAGTTTAAAAGGAAAAGCAAGTTTTAGTTTTAATCACATGCAACATGCAAAAAGAAACTAGCAGAGCAAAAGGTTAGTCCTACGGTTTAGGATGCAAGGGAATCTGTACCTATGTTGACATGCAAAGGATGTAAATCCTAATGTCTAGGCTAAAGAACCAAACCTAACCAAGGAAACCTGCAAGAAACAAACAAGCAAATATGCACAGATCACAAGTAGAATTGCCCTAAACGGGTCTTTAAATAAAACAGAGGGGTTCCTGAACATGCTCCAGCTACGGAAGCCCCATCATGCATCTCTATTCCTACTTCTCATGGAAAAAGAAAGCTGTAAAGCCCTACTTCTCATGATATCTAAGAAAGCTGTAAGAGAATGCAATAAACAGTGTAGCAAGTACCGAACGGATATAGAATCCGAGGAGCAACGCAAGCTAGTGGACTACTCCGGAAAACTTCAAGTACTGCAATCATGCAATGAAAGTAAACCGGTGAGAATCGCTCAAAGCATCGAAACAAGCGGAATACGTGTCGATACGCATCCGAAGCGACAATGCCTGCAAGAACGGGGTAAGGCAAACAAGACGAGATGGGAATGGTGCACACGTGGGTGTACAAACTAAACCAAAACCTGCAATAAGGGAGTTAGACCCAAAAAGCAAATAGAGGAAAAGGTGTGTGAGTATCGAAGAAACGAGCCGCATATACATCGCGTGTGTCCCGAAGAATGAAGTGCAAAACAGAGCAAGCATAGCTAGGGTGACTACTGTTCACTATCAGAATCGAAAAAATCAGAAAAAATAAACCAGAAGACCGCGCTTAGCGCGGTATACCGCGCTAAGCGCGCCATACAACCCAAAAAGTCAGAACATTTGGCGCTTAGCGCGCTCTGGACCGCGCTAAGCGCGACCTGCAACCTGCAGAAAAAACCAGATTTCGATCCGAACCACCTTCTTATGATGTTTTCATGCAACAGTTCGATCCGTATCGTTAGGCAAAAATCCAACAATGAATGAGAGCTAAATGAACATGCATGGAATGCAAATCGACCGATAAAACCAATGTTCATAGCAAAATAATGCATGAACATGCAAGGAATGCGAATCGAATGATCAAATCAAAATTCATAGCAAATTAATGAATGAACATGTGAGGAATGCAAATCAAACGATAAAACCAATGTTCATAGCAAAGTAATGAATGAACATGCAAGGAATGCGAATCGAACGATAAAACCAATATTCATAGCAAAGTAATGCATGAACATGCAAGGAATGCAAATCGAACGATAAAACCAATGTTCATAACAAAGTAATGCATGAACATGCAAGGAATGCAAATCGAACGATAAAACCAATGTTCATAACAAAGTAATGAATGAACATGCAAGGAATGCGAATCGAATCGATAAAACCAATGCTCAAATATATGTGAAAATGCATGAACATGTGAGGAATGCAAATCAAAATTGATAAAACCAATGTTCAAACACATGTGGAGATGCAAGAACATGTGAGGAATGCAAATCGAAATCGATAAAACCAATGTTCATAGCAAAGTAATGCATGAACATGCAAAGAATGCAAACCAATAATGATAATTCCGATGTTCTCATGACAAGTTAAATGCATGAACATGCAAGGAATGCAAATCAAAATGATAGTTTCAATGTTCATATGCATAATGATGCGAGCTAGTCATGGCATTTTGAATTTCTCTTTCAAAGAATCTAAGTCAAGCATTAACACAAACACTTAGAGTGCACATGCAACAAGTTTATGCACAATACACTAAATGCTTGGATATCTACATGTTGAATGCAAGTTATGCTTCAACCTACCATGAATCAAGCTAGATACTCACCAATGCATGAGCATGTGATGGACGATGCAAAGTGTACGAGTTCATGTCTTACATGCAAAGAGAAATCAAATGCACAAGTGTATATGCATGCTATGAACCAAAATTCAAACTCCGACACAAATAAGGCGGCAAAATCGATTCAAATCAAGGAATTCAAGAATACAAATCCTAAAATCAGAATCTACATTGAATTTGCATGTGATTTCAGTATCCAATTTCAAGAAAAGATGAAAATCAGAAAACAGCTTAAAATAAGTGCTTATTTGAACCTAACACTTACTTGTACTTGAAGTTTGAGTCAAATTGAAGAGGAATTCCTTGTGCTCTTCAAAGAAAATACAAAATCAATGAGGAATGGTGGATAATATTCAAAATTAGACTTGAATCCTTGAAGAAAAGCTTGAAATTCAATGGAGAATTGAAGAAAGATGAAGATTGAATCTTAAACTTGAGGAAAAAATCGAGATTAAACCGTTCCTTCCATGTCAAATGTGAATAGAAGGCGGAGAGGATGCTCTAGATTGAAGTAGGAGGAGCTGCAATGGAGAAAAACCAGAATTCGCAGGTCGCGCTTAGCGCGGGGGTCGCGCTTAGCGCGCTTTGTGATTGGAGCAGGTGGTGCACGGTGGTCCGGTGGCGGCCTGTGGTGGTTGCTTGGAGGGAAAGTTGAAGTGTGAACTTTTTGAGTTTTTTGTGCTTTGGGATTTGAGAGAATTGGAGAGTGGATAGTAGTGGGAAATTTAGCAAATGAATGTGTTGTCCTAATTTGTGAAGAGGGAAATCTATTTATAGGTTTGGATCCTTAATCGACAAGCTAATCATGATTATCCGAATAATTTTCGTAATTAATCCAAAACAGCCAAATCCGTGTGCAATTCGGAGTCGGAATGTGAACGAAAAGTGTCCGGAATGCAATTTTGCTTGCGTGAATCAAAATCCCGACTTGATCCGATGAATTGTCAACGAAATAAGAATTTCTGAAGTTTCAGCATCCATTTTGGACCACTGACACGTGCAGAATTTCATTTGCGCTCTGTGAGGAAAACGCCTCCGACGAAGATCTTCTGATCGAAATTTGCACATGCGTGTCTCTGGGACATTTGAAGCTAACAAGATTTGTGAACTTTTGGCACCGGTTCCGTCCTGTTTCGTTGAAAATCGAGCGAGATATGATTTTTCGAACCTCGTGCATCAGATGAAAATTGCTCGGTTTAGCTCAAAAATCAAACTCAGAGAATAAAATTAGGGTACCGATCGATGAAGAATTAACTCTCGAGTTGCAAATGAGAGTTGTAGAGGACTTTGATACGGAATTTTAGAAATTGGTCCCGCTCAATTCCGAGCTTCCAGCTAGAAAATAAAGCCTTTTCGGTGAGCCAAAATACACGGTTCAGCACTAAAATCAGCTCGATCTGCCGGGGATAACGACTCCTTTGAGAATCTTCCTCACAAAATCCGTTCTCGACCTTCAAATGAAAGTTGTAGATAATCATAAGAGGAGAATGCCAGTCGGAAACCAACAGAAAATACCCAAGGAGATGAGAGATACGCCTTCTGGAGTACCCAAAATGCGCCGAAACCCGAAATCCATTTTATTGAGAAATGGGCTCTTTTTGGGTGCCGTTCGGAATACCTGGAATCTGATACTTTTTATGATGGATGCTATGCATGGTGTGACATGTATTTTTATGCAATGGAATTATAAGCCAAAAATAACGCGGGAAAGAGGAGGATAAATTTTGGGGTACAACAATGTTACAGAAAATCCAAAGAATTTCAGTTAGTAGGTTATTGTGACGCTGGCTTTGTTGGAGACAGAGTAGCGCAAAAAAGCACCTCTGGAAGTTGTCAATTTCTTGGTGAAAATTTGATCTCATGGTACAGCAATAAGCAAGCCATGATTTCACTTTCAACCACTGAAGTAGAATATGTAGCTGCTGCTGGATGTAACACTCAAATGCTCTAGATGAAGAGTCAACTAGAAGACTATCATTTGTATGAGTGTAAGATTCCTATCTTTTGTGATAACACTTCTGCCATTTGCCTTTCTAAGAATCCAATTTTACATTCTAAGGCAAAACATATTGAAATTAATCACCATTTCATAAGGGACAATATTCATAAAGGAATTTTGATTCAAAACTTTGTAGATACAGACCATCAATAGGCTGGTATTTTCACTGAACCTCTTTCTGAAGATAGATTCAAATTCATTTTGAAAAATATAAGTATGGAATTATGCCATGAATGAAATTTCTGTTTGCTTTCAATATAGCCTGAAGTTCTATTTTTTTGTGAATGTTTTAATTAACATCTCTTCAGAAGTTAGAAGAGAAGTTAAATTAGAAGCCATACATGGAAGTTCTGAAATATTTTCTAAATGTTTCATTACCAGTATGATTCAGAAGTTCACAATATCAAACAACTGTAAGACTTTGAACCTAGAAGTTACACATGTGTTCAAAACTTCTGATAGGTTACACCCACGCATGCTAGCTATTGACACAAAGTTCCTAGGTAACTGTTGAAATCCCTTCAAATCTCAAGACATCCCTCTAAATGTCAAACGCTATTAAATGCGTATGATGATTAATTCATTTTAATTTATTTTTTATCAGTTTTAAAACTCCTCATCTGCATGTGTTTTTCTTTCCTATAAATACTCCTTCCAAATACTTCTCTCTCTTTTCTCTCTCAACTGCAAGCTTATGCATTTTTGCCTCTTTTTCTCTCTTTTCAAAAACCCTAAATCGAGAAATTCAAAAATGGCATCTTCATATTCACAGTCAGAATCCACCATTCCTAACAACCCAAGAACCATCATTCAACCCACTCCTCAGCAATCTGAAAGATAAATCATTCCTGAACGAACCACCTTGATTCCTGTTGAGAAGTTAGAATTGGTGTGCGAACTGATAATTGATCTTGAAAATATTAGAGACAATGGTTTCAATTTGTTTCCAGCTGTGGAATTTCAAAGATGGAGAACTTTCTTTGATAGTCTTGTTGGATCAATTTTTCCAAATCTTGTCAAGGAATTCTGGATTCATGTTGTTGTTAACCCCAAAGCTATTCTCTCTTTCTCTATGGGTAAGGAAATTTCTATCATTGAAAACATTATTAGAAGCTTGTTGGGTCTGGAAGGAGAAGGTGAAATTGGTGTCCCAGAAGGAAGGCTTGATGTGGATCCTGTGAATGCAGAAATTTTCACTTCTGGAGAAGCTTCAACAAAGATTAAGGATTAGAAGGATGTCTACAAGATCTGAGCAAATAATTTTCATGGTTGCATCCATCACAAAAAGGAAACAAGTTCCCCAGACAACATTAACGCAGATCAGCAATATCCATTGTATTGTGTAGGAACAAATGTCAAGGTGGGTTTGTCTTATCTTTTGTTCAGACACCTCTGGATGCATGTCAAGGAAACAAGAGAAGCAGAGCGAACCAGAAATCCCAAGGGCAAGAGAGATTGGATTCCTCTGGCCAGGCCGATCTCAGACATTCTGACTGAGAATGGTCTGATAACGCACCTAGAAGATGCCAAACTGCTGAAAGAGTTGGATCCTATTTGTGGGAAAGTCTAGACTGGAAAGAATCTAGTGAAGAGGAAGATAATTTATAAAATTCTAGTTGAACCTACTCCATATGTTTGGGGATATGTCCAAAAGCGAAGAGTTCCTCTAGCAGAATTTCCTGCGTTCAACTGAGAAGATCACCAGATAGCCATCCAGAACTACATCAGAAGCTGCAAAAGAAAAGGACTTCAAATTAATCCAACTTGGCTGCAAGGAAGAGATTCACCAAGTCCAGTTAAGAAGCAAGGAAAAGGAAAGCAGACTGCGAGGGAACTTCTGCAAGACCTCCAAAGTCTTAGAAGAAGAAAAAGAAGACAACCTCAAGTACAACTTCTGATCCCATTTCTGTTCACAATCCTGCTAATATAGTAACATCTACTGCACAAACCACTTCAACCTTTGTTCCCCTAGCATCACACACCACAAATAAATTTCTAGATAGCATAGATGTAGATATAAATTTGTCTACCCCATCAGAAGTTCTAGAAACCAATCCCTAAATTGCTCAAGTCCTATCAGACATAGACAATTTTGATGCCCTGAATACAGAAGTTCCACCCTTAACTACGACCACAAAATCCACACCAGTTATCTCTCCACAAAGTGCTCCATAGGAAATTCCTATATCTACTCCCAACCAACCATATCCAAATGCACCACCATCTCCAACACTTCTTCCACACCTAAACAACAATGAATGGAACTCAGATGTTCCATCTTGGCTATTGCCTGACATAAATGTCCCTTTGAACAATCAATTCCCTTTATTTCCTTTACCCACAACAAACATTTTTACTATTCCCGAGTCTCCCCAAAACATCACTACTTCATTTTCTGAACCAACCATTACTCTTATCCCAATAGAACTTCCTCCACCTACCACTCCAGAATTTCCACCAACTCCCTCAATACAACAAACCACCATCACTACAACACTTCCACCTCACTCTCCAGAACTTCATCAACCAAAAAATCTTGAATCCCCCAAATTTCTTATGACTACCGTTAATATTGCATCTCTGCAACCTAAGTCCAAAACCACCTTTGTTCAAAACTCTTCCCCAAACCCCGTGTACACAGATGCTAGTATATGCTTGCGGAATTTTGAAACAAAAATAAAGGGTTGGATGGACATGCTGAAGGCTGATCTTGCAAACAATCTGGATCCAGCTGCAACAGAAGCTCTATGGACCACTTTCAGAAGGCGATTCAATGTTGAATCCCTCAAACTCAAAGCTTTGGCTCCACCCATGCTCATGGGAAATTTGCTAAGTGTATGAAGGTTTTGAAGACAACAGTCATGGATATATTGAATCAGAAGACCCTTATGCAGTTAGACAATGCTCCTTGGCAACCATCTTCTGAGTACATGGATATCTCTGATAAGGAATCTTCTGAATCAGAAGTTGCTGATCCAACCTCTTTGAGCATGGTTCTGTATTGACCTCCTCCTGTTCGTGGTGCCAAAAATTCTGTCAAGAAAGTACCTAGTTTCATGATTGATCTTGAAAATCTATTCTCAATTACTTTCTGATCTGGAGCTACTGTGCCTACTTCAAAGGCTGTTTCTACTGAAGATGCTACTTCATCTTCTGCGGTGCTAGAAACTATGAAGGAGTTAAAGAAGGAAAATGAAGTTATTCGTGAACGTACGGACAAACAGGATGAGACGAACAAGTAAATCAAGACTTGAATGCACAAGCAAGAGGAATCTTCTAATGAAATCAAGAACCTTCCACTTTCTCTAGTTTCTCGTACTACTTAGTCCTTCTATTTTTAAACCTTATGTGCATCATTGTTAAGTGTTTTATTTTTGTCCAACTTCTGTAACCGAGATTTCTAATTAATGTTATTCGTACTTTGTTTTACTTTTCAATGTTGTTACATTGAATTTTTTATCATGACAAAAAGGGAGAGAAAATTTAGATTTTGATTTGATCAGTTAAAACATGTTATTAGGACAAAAGTGTCAAACATTTCTAACAATAAATATACAAGTTATAACACGGTGGGAGAACTGACTTGTTTGTTTTGCATTTATTCGTAAATGTTGCAAATAGCAAGATTCGCCACCGAATTTTATTTTATCCAATAAAGGGAAGGTGAAAAGAACAAGAAAAGACCTTTGTTAGATTCTGAGTAAGGGAGGTAGTTATGAAAAGGGAAAGTATTAGCACCCTTTCCATCTGTAGTTATCTACGGGCTCTTAATTGCTTAGCTCACTTTAATTTATTTTGTGTGTGTGATTTTGAAAAGTACTTTGAAAGACATTTCACTTTGAATTCGTAATGATTCTCGTTGGAATGTATATGAAGTGTTCGGAAATGATTTAACTTTGTAATAATTCTCGTTCGAATGTATACAAAGTGTTTGAAAAGTTTTTGAAAAGTGTGAGGTGTGAAAAGTATTTTTGGTTGTTTGGAGCAAGAAATAGAGTTTTATTACCTACTTAGATTGGTCTTTTCTTGTTATTATTCCTTCTCCTTTAAAATAAGGATATTCGTACTGTAACACGGTGGAAGAACTAACTTGTTTGTTTTGCATTTTATCGCAAATGTTACGGATAGAAAGAGTCGCCACCGAGTTTTCTTTTATCTAATAAAGGGAAGGTGAAAAGTATAGAAAAAAAATTTCGTTAGATTCTAAGTAAGGGCGGTAGTTATGAAAAGGGAAGTATTAACACCCTTTCCATCCGTAGTTATCTACGGGCTCTTAATTGCTTAGCTCACTTTTGAAAAACTTGTTTTCCGTGTCTGTGTGATTTGAAAAGTATTTTGTAAAGTATTTGAAAAAATATTTCGCTTTGACTTCGTAATGATTCTCGTTGGAATGTATACGAAGTGTTTGGAAATATTTGTTTGGAAAATGTTTAACTTTGTAATGGTTCTCGCTGAAATGTATACAAAGTGTTTGAAAAGTTTTTGAAAAGTGTGAGGCGTGAAAAGTAATTTTATTTGATTAGAGCAAGCAATAGAGTCTTATTACCTACTCAGATTGGTCGTTTCTTGTTATTTTTCCTTCTCTTTTAGGATAAGGTTATCCATACCATTAGTTGGTAGGTAACTCTATCCGTTGGATGTGAAGGGACAATCGTAGGGTCATCGCATGTTCATTGAAGGAAACATGTAAGGATACCTTTAGCAATTTGAAGGGACGATCATCACTTATTCGTAGGCAACATCCGAGGGACGAGGTCATATATCCGTAGGAAACATTGAGGGTCATCGAGGGACTATGATCTTTATGATGATTTTTGAATCGAGGGACTTTTTCTAATGGTACCCCTACATTCGAGAGACATGACCATTGTTTTCGAAAGGCAACAAGAGAGATTACCCTAAGGGGATGCATGTGTGAAAGAGTGTGTTGAGTTCAAATATGTTGATCTTGGATTAGGGTGTTCTAAGATTGCTTTTAGTCTTGTCATACCAACCTTAGTTACTAACAGTTAAATATGTACAGCTTGTAGGTGAGTGCAGAAAGTAAAGTGCGCAAAGATAAAGTCCTATGCTATTATAGGGCTTTGGGGTAGTTACATAATATGAGGTGCGGAAAGTAAAGGCAGAAAATAAATCTACGCTATTAAAAAAAAACTTTGCGACCTATACAACAATTTCTAGAATTTAAACGCAAGATAGTAAATAAATAATAGAAAAATGTTCGCAAAAATGTTTTTAGGCTAGTAGAGAATATTTTAGGGTTAGTGAACCTAATTACTACAAAGAAAAACATTTTTTGGAGTTTTTTAAATGTTTTTGTGTCAAAAATTAAATAAAGGTTTTATTAACCTAAAGCTAAAATCAAAACATTTTTTAGAGTTTTTTATGATAGAAAAATTAATTTGTGAAAACAATTAAAATAGGTTAGAAAATTAAGAAATAAGAAAAAAGGCATTCTCCCCTTTTCGGTCTTCTTCTTGACCATGACCACGTTGGACAGCCAGGTCGGGTATTGAATCTCCCCAATAAACCCACCTTCATCAATTCATCAACCTCTTCCACAATTGCTTTCTATTTTTCTTCACCACCCTTCCGCTTTCGTTGAGACACAGGCTTTACATCAAGATCCATAGCCAAGTGGTGGCACATAACATTCAGATCAATTCTAGGCATATCCGAGGGTTTCCAAGAAAAGAGATCAATATTTTGCCTCAGAATCTCCATTATCTCGGCCTCCTCCTCCAGTCATTTACGTACCAAGGTGAGTAACTTCAGAAGGTTGAGAACCTATATACACTTCCTTTGTCTCCTCCTGGGGAGCTAAGCAATCCTCATGTCCTGGGGTCAATATCAACATCGTTAACTTTATGGTCCAACGGCTCTTCAACCGTCACCAGTTTCCGCTTAATCTTCATGTTGTCTTTGTAACACTTCCTGGCCAAACCTTGGTCACCCCCGACTATCCCAACTCCACCCTCACCTAACGAATACTTCATGGTGAGGTACAGTGTTGACAAGGATGCTTCTAGAGCTCGGCCAATGATGATGTTGTATGGTGACGATGCATTAACAACCAGATATCGCACCCGGAAGTCTTTGGAATGTTCATTTGTCTCGAATGTGGTTAGGACCAGAATACATCCCAGGACCTGCACCCGCTCTCCATAAAAACCCACCAAGGTCCCACTGAAAGGTAGTAACTCTTTGGGATCAAAATCCATCCCTTTGAAGGCCTTCTAGTACATGACATCAGCTGAGCTTCCGCAATCCACCAGGATTCGTTTAACGCTCTAGTCCCTGATCTGCACTTTGATTACCATGGGATCATTTTCGTGAGGCAAAATTCCTTTAGCATCCTCCTGGGAAAAAGCTACAATCTCGGGATCATTATCGGTTGGTCGAACATGTGCCACGTGAATCACTCCCCGGGCATATCTTTTTTGGGCTGAGCTAGTGGAACCACCCCTGGAAAATCCCCTAGAGATGGTGTTGAGGCTATGTCGGGTAAGTATTGTCTCATGGACCTCCTTAGTTGCCTTTCCTTTCTTCTTGGAAGGTGAACTAGAGGCTCCATCTCCTTTACGCGGACTGTATTTTCCAGTCTGCTCCGAGTTGTCTTTAACATAGGATAGGAGTTTTCCCGTCTAGATCAAATTCTCTATCTCCTTGCACAATTGCACCCAATTTTTCGTCGTATGTCCGCAGACCCAATGGTAATCGCACCAGGCCTCAACATCCTTACCCATCACGACATTTGTTCTGTGAGGCTTCCACGGTGTGGAAAATAAATTCAGATGGTTCACGTCCTTCCAAATATCTTCCTTACTTGCGTTTAAAGGCATAAAGGATTCACCCGGCCTCAAATATGGTTGTTGGGTTTGTCTCTCCCTAGGAGGTGGATTATCTCGAGGTTGAGCCTTCTGACCGGAACCCTCTTCCCAGCTTTTCCCTCTTTATTTAGCATCTCAGTGTCTTTTTTCCATGTTGCTCTCCTCACCCTTCACATAACATTCCGCGCGGGTGAGCCAGGGAGACGTTGAACTTCCCAGCTCGGAGCCCGTGCTGGAACGCGACCATAAAGATTTCCTGATTGGGATAGGAAATATTTATAATTTCTTCATTGAACCGTATCATGTAGTCCCTCAGTGATTCTGAAGGAAGTTGCCTGACACCGTAGAGTGATGTATTAGCCACTTTCCGGTGACGATTTGCTAAGAATTGCTGGATTATCTTTTTATTGAAGTCCTGGTAGCTGATAACGGAGAGCCGGGGTAGGCCCATATACCTCCTTAGTGCAGATTCCTTTAAGGTGCCAGCTGTCAGCTTACATTTTAAAGAATCGCTGGCCCCGATCAAGGCCATGACATTGTTGACGTAAATGATGTGGTTATGAGGGTCTATTTTTCTATCATAGGCTTCCAGGACGGGAGGTTTAAAGTTCTCAGGAACATGGTCATCCCAGACAGCTTGGGAGAGAGGTTGTGGCTCCAAGAGTTCTGTCTCTTGATCCGCAGTTTTGTCTAGGCTCTTTTGTTGAAGAACTTGAACGCTATCTTGTAAGGTGTCGTTCTGTTAACACAAATCATCAATCATGGCCATAAATTGCGCCAAGTCTAGAGAGGGCTGGTCATGCTCTGATGTTGTAAACATCTTTTGTAACTCTAATGCGGTGGCCTGGGAATGCTTTACCGAGGCCCCACGGTGGGCGCCAAATGTTCTTTCTAAAAAAACTGTATGAATATGTTTAGGGATTCAAGGGCTAAAGTAAGGTGAATTGAGCTCCAAGCTATATGTTTTGCTTATCCCTCAATCGGGAGCCCTTTAAATAGAGGCACAAGGACCTCACAAATTGCTGCTCGTAACGTCTGTGGCCTTCAAGTACATGTAACTGGAGTTATCTTTAAGGCTTGTAACATCCGCCGATGCCAATGGTGGCCTAAAGCATAACACGTATCGTCAGGTAAAAAATGGAAGTTACGTTCTTAATGAGTGGACCTATTCATAACGTTCTCATAATTGTTGGGCTAGCTGTAACCCCTTTATTCTGGGTTGTATTCCCGATTGAAATCCTTTCATCTCCTTACACCTTAGTCATCAGCACCTCCCACTTTATAGCCTGGATAAGCCTGGTCTCAAAGGCCGGGACATACTCTTTAGTGGAAATCCTTAATCAATTACCATATCTCAGATAATGGATTTTATGCATGAACATTATTTATCAATTATTTGTCTAATCTGTTTATGTGAGGTCAGGCCTCATCTACATTTCCTTTTGAGGCAGAGATCAAAAGAACTTTTCACACCAAGCGTAGAAGAGCTCAACAAGCGAGTCTTCAGTAAGAAGAAGACAAGAACTCAGTTTATTTAGAGTCAGAATCAGATCCTGGAACTATGGGTGAGAATCCATCAGCACCTAAGAGACTCCTTGGTGACTATGGAGGAACAAATGCACCGGTTAGAAGAATTACAATTGTGAATCAGTCGGTGAATGTACCAAACATTTAGCTGCATCCTATCAAGATCACTCAACAAGAGAGGAGATCATTTTCTGGAAGGGTAAATGAAGATGCTAATAATCATTTACAAAGGTTTCTATTTGTGAGCTCCACATTAAAGATAAATGGGCATACTAATGAAGCTAAGAAGTTATGAATGTTCCCATTTACCTTGTCTGATGAGGCAGAAGAATGGTTTTATTCTCTCTTGGCCGGTAGCATTACTTCCAGGGAAGAGATGGAAACAACATTCCTTAATGATTACTTTACATCGTTAGTATTCATGAGAAAGATACATGAGATCCTCAATTTGAAGCAAAAAAAGGGTGAGTTGCTAGGGGATTCGTATAAAAGATTCAAAAGTCTCCTAGGGGCTTGTCCTACTCACAATTTGGATTAGACTGAGCAGATGCAAATGTTTGTGAAAGGACATGGAATTAAGACAAAACAGTTGATTGACACAGCAGCTGATGGCACATCTAACTTTTCAACAACCATTGTTATTAAGAAGATAATTGAAGCAATTGCCGCAAATGAGCATCTGGAGTTATATGGCAGGGTTACAAGCAAGTCACAGGGAGTAATTGATTTGAAGTTGGAAGCCAACAAGCATATAAAAATGGAAGAAACAATTACTTCAGAAGTAGAGAAAACTCTCAAGGTAATGAACATCAATACTCAATAAGTGGCCCAGGTCTAACAAGGCCAAAATTCGGTGTGTGAAATTTATAGTGTACCATGTATTACTATGCATTATCTTGTAACTCCACAACAAATTAAAGATATCAAGTTCTTGATGTAGAATAATCCATATTCTAACATCTACAATCATGGGTGGAAGAATTATCCAAACTTTTCCTAGAGGGATCAAAAGGGGAATGTTCAGCAGCAGGGGAATGGCCAATACCAAAATCTGTATCAACAACAGCAACAATAATAAGCTCCCTAGTAAGCAGATTTGGAGCAGGCCATTAAAAAGAGGGCAGCTCACAATATTATTCTCAAGAAGTGACAATAAACAATCACAAGAACACTTTAGTGTCCATTAAAAATCTAGAGGTTCAGATGCGTCAGATAGAACAATAGCTAGAAAATACTCAAGCACCTGCACTCTTCCTAGTGTAACAGTTGCAAATCCAAGAGAAAATCACGTTGTGAATGAAATTGTGACAAGAAGTGGTAAGTCAAGTTGAAAGGCTGCAGAAGAAGAAATTGAAGAGGAAGGTTTGCTAAAAGTGGAGTTAGAGATTATAGAGGATCCGAAACAAGCGGAGGAAGTTATGATCCGAGACAGGAATATGCATGATATATATTGAGGAAGGAACCATGACCTTAAAGTTCTATGATGAGAAGTTCAAAATTAATGTGAGGGACACCATGAAATTGAAAGATGAGGAAGGTACAAGTGAAACAACCGGCTGAGCATCATCGGATAACGATATCAATGAAGTCACCATCAAATGTTTTTTATCCCGCGAGAGGAAAGGAAAGCATTAAGTAAACCTGAAAGGGAGAAATCACGGTATTACGACCGAGATATTGGGGTAAGAGAGTGTATTACGCTAGGGGAAGGGATTACCACCCTACACGCCCGTAGTACTCTATGATATCCACTTCTATTTTATATCTAATGGGTGTGTTATATCTATCTATCGCTTAATTGCTATAATTCATGTGAAAGAAAGAAAATAAAGAAAACACGGGGGAAAGAATGAAGTATTTACAAAGTTGTGCTCGATCGAGCCCCATGACAAGATGCCTACGTATTCCCTCGTGCAATGGGAAAGTCAGAGCGTCATAGTTCGGCTTACTTGTTTTGATGGGTTGCAATTGTTTTTATGGGAAGTTCGATTCCACATCCTCACAATTGCAACTCGTGCTTGGCTTTGCAGCTATGAGAAGTCTTATGCTCGGCTGCTCGCACACTTAGAAATTTGTTTGGATTTGAAAGGGAATGCCCTTTTTGAAAAGGTTTTAAACATAACAAAGTGCCCATTGATTGATTTTACCTTGGAAAAGGACTCTGAACCATTATTAAGTGTTTTGATTTGCAAAAAGAAAAGAATACAAGTTTTAGTTTTATTACATGCAAGGATGCAAAAGAAACATGAAAACATGTAAAGGGAGACTAGCTAGTTCTACCCTAATGTTATCATGCAAGGTTGGACCTAAGGTTGAGGATGTAAGGGAATCTCTAACTATGTTGACATGCAAAGGATGTATATCCTAATGTCTAGGCTCGAGAGCTATCTGAACCGAGCCATCCTAAGGGAAAACTATCCTAATATCCGTCTTGGTTGTAGAACCAAGGGATGCAAAGGGATGATGTAAGCAAGTGTTTTGGCAGAAGCACACAAACAATGCAATGCACAAACATATGAACACACATGCGCATGAAAAGAAGGAATTCCCATAGCCTATAACAACACCGATGTACCAGAAGAAACTAGGAACCAAGACATTCGATTCCCCTGAAAGGTATCACATCATGACATGAATTGTCAAGTGTGAAGAGCAATGACTGTAGGTATCAGCAGTGAACCCCGAGAGAAGGCGTGGAGAGTCAAAATAGGTAACTCTTGCCACTTTTATTATTGAACCAATAAAGGAAGCAACACGATTCGCGTGTGCTGAGATGACACAAACTAAAACTGTGTGGGGGTTGATTGCAAACACTTTTTGCGTGCCCATCATATCATCATATATTTGTATCAATCAGTATCAAAGCAGGACTTTTCTTGGTGGTGCCACTCTGGGTTGCCTAACCACTCATGACCTATGCAAGCACAAATGTAAACACTTACTGAGAATTACCTCCCTATGCACGGAAGAGGATTTTAAACAAACCAAACACAAGTAGCACACAGAATCGCCCTAATCGGGTCTTTAAATAAACCAGACGGGTTCCTGAACATGCTCTAACTATGGAAGCCCCATTATGCATCTCAAATCCTACTTCTCATGGCAAAAGAAAGCGGTAAAACCCTACTTCTCATGCTCTCTAGAAAAGCGGTAAAATAATGCGATAAAAACGTATAGAAAATACCACACAAATAAAAATCTGTAAACACTGCAAGCTAAGAAATACTCTGGAAAACATCAAGTAATGCTGCCAAGCAATAAAGAAAACTGGTGAGAAATGCGCGGAGGCATCAAAGCATGGGCGGAATATGCATTCGTACACATCCAAATCAAGTAAACCTGCAAAATATTTCCATCAAGACAACACAGACAATGAAATGCGCGTTCGTGCACAAAATGTATCATAATGTGTGTTCATGCACATTCAAAATGAGATAACCTGCAAGAAATCACAATCCAGACAGTAGAATGTGCGTTCGTGCACAAAAAAGTAATAGAATGTGCGTTCGTACACTTTCTAATCAAATGAACCTGCAAGAGGAGTGAAAACCAAACAAGCAGACAAAGGTTTACGCGTTCGTGTGCAAACAAGCAATAGAATGTGCGTTCATGCACATTCAAACAACATACACCCGCGAGAAAGGTGAAAACCCAACAAACAAACAATAGGATGCGCGTTCGTATGCAAACAAGCAATAGAATGTGCTCTCTTTCACATTCAAATCAAAACCACCTGCAAGAATAAACCCACGGCAACCAGACAATAGAATGTACACGTATGTGCACAAGCAATAGAATTCGCGTTCGTACATATTCAAATAATCGGATAACCTGCAAGAGATGTTTCAATCCATAATAATCAATACATAGAATGTACACATACATGCACAAGCAATAAAATGTGTGTTCGTACGCATTCAAACAATCAGATAACCTGCAAGAGAGGTTTCAATCCATAATAATCAGACAATAGAATGTACATGTACGTGCACAAGAAATAGATTGTGCGTTGGTACGCATTCAAACAAACCGATAACTTGCAAGAGAGGTGTCAATATAAGCAACCATACATTAGAATGCAAACACACGTGTGCAAGCAATAAAATGTGCATTCGTACACATTAGAACAATTGGATAACCTGTAAGAAAGGTGTAAATCCAACAAACAGACAATATAATGAACACGCACATGTGCAAGCAATAGAATGTGTGTTCGTATACATTCACAACAATTAGATAATTTGCAAGAAAGGTTTCAATGCATACAAACAAACAATAGAATGCACACTCACGTGTGCAAGCACAAGATAAGGATGCTACAAATCCAATTCTCAAGTGTAAGTATCTGAAACACCTTGCACATGAAATAAAGTGTCAGAATTAATAAAGAAAGTGCTAGAAATAAAGAACCGAATGCAAAACCGGTTGAACATATGCTAATAATCTAGTATAAACATGTAAGAAGCGAAATAAAATCACAAAAATCGGCTTGGAAAGACGGTTTTCCGAAATCAGAGCGAAAAAGTAAACTTCTCGGAATCTATTGAAAATCACATGGTTGCTTGCAAAAACGTCAACGAATTCAAAAACGTGAGCAGTTTTAATTAATTTCGAGTGGAAGAAACGTTTTCGAACCTTAAGTATGGCCCTAACCAGAATTTTAGATTGTCTACACCAGACCATATGTGCGCTCCTTCTATATTACTCCTCCTGAAAGTTCCCCTGCCACCATGACCAGACCCTCCGCCTCCTATCAATTGAAACGCCAAAGATTCCTGACCCACCCTACGCTCGAACCTGGGCAAATTAGGATGAATTTTCTTTCCATCTACAATCACGTTATCTAGCTGAACTACTAACAGACGAGCGTCCGCGACTTCCTTAAATCTAGTGAATCTAAACTTTTTCCCAAATTTGTTTCTTCTAGGCAATATTGTAATTTAAACGACCAGACTAAAAGGCCCAAAGAGTTCACAGAACTCTTTAGCGCATCATCTATCAGGAAATTCAGAAAAGAAAATGGAGACCATCTCTGCAGATTTAACACACTCATTGTTAACCACTGATGGGTAGGAGTCCCACAACGACATCCACCTCCGAAAATGACTTCTCTTTGCCTCCTTCCACCCATCTCCCATGAGGTTTTCAGCTCTCTGCATGAAGAAGAAGAAGAAGAAAAGAACCACAATTAATTAATGGTGTTTTTATTGTGTTACGCTATGTACTATATTTTTTATTATTTCTTTTACTATGCCTTTAGTTATGATATATATTAAAATTTATTTTAAACTTTATATATGAATGTTATTATATTAAAAAAATATATGAATTACTATTGACATTTTTATCATGAGATTAAATTTGCTTATTAAAAGTAAATTTTTGCAACGGTTATAAAGTGTTGTTTAGCATATGAAAAAGAAATTACGATATGGATCTACAAGAACGGTATGAAATATGTGACGGATAAAAACCGTTGCTATATCTACTAAAACAGTTGTGTCCTAAAACATCACAATTGCAACGATTTTAATCTGTTAATAGAGTGCAACTGTTGTTGTTTGAAACTGTTCTCTAAAATACCTACAACAACGGTTCCGAGAAGGCATTGATGTTGGATGCAAAAACTGTTTCGAAAGGATAAAGCAACACCTCAATTTGGCACGGTCTTAAAACCATTCCCATAAGTAAAGGAAATGTTTAATAATATTACGCAACAATTTTTATGCGTTGTCGTATAATTAAAATGTTGTAGTGAATTGTTTGTTAATGGATTGTTAAAATTTGGTAGGTTTCTAAAAAGATGTCTTGAAACACTTAGTTTTCTTTTAAAATTTGACTTCGCAAATGGTACAAAAGTTGTTAACAATTATGATTGGAATGTCCACCTAAAACCTTAAGGTGATAGGTGAGTGAATTCTCCCACTATTATATGCTTAAGTATCCACATTCCTCTTGAGAGAATAATAAAGGAAATAAGGATTTGTATTATTGAATTGTACAAATAATGATACAGACTAGGACTATTTATATATAACCCTAAATGAGCTTGGGTCTATCCAACTTGGATTATATTTAAATATTAAATCTAATCTAATCTAATCTAATCTAATCTAATATTTTTAACAAATCTAATTTAATATTTCAACACACCCCCATAATCCAATTGTCGAACATCCTCAAAAGTAGTCAATCTGAACTATTCCTAATTTCTTTCTCAAATTCAGGAATCTTTCAATCTTCAATCCTGTGGTAAAGATGTCGGCCAACTGTGCTTCACTTGAGCAATACTTAACTTCAATTTCACCTTGATTTACCTTTTCCCTCAAGAAGTGAAACCTAGCTTCGATATGTTTACTTCTTCCATGCAGGACTGGATTCTTCGCCAGATTTATAGCTGACTTGTTGATTTTCAACACCAGCGGTTTCTTCACTTCGACAACCATTTCTTCAAGTACTTATTTGATCCAAATTGCTTGACAAGCAGCATATGATCCTGCTATATATTCAGCTTTGCAAGATTACAATGCCACAACAAGTTGCTTCTTCTAACACCATGATATTGGGGCACCAAATACTTAAAAGAAATATCCAGTTGTTCTTCTTCGATATTCCTTATCTCCACACCAATCAGCATCTGAAAAACAATTAACTATTTCTACTTTATCTTCATAATTTCGTCGAAATAGTATTCCACAGTTTATTGAACCCTTCAGATATCTCAAGATTCTTCTTGCATCCTTCATATATGACAGACACTCTTGGTTCACTCATATATCTGCTTACTAATCCGACAGCGAAACCTATATCAGGTCGACTATTGCATAAATACCTTAGAGATCCCATAATTTTCTTGAACAAAGTTATATCAAATTTTCTTCCTCTCCATTCTTCTTCAACTTCACATTTGGTTCGACAGGTGGGGATGCAGGATTCGAATCATTCATTCTTAATCTCTTGAGTATATCTTTGACATACTTCCTTTGATTTAGCACCATACCTTGCTTCGTTATTTGAAATTTCATGCCTAAGAAATAAGACAATTTTCCCAGATCCGACATTTCAAATTCCTTAGTCATTAGCTCTTTGAACTTCGACAAGTTCTTCAAGCTATTTCCAGTTACTATCAAGTCATCAACATATAAGCAGATGCTTGTTATATCTTGTTCTACAACCTAAACATAGACACCATACTCTGATTTTCATTTGACAAATTCCAATTCGACTAAGTATGAGTCGATCTTCTTGTTCCATGCCCTAGGTGCCAGCTTGAGACCATATAGCGCTTTATGCAACTTATATAATTTACTCGCTTCCTTCTTAATCACAAACCCATGAGGTTGTGTGACATAAACCTCTTCTTCTAAAGAACCATTAATAAATGCTGGTTTCAGATCTAAATGAAATGCTGACCAACCTTGGTTGCATGCCAATGCTACTACTAGTCGAATAGTCTCCAATCTTGCTACTGGAGCAAATACTTCAGAGTAGTGATAAGTGCCATAATGTAGTTATTTTGTCTATACGTTTTGTGGCACTTATCCGTTCTTGTTTGTTAATAATCATTGAATAACCCCAATTTTTGTTGTAAATACGTTTTATTGCGTTTTGTGTACATATTGTACCGTTTGATTAGTCTTGTATATATTTTGTAGGTATTTGTTGCATTATTGGAGCATTGAGAATAAAGTCCAAATGGAGCTCCAAGATGCATTTTTGATCTTATAAAGGAATAAGGCTTGAAGGTGAAAGCCATTGGAAAACCCAAGAGAAGCAACAAAAGTTGCTTCCTGGGCAATTTCGCCAGGCGAAGGCCAAGCGTCGTCGGGAGACGGTTCTGTTAGAGGAAGAATGGGTTGCGTTCTGACTTGTTTCGCTGCTTGGGTGCTGGGCGAGGAAAAGAGAATTTCTCCGGCCGAAGGTAGATAGTTGTACAGGCTGAGAAAGTGGCTTACTTTGGGCCAAGTTAAATGAAGATTCGACGGGCGATGCTTTTAGTTCGCCGGGCAAAGCTGCGGAACCAGATTTTCTTTATACTTTCATTTTCATTTCATTTTGGGGTATGGTTTTGGGGTGTGAGATTCTTGCTCCCAATTCCATCAGCCATATAGTTTTTCTTAGATTAGCTTAGAAAACAACACTAGGATCTTGCTAACAGATGATTGGAGGTGGATTGCTCTTCGATAAGTGTTGACAAACCAGTGTAAATGGGTAGTTTATCTTCTCTCTTCTCTTTGTATTTTTCTATTGTGTTTGTTATGTATGTATATTTACTCTGAACACATGTGTATTTAATACCCTTGGCGTTGTATAAAGTCTGCTTTATGAATCTGTGTTGGTAATTGTCTTAGATTTTTACTCTATGTTAGGGATTTGAGCTTTGCTAGAGATAGACTGCTTAGATTCTTACCTAGGATGATTATCTGTTAGTTTTTGAATGCTAGAAATAGGTTTAGAGCTAACATTCACTATAGAGTATCTGATCTTAATGCCTCTGCGTTGGTGAAGTATGCCAGAGATGGGTATGGAGGTGGCGCAATTGACTTCTGGTTGTTGAGATAGGCCAGACATGGCTGTCAAGGTGTTTCGGGAGGATTCTCAATTTGGGTTAGAAATAGCTTAGTTTATGAGAGGTATGTGATGACACGAATGAGTATCATAGGCTGAGTATAATTGGACGGTAGATTTAAGTCTGTGACGGATAGTGTGCATTCGTTCCAAATAAGCTGTCTATCCTTTATACTTGTGTTCATTTACTTTTTGTCTTTTATTTTCATATCTTTTAATCCCAAACTCCTTAACGAACGAATTGTTGAACGACGAATCAATAAACAATATCTGTGGACACGATACGATATAACCTAACCGGTATATATCACCCGGTAAAAATAATACTTTACTTTTTGCTTGCTCGCTTTACCGCTTTAACAAGTAGTCAAGTCCTTCTGTTTGATGAAACCCTAGATCTATATTAGATATGGCAAGATGCATGCTAAAGCAGAAGAATTTGCCAAAGTCTTTATAGGGAGAAGCTGTTTCGACTGCAGTTTATATTTTGAACAGGTGTCCTACCAAGATCTTGAAGAACAAATTCCTAAAGAAGTATGGACTGGAAAACGACCATCAGTAAGTCATTTGAAGGTGTTTGTCTCTATGTGTTATAAGCATATTCCTGATGCAAGAAGAAGAAAGCTTGATGACAAGAGTGAACCTATGATTCTGGTAGGATATCATAAAACTGGTGCATACAGGCTATGCAATCCAGTTAATGAGAAGATTGTGTTGAGTAGAGACATTGTAATTGATGAAAATTCTGCCTGGGATTGGAATTCTAATGATGCAATTAACAAGTCATTAATGAGCTATGATTTCGATGAAGAAATTGACGAAGTCGAAGTCAAAGTCGAAGAAATTGTTAATATTACAGTTGAAGACAAATAAATTTCTAACATTCCTGACAATGTCGAAGTAGAAGAAGGTGTGGCTAGCACAAGCCATAGACCTCAACGAACTAGAGTTACTCCAACAAGACTTCAAGATTATGAAGTGACTGGTGATGATGAGGTAACACCAGATGGAGAATTAGTTCATTTTGCTTTACTTGTAGGTGTTGAACCAATCCACTATAGCGAAGCTTTGAAGAGTAACAAATCTAATTTAATATTTCAACACACCCCCATAATCCAAGTTGTCGAACATCCTCAAAAATAGTCAATCTGAACTATTCCTAATTAAATTCAGGAATCTTTCAATCTTATTTAGGAGCATTGATATATAGTGTAGGAACATTTGTGAGAAACACACCACTTTGTCCCTAAAACCTTAAGGCGATAGGGGAGTGGGTTATATTTCCCCACTTACTCATACTTGCTATATATTCCAACGCTCCCCCTCAAGTATGAGCCCATAATGCTCCTCCACTTGTAACATCGTTGACACCTTGCAACGAAACACCACTCTTGGGAGCATTTCGATACAAGTCCCTTTCGGTCCCTTTTTGAATCAAGGATCTGGATACCATGTTAGAGGGAGTTACTAGGGGCACTGATACATAGTGTAGAAATAAGCACCTTTGTGAGAGACACACCACTTGTCAACCTAAAACCTTAAGGTGATAGGGGAGTGGGTTCTATTTCCCCACTTACTCACTTGTTATATACTCCAACACTCCTCTCAAGTGTGAGTCCACAATGCTCCCCCACTTGTACCGCCATTGACACATTGTAATGGAACACCTCTACTTGGGTGTCTTGATACTAACCTGGTCCCTTGATTTAGGAGCATTGATATATATTGTAGGAACATTTGTGAGAAACACACCACTTTGTCCCTAAAACCTTAAGGTGATAGGGGAGTGGTTTCTATTTCCCCACTTACTCACACTTGCTATATATTTCAACACTCCCCCTCAAGTGTGAGTCCATAATGCCCCCCACTTGTAACGTTGTAGACACCTTGTAACAAAACATCACTCTTTGGATTATATACAACTTGGATCTACACAACTTGGATTATATTTAAATATTAAATCAAATCCCACCTAATCTAATCTAATATTTTTAACAAATCTAATTTAATATTTCAACACACCCCCATAACCCAAGTTGTCAAACATCCTCAAAAATAGTCAATCTGAACTATTCCTAATTTCTTTCTCAAATTCAGGAATCTTTAAATCTCCAATCCTTTGGTAAAGATGTCGGTTAATTGTGCTTCACTTGAGAAATGCCTAACTTCAACTTCACCTTGATTTACCTTTTCCCTCAAGAAGTTAAAACTAGCTTCAATATGTTTACTTCTTCCATGCAGAACTAGATTCTTCGCCAGATTTATAGCTGACTTGTTATCGATTTGCAACACCAGCGGTTTCTTCACTTCAACAACCATTTCTTCAAGTATTGATTTGATCCAAATTTCTTGACAAGCAGCATAGGATTCTGCTATATATTCAGCTTCACAAGATGACAATGCCACCACAGGTTGCTTCTTCGAACACCGTGAGATTGGGGCACCAAATACTTGAAAGAAATATCCAGTCGTTCTTCTTAGATCTTCCTTATCTCCACACCAATCTGACAGCAAAACTTATATCAGGTCAAATGTTTCATAAATACCTCAGAGATCCCACAATTTGCTTGAACAAAGTTACATCAACTCTTTCTTCCTCTCCAATCTTCTTCAACTTCACATTTGGTTCGACAGGTGAGGATGCAGGATTTGAATCATCCATTCTGAATCTCTTTAGTATATCTTTGCCATACTTCCTTTGATGTATCACCATACCTTTCTTCTTTTTTAAATTCCATGCCTAAGAAATAAGACAATTTTCCCAAATCTGACATTTCAAATTCCTTCGTCATCAGCTCTTTGAACTTCGACAAGTTCTTCAAGCTATTTCCAGTTACTAGCAAGTCATTAACATATAAGCATATGATTGTTATATCTTGTGCTACAAGTTGAACATAAACACCATACTCTGATTTGTATTTGACAAATTCCAATTCGACTAAGTATGAGTCAATATTCTTGTTCCATGCCCTAGATGCCTGCTTGAGACCATAGAGCGCTTTATGCAACTTATATACTTTACTCGCTTCCTTCTGAATCACAAACCCATGAGGTTGTGTGACATAAATCTCTTCTTCTAAAGGACCATTTAGAAATGTTGATTTCACATCTAAATGAAATATCGACCATCCTTGGTTGCATGCCAATGCTACTACTAGTCGAACAGTCTCCAATCTTGCTACTGGAGCAAATACTTCAGAGTAGTCAAGTCCTTCTCTTTGAAGAAAGCCTCGAGCTACTAATCTTGCTTTATGTCTTGCTATCGAACCATCAACATTGTGTTTTAACTTGAATACCCACTTTACTTCGATAGCTTTTGTATGTGTTGGCAATTCGACTAACTCCCATGTGTTGTTTCTTTCTATTGCCTCTAACGCTTCGACTATAACTAACTTCCACTTTTTACTCTTCAAAGCTTCGCTATAGTTGATTGGTTCAGCACCTACAAGTAAAGCAAAATGAACTAATTCTCCATTTGGTGTACCTCATCGTCACCAGTCACTTCATAATCCTGAAGTCTTGTTGGAGGAACTCTATTTCGTTGAGGTCTATGGCTTGTGCTAGCCACAATTTCTTCTACTTCGACATTGTTAGGAATGTTAGCAATTTGTTCATCTTCGACTGGAATATTAGCAATTTTTTCGACTTCGTCAATTTCTTCGTCGAAACCATAGCTCATTAATGGCTTGTTAATTGCATCATTAGAATTCTAATCCCAGGCAGAATTTTCATCAATTACAATGTCTCTACTCAATACAATCTTCTCATTAACGGGATTGAATAACATGTATGCACCAGTTTTATGATATTCTACCAGAATCATAGGTTCACTCTTGTCATCAAGCTTCCTTCTTCTTGCATCAGGAATATGCTTATAACACATAAAGCCAAACACATTCAAATGACTTACTGATGGTCGTTTGCCACTCCATACTTCTTTAGGATTGGGTGACATAGTTTTGTGGATAAGCAAACCGTTTTATAGAGGAAATGAGTGCTTTGCAAATTTTATGGAATGATATTTGTTTTGTAGGAGGAACAATGTGAAGGAGAGTGAATCGGGAGTGGTGTGGTTGGCAACCCTGTGGACAATTTGGTTAACAAGGAATGAGATTGGTTTTAAAAATGATAGTTGGAATGTGAATAATATGGTGTGGAACATAAAAATTCTAGTTTGGAGCTGGTCTTTCTGGGTGAAATTATTCATCCCAATTAAAGTTTTTATGAGTTTAACAAAGAGCCTTTGCTTTACCTCTCTAAGTTTTAATTAGTAGATAATTTCTTATAATTTTTTTTTGTTGCCAGATACTTCATCGTTTGTTTGTTCCGGGTGTAAACAGATTGGAGAACCCTTAATTCTCCTTTTAATGAAACCTTGCTTACCAAAAAAAGTTAACTTTGATTTTAAATTTGATAGGAATCTTCAAGACATCGACAAACTTAAACAACTTTTACTTAGTGTATTAAGGATTGGGAGAATATATTTTCCCAATTAATAACACTTTGTGTGAGTGAATTTTATTGGAAAATTGTATAATCGAAATGCAAATGAAATGAATTGTGAATAGATGGAATGAATATTAAAAATAGGTTAGTTTAAATACATAAAAAAATATGATCATGCATATAAATGCTATTTTCCCAATTAATAACACTTTGTGTGAGTGAATTTTATTGGAAAATTGTATAATCGAAATGCAAATGAAATGAATTGTGAATAGATGGAATGAATATTAAAAATAGGTTAGTTTAAATACATAAAAAAAATATGATCATGCATATAAATGCAAGTGTATATGGATGAAAAATGTTGTGATCTTAAATAAATCTAAAAAAATAACATCAATTTAATGTTATGTATTTTATTGAAAAACTAATTTTAATATAAATGAATCGTGCAAAATATTTACCAAAGTAAATAAGATTGTTTAAAAGAAGTTAAAAATAATGTAAATAAGAATTAATAAAAATAAAGTAAGTAAATTGCTTAATAAAAACAAAGTAAAGAAAATGATCAGTGCAGGCACTTAACAAATTAATAAAATTAAAACATAAATAAGAAATAAAAATAACAAATTTAAAATTCAAGTAAAATTGTTAATTCATTAATTTGTTAAATATTAAAGACTTTAAAATAAAGTCTTTTCTAGTGTTATTTATAAAGATTTAAAACTAATAAGTGGAACTTGAATTTTAAATTTGTCATTTTTATGAGCGGTATGAAATGAAGTGGTATTTTATTATTTAGATTATTTAAAATTAGATAGAACGGAGTGCAAAAGAATAGTATAAATTTCATTTAATTTAATCATTTATCATCATATTTCTTCTCTTTCGATTTAGACAGAATAAATAATTGGTCTTGTTCTATCCTAAGATTTCTAAAAGATGAAATGAAAGTTTCATTCCACGCTCGGTTGATTTTATAATATTGAAAAATAATACTACATCCATCTCATATTATTTGTCACAATGAATCATTTTACACAGATTAAAAAACAACATTAAATGAAAGAGAGAATGGTAAATTTAACAAATTATCTTATTTAACCATTAGTTATTCAAATTAGTATTAATATCAAGTGGAAAAATAAAGTGACAAGTATTTTTAAGACAAATTTTTTTCTCAATTGTGACACTTATTTTTGGATGGAAGAAGTATAATAGAGCTAAATTTTTAAGTTTCAAATCTCATTGACAAGTCTAACCGTTATCTTAATCACCGAGTCTTAAACATTGTACTATTGATTCTTAAAAATCTTATTTTATCTATTCCTTATCCAACAAATTGATTTATTTTATCTTTAGAATTTATTATAATTTTAAATTTCAATTTCAATTTTTTGTACTAATTTATTGCACAACAGACTTTTATATAAATATATTTAAATATAAATTTATTTTACATTTTACTTCCTTTTAATCAAAGTCAATTTTACATAATCGATTTTTTTATCATAGAATTCAACACACACTGAAGTATAATAATGTATTCTTTTGTATATAGTTTAATAGAAGTATAACAGATTGTATTCATCTGATGTGTTTGCTTGATTCTTCATTAAAGTGTCTTTTCCTTTTTGTGTTCAGCTCAATGTTTCATTTTAAACTATAACTGCAGTGGAAGCCAACATAATCCGACTCCTATATTCAGCTATAGCCCAGGTTGGAAAAATATCCCTATACATTGCATAATGCAGCATACAGTTTTTCATGAATACTCCTGTGAGTTCCTGCCATGACAAAAATAAAAACTTAATTAGCAACTGATTAGCTTACAATCACAAAATGTATGCAATTAACACATCTCGTTTTAGTCAATAATTTATTTAGTTGGCAACATCAAGTGATTAGCTTAGGAGTAAGTTTTATAAATTTAGGGATGAAAAATTCAAAGATCTATTGAAACCTTAAAATTTCTCATTAACATAGTCTTAATATAGATTTATTTTGAATTGAGCTCTATTGTATTCTTATTAGTCAGTCAATATAATTTTTGCAACGGAATATATGTTCCATGTATATTAATCCTATTGTATCGTATTTTTTAAGATCTCACTCGCTTTATCACACTAATTAAGCACAACTTTTGATAAATATACAAGAGACATAATATCAAAAACCAAAGTTTGAGATGAACCTGTTGGGGCCAATCACCCTCTTCTAATTGCAAATTGATAATAAACTTTAGAGCACGACGAAGAGGTGTAGGGTCTCTCTCCACCTTTACATATATACAAAATGGTAATATTTTTAAGAATTAGTTAATTGTTAATGTAGTAACTAAGCACTTTTTTTAGTTTATAATAAAAAGTTGAGATATACCTGGCCAGCTTGAATTAAACTCATAATAGCCCATGATGTTTGTATAATATTTGATTGGCTTCCTTCAAGAGGTACATATACCTGCATTTTTTTATTCATTGAAAAATCATAATTTGTGTGTGTATAGCTTTCAAATTTATTTTTTTTATAAATTATGATATTTCCATATGTATAATTGCATAAATTTGTTAAATATTTTTCTAAATATTAATATTTTTTGTTCATTTTGAATCCATGCAATACCTTTGAGTTAATTAGTAGGTTATAATAATTGAATTACAAACCTTTTTGGAGCTAGAAAGATGGCTCTCCCCCCACCCACCATCCACTCTTTGTGTTGTAAGCAAAAATTCAACAGCTTTGCGAATGGCAAAACAATTGTCATAAGTTTTTCCAGCCGCTGCTAGACCACTGAGTGCAAACCAAGAACCATAAGTGAAACAAATTCCCCAATTTCCATACCATGAACCGTCACTTGTTTATTTATATTCGATAAATCGAACTGCATTTGCAATGAAATTTTCAACCTCTTTCTTTCTATGTTCTGGATATAGTTTTTTAAACAAAACTAAAGCTTGAATTGATGACGAAGTGCATTCAATATATTCACGCTCAACTACAATTTCCTCAAGAAATTCTATTGGATTGAAAAGCTGAAAATTAATAATAAATCTAATTAATAATTTAGTAGATGTATATATATTTTTTGAAATGAAGGTATTCAATCACATATAAAACAATTCACATAAGAGGTTTAACAAATATTTTACTTATTTGTTTTATTGTTTAATATCATAATACTTACTTCCAACCATTCTACAGCTTCTGATGGCTCCCAAGCTGGTAAGCCACCGTTTTTACCCTGTAACGATGCATCAAAAGTAAATCATGTTGTATAAACATATGCTGATCAACATTAATGATCAAAAAGTGCTCTAAGTGAAACCTCTGGCGTTTGGTTGACTTAAGATTAAAATATTAAGAAATGTCATTTTTCAAACAACAAAATTCATAACGTTGTCTGTAAAACCAATATTAGAAAGTATTTTTGAAACTTTTAGGACACATAGTCTAAGTAGAATGTGGTGTTATTCATCTTTGTTCATTTGAGTTTTGCCTTTGTTTTGCACCAACACCTAGTCATTATTCCTATCCATTTTGCTTATCGCCATTCCTTTAAGTTTCACCATTGCTTAGCCTTTGCCACTCTTCCATTTTTTATGCAACTTCATATGGTTGTTGTTATTCACACTCTATCTGTTGCAACCACTCATATCACCCAACAAGTATAGTTTTTTGCTTCGATTATGTATGTATTGAATAAATGTGGTTGAACCCATAATTGATTTTACCCCATTAACTTAATATTTCCATTTGCTCATTTTTTTTCAGAGCATAATTATTAAGGATGATAGTTGGTTGAATGTGTATCACATGGGTGATAATTATGTGGAAAAAATGGAAGAGTTTTATTAATTTGCTTAAAAACTCTTCTTGAAATTAATTAAATGTTTGCGTGTCCTTGTATTAGATATTTTAATATGGAAATAAATTTCAATAGTATATACTCTTAGAATTTGGGTTTGACCAAACTCATCCTTATAAAATGATTCGTAAGATTAGAATTTTGTCACTTATAAATACAACACATGTCATTTTAGGTCATATTTCTAATAATTGTGAGATTAAATATACCTCTTCAAAACCAACACAATAAAGGTGTTTGAGTGTGCAATGAAGGCAAACTAAATGCCGCAATTTAGGTAATAAATGGTAGACTACAATGAAGGTGAAGATTCCAACACACCCGTTAAGCCCGAGCTTAAATGAGGTTGAAGTGTACGAAGCCCAACAAGTGATCTAGGAAAGATTTTGATATTATCTTATAATTTATGTTGGGCTTAACTTATTCTTACCAAAATCAACTTGTAAGGTAATGATTTCTCCGACTTATAAATATAACATGTATCATATCTATAAATAATGTGAGACTAAATTTAGACCTTCAAACCCAACACAATGAAGGCGTTGGATGCTGCAATGAAGACAAGTCAAATGGTGGAATTTAAGCCACTAGGAACAAAACACAACGAAAGTATAAATTCGAAAACCTTGTAGAATTCTTCTTAAAGTTCACTATGAAGGAATCTACATGGATGATGCCTTAATTTTGACACATTTAATTACGACTATGACTAAAGTAATCCTTTTGGGTGGCAGAATATCCTATTAAGACACATTTTAAGACTCTAGGATCAAGATTTTCTCTACCATCACTATGAATATGGACGAATGATGAACACCAAAATACTTTAGGTGTGAGGTTACAATAAGTGGACACATTAAACAAAAAAAAAGCATACAAAATAATGGAAAGATAGTATAGTACTTGCCTGAAGTGATAATAGAATATTGACTGATTCATATAACATTTCAGGTTCCATCTTTTCCCCCACAATTTTCGGAGGCAACATAGACAAAAGCAAACAACACTAAAACAAGCACAAAATGAATTACAAGGACTTGTAGTTTGTTTGTGATTATAAAAGTAGACAACACACTCCAACATAGTTATTTAGTTAGTTACCTTTAAACCTTCTGCGGTGCAATCAGAAACTTGTCATCCATGATCTTGATCAGAGAAGGTCCATGACCCTTTAGAGATATGACGATACATGCTCTTAAAATCTCCTAATGGATTGTCCCTAACCTATAGCTTTAGTAGTATCACATATATTGTCCAATTGTTTGATGAATAGCTAACTTCGCACTTGATGAAAATTTGTCATATGCAGGTAAAATATTATATTTGTAAAAATTATAGCTAAAACAATTTTTCTAATGTGTAAGAGTGTGCACATGATAAGGAACATTCAATGTTGATGGAGGTATATAAAACAATAAATAAGAAGGTTTATACTCATTTTGTTCTTTTTTAATGGAAATTTGTAAGAAGAAAAACATCTATTTATGATATTTTGAATTTTTTAGTTTATATTGATTATTTGTATGTCAATTATACTTTTACATTATCATCTATTTTAAACTCATGTTAATAAAGAATGAGTATAGTGGTTAATTGATGATAAATATATAAGAGTATTTTTAAAACTTAGTAAATATTAATCAAATTTATTTATTAATCTATGAATAGAAAACATAATGTTCTTATTAATAAAATTTATCTCACCTGAGACTTCTTGATGAATTCATGCCCTTTTGCAAGTGTTGGACCAATATTCTCAATTAGGTTAGTGGCAAGCAAAGCTTGAATAATCAAACTAGCATCCCATGTTTGGCTACCAAAACTCTACATTATAAAATAGACGCATCCATATGTGATGATGTAATAATAGTAATAATATTTTAGTAATTAAGTTGCATTAAAATAAGATAATATCATTTGTACATGCAAGGTCATTCCATCTTCTGAAATCCATAAATAATCTGGGAGCCTAGCAAGATGCTTCTTGAATGCATCTCCATTTGGATCTTCCACCCAACAAGCTAGCATGCACAAAACCTAAAAGGAATTTTTTATTCATTAATTTGAATGACTTAATTTCTTATTATATAGAAACTTTTATTATTATGATCACTACCTTTTCCACACACCCAATATTTATGTATCGACTATTTTCATCTTCATAATGAATATGTTTCATTACTGCCTGAAGGGCTTTTTCTCTAACTAGCTTGTTAAATGGCCAATGAGTCAAAAGTGGCTCCATGAAAATGTATAAACTATCCCATATTAGATCTTGTATCAAAGGATGTGGACAGTAAAGATCTTCCTGCATGTTTTTAATAGAAAACAAATGATTTATAAAACAAGAGTATAAGATATACTTAAACCCAAATACAAAAGATATATATCTTATATAAAGTAATATTTGAAATGAAAAATTATGGTTCCTATTCAACTATGGTGTATGTCGGTTGAGGGCGAAGAGCCAAAATCTTACCATTCTAGTCACTACGTAGTGTTATTATAATGGATTGTGGCAGGAAAAGCCACATTATTGGTTGATATTAACATTTTGGAGATCCCAAAAAATCGCATATCTGTTATGACACTGTTTCTTTTATATATATATATATATATATATATATATATTAAAGATTAAATCCCTCACCTTTGCACATAGATGACGTGTTTTTTGCCAATTAACCTTTTCATAAGGTTCAGTCAGCAGTTCTTCTCTCAACATTAATATGAGTGGTGTGATTGGACCCACAAATCTCTTTCCATACAAGTAAGACATAGGCATGTATACCAATCGACAATAACACAACATTCTAGCTGTATTTGTTATAAGATAAAAATGAGATAGAATAAAAACTAAATTTCACAATCTATATTCATTAAAATGTAAATTCATAAGTTAATTATCAAAACCTGGATGCTTAAGAAGAAATGAGGGAAGCATCCAAAACTCAGGGGGCATGGGGTTGCTTGCACGCCAATCAAAGATACCAAGTATCTGTATTGTTTCAATTTTCAATCAGATTAGCATATAGGTATACTATGTACATACATATTAGATAAACATTACCGCAAGCCAAATTTTTCCCCATGAAGATACATATGTCACACCACCATGGTTATGAATCCATTTTCTTGCTCTAGCACAAGCGTTTTCTTTACCTCCATTGGGACCTTCTCCAAGTATTCGCATACATATGTAATTGAGTACAATACAAAACATGATGCTATGACCCTCCACGTGTAGTCCCCACCCTCCATCTTCATTCTTCAAATGAAAATGCATCATGTCCAACATTAAATGTTATTTTTTTTCATGAATATATTTTAAATTGTATGTGGTTAAGAAAAATGACCAAGTTAATTAATAAATACAGTAAAGTGAAAATATTGTAATTCTCTTGTTTTTTCTCAAACATACTCAATACATCTTGAAACAGAACAATTATACTCAATACATCTTGAAACAGAACAATTATCCCTTGAGAACTTAGGTTGAGTTTAACATAACTTTATAAAACAGACTTGTAATGTAAGATATGTCTCCCACTTAAAAGTACATTTTCAAGCCATTATATTTAATGTGGGAGTCTCATCACACCAACTCGTGGCTAATAGTAGATGTCCAAATAGATCTTGGATAAACTCTTATAGTATTTCATATTTTTATATTGGAATTAACTCATTTTTAAAAAAAAATCAGTTTGTAATGCAAGGAGTGCGATTATTTTAATCTTTTTGATGTGGGAATTTGGTTTTTCTAATATTCCCCTTTTATGCCTAGCACTATTGAGTTTTGTATGTAGATTAAATTAGGGTTAGGCTTAACTCAAACATATTAACACGTTTTCATATCATGTGTGATCAAATTTGAGACTGTGATCAACACACTCTCTCACATTTTAGACATATGCAGTGTGGCTAGAGGCCGAAAAGATTTTGGATAAGTATGATGTCATCTTATAATTTAGGTTAGGTATAATTTAATCATTCAAAAACGATTTGGCATAAGGTATAAGATGTTTGTCATTCATATAAACACATTTTCAAGTCATATTATTTAAATGTGAAATTCTAAATAATACCTGATGATAATATATGTAACGAAGAATTTCTTTCTGATACACATCGGGTAACATTGAATCAAGATGTCCTGTAATATACATGCAAAAGACCTGCAGTGTTTTATGTGAGTGGGAAAGTTAATCTTGATTAATGCATTAGCATATTAGAATTTAACAATTCAATAAACTAAATTTTATGTAATCTTAATTTCACGTCTATTATAAAAGCTGAAATTTTATTAAAAATAAATTTCAAACAATGACATAATATTTTTGAAACTTTGATTTTCTGTGTTAAATTTTATTATTGATGGTTGAATATGGTTGAATAAGTCATATAGTTTACTAATGATTATGCTCCTATTTGATTTCCTTAAAGATATATGCATAATGTTTTAGGTCATATATATTCACATTAAAAGAAAATAAATTTAGTGACAACAATAATACTTGGGTTAAAGGTGAAAAACCTATAAAATCCAACCGCTTGACAAATGTCTTTGAATACAATAATTTTTTATATCTAATAAAATATTTTTGTCACTGTACCTATAGAATATTAGGTATCAATCTCTAGATTGAATGGACTCGTGTTGGAATCGTGAATGAATCAATTTCTTTATACTATTTCAAAAACTCTCGAATGTCTTAGAGTTTCTATACAAGAATATCCAGGATAATTCAATCTATACTTGAATTTGTACAAGACAAATGAAAATTTGAATGTAGAAAAGAGAATCTAAAACTTTATTGAAGAGTATATATGTTTTTGTGATGTGATTTATGAATCCGGAATGATATATTTATAATTCATGTTATTATTTTGTCACAAAGTTGCGTCCCTTGATGAAATAACATTCTTTTAAAAACACTTTTACCAAAACTTGTATTGTTTCGCATACAACAACACTTTTCAAGAGTTTTTGTCTTCATTCTACAACACTTCACTAAGTGTTACTTATTTTCGAATTCAAAATTCAAACATAAGAAACAACCGAAAATAAGAGCAACGGTCATTTTTCATATATGGAGGCTTGTTGCCACATACCAGTTGAAGGTCGATCGTCAGAGCACCGTCAATGTCGCGTATAACCTTGTGAAAGGCTAGATTTCTTCGATACTTTGTGCCTAGGTGTTCAAGCTCCATCTACGAGCCACCAATAATGCATGTAGGCCCATAGATTTGGACCCGGATTCGGGGTCAGTGGCAACACCGACGAGGGGGTATATAGAGGAGACAAGTGGCATAATACTTAAGACCACAGTTGTTTATGTGGCACTTTATCCTCTTAAGTTCTTTTAGCGAGCAAATGAACATAACTATCTATAAAAGCTTTTAAAGTAAAAAACCACTTTCCATATAGGGCTATTTTCCATGCATTTATTGGCATTTACTCACTTCCAATTTAATTTCTTGTCATTTTGGAATACACCCATGGGAACTTATTATTCATAAATTTCAATAATCTCTCACTTGTTCTAATACTGACAAGACCAGCTCCAAAAAAGAGAAACAAATAATGTTAATATAGTTAAGTATCTTTTGATTTAAACTTAACCTAGGCAAGGACAACACAAAATCTAATCGAAACGTTAGGTAGCAATTCCTTGAATTGTTATCCCTTGTAACTAGATTGGAGTTACCTTACACACACTCTTTAATTGTTCTTCGCCTACATCTCTCACCTAACACTATTTATGGCCATGTTCTCTTTCTATTTCATGAATATTTTGTGAGAGAAACTCCATATCTCACTTTGAGATGCCACTATCTCGAAATTTACATAGGTGAAGTTCATATATATATATATATATATATATATATATATATATATATATATATATATATATATATATATATATATATATATATATTCTTGAGATACATATTCTCGATATTGAACTTTATTAAGTTTTAATATCGCATAATATTCTTGATATTCTCAACATGTAATAGTCAACATTGTCACAAAATATTGCACAAACATCCCAAACAACGACTTGTTGTTACACATTGAATCTTAGGTTAAGGTTTTCTTAACTCTAGATTGGGTTGCTACTGTTGTAGGAATATATTGAAGGAGATTCAATCCCATTCCTCTCGGAGTAGTTTTTACTAAGTCTTTAGCCAGTGGATTAGTAAATGGATCAGCTAAATTATAGCTTGTTCGTATATATGTCAGTGAAAAGATTCCATCCTCAATTTTCTCACGCAAGAATGTACAAGACCTATGTGTCTAGACTTTCTGTTAGGCATGTGGTTTTATGGTTGGCAACAGTTTTGGTAAAACAAGCAGTTGGAAAAATTTGATCAAAACGTGTTTCATTTGGAAAACATGTATTAAAGTATAATGTTGAGCAAGATGTCATAACATCTTGACCAGCTGATACAGCAGAGTCTGCTGGACTTTATTTGACAGATGTTTTATCAGATGTTGTAACATGTTACTACAAAACATCATAAAAGTATAGCTGGATAATATCCTTGAAGATTTAATTGAAAAACATGTGTTTCTAGAGGCTTCTAGTACTCATAAAAGGCGTAGGCAATCAAGGATTCTTAGAAACAATTACATATTTCATTTGTTTCATAAAAAGGATCTTTGAGACTTTTTAGGAAATATTTGAAAGATTTATTTTTTTTGTTTCTATTTTTTAGAATAAGATTCTATACAGATTTACAGTGAAGATTGGATTTGATTGAAGAGTCGAAGTCAGTCCAAACCCAACTACATGAGTCTATTTAAGGAATCTTCCAAGACCTAGTTTTCTTAAAACATCGTTTTGATTTTAAAACCATGTGTAAATAAGGGTTTATGGTTTGAGAGTTCCTTAGTTTATTTGTATGTTTTTAGTATGTCCTCATGTATTGAGTTTGTCTGATTGTTGTTTGTTTATCAATTTATTGTATTCCTCTAAGATATTAAGCAAGGAGTTGAGTATTTTTCTTATTGAAAGCTTTTAAGTAATACTAAGTATTTCTGTATTGGAAGAGTAATCTTCCTTTTGGTTTCTTGAGACATTCCCTGGGATTGGGATTGGGATTGGGAGGGAGAGGTGTTCTCATATATAAGAGGTTTTTCGGTAGAAGTTGCATTAGGAAGGGATTAAGTGAAGAGGTGTAAACTGGGATTTTTTATATTCGAGTTGATACTACTAATAGCTGATTTCCTTCCTGTCTAGGTAGCCCCCAAAGTAGGTGAGTTAAATCTAACTGGTTAGCAATTGATTGTGTTCTTTAAGTTTCTGAAATTTACTTTTCTGCATATTTTTTCTGTTTTTGATAAGTCTGTTTGTTTGTCAGTAATTGTTATAACACATATCGTGACATTGGGTGTTGTTGAGACATCAGTATTGACTTCTGTTATTACAGTTCCAGATTTTGGCATCTAGTGCAGGCACCATTTTCTATTTATCAGGTGACATCCAGGGAGATAATTTTATGGTACTATAGATAAAGGATAAGGGTATAACAACAGACCACATATGCTATATGGTTCAAATTAGGAGTGGTGGAAGGCTGGAATGGTAGATTTTCTAAAATCTATTGATAACTAAGTTTGGAAGGTTGTTTTGAAAGGATGGGAACATCCTATTTTGAAGGACAAATATGGAAAAGTCACATCTACAAAAAAAGAAGAAGATTGGGATGAAGTTGATGATAAAAATGCTATTGGAAAGTCCAAATCTTTGAATGCTCTGTTCAATGGAGTAGACAAGAATGTTTTCTGGTTAATTAATGCATGTACTGTAACCAAGGATGCTTGGGAAATTCTCAAGAAAACTTATGCAGGTACCTTTAAAGTGAGTATTTCAAGACTTCATCTTCTCACTACCAAATTTGGGAATTTGAACATGAATGATGATGAGACAATTCAGGAATAGAAGATGAAGATTCTTGAAATTATTAATGCATCAAGTTCCTTGGGAGACAAGACGTTAGAAGCAAAGCCAGTTAGAAATATTCTTAGATCCTCATCTAGGAGATTTGACATGAAGGTTATAGGTATTGAAGAAGCTATGAACATCGACAACATGAGAGATGATGAGCTTATTAGGTCACTTTAAAATTTTGAATCGGATATTAGTGACAAGACTGAGAAAAAGATCAAAGGCATAGATTTTGTATCCAGTGCTAAAGATGGTGAAGGTCAAGTTGATCTAGACACTAATGAAGGTATGTCTAATACCATTGTGCTACTAGGGGAGCAATTTAATAGAGTTTTGAAAATATTGGATTGAAAAGGATGACTAGATGTCAAGAACAACTCATATGACATCAGTAACAATCTAGATTCTCGGGAGAAAATAAGAACAGAAGAGAAGTCAAGTCATATCAGAGGAATTTAATGTTATGAATTTTAAGGATATGGTCAAATTAGACCTGAATTTCCCAACTTCCTCAAGAAACAACATAAGGATTTCACTGCATCTTGGTGTGGTGATAATAAGTCAGAAGATGAAGATAATTCTGAGACTGCCAAACTTGTGATAGCTCTATCTGACAGATGGGCAGATGAAGTTGAAGCTTGTGATGAAAGCCTCAAGAAAGAGGAAGAATAGAGGAAGATGATTGATGGTTTTGAGAATAAAAAGAAGCAACTCTTATGTATTGTCTCCCATCTACAAAGTGTGGTAACTCGCTTAAACTCTAAGCTTGATAACTTGTAAAATTCTATAAATACGGTGAAAGAGGATGAAGATGCTAGAGTTCATTATCAATATGATAATAAATTGAGAAGAATGTTTGAAGAGAAGTTATTTCCTTCTTAAATGAAGAAAAATATCAACATGTATAAACACATGATACAACATCTTGGCAAATATGATGAATCTTCAAATCAACCTCAATCTACTTGGAGATGTCACTACTTGGGTGAGTCTGATCATATAACTCCTTTATGTTTCAAATTGTATAGAGATCAAAAAAATTTAACTTGTTCCAAGGCTAATAATGTGAGAAAAAACATAAGTGGTGAAAATTTAGATAATAACCTTATAGATCATACTTTCTTGAGAGACTCAATTAGTGAAGACAGGTACTTTGATAGTGGATGCTCTAGACATGTGACATACGTCCAGAAGATGTTGGTGGATGTTAAACCTCATCCAATCGGTTATGTTAGATTTGTTGATGGGTTAAAAGGAGAAATCAAAGGAGTTGCTAAGGTGATATGTGTCGAGTATCCCATGTTAGAAGATGTGTTGTTTGTGAAAGGATTAATTGCTAATCTTATTAGCATAAGTCAATTATGTGACCTAGGTATGTTAGCCATCTTCTCAAAATCATAATGCTTGGTCAAAGATGATAAAGAAGTTGTTCTAATGAAAGGTATAAGGTCCATTGACATCTGCTATTTGTGGGAATCTCAAATGATTTCTTACTCTTCCACATGTTCAACATCCAATGAGGATGAAGTGAAGTTATGGCACTAGAAACTTGAACATCTTTATTTCAAAATAATAAAGGTAGTCATATCTAAAGGAGCCACTAGAGATATGCCAGAGCTTAAAAGTAAAGAAGGAAAAGTATATGATAAGTGTGTAAGTAAAAAAAAATCATGATGTCATATCCAATTTTGCAACATCAAACTACTTCCAATGTGTTGGAGCTTTTTCATATGGATGTAATGGGACTATTACATATAGATAACCTAGTAGGAAACAAGTATGTCTTTGTGGTTGTAAATGACTTCTCTGGATATACTTGGATGGATTTTCTTACAAAAAAATAAGATAATTTTGAAGTCTTCAAAGGTATGTGTCAAAACATTCACGAAGAGAAGAAAAGTGTGATTGTCAAGGTCTAAAGTGACAATCACATGGAGTTTTAGAATACAAAATTTTATGAATTTTTTTATTCTAAAGGAATAATCCATGAGTTCTATTATTCTTGGAAAACTCGGGGAAATGGAATTGTTGAGCAAATGACTAGAATCATAAAGGAATCAGCTAGAGTCATGCTTAGTTCTAAGCAATTTCCATTTCAGTTTTGGGCTGAAGCTATGAATATTGCTTTCTACATTTATAATAGATTCACTTTGAGATGAGGTACCACTACTACTACTCTATATGAGGTATGAAAAGTAACAAAACCTAAAGTTAAATACTTTCATATCTTTGGAATTAAATGTCAAATCTTTAATGACAAAGATTAAGTGGACAAGAAGGATTGTAGGGGGATGAAGGAATATTTATGGGCTGCTCTTCAAGCATGAGAGCTTATAGAGTTTTTAACTCAAGAACTGGAATGACAATGGAATCTATGAATGTGATATTTGATTATTTAATTGTTGAAGACGAGGTGAATATTAGAGATAATGTTGGAACATCCTGTGTTCAAATTGATGGAGCACTAAGTGAGGAAATTTGTGAATCCACAAGCACTGAATTAGTGAATTCTCAATCCAGCATAGGCCTCTCTACTGAAAGACAGATAGGACAATCCAAGAAACTGAATACAATTCACTCTAATAAAGGAAACATCATCGAATTAAATATGAAGATAGAAAATACTAGTGGCCTTGAGGAATAGTTTCTGTTTCTGGATCAGTAAGATGTGGGAATATGCTTCTTAGTATACTGTTGGAGTTGAAAGTAGGGAAACAAGAGAAATTTTCTCTGAACTGGTGTTGAAGATACATGATGTCAATAATGATGTCAATAAGGATGTCATGACATTTCTTAGTGAAGATCTTAATTCTATCAGATATCTCATTCAACATGGCTGGAACGAGAACCTTGATTGTCATAAGCAACTTATCAAAAATCTTACTAAAAGAAAGGTTATTACTCTGACACATATGGACAACAAGGAACAACTTACTATTATTAAAAATAGTCGGATTGAAGCTTGTACTATTAGGGCGTTATAGCAATTACAGTTATCGAGGAGTGCAACTAATACTGTATTTTTTCTCTATGATATGATTCTTGGGAAGCCTTAGCAAGTTGCTATCGAAAGGGACAAAATTGTTTTGCAAGACAATGGGGGTGGTGACCACACCAAGGAGTGTAGAAGGCACTTTGACATGTGGAAGAGGTGGAATTCCATGATTGGTCCTTCTCTACAAACAAACATACCCAACAATGAATTCAAAACAATCAAGAATAGGAAAATTGAAGGTACCCGACTTGTCGTAATGACCCCGGTTGATTCAGAGCATACGACGCAAGAAGCTTCCACTAATTACTTCATGAGGTTTGCCAATCGCCATACTTTTACTTTAACAATGGCTCCTTTTGAAAAGCAAATCCATAGGCCATAATGGTTCTGATGAGAGTTTCCTACTCTTGCTACTAAATATTAGGTTTAGTCTATAGAAATCTGGGAAACTTTCCTCACCCTAAAACTCTTGTCAACACAGCTTGCGACCAACAAAGGTGTCGTAAAACCATTTGGATATCAAACAAACTTGGTATCTAGCCGTTTTGGGATTATCCAACTATTTCCTAAATCTTACTTTGATCGTCAAAATTTAGTGAAACAAAGTGTGTCGAGCGCTTGAATCGACAAGCTTGTATGTATGTTAAACTCACATCATTCCCATTGCCACCATCCTTCTACTACACCAAATAGTTCAACAAATTGTGGAGAACATATCAACTGACAAATTTATTGAAGTGTCAAAGTTGATGCAATATCTAACTGAGGTTTTCTCTTCTCTGTAGATAAAGTTTAAGAAAGGTAGTGACAACCATATTAAATATATCCAAGTTTTCCAACATTACTTTGAAATTGTGTATAACCCAAATGACCTTGGTCAGACTACTTTTGTTGCAGTTGTCACTTTAAAGGAAAAATTTCTACAAAAATTTCCTGATTTGAAAATTCCCCCCATGCGAAGGACATGTATTAGTTTGATTTAAACTATTATCCACCTAAATTTCCCCTTTTTCCTAGAAATGAGTTGACTTTGGCTTTTCGACGTCTATTTCAAAAATGGTTCATTTTGAATCACACTTAAATATTCTTAAGAATGCATCTATGAAACCTACAAAACAAGTAATCCCAACTTAACATAATATATACAGTTTCAAAGGTCACCTTCATGTCAACATAAATCGTTAAGGTTTTATCTACCATACATGAATGTAGGGAAAGCAAAGAATTTCTATGATTAACTTATCTTTTACTTTTTTTCTCTTCTTATATATTTGTTTTTTATTCCTGGTAATAGTCGAATACAAGGAATGTTGTTCGTGCGGTTGTTGCTGCCTCACAAAAAAAGAACTATATGAGGAACAACCCTAGTTGAAGAAAAAAAGCACATGTTTTCTCTTATATTGAACTTAAATTTTCTAACATATACACCTTACTTATTTCTCTTTTTGGTACTAACCTTTTTCTCAATAATTTGAATGTAGATGAACCTCAAGTCATTCTTTTCAAGCGATTGAAAGGCATACATATTAAAGATTCTGAGGACAGAGACCCTGCTAGAAATTATTCCCCTGAAACTCCATAGATAAAGAAAAAGAAACCAAGAACCCTTGGGACTGGTTCCCAAAAGTTCATTCATAGTCCATATGTTGCCACCATTATAGAAGCAAAAAAGGAAAAACAAGTTATTTCACAGATTGGCGAAAATGAAGCCTATATAGCAAAAATCTTGCCTATGCAAAACTTGAAAACGACAATTCTAATCCTGATGTTGGTGCGCCTAAGGTGGGTCTATTTCAATTAGTATTTTTTTCTCAAATATTCTCTATATGTTAAAAGGCTAATTTTTTTAGGAAACCCCTACTCGAAATGTCATATCAAGTATTAAGTATGAAATTCCTCATTCTACTAGTTCTCCTTTTGTCCATCCTAAGTTGACCAAAGGATCAGTCAACAAAGTCGACCAACCAATAGAAGTCGCCAAGAATAAACTTCCTAATTCAGTGGTCAAGATTATGAATTTGATGAATGACCTTCAAAACTGGCAATGAAGAAGTGATTCATTCCAAAATGAACTATGTTCTTGAAGAAGAGAATCATCAACAATAGGAGCATCATGATGCTACTTCCCCAAATAGTCACAATTATGGCGGAAAGATCCACAAGGAGCAAGAGATCACTAATTCCTCAAAATAAAAAGGACCTAAAGATGAACCATTAGATGGTGATGGATCTTTGAAGGTTGCACCCCACACTGATAAACCTCTTGAAATGACTTTGACTACCAAACCAACTTTTGAGCTAAATATTTCTCTATCTCAAGAAGAAATAGAAAAGATGAAAAAAACAAAACCCCCATCTTACCTGAAGTTAATGATGAATATTTGAAGCAGCTCAATTAAGACGTGTTCAATCTCTTCAACACTCTCTAGAGAAGATTCTTCAATCAAACCTATTGAAGAGGTGATGCATCAATTAAAAGCTAAACTCCTCGACACATACTTGTTTAAAACGATCGAAAATGACACCATGTTTTCGTATGGGATTAAAGGTCATTGGAAAAACTTGACCTTCTTAGTGCCCTCTACTGTCACTAGCTTTGTGGTAGAGTTTGTACCTTTGCTCGACCAAATAGTTGCTGATATCTCTTGCAAAAATGATGTGTTGGTCAACTTGGAACCCAAAAAGGATGTTCGGTCGAAAGAGTGGGAATTGGATAATGAATATAGGATTCAAGTTGAAGACTTATAAAAATATTTCAAAAAGTAAGATGAGGAAATTGATGTTTTCCCTACTAACGTTCTCGAATGGAAGCAGAAAATAGAGGAATTGCAGTCAGAAGAGAATAAGGTTGAAGATCGACATGTTGAACTTTGAAGTATCTGTTGACGGAGATTAGATGATGAAGCCTTAATTGTAGTCCAATATTTTGAAAAAGTTGATGCTTTGGATAAATAGATCGAAAGCATCACCTCCACCATTGAACTAACTGAGCTTCAACTAGTGGCAGAAAAAGCTCAATATGAAAGACTCAAAGCCTCTCTTCCATTTTAAATTTATAATCCTGTTTTAGAATTATCTTTTTATATACAATAGTTTTTTTGAAATTTTAAATATGCCTCTAGTGGAATTATGACATTCGGGATGAAAAAGTCTTAGTCTTTTTATGTTGAAACATGGTTTTCTACTCATATTTTATTTGTATTTTCTACAATGTAGGTTTGTAACTTTTTAAATATTTATAATTTATTCGTAGAATTCGACCTTCTGGGGTCAACTCTTCGACTTCATGTTCATTACTTGTAAATGCTTGTATGGTTCGTAATGGTCCTTCCCAATTCGGGGACCATTTTCAATGGGTTTGATCCTTATCTATGAGCAAAATGAATTTTCAAACCAAGTCTTCTGACATGATTTTTTTGCTTTAACTTTTATGTTATATGCTTTAGCTACTCGTTCTTTTTGTCTTATCAAAACGTCTAAAGCAACCAACATTCTGTCGTCTAAGTTAACTAATTCATTTAACATCACACGCCAATAATATTTAGTTGGTATTCTAACTTTCCTTTGAATTCTGGTTGACTGAATGTATATTTATACGTGTAGCACTACATCGTTCCAATAAGTTAACCGAAATGGTGTGGATTCGATCAATTCTTTAGGGGAATTTTGACATGCCCATAACACTTAATCTAGCATTTTGTGCCAATATTTTTGGCTTTTGACCTGTGTTTTTTAATCAAAAACTATGACCTTTTTGGTCGCTTCGCCATGGCCATTGGCTTGGGTATAATAATGTGTTGAATTCAACAACTTAAAACTTAATTCTTAGGCAAAGTCTAACACCTTTCGATCTATATATATTGAGCTTTTAATGGTGGTAATAGTTTCAGGAATCCCAAATCTACATATAATATATTTTTGGATGAAAGTAATGACTTCCTTCAGGTTGACATTAGGCAAGGGATAACTTTTATCCACTTAGTGAAGTAATCTATTTCTAATAGGATATATCTACGCCCCTTCAACAATGAAGTTTTAATGTCACCTATTATATCTAAAGCCCCTCCTTTGAAAGGCCATGTCTTAATTATTGAGTTCAACTCCCTTGTAGGTACATGTTAGATACCTAAATGCCTTTGGTACTCTTGAAAACACTTCACTTAATCTATGTAATCCCTTAACATGGTTAGCTAATACACTCTGAGTTGAAACAACACTTATTTCAACTTTTGGTCTGCTTGATGAGACCCGCATGATCCTCTATGTACTTCAGAAATTGCTAAGTATGCTTCACTTTCGCCAAGACACTTAAAAAGAACCCCTTAGGGGTTTCCTTAAATAATTTGTTTCCAATGATATCATAGTTCAAGGATCTATATTTAGTCTTTCAATATGTCAATTCTGTTGTATTTTAAAAGTATTTGATAATTTGTTTTCGCCAATCATTGTTTGACATTAAGTTAATGGAAAAACTTCAAAAGTTTTGAAATTTTCAAAAATTTCAAAACTCTCTAGGTTTGGTATGACGCCAAACTCATATCCCCTCATTTTTCACATTGATGATGTCTATGTGTAGCTGTCGGTTACAATTAGTCTATATTTGACTTCGACCAACTCGTCTTGTCTTTCTTTAGAAACTTTTAACCCGAAGTAATTTGGGCTAAGTCGTTAGCAATTTCTCTAGACGAGGTATGTGATTGATTTCGAAAAAGTAGAAGCGTTTCAAGAGGGGGTTTTTCGTAACAAAATACATCATCAGATTTTACTTGATGCATTTATATTATTTTCTCAGTTGCTTCACCACTAATTTCTGAATCACCTTTGATCTCAACATCTTTTTCCCCTAAGTCTAACAAAAATTTAAGGCATGTTATCAAAGCCTCGTATTAAGCCTAATTGTTTGAACAATGGCCTTCAATTCTAAATCTGAAAGTGGTCGGTATTTCCTTTGGTGAAATTATGAGGATTCCAATTCATGTTCCATCTTTGTGTCTAAAACCATCAAAATACAACTTCCAAGGTTTTTACCTACATAATTTTCTGTCACTTCGACCAACGAATGGTCGACTATAAAGTTTGCAATGATATAGCCTTTTATGGCCTTCAAAGGTGTGTACTTTAATGAATATTTGGTAAGGGCCAATGCCCAATTTCTGATTCTACTATGCAAGATAGGTTTTGATAGCATACGTTTAAGCATGTCGAAATGGGAATACACAAAAACATCAACCGTCTTTATATAATGCTTAAGTTTAGTACATGAAAAGTATAGGAAAAGACATAACTTTTCTATTGAATTATATATAGTTTCAACATCATTTAGGATTTTATTGAGGTAATATATGGCTCTTTTGATGTTATTCACATCCTCTTGAGATAGCATGCTGCCTATGGTTGAATTTGATGCAGATATGAACAATTTAGTGTTCTTATTTCTAAAAGGGATAACAAAAGGGAAGGCTTTATCAAATACATCTTAATTTCTCTGAAATCCTTATGGTGTTCACTTCCTCGTTTAAAATCATCGTCCTTCCTATGTTTAAAAAATGGAGACAATTCTTATGTCTTAATCTTCTCAAGAAGTTTATTTTTCCCAAAAAAATACTGAAGTTGCTTCTTTGTCGAGGAAGGCTTAGTATACAAGATTTCTTTGGTTTTTTATTGATTTTGATGCCTTTCTTGTGCACCACAAAACCTAATAAGTTGCCTTCTTGGACACAAAAATCACATTTTAATGGATTCATTTTTAATTCATATTTCCTCATCATTTCATAGGGTTGTCGAAAATGGTCTAAATGAACATTTTTATGAGGATTTTGTAACTATGTCATCGATATACACTCTCATGAATGTATCAATAAAATCATGGAATAACGAATGCATAACTCTTTCATAGGTTGCCCCAACATTTTTTAAATTGAAAGGTATTACTACTCATTCATAAGTCCCTAAGACTCTTAGGCATGGAATTACATTTTGGGTACGTCTGCTTTAGTAATGAAGATAATATTGTACCTTGAATACCCATCTAGCATACTTAAGTAATCAAATCATGCGGCCGAATCAACTAAAATTGCTTCCATGCATTTAGTACTCATCTTTAGGTGTAGGATTACTTAAATCCCTAAAGTCTGTACATACCCTAAGGGTTCCATTTTTCTCAATAACTGGCATTATGTTTGCTAACCATTTGGCATACTTGACTGTCCTTATGAACTTTCTCTTGAGAAGTCTTTTGATCTCCTCTTTGATCCTGGACACTATTTTTTGGAGTAAATCTTCTTGGCAACTCCTTCACCAGTTTTTTACCTGGTCGAATTTGCAACTTCAATTCCACCATTTACCAACTTAATCCTGGAATCTCATTGTAATCCCAGGAAAAATAATCTTTGAAGTCTCTAAGCAACTTGATTGCATGCTCATTCAGGTCTGGTTCGACTTTAGCGCTGATATATATAGGCCTTTTAATTTCTCAATCCCCTAGATCAATTTCTTCAAAGTGGTCTTGGGCATGGGTTTTCTTTATGGAATTTGTTGGGTCTTTTTTGAACATCAAAGGCTCTTCGTCATAAATACAATCAAAACCCCGACTTTTTGAATATGCTTGGTGGCCTAAATGGCTATTTACTGTTGTTTCGGGATTTTCTACCGTTATGGCTTCATGAGCCAAGTTTTGTGAAATTCCAGCTTCAAAAGGCTCTTTTACTATACTTTAATATATGTAGGCCTAAATTAGAGCTAACGCACTAAAATGAATCATCGTTAATGGTGTCCATTGTCCACCCAGTGGGTGTGACACCTCCTTCTTTGATAGTTTGATATCCCATCATTTCCTAATCCTATATAAATCCATGAGTGGGATGAGGGTTCATAAAATACAATTCATTCTTATGGGGAGTGAATGTTGTCTCCGCCAGATAACATATGGAAATTTTGGCCACATTTACGTTGAAGTTTTTCTTGTGGACATGATTAACATCGACCTTATAGTAACTTTGACCAACTTCAATATTTTACACTATGCTTTCGGGTTTCCATATGGAAATCCTCTGGTGGAGTGTATAAGGGACCACTCCAATGTTGTGAATCTATTCTCGCCGTAGAAATAGGTTGTAATTTTCTTTGGACGCAATCACCGTGAAAAATGTTGACGCAATCACTAAGAGGTCAACTTGTATTACCTATAATATATGGCTTGTCTTTCCTTCATAGTTAGACAAGGCCATGTTGTATGGTCGAATTTTTGTAGCATACCTCCTTATCTTTTTTATTAGGGAGTGAGGCATCAAATTGACAATTGCTCCTCTTTCAGCAAAGACTTTGTTGGTCGTAATATTATCTACCTTTTCCCTTATAAATAACTATTTTAGGTGATACATCATTCTCGAATATGGCTTTATTGTTCATGACATAATAGCATAATAGTCTTTTATTCTCGGCCTCGTCATGTACAAACTACTCTTATGTTTCTGAAACCTCTAAAATGCAAGCACGGTCCATTTGTAAAACTGATACAATGTTGTAGGTTACTTCAAAATCATCTTTTGATCCCAACTCAAAATTTTCATTTATCATGTTGTCAACAGGTTGTGCAACACGGTGAGCACAACTTTTCTACACATGTGCATCCGGTAGAGATAACCTCTCTTATTCCTACTTTCATTAATTTGGATCGTCTTTTTTTCAGCGGCATCGGCACATACGGATCGCCGCTACCTTCAAATTTCTCACTTTATCACGTATGAGGTACTATCTTTTGGAAAAAGTGAATTATGGTTTCTAAACTACCTCACCTATCTTTTATGCAGGGTGTTTGTTGTTAGCATTTAAAATTAGGGCTTCTCGTCCAACCTTTTTATTCCTATTGTGACGCCTCTATGGATTTTTCTTTGACATGTTAGAATTATCATAATATAAAGATCATATCCCCACATAACTACTTTCCACTTTTGTTTGTTCGATCCTCTTTGGTTCACCGGTTTCACCCACTCATCTTTGGGTGCATTTGTAGGAAGAACATAAGTCCTCTAATGATGGTTTCTAGATCTCCTCTAAAACTCTTGGGTCCTATGTGAGACCCCTCTTTTGTCAAACACAAATTTGGATGTCGACCTGTTCTTTCTGCCATTCCTTAGATCTATAGCTCTAGTGGCTTCAAGACTCTTTGTCGCTTCCTCATCAAAAATAGAGCTACACATGGGGCATAACATAGTCCTGGAGTTGCTTAATTTGCATTAATTTAGAAAATCCACAAATGCCTCTATATCATAGGGAAAGATTGCCTTCATCTTCTCGGCCTCGCCTTCTACAGAATTTTCTCTAACTTGTTCAACTTCCATGTATAGGCCATCAGTCGCCTCGACCATGAGGATCTCGACGGGCTCATCAAAATTTTCTTCTTCGACATGGAGTAGATTGGTATCCACCTACATGGAAGCCTTATTATTGTCTTCAAATATCAACCTGCAGTGTCCACATGCATTGAAGCCTTGGGCTTCTCTTTAATTGCAACCTTCCATCCTTCAGCGCTTTCTCCACCAAGTCCCCGAAAAGCAGACATTAAGGAGTTTTATGGCCTAAGAAACTATGGTACTTTCAAAAACCTCTCTTTTTCTTTGCGCCAATGGGGGAGTTTTTAGGTCCAGAGGTACTATAATCTTCCCATTAGTTACCTACAAATCAAAGATCTCATCACATTTGTTTCATTTTTTTTTGGTTTGGCGGGCTTTTCCCCATTTTATGGTTTTAATAATTTACATACATATGGGAGTCCTGGATTTAGTTCGACCACATGGACTTCACCTTCTTTGACGTATTCGTCGACTAAATATGACAAATAATCATTTTATTCTACTTATGTGACCTTTTCTTTTTAGTTGTACTTAGTTTATTTGGCCTTCTCAGCTTTTAGATGTTCGACATGGCAAACCCTGTCTGCCAATTGGGTCATGTACTTAAGGTATTGAGTGTCTAAATTTTATCCTAATGGAATAATCTTGACCTCCTACGTCCATTTCTATCAACTCATGTTCTGGTACTTGTGTAAAAATACCTTGACTTAAGGAGTCTGAACCTATTCATGTAATCATCGATCGACTCATGTATTTTGCACCTAACACTGGAAAGTTTCTTAAGGCTTATTTTTAACTAGCCCATGTAGAATTTCTCATGGAACACTATCTCTAGTTTGTTCCAATTTTGTATGGACTAGGGAGGGAGTATGGTAAAAGTGAAATCATTTTTAGTTAAAGAATTTGAAAAATATTACATATTCAAATTCTCATTGTTTGCTATGTCGCCAACCTCAGTTTGGTATCTAGCAACATGCTCAAAGCAATTGTCAAGTGTTGAATTGTTTCACATTTCAACTATATTTTCCTACAAATCATCTTATGTTTGAGTCAAATGATTATGATAAATGGTGAAATAAATAAAGATTATTGTCTTGAAATATAGGAAGGGGAGGTTATCACAGCTCAAATAAAAGAAACCCTCAAGAAGACAACATTCTTTCAAACCAAAAAATGGAAATAATCATGGTGATTGTGAAAAATATAGAGATGCCAACAAAAATATAGGAAGAAGGTGCAATATTCACAAACACTTTACATATGAGTGTTATGCTAACAACAAAGAATCACATAAAGATTAAGTCAAATTAGAAATAAAATGTGATAGTGAACCAATTTTGTTGATGGTAAAAACAAAAGAAGAGGTGGAGTATAGTGATTATTGGTATTTGAGCACTGAATGTTTAACTCACAGGACTGGTAGAAGATATTGATTTAGAAGGCTCAACCATGTATTCAAAAATAAGAAAATTAGATGATGACAACACACTACCATTTTAGGGGATTTTCAATGTCTCAATCAAGATCAAAAAAACAATATGAACAATTTATAATCTCATGAATGTTGTACATTTGTAGCATGAAGGATAACATTTTAAGCATTATCCAACTCCTTGTGAATAATTTAGAGATAAAATAATTATAGTATGTGATATAAAGTAAAATCTAGTTTAGAAAGTTAATATGTAAACAAGTAGAACCTTAAAGATTTAACTTGATGCATGATATACCAAATTCGATAATTCCCCTTGACGGCCTTTCTAGGCTTATTCATCACACGTTATTTGTTGAGTTTGAGTTTATGATAAACCAAATACGATAATTTCTTTTAACGAGCATCCTAGGCTTTGTTTAGAAATAGAAATAATTTTCTTCAAAGGTAGAATCATGTAACTCCTTAGCCGTCCAATGACTAAGGCAAGCCAAAAGTACGTATGGACAACTCGTCCAAAATTGGTGTAGAATCTCCTACGGAACCATACATTTTTTTAGTTTCGCACAAGCAACCAGAGACACTTAATCAAAATAATCGAGGGCCTCATATGGGCATGACCCGAGTAATCAAAATAGTCGAGGCCCCTATTTTTGAAATCCCTCCATTCGTGGGGATATTGGTAGCACCTTGCAAGGGGTGATAACCTGAGAAGTCCTCCTCATTTCTTGCATTATTTTCTCATATTTTATTTTATTTGTAGGACAAGAACGGATGGGTTACAAAAGAAATCACCAAAAGGTGATAACCTGAGAAGTCCTCCTCATTTCTTGCATTATTTTCTCATATTTTATTTTATTTGTAGGACAAGAACGGATGGATTACAAAAGAAATCACCAAAAGAATATTTAAAGAAAGAATTACGTATCTCACTCACTAAAGAAAACCTATTTGACCTTTTCGAGCTGACATATATCAACAAGTGCATTTTTATGAGTCACTTCAGTTACTTTTTTGACGCTTCATCATGAGGAATAACGCCCCGGCAAAATTCATGTTCAACAATTAAGCACATATTTTATGGTTGCCTTATACTTAAGAATATTTTTTTTAAGGGTTCTTGAGTGGATCCAAATTAATATAGTTCCAGTGACTGGAATGAGAAATTAAATTGACTTATTCTCTCCACTAAAAAAGGTGGAGAACATCTATTTTGAAATTGGTTGTTACTGGTGAAATAATATAGAGTTTGAAAGTACCATGATGACGAAAGTTATGATAATATTAAGGATAATATAAAAATAGTGGAAAATATTATAAACATGACAGTTTATAGGGGTGGTATTTTGGAAAAATTATAGAGCATATAGCTAAATTAAATATGATTTAGTTTTTTCGTTGTTTTCCATCTTATCTTTTGTGAAGGTTAGATCCAAACCATCGTCTTATATTTTTATTTTTTTCTAAATTAATGCAAATTTTGATTATTAAAAAATAATAATTATACAATAAAAACATAAATATGATATTCATTTTAAAACAATTTTATTGAATAAATATGAAACGAACAAAGTAATATATAGTGGTAAATGTACTAACCAGAGGAGGAATATAAAATAGAGGACCTGCGTTTAAAGCAGGCCAATGGCCATCATCAGACTGAAGTGCTGATAGGTGATCAATGGCTCTTTTCAATGTGATTGTCACTTTTTCTTCTGATATCTCCTCTTCATCTTTGATCTCAACACTTTCTATTGTTTGTTTAAAATTCTTTTCTCTTAGAATCTACACATGTAAAAACAAACTCGCAGAGTATATTCTATTAATTTATTGATGATAGTTACAAATTTATACACACGCATAATGACTGAAATTTATCAAATTAAGTTGTAATTTATTTAGATGATCTTACACATCAAATAAAATTTATAGCACATTTAGTATATTTTTTTAAAGTTTCGAGGATTAGAAATACAACTGTGGTAGAAGGTAGATCCTTCCTATTTTAGTTAAAATAAAATGAGCTAAAAAAATATGTAAGTTTCAAAGATCTACGTTTTTATTTGGTTGTTTACAAATTAAACATAAATGATATATTAATATTAATATGGTGAATAATAAAATATTATAATTATAATTTCTTTTAAATATCAATATTTTTTAATAATTTAAAAATCAGATCAATCATCTAATTGTGATAAAATCGAATTAAGAATAACTCAGTTAAATAAATCAATCTCTATAACAAAGTTATATATTTATTAAATTATCTTTAAAACACTACTTTCCTCTCTCAAATTATCTTCTTTTCTCTTTCTCTCAGACGTATAGTTGTATGTCATCCTCTTTCATGCTTTCTTGTTCTTTTCATATTTGTTAATTCAATAATCTTTTATTTTTTCTCCAATTTTCTCATTTGATCTAACAACATTTATTTATGGGTGATTGAAAATTAAAGGTACGCTGATCATTTCAATTTTTCCTTGTTGCTTTCATTGTAAATCTACTTTATCAAATAATATTATTTCTTATTGTCAATATATATTAGTCTATAATTTTTCTTTATATTTAGCCACACTAATATATTATGTCTGGATCCGTCTCTGATATTTATTAATCAATTTTTTCATTTTATTAAATAATTTTTTATTTTTATTAATCAATTTATATTTTTTATTTTAAAATTCAACATAAAATTATAATAAACAGTATATACGGTATAAATATTAGTGTAAAAAATATGGCGACAGTATATACGGTATAAATATTAGTGTAAAAAATATGGCGTCAAGATAACATTGCCACAAATTAAAATAAAAGATAAACTTATTTTAAGCCAGAACAAAGTTAAGTGTCTAAAATTATAAATTAAAGTATCTCTAAAAAAACAAAATTACATTATTAGTAGGTATATTAGTTGTGCAATATAAATTGAGTTTGAGATTAATAAAATTATTTTTAAGGAAAAAGTTTCACGTGGTTCAATTCATTTTGGATATTCATTTTAAAGATAATGTAAATATTCAAACCTATCTATTCCAATTAAATGCAATTTTATTTGAATTACCTTTTAGGCGTTCAAATTATAAATAGTAATTAAAAATTATTAGTATAAATATTAATTATTTTATTTTATTTTATTAGTGTGCAAAATATTTTCTTTTAAAAATTAATTTAATTGATTAATTTGTTTAAAAAGACTGATACTAATTATGAAATTAATATCAAATAAATAATTAAATTAAGAGATTAAAAATCCAATCAAGCCTAATTTTTTTAACAAACATTAAAAATTGAACAAATCCAACTAGAAATCGTTTTGAGGTATTTTGATATATATTTAATAGTTAGTGAAGTTTAGGTTACCCCTTGTAAATTTTTGTCCTCAAAGACTTATATCAATGAGATTGTATCTCATAAAATTTATTTTTAAGATTATATATTAATCCAAAATCTTAAAATATTAGATCTATGCATTTTGTCATTTTATAAAGTTTAATATTTTCTTTTTCATCCAATGTAAGAATTATTATTTAAACTTGACATACCAATATCTTACTACTCAAAATCAAACTATATATTATTTTCTTGGTTTCATTTTGATTCTTTAAGGTTTTAGATTAAAATGTGATTTTAAAATTTTATTTTATAAGATAAACTTTAATTGATACATGTTATAAGGGACAAATTATCTCTACATTTATAAGGGATAACCAAGCATTTACCTCAATAGCTTAGCTCACTTTGTAAAATTTTACCTACATCTATCATTTATTCCTATATCCTTATAATATAGTAACTTTATTTTATTAAAATAGGTTATATAAATAGTTTATTAGTAAAAAAATTCACTTTTTCTCACTCTCCTTTTTCGAGTGTTTATTGGATGTTACATATAAGTTAAATGTTAATCGGAAGTTTCTGGAAGTTGTTTTAGAAACATCTTATTTAAAAAAGTCATTTATGCAGTTCTGGAACTTGCAGAAGAAGAAACCAGTTTCCATATTTGGGGAAACCGGTTTCTGTCTCGTGTTTTGGTTTTCAGAACTGGCTCTCAGTAGGGGAAACTGGTTTCTAGGTTTTGGGAAACCGGTTTTCAAGTTTTGGGAAACCGGTTTCTAGCGCGAAATTTTGATTTTCCTGCTAGGCGTCTTGACAGTTTGAGTGTTTTATTTTATGTTGAGTTGTGACACATTATAAATATTCTCTCTTGTAATATGTTGTGAGTAATTTCATTGTGAATAATATTTTTTCTCCTCAATTACTCTCTCTCTCTCTCTCTCTCTAAACTTCATTATCCTTAACTAACCAATTCATCCAATTTCACCATTGATACACCAAGATAGCTTTGTGCATGTTCCAACATCTGGCATCACGAGTCGTGGTTCTAATCCATTAATCTTCTGCAAGCATGTGAACCACCGATCAAATCCCTATCAACCACCTTATTCTTAATTTCAATAACTATGACAAATGGTGCAAACAAATGAAAGTTTTGTTTGGCTAATAAGAAGTTCCTGAAGTGGTGATGATAGAGTTACACCACTTATTGAAGAAAGTACAACAACCCAACAAGCTACATTCAAGGAAAAGATGAAGAAAGATTATAAAGCACTCTTCTCGATACAGTTTTGCGTCGATAATGACAATTTTGAGAAAGTTGGTGATTCTACGTCGTCAAAACAAGCTTGGGAGATTTTGAAGAAAGCTTATGAATGAGTTGATAAAGCGAAGTTTGTGAGGTTACAAAATCACAAGAGGCACTTCGAGTTGGTGGCTAAAATCTTGCGTTCTTTAACGTCAATATTTGAAAACATAGTGGTGGAAATAGAAGAATCAAAGGATCTTCTCACTATGAGAAAAAAGGAGATTCAAAGCTCATTGGAGGCATATGAACAAATGATGGATGGAAGGGGAAGTGACAAGGACAGAGAGGAAATGTGTTGCAAGCACGGTTCGATGAGAAGAACAAGAGATCAAAAGGAAAGTAGTCTTCAAAGGGAAAGACAAATTTCTAGAATTTTGGTGGAAAAGATTCACAAAATTCAAAGGGATCTATGGTACAAAGAGGACATAGCAACTCCAAATATGGTGATTAAGGCAACAACAACAACAACAACAACAAAAGAATTTACAAGAGTAATTCAAAGTGCTACAATTGTCATAAATTTGGTCATTTCACAAGAGATTGCAATGCGAAATGGAATGAAAATCAAAGGGATGACGCCAAGGTTGCAAGGAAAGAGGTAGAAGATGATGATAGACTTCTTTTCATGATCACGAAGCAGAACTATGGCATTAGAGAGCTGGATCAAGCAAGAATAACCGTCGGTCAAGCAAGAGTCCGATAGTGAATTTTCTACACAAACATGTTTACAACGAAACACAATGGTAACCATTCGAGATGGAGTCCAAGACAATGATGAGTGGTACTTGGATTATGGTTGGTCAACTCATATGATAGGTAGAAAGGATTGGTTTTGGAAAATCAATCAAGCCACGAAGAATAGAGTAAATTTCGCGGATGACGCCACTTTAGTAGCCGACAGTGTGTGTGATGTTTTGATCATGAACAGGGATGAGAATCATTTCTTGATAAAATATGTGCTGTACATTTCTAGAATTAAATATAATCTCTTGAGCATTGACCAATTACTTTAGAAGGATTAAACAATTCGCATGGAAAACAAGATTTTGCACGTTTTTTATCGAAACAGAGTCTTAATCCTTAAAGCACCCATGGTTGCAAATCATACCTTCAATATAGAATTGAAGGTAATGGAGCACAAGTGTTTTGATACAACGGCAAGTCGTAATGAGTGTTTGTGGCACTACCATCTTGGACACCTCAATTTTAGAGACCTCGACGCGTTACAAAGGCATGGTATGGTGACCAGACTGCCCAAGATCAATTTTCCAGCTGAGATTTGAGAAGAGTGTGTGCTAAGGAAGCAACACAAGAATAGTTTCATCAAGGATACAGGTCATATGACCAAACAACATCTTGAAGTGGTGTATTCTAACGTGTGTGGTCCAATGCAAGTCGATTCATATGGCGAAAATAGGTACTTCATCACTTTTATTGATGATTTTAGTAAGAAGTTGTGGATTTATATTATAAAGAGGAAGGATGACATGTTTGATGTTTTCAAACGTTTTAAGTCCATGGAGGAGCGACAAAGTGGTCACAAGTTAAAAATTCTCAAAATGGATGCTGGAGGTGAATATACCTCGAGTTTGGGAATTATTGTGATAAATAGGGTATAGTGCGTGAATTTGTTCCACCTTATACGCCTCAGCAAAATGGTATCGCTGAGATAAGAAATTGCTCAATAATGAATATGGTTCGGAGCATGTTAAAAGGGAAAAACTTACCGAAGGAACTTTGAGGTGAAGTGGTTTCTACAACTGCCTATTTGTTGAATAGGTGCCCTATTAAGAAGTTGGAAAAAGTGACACCGAAAGAGGTTTGTTCTGGTCGTAAACCGAGCTTGAGTCATTTGAAGGTTTTTGGTTTGATAGCATTTTGATAGATTCCGGGTCAACTTCGAAAGATGTTGGATGACCAAGGAGAGGTGATGTTTCTAGTTGGTTATCATCCTACTGAAGGCTACAAACTATTTGATATGAGTAGCAAGAAGATCGTGATTAGTCGAGATGCTATAGTGGAAGAGCTGAGACTGTTTGACAGCAAAAAACTTCAAATGGCAGCAACAGAAATTGGTTTCTCAGCGGAAGGAAATTGATTTCCCTCACAATTTCTGCATACCGAAGTCACTGGAATGGAATTTCTAGAAGTAGAAATCGGTTCCCCTGATCCTGGAAACTAGTTTCCACTAGAAAATGCAGGAAATTCAACAGGTTGTAAAACTAGTCCCGAGTCCGGTCAAATATGAGAATGGTGAATCCAGTAGACGACCGACTAGACGTAGAGGTCTACTCAGAGGCTCCAAGATTGTGAAGTATTCCATGACAATAAGATCAACAATGATGGTGATCTTATACACTTTGCGCTTATGACTGAATCTAAGTCGGTGAGCACTGAGGAGACATTAAGTAACACAAAGTGGGTGTGTGCAATGAAAGAAGAGCTGGAATCTATTGAGAAAAATAGTACTTGGGATTTGGTTGATATACCGAAACGAAAGAAGACAATCGGAGTAAAATGGGTCTATAAAGTGAAGGCAAATCCTAAAGGAAAATTGTCAAGCATAAGTCTCGACTAGTGGTGAAAGGATTTTCGCAAACAAAAGGTATAGCCTATGATGAGGTGTTTGCTCTGGTGGCTAGATTAGAGACGATACGGATGGTTGTTAGTATTGCTAATAGCAAAAATTGGTCGATGTATCAAATGGATGTAAAATCTGCATTTTTGAATGGTTCACTTAAGGAGGAAGTCTATGTAAAGCATCCCCCTGGTTTTTTGATGAAGAATCAAGAAAGAAGAGTCTACAAATTGAAGAAGGCACTCTATGGTTTGAAATAAGCTCCTAGAGCTTAAAACAAACGCATAGATACTTTTCTAATTGAGGTTGGCTTTAAGAAGTGTGTAGCCGAACATGGTGTGTATATGAAAACCGCTGCAAATATAGGTGTGGTTTAACTTTGCTTATATGTGAACGATCTATTGGATGTTACATGAAGTCAAATGCTAACTGGAAGCTGTTTTGAAAACAACTTATTTAAAAAAGTCATTTCTGCAGTTTTGGAATTTGTTGTTTCGAAAAAGAAGCTGATTTCCATGTTTGGTGAAACTGGTTTATGTCTCGTGTTTTGGTTTTCAGAACTGGCTCTTAGTAGGGGAACCTGGTTTCTAGCGCAAAATTTTGATATTCCAGCTAGTTGTCTTGACAGTTTGTGTGTTTTACTTTGTGTTGAGTTATGACACATTATAAATACTCTCTCTTGTAATATGTTATAAGTAATGTCATTGTGAATAATATTTGTTGTCCTCAATTACTCTCTCTCTCTCTCTTTCTCTCTCTCTCTCTCTCTCTCATCTCAGTTATCCTCTAATCTTCATCTTCTCTAATTAACCAATTCATCTAATTTCATCATTAATTCGCCAAAATAGGTTTGTGTATGTTCTAACAGTATTCTGAATTAAAAAATTTATTCCAAAACTCTTTTGCAAAACTTTTTTAATACATAAAATAAAAGTTACAAAATATTTAAAAATTGACTAACATAACTCTTTTACAAAATCTTTCGATACAGAAAAATAAAATATTTTACAAAAGTTAAAAATATTTTAAAAAATTGAATAAGAACTCTTTTGTAAAGTTTTATAGTATATAAAATAAAATTTAAAATACTAATTTTTTAACATTCTTTTTACAAAAAGTCTTTCGGTATACAAAATTAAAAATTAAAAAATATTAACAAAATAAATGTCAGAATTAAAGTATTAACATAAAAAAAATTTAAAAAAAATTTAAAAATTGATTAATGAAACTCTTTTTTAAAGTCCTTCTTTACACAAAATCAAAATAATTATCTGAACTCTTTTGTAAAAAAAATTATACAAAAAATAAGTTAAAAATACTTAAAAATTAATTACATAAATTTTTTTGTAAAATCTTTCTATACCCAACATAAAAATAAAATATATTTTAAGAAAAACATATTATATAGAAATTTTTACAAAATTAACATTTATGAGAATTATATGGAGTAAAATTTTATTCAGTTTGAATGAAATTGTGTGCCAAATGATAACCATTTCTTTTCAGTTATTTATGTGAGAGTTGATAAACATCTACAATGATTTGGATTTATGCGTGTAGGGCCGTCTGATATTTGATATTTGTGGTCCTATCTGCGTACTAGGGAATGATTCTCTGGCTGTAGTAGTAATTAAAATTGTTTTCTACTTGCATCTCTTTTAATTATACATCATTATATATAATTAGAGAAATGTTAACATGAAACTCCAATTTGACCCGTATATAAATATGATACAATTCACTTTTTCCTATTGTATATCCATTGGAATTTGAGTCAAAGGCAAAATAATGTATACGGCTTCTGTGTAAAAGGATAAGGTGTTATAATTTAGTGTAACTTTTCTCTTATAATTAAGAGGTGAAAATTAAATAGATGAGTAGAAGTTATCCATACTTATAGCCACCATTTTGTATGGAGAGATAGTTAGTTACCTGAAAGCGCCAAAGAAGATCACTACATGCCTTAACCTTGAATCTGTTGTCGTAGAAATGTTGACGAGCAGCTTCAACTTGAGCTCTCTCCTCAGACGTACCAGCATTAGGATCAAACTCCCATGTTTGTCTCCCTACAAAGTTATTTGTGCTGAATATGTTTGGATCTTTTCCACCGTCTGCTATCCTCAGCTTCCACATCTTATATGTGTATTGTATACTGCAAAATTCAACATATAATATAGTTTAGGCAAAAGAAACACGTAATGAAATATATATAAAAAAGGCAAAAGACAAACCTAATAAATAGAGAAAATGAAGTAGGTTTGTGTCCGTACGTAAGCTCAATCTCATATATATATATATATATATATATATATATATATATATATATATATATATATATATATATATATATATATGGGTGACAAAGCGGACAATCCGCCTCGTTTAAGCTCGTCCAAATGCGGGATGGGGTGGGACGGGCCAACATAGGTGTTTGAGCTCTCAAAAGTCAAGTCTGTTCCGTTTACTAACGAGTTGGCGGGTTGGCAGACCGACCCGTCAAATGTATATATTTTTTATCTTAAAATTTTGATTTACTACATAATTTATAATTTTTTTAATTATTACCAAAGAATTGACAAAATATTTTTTAACACATAATAGAACTTCAACATGTGTTAGTTCAAATAGTTCAAAATATAAAATAAGTAAAGACCAATTACAACTAAAAAATAACGAAATAAACTCAATCACAATAAATAAAAAATATCAAAATAAAAACTAAATGATACATATCATCCTAATCCTATTCAAAAACTAACTACTAAAGAATCATATTAAGATTTTACACAAGACAAACAATGATAACAATTACAATACATAAAATATTGTAGTGCATAAAATATCAACACTTTACTTTCTCAATGTTTATATCATCAAGACTCTTATATATATTGACTGATACTTTAATAGTTAAATCTTAAACTTCTCACATGTATACACTAATCAAATCATTAATTCTTTTCTTAAAATCAATATCTATTTCTACAGAAAATATGTGAGCTAAAGTATTAAAAACTTAATAATTCTGCATGTCATACAATTGTTCTTTTATTTCAAGATTTTCCAATCAACACATGTATTAGAAAGTTATAAAAAGAACGTTGAGCTTATAATTCAATTTGTCTGTATAATAAGTTAAAGTACAATTTAACCAACATAATTCGAAGAGAATAGTATTATTTTAATTTTATAGTCAAATTTGTTTTAATTTTAAGTAAAAAATAAAGTTTTAACAAAAAGCTCGCGAGTAAAATCCGCTCCGTCCCACTTTTTAAGCGGGTTAGGCGGGGTGGACCAATTTAAGGTACCGAGTCAAAAATCTCAGCTCAGTCCGCCAAAAATGACGGGTCAAGCGCGCCGACCCGGCGGGCCCAATCCATTTTTCCACTCCTATATATAGGGCATATCATATGAGGATGGATAATTTATATGAGAATGTGAGAATGTGAGAATGAATAACAATCGTTGTATTTAAAAAAGAATTGTAGAGATTAAATTGTAATCTTCACTAAATCACGTGTCATTAATAGGAAAGAGATTTAGTAAAAATCACAATTTAATCTCAACCTTTTGTATTTAAATCCAACGGTTGTTATTCATTCTCACATTCTCATATAATATATATATATATATATATATATATATATATATATATATATATATATATATATATATATATATATATATATATATATATATATATATATATATATATATATATATATATATATCAACACTACCTCGGGGAAGGTCCAATGAAATGACCCAGATTGTCATGGCCCTTGAGGAGTGTCTTTTTCATGTGTCCATCCGTAATTACGTGTCCAAATGCTCTCCGTATCTCACGAAGTCGTCATGTCTTCCATGAAGAACGAGTCTTCCATCATTCGAAAATCACTGGACAGTTGACCCAGGACGCAGGTCATGTGTTGGTCTTTCCTACCCATGTAGGATCCTGACAATCATCTATTATGGACCATAGAAAATCAGTCCACGGTGGAGATCTTGGCCCAGCGTTGGGCACTATAAATACCCCCTTTCACTAGAGAGTAAGGTATTTTATTCATTCTCATTAATTTTGTACTTGCTCTATTTTCACTCTGAACCTTACTTTGACTACGGAGTACCTTGCAAGTACACCCCTTTTTTCTTCAACAGCCGTAGAAACTCAAGTTGCAGGTCACAGAAGATTTGTGTCATCCCGATAAGATTAGTGGCGCTGTTTGTGGAAACTATTTACTTCCCCGTCTTTTTCTGACTCTAAAGACCAAAGCAAACTAATCCTCAAAACCTACTAATCATCATGGTAAGCCAACACAACAACGGTAATGTCGATGAGACTATTTTTGCTACCTTCAGTGATGGCGGAAACCTCAACAACAACGAGACGACTGGTCACGAACAAGGTGATCCTAAGGACGGGCAAAGCATTTAAATAGACTTTCAGATCAGACACAACTTTTATAAGGACAAGCCAAGCAACAAAAAATCCTATAATAGGTGTTAGGGCAGACTCAAACCTTAAAAGTTTATCATATACATGACTCTTGCCTTCTAAAATTTGGCCTAACATAGCTTATTTTCATCCCTATACGAATATGAGCGCATAAAATAACTAGTAATAATTAGATTTAAATAAAATAAAATATAATTATATTAACTAATTATTAAATTGACTCTCTCTTCATATTTAAATATTAAACAATAATAATAAATTTATTTATTATCTCTCTACTAATATTCAATTTAACAAGTATGAAACAATAGGTTTTTCTCAATTTTCTTTAAAAAAGCTGAAAATAAAATAAACTAAAAAAATATATGAAAATTATAAAAATAGTATTATTTAATAAACTATAATGTTCTATTGTAAATGCTAAAGAGTAAAACAAAATTCATAATTCTAAAAAAATCATGTTCTACTAACGCGTGTAAAATAAGAAATCTTATAATAAGTAGTCATGGCTAAAAGAAAAGTAACAGTAATGAAAAGGCATGTTACTTCCTCCTTCTCACAATATCTCATAACGTGTCCGTTTTTTATTTTTATTTTCTTAAATTATTTATTTTTTAAAAATTTTAATATAATATTTATTATTTATTTCTATTAACTTATCTATTTTAATTCATATAACTATTTTACTATTTATTATTAATACAATAATTTTTAGTAAATGAGATTTTTATCATTGAAATTAACATAATTAATTATTATCATAAAAAATATGAAAATCTCACAAAAAACACCTATTGTGAGACGGAGGAAATATTTTATCTATGATACTAACAATTTCTTAGTAATTGTCACTTAAATAATTTATATTTTCTAATAAATATTAATGGGTTTATAAGACATTTAATAACCCTTTCCCGCGGCACTGGATATCATTTCCATAAATTAAATAGATTATTTAACGTATAGATTGAATGAAATTTTAAGCAATAACATCATAGAGGAATGCTCAACGACTTCCATTTACTGTATAACTGCTTGAATGTTTGGTGAATAAGTGTGTCAGTCCTTTTCATTGCGACTCTTTTTTGTTAATAACATCACTGTCACTGCCATAATGGTTAGTTATGATGTACACAATGCATTTAACGTAAATCTACCAATTAATCAATACTGTTATTATAATTTTTGTTGCAAACAAAATATATTAGACAAGAGAACTAAGGATTCTCAGCCTAATTACAAAAGGATACTAGACAAAAGAAATTACCGATCAATTCAACTTATGATAAAAATAATTAAAAAAGAAAATATTCAATTGGAATGGATAATTTCATTTAAAAAAACCACCACTAGACCATAATCTTATTACTATTATAATAAATTGATCACTACTGGAGTATTTGATATCTTTACACTAATGGTTAGAAGTTAGATCATGAACTTTTATATTTTGGAGAAATAGTTGAGAGGGTGTTAAAACATTTTATTTTTGTTAAATATTTTATATTTAACTTTTAATTTCTCCAAAAAAAAATTTCAAGAATGACTTTTTCAAAAAATTTAATTTTAACTTTTGATACCTCTTATAATTTAACGACGATTTTTACAATTTAGTGACGATTTTTACAATTTAACGACAAAATAACGACGATTTTTTATTTAGCGACGGTTTTGACATGAGGGATCAAATATTAAAATTAAAATGGTTAGGAGAATCAAATTTTAAAAAGAATTTTTAGAGGGACTAAAAGTAAATATGAAATATTTAAGATGATTAAAAATATATTTAATTTTCTTATAAACAAGATTAAAGTCGTATTAAAACGAGTACAAATGGTACTTGGCATGAAGCAAAAATTAACTGCTCAAAGTGACTCTATTAGAACCTAAAACTACACCAAACACAAACATAGATTTGTAAGTTAATATGTGATAAGTGCCAAAATATTAGTATTTTGTGTATAAATTTGTGGCACTTATCCATTCTTTTTGTTAATATTGTTTGAATAACCTCAAATTGTGTGTCTATTTGTACATATTGAGTATAATCATGTTTTTGCATAAATATTGTATTGTTTGATAGTTTTCTATTCATTTTGTAGGTATTGATACATATTTGGAGCATGAGCAATAAAGTGTCGAAGACACGACTTCAAATGTGCGATTTTGAGCAATAAAAGAGAATAAACAAAGCAAAGAATAAGCTTTTCAAATATTTCAAATGGTCATAAAAACATGGTATTTAGTCATGTTTAGATAGAAATTTGAATAAGCTTTCCAACACTTCAGACCGTGCGCGAATCAGAGTTATAGCTCTCAAGTTATGGCCAAAATAGCTCTGGTTTTTTCAACTTATTGTCGGTTGTCGCCCCATGGTCGTTGGGCGATGCAGAGGCAACCAGTAGAATGGAAAAAACGTGTTTTTGAGCACCAGGGGGTGCTTTTTGGTCGTCGGGAGAAATTTCCCAGACATAAATGTATATTTAGGTAAAAAAAAACACATTTTTTAGGTATGGATTTGGGTATTTTTGATCCCAACTCCATCAACCTTCATTTTTTGTATAGATTGGCTTAGAAAACTAAAATTCTGGTTAGGGCCAGACTCAGTCTGTCGTGACATCTGATCCGACATTACAAAACAGACAAGGTAGAACATACAATTAAAAGCAGGAAACAGAAGAACACAAGGAATTGTTAATCCAGTTCGGTTCTAACCAAACTACATCTGGGGGCATACCAAGTCAAGAATGAAGTTCACTATCCACAATATTAATTCGGAGGGAAACCACCTTGTTTACACTCCTCACTTAATCAGACTACGCAATGACCCTTCTACCTAAGATACCACACTTAGATATGAGAAGCTCCGCTCACTTCCAATTACCTCAGTGATGTCTATCAGCTACTATCACACCAGCAACTGCATCAACTACTTGACTCCTAACAAACTCAGCTTGAAGATACCTAACTTCAAGCACAACTAAAATCATAGTCACACAAGTGATAGAAACTAACTTGGAATTGCTTCACAGCTTCTTCTAAGAACATACCTACACTCGTTGCTTCATAACTTCTGAGTGAGTAAAATAATTCTCTTGCCTACAGGCTTCGAGGTACAATTTAGTGACCATCCCATAAACCGAGTGGTTCACCTAAATGGCTAACCCTAATGATTACATCTTTCTAAAACCGGCTAGCTTACTAAAACTAGGTTACAACTTCTTATTTATAACCTATTACCCAACTGGATTTGGACCTTCAAAATAACAGCATAAGCTATAAAAAACTTCTGCATAAACAAACTTTTGTAGAGACGAAAATGCAGATAACTTCTGCTACAATCAAGGTCTTTTGTGATTTTTCTCCTTAGCTCTTGGACCTCCACATATGCCTTCAAAGTCCCGCCACATAAGATGCATAATATTCCCAGAATATTCTGCACTAATTAAAACAGAACTGTAACAAACTTAACAGTTTCTGTAGCGTGAAGTCCTGATGTCTGATGTCTCGATATCTCATATGACATGTTGTTCCAGATGTTGAACTTCTTCAACACATCATGTTAAGGCATTCTAGATAGGATTGTAAGTTGAGAATCCTACTGTACAAAATGTTGTTGCTGCTATTATTTGTTTTATTAAAATTTAGCCAACCCATATAATTTGGAACTTACAAACTCCTCCTTTGGCAAATTTTAGCTAAAACAAATAATTACAAATACAAGCAATTTAAAGTAGCTGCAACAATTTACAATTAACAATTTAAAAGATTCTTCAGCAGTCTTCAGTTCAGGAGCCTTTATGTCTTGTAGTCCTTTCACACAACTTAATCATGGAGACAAGCAACTTCTTCATCATATGTTCTTCCAGTTTGAGATAATGGCTTGCCTATTGAAGGTGGTGTCTCAACATCTAGTCTGACTTCTCCTTATGCTTTTGAAATTTCCCATTAAGCCCGTCAAGGATAAATGGAAGGAAAGTCTTGGTGTACATGAGGTAGAAGATAACTTATACTCCCCCTTAAGATATAGACCAATTCTTGTCACTGGGGGTTGTAAAAGAGGACCATGTGAGGCATACTATCTCTTAAGAGATAATCTGAAATTCCCCCAAGCAACTCAAAACACAAGTCACAATTGTGTTCACAACTCAGATTACAAGTCACAAGTAGTTCAGAATTTGTGACAACTTGATTTGTGGAAGACTTGCTGGATAATTTGCATTCCTATAGCTCACTACCATCGTGAATTGTTATTCCACGTTCTTGATCGTTCATGATTGTTCTTCCCTTGAATCGACTAATTGGAGCTCTTGATACCATATGTTAGAAATCCATCAAAATCTATGATGAATTTCTACCAACCTTGATGAACAAGATTGATATCACCACACAATAACAATGAGCAATTAAAGAAAGAAAGAAAGAAGAAAATATTTTCTACAGAGTTTCTCTCTGCCCATAAACTGTGGAAAATTTTCTATTCACTTTGCAACTGCAAAATACTGTGAATGAATTCTTATTACAAAAATAGGGGTTACTCCCTCTATTTATAGATTTAGTTTAGCTTGCTCCCTAAGCTAAAGCCCAAAAAATAAAAGCCCAAAAATATCTATTTGGAACTAAATCAAATCTATTCTATTCTAGCCTTAAATCAAACCTATTTAAATCTAAAACAAATGTAATCTATATTGAATCTGAATAGCCTGCTTCGAACCACAAGCTCTTCGACTGAACAATCTCCCTTAGACACACTCACAGTTTCAACACAATCGAATTATAATTTAACAGTTTTATCTATGTTTAAAACTTAGCTGGTTTTCTTATCTGTATTGTGCATACCATTTTTATTTTCTAAATGGTCACCATTTTGGCATAGTCTCTTAAGACCTCTAGATAGTAGCATGTGAACTAATATTTTTCATAATTGGACAGGCCATAAGAATATGCTTTATGAAATTTTCAAATCAACATGATGTTGCAATCAATGAATAGTAACATGCATGTTATGATGATATATATTTTTAAAATATTGCAAATACTAAAAGGGCGTCTAATCTAATGATGCAGAAGAGACATAGTTGTTATAAGCTTATTCAAACATTCTAAATTGTAAATAAGATTATATAACACTTCTTTAAATCATATCATCAAACACATAGCGTGTTTGTTCAATACCATTTTGATTCGCATAAACATTAATAAAATTAATGTTTACAAATACATCTGAAAAGAATCAGAAGCTGCAGTGAAGATATTTATGTAAAATTGAGATGTATTTAAATTTTTCTTCAGCTAGAATTGATGTTGGACCTAAATCTTTTTATTTTTGTCTTTTAAATGTTTTTCAGTTATTTAGGGGGTTTTAAACCTCCGCAATATATCTTATTTTTTAGTGATAACTTTATAAAATATGGCTTGACACTTAGCGTGTCACATAATCCTCCGTCAGTAGAAATTAATGGGAGGGACTAAATTTATAAATGAAAAACTTTATGAAGATCATTATTTAAAGAAAAATTTTAAAAAGACTAAAATCGAATTTGAAATATCTATAGAAATTAAAAATTTATTTAAATCTAAAAGTAAGAGGTTTTGATTTAAATTTAACTTGTGTTAAATTTTTTAAAAAGACTTTTACCGTCTATAATGATCCTCCTCAACTCTAAGATTAATCTATATTTGTGGTGTAGAAATACTTAAGAATTACTTTTAAGATAAAATTCATAGAACAGAGGAAACGCTTCTGCATGAGTCGTTTACACATTCTTTTCAAGAATTTAATTCCACATGACATGTCCATATCAATAAGGATAGTTGGTAGGACCGATTTAAGGATAGTTGGTCATGGTATACATTAATTTGAGAAGGAAGGATAGAAGGAGAGGATTCAAACTAGTTATATTTGGTAATGATCTAACCACAACAAATTTATTATGAGCCTTGTTTTTCTACAATTTAACTCAAAACAAATTTGATACTATATGACATTGTGGACCTTACATAACAATAACAAATTTTTTATGAGTATTATTTCTTCACTATTTAACTATGAAATATTTGAGGCTACATATATCATAATGAAATTTGCATATTTTCAAAGATAACTTTAATAATTGATAAATATAAATTGATTGATCTAGTTAAATACACAAAAAATTCTTGTTGGATTTTAATTTGACTCTTCTAAATAAATGGTGATGGAGAATTTTATAAGGGGATAATTGTTTGTGGATGGATTTGTTGAAAGTTCGGTATGGGGATATCTCTTTGAAGGTTTTTGAAGAGAAAGTTAGAGGTGTTGATTCCGCTTCTTCTTCATTGTGGTGGAGGGATCTTCTTAGTACCGGTTCTTGTGGGCAAATCGATCATTTTGAGGAGAATTACAAGTTTTTGATTGGTAAACGCTTCACCACTTCCTTTTGGGAAGCTAGCTGGTTGGAGGAGTCTTCTTTAAAAGAGTTTTTCCCGAATTTAATTTTGACTTCGGCTTTAAAGAAGGTGGCGGTGGCCGAAATAGGGGGTTGGGTAGAAGGGGGTTGGAGATGGGGAGATTTGGGTATTGATGATAGGCTCATATCCTTGGATTCTAGGTATCGACTTTCCTTGCTTCGATTGAGTCTCGAGGGGGTGGTGTGGAATGAAGGAGAGGGAGACAAGATTTCTTGGAGTTTGGAGGATAACGGAGGGTTCTCGGTCTCGTCTTGCTATGAGTGATATGCTACTTTTTGAACTCTTTTTGGTCCTTCTATTAGAAATGAGGAGGCGTTGAGTTTGATTTGGGGCATGAAGATGCCTTTTAAAATCAAGGCTTTTGGATGGAGGCTTCATGTAAATAGGCTTCCAACAAAAGACCTTTTGATGATTAGAGGTATTAACTTCTCTTTAGATGCTATAAATTGTGTTCTATGTGGCAATAGTGTTGAAAGTAGGGACTATTCTTTTTTCAATTGTGTTGTTGTGACGATCATTTGGAAGGAGATAACTTTATGGGTGGGAAAATCAGATGGAGAAGAGTAAGAGTGTCTTGATAATTTTATGGATTGATATGGGTTTTGCAAAAGGAAAAAGGTGAAGGAAAGGAAAAGAGGAGTTTTTTGGCTTGCCACCACTTGGTCTTTATGGTTATTGAGGAATAGTATTTGTTTTAGAAATGACGGTTGAAATATAGATAACACAGTGTGGTGTATAAATTTTTTGGTTTGAAGATGGTTAGAGATATGTGAAATTATTAACCCCAATTTAAGGTTCTATGAGTTTAACAAAGATCCTTTGCTATACTTTAGTTAGTTTAATTGGTCGATAATTTTTCCATTTTTGTCGGTACGTCATTTCGTTTTGCTTTTTGTAATCAGGTTTGAGAATATTTTGTTCTCTTATAATGAAATCTCCTGCTTACAAAAAAAACTACACACAAAATTATTAGTATTTGTAAGTGTAACATCCTTTATTATTATTATTACTATCTTCTTTCATATACTTTAGGGTTAAATACCTTTTACCCCTTGCAATAGTAGTGTGATTTGGTTTACCCTCCTTAAAAAAAATCCGCCCTTAAAAAATATAGATTTTAAAATGAAAAACCTTTTAGTTCAAGATTCCCTTTAATTTTAGATTTTAAAATGAAAAACCTTTTAGTTCAAGATTCCCTTTAATTTGCAGACGTGGCTGACTGGACATGGTGAATCTTGCAAAGGTGGCATTTCTTAAATTATAATTTTTATTTATTTTTATGTCTTTGATTTTTGTTTTTTCTAAATTAATTTCATTAATATTTTTTGGAAATTATTTTTATAAATTATCCATTTTTGGTTTAAGTGCAGCCCACATATTCTCTTAATTCTTTTAATTCATTAACCCATATGTTACAATGTTTTATAAACACTTATTTCACTTCCATAGTAATCGATGTGGGACTACAAGAAAAAAGTAACATGTGTTACAATGTTTTTCAAACTTAATACTGCAACTCTTTGTAACGAGGTAGTCTACTGATTTCATTGCAAGAAGAACTCGTCTTGCTTTCCTTGAAACTGACGCAGCAAAAAGGGCATTGCCTCGTGTGATTGAAATATTGGCAAATTAGCACAAATGGGACGATTCATGGAAGAAGGAAGAGTTGCAAAAGGCTACAAATTTTTTGAAGACTTTTAAATCCTCACAAAATGCACAGTTTCATGATGGGTGGCACCATTAGTAAGTGCAAATAACAATACATATGAGTTATTGTTATCTTAAATACTGCAGTTATTAGTAGCAAATAGTTCATGGTTTTGCAATTAACATAAAGTTCATGGGCTCTTAACTATTATTTCCCAACATACTTATTTCAATTTTATAACTAGTATATGTTATACTATGTATCAATGATGGTGGCAATCACATACCAAACATTTTGATAGAATATTGTTTGTTTAATTTTTTTTAGGGTGAGAAAACTTCAACAAGAAGAATGTTTTTACACGACAAGTATTTTGGTACTAATTTCCACTAATCAATCGGTGACTATACATGCCACAGAGAGTGGCTCAACACATTTAAAGTCAAAATTTACACAAATTTATCTCACATTTGCCTTCAAATGTAATGTTGGCATTTATCTCTAAAATGTAATTGATGCTTCCTATGCTTGTTTGGATTTTGAGAACAACGTGAATTGATAATGAACAACTGCTATTTAAGTCCCACATCGTTTGGTGTTAAAAAATATTAGGCTTTATATTCCAACCAACTATTAAGTTTAATGAATTGAAATCTATCCAAGAATAATTGGGTTGCTTTACTAACCAAAATAGGATTTAGGCCCAATTATAATATTTTGATAAATAATAAAAATAATTTCTTTCTAAAAAAAATTAAAAAAATTAATAAAAGTAATTTTAAAAAATAATATAAAAAAGTAAAAAATAAAATAAAATAAAATATTAATATAAAATATTTACGTGGCATTAAAAAAACAAAATTAATATATAAAATACCTAGTCAGCGCCACTATGCAAGATTCACTAAGTAAAAAGATATTAACTTTATACTTTGTATATATTTTTGTCACGCTACATCAGGTTTTTGAGGACGATCTTTTTTAGTTGCCTCTCATGACCACCATAGAACATTGTTCGATCTTTTTTAGTCGCCTCTCATGACCACCATGGAACATTGTTCATTAGTGTGGTCTTATCTAGCTCCACCTAATCCTTCTTTTCAATTCAAAGATTCACATATTTATAACATTCAACTTACTGATAATGCGATCAACAAATGTACTTTGCGCAAGCTCTAAACAATTTCCTATGTGTCATTCCAATGAGTAAATTTTCCTAAGCCCATGATCAAAGAGATCAAATAGTGATCGTCATTTATGAGGAAGCATGTATTGTTGATCGTTTTAAATAGAGTTAAATATATTTTGTTTTTATAAATACCTCAAAATTTATTTTTGGTCCCTATTAAAAAATAATATATTTTAGTATTTCTAAATTTTTTATTTTTGTAATTTTAGTCTCTATTATTTTTAAAAATATTGAAAATTATTTAATTATTCTTAAATTTTTAAATTTTTAAATTTTTAAATAATTTTTTCTTGTGTTTATGGTATTATAAAATATTTCTTTATCAAAATTTAGAATTTTTTAAAATGGAATGAATTAAATATAAATTTTTTAAATTTCAAAAGATAATGATGAAAGTAATGAAAATCTTAACTTAAAAGTCAAATTTTAATTTTTTTTTTAAAAAAATTTTATAACGTTTTAAACATGTCTACAAAATAATTATTCAAAAATATAAACCAGTTTAAAAATAGGGATTAAGTGCATAACAATATTGTAGAGACTAAAATAAATCATATTTTTTATAGAGAGTAAAATAAAATTTATTAATTTGTAGGAATTAAAAAGATATGTAACCCTATTATATAACCAAAAAGATTTGAATCGTTGAAGGAGGAAGAGATTCGTAATAAACTTATGAACCAGCTTATTGGAAAGCGGAGAATCACTTCACTTGATAAAGAATTTCAATCTGCAAGGATTTCAAACCAACTCTGAAGGGTGGATTCATATATTTGGATTAGTATTGGAGTATCCAAAAGTTATATCTTATAGTGAGAAGTATGACGAATTCTTCCATGGAAACACTCATAAATCAATATTTATATAAATATTGAATTTATGGGGTGATTATGATTATGAAGGAAAGAAAAAAATATAATATTTATTTTTTAATTTAAATTTTGTAATTGATTGTATGTAAAATTATTTTTTATGATTGTGTCTATTTAAGATTTTTTCAAGAAGTATTGATACACCCATCAACATGAATAATAACACAAGCAATTTTACTTTTGACAGTAGTTTTGATCACTATGTAAAATTATTGGTGAAATCATCTGATAGAATATCAATGAAGTCGCCATCGAACATTTTTTTATTCCACATGAGGAAAGGAAAATATTGAGTAAACCTGAGAGGGAGAAATCATGGTTTCACGACCAAGAGATAGGGTAAGGGGGTCAGTTACGTGAGGGAAAGGTGTTAGCACCCCACACGCTCGTAGTACTTTACGGTATTCACTTTTATCTTCTGTCTAATGGGTGTGGGTATCTATTTACAACCTATGTCTAAGGTAAAATGAATGAATGCAAAATATCATGTACAAAAAGAAAGTTTTTTTTAGTATGCTTGCCGCGGTTGCAAATCTTTAGTGCCTACGTCCCATTCGTGCAATTAGGGATCAAAGCACTACGTAGTTCTCCTCAAAAAATTTGGTGGATTGCAACGTTTTTTATGATAAATTCCATTTCGCATTCTTACGATTACAATTTGTGCTTGGAGTTGCAGCTTATCAAAAGTCTCATGCTCGGCCACTCGCACACTTTGCAAATCACTTGGATTTGAAATGAACGCCCTTATCGAAAAGGTTTTCATAGAAAAAGGTCCGAAGACAAAAATATTTGAAGTTGGTGGATTATTTTTACCTTAGCAAAAGGATTTTTGAGTTTATTAACATGTTTTGAGATTTGATAAAGAAAATATTTTAGTTTTAGTATGCAAAAGGGGAAGAAAAACATCTAAGGGGAACTATCTAGCTTTATCCCTAATGTTATCGTACAAAGGTGACCCTAAGTTAAGGATGAAAAGGGAATATCTACCTATGTTGACATGCATGGATGACTATCATGATGTCTAAGCTTGAAAGCTACCCTAACCGAATGGTCCTAGGGGAAACTATCCTAACATCCACCTTGATTGACCAACCAAAGGATACAAAGGGAGGAGGCAAACAAGTATTTTAGCAAAAGCACACAAGCAATGCAATGCACAAATAAATGATACATGGAAACATGGAGAGGGGAGGAAAGAAAGACCATAGCCAAGGGCGGTGTAACGCCCCGAATTTAATTAAGTATTTAATTAAATTTTATAAGGATTTAAATATTGGATTATTAAATTAAAGTTGGATTTTATTTGGTTAGTTGAAGAATTAATTTAGTTAAGTGTATTATCTTAAGTTGCAAGACTAGAATTTATAGTGTACCATCCATTAATTATTAAAATAAACCAAGGCACCTAGTAGTAGGTAAAGTGTGTGGTTGTGGTGAAGTTGGGTTTTTTATAATAAAACAAGTGCATGTAGTAGGTAGTGGTGTGTTAGTTGTTTTGTATTATAAAAGGAGAGGAAGAAAGATAGAAAAAGAATTTTAGAGAAAAAGGAAAAGAAGAACACACATACAGTAGCAAGAGAGAAGAAAGAAGAGGAAAAAATTGGGAATAAGGGTTTGCTAGAAGTTAGGGAGAAAGCTCAAATTGCAGTCTGATAGTTGCCGATTCTGATCAAGTTTTTCGAGCTCTCTTCAATCCAAGGTAAGGGGTGGGGTTCGACTAGTATAACCGATTATAGGATAATTCATATGTGGGATTTAGGGTTGTATGATTTTACTGTTGAATTTGTGTTTTGTGATGAAAATTGTGGTTAATAATTATGGTACTGTGTTGTGTGTGAAACCATGTAGGAAGATTTAATTTGGATGTTTTATGGTTGAAATTCGTATTGGTGAGTTTGGGTTGAATTGGGAATGAAAAGTGTTGTAAAAACCATACTTTTCTTCTACTGATGTTGTAGGAACCGGTTACTCCCTGGGAAGAACCGGGTTCCACATAGATATGGTCTAGAACTTCTGATGGTGCAGAAGTTCTGATGGGCAAAAGTTCTGATGGTGCAGAACTTCTGATGGTCCAGAACTTCTGATGGGGCGGAAGTTTTGATGGTGTAGAACTTATGATGGTCCAGAACATCTGATGGTGCAGAAGTTTTGATGGGGCGGAAGTTCTAATGGTGCAGCACTTCTGATGGTCCAGAACTTCTGATGGTGCAGAAGTTCTGATGGGGTGGAAGTTCTGATGGTGCAGAACTTCTGATGGTCCAGAACTTCTGATGGTGCCGAATTTTTGATGGGGCAGAAGTTCTGATGGTGCATAACTCGATGGTCCGTAACTTCCGGGGCGAAGTTTCGATGTGGCGAAGTTCGATGGTGCGTAACTTCGATAGTGAAAACGCTCGATGGGGCAGAAGTTCTGATGGTGCAGAACTTCTAATGGTCCAAAATTTCTGATGGTGCAGAACTTCTAATGGTCCAAATTTTTTGATGGTGCAGAAGTTCTGATGGGGCGGAAGTTCTGATGGTGTAGAAGTTCTGATGGGGTGGAAGTTCTGATGGTGCAGAACTTCTGATGGCGTAGAAGTTCTGATGGAACGGAAGTTCTGATGGTGCAGAACTTCTTATGGTCCAGAACTTCTGATGGGGCGGAAGTTCGATAGAAGTTCGATGGGGCGAAGTTCGATGGTACGTGTTCGATGGCGAAGTTCGATGGTGCGAGTTCGATGGGCGAAAATTCTGATGGTACATAACTTCTGATGGTGCAGAAGTTCTGATGGGGCGAAATTTCTGATAGTGCAAAACTTCTGATGGTCCAGAACTTTTGATGGTGCAGAAGTTCTGATGGGGCGGAAGATCTGATAGTGGAGAACTTCTGATGGTGCAAAAGTTCTGGTGGTTCAGGACACCTTAAGCCTCTGCCATGATAGCCTCCAAAACGCCTCTGACATCGGATCCGTCAGGAAATAGCCCTCTGTTGATGTCATCCCTAGCAAGCTCTATGATACGGCCGCACCTAGGCAGCACGTCCTACGCATGATCCCTCGTCACCTGCTCCTCCTCCAAGATCTCCTGATGAGCCGGCCTGGGGGGGGTCCCCTAGAGCCTCTCGTATCAAGTATGGATGGGAATTCCTGAAGAACCACAACATGTAACCGTACGCGTAACTCTAGTCGTTCGGAGCCACGGTACTCCTGGCCTCTTCAGGGACGAGATGACTCTCAAGATCATCAAAAATCTCATCCATCTCCCTCCTCTTCACTGTCAGAGGAGCAGATAAAGCAGTATACCGAGGAATCGTGTAAGTATACCCGAACTGACGCATCACTCACTCGGGCATATAAGCAGCAGCCTCCTGAGTACCGCAGGCCAACCAACCTGTAAATAGAGACACCTCATCAAAATCAATTGTCTCGTGGTGGTCGGTGTAGGCACTAAATGGATGACCTCATGCACAATCCGGTCCAGATAAACCCGATACACCAATGTCAACTGGTTACCTTTGAGCGGCTCATATGCACATGCACGAGGCATCTACTCAGTATAACCCTCAGAAAATGACCATTCTGAAATTTGTGGGAAGTGGTGTAGGATTCATCCCTGAAATATCAATATTATATCAGTTAGTTTCAAAATCAAAATAATTAAAAAATGAAGCTAAGAGAAATTTTTTATACCGTCAAAAGAGTCATGCTGCCGGTGATCTGCCTCGTCTTCCACCTAGCCGCCTCCGTCAACTTGGTATACAAGTAAACCAAGCAACCCCCGCCCACCCAATGACCGCTCTAAATCAGCAAAGAATCTGAGGTACATGACGCCAGTGTAGGTGGCCCTGGTGTCCACAAATATCTGGGTCCCAATATAAGAGGTATGCTCTCATGGCATGCCCATATGAAGTGTAACCTGCTCGGGATCACCATTAATAGTAGTAGCACGCGCAATCTCCTGATCAAAAACAATCTTCAACCAGCTATATCTCATGTGGCTGCCACGTTTCTTATCAACCTCCTCCAAGGTAACCCCCAGCCTCTCAACCAACATCTCAATCGCCTCGTCTTTCTCCACCTTCTCATGATCCAGAAATCGTCCTCTGATTGGCAGGTGAAGCATACAAGCGACATCATCAAGTGTGACCGTCATCTCTCTGTGTGGTGGATGAAACGAAGACGTCTCCTCGTGCCACCTCTCTACAAAAGCGTTGGTCATCCCCCAATTGACTATGCTATATTCACAGCGGGTCAAGTCTCTCAACCTTGTATTCAATAGTATCTTATCAAACTATGGCTCGAGAGGGGGAGTTAGCTTGCTGATCTTCCTCCCAAGGTTGATGACCTTAAGTGTATCGCGATCCTGCAAGAAAAAACACACTGTTAGAATTCATAATATTATACATAATATAACATAATTAATAAATAAAACATAAATGTAATTTCCGTACCTCTTCATCCCAGACATGAGTGGAATAAAGTGCGAGCACAAATAAGTCAGAAGGCCCCCCTCCAAAGACCTGAGGGACCTCTAGTGCTTCCTTAGTAGCCGGTGTCACCTTAGCCGCCAATGCCTCTGTTGGCACTGGTGCCTCTGGTCCCATCGGAACCTCGGGTGGCCCTGGTACTGGTACCTGATGTACTGGGGGTGTAGGATCATGTCTCACCTCAAATGGCCTCCCTTGTGTAGCAGATGTGAGTCCCGTCTCAAAATCCGTGGTGGTGAGGATGGTGACGATGTGCATCTGCGGTATGACACAGGCGGGGAGAGATGGACTGGAGACTTCTGTCTGCCACGGGAGGAAGAAGTAGAAGGTGTAGAATCGGAAGGAGCAGAATGAGCCTTAGACATAGCCTGTCCGGATGTCGACGGAGCCTGTGTGCTGACTCCTCTCTCGCTGCAAAGAAGCATGATGTGTAACTCGGTCATGCCTCAAACACGACTCTCGCTCAGACATATCTCCTGTAGAAGCAAGAACGAAACATTAACATATGTCTCACAGAGGAAAAATGAAAAAAATTATACAGACAGATATCCGAAATTTATTTCCGGTTTTGTTAATCACATGAAATTAAACTTCCAGTTTCCTTTGCGAAACAGAACATCAGACAACCCCACCCCAAAATCCCAAATGCCTCAAAATAAACGGATTGATCGTCAAAAACAGTTTACAAATAGTATTGTAATGACTCATAATGATGTAAACTACAAAAACAACATATTTAAAGATCTATTTCACTAATTTCAATCGATTTTACATAAACTCTAAAAATGTGTAAATCACTTACTTGATTGATTGAGAGTTGGTTGTTGCTTGATTGATTCCTTTACTTGTTGTATTTATGCAATGCTTGATGATTTATGTTGATTGTTTGAGAGAAAAATTGATTTTGGTGAGAAGGGAAGAGAGAGTTTTGAGAGAGTTTTTAAAATTTTGCTGTTACGGGGAGGAGAAAGGTTCTGACGTGTTTAAGTACATCTAAATAACGGAAATATATTTCCGGTAGCCTACCGTAAATAAATTTCTAATTTGGATCCAACCTGAATTGCATTGTATAAGGTGCTAACTGCTAATCGAAAATTTATTTTCGATTTTCCAAAAACAAAAATAAAATTTCACAGAAATGAATAAGAAAACATGAAATAAGTTAAAAAATTCACGAACAAACACTCATGAACAGGTTGTCTTTATTCTTTATTAAAAAAGTTAATCACATCAGATGCATTCAAATTGTATTAGTTTTACCACTTCGTGTGAGTTGTTGGAAATAAAACAATCTGTAATTTTTTCAAAGCTCTCTACTATGATCCAATTAAATTTTCTTAAAGTTTACGAAAAAAAAGTCCTTATAAATGTAGTAAAGCAAAGAAGTCCTCTAACATGAGACAAAAAAATTAAGATCTGTCAGGTGTAAGGGAATTATATTAACCTTCGTTAACAATTTTCTTTGATGATCCTCAAATGTATTTTTAGTTTATCATTATTAATCATTTTCATTTTTTAATTTGTTTTTTAATTAATAAATCCATTTCATAAAATAGTTAAAAAAATTGAACATATATTTAAATTTACTATTATATTTAAAGTTTTTTTTAAAATTCTTTTTACTAGTGATAAAATTAAAAAAAAAACTAAATTTTCGGTATGTGAGAGCAAATTCCCAGTATCCATTTTTGGTGTATATCAGAAATTCTTTATAATATATAAATTTTCGATACCAATATACCGGATATTTAGAAATTATTAGTGTGATTTACCGGGTATTGCTAAATTTCTAGTGTGATTTACTATACCGGAAATTTAAATTTTCAGTATCTTTTGTAATGAAATACATATTTGAAATTCTAAATTTTCGATACTGTCTTTTATACAAGAAATTCTAAATTTTCGGTATGCTGTTAATCTTACTTTGCATTTTGAAAATTCCAAATATACGGTACTGGAAATTTAAATTTTATGATAACTTTCAGCAGAGACGGTAAAATGGTAATTTTTTTACAATTTTCGATAATTATTACAAAATTTCTGATACGTCCCGAAAATTTCAAAACATTAGGTATTTTACAGAAATATTTTGAAAAAATTATCCTTATTGGAAGTGCCATATACAAGTAGCTGGCAAGAATAAATCTCAAACAACACACTAATAACATCTCACAAATCTAAGAATTAAAATAGTTATTCTTTCCAACTTATGAAAGTAAAAGTCATTTATGAATTTGGAAGGCCCTTTTGAAATTTACAGATTATGGCCCAAACAGAACAAAGAAAGAACTTTCCAGAAAACCAAAAAAAAAAGAAGCTTAAACCCTTTCTCTAACTCTAAAGCCCTATTTGCTTCTTCTTCAATTCTCTGATCTCACTCCACTACTTCTTCCAACCTTCACAATTCACTGTTCCTGCAACTGCAATGTATCGATTTGCTTCTAAATTGGCTTCCTCCATTACTTCTTCCACCCCAAAAAACAAGAATCTCGTAAGACTATAACTTTTTCTATACTTGCTTATTTGTTAGTTTTGAAGTGTAAAGTTTGAATTTTTATTGAATTGGCATTGTGGGGTTTGGGTTTGTTCATTTCAATTTCGTTTTTTTTGCTTTGATGGTGCAATTTTGACACAAAAATGAATGATTTTGGGGCAGGTGTATAGTGGGGTATTGTTAAGAAGAAATTATGTGACGAAAGATATAAACTTTGGAGTTGGGGCTCGTGCTGCTATTCTTCAAGGTGTTTCTGAGGTTGCTGAGGCTGTCAAAGTTACCATGGGACCTAAGGTATTGCTACCGTCTTGTTTTCTGCTACACTTTTATCTATGTTCGTCTAGGCCTTGTTTTGTTAGAAAGTTTAAGTAATCACTTATAACTTAAATACTTATCATATAAGTGCTTGTGTATAAGCTATTAGACGGATAAAAGATAGATTACATCAAACTGTTTTCTTATAAGCTATAAGTTGTTTTTGTTAGCTATCATGGAGAGTTTGTGGAAATAAGCTTGTCATAGGTTGTTTTCATAAGCTCTCCTAAACAGTCAGTCACACAAGTAGATAAGCTCTAATAAGTTAATCCAAATAGACCCTTATTACAACTACTTCTTATCTTATGATTTGTTGTTGAATTCAATTTTTTTTATTTGAAACTATTTCTTCTTACACATGCTTATTACATGTTGCGGCCTATGAGTTTGTTGATGGATGTTATGTTAGTATTATGTGTTTAAAATTGTTTGTTTTTGTTTATGAGAGTCAAAATATGATTAGAATTAGAAGCGTTGACTGGAGAAATTTACATTGTGAAGTGGTAAAGCATAACTTTATTTTCTTGTGTTTTGATTTGGTTGAGCTAGGGTCGAAATGTGATAATTGAGAAAAGCCACAGGGGTCCCAGGGTCACAAAGGATGGTGTCACCGTAGCCAAAAGTATCAGTTTTAAAAACAAAGCCAAAAATGTTGGTGCCGAACTCATCAAACAAGTGGCCAAGGCTACCAACACTGCTGCAGGAGACGGTGATTACTTTCCTTTCAACTTTTTTACCTCAAAAATATTCTACATCTCTTTATTGAGAATTTGATTTTCATTGAGATCTTACAAGCCAATGTTTTTTCTTTGATTCCAGGTACAACTTGTGCAACTGTTTTGACTCAGGCAATACTCATAGAAGGATGCAAATCAATTGCTGCTGGTGTAAATGTCATGGACTTGCGTAATGGAATAAATAAAGCAGTTGATGCTGTAATTACTGATTTAAAAAGCAGGGCAGTAAGGATAAGTACACCGGAAGAGATAACCCAGGTGGAAGGAGTTCTCAAGAAATTTTTACTGCTACTATAGTCAATATAATTGATTTACAGTATAATGCTTATTTAGTTGCTTCATATAGTCAATTTTAGATTTATAGGCATTGAATAATTTTGCCGTCAGATACTTGCAATTGATTTGCTTGATAACTGCTTATTGTCTTCCTAATAGATATGTTATATATCATTCGTTGTACTGTTTTAAATTGTTTGCTGCTGGCTATTCATTCATTTTGTGTGACTAATAGGTTGGTACTATATCTGCAAACGGGGAGCGTGATATTGGAGAATTGATTGCAAGGGCAATGGAGAAAGTTGGGAAGGAAGGAGTCATTACTGTTGCTGTAAGTAAATTTTATCTATTTTACTTAACTTATTTTATTATTTTATTTACAAAGTTTCAATTCGGGCTGTCTAAAATTTTAAAGTTTTCAGGATGGCAATACTTTGGAAAATGAGTTGGAAGTGGTGGAAGGAATGAAGTTAAGTAGAGGCTACATATCTCCTTATTTTATTACCGACCAGAAGACCCAGAAATGTGTAAGCATGGACTTGTTCTTTTGTCACTAACATAGATTACAAACATTCTCAAAAAATGAACCAATATGTATGTTATTGTATGATTGATTTACTTGGATAAGAAATTGATTATAGCTTCATGATAAGTCAAAGAATCAATCAGTTAATGTATTAGCTTAGTTTTTTCAATTGCATATGGCATACATCACATATAAATGCAATGCTTCATTCGACTTGCATATTTTCATGAGGGGTTAATTTTTATTTGTAATGTTAATATATGTGATTTCCATTTTGATAGGAATTGGAGAATCCATTTATCCTCATCCATGACAGGAAAATTTCAGACATGAATTCACTGTTGAAAGTATTGGAACTGTCAGTTACGGTAGATAAGCTAATCTTGTCTCATTGTGCTTATTTTCATTTACAATTTGAATATTCTCATGATGTACTTTTCTATTTTAATTTTTTTAATCAGAATAAAAGACCACTCCTAGTTGTTGCGGAAGATGTTGATAGTGATGCATTGGCTATGCTCATACTCAACAAGCATCGTGCTGGGCTTAAGGTGAATAATGTGTTCATCTTGGTTATACTTTCTGCTACCTCATGGTTCAACAAACTTGATTGCTGGTTTTGTTCAACTATCTATGTACTCATAGTTTGGTGTTCTTAGTTGCTGTTACATGCAAATTTGAAGAGTGTATCTTGTCATTTCCCCCCTAGTTGTGTGTTTGTCAAATGTTGTTTTATTTATGGATTTGCAACTCAGAAGTTATACTAATGCCATGCTTTCCCTGTGTATTTTCGAGCCACTTGAACTTGATTTTGTATATATTTGTATTTCACCTTATTTCAAGTTTCTTGTATTTAGGTTTGTGCTATTAAAGCTCCTGGTTTTGGGGATAATAGAAGAGCAGCTCTAGATGATCTTGCAATTCTTACCGGAGGAGAGGTAACTCTCTACCTACATTTTATTAATCAGTTGTTGTGTTTGGGGCTTGGGCTCTTTCTATTGTTGTATTTGGGATCACTGCTTATTATGTTAAAAATCACAATGAATTGAAAACAGGTCATCACAGAAGAGCGCGGCATAGCTCTCAACAAAGTCCGACCTGAAATGCTCGGCACTGCAAAAAAGGCACATGGCTTGAACCAACATAACTATTCTTTGTTTCCTCTATTGTGTTACAGAAACATCTAATTCAATGTGCAACAGATTACTGTCACAATTGATGACACTATTGTTCTACATGGTGGCGGGGATAAGAAGTTTATTGAAGATAGATGTGTGCAGGTATCGTACTTTATTTTGTTGAAAAAATGATTTTGCTATTTAGCTAAATGATTTTATTCTATGTATTGATTTATCACGGATCTTTGACTTGAATAAAAATATTACCGGTTCTTAAGTTAGAACTTTGATAGCGGGCTGTTGATAAAAGAGTTAAACAAGTATAATTTGTATACTTTATGATATTTAATAATCAAATATCCTTTTGTAGCTAAGGGAAGCAATGGAGAGTAGTTCTGCAACATTTGATAAAGAAAAGGCACAAGAACGGCTATCAAAACTCTCCGGCGGTGTTGCTGTTTTCAAAGTTTGTCATTCATCCTTAAAACCAAATAGTTTGTGATGTTTAAGTTGTACTATTTACTCACACGGAAGATGGATTTAAACATCTACAGGTTGGTGGGGCTAGTGAGGCAGAAGTTGGAGAACGGAAAGATAGGGTAACTGATGCTTTAAATGCCACTAGAGCAGCTGTGGAGGAGGGTATTGTTCCAGGTAACTCAATTTAGAATCATGGCGAGTTTGTCAGAATCATGGTGAGTTTGTCAGAATCACGGTGAGCCACCATGATTTTGACTAAAGTACACTTAGGAGCTTCAACAAAATCATGGTGCCACCGTGATTTTGTCAAATTCACCATGTCACCCTGATTTTTCCTAAATCACCCGTTTCATATTCTTGTTCACATCGTTTGATTAATTATTAATTGTTTTATCCAGGTGGCGGAGTTGCTCTCTTATATGCTAGCAAAGTCTTGGAGAATCTTCAAACTAAAAATGAGGACGAGAAAAGAGGAGTACAGATTATTCAGTATGCACTCAAGGTTTGCGCCATTTGCTTCACACTCTATTTTTATCACAATAAAGACCCTTCTCTATTTTCACTTCTTTACCTCGAAATATTCCATTTTTTCCAACAATGCTTATTACTTGTCACAGGCACCTACATTTACAATAGCTGCAAATGCTGGTTTTGACGGCTCTTTAGTTTATAGCAAATTGTTAGAACAAGATAATCTTAATTTGGGTTTTGATGCTGCTAAAGGTTAGTAACAATGAAGGTTTTGATTCTGTAATGTTTATGATACCTTGACATAAATAAATGAATAAACATCTGAAAAATGATTCTGTCATAAAAAGAAGGTTGTTTAACTATGTTGCTTATTCTGCAAAAACAGGAACTTATGTTGATATGGTGAAGGCTGGAATTATAGATCCTGTTAAAGTTGTTAGAACAGCTTTGGTAGACGCTGCTAGGTAAAATCCTACATCTTACATTGCAATGTTTCTGCTTTTGCATACATCGCTATATGTTAAACTAGTTTTTGCTCTATTGCAGTGTATCGTTGTTACTGGCGACAACCGAAGCATCTATTGTAGAAAATATGAGTGATAAAAACAAACCTCCTCAAAGGGTGGCGAATATGGATGATTTGGACTACTAAGCCAAACCTGCTTCTCCATTCAACAAATGATGAAAGCAATTTTTTGTATCAGTTTTATACTTATTGATGAAGTTGCTAAAGTATAAACTGAGGAGTCTAACTTAAAGAGTGAAGTTGAAATTATGCTCTGCATAAGATCTCAATGCTATAGGGAAAGTTCATGTCTCATTCAAGTTAGGATCATCAATAGGCTAAGATAAAAACTTGTCCCATTCTTTAGGTGTCATTCATCCTTTGTACCAACGTTTATGTAACAAAGTTCAAATCATAACAAGTTTTATAACTCCGTGTTATGGTGTTACTTGGTTGTGTTGTGAGAATGAGTTTGGATTCTACTACGTAAAGGGTTTGGGATCATCGTCCTGTTGTTTCTTAAACTAAATCATCTTCTCCAAGTTCAAGTTTCAGATTCAACTTCAATAAATCTTCCTCCTCTTCATCTAATGTTTGGTAACATAGTTCTGTTGTTTCTAAAACAAAACTTTCTTCTCCAAGTTACTCATAGGAACATTGCTTTTTTTGGTGGCTGTTAGATCTCTTGAAGAAGCATCTGCATATATAAATATTGTGCTTCAAAGGATGTGATACATATTTATTTTGCATCACGTCGTTGGCTACAAAAGTTTTTGCCATTTTACCCTCTAACATACATGTCTTTGTTTTAAGGTTGAAAAAATATATTATAATGAATATAGCGATGAGAATGCAACATTCTCATGTTTGATTCAAGTTTAAAAAAATTATTTCAAGATATATTTTATTTTCAGAATCTTATTTACACATAGTTTTTTTATTTTTATTCTCATGGTTATAGGGTGGCAATCCATCATTTCGATGGAAATAAATCTAACTATAACTAACTTCCCACTTCTACTCACAAGTTATTATTGTTATTATTTTTCATAATTTTTAAATTAAATAAATTTATAAATATTCATTTCCCACTTCTACTCACGAGTTATGTTCCTCACTCACAATCCTGTGTCTACTTTACTTGGAGGTATCCTGCATTCTCTCCACACTCGTACTATGAAAAGACAAGGAACTCTTATGTGTTGCATACCCTTATTATCCAGGTGGTTTATTTCACAACTTCCTCGATCACTAATGAAGAATGAACAAGGTTTGAAATGGTCTCAAAGGTTGATGCCACTCTCTCATTCAGATATCTGTTGGTGTCTCTACTCTCAAAAGGACTTCACTTTCATTGAGCGTTGTGGAGAATTCCCTAATGTACCACTCCTTGGCATAAGGGGAGGTATCACTTATAACCTTTCTCTGGCATTACGACAGTTTGGTTATGCTCGAAGAAATGGTTCTCATGATATGTTTCTCTAAGACATCGTATTTGACTCTAACGATGATCTCCAAGGTTACCGTCGAAGATTTATGCACGCTTGGGCCATGGTGAAGAAAACTGATACCAAGACCTTGGAGCATAAAAATTCAATCCCTTGGCAACCTTACCTCAAATGGGTGCGAGTCCGCGCTCAAAATCTCATGATCCCATATGCTGCTATTCTACCAATAATTATGGAACCTGTTACTGAAGGTGACAAACCTATACCATTCTTCATCCAGACATGCCTAGTGATTTTGAAGAATTGAAAAGACCCTGGATTCAACTCAAGGAAGAAAAGGATACCTTCGAAGCCCAATGCTATGCAAGAGAGAAAAGGGTATTAGAGTTGTCAAACCTGCTTCACGAGGAGCAAAACATCAACACCTACTTCAACATAAAGAAGAAACGTCCATGGGAGATCTAAGCTCTAGGAATTTCATTTTTATTGTTTGAACTTTCATTTGTACTTGCTAAATCAACTAATAAAAAGTTTGTTCTTGTTTGTTTACCAAATTTAAATTCCTAAGGTCCTTGAAAACATTGCATTGCATATCATAGCATATCATCTCATAATAGGTACTCTAAAGACCGGTTTTCTCATTCTCTCGCTGTTTATTTCGGCAGTTATGGCTCTCGAACAAACTTTCAAAGATCTCCAAGCTCAGAACGCTCAGTTCCAAGAAATGTTCACCAACTTGGCCCAAGGACAGAAAGATCTGAAAAAGCTCATCACAAAAAAGAAGAGGACCATTGGCCTTATCAACCTGGAAAGAAAGCACAGAGGTCCAGTCAAGGTAGTCAGACAACTTGAATTCTTAAACAAGAGCGGCGAAATTGAAGGAAGCGTAAAAAACAATGAAGAAATCCATCATGAGTCTGAAAACGAAGAGGAAGACTATATGAGCGAACAATATCCTGACAACGAAAAGTAAGAGCAACTTGAAGACCGCTTGAATGCTGTGGAGAATCTAAAGATGTCAAGGTTGAACTTTGATGATCCGAGTCTGGTTCCCAGAATGGTAATTCCCCGCAAGTTCAAGGTCCCTACCTTTTCTAAGTATGACGAAATTTCTTGCCCGAAGCAGCATCTAAAGTCCTATGTTCAGAAGATCCACCCTAATACTGAAGACAGGAAGCTGTGGATACATTTCTTTCAAGAGAGTTTGTCTGGAACACAGTTAGAGTGGTATTATCAGTCGGAGAATATCCACATTCATACCTAAAATGATTTAGAAGATGCTTTCTACAAACAGTACCAGTACAATGTTGAATTGGCACTAACCCGTATGCAACTACAAAATATGTCTATGAGCCATGATGAGAAGTTCAAAGAGTACGCCCAGAAATGGAGAGACCTAGCAGGCAGAGTCTAGCCACCCTTGTCTAATAGGGAATTGGTTGACATGTTTATGGGAACACTGACAGGCCCATTCTTCAATCATCTGATTGGAAACTCTTCAGCCAAATTCACCAAGCTGATATTGATAGGAGAACGAATTGAAGCTGGAATCAAGAGCGAAAAGATTCAAGTCGAGTCATCTTTAAGTGCTGCAAATAGATCTTTTGGTGGGAAGAAAGAAGCCAATGTTGTATATGGTCAGAAGATCCATGACAAAGCTGATCGCAATTAATCAGTGGGGGTAGTCCTGATCTCTAATCCCACACTAGTGCAACCTCAACAAGACAACACGCATAGGCAGAATGCGCCAAGAAGATAGTTTACGAAGATCAACATGCTGTTATCTCAAGCACTACAACACATGCTGAAAGCAGAGTTGATTACTTTGAGGGATCCTCCTCAGCACGTCAACACCTCCTCTCCGAAGTACAATCCTAATGCATGGTGTGCACACACTCCAATAGCCCAGAGCACGACACCAACAACTGTTGGGCCCTGAAGAACAAGATCCAAGACATGATTGAAGCCCGAGAAATCGAATTCGACCCTTCTATTGAAACCCCGAATGTGATCAACGCACCTATGCCCGATCATGGCAAGAGTACCAATGCCATTGGTAACGACTCATATGTTTTTTCTAAGAATGAGTTGACCACTCCCTTGATGACTGTTAAGAAGAATTTGCTACAGGCCAATTTATTTCTAGGATGTTTTGACAACTACCATTATTGTGCGTCCGAGCCCAATGGATGTACCAGGTTGAAGAGATGTGTTCAACGCCTGATAGACAACCGATAAGTGTTTTTCATGAAACTCCGTGTGTAGAGACTTTTTGTGAAGATGTTTCCAAAAGCTTGGAGATCGAAGACGTAAGCGAAGCCGTACCAGAAGTTTGGGATACCTTGGGGCAGCCAAGTGGGAAGTACGTTTTTATGGTGAAATATACCGCCCCTGAGAGCTACAAGATTGCAATCAAAGACATCAAGGCAACCAGATGGGGAGATGACGAACTATCCCGAAGAATATGCTGATGTGAACACAATAAGGATCACCTCTGCCGATCCTGCACCTTGAGTGGCACCGCTGATTATCACCTCTCATAGACCAAATCCATATTCCTCTGACAAAGCTATACCTTGGAATTATGGAGCCGAAGTATACTATTATGGCATCAAGCAAGAGTTATTAGCCATTGAAGACAGTACAGTTGAAGTTGCTAGTCCTGATGTCAACAATATCACCAAATCAAGCAAAGTAACCATAACCGGAAGAGTGTTTTCTCCAGATATCTCTCCTCCAAAAGACACTACTACACCAGTTCGCATTCCTGCTATTGAACAACCTCCCGAGGCTCGAGGGAAAGAGAATGTGACTCAACCTGCTCAGACATAAGTACCAAAGGAAGTTACTGAAGGCACCTCTAAACAAGAGATGGAGGAAATTCTGAAGATCATTAAGAAGAGCGACTACAATGTTGTGGACCGGTTGGGATAAACCCCGTCCAAGATTTCCATGTTAGCTCCCTTGTTGTGCTCAGAGGCTCATGCTAAAGCCTTGGTGAAATTTCTAAAGAATGCCCACATACCGCAAGACACTTCTGCTGACCAATTCAAAAGTTGTATTGCTAGCCTGACCGCAGACAATGGTTTAGGACTTTCTAATGCTGATTTGACTCCTGTCGGAAGAAAACACAACAAATCCTTACACATTTCTACAGGGTGTAAGGGCATTACATTGTCTCATGTATTGATGGATACTGGCTCTGCTCTAAATGTCCTGCTGAAGAGCACTCTCGACCGACTTAATGCTGAATAAGTGGTCAAGAAGCCCAATGACATAATCGTAAGAGCTTTTGATGGTTCAAAGAGAACAATACTTGGAGAGCTCAACCTGCCGATCAAAGTAAGTTCCTAAACTTTTGACTCTACTTTCTTTGTGATGGACATTCGTCCAGCTTATTCTTGCCTGCTCGGACGCCCTTGGATACATGGGGCGCAGTACTCTATCCTGCATCAGAAGTTGAAGTACCCAGTGAAGGGGAATATTGTTACAGTATGCGGAGAAGAAGAATATATGGTAAGCCATCTGCAGTCATTCAGATACATCGAAATGGAAGGTGAATTTGTCGAAACCCTGTAACACCCCAATTCTATCCCAAGTATTTATTCAAGAAATCGGAGTATAAAATTTCCAACGTAATCAAGATGTTTCAATGTAAACCTATGCACATGTCATCTTTACTCACACGGATACATAACACTTTAAAGAGGATAGGTCTTCAAACGTAAACAACTTCATTAATTATGCAACGAAATCAAAACACTTATACATACGAGACATATCATTTTTGAGTCTTAAAACATGATCAATGTAATAAAATCTTCAATTTAACAATGCAAGTTTCAACATTGAAAACAACAAAATAAAACAAATGCGCATTTCCCCTGAGTGCTATGTATCAGAGCAAGTGACACTGAAATTGGACTAAATCAATAACGGCTACTCCTCCAGATTACCTGCACGTTACCAATATAAAGGCAACAGCGAAAACAAGTAAAGGGTGAGATATCAAACCATATAATTGAGATTATGATAAAAAATATATAGTTTGAATTATATAAAGTCACTATTTTGCGATCACACCACTATTCCACAACAAAATAATTCAATCACAAAAAATAACAATTATATTTACTTTGCATGCAAGTGATTCGAAGAAAATCTAGGTTACCGAGGGCACTGTTGTGTTTGAAATACTTAGAATAAAAAAATTCTTCAAATTTTAGGATTAGTTGTCAAATTATAAGTCACTTAACTTAAATCCTTTAGACTTTAGAATAATGGTCAAATTGTAATGGACTTAACTAACATCGTTTGGACTTAAGAATAGTTGTTAAATTGTAAATCACTTAATTTAATATCGTTTATTCACATGCGTGAATGAAATATATGCACCGACAAATCAATGACATATCCTCCAAAATTTATAGTTATTTAACATACTATCACATTTAGTTCAGAAAGATGTCTCAAGTTTTGACCTCCATTATTTATATTTCTATTTCTATTTATAATTTATAATATATATTTTTTATAATTTATATATTTTTATATTTTATTTGTTTTCTTTTATTTTTGACCTTTTTTATTTCATCTTTCATTTCTTAATATAGTGGGATAGGACTTGCACTTCCACTACTATAATTTTTTTGTTAATTAAGATTAGATTTATATTAAAAATATATTACATGTTATTTAAAAGATGTGATTAAGTTTATTACAAATTTAAATCTAATTAATGTAGATACTGTAACACCCTAACTTTTACCCGGAAAATATAACGAAAATCAGAGTATAAAAATTCTAAACTAACATGGGATATTACATTGTCAACTTTTTAAAACAACACAAAATCAGATACATAACACATTAATTTTGGAGGATCACATAACCACTTGCATCATATTTTAAAACAAAACAATCTTTTATTTAATACGCAACGGAAATTCATAAGTATTCAACTCAAACAACTGATCATCTTTATTCATTTAAAACAACTTGAAACATCATAGTACTTTTTATTATCCAACATAAAATGCAACAACAATAATAATAACTGACACGACATAGACAAAACATCCCCCGAGTGCTACGTATCAGAGAGATGACACCGACTCGAACTAACAACAACTAAATCTTCACTCTTCACTACCTGCACATTACCAGTATAAAGGCAACGACAAAACAATTGAAATGGGTGAGATATCCAACAATATAAATAAGTGTATGACAAATAATATGTTAGGATTAAATCGTACAAAATTATCACATCGCAGTCAACAACATCATAAACCACTTCACAATCGACAATAACACAATTCACTTCACAGTTAACAACAACATAAATCACTTCGCATCACAACAATCATATTTATGCCAAATCAGATGAGACTCGACAGTGCAAATGCATGTGGTACCAATCAGGGCTTTAGCCCCCGTCGCCAATTGCCAATTAATAGAGGCATCAAATAAGACATAAGCCTTCGTCGCTAATTTCACCAATCCAGGCCGTCACAAAGTATGAAAATGTAAAGCAACTCAATAATACACAACACAGAACATAAACAACATAATCAACAATTCCGCGTCGCCGAGCATAAGCCTATATCACCAAATTCTTTACCAATAAATAGAGGTAATCATCGTCACTGAAACATCCTGCAACTTCGCATAAAACAACAACAACATATGGCAACATACATATCATTGATACATCACAAGAAAACAACAACACAACATATTCAACATAATTCACAAAACAAACCAATCATAAATACCTACTAAAATATACGAACTATCTCGATAATTTTCAATTAATTCCGGATAACTAATTTTACCACTTAATTCACTAATTCGGTACTATTTCGTTCGCTGCTATTACTACTAGTTGTTATCTAGCTCCTGCTAATTTACTGCACTAATATATTTAATTTCCCTGCATTCAAAACTACACTGCCATCAGAATTTATCTCTGTTACTAAATCATACCAGTACTTGTTAGAGAACCTGCTATCAACTAATTTTTTGTGTTTCTACTAAATTCATATGTGCTACACTACTTTCATTATCACTGTCTTAATTTTACTAGTCCATCAATTCTAACATATTATGCCTCAATTACTCATATGTACCTATATAATAATTAATTATTTCCTGCCAAACTAAAAGAACATAATCCCAACAACTAGTATACAGGAACTAATTTATTTTTGTTAAACCTTTGTGTTAGAAAGCTACTTTAATCGTACGTTGTTTTAAATGTATTAATCTACTTACTATGTAACTATAGTAACCGTATTACCATGCCATTACTATCACTTACATAATATTATCAAAAATACCAAACGAAACAACAGGATTTCCTGCACATAGGGTGTGGGGCACCCACCCCATATAAAGTGCCCTTGGGCCACCCGCCCCTTCCTCCCAAGGTGGTCCATTCCACTTCACCCTGGGGCGTCCGTCCCCTTTATACATATATATTCTTTTTTAATATTTTTTCCTTTAACATGGGGCACCCACCCCACTTGGTGTGACCCCCGCCCCCTAAATTTTCTTTCTTTCTTCTTCATCTAGTTTCTAATGATTCAACACGATCGCAGCAACACATAATTCACAGTTATGATTAATTTCATCAATCGATCAACAAAACCGGTACAAAACCAAATAATTATCCTACATACAATCTACACAAACAATGATAATTCTATATAATTTGATCCCCACATACGATTCATTATAAACCCGACTATAGAGTTAGAATCCCACCCTTACATGGATTTAACGGTCGCTCTAACTCCGATCAAATTACTAATTTTCGATCACATTCTAATTTGGCTTTTTCGGTCCGAAATTCTTCTTCCGGCGGTTAAATCCACAAACCCTTGCTTTCTCCTCTTTTTCCCACGTACAACAAACTTCTTTTATTCTCAACAAAAACCTAACTCTCTTTCTTTTCTTTATTTTCAAATCCTACTTATAATAATAATAATATTATTATTATTCTATTGGGTCTATTATTCACACATCCACATAAGTATGTATCACACCACAATTATACCAACTTAAATAAAATAAGAGTCCAATAATAATAATAATATTTCTAATATTATTTCTCCAACATAATCAACCTTATTAATCTTCCAACCAACGGGCTAAATAATCTAATTACGGCGATGAATTCCCTACTTCGACTAAATCCAATAATTAAATCCTTAAATAATTTAATTAAATAATTAATTAAATTCGTGGCGTTACAACTCTCCCTCACTTAAGATATTTTCGTCCACGAAAATTCGCCCAACACAACCACCCTTATCATCGCCTCCTCAACCAATTTTCTTATTCTAAAGTTGCGCTTGACAACACTTCGACTATTACTAACTGGCCAACCATTTTAGCAATATCTTGAAACAACATCTTACAACATAGCAACAACATTCACTTGCTCATACTTGACTTATACAACATCACATCATTATCTTAGCAACATCTTCAACACCAGAATACTTATACAAAATCCTTATTTTGATACTCTGAGGTCATTCATCTGCGGAACACCAACAACTCTCTTAATTCTCATCAACTCGAAAGCAAGTATCTTCTCGACATAACATCCATTACTTAATGCACTATTAAGATAGTAAGTCAAGTCTACATCATCCAACACGATCTCGTCTACTATCAACAATGGACTAAGGGTGATCAAGTCCTCAATTTGTCAATAGATGTCAGACAATCATAATGGAGTATAAACCATCATTACCAACTACCATAGTGTTGCTTTAAAAACTTGTACTTACCCAAAAGTACCATACATCAACAACTTCCAAAACTTCCAAAAATACTAACTCCGACGTCTTACAATTATAATCTTCGCATTTCTAACGACTCAAACAACTCTTCCACTGTCTCCATAAGTAGTATATCACACCAATGACTTACAACCGAGACATATCCGAGAAGCACAGCTTCTCCCCCACTTAACATCAAACCAATTCCTACAAACAATCAACTAGAAAGAAAATAAGTACCGATAGTGTTCCATACATTTGTCGCGTATAAGAGTAAATAAACATAATTAGACAATATTGGTCGGACGAGCCGACCTTCTTTAATGTAACACCCCAAATTTAGTATAAAAATTCCAAACTAACATGGGATATTACATTGTCAACTTTTTAAAACAACACATAATCGGATACATAACACTTTAATTTCGGAGGATCACATAACCACTTGCATCAGCTTTTAAAACAAAACAATCTTTTATTTAATACGCAGCGGAAATTCATAAGTATTCAACTCAAACAACTGATCATCTTTATTCATTTAAAACAACTTGAACATCATAGTACTTTTTTATTATCCAACTTAAAATGCAATAGCAATAATAATAACTGAAACGACATAGACAAAACATCCCCTGAGTGCTACGTATCAGAGCGACGACACCGACTCGAACTAACAGCAACTAAATCTTCACTCTTCACTACCTGCACGTTACCAGTATAAAGACAACGGCGAAACAAATGAAAGGGGTGAGATATCCAACAATATAAACAAGTGTATGATAAATAATATGCTATGATTAAATCGTACAAAATTATCACATCGCAGTCAACAACATCATAAACCACTTCACAATCGACAATAACACAATTCACTTCACAGTTAACAACAACATAAATCACTTCGCATCACAACAATCATATTTATGCCAAATCAGATGAGACTCGACAGTGCAAATGCATGTGGTACCAATCAGGGCTTCAAACAAGGCATAAGCCTTAGTCGTTAATTTTGCCAATCCAGGCCGTCAGAAAGTATACAAATGTAATGCAACTCAATAATACACAACACACAACATAAACAACATAATCAACAATTCCACGTCGCCAGGCACAAGCCTATATCACCAAATTCTTTACCAATAAATAGTGGTAATCATTGTCACTGAAACATCCTGCAACTTCGCATAAAACAACAACACAACGTATTCAACATAGTTCACAAAACAAACCAATCATAAATACCTACTAAAATATACGAACTATCTCGACAATTTTCAATTAATTCTGGATAACTAATTTTACCGCTTAATTCACTAATTCAGTACTATTTTGTTCACTGCAATTACTACTAATTGTTATCTAGCTCCTGCTAATCTACTGCACTAATATATATAATTTCCCTGCATTCAAAACTACACTGCCATCAGAATTTATCTCTGTTACCAAATCATATCAGTACATTTCAGAGAACCTACTATCAACTAATTTTCTATGTTTCTGCTAAATTCATATGTGCTACACTACTTACATTATCACTGTCTTAATTTTACTAGTCCATCAATTCTAACATATTATGCATAAATTACTCATATGTACCTATATAATAATTAATTATTTCCTGCCAAACTAAAAGAACATAATCCCAGCAACTAGTATACAGGAACTAATTTAATTTTTGTTAAACCTCTATGTTAGAAAGCTACTTTAATCGTACGTTGTTTTAAATCTATTAATCTACTTACTATGTAACTATAGTAACTGTATTACCATGCAATTACTATCACTTACATAATATTATCACAAGTACCAAACGAAAACAACATGTATTCCTGCACATAGGGTGTGGGGAGCCCACCCCATATAAAGTCCCTTGGGGCGCCCGCCCCCTCACTCCAAGGTGGCCCATGCCACTTCACCCTGGGGCTTCTGCCCCCTTTATATATATATATTTGTTTTTTTTTTAAATTTTTTTCCCTTTAACATGGGGCGCCCACCCCACTTGGTGTGGCCCCGCCCCCTAAATTTTCTTTCTTTCTTCTTCTTCTTCTTCTAGTTTCTAGTGATTCAACACAATTGCAGCAACACACAATTCATAGTTACCATTAATTTCATCAATCGATCAACAACACCGGTACAAAATCAAACAATTATGCTACATACAATCTACACAAACAGTGATAATTCTATACAATTCGATCCCCATATACGATTCATCATAAACCCGACTATAGAGTTAGAATCCCACCCTTACCTGGATTTAGCGGCCGTTGTAACTCCGAGCGAATTTCTAATTTTCGGTCGCATTTCAATTTGGCTTTTCTGGTCTGAAATTCTTCTTCCGGCAGTTAAATCCACAAACCCTTTCTTTCTCCTCTTTCTCCCACGTACAACAAACTTCTTTTCTTCTCAACAAAAACCTAAGTCTCATTCTTTTCTTTATTTTCAAATCCTACTTATAATAATAATAATATTATTATTATTATTCTATTGGGTCTATTATTCACACCTCTACAGTACTATATATCACACCACAACTATACCAACTTAAATAAAGCTTTGAATATTAAATAAACCATCCATACTTTATTATTCTCATATATTTAATATGAGTTTTAAAGTCATAGATCTCAATAACATAACAACTATAAAGGTGATAAAATATATCTCTTTATATGAGTAACAAATATATGCTTTCTTATTTCAATATTTCTCTTTGTAAAAAAATTAATTTAACTGATCTAATATATTTAAACATAAAATAAATAAATAAATAATGTTTAAGTAGGTTAAGCAAGCAAGCAGAGTTTAATCGAGTTGTTCGTAAATTTCAAATGAATTGAGTTTGAGCTTAAAAATAAATTCGTGTCAAACTCGAGTTTAATTTGAGCTAAATAAATTTTTATCGAGTCGAGCAGAGTTTATAGGAATTTAATTCAATTCGACTCAACCATTTCTTATAAAATTTAAAATATATTTAAAATAAAATTTAAATTTTATTGAATTTTTTATCTTAAAGAAACTAAAATGATATATTAAAAATCAACAAATCCTTCTAGCACAAGTAGTACTAGAAAAACAAAAGAAACTTACACCACGAACATGATCAGTACACGACACCTAAAAATAAAAACACACAAAACAGCCATCATTATTTTACTTGCATTAAAGTTTTTTCTTAAATTTAATAAGAGATAAAGAGTTTAAAATAAAAAATAATTAAATTCTTTTGGTAAATATTCAAATAACAGATGAAGAAGAGATTTAATCTGTGGTGAAACTCATAAAAGCTTATACCTACCTATTTAAGGAAGTTTAAAGCATTTGCCTGGCCAAGCAATTCATAATGGATAAGGACTATACTTATTGAGATGCATGAGAAATTGATGTTTTAGAAAAACGTGAAAATGACTCTGCATAAACGTGTCATTGATTCTATGACACTTATCTACATGCAACTCTTCATGATTTATCACAATAACCCTTCAAGTTTAAGTATCATGTGCATTTTGATCGGTTTCAGTCAACTATCACTATCTTCTGCATGTAATGAGTACCATACCAATTTCCTTCCTAATTAACCGCTTCCAAGGTATGAAGAAGATGCAGAATTAGATTCTTGAGTAAATCACCTGCCTAGTCTTAAAATTGGATGAGTGTGATATATCAGATGGTTTCACATATCTGTCAAAGTAGGCACATGAAGAAGAAAGGTGTATATCAATAATTGTGTGTAATAAATTGTGCTCTACATGTCGGTAGACATTTTAATTGAAGGCTTGTTTTGTCTATACATGTTACTACTTTTGGTTTTGGTTTTTTATAACGTTGAAAACTCCAAATTAAAATTAGTTATGGAGTATGAAAATATAAAGATAGAATCACTCTGGATAATCTTAAATGATTTATTATCTTTCCTTTCATATCTAGACTTTCTCTATATATGGTTTCATTGTCACTACATGTCATTTTAGAATAGTGGTGACTGTGCTTAGAATAGTAGTTCAAGTAATCGTTGATGATCATTAGTAATGAAGTCTTAGCGTTAAATAAAGGCAAATTCTTTTGAAGTTAAAATACTATAAAAATAATAAAATATAATTTTATAATTTAGTATAAAATTATTTTAAAGTTAAATAAAAGTCCAATTCAATCTTATTTTAGCCAAACATATGTTGATTTTTAAAACTAAAAATCAAAAATCAAAAATTCACAACCGTCACAAATTGACACCCTTAATATTTAAGAGTTTTTCTTTTTCCACCTCTTAAATCCTCTAAAAAAATAGAATCGACAAAAATATCCCATGAGAGCTAGAATCCTATACAATGTCATCCTTGACACCTTCAAGACTATTTATTAAAATATCATAGCATATATAAAATATAATTAGTTTTTTAATAATATATATTTTAAATAATCTTTGACTAGGTCTATTGTTTCATCATCATCATCTTCAAAATCGAGGTCTTTACTTTGTAATTATCAAATTCAAATATGCTCTCATCTTAAACATCACTGAATTCGTTATACATAACTATTCTAAATACCCTCATAATATAGGAAACAACTTTAAATCTATCATATAATTCATAAATATATATTGCGGTCTTTGAACAAGCAAACAAGAATGTAAGATTTGTTAGCTATGTAATTCCTATTCTACAATCTGAATCATCAAAACCATGTTCAGATGATAGAATGTGAATTACCCTCAATAAAATAATTGATAGTGAAGTATTGATTTTGTATATCACAAACTACATGCACACGTGAATAACTTTCCATTATAGAATAAGAGACATAATTGGATTAATTTCTTTTAACTTTTCACTACCATGGTAGATTCACACCCTTTTCTAGTGATTGTGAATTTCATCCAAACAAATGGATTTATCGTGCTACAACTTCTTCGCAATTAAATTTGCACACAATAATTAATTTGTTATCTTAATTAAGCAATCACATTTAAATGTATATGTACTACATCCCTCTAGACCTTCTTCATCAGCTGTTATATGTACTACATCCATCTACTTGACCTTCTCTATCACGCCTTTATATTGAAGCTATGTTCTCTTAGAATGATGCTTTTTATAAAATGAAGTTTATATCTTAGTATGATATACAGCCGCGTCACATTGTTAAAGGATTCCCAACTTTTGCATATAAGAGACATATTGTTTTCAAAATACATTTTTTATCTATTGTGAGGCGATTCTACCATGTTGGTTGTGACATTTTCAATATCCATGATGCAACCAATTTAATATCTCACCACTTTCTTTTCTTCGATATTTTTTCTTCCACGTATTTCACAAAATTGAAATTTTTTGCACATACAATTACTAACAAGTCTAAAGGACATTTTATTTTGTTTTATTTTTTAAAATAATTTTTATAGTGTTACATAATTTTGCGTAAAAATAATTTAAATTTTTTTTTTATAAATATTTCAAATAAAAATTTAGTTTGAATAGTTATTTTTAAAATATTATTTTAGGTATTTCATCTTTTTATTAAAATTCTTTTTGGTTATTAAAATTTAAAAAAATCACTTAATTTTGAAACTATTTCAAATAGGTTTTCATGAAAATTAATTTTGAAATACAATATTTTTAAAAAAAATTGATTTTGACTATGTTTTAATCTTCAATAAAGTATGTACGAGCTCGAATATGGACTCGGGTACCCCTTGTACTTGTTTTACTTATTTCATATTGTTGTCTATTAAAAAAAATGTATATTTATGTTATAAGATAACAAAATTAGAATTTCAATTTAAAAAAAAAACGAATATCAAAAAACTTATAATATTTTAAAAAACAATTTTATAAAATTTATTTTGAAAAATACAAGAAAATCTCTATTTTTTTAAAAGCTGAAATACCCTAAATGAATGTTATTCTCTAGATCAAATTCCAACATAGTTTTCCATGCATCTCACAGTTCAGTTGCTTCGATCTTTTTCACATTCTTACATTTTTAATCTTTTTACTTTGACTTAAAACTTACATTTTTCACTCACTTTAATGAAAATATAATAGTGACAAAATAGAAAAATAGACTTAGGGATAAGTATGTCAACGATGTTCACTAAAACACACTACTACAAATAACATATTTTATGATAAAAAAATTTCTCCGAACAACAAAAAATCGAGAGTATACATTCTAGGAGCAACGTGTTTTTAAATTTTTTTAAATATACAACATTTTCTTTGGGTTTTAAAAAAATCGGAGAGAATATAGAGATAAGGGAGTTTACTTCGAATTTCAATTACTACATTTTAAGTTTTTTTTAATGATTTAATTAGTCTTTCTCACCTGGTGCCTTTACGGCTTCCCATTTTTTCTTTGTTATTTTTTTCTTCTTCATTTTTTATTAGTATTAATCTTGGATACATGGCCCAACTAAGGGATAATATATTTTGCATAAATATTTTCAAATTACTATTTTCAAAGCCCATTTTAATATTTTATATGTTCAACTTCCTCGATTTTCATCAAAAATCGCTGTAATAGATTTTTTAAATGAATTCTCATAATATGAGTTTATTGTGTTTTTTTTTTTATATTTTATATTTTGACTTAATAATTTTATGTCGGTTTTTATATAAAAATGACGTATCACACATTTTTCATGAAATACTTCAGAATACTAGCTAGTTTCTAACTTTTCATTTACCTAACAACGCTCTAACATGATTTCTTCAATCTCTTTGCAAAAACCCTAGGCGACTTTCATCGTCGCTCTCATAAAAATACTTCCAACATATACTCTTCAAAACTCGAACATCATCTTTATTCCAAAGAAAACTTGGTTTAAGTACATTTGTTCTTCTTTATCACATTTGAGGTTTATATATCACTTGTGCGTTTATTCTTCTTTACCACGTTTGAGGTTTATATCATTGAAATTGTTTATATCACTGAAATAATTTATCTTGATCATTTTGTTTTTCTATTTGTTTTTAACCGAACTGTTAGTTAGTATGTTGTAACGTGTTGTTTGATTCATAAATGACTATTTTTATTTATTTATATAGTCATGACCGATTCGACAAGGACCTCCTATACAACATCAGCTGCAACCTATGTTAATACAAAATGTAATAGAAAAATTAGAGGTGACACGTAGATGTATACCAAGGTGAAAAAATCCCACGAAAGTGTTGTTTGCTACCTGGTTACATTTGATATAGGAACTGACTGGGCTTATGGTGAACATGTTGAGGATTTTATGGGTTAAATTGTGTTATAATATAGAAGTAAAGTGACTATTTTGATCGATAGTTGACACGTAGTTGATGAGGAACTGAAAGATGCTATGGGATGATGTTAAGGTATCTATTTTTAATTTTATGATTTGCTTACAAGTATATATGATCATTTACTTTTGTTTAATACTAATAACAACTCATATTATGGTGAGTATTAGAGAGGCTTTGAGACTCAACTCACCCATGATTATGTTGATTATCCAAGTGATAAAGATAAGCCTCCATACATGGCGTATCCATATATTGATGAGGATGTTTGGAGAAATTTATAGAGTCTCGCATAACTCCTGGCTTTTTTCTATAGATATGTTTCTAAAGATCTATCCACATAGATTGTCTTGGGGAGGATATCAAAAACTTGATAAGAAGATGATTGAAGAAAAAAGAAAACAAAGGGAACTAGAGCTGAGATATTCTATAAGCCTTGATCGCACTCCATCTCCACCATCACGCCATGAGAAATGAAAGAGGGCGCGTCAAAGAAAAGACGACGAGTTCACAATAGATGTTACGTAGGAAGTGGCTCAAAAGATTGTAGGTAGATACTTTTTCCAACAATTTTTATTTTAGTTCAATAAGGTTGGTAAAGATGAAATTTCATGTGTTGTAGGATGTACTTGTTGAACAATATAAAGCCGACCTTTTCGTTTCACAAGATCATCGTGACATCTTGATAGAAGCGATTGGAACCAATGAGCATCTTGGGCATGTCTTTGGTCTTGGAAGAGGGTTGGCTTCAAGTTATATTGTAGACCATCTAAATCACTTGGATAAGTAAGCCGTAAGAGAGAGATCAAAGAGATAGTTGTTATGTTGGGGGAGGAAAGGGGAAGTGGATGGAGGAGTATGAGAGAATGTTAGAGGGGGGAGAGAGAGAGGTGGATGAAGCAGTGAGAAATTATGTTGGAGGAAGAGAGGGAGAGGTTGTTGTAGAAGGTGTAGAAGAGTGTCTAGAAGGAGAAAGAGGAGCGAGAGAGGATGGTTGAGGAGGAGAGAAAGAAGTCGAATGAGGAAATGCTTGAGAAGATGCCCGAGAAGTGTACCCGCGATGTGCTTGAGGTATAAGTATAAGTTAAAATAAACTTGTATTGTATTGTATGTTGTTGTTATTATTGTTGGCGTATTTTAATTTTGTATTTTATTCATGTTGTTTTGTGAGGAACAAATTGAATTCATTGGGTCTACTCAACCGCACAAATTCAAATCAATTAGAAATTGATGAGAATGTAGTTGAGAAGTTGTGGATTGTACAAGCACGAAAGAAAGTTGTTATGCCAACCAGGACAGTATTGAAACCACACAACTACAACTAGATAACACTAAGAGACTATAAATGATATTAAATAGTATTCCATACATCTGCGGGAATATTAAATTAAGTCATGATCCAAATCAATTTTTTTACTTCCTAAGACTTCTATTATGGAATTTTTGAAAGGGGTGAGTGACTAGACAATCCCGTATTACAATTGTGGTGCTTGTAAGTATAAATATTTATCTCGTATATATATATTGATACATTATCGTAGTTTAATATAAATATTTGATTCTTGCAGGATCTTACATGAGTTGCATCTTGAAAGAAATATAATAAATTATCCCACAATAGTTTTCATGGTGGTTCAATAGCAAATAATGTCACAGTTTACATACAAGACAAGTCGAAAGTGAACAAAGAATGTTATTTGACCCCATTTTACCGCAAGTAAGTATAATTCATTTTTTTTTCATTTATAAGTCATATTTATACATATTATTAATTATTCTGAATATTTATGTAGTAATCATTGACAGTTAATTGTTAAATGCCCGAGGCAAAAATGCTATAGTTTTGTTTTCCTCATTGCACAAAGAACTTCATGAAAATATAGTTAACGCATTGAATTGGTAAGTAATATTAATTTTAATACTCAAATTTTACCTTTAGATTTGAATAATTTTTTACATGTTTAACCGACATGTGTAGAGTGATAGAGGGATACAATGCAATCAAACTTAATGTACTTGGTAAAAATCCAAAGTTTTAATACCCAAAAACAAGTATATTACTTGGGTTTTAGACATTATATTATTTGTATGTATTAGTGATATAAATATATGAAAATTATATATAGTCGCGAAAACAACCCGATAGCCATTTCTGTGTATACTATGTTATGAAATATCTGCTTCATATCATCTCTAAACAAGACATTGCAACCGACTAATCCAAGAGGGACAAATCCCACCGACCACTAGCAGAAGTCCCGTTTAAAGCCAAAACAAAGTTCTATATGGACTGACCCAACACAAGATTGATAGCATCTAACAGGATTCAAACTCAGGACCTTGAGAGGAGAAAACTCTCAAGACCTAAGCCTCCACTTCCAGGCCAACCCTTGGGGGTTATATTTTTTAAGTTAATGTTATTGTTAGCTTAACATAATATAAATTTTGTTCTAATTATAGGAATTTAACAACATAACATCATACTCACAAAAAGATATAGATGACATTCGATCATGTTAGGCCAATGTCTTCTGTTGTAAACATGATGCCAATAACATAGTATAACAAATTTCTTTAAGGCAAGAAGAACACAATGAAATCGGTTATAAAATGCTATTTTTTACTTTATATTTGAAACAATATTAGAAGTGTTATAGGATAACAAATAATATCTTTCATCCTAATTATGGTTTGCATTGTGCAATGATAAGAGACTAGTATGCTATTTATAAGAAAAATCACAAACTAAACTAATGAGCTCTAACACATAGATTCATTACAAGCTAACTTAGAGAACAAGCTAACTTAAACAATTGGTCATAACAAACAGACCCAATTCGACATGCTAACAATCCTAGCATTTCGACTATTGCATACGTGAGCATACTTCGACTACATCATTGCAGATCTTCGACTCCTGCATGTGAACCAACTTCCACATCATGCTTAGATCATGTCAAACTGTTGAACACAAAAGCTATCCTTCGACCATACTTGAGTTCAATCCAATATCTCACAAATCTCCACCTTTAAACAAACTCTATAACTTCAGGGGAATAAACTAGCTTTCTTCATGCAACTTTAACAACTGCATACAGTGTAAAAAACTACATTTTGGAAAAATCTTGGTGATCATATCAGCAGCATTGCGATCTTTCGAAACCTTCAGCCCTTGGACTTCTCCGTGATCGATTACCCCTCTAACAAAATGCATCCTCACATCGATGTGCTTGGTTCACTCGTGGTAGATTAAATTCTTCTACAGGTGCATTGCACTTTGACTATCTTCAGCACAAGTTCCCCCATAAATTAAGACTCTTCCTAGAAATCCATTTGTATATCTTAGAATCTAATTCAATGCTTACCGGTGCGCCTTTTTAAAATTAACCATTTAGTGGCTTACAAGACTTACCGCATATATTATTTTTCTATTTCTACGTATGTTTAAATATTACATACATATTCATTATTGATAGATTCGAAAAACAGAAAAGAGATTAATCATTATAAGAAGGGTATAAAAGATAAAATAAAGAAATAAAAGAATAAAGAAATATAAAAGAAAAATGAATTTAATTTAAGTAATGAATGAGTTGGCGAGGGAATGAGCGAAAAGCGGGGTGAAATGAAAGTTAAAAAATGTCAAATAAGAAATTGACACGTGACAACTTTTGGTATATTGAATTAATCGAAAGACTTTTATTTATTATTTTAACTTTTTTCCAGTAAAAATAATTTTGAAGTGAAGAAGAATATTGAAAGTTTGCATGTATGTTTTATTAATAATTTTTAATGTGTATAAAGAGTGTAAAAAAATAATCTCTTTTATTTGTAATTTTAAATAAATTCTATACAATTATTTTGTTAACTTATATTTTATAATATTTAAAAACAGTAAAAGAAAATATGTATTCATTTGAAAAATATAGTTTAAATAATAATAAACTTTTAAAAAATAAAATGAACAAAATTTATCTATATTTAAATTTTATATTTTTATTATTAAATTAATTGTTTCATTTATTTGTATTCACATGTGTTCTTTTGTTTTATTTTTATATTTTGTATGTGTTTTTAATTTCTTCATTTACATTATTCATAGATCTGAAAATAAACAAAAATAAATAAAAAATAAATAACTATAACAATTATAAACTATTGTTTGAACTCACCCATGTTCTTTTGTTTTATTTTTTTATTACTACAAATGTTTTTATGTTACATTCATTTTATTGTTGGTAGATTCAAAAATCAAAATTAGGTTAGTAATTATAAAAGATAAAATAATGAAATGAAAAAATATATATAAAAGAAAAAGTGGATTTAATTTGAGAGAATAATGAGACGGTGAATGGAATGAGTGGAAAGAGGGGGAATGAAAATGAAAGGTTTAAGTGTCAAAAAAGAAGTGTGAGTTAATTGAAATATTATCTTTTTGCTATTTTTAACCTTTTGCAAAAGAAAATAATTTTGGTTAAAGTAGTGTGAATTAATTAAAATGTTATCTTTTTTGTATTTTTAACCTTTTGCAAGTGAAAATAATTTTGAACTGAAGAACAATATTAATAGTTTGCATGTATATTTTATTAATAATTTTTAATGTGCATAAAAAGTGTAAAAAATATTCTATTTTATTTGTAATTTAAACAAAATCTATACAATTACTTTGTCTACTTATATAATATAATATTTTAAAAAAAATAAATTTTTTTTGCATGTGTTTCAATAATATAGTTAAAATAATAGTACCTCTGTTCCTATATATAAGAGACAATTCATTTTTTAAATTCATTGAATAATCAATGTATTTGGTCAATTTATAGACTAGGTACATTGATTATTCAATTAATCTAAAAATTGAATTGTCTCTTATATATAGGAACGGAGGTAGTAATAGACTTTAACAAAATAAAATGAAAAGAGTTTATATATATATATATAAAAGTGCATAAAACCTACTGCCTGAGCTAAGTGTGATAAAAAGAGTCCGAGATAAGACTAGTAGCGGTTAACCGGGCAACACCTCGGCGTAATCCCTGGATCAAATGTCAAGTATTATAAATCGGACGCACTAGGCATATGTCCGCATCCTAACTAGGCTTGTCGGGTAGTGCCACGTCGGGAAGTTATAGTTACAGAACTCAATAGACGACAGTTACAGACGTTACATTCCAATTAAAAGGTGGTTACAAGCGTTATAAGTATTAATGGACGGTTACATCATCATGGTCATTAATCATGACTACATTATATAAGAGGCCTTATGGCCATGGAAAAGAGACCGAAACCAAGGACTCTCTCTAACCATCCCATTACTGCTCTCTTCCCAAACCTCTATTTAAAGGGCTTCCGGATGAGGGATAAGCTAGACCCATAGCTTAGAGGTCATGCATCCCTTGCTTGAGCCTCCGAATCCCTTAATATCATAAATATAGGATTTTAGCAAGAATAATATATATAAATTTTGTGGTTTTCTTAATTAGTTGTTTCATTTGTTTGTATTTACATTTGTCCCTTAATTTATTTTTCTATTTTTGTTATGTGTGTTTTGTATCTTTATTGGTAGATTTGAAAAACATAAATGAATTAATAATTATAAAAAATTTGTTTGTACTCATATGTGTTGTTTTTTGTTGCTTAAATAGTCTTTTGGCCCATGTAAGACGTGTTTTGGATTTTCGTTTATGTAATTTTTTTTTCTTGAAAATGATCTTTGAGAGAGAGAGAGAGAGAGAGAGAGAGAGATGATATAGGCAAGCTATGAGCTATGATATGTCCTTCTCTTGTTATATATATATATATATATATATATATATATATATATATATATATATGATATGTTCTTAGGTATAGGGTATTAAATGCTCACATGAGGTCAGAACTTATGTATATTCGCTTTACGCTTAGGAATAAGTATTTAAGTTATGATATGTCTTTCTTCCGTTAGTGAGAAAGTATTTATATGGGCTTAAGGACCATGTGGTTTAGGAAGCAGTAATCGCTCCCACTTGAATAGGGAAGATTATGGACTACCTACTTTATAGGGAGTCATGGTATGACCATTTCTTATATTCTCATATGAATAATCTGTAGGAAATGGTACTTCCCATGTTCTATGTTTCAAGGGAAGGCCCTCTAGATCTGTGAAGCCAAATGGGGATCATAGATTCGCCTCTATTTAAGACTCTTACAAATATCACACTTTGCAGTCCTTTAAGCATGAGTACTTATAAGGGGAAAATATTTTAAGGCTTCTTTCAGCTGTCTTCCCGTAAATGAGGGCAAGCCCTTAGATAAGGGATAAGTTCAATATTTGGAATGTACCCCTTTTAGATTGGAGGTAAGTCCATTAGCTTACGGTGTGCTTCTCAATTGAAGAAGGCCTTTTAATTGGAAGACGAGTGCCTCTGCTAGGAACAAGTCTTTCAGTTGACGGTGTCCTTATTTTATGGAATGTGAGTCCCTCGGTTGATGGTGGCCTTTTTAATGTAAGGCGAGAGGATGTGGAAAAAACCGTTAGTGAGAGGTGAGTCATCACTTCTTGCCACATTTTTCTAGGTAAAAAAAAGTTAGTGGAAAACATTAGGCCCCCCTTGATTGACTAAAGACGTCAAAATGCGAGTCAATTATGAATATTTAAAAGCTTGGTGAAGGAAGCAAGGGTAGCATTTAATGTAGATAATGATGGTTTTAATAGAAAATCCAAATCAATTCATTTTCCTTAGCCGTGTCCTCTAGGTGTAATAACTTTTCTATTCCTTAGGGTAGTTACTTCCTTGAGTGGACACATTACTTATGCGTTTGGACTTTTATAAACAGAAGTTTGTTCTTTGTTTGAGAAGACATTTTTTTCGTCTTCCTTCAAATTCTCCTTTCATACATCTACATGAAAAAACAAATTATTCTAGGACAAAGCTGTGAAGAAAGAAGAAGAAAAAAGATAGGAAATGAGGTGACATTTATTCCTTTTATTAAGGAATAAACGTTGTCATTACTGCCCCTTTTCCCCTATTCTTTTGGTAAAAAATTAATGGCCAAAAGAAACTCGAAACGTGTTCACGTTAATGACATAGTGTCTCTTTATGCTAGTCCTGACATGATAAGTAGTTTTCACCTGGGCATTGAATTTTCCAGCCTGGGGCATGAAGAGGACGTGATCCTTGAACCCTATTTAGTAAAATAGAGAGAAAACATAGGCATCACTAGCGAGGCCTATAATCGTCACTTTTATTTTTATATGCACGTTATTCATAAGTTAGGGTTCACAACTTCTCAACAGGTTAGATACAAGCGTCCTTTCCCCCATCGAGAAAGAGATAGAAAATTGAATGTAAATTCATATTTAAAAAAAAAACTACAAATCATAACTTTAAGTATAAAAAATTATATTTTAATAAATTAAATATATCAAAATCAATTCTACACCTTTAAAATTATTATTTAAAAAACAAAAAAAACAAAATTCTTAATCACATAACAGAAAATTCAAACTTATTAAAGAAATATATAAATAAAATAGATAAAGTATGTTTTTATTAAAATATCTATGTATTTTTAGGTTTTCAATTTTATTATTATGAATATAAAAATCAGACACTACTTCAAAATGTGAAAACAACAACGCCATGGTCACCATAGTTATTCCCTACACCGTGGTGACATCTCTAAACTAAGGAGCTTCCATATTATTTTTGTTTTATTAATTAAAATTAATTTAATATAAAAACGGTTGTTGAGCCAACCGTGGCGAAATTTTCAAGCTTTTATGGGTTCGAACCTAAATATATATATATATATATATATATATATATATATATATATATATATATATATATATATATATATATATATATATATATATATATATATTATTCCATTAATATTAAGGCGCGTCTTTTTATTTTTATTTATTTTTAAATAAAAAACTTAAATGATTATGACTACAGTTGGATCGTTCCATAGTAGTCTTATAATTTATTTTTTATTTAAATGTTTTAAATATATATTAAACTCTAGCGCTTCTTTATAAAATTTCACAATGAAAGTAATATATCACAAGGGTTTCTGGTTTTAGTCGTGGTGGTATCTTTATAATATTATAAACTCCTAGTTATCTTGTCTCTTCAATTACCTTCTTTCCATTGAAAAAATAATCTAGACACAAACAATACACGATTTCATCCCTAAACCCTAACGTTCAATACTGTGAAACAATACACGGTTTCAACAAAAACACCACCGTTTGCCCTAGATTGTCTCTTCAATATCCATTATTCACTGTATATTTGTCATTTTAGTCATCATCGTCAAGGTTGACAAGACCGTCACAATCGTCAAGGTTGAAAGAAGAGTACACCAACACCAAGTTGTCAACATCGAGAAGGCAACAACAACACCATCGTTGTTGTTAGGAAGGAATACAACATCAACACCAACATAATTTACTTAGTCATCACGTTTAGGGTGCATAAATATTTTCCCCATGTATCTACAGTAAACTTAATTTTCCATTGTTGTTATTGTTTATGTTCTTGTTGTTCATGTTGTTGTTTTTTTTCAACATAGTGTCATAAAGAGAAGAAACACTATCACAAAGAGAAGAACCCCTGTCGAGTTCTTCATCAAATTATAGCGAAGAAATTCAAACAAATGAGACTTGTGCGACTGAAACTCAATCGAAAAGATCGCAAAGAGGTGTCACAATGATGCCCCAATTCGCATCATCCCGAAACTCAACAGGTAAAAAAAAAGGATAGAGTTTGATTCGTTCTACAGAGTAGTTGAATGTGAATATTACTCTACTTTCAAGAGTTATATTGCGTTCCTTGGATAGAGCGAAGCATCAATATTGATAGATGATTGGAAACAAGTGAAAGCTGAAGTCAAGGAAAGCTTATGGATAGACGTTAAGGTATTACATACTATAATTTTAATATATCAGATATCAAAGTTGTATTTTTAATACATTGATTTATATGTAATTGAAATTTAAGCTTACAAATGACTCAAAGTTGAAGAAAAATTGAATCTCTTATGCCGATACTCATTGGAGGGCATTTAAGTCACAAGTCACGACTGATTACATTAGGAACCCTAAGAGCGGTCTTGATCTTCCATGGAAAAGATATAGTTTAATATCAAAGAAGCATTGGAAGAAGTTTGTAAAGATACGTTGTTCTTAGGAATTTAATGCTAGTACTAGTCCTATTTAACCGATAATATTATACTAAAGAGTTATATATACTAACCATATAAATTATTCACTATGTTAATAACAGCTTAAAAGCGAAATAGAAATACAAAATAAGGCAAAGAACATGTACCCTCATAGATTGTCTCGTGGGGGTTACAGGAAACTTGAGAAAAGAATAATGCTTGAAAAACTTCCACAAACAGGGGATGATCTCATCCCATCCCCACCGACAAGACATGAGAAATGGAAGAGGGCTCAAGTAAGACCAAATGGAGAGTACACCTCTGAGCCAACAAGAGTAGTTACTGAGAAAATTATAAGTATAATTTGTTTTGCTTATGTTGGTAACAATAACGTAACAATAATGTAAGTTGCTCATGTTGTGTAGGATAAGTTGGTTGAGATGTCCCGTGAAAGATGAATTTATTCTGGAAGCACGACATGACATACTTGTAGAAGCAATCAGAATAGATGAGCATGGTGGGCGTGTCCATGGTGTAAGAGAAGGTGTCGACTTGAGGTTATTATTTGAGTATCAAAAGAAAAGTACCAAAAGCTCGGAATTAAATGCAGAGAAACAAAAGATTGAGAATGTTGAGAAGCAGTTAGAAGAGAAAATGAGGTTGTTTGAAGAGGAGAGGAAAAAAGGGAGAAAGATGTGGAAAGGTTTCAAGAGTTGTATTCGGTATGTACTTTACTTGATATTTTAGTTTTTTATCAGAAATGTATAATATATTTTATGCTTATGTTTGTTCTAACTGAATATTATGATGTAGAGGTTAAGTGAAAACCTCGAACAACATAACAAATGAAGATCAATGTTATGTTGATGGTGATGATGATCATGATCAAACTCCAAGTAAAAGAGTTGTACTTCGTGCTTTTACAAAAGAGAGTAATTGTTCATCCCCTTCCCCCTCCACCTAACCCTAATGAGTTATTGGACCCTAACTCAAATGAAATAACCACGCTATACTTGAACGTTGCGGTCATAAATGATGCACAATCTCTCCCGCTCAAACATTTTCCATACATTGATTTATTCTATTACAATCCTGAAGATATACGAGATTTTCTCGATGGATATAAGCAACTGGACGTAGGGATATTACAAGCTTGGTGCACGTAAGTATATAGTTCAATAACATGTCATTATAGAATATTATAATTTTTTGTATTTCCTCAATTAATTTATTTATTTTCTTTTACCATTTAGGTACACTCATCGTGTTTGTCTAGAGTTGAATAAATTGAGTACTTACGAAATCTTGGATCCATTTTTTATTTGATGGACGTTTAATCAAGCAAAAGGACATTCAAGATTACTTGAAAAAACAGTTAAATGAGGGGGGGGGGAGAATGTTACTTAGCACCATTTCTCTATTGGTACGTTATTTATAATTGATATTTATGTATTCTATATTTAGTTTTGTTTTAACACATACTAATAATATATATGCTCATGTATATTCAGTGGTCATTATCAATTGATAATAATATCATTTAGGACGAATCTGATAACTGTACTGTGTTCCTTGCATAATTCACACGACAAGAAAATGAAAGAGATTGTTAATGCGTAAGTGTATGTTTGATTAATTTTCTTTGATATTGTAAGTAGTTTATCATGTAATATGTTTAATTCGTATTCAATGCACAATGTTCTGGAGCAAGTGAATATGATAAATAATGTTAGTAGAAAGCCCACATGGATCTCTCATAAAGTAAGTGACCCGATTACATGTTTCTAGCATTTACATTCATGTATTATATATATATATATATATATATATATATATATATATATATATATATATATATATATATATATATATATATATATATATATATATATATATATATATATATTCATGTGTGGTTACATTTATTTTGTAGAAGAGAAAATAACCCGAGAAATACGAGCTTGTGGGTATAATGTCATGAAACACATGTTAAACATTGTCCTTGCCGACATTGTTGATTCATGGGATAAGATATATATGTCATAATAATATGTTTACATATATTAATATATAATTTGACATATATTTTAAACATTCTTTTGCTCTTTCTTATGTAGATGTTTAACGACGTAACCCCATTCTCCGTTGATGACTTTGTCGATCTTCGTAAATATTGGGTCGTGCTATTTGATTTATTTTGATGTATATAATGACTTAACTTCTGTAAATGTATGTGAATATTTCTTTTTACTTCAACAAATCGTGTTTGATGTAAATATAAATTTTGGCTTTTGATGCACAATGTTAGCTCTTTTTTTTCTTCTCTTTATGCATGTTAGTCGTAATTTCATATGGTTATAATAGTTACAAGATAAAAAAATAGGCATAATTTGAGAAGCGGAGAATTGTATATTTAAAACGGACAACATTTTGATGCTGAGAATCGAACCTGAGACCTTTAGTTCTATCACAAGAGTTGGTTTAACGAACTGTAGTGATATGGCGCTCTATGTAGAACACAACGACGGTCTCATGACAATGATTGTAAGTACCTAATATACAATCACGGGCACGGGTATGTTGGCGTAATGGATATCCACGAGTAAATTAAATGGATATTTAGTTACCCATTTACTTACGGATACAGATATGAATTTGATGGTACCCGTACCCGCGGGTATCCGTTAAGAATTAGAAAAAAAACTTAAATATTAATTTTTTTTATAAAAATTATTATTATTATTAATATTTTTATTATTTGTTTTGTTATTTTGTAAAATTTGATATTATTATTACTTTTATTAGTATTATTTTGATAAAAGAAGAAATAAAATAGATGTCATTTATTTTTGTTATTATTCATTATGTGTTAAATTTGAAAATATTTTTTAATCTTTAAAAGAGATTAAAATAAGTTATATATATATATATATATATATATATATATATATATATATATATATATATATATATATATATATATATATATATATATATATATATTAAATAATAGTGTCCATGAATACTCGTAAATACCCATAGGTATCGTAAAATTCACAGATACACATCTAACGGATACCCGCACGGGTATAGGGTGGGTACGAGTATCACATTTACTAAACGGGACGGATAGTGGGAGACTAGTATCCATGTCCATGGGTACCTATTGTCATCCCTAATGTCTAATCCCGCGTGGTTATATATCTTTTCTAACCATTAATAATTTTTTTTCATAGGAGTGAGAATATATTAAATTGTGAGTGATTGAAAGAATATTAATTAAAAAATATAATTAAAAATAGTAGTAAACACTTTATTCTTAAAAATCTAAAGCTAAGAAGAAATGAATCGACAAAAGTTTATATATTTATTGAGTTTACTATTTTATCCAAATATATTAATAAACAGTTATGTTATTCATACACTAAGCCTTACACTTACATCTTAATGACTGTTCATAAATACTATGAACAATAAAATGAATAGTGAACGGTGCATAAATAATAATTATGAATAGTGTTCGTGAATAGTAATATAAACAGTAGTAATATAAAGTTGTTTAGTAGAGTGTAAAAAGTTGGTTAATATAATTTATAACTTGGTTAATAAATGTCCTGATATTAAAAAAAATAATTAATAGTGAAAGAAATTTAGTTAATGAAGTGTAAAATATTGGTTAATAAAATGACAAATATGGTTAACAAATATTCAAATATTAAAAATAAGACTTAGTAATAAATTAAAGTTGATTAATAAAATATAAAATATTAATTAATAAAGTAATAAAGTTGATTAATCACATGATTTGTATGAGTATTCTTTAATTAAAAAAAAATTTTTTTTTTCTTTTTTATTATTAATTTTAAAATTTTTTTTTTTTTTTAATAAAACACTTTTCACGGTATTGGTGAACAGTCAATACGATGTAATGTATGTTTTGGGTGTAGAAATAGCATTTTTCATTTCATTTATACTTGAGACAGAAAAGTATTAAAATTTGAAAGTGGTGAATAACTTTAACAGATTTCTTTTTTTTACAAATGAGTTGGTAATTTTAGGAGAGATGAACAGTTTCTTGAGACTCATTATATATACACGTATTGTGTGGTTCAGCTTACACGCACAACTCTTATAGTTTGCTAAAATACATTATATGCTGAAACTTGCACTGTATATATTCAAGTGAAGATGTGGAGGCTGAAGATAGCAGATGGTGGAAAGAATCCAAACATATTCAGCACAAATAACTTTGTAGGAAGACAGACATGGGAATTTGATCCTAATGCTGGTACATCCGATGAGAGAGCTCAAGTAGAAGAAGCTCGTCAACATTTCTATAATAATCGCTTCAAGGTTAAGGCCTGCAGTGATCTTCTTTTGCGCTTTCAGGTATGGTTTTCTTGGTCCATTTTTAATTCAAATTCTACATTGAGCTGGAACAATTTCAATTTTTGTATTTATGAACTATCATTAGTTAAAAATAATTAAAGATTTAAACTGATTTAAACAAAAATCATAAATATGTTTAAAAATATTTAAATCACTAAATTGAGTATTAATAAATTTGTTGAATTTTTTTTAAAAGCAACCTAGATTACAAATTCTTATTTCAATTGAATCAACGTAATTTTTATAATTATTTTTTGTTTTTTTAAAGATATATTGATTTAATAGTTATTAGTTTAATTTTTATAATACTTATTAGTTTAATTTAATATTTGTTTTATTATTTTTTATGATTCAAATATAATCAATCATTATTATTTTAATTGACTTGAATTTATGCCTTAAAAAATAATTGAATTTTGTATAATATATTTATTGTGAAATGTATAATTTTATTATGTCTTTGTAACGCAAATACTAATAATTTCTCTTTTCTGTTATTTAATAACAAGTCTAAATAAAATCGCATTTAATTGTATTATATTGGTTCAAATAATTTTACAGTAATTACCCAAATCAAGCTGAAGCAGATGAAATTTTAACTTTGAGTTGGATAAAATTTTATCTCAAAATTAATTTATAATGCACCGCTGATTTTCTTAATAGTAGTTAAAAAACATTTTGAAAATTTTCAACTTACAAATGATACTCTCATTCTTGTTGGTGCACAAGAATTAAAGATGATAAGAGTAATGAGAGAATAATGAGAGAATGACGATTGCACTAAAGAGAAAGAAATAAAGTTGTTATAAATGACATCTACGACTAATCTATTTTTACAAAGAGAAAATTGTCATATAGACCCCTAAAAGGTAAATTTAATGACTAAGATAAAATGTACAAACATAGAAAATACTAAATTACCTCTTTAGTACCATCCCTTAATTTATATTTCTAAACAAAACAAACCACACCAATTCTATCCCTTAAGATGAGAAATTGATTCGTCTTGATTGCCTCGTCAGAACATCTGCCAATTGCTTTTGGGTGCTACAGTGCACAATTTTTAATGTTCCATTATGGACTCGGCTCCTCAAGAAATGATACTTAGTCTCAATATGCTTGCTTCTCCCGTGCAACACAGCGTTTCTGGCAAAATTGATTGAAGACTTGTTATCAATCATCATCTTCAGAGGCTTCTTTACTTTAATCTTCAGATCTTGCAATTAGTTCAGAAGCTACACAATTTGACATGCATCTACAAACGTCTGCAATATACTCATGTTCACATGTTGATAGAGCAACAACAACTTGCTTCTAGGAACTCCAAGAAATAGGACCTCCCAGAAACTTAAACAAGTATCCATAGGTACTTCTTATATCAACTCTATATCCACACTAATCAGAGTCAGAGTAGCTCATCAACTTTGTTTCTGCCTTTCTTTCAGAAGAAAATAATATTCCAAACTTCAGAGTTCCCTTGATATACCTCAGAATTCTGACAGCAGCTTGATAATGGGACCACTTAGGTTTACTCATGAACCTACTAACCAATCCAACTGCATAGCAAATATCAAGTATGGTATTACATAAATACCTCAGAGAACCAACCAGTTGTTTCAAGATCGTAGAATCCACATCTTCATCCTCAGAGTAAGAATCCAATTTATGATTGGTTTCTGACGGTGTAACAGCAGCCTTAGAATTCTCCAACTTAAATTTCTTCAGAAGTTCAAGTTCATACTTCAGCTGATGCAAAATGATACTCTTCTCCGAGTACAAAATCTCCATCCCTAAAAAATATACCATATTTCCCAGATCAGTCATCTCAAATTCATTCATCATAACTTTCTTGAACTTGGTTTTATCTTCTGGAAAACTCCCCGTAAGAAATATGTCATCAACATAAAGACACAGCAGAATCATATTGCCTCCAGAATGCTGCACGTAAACTCCATATTCCATGTCACACTTCTGAAACCCTTTCTTCTTGAAAAATGAATCAATCTTCAAATTCCAAGCTCTAGGAACTTGCTTCAATCCATACAGAGATTTATGTAGCTTGTACACCATGCCTTCCTGATTCTTTTTCATGAAGCTAGGAGGTTGTGACACATATACCTCTTCTTGTAATGGACCCTTCAGAAATGCAGACTACACATCCAAATGCATTAGAGGCCAATTTCTATTTGCAGCTAAAGAAATCACTAGTTTGATTGTTTCATGTCTAGCTACAGGCGCAAACACTTCAAAGTAATCTAGCCCAGGTTACTGAAGAAAACCTCTAGCCACTAGCCTTTCTTTGTGCTTACCAACTGATCCATCTGGCTTAAGCTTCACCTTGAAAACCCACCTAATGCTGATGGCTATCTTCTCCTTTGGAAGCTTAGTCAACTCCTAAGTTTTATTTCTTTCTATAGCCTCAAGTTCTTCTTTCATGACATTCAACCATACTTTCTTCTTGATTGCTTCTTCAATACCCAATAGTTTAGAGTCTACTAACATGGCACACTGAATGAATTCTCCTTCTGAGTCGACTTTAGTATCTTGCAACATGTCAAAATCTGCAAATCTTCTAGGTATAGTTTTGATTCTTTGTGGCCTCTGAACTTGTTCTAAATATTCTCTAGAACTTGGAACAACATTAGCTTCTGAACCTTGTCCAAAAATCATGTCTTCAGAGTTACCATTTTCAGAAACATGATCATCTCAAGAAGCTTGTCCTCCAGAGCCTACATCTTTAGAATTTTCCCTTCCAGAAGCATGACCACCACCAGATTCTGGATCATCATCAAAATATGGATCAGAATCAGATTCATCATCTTCATCTTCAGAGTCTTAAGAATCATCTTCGGACTCTGACTCTTTTTCAGAACTTTCAACTTCTAACTCGTCTTCAAAAGTTATCTCTACACCATAAATGGGTTGAGATTTACTCCAATCCCAAGTTTCTGACTCTTTCACAATAACGTCTCTGCTGACTTCAACTTTGTTAGTTTCTGGAAAATGGAGTTTGTATGCACCTGTGCTGTGGTACCCCACCAGTAACATCACTTTGCTTCTATCATCTAGATTCTGGAACGTGTTTGTAACACACAAAACCAAAAACCTTCAGATGACTAACACTTTTCTTCTCTTCAGTCCACTTTTCTAAAGGAACAATTCCCTTCAGCTTCTACTTTGGACACCTATTGAGCATATATGTTGCAATAGCAACAACTTCTCCCCATAACTTGCGAGGAAGCCTCTTCTCTTTTAGCATACTTCTCGTCATATCAAGAAAAGTAAGATTTCTTTGTTCATCAAGAACATTGTGTTGAGGAGTATAAGGAGCAGTAACCTCATGCTCAATTCCATTATCATCACATAAATTCTGGAATTCTGTAGATTTATACTCACCTCCACCATCTGTTATGAGAGTCTTTAACTTCTGACCACTTTGATTCTCAACCTTCACCTTGAACTTCTGAAATTCAGTAAACACCTCATTCTTAAAATTGATGAGTATTACCCACGTCATTCTTGTGAACTCATCCACAAAAGACACAAAATACATATTTCCTCCAAGTGAAGGTTCTGGAAATTGTCCACACACGTGAGAATATACTACTCTTAGAGCATGTTTTTCTCTTGGGGCTACTTCTGATACAAATGGAAATCTAGGTTGCTTGCCTTTCATGCATACCTCACACGACTTCTCAGACTTCACAATCTTCAGAATGCCACGTACGAGCTTCTTAGAAGTTACATGCCCTAAGCTTTTCTAGTTCAGATGCCCCAATCTCTCGTGCCACAACTTAATATCTCCTTCAAAGCCTTCTGCACTAAGACACTCTGTTTCAGCTGTTTCTACATTCACCTTGAATATTCTGTTGATTCCCTGTTCAGATTGCATAATCAACTTCTGATTGGAATCATAAAACATCAAGAGATTATTCATCATAACAACTAAGAAACCTTTCTCAATGATCTGACCCACACTCATCAGATTGCTTTTGATTCCAGGAACATACAAAACATCCTTGATCAAAATGGTCTTCCCATTATTCACTTTAACTTTGAAATTTCCCATTCCTTCTGTATTAAGGTACTTATCACCAGCGCATCTGATCTTTGTCCTCCTTCTGGAATCAAAATCTATCAGCCATTGCTTGTTTCCAATCAAGTGATTTGAACAACCAATGTCCATATACCACCAATCTGCCAAACATCTTCCATCAGACTTAGAAGCCATCAATAACACAGGTTCATCATCTGAATCTCCTCTAGCTAAGTTTGCTTCTTTTGATTTCCTTCCTTTGTTTGACCAGCATTCTCTAGCAAAATGGCCAAACTACTTACGACAGTAACATTGAACTTTCTTCTTCTCCTTTCCCTTCTGATGTTTTTTCTCATTTGAAGTTGAGGTTTCTAAACTCTAGAATCTATCACCACGTCTATTCTTGGCCTCTTACCAAGAATGCTTCTAGTTCTTCTTGACAAAAGAAGCTTTTAGAGCCTGCTTAACTTCCCTCTCAAAAGTTCTTTCAGTCAGACGCAACTGATGCGCTTCTAGACTACTTTGCAGCTCTTCTATTCTCATGGTTTTCATATCTTTAGAATGTTCAATTGTTACAACAATGTAATCAAATTGAGGAGTAAGTGACCTCAATACCTTCTCTATGATTACTTGTTTAGAAAGGATTTCTCCACAAGCCTTCATCTCATTAGTGATCAGAATCACTCTAGAGATATATTCACAAACCTTCTCATTGTTCTTCATGTTGAGATTCTCATATTGATTTCTCAAGGATTGAAGCTTTACCTTTTTCACTCATGCGTCACCCACCGTAACATCTGACCAATGTGTCCCACGCCTCCTTTGACGCCGTCGAATTAGCAATATTCTCAAACACGTTCACATCCACACATGATGGATGAAGAACAGCGTCTTCTGCTCTTTCTTCCTCTTATTTCTCCCTGCCTCTCTCTCTATTCTTCTGTCGCATCTGCTGCAACCAGAATATACTCATCAGTAACTAGCTCAAGAACATCTTGAGCTCCAAATAACACGCGCATCTGAATCATCCATTTGTTCCAGTTCTTGCCAAAAAAAACTGGAAGTTTGGTACTCATTGTCGTTTTTGTTCATCTTCAACCTTGTACAGTGCACTCAAATCTTCACTAAACACAGTGTTTCCCAATCCCACAGAATCATAAAATGTGATTCTGTTACAATTTTGCTCAAAGATTCAATGTGAACCCATAAACAAAATCAATCACACAAACTCACGTTTCACTCGTGTTTCCATATGAATCCAACCAGAGCTCTAGATACCAATTTGTTGGTGCACAATAATTAAAGATGATAGGAATAATGAGACAATGACAGCTGTACTAAAAAGAAAGAAATAAGGTTGTTGTTATAAATGACATCTACCACTAGTCTATTTATAGAAAGAGAAAATTGTCACATAGACCCTAAAACATAAACTTAATGACTAAGATAAAAGGTATAAACATAGAAAATACTAAATTATGCCTTTAATAATTTCTTTAAAATTTAAGTTTTTTTATTCAATCTGTGTTTTTTTTTGTTTAGTAAACGAAAAATAAAATAAAAATATATTTCTTTAAAATCGACGTATATTTTAGTCTATATATATATATATATATATATATATATATATATATATATATATATATATATATATATATATATATATATATATATATATATATATATATATATATATATATATATATATATATATATATATATATATATATATATATATAGAATAGAAGGAAACTGTTTTCTACTTTCACAACTTTACCACTCAGTCACCAAAATATTATTTAGCAAAATATTAAAACGTATGACTGTATACTATAAATTTGTATTTGATGTGTATGATCATCAAAATAATTAAGTCCGTGGACAAGTTTTAAGTTAATATAAACTAGATACAGACCCGGGCAATGCGCGGGGTGAGATAAAATTTTTGAAGTAGTGTTATAAATTTAAATTTTGAATTTGTTTATTATAAAATAATTGAAATTGATTCGTAGATAGACTCAAGATCGGAGTTGAGATAAATTTTTTAAAATGATATTATAAATGTAGATTTTGAATTTGTTTATTATAAAATAAATGTAATTAATTCATAGATAGACTCTATCAAGTGGAGAATAATTTAGGTATATTCAAATAGTTTGTAAGTCAATTTCATATAACATAATAGTTTTTTTTGAATGATTTGAAATAAAATAAAATTTTAATTTAGTGTTTAAATTCACAAAAAATTGTCTTTGTGAGAAATCAAATTTGTGATTTCCGATGGAGAATAAATATTTCATTTTTATTTTGTTTTTGTAAGGAGTTGAACTCATGGCATTTAAAAGAGAATAATTATTGCATTTTACCTTTTGAAAATGAGTTTGGAGATGTGCCACATATGACAATGGTTATGACTCAAATGAATTAGAAAAATTAGTATGTGTCATGATATAATCTGCTGCTTCAGATTTAATATATTATATAAATATAGATATAGATTTCATTAGAATCTCGACAAATTTTCCAAATTATTTATTTTATTTAGCATTCTAGATTCTTTGAAGAAAGAGCTATGGTGACCTTTATTGCATAAATCTTCTTGTTTAGCTAGCATGTGTATGATGCGCAAAATATTATAGTGATGATTTATAAAGTAAAATTTTAAATTTTAAATTTAGAACTATAATAAAAAATATTGTAGTGAAAATTTATATAATTTTTTAATGATGTATGAATAATTGATACATTCACCATCATATGTATTATATGATGTGCAATACTTTTATATTTTAGTTGTTAGATTTATAAATTGTTAAAGTAAAATTTTAAATTTTATTATATAGAACTATAGAATAGTTGATACACCGACGAATATATAAGTATTTTAGTTTTATAAAAAAAATTCCTGTAAGATAAATATAACTCATATTCTTGAAAATATTATATTTTTGTCTTTTTCAAAATTCGAACTCACGACCTTTGAAAAAAATAAGCATGTGATTTTTTTTTTACTTTGAAAAGAGAAGAAGAATTTTGAAGGGTGCCACATATGAATGTAGATAATGTGGCAGATATAGATATTGAATATGTGACGTATGATATGTCGTGATATAGATGCGTAGCTTCGGTTTTAATAGATTATATTGATGTTTATAAATTTAAGGCTATCATTCATAGTAATTTGTTATAAAAGAAGTTTTAAAAAAAAATTAAAATTGACAATTTAAATAGAAATATAATTATAAATATAATATAACAGAGAAAGTTGATTCAAATAACATATTTAATAGGATTGGATTTAATTTTTGTTATTCATAAATTGGTATTAACATATTTTTAATGTTTTTATTATACGGAGATTATGAGAGAAAATCACTTTAAACAAACAATAGCAAGAGTAAAAATCAATGATGGAGAGGAGATATCAGAAGAAAAAGTCACAATTACGTTAAAAAGAGCCATTCATCATCTCTCGGCACTTCAGTCAAGCGATGGTCATTGGCCTGCTCTAAATGCAGGTCCTTTGTTTTATTTTCCTCCATTGGTTAGTACTTTTACTTCCACTATACTACTTCTCTAAACTAGAAATGAACATAGAAATTCAAAGATAGAAAACATTATGTTATATTGTTTATGGAATTGAAAAAAAAAGGATTCATAAGTAATTGTGATTCACAAATATTTTCTTTTTAAATTCGCAATTTTTATTATACGCATAAAATTAAGATTATATAAGACGTTTCTATAAAAAAAATATTATATAAGATGTAAGTTATTAAATAGTAAAATAATGCATGCTTTATTTATACATAAAATTCAATTCTAATTTGCTAATGCATTAACCAAGATTAACTTTTCCACATATTTAAAATACTACAGGTCTTTTGTATGTATGTTACCGGGCATCTTGATTCAATGTTTCCTAAGGAGTATCGGAAAGAGATTCTCCGTTACATATATTGTCATCAGGTATTGTTGACATCATCTACCTTATATTAAGACGAGTGCGTAAGATTAAATTAGATCCGACCTAAATTTTAAGATGGTATATCAAATTATCCAAAATCTATTTGGCATTTCGTTATGGACTACTCGAGTCAGGTCGTAGATGTTCAATTCAAAGCATGAGAGAATGTGTTGATTTAAGTCTCAAATATGATGAGATATGGTGTCAAAGTGCGCTTAAAAGTGAGAGGATTCTCTCACCTTACAAGTCTTTTCAATAGGCTTGTGTTAAACCTAACTTAAAATAAAAAGTTATCCACCAAACTCAGTAGTACTAGATATAAGTGGGTCTATTAGGTGTAAAGGTAATGGCACCCCTCATATTACAAAATAATATTTAAGAATGTCTTAAATTCATATAAAACTATAAAATGATATAAGATTTTATCTAAGATTCATTGAACCACATACTATTGATCACGCGTCTGATGTGAAGTCTTGACCATGAGTCGGTGTGTTAAGACTCCTACATTGAATGCATTATCGCTTGGAAATTAATTTTAGGCGTAAGACATATCTCACCTTACAAGTTGGTTATGTAGAATCCAATTACGCTTAACCTATATTCTAAGAAGTATACTTGTATTTCGAGAAGTATCGAGTATGATGGAAAAAACCAAGAGAATTATAGTATTTTCTCTTTTCTATATATTAATTAACTTGGTCGGTTTTCTCAACAATGAATAGTTTGAAGTGTATTCATGCAAAATAAACTAACATTCAATGTTGACCATGATGCATTTTCATTTGACGAATGAAGATAAACTAACATTTAATGTTGACCATGATGTATTTTCATTTGAAGAATGAAGATGGAGGGTGGGGATTACATGTTGAGGGTCACAGTGTCATGTTTTGCACTGTAGTCAATTACATATCGATGCGAATACTTGGAGAAGGTCCAAATGGAGGTAAAGAAAATGCTTGTTCTAGAGCAAGAAAGTGGATTCATGATCATGGCGGTGTGACTCATATATCTTCATGGGGAAAATTTTGGCTTTCGGTAACATTATATCTAATATAAAATACGCGTATGCAAAAAATTTTATACCTATATATATATATATAATGCAAATTTGATTGAATATTAAAACAATGCAGATACTTGGTGTCTTTGATTGGTGTGCAAGCTACCCAATGCCGCCTGAGTTTTGGATGCTCCCCTCATTTCTTCTTAAGCATTCAGGTTTAATATTGGATATAACAAATAAATGATTAAATTAAGTGTTTATTATATCTCATTTTTATTTTATACTACATACAGCTAGAATGTTGTGTTATTGTCGATTGGTATACATGCCTATGTCTTACTTATATGGAAAGAGATTTGTGGGTCCAATCACACCACTCATCTTAAAGTTGAGAAAAGAACTTCTGCCTCAACCTTATGAAAAACTTAATTGGCAAAAAATACGTCACCAATGTGCAAAGGTAAGGGATATAATATTTGATTAACTACAACGCATATGTATACATATCCTCTTTATAATGGGATTTATAATTTTTCATTTCATGCATTACATGCAAGAAGGTCTCTTTTGTAATTGGTTTTAAGTACATCTTGTATTCTTGGTGTTATAAATCATTTGTTTTCTATTTAAAAAATGCAGGAGGATCTTTACTATCCCCATCCTTTAATACAAGATCTAATGTGGGATAGTTTCTACATTTTCATGGAGCCACTTTTGACTCATTGGCCGATTAACAAGTTGGTTAGAGAAAAAGCCCTCCAAACAGTAATGAAACATATCCATTATGAAGATGAAAATAGCCGATACATAACTATTGGGTGTGTGGAAAAGGTAGTCTTCATAATAATGAAACTTTTTTATATTATAGGGGATTAATTCATTCAAATGAATGTAATAAAAATTCTTGTTAGGTTTTGTGCATACTAGCTTGTTGGGTGGAGGATCCAAATGGAAATGCATTCAAGAAGCATCTTGCTAGGCTTCCAGATTATTTATGGGTTTCAGAAGATGGAATGACTCTGCATGTATAAATTATATTACCTTAAGTTAACTATTAGAATATTAAAACTATTATTACTTCATCATATATAAATGCCCCTAATTTCATAATGCAGAGTTTTGGGAGCCAAACATGGGATACTAGTTTCATCATTCAAGCACTGCTTGCCAGTGACCTAATTAAAGATATTGGTCCAACACTTGCAAAAGGACATGAATTCATTAAAAATTCTCAGGTGTTTTAAATTTTTTGAGTATAAACTTTCCAATTTATTTTTGGATACACCTCTATCAGAATTTAACTTGTAAAAAAGAGCATCATTTATTTTTACTAAAATTACTTATTATGCACACACTCTTACATGTTACAAAATTTATATTAGTTATAACCTGTACAAATATATCATTATAACTATATATGACACATTTGTGATCAAGTGCAAAGTTAGTGTTCATCAAATTATAGGTCAATATGTGTACTACTAATCAATTTACAGGTTAGGGACAACCCTTCAGAAGATTTTAAGAACATGTATCGGCATATCTCTAAAGGATCATGGACCTTCTCTGATCAAGATCATGGATGGCAAGTTTCTGATTGCACCGCAGAAGGTTTAAAGGTAACTAACTAGTTAACTATATAGGTGAGTATTGTATTCTTTTATAATCATAAACAAAATACAAATATTTCTTGATGAATTTTCTGCTTGTATTAGTGTTGTCTACTTTTATCAATGTTGCCTTCGGAGATTGTGGGAGAAAAGATGCAACCTGAAATGTTATATGACTCGGTAAATATCTTATTATCACTTCAGGCAAGTACTATTTACTATCTCTCCACTCTTTTGTTTAAATTTTTATTTTATATTTTAAATCGATATTACTTTCTCTCATATGTAAAATTTAAAGTGAAAAATAATGTAGTTTTTGACAAAAATATTCTTTACTATTTATTATAGAGAGCGAAATAATCAGTTATTATGATAATCAATCATTATTCAACTATCATCCATCATAACCAACTGGATAAAGTTGTATATATTCTTAAAAATGACAGGGTAAAAAGGGTGGTTTACCAGCTTGGGAGCCATCAGAAGCTGTAGAATGGTTGGAAGTAAGTATTATGATTTTAGTTCATGATCAAATAATTAGAAAACTTGTTAAACCTTAAATTAATTTTTCTATATCTGGATGAATGCCCTCATTTCAAAATAACATATACACCATATTAAGCTATTAATTAATTATATTTGTTATCAATTTACAGTTATTCAATCCAATAGAATTTCTCGAGGATGCTGTAGTTGAGCGTGAATATGTTGAATGTACTGCATCAGCTATTCAAGCTTTAGTTTTGTTTAAAAAATTATATCCTGAACACAGAAAAGAAGAGGTAGAGCATTTCATTGCAAATGCAGTTCGATTCCTTGAAGATAAACAAACAAATGATGGTTCATGGTATGGAAATTGGGGAATTTGCTTCACTTATGGTTCATGGTTTGCACTTAGTGGTCTAGCAGCTGCTGGTAAGACCTATGACAATTGTTTAGCCATTCGCAAAGCTGTTAAATTTTTGCTTTCAACACAGAGAGAGGATGGTGGGTGGGGGGAGAGCCATCTTTCCTGTTCAACAAAGGTTCGTCGTAAAATTATTATTACCTATTAATTAGTTAGCTAAAAGGCATGGCATGGAATTGTTCATAGTGCTTAGAAAATATTTTAGAAATTCGGCTCATGTGGTAGATATTTTAGAGCCTAATAATTTGGTCAGCAGTTCGATTGATTACCACTATTGTGTGTGAAAAATATTCATCAAGAAGCCAATGCCTTTAATAGAGATCTCATTCATTTAGATAAGTTAATTTATGCCATTAGACGAGGAAATATCTTAAGTTTGTAAGTAAAATATTCAAAAGATCTATGCACACATAAATTATGATATGAGTGAAAACAATGCAGATATATGTACCTCTTGAGAGAAGTCAATCAAATATTGTTCAGACATCATGGGCTATTATGGGTTTAATTCATGCAGATCAGGTATCTTCAATTTTATTGTAAATTAAAATTTAAAATGCTTAGTTACTACGCTAACTATTAATGAATCTTAGATTATGGCTATTTTTTGTGTATTTACAGGTGGAGAGAGACCCCACTCCTCTTCATCGTGCTGTAAAGTTGATCATCAATTTCCAACAAGAAGAGGGTGATTGGCCCCAACAGGTTCAGCTCAATTGTTTGATTTTGATTTTATAGCTCTTACATATTTATGCTTAACTCACAATAGGAGAATCTGGCTGATTTTCTTTTAATATCGAAAGTTATGCTAAGTGTGATGAAGTGAATGAGAATTTAAAGGAGTATGCTTAGTGTGATTTTCTTTTTATTTATGTCATGGCAGGAACTCACAGGAGTATTCATGAAAAACTGCATGATGCATTATGCAATGTATAGAGATATTTTTCCAACATGGGCTTTAGCTGAATATTGTAGGCGGATGGATTCTGTTGGCTTCCCTGCAGTTAGAAACGATGCACTTAGATAAGCACATAAGGAAAAAGAATAAAGAATGAATATTCAACTTCAATTAAACTATATACAAAAGCAAATACATCATTATGCTTTAGGGTGTGTTTAGTTCTTCAAGAATAAAAAATAATTATGACCTAAGGTAAATAAAATGTAAAACAATCTATATGTTTAGATACATTTATATAAGTGGTAGTTGAATAACAATAAAAGAATTTTTTTCGAATTTATGCTTAAAATGATTTTATTTAGACTCATTTAAGTTTAAATTGCATTTTTTAAAGCAAATAAGCATATTCTTCATGTTTCTTTGAAGATTAATTAGTTGTATAATTGTGTGTTCACACGGATAAAAGTTATTTTGTACGGTAAAATTCTACTCATGCAAATTAAGAGTAATAAGATTGAGACCCACGCGATGTGAGGGGCATTGATGAATTTTTTGAGTAATATTAAATTACATAAATGTTAATTTTATTTAATATAAAAATAATTGTAATTGAGTCGATAAAATAAAGAGGATAAAAAAAGATAGCAGCTTAAAATAAAATAAAAAAATGTTTGAATTGTTAAAATGATAATAAGACGTTGCTATTTAATTTTAAAATGCAAAATAGGTGGAAAATATTTAATAATTGTTGTATATTTTCTGTAATTTTTTATAATATATTAAAATATGTTAAATCTTCATCATCTAAGGATGTGAAATATTCTACATTTAAATGACTTAGATTCTAAGTAACAAATTATCACAATCAACATTGTGATAAAAAAAATGAATTTCTCCATTTTTCGAAGAATACATTTTTAATCTTGCATTTTATTTCTCACGGCAAATAGACATGTTTAATAGGCACAATTGAATATCAAATACTCAAATTATTAAGTTATATCAATATTAATTTTGCATTTGCTTCTTTATTGAAACAAATGATATTTAATCTTTTATTCTTTGGTGAATTTTTTTCAATTAAATTTTATGAAAACAATAAATCTTAATTTTAGAGTATTTATGAATTGTATGAAAATGATAAATTTTTAATTTTATTGTAATTCTTTCATTAATTTTGTATGATGTTTTTATAATATTGTTTAATTTTTTACACATATTTTTATTATTTTATCATTTGTTGTAAGTCTTTTAGTGTATTTTTTTTGTCTTACTGAATATGTTCACCTAAAATCTAAGCTTTTGTATGTTGTTAATTACAAACTTTAACTTGTAATTTTTTTTCAAATTTGCATTATACTGACTTAAACTATTTGACTAGATTGACTAAACTTATAGAATCAATATTATGTTTCACAAATATATGAACAATGATATAATATATAAAAAATTTGGAATTTTTTTTAAGAATTCTATAAAACAGACTCAGGATGTCGTGACATCTGATCCGACATTATAAAACAGACAAGGTAGAATATATAATTAACAGTGCAGGAAACAAAAGAACACAAGGAATTGTTCACCTAGTTAGGTTCTAACCAACCTACATTTGTGGGTATACCAATCCAGGAATAAAGTCTATTATTAGTATTAATTCAGAGTTAAACCTCCTTGTTTACACTCCTCACTTAATCAAACTACCCAATTTCCATTGTACCTAAGATACCACACTTAGATATGAGAACCTCTGCTCACTTCCAATCACCTCAGTGATGTCTATCAGTCACTATCATCCCAGCTACTGCATCAACGACTTCGCTCATATAAACTAAAACAGTTTGGAGATGCCACACTCCAACACAAAACAGTCAACTTGTGACACAAATAAACTTGGAATTGCATCACAACTTCTTCCAAGGACACAACTGCACTCATTACTTCACAACTTCTGAGTGAGTAAAATAAACCTCTTACCTACAGGTTTTGAGGCACAAATCAGTGACCATCCCATAATCCGGGTGATTCACCTACATGGCTAACCCTAAAGATTACATCTTTCTAAAACCGACTAGCTTCTTAAAACTAGGTTACAACTGCTTATTTATAACCTATTACCCAAATGGATTTGGGCCTTCAAAATAACAGTTGGAAGCTGTAACAAACTTCTACAGTAACAAACTTTGCAGAATTAAATACGCAGATAACTTCTGCTACAATCAAGGTCCTTACTGATCTTTCTCCTTAGCTCTTGGACCTCCACATATGCCTTAAAGATCACGCCACTTATGTTGCATAATAATCCCAGAATATTCTGCACAATTGAAACAGAACTGTAACAAACTTAACAATTTATGTAGCGTGATATCCTAATGTTTAATGTCTCGACATCTCATTTGACATGTTGTTCCAGTTGTTGAAGGTCTTCAACACAACATGTTAAGGCATTCTAGATAGGATTATAAGTTATAAATCCTACTATACAAAACATTGTTGCTGCTATTTATTTGTTTTATTAAAATTAAGCCAATCCATACAATTCAGGAACTTACAATCTCCACCTTTGGCAAATTTTAGCTAAAATATATAAATACAATTACAAGCAGTTTAAAGTAGCAGCAACAATTTACAATTAACAATTAAAAGAGTCTTCAGCAGTCTTCATGTCTTGAGAGCAAAGGATCAGACTTCAATTGGAGAGTAGACTTCAATTGTAATGTACAACAGTGTTTTATGCTTTCTGCACTGCTGGCCTGTTAGTTGAAGATAATGTCTCAACATCCAGTTTGACATCTTCTCATGTTTTTGATTTCCTCCATTGAGCCAATAGGTTAAAGGGAAGGAAGGTCCAGTTTGTACACGAGGAAGAATATAGCTCTCATTCCCCCTTAAGGCAAGAGCAGGTCTTGTCACAGATGGTGGAACAAAAGGACCATGGGTATTTTTGAAATTTTCCCAGGTAACTCAGAACACAAGTCACAATTGTGTTCAAAACTCATATCACAAGTCACAAGTAAATTGATATACATGGTTGTGTGACATAACTTGTGGCTTAGACATTGCTTCGCTCTCCTGCATCTTTTTCTTATGCTGCACTTTCTGTGTGATGTTATTTCTCTCCCCCTTTTTAGATAAAATTTGACAAATTGAACCCTCACCAAACCAGATCCTGACACAGTTTGCCCAAGCTTTTATAAAATGCATGATGAAGACGAATTTGAATGCTCAGGCTATTCTTGAATGTCCACCGTCCAGGCTATTCTTGAATGTCATTAATATGCATCGCTCACTTCATTTAACATGTCCATGCAGAGACATGTTCTATATAATGTCTTGGCATTCAGTCATACATTGTCCTCTCACTTCATGTGACTCACTTTTTTAGATCAGCAAATTATCTACTGTGAGACACTCTTCACTTTTGTCCATATGTTGCCAATTCTCTCCTTTTGATGACCATAAGATTGAATATGAACCCATTAACATATTTGATTTATACTTCATATTCACAATGATATTGAGGTTTCAACATCATATAAGACATTTACAAAGAGTCCATCTGCCTTGGCTATGAGATTATAATACTGCTTCTTCAAGATGTGTTGCGGTGGTTTTAGCGGCAAGCAAAGAGTGAGGTATTTATTTTTACCGGGTGATATATACTAGTTAGGTTTTATCGTATCGTGTCTACAAATATTTTTTATTGGTTCGTCGTTCTATGATTCTACCGTTAATGAGTTTGGGATTAAATGAGTTGAAAATAAAAAGACAAAAAGTAAATAAACAAAACGTATAAAGGATAGACAACTTGTCTGGAACGAATGCACACTACCCGTCACAGACTTAAATCTACCGTCCATGTCATACTTAGCCTACGATACTCCTCCGCGTGATCACATACCTCTCACAACCTAAGCTATTTCTAACCCAAATTGAGAATCCTCCCGCATCATGTAACACCCGAAAATTCATTCAATTATTGAAATGAATTATTAAGGATTTATTTATTGCAATTAGTCAAATTCGGGAATTATCGAAATTATTATAAGAGGAATTATTGGATTAATGTGTTAGTTAAGCGAGTAAGTTGATAGTTGAGTAATATATTAGTATTATTATTATTATTATTAATATAAGTATTATTATTTGTTGGGTTGATTTATTGGTAGTATAAGTGGTTTATTAATAATATATTCATAATAATAATAATAATATACTGTTATAATTAGTAGAATAATTATATTGGGTTAGTTGGTGGTACAAGTAGAATTAGAGGTGCATTTAGTTATCCCATTAAGAATATTAGTTAATTATAGTATTTAGTTTAGTGATAGAATATTTGATTTAATAAAAGAATAAAATATTAGGTTTCTCTATATAAGTAGTAGTAGTAGAGAAATTTGGGTTTTTTTAGAAATAAAAAGAGGAATAGAACTTGCAGTAGAGAGAGAACGTGGAGACTTTTGGAGGAAAACAAGGGTTTGGAGGAAACTGCCGTCAGGGAGAAAATTGCAGACCGAAAGACAAATTAGAATTTGACCGAAAAATTATAGAGAGACCGTCTGTAACACCCCGAATTAAATTAATTATTTAATTAAATTATATAAGGAATTATCTATTGGAATTGTCGAAGTTGGAAAATTAATCGGAGTGATCGGATTTGTCGGTATTATTATATAAGATGCATATTTGAATTATTAAGTCAGAGTTTAGTCGGATAAATCGAAAGAATAACATTAAGGATGATATTATTGATTTAATTGGAATTATTTGGAGAAGAGCCGAATTATGGGTATTAGTTGATTAGTTGGTTTAACCGGAGAATTACTATTAGAATATTATTTGCAAGTTGGTGTTATTTAATCGATGGATGAGAAAATGTAGAAAATAATATTAGATATAATATTATTATATGGTATCATTATTTAATTAAATTGGATTTAGTAGAGGTGAATAATAGATCCAATATATTATTATTATTACTATTATTATTATTATTATTATTATTATTATAAGTTGGATTTAGTTATAAGAGATATAAAAGGAGAATTATAAGGGTTTAGTGAATATTTTTTGGAAAAGTTGTACGTGGGAGAAAGAAAAGAAGAACAAGGGTTTGGAGGAAACTGCCGCCGAAATAGGAATTGTAGACCGGAAAGCCAAATCAGAATTCGACCAGAAATTATAGAGAGACCCTCAATCCAAGGTAACGGTGGGGTTCTAACTCTCTAAACGGGTTTATGATGAATCGTATGTGGGGATTAAATTCGTAGGAAATTATCTTGGTTTAATGGTGTGCGAATTATGCGGCGAAAACGATAAATTTGTATGTTATTGTGGGAAGAACTTCTATTTAATTGGTATTGGAATTTTGTAATTATTGGAACTGGAGATTGGGGTTTTACTAATTGATCGATGAAGGAAGATACCGGAAAAAGAAAAATATACGCGGTGAGAATTTCAGGCACGCAGGGAGATGGCCACATGTGGTAACCGTGGAATTGTTGATGTTGGGACCCACTTGGGTGAGGGGCGGGCGCCCTAAGGAGAGAAGGACTTGGGGGCGGGCGCCTCCTAAAGTTGGGAGGGAAGGGGACGATCGTCCCTGGTACCCAGGGCGGGCGCCTTCATGATGAGGCCACTTGGCATATGTTTCTTTATGTAGTCATGAATTAAAATAATTACCACCTACATGTGCGAAATCATTAATTATTTTAGGTAGTGTGATCATATTGATGTATTATGCATGCTACTTCTCTACTGTAGTGTTAGTTTCAATTTCCATGTGAGTATTGTGGCAAGCAAGAAAAGAAATCATTTGAGAAGTAAATTTAATGTAGCATAACATTCATAATTGTATTAGTAACCGTAAATAGAATATTAGCTAAAAAGGTGTGCATACCTCATTAGTTACTATTAAATAATAGTATAATATGTATGAGTTAAATAATTGAGTTAATGGGTAATGGCAGTTTGGTAGGAGAATGAGACTAGTTGTAGATGTAGATTCATGACAACATTATTTTAGTAGAATCCTAAGGTAGCAGTGCAGGCAAATTCTAATGACAGTATGAAATAGAATGCAGGGAATTAAATATAACAGTATCATAAATTAATAGCAACTATATAATAATCGATAGTAATAGCAGTGGACAAAAGAGTACCGAATTAGAAAATTAAGCGGTAAAATTAGTTGCTCGGAATTAACCGTAAATTGTCGTGGTAGTTCGTGTTTGTTAGTAGGTAATCGTGATTGGTTTGTTTTGTGAAATTATGTTGAGTACGTCGTGCTGCAAATTTCTGTGTGAATTATTAGCGATGTGTATATTGCCATATGTTGTTGTTGTTGTTGTTTATGCGAAGTTGCAGGATGGTTCAGTGACGATTTTTACCTCTATTTATTGGTAATAACAGTGATATAGGCGTATGCCTCGTGAAGTGAATTTTAGTTGTTGTTGTATGTTGTTAGTGTTGCATTACATTTGCATCTTTGTAAAGGCATGTATTGGCGGAAATTGTGAAGAAGGCTTATGTCTTGTGCCTCTATTAATTGACAATAGTGAAGGGAGCTGAAGCTCTGTTGGTACCACATGCATATGCATTGTTGTGTCTTTTTTAAATTATGTTGTTGTTAATTGTGAAGTGAATTATGTTGTTGTTAACTGTGAAATGAATTATGCTGTTGTTAATTGTGAAGTGAATTATGTTGTTGTTAACTGTGAAGTGAATTATGTTGTTGTTAATTGTAAAGTGAATTATGTTGTTGTTAACTGTGAAGTGAATTATGTTGTTGTTAATTGTGAAGTGAATTATGTTGTTGTTAACTGTGAAGTGAATTATGTTATTAACTGTGAAGTGAATTATGTTGTTGCTAACGGTGAAGTGATTTCATGTTGTTGTTAATTGGGAAGTTGTTGTGATGTGCTAATTGTGATGTGATAATTTTGTATGAATTAATCCTAGCATATTATTTATCATACACTTGTTTATATTGTTGGATATCTCACCCCTTATGCTGATATTTCCCCTACCATGGGAAATGGGCATGTACTCAAGAACCGTGGAAGTTCGAAGTAGCATTATGAAGTTGTTAGTTGCCGTTAGTTCGAATTGGTGTCTTGATCTGATACGTAACACTCGGGGGATGAACGGTGTTATTTAATTATCGTTGTTGTTTAATTATCGCTGCCTCTTTATTACTTGGCCCACGATGCTCCACGTAAGCATCTGGGCAAAATATCTTCACACCGCCCGACGACCAATATCATCACCCGACGCTGCTTCTCTTCCTCGCCCAGCTAGCTACTGGTGAGCCAAAGTCAGGAGCAGTTGGATTTTCTCAATGTTGCACCATTCCCTTTACCGCCCGGCGAAGCTTCTGGCGCTCATAGGGCCCTGTCATCGCCACCTCACTGCCCGATGCTGGACACCAGAAAAGCAACTTTTGTTGCTTTCTCTGCGCAACTTGGAATGACTTCTTCTTTTTGCCTTATTCCTTTATTGATCAACTTGCATCTTGGAGCTCCATTTGGACTTTATTCTCAATGCTCCAATAATGCAACAAATACCTACAAAATATATACAAAACTAATCAAATGGTTCAATATGTACGCAAAACACAATAAAATGTATTTACAACAAAAAATGGGGTTATTCAACCGATATTAACAAACAAGAACAGATAAGTGCCACAAAACATATATACAAAATAACTACATTTTGGAACTTATCAAATCTCCCCAACTTGACAATTGTTTGTCCTCAAACAAAGTCAAGTAAACCTAAAGAAACAAAATACGATAATCAAAGAATCACGAATCAACAAGTTTTAAAACAGAAAACAAATGTATGGTTCAAACAAAAACGTACACGAAAAAATACATACTTACCACAATCCTACAACGACAACATATAAACAAAACAAATCCTAAGTACAAAAATATTGCAAAACATTCTAAAACAAAACAAACTCAATGATGAATCACACTTAGAAAAAATTCACCGGTACATGAAGAGCACACAAAGGTGAGGGACAAAAAACACTCATCCACAAATCTTGCAAACAAAAGACTAAATCATGCATTCATCCCAAAAACTTATTGAAAATACAAAAGCAAGAATCACAGGGGTTTTTCAAGGTTGTAATGTGGATTGGTTAACAAACAAGTGATAAGTCCTAAAGTTAATCGAGACAAAAACTTTCCGAAACCTAAGGGAGTGATCAAATCGAAAAGACTCAAGCATAAAATCTCAATCAAAATTGTTCTTCATCACAAATTGCAAAACCGAAACACCTCACTTATTATCACAACATTATTCATACTCTTTTTGTTTTTTCTTTTTCAAAGATTTTTCTTTTTTTTTTCTTTTTCTAATCTTTCTTTTTCACATTTTTTTTCTTTTTATTTTTCATAACCTCATACCAATCACAACATAAGTACATAAACATTCCTCTCCCCAAATTGAATTCAACCAACATTATTATGTGAATACTCCCTACTTTCTAAGGCAAGGTAAAAATCCATACAACAACATAGTCGAGGGTTCAAGAAATAAAGAAATCAACATCCATACATAAAAAGTGAATTGACACTCATAAACAATTGAAAGCTTCCTCACATTTATGGGTAAAAAGGGAACTAAAGTGATTCAATTCATGAGCAAGTAATGCAAAAAGAATGAATGACATGGTAATTATACAAATGACAAATTTCCTAAACATGTTATGCTATAGAAAGCGAAAACGAGTACCTGACATGTACCAACTTTGAAACTATCATTACCAAACATCCGCGTGTTGAAACGATCAAACTCGCAAAATCACCAAATACAACCTCAAGCTACCGGACCAAAATTTGAATCCAAACAACAAACAAAAGAATTATAAAAACAAAATTTACAACTAATAAAACTCCTCAAGCTAAACACGACGAGCTTGCGGATAACAAAATTTGACAAAACAAAACGAATACAAATAACAATACAAAATTTGGTGACAATGAATTAACAAGTTGAAAGTGAAGATTTCAAATTAAGAGCAAGTCCTATTTCAACTTTTTAAAACACAAGCCACCACACACATAAACAAAAACAAACAAAAACAAACAAAAACATGCTTGTTTTACGTCGTAAGCTCGACACCTTTATTGTGCGAGCACTAGTAACCTCCTCTCGTCATGCCATGGTATTTCCACACTGCGCAAACCTAAAGAAAGTTTCCTAACATTCATACAACAAACGTTACGATAACGAGACAATTCACAATACGTGAAAACTAAGAGAATCACAAATATGCACAAGTATGGAAAGTAAACACACAACATGTACAAGTAAGAATATACAAGTTCATATACAAAGTCTATACAACATATACATTAATTATAAAACTCAAAAACAACGGAACTATCGCAATACAGAAACAATAAAACTAATCCCCGACAACAGCACCATTTTGTTGCTGCGGTTTTAGCGGTAAGCAAAGAGTGAAGTATTTATTTTTACCGAGTGATATATACCAGTTAGGTTATATCATATCGTGTACACAAAGATAGGTTATTGGTTCATCGTTCGACGATTCTACCATTAATGAGTTTGGGATTAAATGAGTTGAAAATAAAAGACAAAAAGTAAATGAACAAAAAGTATAAAGGATAAAAAGCTTGCCTGGAACGAATGCACACTGCCCGTCACAGACTTAAATCTACCGTTCATGTCATACTCAACCTACGATACTCCTCCGTGTCATCACATACCTTTCACAATCTAAGCTATTTCTAATCCAAATTGAGAATCCTGTCGCATCACCTCGGTATCCATGTCTGGCATACCTCGACAACACAGAAGTCAACAGCGCCACTCGTAACGACTATCTCTAGCTCAAAACAACCAACACGGAGGCATTAAAAGCATATACTCTAAGTAAATGTCAGCTCTAAACCCATTTCTAGCATTCAGAAACTAATAGATAATCATCCTAGGTAAGAATCTAAGCAGTTTATGTCTAGAAAAGCTCAAATCCTTAACATAAAGTAAAAACCTAAGATAATTACCAGCATTGATTCATAAAGCAAACTTTATACAACACAAATGGCGACAAATATACATGAGTTCAAGGTAAATATACAAACATAACCAACAAATAGAGCAATACATAGAGAAGAGAAAAGATAAACCACTCATTTACATCGATTTGTCAACGCCTGTCGAAGAGAAATCCACCTCCAATCATCCGTAAACAGCACTAGTGTTGTTTTCTAAGCTAATCTATCAAAAATTATAAAGTGATGAAGTTTGGGAGCAAGAATCCATCCCAAAAACCATAAAATACAAAAATGAAATGAAATGAAACTATATACAAATTTTGTCTCGCAGCCACCGCCCGACGCTCCAATTGCATCGCCCGACGCTTCCTCTATATTACTTGGTTCACGATGCTCCACGTCAGAATCTGGGAAATATATCTTCACACCACTCCGCGACCAATATCACCGCCCGACGTTGCTTCTCTTCCTCGCCCAGCGAGCTGTTGGCGAGCCAAAGTCAGGAGCTGCTGGATTTTCTCAATGTTGCTGTTTCTTCACCTCCCGGAGCTTCGCGCATAGTGCCCCACATCGCCACCTCACCGCCGATGTCGATAAAAGCAACTTTTGTTGCTTTCTCTGCACAACTTGGAATGGCTTCTTCTTTTTTCCTTATTCCTTTATTGATCAACTTGCATCTTGAAGCTCCATTTAGACTTTATTCTCAATGATCCAATAATGCAACAAGTACCTACAAAATATATACAAAACTAATCAAATGGTACAATATGTACGCAAAACACAATAAAACGTATTTAGAACAAAAAGTGGGGTTATTCAACTGATATTAACAAACAAGAACGGATAAATGCCACAAAACATATATAGAGAATAACTACATTTGGCACTTATCAGTCAGAAGCTGTTGATTTTGTAGTCAGAAGCAGGAAGATTCAAAATTCAAAATCTCGAAGCAGTTGTCAGCAGTTTATAAATCGTTTAAGCGCCAAATAGGTGGCAACATCTAGTGAAGCGGTTTCTTTAGGATTCAAATGTCATCCGTCGATTATGTCTAGGAAGTTACTTTGTAAATACTATAAATAAGTAGTTTCAATGTAATTTTATGTGTTCATTTGTATACTCAAATCACTTGCTAAAACTCTCTCTATTCCAAGCGTCGGAAAAAAGAGTTGTGAAGTGCTTGATGTATGTGAATCACCGTCTTTATTTCAATGCAAAACCTTTATGTTTCAGTCATCTCTTTTGAAAATTTTACTTACATTTTATTTACTTTTCAACAATTTATTTGTGTTGTTGTTTATGTTGATTCTCTTTTTGTTACAAGTTTCGAGTTAACAAAAGAGTCAGTAGACACGTACTTCGTTTAGAACAAGTTTGAAGTTCACGACCTTTTGTCGATCACGAGTCACCATAGTTGGTCAAATCATGTTGTGAGCAATTAGATTGTTAGTTGTTTCATCCAGGCTCTTTCTGTCGGTCACGAGTCACCAGCCATTCGAGTCTAATCATATTGTGGAAAGCCATTATAATTATTTCCTTAATCTTAGAAAACTCGATTCTTAGATAAGGATTTCGACAGAACTAGTATATTTTCAAAATCTTAGCACATGTCTTAAGATCAACTAGTCAAGCTTCTGAGTAACCCTAAGTTTTAGGACTTTGGGAGGACCAGCGGTTGTTTACCATTTTCCACGGTAAACAAATTGGCATGCCAAGTGGGACAAGTTCTAAGTGTATATTTTTATATGTAATAAGTGTACGAGACTTAGAAGTGGGTGTTTAACCAAAGAGTATAATAAACCACTAACTAGGAGACGTGCACCCAAGATGACTAACCACAACATAGACGAAGTTCCATCACGAACAGTAAGTTTGAATGATCCAATAGTTTCTCAGGTTCCACCATTACCTCATTCACTTGTCCCAATGTCGATTATAGTCACTGTGCCTATTCCTTAGACTCAGCCGGTGAGTCCAGGGCCCACGATGACTACGACTAAAATCACACAAGTGCCCCATTTTGGCCCTCCAAATCCTCTTTATGGAATACCATATTCCTTAATGTCAGATAATGTTCAAAATGTGAACTCTCTTTTACAAGGATCTGCACCAGGAGGAAATAATAGAGGCACCCAAAATAGAGGAGCGCCTTCTAAGCTTGTAGTACTGCCTCTTACTAACACTTTAGTAGCGGTATTAAGGCATCAAATGGATGATAGTAACCATGAGTTGGTTAATATGTTAACTAACCAAATGGGTAACATATTTAACCCTATAGTACAAGAGTCGGATGAGACTAATAAGAAGTCATCTGAAACAAATCGACAGGTGATTGCCCAATTAACATGTCTGTGTAATTTTTTGGGTGCTCCCCCAGCGCCTGTTCGACAAGCGCCACCTATTCGACTAGTTGCCTCTGGTCAAATAGACATGGGGTAAATAGAACATAAAACTTTCCATCAAGGACAAGCTACAGTGCCTCAAAGGAATTTGGTTGTCGACCCACCTAGGGTATTAGTACATCGACAACAAGAGGTTGATCAAATTCGACAAGTGGAATTAGCTGTAGAAAATAACCTAACTATGATTGTCGAAAGAGTTATGGATAGGAATTGCGTGAATACTACAATTCAGAGGCCAACATATTCTTCCCCTTTGTCTAAAATATTTTACAGACTAAAAACCCTATAGGATTGAAAATTCCTAAGTATACCAAATTTTGGGGAGAATCTGGGGAGTCGACGGTTGAGCATATTGCTAGGTATTTGACGGAATCTGGTAATATGGCGAATAATGAAAACCTAAGGGTAAAGCATTTTCCTTCATCCCTCACTAAGGCTGTAACACCCTTTCTAATTTCCCCACGTATTATATTTTTAATCAAAGTTTTAACATAACGAAAGGGCGTCACAATTTAAAAAAAAAAATTAAAATAATAAAACACCATAACAGTAGTCATGCATTTACTGAAGAACTTTATTAAACGATTCAACCAACAATTATGTTTTACACAACGGAAATAACATAAATCCCGGAATAAACTCAAATCATAATTATTCCAAACATAACCTCAAAAGAAACAAGTTTAATTTTAAAATTCCAAAACGATCGTTCCCCAGTGTTACAACTACCCGAGCATGACGCTGACACACGGACAGTCTAAATAGCACAACTCTATAAGCCATCCTCACCAATTCCTGAGCAGCTAATCACTTCGATCTGAAATCATCAAAGTAAGGGTGAGATTTCATCAAAATTAAAATGCATTATACGTTTCTTTAAAACAATAAAACAATCAATACATTATTTCACCCTCATTAGCATTATCAGATTACAATCCACAATTACATTCCATACGATTCATTATGCACATAATAGCAATCAATGCAATTACAACACTGGAAATCATCCTAACATGTTATAATTACATATGCAATGCAGACTCAATGCATGTGGTACCAAACGTGAACTAAATTCACACACTGTTCCGCTTACACCATGGAAACAGAGCTAATCAACGATTCTCCCATACACCACTGGGTCAAGAATCCAGCCTCACCACCACTATCCACTGGGTACAAGTATTGGCTCTGCAGGTCCAATTCCACACAATAGGAATTAACCATCACCGGAATGCATATGCATGCACATCAAAAGTATGCAACAATCCAAATACGGAATATGATCACACAACATTATTCCACACAAAGCCAACACTAATAACAACACATGATAACAGCAATTCATGAACATATAACGTTAATTACCACACGTGGAATTAACATACAGCAAGTATACACAACGAATAATTCCCGAATTACAACGAATTCTTGCTACGGAATCCAAACCAATCCCTCGTAGCTTCAGTTACTGGGTTTTGAAAATGCTTTTAATAGATAGTACTCATTCTAAGCTTTCCAACGATACCAACTATGCCTAAATCGGAGTTACGGTCGCAAAGATATGACCAAAACAATTTTTCAGAGAGTTCCATTCTGTTTCAGCACAATATGCATCAACGCATAAGCCCATGCATCAATGCATAAGCCCATGCATCAATACATAAACAGCATGTGTTGACACATGCATCGTATGCGTCGATGCATACAATTAAAATTCTGCATTTTTCAATTTTTGTTCAGTATGCATCGATGCATAACACGTATGTGTCGATGCATAACTTCAATTTTTGCCCTACGAGTCGATGCAAGACTCTATGTATCGATGCAAGCTTTTCCCACGCCTCTGGTTTTCTAAATTTTTACCACTTTCATCGATACATAGCCTCTTGTGTCGACCCGTACTGCTATTTTTCACCAAAAACCGGTTTATTCTTCACTGTTTTCCAATTCCTATAGATTCCATTCATTACCAAACTTTATATTATAACAGAACAGAATTAGATCATGTACTTTCACATCCAATTGACCACCAATTATACTTTCTACTTAGCCTAGATCATCCTACACAATGAACCGTTCATAACAATTCCAATTGAAGTTTTTTACGTCGGATTATATCGTTAGGGCACAACCTAGAATTCCTAATTCGAGATTCCTAACGGATCAATTCATTCTATTGACTATCAAAACCTATAAGGCATAATAATCAGACCAAATCACCCCTTACCTCGCGATGATTCTTCAAACTTTGACGATTGGCTTTTCTCCTCTTTCCTCTTCTCTTCTCCAAAGCATGTAGAATGAAATTTCTAATTCTCTTCTTACTTTTTCCCTTTATTTATTCCTTTTTATTATTCCCAATAATAAAATAAATTAATTAGAGAAATTAGAGCCTTTTACTCTACACACCTCTCAATTCCACTTTACACCTCCAACACTCCCATTATTTAATTAATTAATTAAATCCATTAATTCAAAAATACTAATAATTAAACCTTTAATTAACTTAATAATTAAAATTCTAATTATTTAATAATTGAATTATTTGGGGTGTCACAACGGCAACCTTCACATGGTTCACCACTTCGCCTCCAAATTCCATTGATTCATGGGCTAAGTTGGAAAAGCTTTTTCATGAACAATTTTATGAGGGACATTCAAAAATTAGTTTGGTCGAATTTTCAAACATTAAGAGAAGGTTTGTTGAAACTATTGATGATTATCTAAACAGATTTAGGTCATTGAAAGCAGGATGTTTTACCCAAGTGCTAGAACATGAGCTTGTTCAAATGGCTGCTGGGGTTTAGATTATTCTATTAGGAAGAAAATAGGTCTGACCTTTTTTAAGAGTATGTCACAGTTAGTTGATAGAGTTCGAAATCTTGAGCGGTTGCGACTAGAAAACGTCAGACACACTAAGGCTAAGGCTAAGAAAGAAAAAGTAGCCTATATAGACTATGATGATATTGATCTCATATATGAGGCCGACTATAACTCGCCGACTGAAGAAGATGTCGACGTGGCTAAAATGAAGTCAGGGCCTGCGTATGAGTGTAAATCGCTACCTCATACCAAAGGAAAAAATACTGTCGAAAAAATTCAAAGTTTCCTGCAAAAACTTATACTTTTGATGTCACTAAATGTGATGAAATCTTTGATTTGTTAGTTAAATATGGTCAAATATTAGTACCTCCAAATGCTAAATTACCACCATTAGAACAATGACAGAAAAAAGGTTTTTGCAAATTTCATAAATATCTTGGTCATACAACCTCTCAGTGTTTTCTTTTCAGGAATTTGGTTCAGATATCATCGCAAGATGGTCAACTGAATTTTGCAGCCAGAAAAATGAAAATCGATGTTGATCTTCTTAGGAAGAGGAAGCTTTGTTTGCTGAACCTGTCGAAATCAACATGGTGGAGATAATAGAATTTACAGATGATGATATGGTTAAGGAAAGTATCGGTGAAAGTCCAAATATCGCCCTGGCTGATGTTTACCAAAAAGCTGATGAGGATTTGCTGGATTTCCTCTACCGTTGCAAAAATAAGGGCTCGCAAGTTTGTTTGTGCCCTAGGTGTGGTGCTTTGACTGATAAGGTTGCTGCTGAAAACTTTTTGAAGTTGCAATTGGAGAAAGGCAAAGCCAAGCCGTACAACCAAAGGTTCCCCAATCCAAGGGATCCTAGAAGAACCATGGGAAACTCTCAGTCCAAGCCAAGGAGTTTCATTCCTTCTGATGCTGCTCCTAGAGGCACCTAGATTAAGCCTCAGGGAAGAATTGGGGCATCAAATACTGGTGTTGTTGCTAGAGATACAAAAGGAAAGTCGGCTATAAACTGCCGATATGAGTTCAAATCTGAAAGAAACAAGTATGTCTCTGAAAATTACATGGGAAATAATCCCATGTCTTGAACTCAATGGAGATGCCTCCACAAAAACAGGCTGCAAGACTAGCTGTTGTTGGGCAGATTGCTGCAAATAAGGCAGAAAATCAGAAGTAGTACAAAGTAAAAGTCGACACTGCCGCTAAGGAGTGAATCAGGGAATTCATGAATCGACCTGTGGCTAAGTGATCTGAGGAAGCTACTGATGACTTCAAGTCTTATTCTGAAGAGAGTCTAGACATCTTAGTCAATGTAATGTCGATTATTCCTGTAGAGTATGACTGCCAGACTGAAGTAGAAGATTCTGCTGATGTCGATGTTGAAGAGATGGCTTTGCATAAGCCAACATGTTATTTTTTCATGAATAATGGTTCAATTGAGAATCGAGATGCCTTTTTTGAGAGGCCGAACATGGCTATGAGACGCCATTTGAAGCCCCTGTTGATCAGGGCCAAATTCAAAGGTATTTCTATCAACAAAGTGTTGGTAGATTGTGGCGCAACTGTTAACATCATGCCACATCATATTCTGAAGAAAATTAGTAAATTCTACACCGATATTAGATCCTATAAAGTGGTCCTATCAGACTATGAAGGATGAACTAGGAACACCATGGGGGTCATCCAATTAGACATTACTGTCGGCTCAATTACTAGGCCGACTATCTTTATGTTGATTCAAGGAAGGCCAAGCTATAATCTTTTGGTGGGAAGACAATGACTACATGGCATTGGAGTAGTGCCTTCTTCTATGCACATGCACTTGGTAATTTGGAGGGAGGATGGCATTATGGAAAACATCGAGACCGATCAAGGTTACTTTATGGCCGATGTGAACAACATTGGCTAAAGGCAGTTCGACAGGAAACTTGCTAACATTTCCCCATGCCCACCTGATGAAGAAGTGTATGCCGACTTAGATGAGGCATTCATTTCTTTAAAACTGCATGAGACCCATCGTTTTATGCGGGATGTGGAACCTTTGGAGGATCCATATAGTGAAAACCGGCCGACAGGTTGGGGAGACATCAATGATAGTGATGTTTGAGCTTGAAGCTCTGAAGAAAATATGGTTGTCGAAGCCAATAAAATACAAATTCTGGAGGAAGAAATTACTTTGGCTATTGAGCCAAAGCCACCAGATAAAAATGAAGGGGTCAAAGAAAATGTCGAAAGGCCGCTTCTAGACTGCATATATGACGATGAGCCTTTGGGATTTGAAAAGAATCCAATGGCTCGTGAAAAGATGCAGCCACAAGACCCTTTAGAGGAAATAAATCTTGGAAAAGATGAGGACAAAAGACCAACCTATATCATCGCCAATATCGACCAAAAGCTGAAATCTAAGATAATTTCTTTATTTAAAGAATTTAAAGATTATTTTTCTTGGGATTATAATGAAATGTCAGGCTTAAGAAGGGATTTGGTCGAGTTAAGATTTCCAATAAAAGTTGGAAAGAAGCCAGTAAAGCAGACACCCAGACGCTTTGCTCCGGCAATAATGTCGAAAATCAAAGAGGAGATAGAAAAACTCCTAAAAAGCAGATTCATAAGAACTGCAAGATATGTCGATTGGTTGGCAAATATAATGCCAGTGATTAAGAAAAATGGAAAATTAACAGTGTGCATTGATTTTAGAGATTTAAATGTTGTCATTCCTAACGATGAATATGCTCTGCCGGTAGTAGAAATGTTTTGAATATTTAAGTATGCTTGATGGTTACTCTGGCTATAACCAAATTTTTATTGCAGATGAGGATGTGCCGAAGATGACGTTTTATTGCCTAGGAACATTAGGAACCTGTGAATGGGTTGTCATGCCATTCGACTTGAAAAATGCCGGAGCAACATATCAGAGGGTAATGGATTCTATGTTTCATGACTTTATTGAAGATTTCATGCAGGTTTATATGGATGATATTGTAATAAAGTCGAACAACAAATCGACTAATCTGCAACATCTTCGAAAATCTTTCGAGAGAATGAGGAAATATGGATTAAAAATGAATCCATTAAAATGTGCTTTTTGTGTGTAGGCAGGTGACTTTCTTGGCTTTGTGGTGCATAAAAAAGGCATAGAAGTGAATCAAAGCAAGACCAAAGCCATCATGGACATCAATCCTCTGTCCACCAAAAAGGAACTTCAGTCTTTGTTGGGCAAAATAAATTTCTTACGGAGGTTCATATCCAACTTAAGTGGAAAAACTAAAGTATTTTTACCACTACCACGACTGAAGAATGAGGATTTCATTTGGCGAAAGGAGCATCAGGAGGCTTTTGAAAAAATCAAAGAATATTTAATGAAGCCTCCAATATTGGCACCTCCTATTAGACATAGACTTATGAGGTTGTATATTACAGCTTCAGATTCGACTATAGGAAGTATGTTAGTTCTAGAGGAAGAAAAAGGTGTCGAAAGACCCGTGTATTACTTTAGTCGAATGCTAAATGATCCTGAAACTAGGTATAGTGATATAGAAAAACTATGCATATGTTTGTATTTCTCTTGTTTTAAACTGAAGCAATATATAAAGCCTGTTTATGTGTATGTGTATTCTCATTTTGATATTATTAAGCACATATTGTCCAAACCAATTTTACATAGTCGAATTGGTAAATGGGCCTTAGCATTAACAGAGTATTATCTGACTTATGTTCTCTTGAAAGCGATGAAAGGGCAAGTAGTAGCAGATTTCCTTGTCGACTATTCAATGGTTGGTATGCCCCAAAATAATGTTGAGTTAATGCCATGGAAGTTATACTTCGACGGTTCTAGCCATAAAAATGGAGCTGGAATATGGGGCATTATAATTTCTCCCAATGGAATTCCAACAGAGTTCAAATATGCAATTGGCGACATATGTACTAATAATGAAGCAGAATATGAGTATTTAATAATAGGACTTGATTTGCTGCTAGAATTGGGGGCAAGAAATGTCGAAATTTTGGGAGATTCTGAATTGGTGATTAAACAAGTATCAAAAGAATATAGATGGGTCAAAGAAAATTTAATCATGTACTTTGTGATCACCATTAGATTACTCAAACAATTTGAACAAGTGAATATTCGACATATACCTCGACGAAAAAATAAAGAAGCTAATGACTTAGCGCAAGAAGGTTCAGGATACAAGAAAGATCAAAATGAAGAGCTTATTCAGGTAAGAAAGAAAGTTTGAGCAACTTTGTTATCTCCTTCAGATTTGTCAATTGTAAAGTTAGGGGCTGTAGATGCTAAAAAATTTCAAATTTTAACAATTGACAATGGGCAAGAGAGTGATTGGCGCAAGCCGTTGGTTGACTATCTACACGCTTGGGGCATGGTGAAGAAGACTGATACCAAGACTTTGGGGCACAAAAATTCCATTCCTTGGGAACCTTACCTCAAATGGGTGCGAGCTCGAGCTCAAAACCTCATGATGTCGTTTACAGCTATTCTACTAGTAGTTATGGAACCTGTTGCTGAAGATGACGAACCCTATACCATTCTCCGTCCAGACATGCCTACTAATTTCAAAGACTTGAAGATATCCTGGATTCAGCTTAAAGAAGAAAGGGATACCTTCGAAGCTCATTTCCATGCAAGCGAGAAGAAAGCATTAAAGTTGACAAAGCTACTTCACAAGGAGCGAAGCATCAATACCTACTTCAACACAAAAAGGAAGCGTCCATGGGAGACCTAAGCTCTATGAATTTCTTTTTATTTGTTTAAACTTTCTTTTGTACTTGCTAAAAGTAAACTAATAAAAAGTTTGCTCGTGATTGTTTAACAAATTTAAATTCCTATGATCCTTGAAAACATTGCATTGCATAACATCGCATATCATGGCATAACATTTCATAACAGGTATATTCAAGACCAGATTTTTTATTCTCTCGCTGTTTATTTCAGCCAAAATGGATCTTGAACAGACTGTCAAAGATCTCCAGGCTCAAAATGCCCAATTCTAGGAAATGTTCACCAATTTGGCCCAAGGCCAGAAAGATCTGAAGAAGCTCATCACCAGAAAGAAGAAGACCATTGGTATTCTCAACATGGGAAGAAATCACAAGGCTCCAGTCAAGGTGGTCAGACAGCTTGAATTCTCAGACAAGTGCGGTGAAACTGAAGGAAGTGTCAAAAACAATAAAGGAAGCCATCATGAGTCTGAAAACAAAGAGGAAGACTATGTGAGCGAGCAATATCCTAATAACGAAAAATACAAGCAACTTGAAGACCGTCTGAATGCTGTGGAAAATCTAAAAATGTCAGGGCTTAACTTTGATGATCTGAGTCTTGTTTCTAGTGTGGTAATTCCCCGCAAGTTCAAAGTTCCTACCTTTGCCAAGTATGATGGCATCTCTTGCCCGAAGCTGCATATGAAGTCCTATGTTCAGAAGATCCATCCTCATACTGAAGACATGAAATTGTAGATCCATTTCTTTCAAGAGAGTTTATCCGGAGCTCAGTTGGAGTGGTATTATCAACTAGAGAGTACCCACATTCATACCTGGAATGACTTAGCATATGCTTTCTACAAGCAGTACCAATACAATGCTGAATTGGCACCTACCCGCATCCAACTACAGAGCATGTCTACGGGTCGTGACGAGAAGTTTAAAGAATATGCTCAGAAATGGAGAGATTTAGCAGTCAGAGTTCAACCACCCTTGTCCAATAGGGAATTGGTTGACATATTTATGGGAACACTAACAGGCCCATTGTTCAATCATCTGATTGAAAACTCTTCAGCCGGATTCATCGAGCTGATATTGACAAGTGAACGTATCGAAGGTTGTATTGCTAGCCTGACCATCAACAATGGTTTAGGTTTCTATGATGCTGATTTAACTCCTGCCGGAAGGAAACGCAACAAAGCCTTTCACATCTCCATTGAATGTAAGGGCACTACATTGTCTCACGTATTGGTGGATATTGGTTCTGCTCTGTATGTTCTTCCGAAGAGCGCTCTCGACCGACTTAATGTTGAAGAAGTGGTCATGAAGCCCAGTGACATAATCATAAGAGCTTTTGATGGTTCGAAAATAACAGTACTTGGAGAGCTCAACCTGCCAGTTAAAGTCGGTTCCCAGACTTTTGACTCTACTTTCTTTGTCATGGACATTCGCCCATCTTATTTTTTCCTACTCGGACGCCCTTGGATACATGGGGCAGGCGTTGTCACCTCTACCCTAGATCAGAAGCTGAAGTACCTAATGAAGGGGAAGATTGTTACAGTATGCGATGAAGAAGAATATATAGTAAGCCATTTGCAGTCATTCCGATGAAGAAGAATATATAGTATGCGATGAAGAAGAATATTGAAACCCCCTGTCAAGCTTTCAGAAGATGATACTCCACGAACGTGCCGACAAACTTCCTTTCCACATCAACAAAAGTGGAGTATATGCTATAGAAGACGACGATGGAGACTACGACATCAACAATTGGATCTTCCCAACTCCAGACGACGGACTCAACAATTGGTAGACTGCAGATGTTATACCAATCTCCTTTAGACAGGAGTAATTTCTTTTTTCTGCTTTTATGCTTTCGAACAATAAACTTTGAGCCTAGTGCCTTGGCCGGGGCATCAAAGTTTATTTGTGAGGGTTATTATTTGTCATTAGCATATTTTCATTCAATAAATCATTGGACTTTTGCATTAAAATACTGTGCTCTTTATCTTTCTTTTTACTTTATCACCCTTTCAAAAATCTATGAGTTCTTACACCCACCCACATGATATACTGTAGATTCACTCTGAATCTCGTCGATAACGACTCTGCTATTGCTAAATATGACTTCGATAATCCGATCTACCAAGCCGAAGACGAAGGTGAGGAAGATTGTGAAGTGCCAGAAGAACTTCCTAGGCTACTACAACAGGAAGAATAGGTTATACAGCCACACGAGGATCTAGTCGAGGTTGTGAATCTAGGTACTGACGAAGACAGAAAGGAAATCAAGATAGGAGCAAGTCTTGAGAGAAATGTCAAAGAGAGATTTATCTAGATGCTGCGAGACTATATCGAGATTTTTGCTTTGTCCAACGAAGACATGCTAGGTTTAGACATTGACATTGTGGTACACCGCCTACCGACGAAAGAAGGTTTTCTACCTGTGAAGCAGAAGGTTCGTCATATGCGTCCTGAGATGTCTGAGAAAATCAAAGCCGAAGTTATGAAATAGTTTAATGCCGGTTTCCTAGCCGTTACTTCTTATCCACAGTGGGTTGCAAACGTGGTGCCCGTACCTAAGAAGGATGGGAAAGAGCATATGTGTGTGGATTAGCGAGATCTGAACAAAGCAAGTCCGAAAGACGATTTCTCACTTCCACATATTGATGTCTTGGTTGATAACACCGCTCAACACAAGGTTTTCTCCTTCATGGATGGTTTCTCCAGTTACAATCAGATCAAAATGGCTCCCGAAGACATGGAAAAGACTACCTTCGTTACACAGTGGGGCACATTCTGTTACAAAGTCATGTCATTCGGACTGAAGAACGCTGGCGCCACATATCAACATGCCATGGTAGCTTTATTCCATGACATGATTCATCACGAGATAGAGGTACACGTCGACGACATGATAGCTCGATCACAACTGAAGTAGAACATCTCGATCATTTGTGAGATCTGTTTGATAGACTAAAGAAATACATACTAAGACTTAATCGTAACAAGTGCACCTTTGGAGTCAGATCCGGTAAACTCCCGGGATATGTTGTTAGTGGTAAAGGTATTGAAGTTGACTCTGCCAAGGTTAAAGCTATTCAAGAAATTCCAGCTCCCCGTAACGAGAAAGGAGTCAGAGGTTTCTTGGGACGACTAAACTACATTGTCAGATTCATTGCACATCTAACTGCTACTTGTGAGCCAATCTTCAAGTGAATGAAGAAAGTTCAAGTAGCGAAATGGAATGACGATTTCCAGACAACTTTTGACAAAATCAAGGAGTACCTACAAAATCCTCCTACCCTGATACCACCAGTCAAAGAAAGACCTCTTATCATGTACGTAACAGTATTAGAGAACTCAATGGGGTGTGTGTTGGGGCAACATGACGAGTCTGGTCGAAAAGAGTCTGCAATATACTACCTTAGCAAAAAGTTTACCAACTGTGAAACAAGATACTCACAGCTTGAGAAAACTTGCGTTTGGCTTGTCGACTAAGACAGTATATGTTGACTCACACTACCTTGTTGATCTCTAAGATGGATCTGATAAAATACATATTCGAGAAACCTGCTATCTCCGGAAGAATACCAAGATGTCAAATGATCTTGATCGAATACGACATCCAGTATACTACTCAGAAGGCGATCAAAGGAAGTATAGTAGTCGATCATTTGGCTCATCAAGCAGTAGATGACTATTAGTCTATGCATTTCGAGTTTCCGGATGAGGATATTATGTTAGTCACTGATTACGAAGAACCTAGACCAGACGAAGGACCGGAACTAGGATCCCGATGGACCATGGTCTTTAATGGAGCCTCAAATGCACTTGTCAATGGTATCTGCGCCATCATTACATCTCCCACAGGCAGACACACGCCTTTCACCGCCAGTCTATATTTCGAGTGCACCAACAACATAGCCGAATATGAAGCGTGCATCACGGGTATCAAAGCTGCTATTGACTTAAGAATCAAATTCTTACAAGTGTATGGAGACTCAGCTTTGGTGATCAGTCAGATTAAAGGTGATTGGGATATGAAGCATCCGAATCTCATTCCATATAAAGAGCATGTGTTAAATTTGATTCCTTACTTCGAAGAAATCACTTTTGATCACATCCCACGAGAAGATCAGTTGGCAGACGCACTAGCTACCATGTCAACTATGTTCAAGGTCAGATGGGACAACGAAGCTCCCCAAATTACTATTGAAAGACAAGAAGAACCAACATACTATTGTGAACTTGATACCTAAGGAATAGAAGAGAAACATTGGTTCTACGAAGTGAAGAGGTATCTCGAGGCTCAGGAATATCCCACAGAGGCATCTGTCAATGATAAAAAGTTCTTAAGAAGATTCGCCACCAAATTATTTCTCAGCAACGACATCTTATATAAGCGCAATCACGACTTGTGCTTACTCCGATGTGTAGATCAGAAAACAGCGGAACGAATCATGGAAGAGTTACATGAAGGCGCTTTCGGTACCCACTCTAGTGGACATATAATGGCTAAGAAGATTCTAAGAGCAGGTTACTATTGGTCCACTATGGAAGCTGATTGTTACCGCTATGTTTGATCTTGTCACAAATGCCATATATACGCAGACAAAGTGCACATACCTCCAGTCCCATTGAATGTTCTGACCGCTCCGTGGCCTTTCGCAATATGGGGAATTGACATGATTGGAGAGATCAAACCCACCGCTTCCAATGGACATCATTTCCTCCTTGTTGCTATTGATTCCTTTACCAAATGGGTAGAAGCAGCCTCGTTTGCATCTGTTACCAAGAATGTTGTGGCTCAATTCATCAAGCATAATCTTATCTGTCGGTATGGTGTTCTCGAAAGGATTATCACGGACAATGGTACCAATCAGAACAACAAAATGATCACTGAACTATACACGCTGTTCAATATTAAGCATCACAACTCTTCTCCATATCGGCCAAAAATGAACGGCGCAGTGGAAGCCGCCAACAAGAATCTCAAGAAGATTATACAGAAGATGATAGTGACCTATAAGGATTGGTATGAGATGTTTCCATTTTCTCTCCACGGTTATCGCACTACAATATGAACATCTATAGGGGCAACCCCTTTCTCTCTCGTATATGGTATGGAAGCAGTCCTACCTATCGAGATTCAGATACTCTCAATCAGAGTACTCCAGGACACAAAGTTAGATGAAGACGAATGGGTCTAGACTCGCCTTGACCAGATCAACTTGATCAACGAAAAATGGCTCGCTGACATCTGCCATGGACAAATATACCAGAGCGAATGATCAGAGCATTCAATAAAAAAGTCAAGCACCAAGTTTGCCAAGTTGGTGATCTATTAGTCAAATGCATCATTCTTCCACAAGGTGACCCCAGGGGAAAATGGACTCCCACCTATGAGGGACCATTTGTAGTCAAAACAGTATTTTCGGGCGGAGCTATGATACTGAGCACTATGGATGGAGAAGACTTCCCGCACCCTGTGAACGCAGACATAGTCAAAAAATACTACGCATAAACGAGACCTGCTAGGTTTACTGACCTAGGAAAAAATAAAGGCATCCTGGCGAACCAAAAAGGTTTTGGCAAAAGTTAAGGATATATATACACAAAAATGTACACCCGGCAAGTCGAAAACCTGCAAAGGCGGCTTGGGGATAAAAGGGTATCCCGGTAGACTGAAAACCCGAAAGGGCATTATAGAAAAAAGTTAGGGATTTAAACGTACGACTATGTCTCATCCAGATCACCTACTTACAGACTACACTACTAGGGATTTATTCCCCAAGAAGTGATCCTATCAACTTCAACTTCATCACGTTACTCCCCGAGAAGTGATCCTCAACTTTATCACATTAGTCCTCGAGCAGTGATCCTATCAGCTTCAACTTCATCATGTTAGTCCCTGAGTAGTGATCCTTAACTTCATCACATTGGTCCCCGAGCAGTGATCCTATCAGCTTTAACTTCATCACATTTGTCCCCGAGAAATGATCCTCAACTTCATCATATTGGTCCCCGAGCATTGATCCTATCAGCTTCAACATCGTCACATTAGTCCTTGAGCAATGATCCTCTACATTCATAACATTAGTCCCTGAGTAGTGATCCTCTACATTCATCACATTAGTCCCTGAGAAGTGATCCTATCAGAATTATCTACATTCTCAAGACATCATGTTACATTGGTCCCCGAGCAGTAACACATCAACCAATTACATCAATATCCAAGAAGTAACAGGTTATTCCATACCACATCATCCCCCAGCAAGGTCTATACACAAGATATTCATCCTCAATTGAGTATCTCTCAATGATTACCATTCCCCCAACAGTAGCAATATCCAGACTCGAAACTTGGTCAGATAGTGCATCAGAGGAATCACATGTCTCGTATTCCCCAGTCAGGGTTTTCAACAACTTCATCCCCAAGCAGAAATCGATATCTCCAGCAGAATGTTCCTATCTTCTTCAAGATAGATATGTTTTGAAATACCACAACATCTACATTCATACATTATTCATAAAAATCATAACATGTGCATATATTATTCATGAACTCACATGCATCATAGTCCGCATAGAACTAACCATATCCTGTCAAGATTTATTTCCCCAATAGGTAAAAGCTATTTTCCAAACAGAAGGTCAAAGATTAATACCCGAAACAAGACTGGAGAACTATCTGAACGACCATGCAAACTATTTCCAAACAATAGGTCAAAGATTAACACCCGAAACAAGAAGGGAAAATTATCTACATTCTGACAACTATTCATCTCAGAAATAGCAAAGACGAAGGTTTATTCTGACTCTCTCTTATTATCAACCGGCCCAGATGGCATCTTTAAGCTCGTCTCCAACTGTACATCTTCATCTCTCTGGATGGCATCTTTAAGCCCATCTCCGATATTTCTCTCATCCAAAAGAAAAACTCAGAGTCTAGTGTACGACTCACTCTCCAGCATTAGATTCTCCAAATGGAATCTGTAAGCCCATTCCAGCACATCGTCAACTGACGATCCCATTCCATACAACAGCGAGTGCAAATTTTTAGATGTACTCGAGTGTTCAATCATCTTCTACCTTTAGGTCACGAAAGGAAAGCATACCAATCTAACCCTTCAGGTACAAGAAGATTGAACAAGGGCAACTATCATACCCCAAAATTTGTCCTCCTACTTCTCAAGACAATTCACATCTCCATACTTAAGGATTTCACAAGGGTTGATCAGACAAACCCTCTTCTAAGTAATCAATCCAAACTAGGGTTTTGCTCCTCTCAAGTCAAAATGGATTTCCAATGCTTCAAGTGGTCATCATAACTCATCATATGCTTCAAGGGATCACCATGGTAAATTTCAAGCCTTACTAGTCAAATTTGCTCGACAAATTGCTCCGATGGTTGAAAATCAACTGTATTGGACAGAAATTCAACTATGGTCAACATATAGTCAAAGTTCATAATTTTTTATCAGCATCAATATTTTGAAGTAATATTCATCATTTTATCAAGGGTTGACCATGATTCCTCAAGGAAAGTCAATATTTGATCAAAAGTCAAAGATTCTAAATTAGGGTTTTTCAAGACAAAAGTCAACAGAATTTTGACCAGGCATAACTTCCATATACTTTATCAGAAATTTTTCTACCAAAGCTCATTTTGAAGGGAATTCAGTTCTCTACAACTTCATGTCTCACAAGCTTTGGCCAAAAATGCTTCATTTGGAAGTTATGAATCAAAATATTACAGGTCCTTCTAAAAGTCAACAAAAAGTCATCTTTTTGCAAAGAAGTGTTCATGAACATGGAAACTTCAATGAATATGAAACCAAAAGGAGTGTTTAGAGGACACCTTGAAAATTGAGCAAGATACAAATGCAAATATTCCTCAAATGGGCTTAAGTTTTCATGATCCATACTTATTCTTGAGAATATCCATGACCCCTAAGTCCACTTACACGCCTCCTTTCCATTTATTTAATTTATTTTGGAATTAAATCATTTAAATTCAATTTAAATAAAATAAAATGCAAGGAGCAAGGTTATGACAAGTTGGGCTTGGTTTCTACTTGTCTTGAGGTCCAAGATAACCAATGCAAGCTGTCAAATTCGTGCAAGATGCTACAAGGAAGGAAAAATACATTTTTGGCAAGATTTGATAAACTTTTACAAGAGAATAGTTTTGCATTCAAGACAATATATTTTCTCATTATTTTTGATCAAATCTTTTGCTCTATATATACATTACAAGACCAGAAGCAAATGAACGAAAAAAAAGAACAAATCCTTGCGTCCACAAGAAACCCTAATTCTACAAAAAATCAAAGAAACTTGTATTTTCGAGTTTCAATATCCAGCCTCTTTCCAGAAATTCCAAGCACACAAACGTGCTCCTGAGGTAATACTGTGTAAGTACACATCATTATCTGTGGCCAAGCATGCTTGAATCATGCATACCATGAACATCCATTTACATATTTTTCATGAATCCGTATCTCTATTTTTATTGCATTTTAACTCAATCTAACCGTGTTAATGTGTTCCTGAGGTTGATTAGAACAGGATAGATCCATCGTTTTCAATGTTTAGTGGCCAAATCGTGATTTGCCATGATTAGGGCATACGAACTGTTGAGTTGCAAAACCATGGTTACAGGCAGTTTCAGACTGAGATAATACCACCATTGGATTTGTAGCATCCTAATTAGTGGATCTGGGTTGTTTGGGTTTTCATTTTCATTGATTTTTGCAGGTTTGGTGATTATTCCAGTCGGAGAAGACAACCGAAAATCACTTCCGGCGCCTCTGACTTTGGGGTCAACGGGCGAGGCAGGCGTGGCTACGAAGGATTGACCAATTTGAATCTTCTGGTCCCCAGCGCATTTGGTTCATATTTGGCTTAATTCCCTGAAGCTAAAATCACATACATATTAATCTATGTAACTAAATACATGGATGTATCACCGTCCTAGCGCTTCAACATGCGCACGCTCTGTCACTTTCCTCTCAAGGGCACGGGTTCGAACCCTGACTTTTGCCAATGATTTTTCTAACATCTTTCTGACTTACGCAGGTAACATACACAACCTCCAGAAGTTCTGGAAGGAACTTCCATACAGCATCCAGAAGTTCTAGAAAACAGGTTTCCAGAAGTTCTGGAAGGAACTTCCATACAACATCCAGAAGTTCTAGAAAACAGGTTTCCAAAAGTTCTGGAAGGAACTTCTATACAGCCTCCAGAAGTTCTGGAAAATAGGTTTACAGAAGTTTTGGAAGGAATTTCCATGAGTTTCAACGGAAAAGGTTTCGAAGTTCGGAAGGAACTTCCATCTTTAAGTTCGAAGGAACGATTTCCAAAAGTTCTAGGAAGAGTGGGCCAGAAGTTCTGGGACGAACAGAGTTAGAATTTCTGACAAAAAACACAAAAAAACATTTATTTTTTCTATTTTCCTTTTAATTTTCTTAACTGATTTATTTTCTTATCTTTTAAACTATTTTCAAAAACTCTAAAAAATGTTTAATTTTAGATTTAGGTTTTAAAAACCTTTATTTAATTTTTTGACACAAAAAAAATCATTTTCTTTTTTCTTCATATTTAAGTCATTTTTTCTAATTAAATACTAATTAATTAGAATTAGGTTTTTTTTCCTTAAAATCAATCACAAAAACTCCAAAAATAATTTATTTTCTTGTAATTAGGATTACCAACCTAAAACCCTTTTTACTAATTTCCAAAACATTCTACTAACATTTTCTTATTATTCTGATTATCTATTTCTTATTTCGCATTTACAATTTTAGAAAGGATGTATAGGTCGCAATTTTCTATCATGTAATAGCGTAGATTTACATTTCTGCCTTTACTTTCTGCACTCCTATTATATATCTTCCCCAAAGCCATGTAATAGCGTAGGATTTACTTTCTGCACTTTAAATTTTATACATATTTAACTGCTAGTAAATAGGCATGTATGACAAGATTAAAAACAACATAGATCACTTCTAAACAAGATAAAGATCTGAATACAAACACTCTTCACACTTGCACTCACCTTAGGGTATCCTCTCTTGTTGCCTTTTGAAACATGGTCATGTCTCTCGAACGTAGGGATATCTTAGCTAAGACGCTCACGAATAATATCATCACAGTCCCTTCGAATCAAAGATCATAGTCCCTCGATGACCCTCGATGTTGCCTACGAATACATGTTCTCGTCCCTCGATTGTTTCCTACAAAAAATGATGATCGTCCCTATGAATATGCTAAGGTATCCTTACATGTTGCCTTCTATGACCATACGATGGCCATTCGAATGTCCCTTTACATCCAACGGATAGAGTTAGCTACCTGTCGAACGCCTATCGAAAAATTCGATAATATCGACAAAAAATGAAGTCGCCACCGAGATTTATTTATTCCAAGAAGGAATGGGGAAATATCGAATAAAATCCACGAGTAAAGAATAAGACGGTCTACGAGATCAAGAGATACAGGTTTGGGAGTCGGTTATGCAAGGGAAAGGTATTAGCACCCCTCACATCCATCGTACTCGATGGTACCCATTTAGTTCAAAGTGTGTTTGTGTGTTAGTGTAAAAATTTTACGATCTTCTAAGGTTTGAAAGGAGAAAGAAAGGTAGAAGAAATGTTTTTATTATTTATGCTCGCCTTTGGTCGTAAGACTTAGTGCCTACGTACTCCCTCGTGCAATGGGAAAGTCAGAGCGTCGTAGTTCGGCTAGAAAATGATTGTTTGTTGATTGATTTTAAATGAAAAGACAAGTCGTAATTTTTTAAAGGATAAGACTCATCTAATGCCCATAAGGTGTGATAAAAAATAAAGGACTACACACCAACATGAGGGAGGGTTTGAGAACACCTCTAGTACTGAAGTGGAGAAGTCGAAAACCTTGGTAATAGAGGAAGAAACATTTCGATTATAAATGAATCATGTCTAATCTTGAAAAGGGTTTATAGGTAAAAGGTGCTTGGACGCACAATAAAAGTTTGAATGAGTTAAGATTGATTTTAAGTTGTGGATGACAAGTATCGAAACATTAGGCTATCATCTAACGATTTGAATACTAGAAATTGGCAAGTGAGCTCAACTAATCAGTTCTCATCCAAAAAAATTTATTATGAAATAAGTGTTTCGAGTGAGATAAAATATTTAAATTATTGGGCTATCATTCAACAATCTAAAGACTTTAAATTCGATTAAACCATTGGGCTATCATCCAACAATTTAAACGAATGTCACTCCACTATTTTAATGCGGATAGAAGTGTTTATCCTATTGGGATATCATCCAACAAACTAAAGACTTCCAATTCAATTAAACCGTCGGGCTATCATCCAATAACTTAATTGAATACCGCTCTAGTATTTTTGACATGGATATAAGTTTATAGCTTATTGGGCTATCCTCCAACAATCTAAAGACCTCAAGTTTGTTTAAGCCATTAGGCTACCATCTAAAAATTTAAACAAACCTCATCCAAGTTTATTATAAAAAAAAACATTTTTGAAAACAACTCGACGTTGGATCGAGGTTTGAGAAGAAGACTCGACGTTGGATCGAGTTTTATTGAAAGTGTTTTAAATGCTTGGTGAATGAAGAAAGAAAGAATCAGGTTATGATCAATCAAGCTAAAAGACTTGATCGATCTCGAGAGAATAGACAAGCCTACTCCCTACTATGAAACCCTTATAGAAATGAGAATCTTGGTATGTGGACCAAGGCGCGAGAGATAGAAGAGAAACGAGTAATTGCAAACGAATCAATAAATCGAGAAAAGCCCATACATGGTGGCCAACACAAGCATAAAGCGATTACTTGTGTACTAGCAAAGTGGGCTAGTCTACTAAGATGACGAATTGAAATAATTGATCGAAATAGGCTCACTGTAAGAAGGCTCAGGATCAAGCGTACATGTGTGCATGTGTGGTCATCGTGACGCTTCGTAACTTTGTCGACTTACGGGTTTAAAAATGATTTACAATTATTAGTTTAAAAATGATATTTTTGGTTTTGTGTAAGTGACAGTTAAATTAAAATAAAATAAATGCGAACTAGATAATTATTACAAGATTTGTTTTTAGGAGAGGGATACATCAATTATAAATGAGGATTTAAACGGTAAAATAAAATATAAAACGATAAATAACTTACAACGCAACAAGGGGATTGGGATACATGGAATGGGGATAAATTAAAATTAAAGAGAAAATGGTAAATTAATTATGTTAACGACATACAAACAAAAACTAAATGCGGAGAAACTTAAATATCAATTATTTTATTTTATTTTATTAATTAGAATAGATTATAGAAATTAATTCTAGGAAATTTCTATACGAAGAAGATTACTATAATAGAATTCAAACTTATTTACGAATAAATATGATAAAGTATAATAATAAAAGTAGTATGTATATAATATTTACAATACTAAATATAAGAATAAAAATAATACGAAGTATAATTAAATTTACAGTATTAAATATAAAAAATAAAAATACTAAGTATATCTATACATACATTACTAAATATTAAATAGTAACATAAATATAAATAACAGTATATATAAAAATGTATATAGATGCAACAGTATAAAATGTATTCTTGGACAATTCTTGTATATCTTCACAAATAACAAATTGGTTAGTAGCATAAATTGTATAAAAATTAAAATGAAATGCAATTGTAATATATCGGAAGATGGTTAGTAAACAAGTTATAAGAATCGAAACGAAATTAGTGTGATACATGCGTGAACCAAAATGACACTTGTATGAATTATGCACAAATCAAGAAACAAGCAACTGATTATTCAAGTATTTCGATAAAAAAATGAACTAAAACCAAAGAGGTTCATGCCATACTATAATTCGAGTTCAAAAAACAAGAAACACAATTACAAAGCATGTTATAATCAACGAAACCAAAGACGGACAGCAACTCTACATGCATCATTGTACCCCAAAATTCGACTCAAACATTGTTTAGCACAAAAAGGAAATAGCAAAATAATGTCACCCGAATTAAACTTTCAAGAATCAATTCAAAACAAAACGCCACAATTCAATGATGATACAAAAATTATTTTAGCATGCATTGTTATTGTTCTAAACCGATCTCAACCAATAAATCAAATGATCATTCAAGGATTTCAAATCATAAACAAGAATCAAATACTTATTCCCTCAACAGAATATACAAACTGGGAATTTCATGACATTCTTTCATATAGATTTGTACAGAAAAAGCAACGTTAAATCAGAAAATTTAGAGTTAGTCACGAAGATTTTTCCAGCAGCATAACAATTAGGAACCAAGCTATCTTCATAGATTTCAACGCAAAAATAAAACTCAAGAACCAGACCACAGTATCTAACCAGTCCAACACGCATATCATGCACACCGTGATCATTCCAATATTCAAATCTAACAGAACGACACAGTATCGAAACAAAACTTGACATCACCAGCATAAGTTTAATTAAAAAATGACTTTGAACAGGATAATAGGTATCCACAACGGAACTTTATCATTCATTTTAAACTCAATGCAAGATCAACAATTCAGAAAACTATGTCGAACTCAAACTTAATCCACAGAACAATTGCAGTGTATTTCTAAACTCAGAAAAAAAATCAACATGAACACAATTATTTTCTTCAACAATCTAAAGCAGTGTAGGCAGCATAACACGCAGACTAAAAATGAAATTAAACTTACCAAATGAATTTGAGAATTGATGAGTTTATGACACCGCAGAAATCGAACATAAACGATGATGATGATTGTTGACAAATCTGATTAGCAATTGTTGTTACGATGATGTTTGTGTTGAGTTGCAGAAACGGCAGAGAGTATGTTGCTGTCGTGTTGAGGTTCCGGAGGGAGTAGCGAAAGGAACGACTGTTCTGCAAAGGATTGTTGTATGGTGTGATATGTTGTGGTGAGAATGATGAGCAGTGGTGATGAAGGGAACTGAGGTGAGACGGGAGGTGAGTGAGACGGAGAGTGAGGGTGGTTATGGGATATGGACGTTCGGAGGTGAGGTTGAGTGGACAGAGGGAGGAAACGCGGTTACAGGGAGAGTGAAGGGACGAAGAAGGCGGCAAGGTGTGGTCGTGGGTACAGAGGCAGGCGGAGTGATGATGGAGGTGTATAGCGGCGAGAATGGAGTGAGGGTTTGAAGGTTGGGTTGAAATAGCGGGATGACAGTGATGGCCGAAGGAAGCGTTTTGTTTGAATAGAGAGAGGAGGGACATGTATTGTTGCAGTGGAGTGTATGGAGATGGTGGGTGGAAAAAGAGGTGTGGTGTTAGCAGCGGTGGAGGGTTGTTGGTAGAGGAAACGGCGGCTAGGTGTTGTTCTGTGAGAAGAGGATGGAAGGTTTTTTTGCTTTCTGTTCTTTTATTTTTCAAGATTTTTGGCCTTTGAATATGTTGTTGTTCTGTTTCCTCCCTCAACAGTATAACATATACATATATATATTCCAATTAGGTTTTGAATTTTTTCAAAATTCCAAAAATGCCCTTCATGATTAAATGGGCCACAAAAATGGGTCACTTAAAAAATAACAAGTCCAAAAGTATTTTTGTTTGATTTTTTTGAGATAAAAATTGGACACCTAAAATTGTCAAAAATGGTAAAAGTTCGGACAATAAATTATCTGAAAAAATAGAATGAGTACATTAAAATAAACTACAAATCTCGAAGATGAAAGAAAAATTATCAGAATGTTCAAAATCGAAATAAAATGATAATAAAAAATACCCGACTTTAAAACGCTTACGGTTAAAAACGAGACTAAAAAATGTATCGAAAAATTAGAGAGAGCATATTTTCATGATCTACGCGACACGTAGATTCATAAAGCAATGAGTAAAAGATGAAAACTTGAAATATTTTCTCCGCTAATTTTTGCACAATGTCGAATCGCTTTTTAACAGTCTGTTTATAAAACCGAAATATCGATATCATCGACATATAAATAATTTAAAACGATGCAATAAACAGACAGAGAGGTAAAAATAAATGAAATAAAATAACGAGTATTTTACAATTATAAAATGATGCAAATATCGATTTAAACTGACTTTTGGTCAATTTAAATACGACATAATGATGTAAATGCAATGAGTGAATGAATGTTTTTTTTATATAAACAAAATGCGAGTAGAAAAATATCATGGTAAAATTTGGGGTGCAACACTACCAACTAATGGTATGGATAGCGCTACCCTAAAGGAAAGACAAATAACATGGAAACAACATTCTGAGTAGGTCATAAGACTTTTTTGCTTGCTCCAATCAATTCAAAAATACTTTTTACACCTCACACTATTTTCAAAAACTTTTCAAACACTTTGTATACATTCTAGCGTGAATCATTACAAAGTTAAACACTTTTTTCAAAACAAAACATTTCCACACTCTTCGTATACATTCCAGCGAGAATCATTTCGAAGTCAAAGAGAAATGCCTTTTCAAAATATCTTTTCAAACACACACACAGAAAACAATTTATAAAGTGAGCTAAGCAATTAAGAGCCCGTAGATAACTACGGATGGAAAAGGTGCTAATACCTTCCCTTTTCCTAACTGTCTCCCTTACTCAGAATCTAACGAAGGTCTTTTCCTGTTCTTTTCGCCTTTCCTTAACTAGATAAAAGAAAAGTCGGTGGAGACTCTTGCTATCCGCAATATTTGCGATTAAACGCAAAACAAACAAGTCAGATCTCCCACCATATTACACAACCGATAAAAATAAATACTTTATTTTTTGTCGCTTAATACCGCAGCAACAGTGCCCTGACACGCCCATGTCAGCTAACATGACCGCCCGTGTCAGACACCCTAATATTTAATTTTTTCCTTGTTTCAACTCACTCCTCGCTCTATGATCCTCCTCTTGCGCTCTTGTTGTTTTTACGTGACCTTGTGCTTACCTACAAAAGAAAAACAAAAATACTACCGAAACAAATAAAGAAAACAATTAGCATAAAAATGTGTGGGTTGCATCCCACAAAGCGCTTCGTTTAACGTCGCTTGGCTCGACAGTCGTCCATCTTACCTAGTAAGACGAACATGATCAATCACCCCTGGTTCTTGTCCGGTATAGTAGGGCTTCAACCTTTGTCCATTTACTTTGAATATATCCCCATTGGTTTGATTTTTTACTTTGATCGAGCTATGGGGAAATACTTTATGAACCACAAATGGCCCGGACCATCTGGACTTCATCTTTCTAGGGAACAACTTTAACCTGGAATTAAATAGCAGAACCAACTGGCCTTCCCAAAATTTCTTTTTATGTATCCTCTGATCATGTCATTTTTGTGTTTGTTCCTTATAAACTTTGGCATTCTCATAAGCCTTAATCCTGAATCCTTACAACTCATGAAGTTGAAGAATTTAGGATTCGCCGACTTTTGCAAGAACACAATTAAGGAATTTGGAAGCCCAAAAAGCCTTGTGCTCAAGTTCAAGCGCCAGATAACAGGCTTTACCATATATCAATTGATATGGAGACATGCTCATTGGTGTTTTGAATGCTATTCTATATGCCCACAGTGCATCATCCAACTTCACTGACCAATTCTTCCTAGATGCATTAAATGTATTTTCCAAGATTTCCTTTATCTGGCTATTGGACACCTTAACTTGCCCACTCGTCTGAGCATGATACAGAGTGGTGATCTTATGCTTTATATTGTACTTCTTCAAGAAGTTTTCCATTAACTTGTTCAAGAAATGTGTCCCTTAATCACTGATAAGCGCTCTAGCTACCCCAAACCTTTAGAAAATGTTATTTTTGAGGAAATTCACTATCACACTAGCATCATTTGTCGGGAGTGCCACTGCCTTTACCCACTTTGAGACATAGTCAACAGCCACCGGGATGTAATTTTCCAAAATAATGGTGGAAACGGACCCATGAACAAATTTGGCCAGTACAACCTAGATTGGAGGACTTTTGTAGTTGTCCTATCTCCACTAAAATGTCCTCCATATTCTAAGTTATGGAAAGCCTTGAGGACATCTCTCTATTCATCCTTTGGGACACATCTTCGAACCAATCCATCTATTCCTCTCTTGTACAGTAATGGTTCGTCCCATAGATAAAACCTACAATCATGCAAAACCTTTTTTTCGTTCTGTTATAATCAAAATTATCATGTATAATACCACCTACCAAGTAATTTGCATAATCTGCAAACCACGGAACACCAATCACATCCAGGATTCGTTTGTCACTGAACTTATCCTTTATTGGGTGTGTTTCTTTTGTCTCTTCTATCAGGGACATTCTGGATACGTGATCAGCAACAATGTTTTCACACCCCTTTTTGACCCGAATCTCTAAGTCAAATTCTTGCAGCAACAAAATACATCTCAGCAACCTTGGCTTCAATTCCTGTTTAGAAAAAAATATATTTCAAAACAACAGTATAAACAATTACCTTCGACCCCTATAGGTACGACAAAAATTTGTGAAAGGCATACACCAATGCCAGTAACTCTTTTTCTATGGTTGCATAATTCATCTGAGCAGGATTCAACACATGGCTGGTATAATAGATCACATGTAAGAGCTTATATCTTCGTTTCCCTAGCACTGCCCCTACTGCTATATTGCTTGAAACACACATAATCTCAAAAGGTATAGACCAATCTGGAGAAATCACTATCAGAGTTGTCACTAATTTTCTCTTCAAAGTCTCAAAAGCTTCACCGCACTTTTCATCAAAAAGAAACAGTGCATCCTTCACAAGCAAACTCGTCAAGAACTTTGCAATCTTGGAGAATTATCTTATGAAGCTACAGTAGAATCCCGCGTGTCCTAAGAAACTTCTTATCCCTTTCTCATTCACAGGGGGTCGTAATTTTGCAATAACTTCTACTTTGGCTTTGTAAACCTCAATCCCTTTATGGGATATCTTGTGCCCCAAAAATATTCCTTATCACACCATTAGGTGACACTTTTCCCAATTGAGAATCAAATTGGTTTGTTGACACCTTTCCAACACAAGAGACAAATTATTCAAACAATTTTCAAAAGAAGACACGAAGACAGAAGTCATACATCTCTGAAAAGTTGTAGGTGCATTGCACAACCCAAATGGCATTCTTCTGTAGGAGAAAATACTATAAGGGCACGTGAATTCCGTCGTCTCTTGATCTTATGGATCCACCACAATCTGATTATATACCAAATATCCATCAAGGATACAATAGTAATCATGACCCGCTAACCTTTCCAACATTTGGTCATTGAAAGGAAAAGGAAAGTGGTCCTTTCTTGTAGCAGTTTCAACCTCCTATAGTCGATGCAAACTCTCCAACCTATGATTGTTCTGGAAGGAATCAACTCATTCTTTTCATTGGTAATGACAATTGTTCCTCCCTTTTTTGGCACCACATGTATATGACTCACCCCTGAGCTATCAGATCTTGGGTATATGAGACTTGCATTGAATAACTTAACCACTTATTTACGCATAACTTCCTTCATTTCCAGATTAAGTCTTCTTTCTGGTTGAACCACCGACTTCTGATCATCTTCCACCAGTATCTTGTGCATACACACTGTCGGGATAATACCTATCAAATCCTCAATAGACTATCCAATAGAACCCCTGTATTTATTGAGTACTTTGATGAGTTGGTATTCTTGAACTTCTTTGAGGTTGGAATTAATAATGGATGCACATTTCTCTTTAATCTTAAGAAAAATGTATATGAGGTTGTCGGGAAGTTGCTTTAACTATGCTCCCTTATTGCTTTCTCACTTCTTTTCTGATGATTGTTGTGGTTTCAAATATTCCCACTGACGTGGTTTATTTTTCTCCACTGAGGTTGTGCTTCAAACATGGCAAGAACTTCTGAATCTCTTACATCGATGATATCATCACTTTCAGAAATCGACAAACTCAAAACTCTTTCCAACGGTAATTCCCAAACTTTTCTATGAACTTCCTGAATGAACATTGTGTCCAACATTTCAATATTTGTTTTCGTACATTATTCATCCTTGTACTTCATTGATTTCCTCACATTAATATTTAACTTCTAATCGTATACTTTGAGGGTAATGGTGCCTTCCTCAATGTCTATCATGCATCTTCCTGTCTCTAGAAAAGGTTTTCCCAAAATTAATGGGATTTCCTCATCTTCTGGCATCTCTAGAACTACAAAATCCACAGGAAACACACACTTATCAATTTTCATCAGTACATAAGTTGCGATACCATACAGTCTATTCATTGAATGGTCTGCAAATTGAAGTGTCATCCTAGTATCCTAAACTTCACCAAGCTCCAACTTCTTAAAAATAGACAACGTCATAAGGCTAACACCAGCTCCTAAATTAATGAGTGCCTTTTTGAATGACCTGTCTCCAATGGTGCATGGAATAGTAATTGCACCTCTATCTTTTTTCTTCATTGAAATTTCCATGTCTTGCAAAATAGCACTACAACTTTCAGTCGGCATTACAGGCTTAGTGTCAATGGACTGCTTCTTGGAAATAATGCCCTTCATGAATTTGGTATAAATGGCCATTTATTCCAAAGCTTGAACAAAAGAAATGTTGATCTCAAGCTTCTTGAATAATTCTAGAAATTTCTTGTAATTCTTCTCATTAAGATATTTCTTCCTTGCTCTGGTAGGATAAGGCAAAATGACTTTTTGCTTTGGATCTTTCTGCCCATCTTTTTCAGTCACATGTGGTGCTATAACCTATTCAGCTTTTTCTTGATCCTCTCTGATCTCCAAATCCACCTCTAGATAACTTTCCTCTTCAATGACTTTCTAAACTTCTTTACCATTTGACTTACCACTCATTGTCACAATAGCATTCACATTGTGATTCTCTCTTGGATTAGTAACAATTGTTCCAGGCAGAGTGCCATGTGCTTGAGTATTTGCCAATTGTTGTGCTATCTGACCCAACTGAACCTCAAGATTTTTAATAGAGGTTGAAGTGTTCTTCTGATTGTTTCTTGTCTCCTCTTGAAATTTAATATTGTGAGCTGCCATTTTTAATGGCTATCTCCTAATCCGCTTTCTTCGGAGGTTGCTGCTGATGCTGCTACTGATAATGATTCTGATATTGACTTTGTCTCTGTTGTTGAGTGTTTCCTTTTTGATCCCTCTAAGAAAAATTTGTATGATTCTTCCACCCAGGACTGTAGGCGTTAGAATGTTATGTTTTGGAAACTTGATGTCTTCATTTTGTTGAGCGATTGCAATACAATGCATTGTCAAATATGGTCCGCTACAAATCTCACAAACAATATTTTGAACTTGTTGAATTTAAGCCACTTGTTGAGTATTGATATTCATCGCTTTCATCTTCTTTTCTACTTTGGAAGCTATTATTTCTTCCATTTTAAGCTACTTATTGGCATCCAACTATAAATCGATCACACACTCGGGCTTACTTATAAATCTGTCATATACTTCAAAATGCTCATTTGCTGTGATTGCCTCAATTAACTTTTTGATACCAGTGGATGTTCAGAAATTAGATGATCTACCGACTACTGCGTCGATTAGCTGCTTGGTGTTTATCCTAAGACTACTCAAAAACGTTTGCATCTGCTCTATTTGATCTAAGTTATTAGTAAGGCAGGCCACCAAGAGTCTTTTGAATCTTTTGAAGGACTCCCCTAGTCCCTCACCTTCTTTCTGCTTGAAATTGAGGATCTCATATCGTTTTTTTCATTAACAACGATGCAGTAAAATACACATTTAGGAAAGTCTTTTCCATCTCTTCCCAAGATGTGATGTTGCCTGCCAGAAGGGTATAAAACCATTCTTCAGCTTCATCAGCTAAAGTGAACGGGAACATTCACAACTTTTTCTGTTCTTCGGTATGCCCATCTATTTTCAAAGTGGTGCACATTGTTAGAAATGTTTGCAAATGCTTGTTGGCATCTTCATTAACCCTTCCTAAAATAGATCTATTCTCAAGTGGAGTATTAGTGCTAGGATGTAGCAGGAAATTAGGCACATTCACCGGTTGGTTGACAATTGTTAATCTACCGCCCATTGCATGTGTTCCACCATAGTCACCAAGGAGTCTCTCTTATGGCAGGTCCATGGTCTCAAGATCTGATTCTGAAGTTGAATGTGTTGAGTTTTTGTCTTCTTCCAATTCCAATCTCGCTTGTTTTGATTTTCTTACCCGAGCGTGAAAGGTACTCTCTATCACTGCGTTAAAATGAAATTCAGCAGAGGACTGACCTCGCATAAAAGATTAGACAATTTATTAGTAATTATAATAATAAAATTGACAGAAAAAATAAAATATTAATTTGCAGAGCAATAAAATTTCAATTGAACTATAATTAACTATGTATTTTTGTAGTCCCTAGAAACGGCGCCAAAAACTTGATTGGAAAAATAACAAGTATATTCTTTTCTCGATGTAGTAATCAAGGGAAATTTCCCAAATATCAGTCTCAAGGACTGCATACGAATACTGAGTTGAACAAGTGGTTCAAATGAAAAGAAACAATACTGTTGGTGTTGGATTTGGATTTAATTTCAACAACGCAAATAATGCGTAAAAAGTAAATTTGACTTTTATGATTATGAGTAACATGCTAGGGGTTAGTGTGTGATTTTCCATACGATAACATTGACTCTTGGTCTTTTCAACAAGTTCATTAACCTCAATTACCAGTTCTTTAGGTTATATTTCCCTAAGTCCTTATTGAAATGCCTTAATTTCAATGTCTGTTAACATTAGTGCAGAAGATAAGCATGTGATTATCAAGAATTAGTTTGGTTATGATGAGATTACCCCAGTACTAGTTGAAATATCATATAATATAATTATTTTAGAAAACCTTAACACGATTATCCAGTTTTACTGCGTTAAGAAAAGTAAACCCTATTGGTCTGATAGGGAAAACAATATCATAGTCTAAAACAATTAAATTGATGCAAACAAACTAAGCGTTGATAAAACAAAGAGATCAGTATTATTATCAATATAAATCAGGGACACCCCCTAGCATTGGGGGGTTTAGCCTCTCATAATATTCAAAATAAATACAAAACAGATATTAGACTTAGCCTTTACAACTAGTTTGGGATCTTCGTTCTTCAATTGCTACCGCACATGAAGGATTCTTGGTTCCCAAAGCTTCTCAATCTCCAGTCTTCTATCGTGCAATTCTTCAATTATTAAAAAAGCACTTCCTAGGTCTTTCAATTCATGTAGTGAATTTCCTTTGCTTTCCCTTAAAAAATTCCAAACCGCCCTTCCAGACCCCACTTCCAATAAAAAGAAAAAAATTAGAATTTATCAGCGGACAAGCCAACACGGCCCGTGTTAGGTGACACAGGTGGCCGTGTTGGTCTTCCTTCAAGCTCCCATAAATCACATGATTCAGGAAAAGTGACAGGGCCCGTGTTAGCTAACATGGGGGCCCGTGTTATGACTCTGGTGCCACTTCTTCTCATCCATCATATTCCTGACACGGTCCGTGTCAGGTGACACGGGTTGCCATGTCAAACATGTTGTAGCTTGCTAAAAGTCTTGCTGAAACATCCTGTTCCTTGACTTTCCTCGTGCTGAGTTATTTGGAACTTTCACCTGAACCTGAAACAATAAGAACACCCTAGCGAAGCATAAAGTAGGAAATGGCTAGCAAATAACTAACTCGCAAAGCAAGTGCGAAAAAACTAGAAAACCATGAAATGACTCAAACAGAAAGAAAATACGACATAGAATGGTGCAGAATACCTGAATTATCACCGGATAAGTGACAAAAACCCGATGACAATGGTGACCAATCCACAAGATTCGCTGGTTTTGTCACACGAGGACCATATGTTTAAAAAGTTAAAATTTGGGGGACAAAAAATTGCATATAAGCCTAAATATTTTTTAAATATAATTAATTTTATCATTAGAGTTTATTATAATTTTAAATTTTGAATTTTAAGTTCTTATTTTCATTTATCGTCAATTGACTTTTATATGAATATATTCAAATAGAAATAATTTTATGTTTCGCTTACTTTTAATCAAAATCAATTTTAAATAACTAAATTAGATTAGGACCCGTACAATGCGCGGTTGTAAATTATTATATTACATTTTAACTGAATTTTAAATAAGTTTAAAATTTGTTTTGAAAATACATGATTACTAAATTTATATTAAAAAAAATTATTGTAAAATGCAATTGAGACAATAATATGAATTAATCATAGATTAAAAGATAAATTTTATTTAAAAGAAAAATGTGTGCTTGTAAATTGAGAATGATTCATAATTAGTTTTGTAAAATTAATCAAATATAAAATGATTTTTATTTTGTTTGATTCTTATGTATTTTTAGTAGTTATCTCTGATTTATTAATTTAATTTTAAGTTGTAAAAGATGTGTATTTATTTTTAATATAAAATAAAATTAAAAGATTATTTGTAATTATTATTAATTAAAACCTTGTGACCTTAATAATATTTATTTATTTTTTTCAAATTTTAGTTATTTAATAAATAATGAGTTGAAAATGATAGTACTATAGTAGCTTAATTGTTTTTTTAATATCTATTTTAATTTTCTTAAAGGGATTATAGAAATTTGTCTGTAAATTTATATTTTAATAATTTATTGTGAAATATAATTGAGACATGATATGAATTAATCACATATAAAAAGATACATGTTATTTGAAAATAAAATACATGTTAGTTTTTAGTGTGTTGTTATTTTATTTTATTTTTGATTTTGGGGCTGGATCTTGAGAGATTGCCTTGTATATATTGATTTTGAATTAATATATCCCTTACTTCAAAATACACATTCTTATAAATTATGAATGATATTCCTAATTAGTTTTGCAAATTTAAATAACTATATAATAATTTTTGTTTTGTTTAGATTATCATGTCTTTTTTATAAGTTATTTTTGATATAGATATTTAATTTAAAGTTGTTAAAGTTGTGAATTTCTAATTAAAATGATTTTTTATTCTCATGTATTTCCAGTAGTCATTTTTTATTTATTAATTAATTCTAAGTCGTTAAATGTGTGTATTTATTCTTAATATAAAATAAAATTAAAAAAATTATTTTCAAGTAAAATTTTATTTGCTTAATAATATTTATATATATTATTGTTAAACTTTAGTTATTTCATGAATAAAAAGTTGAAAATTCTAGTTTCTATAATAGGTTAATTGTTTTTGTTAAATATCTATTTTAAATTTATTAAAGGGATTGTAGAAATTTATCTTTAAACTTATATTACAATAATTTATTGTTAAATATAATTAATACAATAATATGAATTAACATATAAAAAGATACTTTTTACTTGGAAAAAAACATGCTAGTTTTTTGTGTGTTGTTTTTTAATTGTTATGATTTTGGAGATACATCGGGAGAGAACGCCTTGTATAAATCGTTTTTGAATTAATATTTCACTTGATTAGGACCTGCGTGATGCGCGATTATAAATTAATTTATATTTAATTTATATTTAAATTAAATTATATTAATTCTTTTTCTAAAAAATATACGATTAAAAAGTTATATTATAATAATTTATTATGTATTATAATATAGGTAATACTATAAAAGAAAAATAAATATTTTATTTGAAAGAAAAAGTACAAGCCTCTAAATTGACATTGATATCTAGATTTTAGTTTTTGCATATTTTAATAATTGTAAAAGATATTACTTGAGGTCACTTTTTTCTTAAATTGTTGATTCTCATGTCTCTTTAACATTCATATGTGAGAAATAAATACTTTTACTCTTGGTCTTTAATTTATTTTTTTGTTGTAATATGAAGAACATAGTAGTGAAGTATATCAATATGATTGAAAAGTGTTACATAGTCTATCATATTTCAGTATTGGTAAATAATGGCAAGCCTTTGAAAAGATATTTGTTTGAACTTTTATCTTTGCTATGATTTCAAGAAAATCGAAAACAATTTAATAGAGTTTTGATTCACATGTCTCTTTTATTTTAAAATTTTGAGCAAATATTCTTAATTGGAGTAATTTTGGATTGTTAGATTATTTTATTTATGTCCCTATAAATATCTAAAATATCGTTTTTAGTCCCTCTAATTTTTTTTTTAAAAGAATGGTCCTCCTAAAATTTAAATTTTAACTTTTGGTCTCTCGTGGCAAAATCGTAGCTAAAATGGTCTCTAAATTAAAAATCGTTGCTAAAACCGTCGTAAAAACCGTCGCTAAAATCGTCGTAATACGTCGCTAAATTGCAGGAGGGACCAAAAGTTAAAATTTAAATTTTTAGGAGGACCATTCTTTAAAGGAAAATTTTAAAGGGAATAAAAACGAAATTTGAGATATTTATAAGGACAAAAAACTTATTTAACCCTTTTATTTAAAATGGATAGTGAGTCTATTTCCTTCAAAATACTTCTTAAAATAAATATATATTATCGTAATGAGTTGAATCTCGGATATGTCATTTATATGTGCAAGAAAATTAAAAAATATATTATATAATATTTCAATTTTTTGTATGATGATTTCAAAACCAAACGTTAAAATCAATATTTTCTTTTCAGTGTTGAAATCTTAGTTGATAGTATGATAAAAATTACATTACCATTTAAACTTTTAGAATAAAAATGAAATAAAATTATGTTAGAGTTATTATATTATATATATGAGGGTTTCTTTTCTCTATTTTTTATAATTAAAAAATTATTTCAAGAAAAATAAATAATGTTATATAAGATTTAAGCAAATAATATATTTCAAAATAACATAACATTTAATAATATTTTATAGATAATCATATTTTTTTTGTCAAGGTTCGAACTCATGATCTCAACAAAATAATAGTATGTGTTTTGGTCTTTTAAAAAATAAAATATATTTTGGAGGGTGCCACATAAGAATAATAATGATGTGGCTAAAATAGAGTATGTGACATATGATGTATATGATGTGTCGTGATATAATATGATACTTCATATTTAATATATTATATAGATATAGATATAAATTTCTTTCAAAAATATACATGATTGTTAATTGAGAATAATATATGTAATTAGTTTTACAAATTTAAATAACTATAAAATAATTTTTGTTTTATGTAAATTATCATGTCTTTTTATTTGTTATCTTTAATTTAGATATTTAATTTTAAGTTGTTAAAGTTGTGAATTTATAAAATACGAGATATATTTTATTTCTGAAAATAAAATACATGCTTGTAAATTGATAATGATATTCTAATTAGTTTCTAAAATTTAAATAACTATAAAATAATTTTTGTTTTGTTTTAATTATCATGTCTTTTTAGAAGTTATCTTTGATTTAGATATTTAATTTTAAGTTGTTAACGTTGTAAATTTATAAAATTAAAAGTTTATATTTAAATATTATCAAATAAAACTTTATTAACTTTATAAATTTTATATTTTTTTTCAAACTTTAGTTGTCTAATAAAGAGTTGAAAATGCTAGTAGTGGCTATAGCAACTTAATTATAATTTTTATATAATTATTTTAAATTTATTAATGACTTTATTAATGCTAGTTTACCTGATTTTATTGTTTGTATCAATTGAAATATGAGTATTCTTTTTTTAGATATTATTTTCAATTTTTTTATTAAAGTATCTATGGTCATTGTTATAAACCAAAAAGAATAAAATACAGTTGACTTTGATAATATATATCTATCAAAATAATATATTATTTTAAGTTAGTAGGTGTTTGATAAATTAAAATTTTAAATTAAAAATATTTATATTAAGTATTTATTTATTTTTATCATTTTAAAGAAAATATAATTCTAATTTTAGTGTTTAAAATTTTAGATTCACATGTGTATTTTAAAATTAGAATTTAGAATAATATATATTGTTTTTTTCTTACTTTGAAAAAATAGAGTTAGTTGAAATAATCATTGTCTTGTTAGATCATTTAGTTAAAAAAATAAATTAATTTTTTGTCTTTTTCAAAGTGAAAGTACGAATTTAGAGGTGACAAATAGGACTATAAGATGATGTAGTACAAAAAGAATAGAATTTTATAACATGTGTCGTGATATTATCTGCTGTTTCAAATTTAATATATTATATAGGAGAAAAACTTGCATGCAGTAGTTTAATTTGTTACAAACAACTAATAAAAAATAGAAAAAATAGTTAATTTGTTTAAAATTTATTTTCTTTTAAGTTGATACCATGAAGTAGTTTAATTATGAAGGAGAGAGAATATTATATTTTTAATTTTTAATTATTTAAAAAAAAGATTGATTGCTTATAAGATCAAGTGTTTTGTTTATGTGTAGTTAAGTTTTTTCCATTATATAAATATAAATATAAATATAGATATAGATATAGATTTAGTTATCATAGAATTGCACACAGACACACTTAACCATAATAATGTATTCTTTCGTACGTAGTTTAATAGAAATAGAATAATTTGTATTCTTGACGTGTTTACTTGATTCTTTTTTGACATGGCTTTTCTTTTTTATGCTCAGTTCAATGTTTCATTTTCAACAGTAACTGCAGTGGAAGCCAGCAAAATTCGTCTACGATATTCAGCTAAAGCCCATGTTGGAAAAATATCTCTATACATTGCAAAATGCAGCATACAATTTTTCATGAATACTGATGTGAGTTCCTGCCATAACATAAATACAAACATCATTAGAAACTAATTAGTTTACAATCACAAAATTTATGCTATAAAAACATTTATCCAAGTTAGAGCACCTTTCAGGTATTTCTGCGATGAAGACGCTGTTAGTAACAGAAAAGACTCCGGAAATGATATTAGTAATAGTGATTCCTTAGATTACTTTTTATATATCGACATTTTTTCTTAATATCTTAGAATTTGCCTAATTTTTTATCTCATATTTGGACCATGTATTTATGATATTTGAAGATTGTGTAAATGATTACTAGAGGGGGTGTAATCCAAGTAGGACAACATTATTTTTCTTTAGAGCTTTTAAATAATAGTTTTATTTTAATTATATTATTTTAATTTCCTTAATTATTGATGTGATAATATCTATAAATATTTTTAATCATTTGATAATGAAGTGACCTAAATATATATATATATATATATATATATATATATATATATATATATATATATATATATATATATATATATATATATATATATATATATATATATATATATATATATATATATATATATATATATATATATATATATATATATATATATATATATATGCTATTTTGTTATGTACAATTTTTTTTTATTTAAGAGCATATTAAAATTTATCAAAATATTATTACATAAAAATTATTGTTATTTTTGTGCAATAATGATTATTTATAAGGTTTATAAAATAAATTGATATCTACTTATTCTTTGTATATTAATCTTATTGTGTCCTATTTTTAAAGTTCTCACTCGGTACATCACACTAATTATACACAACTTTCTATAAATATACAAGAGTTGTAATATTAAAATTAAAAGATTGAGATGAACCTGTTGGGGCCAATCACCCTCTTCTAATTGAAAATTGATGATCAATTTTACAGCCCGATGAAGAGGAGTAGGGTCTCTCTCCACCTGTACGTACATATATAAAAAATAATCATATTTTTAGATTCATTAGTAGTAAATAAGCATTTTGAATTTTAATTTAGAAAAGAAAAGTAAAGATACCTGGCCAGCTTGAATTAAACCCATTATAGCCCATGATGTCTGTACAATATTCGATTGGCTTCCTTCAAGAGGTACATATATCTGCATTATTTTCACTCAATGACATATCAAAATTTGTGTGTATATATATCTCTCCAATAGGTTTTATAAACTAAGATATTTTCATGTATAATTGCTAAAATTAACCTAACTAAATAAATGAGATATATTAAAGGCATTGAATATTTTTCATACACGATAGCTAATATGCAGTTGAACTACTGACAAACTGATTAAAGTTCCAAATTCATGCAATACATTTGAGTTAATTAATTAGTAGTTTATAATAATTCAATAACAAACCTTTTTTGAGTTAGAAAGATGGCTTTCCCCCCACCCTCCATCCTCTCTTTGTGTTGCAAGCAAAAATTCAACAGCTTTACGAATGGATGAACAATTGTCATAAGTTTTGCCAGCAGCTGCTAGACCACTAAGTGACCACCAAGAACCATAAGTGAAGCAAATTCCCCAATTTCCATACCAGGAACCATCACTTCTTTGTTTATCTTCAATAAATCGAACTGCATTTGCAATAAAATTCTCAATCTCTTTCTTTCTGTGTTCTGGATATAGTTTTTTAAACAAAACTAAAGCTTGAAGTGTTGATGAGGTGCATTCAACATATTCTCGCTCAACTACAATTTCCTCAAGAAATTCTATTGGATTGAATAGCTGAAAATTAATAACAAATCTAATTAATAATTTAATATATGTATATACTTTTAAAATGAAGGTATTCATTCACATATAAAACAGGTAATGTAAGAGGTTTAACAAATATTCTAATTAAATTTGTTTATTGAATAGTGTCATAATACTTACTTCCAACCATTCTACAGCTTCTGCTGGCTCCCACGCTGGTAAACCACCTTTTTTACCCTGTAATAATTTATAAAAAATAAATCACGTTTCATAATAATATTGAATATTAATTATCAAAGTGCTTTGAGTGCAACGAGTGACTTTTGGCTCACTTTAAATTATAAAAATATGAGATGTGATTTTTGAAAGTAATACAATTTCACCATTGATTAGCCTTTGACTATTCATCCATTTTTGTTGCAACCAGCACGCAACAAGTATGATTTATGTTGCTTCAATTACAAGTAGATTTGATTATTTTTCTAATTTGTTTATCTTTTGGGATTGTCTACTTTGAAAATTTTACATTAAGTAAACTTTGTTCATTGTTAGTGTAATTTTTTCTAAAAATTCTGCATATTCTTGGAAAAAATAAAAGAAAACATTGATGCCCCTAGCCCAGTTAATCGTGACTTATTGATTATGTATTGGATAAATGTGGTTGAACCGATAATTAATTTTAACCCATTAAGTTAATCCTTGCATTTGCATTTTTTTAGACCTTAATTTTTTATGGATGATAGTTGGGTGTATGTATATCGCATGGATGATAAGTATGTAAACGAAGTAAAAGAGTTTTAATAATTTGCTTAAAAAAACTTCTCATAATTAATAAAATATTTTCATGTCTTTTGTATTAGATGCTTGAATACGGAAATTAGTTTTAGCATTATGTACTAATGTGACTTTTTTTTTTGTAATAAAAGAGAAACTAAATTGTTGTTTTTTTACTAAATTGCTTGTGTTTTTCTATGACACCGTAAATATTTTTGACAAAACAAACAATTGGTATTAGAGCAATGATATATAGTGTGAGATTAATATCTTCCCCAATCTTTTCCACACTCCAACAAACAATTGGTATCAGAGCAATGATATATAGTGTTCAATCTTTTTTTTTCTAATCAATGTGGGACTTCTTCCTCACACTTGATTCTCAACAATAAATATTACTAATTTTTTTAAATAAAGATAAAAAACACATACAAAAGAAAGAAGAGATGATATAATGTACTTGCCTGGAGTGATAATATGACATTGACAGAGTCATATAACATTTCAGGTTCCATCTTTTCTCCCACAACCTCTGGAGGCAACATTGATAAAAGCAGACAACACTAATACAAACAGAAAATCCGTCATCAAATATTTGTATTTTGTTTGTGATTATAAAAGTACCATCTTAAATATTGTCAATTAGTTACCTTTAAACCTTCTGCAGTACAATCAGAAACTTGCCATCCATGATCTTGATCAGAGAAGGTCCATGACCCTTTAGAAATATGACGATACATACTCTCAAAATCTCCTGAAGGATTGTCCCTAACCTATAAATTGAATAGTAACTCACATTTTGTTCAATAGTTTAATGAACACTAACTTTGCACTTGGTGAAAAAAATGTTATATATAGTTAGAATAATATATTTGTAAGTTATAGCAAATACAAATTTTCAAATATATAAGAGTGTGCACATGATAAGAAACATTAAATGCTGATGGAGGAATATCTAAAAATAAATAGGAAAGCTTATACTCATTAAGTTCACTTTTAATGGTATGTTTTTAAGAAGAAAAAAATACATATGTATGATGTTTTCAATTTTTAAGTTTATATTAACTATTTGTATGCCAATTATACCTTTGTATTATCATATATTTTATACTCATGTTAATAAAGAGAGGGTACACAGGATAATAGATGATAAATATAAGAGTATTTTAAAAACATAGTAAATATTAATTAAATTTATTTATTAATTTATGAATAGAAAATCTAATGTCCTTATCATTGGAATTAAGCACACCTGAGACTTCTTGATGAAGTCATGTCCTTTTGCAAGAGTTGGACCAATATCCTCAATTAGGTTAGTGGCAAGCAAAGCTTCAATGATCAAACTAGCATCCCATGTTTGACTACCAAAACTCTGCATCATAAATATGTGCATTCATATGTGATGATGTCATAATAGTGATAATATCTAGTAATTAAATTGTGTTAAAATAAGGTAATATAATTTGTACATGCAGGGTCATTCCATCTTCTGAAATCCATAAATAATCTGGGAGCCTAGCAAGATGCTTCTTGAATGCATCTCCATTTGGATCTTCCACCCAACAAGCTAGCATGCACAAAACCTAAAAGAAATTTTTTATACATTAATTTGAATGACTTAATTTCTTATTATATAGAAACTTTTATTATTATGATAACTACCTTTTCAATACATCCAATAGTTATGTATCGACTATTTTCATCTTCATAATGAATATGTTTCATTACTGTTTGGAGAGCTTTTTCTCTAACCAACTTGTTAAAAGGCCAATGAGTCAAAAGTGGCTCCATGAAAATGTATACACTATCCCATATAAGATCTTGTATCAAAGGATGGGGATAGTAAAGATCTTCCTGCAATTTTTAAATACAAAACAAATTACTTATAATAATTGTTCAAGAAATGTTTGAACCCAATTACAAAAGATATATTCTTGCAAGTAATATATGAAATGGATAATTATCTCTTCAATTAAGTATTGTTGATGACGTATGGAGGTGAGCCAACATCCCGCCATACCAGCCAATATATGGTGTTGTTATAGTGGATGATGGACGAGAAACCAACAATATTGATTAATATTTACCATTGCAAAAGGCCCAAAAATCACCATATATATATGTGCCATAAAAATGCTTTTATTATGAAGAGGAAATGTATGTACACATATTATGTTCAATAAAACATAAAGTTCCTCACCTTTGCACATAGGTGGCGTATTTTTTGCCAATTAAATTTTTCATAAGGTTGATTCAGGAGCTCTTCTCTCAGCATTAAGATGAGTGGTGTGATTGGACCCACAAATCTCTTTCCATACAAGTAAGACATTGGCATGTATACCAATCGGCAATAACATAACATTCTTGCTGTATTTGGTATAAGTTAAAAATGAGATAGAATAATTATTTAATTTAATAATTTATATTCATTAAAAATGTGACAAGATTACTTTATTAACTAAACCTTGATGCTTAAGAAGAAATGTGGGAAGCATCCAAAACTCAGGGGGCATTGGGTTGCTTGCACGCCAATCAAAGATACCAAGTATCTGAATTATTTCAATTATTCGATCAGATAAACATATATGCATAGGCTACTATTTTGGGCATACTTACACGCACAAAATATTACCGAAAGCCAAAATTTCCCCCATGAAGATACATGTGTCACACCACCATGATCATGAATCCATTTTCTTGCTCTAGCACAAGCATTTGCTTTACCTCCATTTGGACCTTCCCCGAGTATTCGCATACATATGTAATTGAGTACAGTACAAAACATGACACTATGACCCTCCACGTGTAGGCCCCACCCTCCATCTTCATTCTTCAAATGAAAATGAAACATGGCAAACATTAAATGTTAGTTTTTTTACATGAATATATTTCAAACCGTAATTAATTAAATAGGATAGAGAAAATATTGTAATTCTCTTTTTTTTCCCCAACATACTCGATATGTCTTGAAATAGAACTAGTGTACTTCCTAGAACTTATATCAAGCTTAAATTAACTCTACACAGTTGATTTATAAGATTAGAGATGTTTGCCACTTAAAAATACACTTTCAAACCATTATGTTCATGGTGGGAGTCTCAACACACATGCTCATGTACTAGACTTTACATGTGAAATATGGCCAATAGTAAATGACCCAACACATTCTGGATATACTCTAATATCATATCAATTTACGTTCTTATATTGGTCTCAACTCATTCTTAAAAATTAGTTTATAATACAAAGAGTACTATTATTTTCAGACATAATCTTTTTAATTAGGGACTTGGATTTTCCTAATACACCTCCTTTATATGTCTATAACTATTGGGTTTAGTGTCTAGATAAAATTAGGGTTGAGATTAATTCAAACCTATTAACACGACTTATAAAGCAATAAATGTCTTTACAATTAAGCACATTTTTATACCATATCTCATCAAATTTGAGACTCTGATCAACACCCTCTCTCTCAGATGTTTGCATATGCAATATGGTTCAAGTGATCCATAAAGGATGGCCAGACAAATTTTGGATATGTTTGATGTCATCTTAAAAGTTCAGTTTAATCCTTCAAAATTTGTTTGGTATAAGGTAAGGGATGTCCCCATTCATTTAAACATATTTTTGATTCATATCATATTTGAATGTGTGAATCTCAACATTACCTGATGACAATATATGTAACGTAGAATCTCTTTTTGATACTCTTTGGAGAACATCGAATCAAGATGTCCTATAACGTACATACAAAATACCTGCAGTGTTTTAAGGGAGTGAAAAAGTTAATCTTTAATAGTGCATTAGCATATTGGAATTAATATTTCAGCATCAAAAAAAGCCTATATAAAGCATTAAAAGGCATTCTTTTTATTTTGACATAATGCGTTTTTCTTGTTTAGTACTCTACATGTTATGTAATCTGAATTTCCTGTGTTATTAAACTTGAGAAATTTTAGAGTTTTGAATTACTTAGTAAAACTTTTTTTTTCAATTTCATAAATAATAGCACAATATTTTTATTCTATATATTACAAGAAATTACTATTTAGGGAGAACAAAATCCATACGTATTTTAACAATCATGAGGAAAAGTAGCGTATTTTCAAAAAAATACGAAACATGTTGCCGATAGAATGTTTTTTATTTTAGAAAAAATCATCAACTTTTTTTTTTCAATAAAACCGACAGTTTTTTTCGTAAAAAAAAGACGGCATTTTATTTTTAGAAAATCGATTGCTTTTTATTTTTGGGAAAACTGACAATATTTTATTGTTTTAAAAAATCAGCTATATATATTTTTGATTAAAAACAACTGTTTTTTATTTTTTATTTTTGCAAAAATTTGAGTGTTTATTATTATCATTTGAAAAATAGACGATTTTCCGTGCTAAAAAGCAGTCGGGTTTTTTGGGAAAAAAGTTGATGCATTTTTCTACAAATAAAAAACACTCGTTTTTCATAAAACAAAAAAACAGACAATTCTCTCCGAAAATTAAAACAAGTCAATTTTTTCAAAAAAATAAAAAGACAACTGATTTTCCTTGAAATAAAAAAAAACAATGGGTTTTTATCAAATATAAAAACAGTCCATTTTTTGTGAAAAATAAAAAATATTTAATTTTGGGGAAATAAAATAAAAATTGACAATTTTTTTCCGAATAATGAAAAATGGTCATTTTTTTCCGAAAAAAATAATACTCGATTTTTCATAAATAAAAAATTGCTGATATTTTTGAAAATAAGATTTGAAGATATTTTTCTGAAAATAAAGAAGCAGTCATTTTTTAAATAAAAAACAGACTATTTTCCTTGGAAAGAATTAATCATTTTTTCTCGAAAATAAAAATGAATTGATTTTTATAAAATATAAAAAAATTGATTTTTGTCTAGGAATTTAAAACAGCTGGTTCTTTAAAAAAATTAAAAACTGTCAATTTTTTCCAAAATTAAAACATCACTTTTGTTAAAAAAAAAACATATGGTTTTCCCCAAAAATATAATTCTTAGAGTCAATTTTTTGAAAAATAAAAAAACAATTGAGTTTTTCCGAATATATAAAAACATTCGATTTTTTCTAAAAATAAAAAAAGCATTCGATTTTTTCTAGAAATAAAAAACTAACAATTTTTTCCAAAGATAACAAAGTAGTCTTTTTTTCTAAAATAAAAACAATTGATATTTCTTAAAATAAAATAAAAAAAGTAAACTTTTTCCAAAAAGAAATAGTATTTTTTTAAAATCAAAAATTAATATTTTTTTGAATAAAAATATTGATTCTCTAAATAGAAAAAAATTATATGAAAAAAAAGACATTCTATTTTTTCAAAAATACAAAAAATAGTTTTCTCATTTCGAAAACATATTTTATATAAAAAAAATACATTTTGAAAAATGTGTGGCCTTTACGCCCTACTTAAATTTCTAAGCCCTTTAGTTTAGATTCATTTATTTTTAACATTGTAAGCTTCTTATTTTTTGAGATTAAAAATTAGGCCTGACCCCGACAACACTAAAGAGGAACTTGAAATAGATGTGAAAAACCAGTTGATAATTAGATCTACTTATAATTGAGAAGGAAGAATATACATATTACTTAGATACACTGATTCAGACTGGTTCTATGATATAGATGGCCTAAAATGTGTAGCAAATTGCATTTTTCTGGTTTAAGGGGGCACAAATCTCTTGGTGCTCATGAAAAGAACCAACAATATATCTTATTGTGAAGCAAAGTATAAAGTATATGTCATCTGAGTAGATCTCAAACTATTTGGTTGATGAATTTAATTGAAAAACTCGATAATGAAAGATGATAATGAAAGATGTCGTATTGTGGCAATCAAAATTAAAAACATTTATGTCATATATATGGCTAAAAATCTCATTACACATTTGACAACTACATAGAATTTAGATTCCATTACTTGAGAGATAAGTAAGCAAATGAAAATTTAACTGGGAGTTTTGTATAAGTGAAAATCAAGAGGAAAATTGGTTGACAAATTGAATTACAATTAAAGGATTTAATAAATGGAGGAGTTTAATTAGAATTCAGTCATTACCTAACATGAATTTAGATAATGTGTTGAGAAATAGTTGATTCTAGTTAGAATTGTTTAGATAACTTCAAGCACAAGTAATTGAGTTTATTTCAGTATCAAATTTTGTTATGCATTGTAACAGATTTAGTTACAGCAGTTTCAATGTTACTCTTATCTTATAACTAATATCATTTAATATTTATTTGACAAATTGTATTGATGTTAAATAATGATAAATGATCAAAGACACAATTGAAGGGCAATTTCCCTCTCTATTCCAATTCTTTCAAATGTCTTAATTTGTCTATTTTTCTCTTTTTTCTTTTCAATTAAAGTGTGATTCAACTTGGGTGTGATCAATAGTAATACTCACACGAAATCAAAGATAAATATATTTTGGTAATTAAACATCCACATTATTTATATTATGCCCTCAATTTTAAAATAAAACATATTTTAAACTTTTACATACCATATAAAACAAAAGATTAATTACTATACATTATAATTATAAAAAGTTTTACATTGTCAATTCATTAACATCAATCAATTGTCTGTATTAACATCAACTTTCTTAATTATTTTATTGGTAATTAAAATAAGAGTACAATTTGTTGCTTAATGATCAAGAAACGGTTAGAGTAGGAAAAGGAATGAAGAACATTGTGTATATAAGGATTGGTTATTAACTGTTATTCTTTCCTTACTTTTGAAATAAGATTACAAGTATACAAGAATAACAAATAACCCTCTCACCCTCAAATAGGATTTGCAGTATGCAATGATGAGAGACTAGTATGCTATTTATAATAAACCTAACATACTAAACTAATGAGCTTTTATCACAAATACCCATTACAAGCTAACTTAGGGTACAAGCTAACTTAACCAATTGGATATAACAAACAGGCCCAATTCGACGCTAATAATCCTAGCATCCTTCGATACTACAAGCTAGAACACACTTCGACTACAGCTTGTAACACTTCGAAAGTAGCATGTGAGCAATCTTCGACTGCATGCTAAACTCTGTCGAACCGTCGAACCAAGATACTACCTTCGACCCAATAGAGTTTGATCCAATATCTCATAAATCTCCACCTTGGAACAAACTCTATTATCAACTAACAGACTAGTTTTCTTCATGCAGCTTTATCAACTACATACAGTGGAAAAACTTGCAACTAGGCAATGTCTTGGTGATCATATCAGCAGCATTATGATCTGTCGAAACCTTCAGCAGTTGGACTTCTCCACTCTCGATTACCCCTCTGACGAAATGCAGCCTCACATCAATGTGCTTGGTTCGCTCATGATAGGATGAATTCTTCGACAGGTGTATTGAACTTTTACTATCACATTTAACAATGATAACTTCACCTTGAATTTTCAGCTCCTTAGAAAAACCTTCAAGCCACAATGCTTCTTTCACAGCTTCAATTAAAGCAATATATTCCGCTCCAGTGGTTGATAATGCAACAACCTTCTGAATTATTGCTTTCCAACTAATTGTTATACCAAACAAATTGAAAACATATCCAGAAATAGATTTTTTGGAATCCATACAACCTGCATAATCAGAGTCGACATATCCTTCGATTACTGCTTTAATATCTTCACCCAAGGTTCCACCATAAATTAAGACTCTGTCTAGAGACCCATTTATGTACCTTAGAATCCACTTCAATGCTTGCCAGTGAGCCTTTCCAGGATTCGCCATGTACCTGCTTACAAGACTTATTGCATATGCTATGTCGGGTCTAGTACAAACCATAACATACATCAAAGAACCTACTACCTTAGCATATGGGATGCTATTCATATAAGATCTTTCAACCTCAGTACTGGGACACTGATCAATACTCAACTTGAATTGAGGGTTTGTTAGAGTCATAACAGGCTTCGAATTCGACATACCAAACTTTTCGAGAATCTTCTGTAAATATGCCTCTTGAGATAAGCATAATTTTGACTACTTTCTATCTCTTCGAATGTCAATCCCAAGAATCCTAGAAGCTGCTCCCAAATCCTTTATTTCGAACTCCTTATTGAGTTCAACCTTCACCCTCATTACCTCTTCGACATTATTACTTGCTATGAGAATATCATCAACATAAAGCAACAAAATGACAAATGAATTACCAGGACGAAATCTGAAGTAAACTCAGTGGCCGAACTGACTTCTAACGAAACTTATGCGTGCCATGAATTTTTCGAATATCTTATTCCACTGTCGAGGAGATTGTATCATCCCATATAAAGATCTATTCAAATTTCACACATAATCTTCCTTCCCCTTTTCGACATACCCTTCAGGTTTTCTCATCAGGATTGTTTCATCTAGATCACCATACAAGAACGCAGTCTTCACATCCATCTGTTCCAATTCAAAGATCGAACTGCGCCACCATGGCAAGCGACATTCGAATGGACCTGTGCTTTACAATAGGATAAAAAAAAATCATTGAAGTCTACACCTTCTTTATGAGTGAAACCCCTTGCAACCAACCTTGCCTTGTATCTTTTCGATGTCACTCCTTCGATTCCTTCCATAACTTTGAAAATCCATTTACAGCTGACAAACCTGGCTCCAGCAGGTTTCTTGATCAATTCCCAAGTGTTTTTATCATGAATAGACTTCATCTCATCATTCATGGGCTTCATCCATTCAGTCTTATTTCGAATCCTCATAACTTCCTTATGGTCTCTTGGTTCTTCGTCTAGAACCTCACTTGCAGAGATTAAGGCATAAGCTATAAGATCTGCATACCCAAATCTTTGAGTTGGTTTGATGATTCTTCGTGTCCTATCTATTTCCAATAGATAGTCATCGACAGTTTCCTCAACTTCAACAGCATCCTCTGCTTGTTTGACTTTATCTGGGATATGCAATTCAGCATCAACATGCTCCACCTCAACAGGAATCTCTACCTGTTCCAGCTCTTCGTTAGATACTTCTGCACTTCGACCAACATCATCCATTTTCTTGAAAGCCATTTCAGCTTCATTAAAAACAACATCTCGACTGGTGATAATCCTTATGTGACCTGACTCTAGGAACCATAGCCTATAAGCTTTGACTCCTTCAGGGTATCCCATGAACATGCATTTAAGAGCTCTAGGTTCGACCTTGTCTTGCCTAATGTGAGCATCGGCTACGCATCCAAATACTCTCAGTTTGTCGAGATTTGGTGGATGTCCCGACTAAACTTCTTTAGGTGTCTTCATATATAACGCAGTCGAAGGATATCTGTTTATCAGATATGTTTCTGTCGAAATAGCCTCAGCCCAAAACAACTTCTTTAACCCAGCACTAGTCAACGTGCATCTAACTCTCTCTAAGATGGTTCGATTAAACCTTTTAGTCAAATCATTTTGTTGTGGAGTGCCTGCAGTAGTTTCGTGCCTTGCAATACAAGAGGCAGCACAAAAGCTGTCGAATACCTCATTGCAAAATTCAAGACCATTGTCTGTTCTCAACCTCTTGACCTTTCTGCCAGTTTGATTTTTGACCAAAGACTTCCAACCTTTGAAATTCTCAAAAGTTTCATCCTTAGTCTTCTAAATGAATACCCATAACTTTCTGGAATAATCATCTACTATGGATAAAAAATACCTTGCTCCTGAAGGTGATGAACACTTGTAGGCCCCCAAAGATCAGCATGGATGTAATCAAGGGATCCATGTGTTCTTTGTTTGCCTTTGTTGAACTTCACTCTGCAAGATTTTCCAAGTACACAGGGTTCGTAAAACTTCAGCTTTTCGACTTTGTCTCCACCAAGCAAATTTTGTTTCCCCAATTCGACCAGACCCCTTTCACTGACATGGCCTAATCTCATGTGCCAAATTTCTGTCTTCGACAAAGGTTTCGTGGATGCAACATTTGTCGAACCACTTACAACTTCAGCCTCAAGGGTATACAAGCCTTGTTTCTTCACGTCTCTCAAGGCTTCCTTCGACCCCTTCATGAATCTTAGGATACTTTTCTCTCCTTGAAAAATATATCCTTTTTTCTTATCAAATTCACCAAGAGAAATCAAATTTCTCTTCAAATCAGGTACATACCTGACTTCAGTCAATAACCTTATTGACTCATCATGGAGTTTGAATCTCACAGATCCAACACTTGCAATGTTGCAAGCTTTGTTGTTTCCCAGCAATACAGATCCACCATCTTGATCACATAATTCCTCGAACAAGTCTTTGTTTGGATTCATGTGCCAAGTGGACCCAGAATCCATAATCCACTCCTTCGACAGGTTGCTGCTCGAAACTACAAGAACATCAGATGAGTCGAAATCATCTTGAACAATAGCTACATTGCCATTATCCTTTCCTCCATGATCTTGCACGCATTCAGGGCACTCTTTTCTTGTGTGACCCTCCTTCTTACAATGATAGCATCGAATACCAGATGCTTCACCATAAAACTTCTGCTGACTTTTACCTTTCTTCTTGTCGAACTTATTATCCTTTCGCAAGAATTTTCCTTTAACGGCCAAACCTTCACCAACCATCAAAGGTTTATGCTCCTTTCGTTCGTTCAACTCCTTTGAATACAAGGTTGATTGAAATTCTTCAAAGGTCAGGGACTCCCTTCCATACAAGTGAGCATGTGATTTGGGCAATGCACACAACAACAACAGCGTTTGATCTTCATCATCGATCTTCACATCAATATTTTCAAGATCAAGAATCAGCTTGTTGAACATATCCAACTGCTAGGCCAACACTTTATCTTCAATCATCTTGAATGAATATAAAGCTTGCTTCAGGTAGAGTCGATTCACCAACGATTTGGTCATGTACAAACTTTCAAGTTTCACCCATAATCCTGCCGCCGTCGTCTCCTTTGATACCTAGCGAAGAACCTTATCATCAAGGCTCAACAAAATTGCATTGTGGCCCTTCTCTATCATTGTCGTCTTCTCAGCTGCCATTAACGCTTCGTTCATTGCTGATTCTCCCTTCAACGTTTCCAAACAACCCTGCTGAACTAGTAGGGCTTCCATCTTCAAGCGCCACAGACCGAAATCTTTCGCTCCAGCGAACTTTTCAATCTCATACTTTGACGAAAGACATCTTCTCCACGCTCACCGCACCAATTTGTTGTGAATCAGATGCCTTGTAACAAAATATAAACTTGTTGCATAATGATCATTAAACAATTAGGGTAGGAAAAGGAATGAAGAACACGATGAACACATGGATTGGTTATTAACTTCTATTCTTTTCTTATATTGAAATAAGGTTACAAGTATACAAGAATAACAAATAACCCTCTCACCCTAAAATAGGATTTGCAGTATGCAATGATGAGAGACTAGTATGCTACTTATAATAAACCTAACATACTAAACTAATGGGCTTTTATCACAAATACCCATTACAAGCTAACTTAGGGTACAAGCTAACATAACCAATTTGACATAACAAACAGGCCCAATTCGATGCTAACAATCCTAGCATCCTTCGACACTACAAGCTAGAACACACTTCAACTACAACTTATAACACTTCGACAACAGCATGAGAGCAATCTTCGACGGCATGCTAAACTCTGTCGAACCGTCGAACCAAGATACTACCTTCGACTCAATATAGTTCGATCCAATATCTCACATAATTGATAGTATAAAATCATTTTATATTTTCAATACATTTCAAATAATTTTATTCATCGTGATAAATTCAAAGTGAATAAAATTTCAGGAGTAGTGTACATAATATTAATTATATATAATATAATTGAAAATAATAATAATAAAAATAATAATAATAAATTCTACAATAAAAAATTAAAATAATATATTTTTTTAAAATAACTATTAATGTTATAGTCATTGTGAAACTAATAAAGTAGCATATAGTGATAAAAGTACTAACCAGAGGAGGAAAATAAAATAGAGGACCTGCGTTTAAAGCAGGCCAATGGCCATCATTAGACTGAAGTGCTGATAGGTGATGAATGGCCCTCCTCAAAGAAACTGTGACTTTTTCTTCAGAAATCTCTTCTCCATCTTTAATCTTTACCTTTTCAATTGTTTGTTTAAAATTATTTTCTTTCAGAATCTGTAAGAAACAAACATGGAGAGTTATTATATTAATTTATGGATGATTTTTTTTAATAGGCAATAAATCTAAAAAAAATTATATAAGGGATACTCCACCAAAAAATAAATTGGAAAACGAGGTAGAGTATTCCAAACAAAAAAGTTACACAAATTTACTAGTTTAGGAAAAGAGCATAACTACTTTCTATCTCCCATATACACTCATCAAGGTTAAACACCTTTCCCTTAAATGATTGTATTACACTTCAAACAAAGTCTCCAACCCTTTGGTAATCAAATAACCGCAACAGTCCTCTTCGTTTTACTTTTCACCTTATCACAATAAGCAAAGAAGCCCTCCTCAATAGTACCAATCCACTCATAAACCTTCCTTCATATTCTTGCCGCATACGTACAAATCCCTAAGAGATGCGATGCAAAACACACAACTTAAGTCTCTGCTTTCCGTCAACATTTTCCTCTCTTTAACAATTGGTACTTAGTAGACATCCTATTAATCCCCATCCGAAAATTTGCAATTTAGATGGGACTTTAACCTTCCATGAGTGGTTATTGGCGTTTACCACATCGAAGCAGGAAAATTCTCGCTAAAATACTCGAAACAATACTTTACCATGAATTTCCCATGGGTTTCCTTCAACCCCTCAAAGTTGTCCATTGAATTTTCAACCAGAACCGCTTCCTATAGTTACAAACTTTTATACACGACTACATATAAGATTAAACCTTGTCAAATTAATAGATAATGTATTTAGACGATTATAGACATCAAATAAATTTTTGATAGCACATGTAATATTTTGTTTTAAAAAGCCAAAACACAAAGGCTCAATGTCAAGTACGTCCGATATAAACTTCATGGCGTGGTAAGTAACAAGTATCATGCATGAATGTTGGGTAGCTGTCTCTCGAGCAATATTGTTGAGCTGAAATGAAATACTATTCAGAGGTAGGATTAAGAGAAAGGAGGATATAATATGTCTGATCAAAGAGACGGTTTGAGTCTGGTTTGTAACAATCAATGCAGGGTTTGATGTGTCTAATAGGTTTATGCAGGTAAAAAATCTAGAACCTCTTATCACTTATGATAATGTTATTAAGAAGAAAAATTTGGTGCCCTTAAAAATATAATACAAGAAAATATTTGTTGCCCAAAAGTACACAGAGCCACCATTTTGTATAGAGATAGTTACCTGCATGCGGCAAAGAAGATCACTACATCCCTTAACCTTGAAACGGTTATCATAGAAATGTTGACGAGCAGCTTCAACTTGAGCTCTCTCTTCGGAAGTACCAGCAGTAGGATCAAACTCCCATGTTTGCCTTCCTAAAAAGTTATTTGTGCTGAATATGTTTGGATTCTTCCCACCTTCTGCTATCTTTAGCCTCCACATCTTATGTAGGAGTATGTAATTTCTTATCTCTTCACTAAAATTTATATACCAAAGCTCAACGGCTGGTGTGTCAGTGTTTATTATTGTAACTCCTTTTGTTTTTTCGTAATAACGTCACTATGAATGGTTGGTTATTTGATTAACTACATTTGTACGCAATGCATTTAATGTAATGTCCACCAATTAATCAATAATGAATAGATCACTATGTGAATCCTTAAAAAAATTGTTAGAAGTTAGATCATGAATATATATATATATATATATATATATATATATATATATATATATATATATATATAAACAGTTGAACGGGGTTTAAATGAGAACCCATCTTATTTGATTACACAAGTTTCTCAACAAAATTAACTATTATGATTAAAGAAAATGGATAATGTATTGAGAATTGTAAAATAATTTTACAACAGTCAACTAATGATAATTATATTAAGTGTCAAATCATACTATAAATTTTAAAATACTTTTATGATTTTACATTTTAAAATATTTTGATTGGATATTTGTGTAATATTTTTTTACACTGTTAGTGCACTACCATTAAACTCATAAGTTTAATGATAGTGCACTATCAGTGTAAAGAAGCATTACACATTCATCTATTCAGAATATTAAAGTGTCAAATCATATAACTAATTTAAAATTTATAGCCTTACTTGACGGGATACATGGTTGTGTGTGTGCATGTGTGTGTAAGCGTGAGAGCGTGTGTGTTACAGAGCTTTTGTGTGTGCGTATGTGCGCGTATGTGTGAGTATGTGCCTGTGAGTGTGTTCTTGTGTGAGTGTGTGTGTGTGCGCGTGTGTGAGTGTGTGCACATGTGTGTGCGTGCGCTTGCACTTGTGTGTATGGGTGTCAATTGTGTGTCTGCATGTGCATACGTATGTGTTTCTGTGTGTCTTTGTGTGAGAGTGTGGATATGTGCATGTGTGTGTATCTATGTCTGTGTGTGCACGCATGTGTGTGTGCGTGTATGTATGAGTGTGTGAGCGTGTGTGAGTATGTGTGCGTGAGTGTGTGTGTGTGTGTGTATGTGTGTGTGTGTGAGAGCATGTAAACCCGTGCATGTGCGTGAGCCTGTGTGTATCTGTGTGTGTGACGTGTGTGTGCGCGCATGATTATGAGTTTATGTGTGTGTGCGCGTGTGTGTGTTCGCATTTGTTTGTTTGTGTGTATGTGTGTCTCTTTGTGTGTGTGTGTGTGTGTGTGCGCGCGTGTGTGCATTTATGTTTGTGTATTTGTGTGTGTGAGTGTGTGCATTTGTGCGTGTGTGCGTGTGTGTGAGTGTGAGTATGTGTGCGCGCGCGTTTGTGTGTTTGTGTGAGTGTGTGCGTGCGTGTATGTGTGTGTGTTTGTTTGTGTGTCTGTGCATGAATGTGATTGTAGGTGTGTGGATGTGTGTGTGCATGTATGTGTTGAAATTCTAGTTAGCCAGACTCAAGATGGCGTGACATCTGATCCGACATTACAAAATAGACAAGGTAGAACATACAATTAAAAGTAGGAAACAAAAAGAACACAAGGAATTGTTAACCCAGTTCGGTTCTAACCAACCTACATCTGGGGGCATACCAAGCCAGGAATGAAGTTCACTATCAGCAGTATTAATTCAGAGGAAAACCACCCTGTTTACACTCCTCTCTTAATCAGTCTACCCAATGAACCTTCTACCTAAGACACCACACTTAGATATGAGAACCTTCGCTCACTTCCAATCAACTCAGTGATGACTATCAGCTACTATCACACCGGCAACTGCATCGAATGCTTGACTCCTAACACAGTCAACTTGGAGATACCTCACTCCAAACACAACTAAAACAGTTTGAAGATAACACTTCAAACACAATCTAAACTAGTCACTCAAGTGACACAAACCAAACTTGGAATTGCTTCACAGCTTCTTTCAAGGACACAACGATACTCATTGCTTCACACATTCTAAGTGAGTAAAACAACCCTCTTGCCTACAGGCTTCGAGGTACAAATTAGTGACCATTCCACAATCCGGGTGGTTCACTTACATGGGTAACCCTAAAGATTACATCTTTCTAAAACTGGCTATCTTACTAAAACTAGGTTACAACTGCTTATTTATAACCTATTACCCAACTGGATTTGGGACTTCAAAATAACAGCATAAGCTGTAACAAACTTCTGCAGAAACAAACTTTCGCAAAAACAAAAACACAGATAACTTCTGCTACAATCAAGGTCCTTACTGATCTTTCTCCTTAGTTATTGGACCTCCACATATTCCTTCAAAGCCACACCGCATAAGATTCATAATATTCCCAGAATATTATTGACAAATTAAAACAGAACTGTAACAACTTAACAATTTCTGTAGCGTGATGTCTTGATGTCTCGACATCTCATATGACATGTTGTTTCAGATGTTGAAACTCTTCAACACAACATGTTAAGGAATTCTAGATATAATTATAAGTTGATAATCCTACTGTACAAAACATTGTTGCTGGTATTTTTTTGTTTTATTAAAATTAAGCCAATCTATACAATTCAGGAACTTACAATCTCCCCCTTCGGCAAATTTTAGCTAAAACAAATAAATACAATCATAAGAAGTTTAAAGTAGCAGCAATAATTTACAATTGAAAATTAACAATTAAAAGATTCTTCTGCAGTCTTCAGTTGTCTTCATGTCTTGAGAGCAGGGGAGAAAACATTGCTGGTCTGTCAGTTGGAGACAATGTCTCAACATCCAGTTCGACATCTTCTTGTGTTTTTTATCTTCTCCATATAACCAACAGGTTAAAGGGAAGGAAGGTTCAGTTTGTACACGAGGAAGAATATAAATCTCATTCCTCCTTTGGGCAAGTGACAGGTCTTGTCATAAAAGGTGGAAAAAAAGGACCATAAGAAATAAACTATATCTTTAGTGATATCGTATTATTTTCCCAGGTAACTCAGAACACAAGTCACAATTGTGTATAAAACTCATATCACAAGTCACAACTAATTTGTTGTTCATTTTTGTGTGACCTATCTTATGACTCAGACATTGATTGGTTTGCTCCATCGTATTCTTATGCTGCTCTTTCTGTGAGATATGATTTCTCTCCCCCTTTTTAGATAAAATTTGACAATTCGACCTCTCACTAAACCAGATCCAGACACAGATTTCCCAAGCTTTGATAAATTTCATGGTTAATATGATATGGAAGCTCACTTGTTGTTTGAGGATGAATGAGAAATCCTTTAAATAGGCTAGTAGTTCCTTAAGAATTAACGGCAAGTTAAATTCCAGTCAATGGAGCATTTATTTAGGCCTACAAACTATTACATGACTAGCTGACCACCGTCCAAGCTATCTTTGAATGCCTTTAATAACCCTTGATTGTTTCTATTGGGATAAACACAGTCCCAATGCATGCATAATTCACACCATTTACTTTGTACATGCAAAAAAAAATGTTCTTAATAATGTCCTGACATTCAGTCAGACATTGTCCATTTACTTCACTTTTTCAGAATAATGGATTCTCTACCGTGGGGCACTCTTCACTTTTGACCATATAGTTCCATAACTTCTTTATGGGTCGCTATGAAAAAGAATCTGATTTCATAAACAAACTATAAATTTACTTCAAATTCTCAATGAGATTGATGTTTCAACATTTTGTGTCACATTCACACAAAGTCCATCTGCCTTGGCTATGAGATTATAATATTAGTGCTTCTTCAAGATTTTAAATACATAGCAGTATACCCTTCTCTTTTCAGCAGCAGATGAACAATCTCCCCCTTGACATTAGCTGGTCATCAACATATGTAACAGTTGCGCCTTTATACAATAGCACCAGACAGGGCAGCTTTGACAATTAACAATCAACAATAGACAATTGCTCTTCAATTTTTCAAATCCTCTTCATTTGGACATTTGCTTCTTAGAATAGATTGTTGCTTCCCTTGTGGATAGTTTCTCCCCCTGAATGTTAGACTTTTCCTTTTTAGCTTCTAGGATAAAGCTAATTATGATGTTGTTACTATTACTCCCCATGCGTTATACGAAATAAGGGCATCTTTGAAGTTGGTCCTTATAATTCTTGAAGCATTCTTCATTTGGACTTGCCACAATTTCCAAATTAGGAATCCTTAATTTACTTGCTATTCAAGTTTCAGATTTCCACACTCTGTACTTTGCAATAGAAGTAACTTCATAGTTAATCATGTATAACTGATTTTATGTCTTCAAAAAATAAGTCTGAACCTTATCATCTTTCTTCAATCTCTAGTGTCTTCAACTTTCATGTAGGACATTATTCATTATTCATCACAATCCTCTTCTCTTCCTTTATTCAACTTACTATACAGTTATCACAAATATCCATCTCCCATCAAGATATTTGACAGCATCTGTATGTATCTCCTTAGTTGAATCAACTCTTCAAATAATCACCAGATAACATTGCCACACATCCGAAACTTGTGAAGATAATAGTGAACTTTAATGTTGATATTCAGTTCAAACCAGGCCATGAATTCTTCATACAGATACTCAGCTCCCGACAGAGTATATGAATTTTTCATTCAGGCTGCACATCTAATAAGTACTTAGTCTCCCGTCAAAGTACATATTAGTTCTTCAGTTAGAATTAACTACTCACACTAGATTATTCTAACTGATTACATCTTCACACTCACTTCTACTTCCAGGCAATAAAATATAAATTGAAAACTGAAGGCATTTAGATGATGTTCCAACATCTCATACAATATCATCTATCATAGAGTGGTTTTGGGGGTAACATATACATCTTCTCATTCATAACATTTGAGGGGAACATAGGAAGCACATCAAGGAATAATATGATCTATATCTCAATAAACGTTTCTTGAGACTTTCACTTATGATTTTGAGATGATGGATGTGATAGGATGTACCTATAGAGATATTCCCTCAACTAGGTTTCTGGAACAGACTTGATTATGGTATGACACAGAAATATTCAGATTCTTCACTCCAATCTGACTTTCTTGATTCTTATTAACAATACCCTTCCATGACAATATTTAGGGCAGTCAACATTCATGAACATATTTCATTGTGGTTGAGACACAATATTCAGCTTCATAATCTATTCTATAGTCATGAAAAAATACCCACATATCTGGTTCCTTTCATAAGAAGGATGTACCAGATATAAGCTCATCTTGATGTCATATAATGGGATTGAGGGGTATACCTTTTTGAGTCTTTTACTTGCACTGAGCTTGACTTCTATACTCCCATAAGCTTAGGTCAGAAATAAACTGACATCTGGAGTATAAGATCTTGTTGATCATGTCATGATCAACTAATAAGCAGATGTCTCATCTTCCATATTAGGAGCGGGTTCAAAACATATGTACTCACACTACATTTGTTTAGCACCCAGAACATCTGTTTTTCAACTGGTAGTTGTATACCACTAATAATGTCCTAACATATTATAGAACATTTGTTCCTTCTCCTTGGAGCACATCATCCTTGATAGTTTTCAAGGTCTTCAAACAACTTGCAGATGCATATGAGAATCGTTAATCAATTGAAACTCATCAACTCTATTAATATGTGCATTTATGAGTGGACTTGAGGGATATCTCAAGTATCTTTGACACTTTTAATATAGTTGTAATATTCTTCTAAAATATTATGTTAAAATAAATAAACCTAGGATCCTTCTTTCACTATAGGGATTGCATCAGAGGCTATGCAATGGAATATAGCCATACTTCAACAAAATGTACACAATGCTTACTCCATAATTCACTTGTAAGCATAACACATAAGGATTGAAAATAAATCAACCCTACAATAAGCTTACCTCTCCACCAGGAAAAAGACTAGACCTAACCAACATCCTGACCAATAAGGAAACACATAAGCATAGAAGATACCTTATCAAAAGCTTCACTCCCGCATGAAATTGTTGACAATTTTCCGTGCTGATTATAGGATGAATAATACAATCCAAAATACTCACTCCCACATGAAGTCTTTGAATTTAACTTGTTCCAGCATATTTATCTTCTTTCTTCAAGAAGGTACAAGTTCTGGTCAGGTTGGTCTAGTCCTCCACAGATAGGTCCATCTTCCACTTCTAGGGACCATACAATATGAACACTTCTTATTCAAAAAATCTACAATTAGGTCCATCCTCCACTTCAAGGGACCATACAATATGAACACTCCTTGTTCAAACAATCTTCTACCTTATGCACAACCAGAACGTATCCTCCATGGTTTTCATCCAGAAACAGACATGATGTCTGCTCTGATACCAATTGAAATTCTGGTTATCCAAACTAGGATGTCGTGACATCTGATCTGAAATTACAAAATAAACAAGGTATAACATACAATTAAAAGCAGGAAACAAAAAGAACACAAGGAATTGTTAACCCAATTTGGTTCTAACCAACATATATTTGGGGGCATACCAAGTTAGTAATGAAGTTCATTATCAGCAATATTAATTCCGAGGGAAACCCTGTTTACACTCCTCACTTAATCATACTACCCAATGACCATTATACCTAAGACACCACACTTAGATATGAGAACCTCCGCTCACTTCTAATCACCTTAGTAATGTCTATCAGCTACTATCACACCAGCAACTGCATCGACTGCTTGGCTCCTAACACAATTAGCTTAGAGATAGCTCACTCCAAACACAACTAAAGCAGTTTGAAGATACCACACTTCAAACACAATCTAAACTAGTTACTCAAGTGACACAAACCAAGCTTGGAATTGCTTCACAGCTTCTTCCAATGACATAACCACACTCAATGCTTTAAAGCTTTTGAGTGAGTAAAATAACCCTCTTGCCTACAGGCTTCGAGGTAACAATTAGTGACTATCCCATAATCTGGGTGGTTCCCTTACATGGCTAACCCTAAAGATTACATCTTTCTAAAACCGGATAGCTTACTAAAACTAGGTTACAACTGCTTATTTATAACCAATTACCCAATTGGATTTGGTCGTTTAAAATAACTGCATAAGCTATAACAAACTTCTGTAGAAACAAACTTTTGCAAAACAAAATGTAGATAACTTCTGCTACAATCAAGGTCCTTGATGATCTTTCTCCTTAGCTCTTGGACCTCCATATATACTTTCAAAGTCACGCTACATAAGATGCATAATATTCCCAGAATATTCTGCACTAATTAGAACAGAACTGTAAGAACTTAACAGTTTTTGTAGCGTGATGTCCTGATGTCTGATGTCTCGACATCTCATATGACATGCTGTTCCAGATGTTGAAACTCTTCAACACAGCATGTTAAGGCATTCTAGATAGGATAATAAGTAGAGAATCCTACTGTACAAAACATTGTTGCTGGTATTTATTTGTTTTATTAAAATTAATCCAATCTATACAATTCAGGAACTTACATGTGTTTTGTTTTGGAATCATAGTTGGATGCAATTGATGAATTGAGAATCATATGAACTGGTGTTGCAGATCGTCGATAATGTCGTGGGGGTGGACCTGCAAGATTAACACTTCAAAGTCCAAGTTAATTCAAGATTCAAGATTAGTATAATAAAAAATGAAGATCAGAAAATGTACGTTGTTTTCTATGTGAAGTTACTTTTATACCTTATCTCATGTGAAATGGATTTGAGTTGAATTATGTCTCAGCTATTTGGGTATTTGGCCGGTTTAGAACTGATGCTATCATAAATTGTCTGAAATTTAGGGATTCGGGGAAGCCTTTAGTGGTCGAGGAAAATATCCAAGAATATTGTCTAATCTGAATTAGAAGTGAAACTATTAGAGTTAGTTGAAAAAGTAGTGGGGAACCATCACATTAAATACATTTGCATCATTGAAATGCTTCGTTTCTTCCTTCTAACACTTCAACAATGTGATTAGATAAGGAATGATGATTCTTAGAGTGCACTTGAGTTTTCTTGCATTCTCCAAGAGAAATCTAGAGTTGATTCCATAAATCTATTTCATCGCTAATCTGGATCGGTCAACCCTCTTTGTCTATAAATAGGAGGAGTTCAACACTGAAGAAACTTGTCACAGTACTCGACATTAAAGCTCATTCATTGTTGTTCCTATTTGTAAACAAATTATCTTCTTCCTTCATGAAAGCATTTATTATTAGTTGTAGCTTTTTTATTGAGGTTTTTGCTTTTCTCCACCTATTTCACTTCATCAATCACTTACAACTAGGTACCCTTATCAATTTAAGTTTTTCCCTGCAACATTTCATGTTTTCTATCCAAGATTCGTGATAGCCATGTTCATATAGTAAGGGATTTTAAGAGTGATGTTTCTTCAGTTGCGAGAAAGAGGGCATCATATTATTCTCACCTTTCTCTCTTTTTTTGTGACTGCATAAGCTGCAAACTTATATCCCTATTGATAAATCTGATTCGGAAAAGGTATATGGTAACTCCCTTGATGGCGGAGCTTCTTCATTCAATTTTATCGGATCTCTCTTATTATATGTTGGTGGAGAGAAATATCACACTAAGGTCTTTATGCCTCCTCCAAATTTACCTTATGCATAAATACATGTTGTTAAGTTGATGAAAGAACATGCGAACAATTTCATCAAGGTTTATCGGAGAACCAATATGCATTAACCTTGATTCAAAACTAACCAAGTTTTTTTTATATTTTGTGTTCTTTATCTCAAGAACACATATAAGCATTTTGTCAACCTTTTTATGTTAGACTTTCATACCCATTTCTGAAAATTTTCATATTCATTGTGAGAGACTTTCATAACTGTTTGTGAATTTTTGGGAAAAATCAACCATCTCATTTGAAACTCTTGCGTTAGAAATCTTCCATCTTTAACCTCATTATAATTTTCATATCTTGATAATGAATAAATGTTAATTGATTGAGGGAGACGTTGTCTTCAAAATAACCATTCTTGGAGATTCGTTCAAATATTTTTAGGCTCTTGCAACATTGGGGTTTTTGTCATTGGTGCTAACAAATTCCAATGAAAAGTAGAAGGTCTACTCTCCAAAAATTCCATAGTAGTGACTGTGCGGAAGGATAGAGATAAGGAGGAGTTTTATTTATGTTGCTTCACACAATTTACTGCTCAAGAAATTGGTATGATCAAGAGTTTGATTACTACACGTGAAGGATAGGAGTAGAATTGGTGATATTGGAAGAGTTAATTGAGTGAATATTGCGTAAGAGGGTTTGGCATTTATCTATATACAAGTCAAGATCCAGATCAAAGATATTATTCGTTATTTTTCTTCAGCATTATCATAGACTAGTGATTGTATATACTCTCAAGATATTTGTCAAAATAAATGAACAACTATTAAAGTGGACGTAGACTCATATAAGAACGACATAGTCAAACCACTATAAATCCTAGTGTCATATCTTTATATCTTACTCTTGAATTTGAATTTCCTAGAACATGCATGCTTACATTTATATTTTGCTAATAGCGATTTAATTGATAAGCTTAGTTTTTTTTTGGAATTGGAAACCTAATAAGAGCTTTAGTGGTGATTAAAATATGAGAAACATGATACTTTTAGAATTCTCCTTGTTGATTGATTGCGTAACCATATCTCATGACTTATTCAATAGATTCAATTGTATACATTGTGTTTCTTCGTCTAGACATTACGATATTTGTAAAGTGATTTGAGTTTCTATTGAATAATTGTAAATTAAGTATAATTTCACATTTTTGCTCTATAAATTTGTGCGCGTTAACTCTAAAAAACTTCTGGTTATTCTAATTTGAAGAATCGGTTGATTTTATTTTTAAAAGTCTATCATCCCTATAGATTTTTTATATTTAGATATTCACACCCAACAAGAAGTTTGTGAGATATTGGATCAAAATCTATTGGGTCGAAGGTAGTATCTTGGTTCGACGGATCGATAGAGTTTAGCATGCAGTCAAAGGTTTCTCACATGCTATTGTCGAAGTGTTACAAGTTGTAGTCAAAGAGTGTTCTAGTTTGTAGTGTCAAAGGACGTTAGGGTTGTTAGGATCGAATTGGGCATGTTTGTTATGTCCAATTGGTTAAGTTAGCTTGTATCCTAAGTTAGCTTATAATGGGTATTTGTGATAAAATACCATTAGTTTAGTATGTTAGGTTTATTATAAATAGCATACTAGTCTCTCATCATTGCATACTGAAAATCCTAATTTAGGGTGAGAGAGTTATTTGTTCTTGTATACTTGTAATCTTGTTTTGAAGATAAAGGAAAGAATAACAGCTAATAACCAATCCTTGTGTTCATCGTGTTCCTTATATATTCTACCCTTTTTTTCTTGATCATTAAGAAACAAGTTTATACTTTGTTTTTAAGGTATCCGACTCACAACAAATTGGTGCATTAAGCATGGAGAAGATGCCCTCAAAAAAGTATGAGATTGAAAAGTTAACTAGAGTGAACGATTCCGGTATGTGTCGCTTGAAGATGAAAGCCTTACTGGTTCATTAGGGTTGTTTGGAAGCGTTGAAGGGAGAATTAGCCATGAACGAAGTGTTAACAGCAGCTGAGAAGACGACGATGATATAAAAAAGCCCATAGCGCAATTTTGTTGAGCTTTGGTGATAAGGTTCTTCGACAGGTATCAAAGTAGACGGTGAAAGCAGAGTTATGGGTGAAACTTGAAAGTTTGTACATAACCAATTCGTTGGTGAATCGACTCTACCTGAAGCAAGATTTGTATTCATTCAAGATGATTGAAGACAAAGTGTTGGCTGAGCAGTTAGATATGTTCAACAAGATGATTCTTGATCTTGAAAATATTGATGTGAAGATCGATGTGAAGACAAAGTGTTGCCCAGATCACATGCTCACTTCATAGAAATCCTCTTGTATGGAAGAGAGTCCCTGACCTTTGAAGAAGTTGAATCACCCTTGTATTCGAAGGACTTGAACAAACGAAAGGAGCATAAAACTTTGACGGTTGGTGAAGGTTTGGCCGTTAAAGGAAAATCATTTCGAAAGGAAAATAAGTTTGACAAGAACAAAGGTAAAAGTCAATAGATGTTTTACAATGGAGAAACATCTGGTATTCGATGCTATCATTGTAAGAATGAGGTTCACACAAGGAAGGTGTTCCCTGAATGCTTGAAAGATCATGGAGGTAAGGATAATGGAAACGCAACTATTGTTAAAGAGGACTTTGAGTCATCTAATGTTTTTGTGGTTTCGAGCAGCAACCTGTTGAAGGAGTGGATTCTGGATTCTGGGTGCACTTGGCACATGAATCCAAACAAAGACTTGTTAGAGGAATTATGTGATCAAGATGGTGGATCTGTATTTCTGGGAAACAACAAAGCTTGCAAGATTGCAGGCGTTGGATCTGTGAGATATAAGCTCCATAACGAGTCAATAAGGTTATTGACTGAAGTCATGTATGCACCTGATTTAAAGAGAAATTTGATTTCTCTTGGTGAATTCGATAAGAAAGGATATTTTTTCAAAGGAGAGAAAAGTATCCTAAGAGTCATGAAGGGGTCGAAGGAAGTCTGGTGAGGCGTGAAGAAATAAGGATTATATACACTTAAGGGTGAAGTTGTAATTAGTTCGACAAATGTTGTATCCACAAAACCTTTATCGAAAACAGAAATTTGGCACATGATATTGGGCCATTTAAGTGAAAGGGTATGGTCGAATTGGGGAAACAAAACTTGCTTGCAAGAGACAAAGTCGAAAAACTAAAGTTTTGTGATCCATGTATACTTGGAAAATCTTGCAACTTGTCCACCACATTCAGGAGCAAGGTATTTTCTATCCATAGTAGAGGACTATTGCAGAAAATTATGGGTATTCATCCAGAAGACTAAGGATGAAACTTTTAATAATTTCAAAGGTTGGAAGACTATGGTCGAAAATCAAACTAGCAAAAAAGTCAAGAGGTTAAGAACAGACAATGCCCGTGAATTTTGCAATGAGGCATTCGACAACTTCTGTGCTGCCTCTGGTATTCAAAGGAACATAAATACTTCAAGTACTCCATAACAAAATAGGTTAAAGAAGGTGTTTTGGGCTGAGGCTATTTCGACAACAACATATATGGTAAACAAGTGTCCTTTGGTTGCGTTATATATGAAGACACCTGAAGAATTTGCGTCGGGACCTCCATCAGATCTTTACAAACTGAGAGTATTTGGCTGTGTAGCCTATGCTCACATTATGCAAGACAGGGTCGAACCTAGAGCTCTTAAATGCATGTTCATGGGATGCCCTGAAGGAGTCAAAGCTTATAGGCTATGGTGCCTAGAGCCCAGTCACACAAGGATTATCAGCAGTCGATATGTAGTTTTCAATGAAGCTGAAATGGCTGTCAAGAAAACTAATAATGTTGGTCAAATTGCATAAATATCTGACAAAGAGCAGGAATAGGTAGAGATTCCCATTGAGGTGGAGCATGTTGATGGTGAATTGCGTATCCCAAATAAACTCGAAGTAGAAGAAGATGTTGATGAAGTTGGTGATAGTGTCGATGACAAACTATTGGCAAGAGATATGACAAGAAGATTCATCAAACCACCTCAAAGATTTGGGTATGCAGATCTTATAGCATATACCTTAATCTCTATAAGTGAGGTACTAGACTAAGAACCAAGAGATCATAAGGAAGTTATGAGGAGTCAAAATAGGACTGAATGGCTGAAGGTCGTGGATGATGAGATGAAATATCTTTGTGATAAAAGCACAATTGGAAATTGATCAAGAAACCTACTAGAGGCAGGTTAGTCAACTGTAAATGGATTTTCAAAGTTAAGGAAGGAATCGAAGAAGTGGCGTCGAAAAGGTACAAGGTAAGGTTGGTTGCAAGGGGTTTCACTTAGAAATAAGGTGTAGACTTCAATGATGTGTTTTATCCTGTTGTGAAGCATAGGTCCATTCAAATGTTGCTTTCCATGGTTGCATAATTCGATCTTGAACTGGAACAAATGGATGTGAAAATTGTACTATTGTATGGTGATCTAGATCAAACAATCCTGATGAGGCAACCTGAAGGGCATGTCGAAAAAGGAAAGGAAGATTATGTGTGCAAGTTGAATAGATCGTTATATGAGATGAAACAATCTCATCAACTGTGGAATAGGAGATTCGACAAGTTCATGGAACGTATAGATTTCATTAGAAGTCAGTTCGACCACTGTGTTTACTTCATATTTCTTCCTGTTAATTCAATTTTTATTTTGTTGCTTTATGTTGATGATATTCTCATAGCAAGAACCAATGTTGAAGAGGTAATGGAGTGAAGGCTAAACTTAATAAGGAGTTCGAAATGAAGGATTTGGAAGTTGCACCCAGTATTCTTGGGATTGACATTTGAAGAGATAGAAAACAGTCAAAATTATGCCTATCTCAAGAGGCATATCTACAGAAGATTATCAAAAAGTTTGGTATGTCGAATTCGAAGCCTGTTTTGACTCCAACAAACCCTCAATTCAAGCTTAGTATTGATCAATGTCCCAGTAATAAGATCAAAAGAGCTTATATGAATAACGTCCCATATGCCAGTGTGGTAGGTTCTTTGATGTATGCTATGGTCTGTACAAGACCCAACATAGCATATGTAGTAAGTCTTGCAAGCAGGTACATGGGTCTCTAAACAGAGTCTTAACTCATGAAGGAGCCTTGGATAAAGATAGTAAAGCAGTATTCGAAGGATATGTTGACTTTGATTATCCAGGTTGTATGGATTCCTAAAAAAGCTTTTTCTGAATATGTTGTCACTATGTTTGGTACAACAATTAGTTGGAAAACAACACTTCAGAAGGTTGTTGCATTATCAACCGCTGAAGCGGAATATATTGCTTTAACTGAAGTTGTGAAAGAAGCATTGTGCCTTGAAGGTTTTACTAAAGAGCTGAAAACTCAAGGTGAAGTTATCAGTGTGAAACGTGATAGTCAAAGTGCAATACAATTGTCGAAGAATTCAGCCTATCATGAACAAACCAAGCACATCGATGTGAGGTTGCATTTCGTCAGAGGGGAAATCAAGCTTGGATAAGTCCATGTGCTGAAGGTTTTGACATATCATAATGTTGTTGATATGATCACCAAGACATTGCTCAGTTGCATGTTTTTCCACGGTATGCAATTGATACAGCTGCATGAAGAAAGCTAGTTCATTCTTTGATAATAGAGTTTGTTCCAAGGTGGATATTTGTGAGATATTAGATCGAACTCTATTGGGTCGAAGGTAGTATCTTGGTTCGACGGTTCGACAGAGCTTAGCATTCATTCGAAGGTTTCTCATATGCTGTTGTCAAAGTGTTACAAGTTGTGGTCAAAGTGTAATCTAGATTGTAGTGTCGAAGGATGCTAGGGTTGTTAGCATCGAATTGAGCCTGTTTGTTAAGTCTAATTGGTTAAATAGCTTGTACCTTAAGTTAGCTTATAATTGGTATTTGTGATAAAATCCCATTAGCTTAGTATGTTAGGTTTATTATAAATAGAAAACTAGTCTCTCATCATTGCATAATGCAAATTCTAATTTATGGTGAAAGGGTTATTTGTTATTCTTTTATACTTGTAATCTTTTTTTGAAGATAAAGGAAATAATAGTAGTTAATAACCAATCATTATGTTCATTGTGTTCCTCATATATTCAACCCTAGTTGGTTTCTTGATCATTAAGCAACAAGTTTATATTTTGTTTCTAAGGCATCCGATTCACAACAAAGTTCACTTCAAGATGAATATATTTTTGATGATGACAACTAGTATTTTATTAATAACTAAAGTGCAAATATAACAAATGGTTAAAGGTACAATCATACAAATCTATGGTTGAATGATCGGTGCAAAGATCATATAATAATGGCAAGCAACAAGAATAAATTGCAAGCCTCGTCTACAACAAGCATTCAAGAAATTATTTGACTAAATTAGATAATAAATCTTGAAGCTTTAAATTTATGTAAGAAATGAAGTGTAAAATCTCGCCAAGACGTGTGAGTGATCCGAGTGTTGTAAAAACACAAGTACTTTTTTCGTAAATTTATATAGTAGACTAAATTATAGTTTTGTCCCCTAATTTTAACTGATTCGCGAAATTAATCCCATATCTTAAATTCAAATAATTTAAGTTCATATCTCACATATTTTCGTAAAAATCAATGAGATGTTTATTTTTTTAACTTATATTTTATTATTAAATTTCACAATAGATTTATAAATGAAGATTTATCATGTTTACAAGAAACTTATCATTTAAAAAATGAAATCAAAATTAATTTTAAGTGCAAAATTGGAATTTTTTTATTGATAACCAAGTATTGAAAAAAAATACCCAAATAACCATGTTTCGGAGAAACTTACGCAAATAATCATGTTTCAGACCACATACTTGAGGAGGCGTCAATCCAGATGGCGCATAGGTGCAACCAGTCTGCAACAAGCCATCTCAGATGGTGACTAAATGTTTTTGGAAGGCAATTTTTTTTAAAAAAAAATAAAAGACAAGTGCGAAACAATTAAGAATTTCCTTTTGTGCCATGGTCGAGGGCCCAACGTAGTCAATGCGTCCAAGATCTATGAAATTCGTCAGATCAGCATAATCTGAATACATGCTTTGAAAAAATAGGTTACCCAGGACCTCAATGTTTGGTCGTATTGTGGTGGGTGGGTTTCATGGGTGGTCGATAGTAGTGGTCGTCAAAATAAGGGGGTAAAACCGAAATAGATCTTATGGATAAAAAGGGAACTAAAGTGATTCAATTCATGAGAAAGTAATGCAAAAAGAATGAATGACATGGTAATTATACAAATGGCTAATTTCTTAAACATGTTATGCTATAGAAAGCGATAAACGAGTACCAGATGTGTACCAACATTGAAACTATCATTACCATACATCCGCGAGTTGAAACGATCAAACTCGGAAAATCACCAAATGTAACCTCAAGCTACCGGACCAAAATTGGAGTCCAAAATACAAACAAAATAATTAGAAAAACAAAATTTACAACCAACAAAACTCCTCAAGCTAAACACGACGAGCTTGTGGATAACACAATTTGACAAAACAAAATGAATACAAATAACAATACAAAAACTTGGTGACAGTGAATTAACAAGTTGAAAAGTGAAGATTTTAAATTAAGAGAAAGTCCTATTTCAACTTGTTAAAACACAAGCCACCACACACATAAACAAACATAAACAAAAACAAACAAAAACATGATTGTTTTATGTCGTAAGCTCGACGCCTTTATTGTGTGAGCACTAGTAACCTCCTCTCGTCATGCCATGGTAATGCCACACCACACAAACCTAAAGAAAGTGTCCTAACATTCACACAACAAATGTTACGATAACAAGACAATTGACAACAATACGTGAAAACTAAGAAAATCACAAATATGCACAAGCATGGAAAGTAAACACACAACATGTACAAGTAACAATATACAAGTTCATATACCAATCTATACAACGTATACATTAATTACAAAATTCAAAAATAATGGAATTATCGCAATACAAAAACAATAAAACCAATCCCCGACAACAGTGCCATTTTTTGCGGCGGTTTTAGAGGCAAGCAAAGAGTGAGGAATTTATTTTTACCGGGTGATATATACCGGTTAGGTTATATTGTACCGTGTCCATAGAGATTAGTTATTGATTCGTCGTTCGACAATTCTACCGTTAATGAGTTTGGGATTAAATGACTTGAAATTAAAAGACAAAAAGTAAATGAACAAAAAGTATAAAGGATAGAAAACATGTTTGGAACTAATGCACACTACCCGTCACAGACTTAAATCTGCCGTCCATGTCATAATCAGCCTACGATACTCCTCCATGTCATCACATACCTCTCACAACCTAAGCTATTTATAACCCAAATTGAGAATCCTCCCGCATCACCTCGGTATCCATGTCTGACATACCTCGACAACACATAAGTCAACCGCGTCACTCGTAACGACTATCTCTAGCTCAAAACAACCAACACAGAGGCATTAAGAACAAATAATCTAAGTAAATGTCAGTTCTAAACTCATTTCTAGCATTTAAAAACTAACAAATAATCACCCTAGGTAAGAATCTAAGAAGTCTATGTCTAGCAAAGCTCAACCCCTAACATAGAGTAAAAACCTAAGACAATTACCAACACATATTCATAAAATAAACTTTATACAATGCCAAGGGTGACAAATATACATGATTTTAGGGTAAATATACAAACATAACCAACAAATAGAGCAATACATAGAGAAGAGAAAAGATAAACCACTCATTTACACTGGTTTGTCAACGTCTATCGAAGAGCAATCCACCTTCAATCATCCGTAAACAAAGCACTAGTGTTGTTTTCTAAGTTAATTTATCAAAAACTATAAAGTGATGGTGTTTGGGAGCAAGAATCCACCCCAAAAACGAAAAAACACAAAAATGAAATGAAACTATATACAAATTATGCCTCACAGCCACCGCCCGACGCTCCAATTGCACCGCCCGGCGCTGCCTCTTTATTACTTGGCCCATGATGCTCCACGTAAGCATCTGGGAAAAATATCTTCACACCGCCCAGCGACCAATAGCACCACCCGATGCTGCTTCTCTTCCTCGCCCAGCAAGCTGCTGGCGAGCCAAAGTTAGGAGTTGCTAGATTTTCTCAATGTTACACCGCTCCCTTCACCGCCTGACGAAGCTTCCGACGCTCACAGCGCCCTGTCATCGCCACTTCACCTCCTGACACTGGACACCAAAAAAGTAACTTTTGTTGCTTTCTCTACACAACTTGGAATGGCTTCTTCTTTTTGCCATATTTATTTATTGATCAACTTGCATCTTAGAGCTTCGTTTAGACTCTATTCTTAATGCTCCAATAATGCAATAAATACCTACAAAATATATACAAAACCAATCAAATGGTACAATATGTACTCAAAACACAATAAAATGTATTTACAACAAAAGTGAGATTATTCAACCGATATTAACAAACAAGAACGGATAAGTGCCACAAAACATATATGCAAAATAACTACATTTTGGCACTTATCAAGATGTCACTTCAGTAGATAGTAGTATTAGCTAATGAGCAATATCCCCCTCAATAGAAGCTTGGCATACATATTATCTTCAAGAATAATATAGGTCCAAACATCAAATAGGACTAATGTACACATAATTAACAAATGTTCATACAATTTAACCATCTCCAATAGTTGCTTCCTTTCCATTCATAACCCCTTCATATGGACAGTTGCTCCTTAAAAAGACTGTTTCTCCTTATATGAAATGTTGCTCCTATTTGATATCAGTACTTCTACCTCTTAGCTTCCATAATGAAGCTTATCATAAATTGTTACTCCCCCTGAGTTATACAAATTAAGGACATCTTGGAAGTTGGTCCTCATAATACTTGAAGCATTCTTCAATTGGAATTTTCCACAGTTTCCAAATTAGGAATCATTAGTTTGCTTGCTCTACAAGATTCATATTTCCTCACTCTATAACTTGTAATAGAAGAAACCTCATGGTTAATCATGTGTATAACTAGTTATAAGTCTTCAAGAGATAAGTCTGAACCTTATCTACTTTCTTCAATTCTCTGGTGTCTTCAACAATTGTGATGTTACAACTTCAAGTAGAGCATTCTATCACATACTTCATCACTTCTTGATTCAGATTTCCACATAGTTGTCACAAATATCCAGCTCCCATCAAGATATTTAACGGTATTTGTATGTATTTCCTTAGTTGAATCAGTTTTCTAAATATTCACTAGATAATATTGCCATACCTGCTAAACTTGTGAAGATAACAAAGAACGTTAATATTCAATTCACACTAAGCCATGAATTCATCACACAAGTACTCATCTCCAGACAGAGTATATGAATTTTTTATTCAGGTTGCACATCTAATAAGTACTTAGTCTCCCGTCAAAGTACCTACCAGTTAGTCAGTTATAATTAACTGCTCACACTAGATCATTCTGACTGATTATGTCTTTACACTTACTTTTTACTTCCAAGCAATAAAACATATATTAAAAATCGAAGACATTAAGATGATGTTCCAACATCGGATACGACATCATCTATTATGGTTCCGGGGGTAAAATCCATAATCTTTCATCCATAACACTTGGGGGGAACGGAGGACGCACAATGAACACCGACTTTATCTCAAACAATTAACATGATCAAGGAATAATATGAGCCATATCTCAATAAGCATTTGTTCAGACTTTCATTATGATTTTGAGATGATGGATGCCATAGTCTGTACCTACAGAGGAGATTCCCTCAACTAGGTTTCTGGAACAAACATACTCATGGCATGACACAAGTAATTTGCAGATTCTTCAAAGAAGTCTATCTCCCTTGATCCTTCTAGACAATTCCCTTCCAGGATAATATTAAGGGAAGTCAACATTCATAACCATGATTCACTGTGGTTCAGACACAGTATTCAGCTCTAAACAATATTTTTTCTATGGTCGTGAATAATTTTCCACATGTCTGGTTCCTTTGATCTGAAGAATGTACCAGATATAAGCTCATCTTTATATTACATAAAGGGACTGAGGGGTATACCTTTATGAGTCTTTTAATTGTATTGAGCTTAACTTCTATACTCCCATAAGCTTAGGTCAGAAATAAACTGACATCTAGATTATAAGAGCTTGTTGATCGTGTCCTAATCAACTAATACATATGTCTCCTCTTCCAGATCAGGAGCAGGCTCCAAACATATGTACTCACACTACATTTGTTTAGAACCCATAACATCTTTTCTTCAACTTGTAGCTACATACCAGTAAAAATAATGTTCTAACATCCCATAGAACATCAGTTCCATCTCCTTATAGCACATCATCCTTGATAGTCCTCGTGGTCTTCAAAAAATTTGCAGATGTGTATGAGAATCATTGATCAATTAATACTCATCAACTTTATTATTAAATTCCTTTGTGAGTGGACTTGAGGAAGTCTCAAGTATCTTTGAAACTTTTAATATGTTGTAAAATATGCTCAATATTCTGTTGAATAAAAATAACCCTAGGATCCTTCTTTCACATTAACGGTTGCATCAGAGGCTATGCAGCGGAACATAGCCATACTTGAACAGAATTTACACAATGCTTACTTTATAATTCACTTGTAAGCATGACACATAAGGATTGAAAATAAATCAACCCTATAATATGTTTGCTTCTTCATCAAGCAATAAACTAGACCCAACCAATATCCTGACCAATATGAAAACACATAGGCACATAAGTTACCTTATCAAAATCTTCACTCCCGCATAAAGGTTTAGACAATATCTTCTCTGTGCTGATTATAAGCTGAACAATTCAATCCAAAATCTTCACTCCTACATGAAGTCTTTGAATTTAACTCTCTTGTTCTAGCTTCATTATCTTCTCTCTTCAAGAAGGTACAAGAGTTCTGGTCAGATTGGTCTAGTTCTCCACAAATAGGTCCATCCTCCACTTCAAGGGACCATACAATATGAACACTCATTGTTCAAAAAATCTACTACCTTGTACACAACCAGAAATTATCCTCTATGGATCTCATCCAGAAATAGACAAGATGTCAGCTCTGATACCAATTGAAATTCTGGTGTCATCAGACTCAGGATGTCGTGACATCTGATCCGACTTTATAAAACAAACAAGGTAGAATATATAATTAACATTGCAGGAAAAAAAGAACATAAGGAATTGTTCACCCAGTTCAGTTCTAAGCAACCTACATCTGGGGGCATACCAAGCCAGGAATGAAGTCCATTATCAACAGGATTAATTCAGAGTTAAAAATCCCTATTTACACTCCTCACTTAATCAAACTACCCAATTTACCTTCTACCTAAGATACCACACTTATGTACGAGAACCTCTGCTCTCTTCCAATCACCCCAATGATGTCTATCAGTCACTTTCATCCCAACAACTGCATCAACAACTTGGCTCCTATAATTCAAAACAGTTTAGAGATACCGCACTCCAAACACAAAACTGTCAACTTATGACACATACAAACTTGGAATTGCTTCAAAGCTTCTTCCAAGGACACAAATGCACTCATTGCTTCACAGCTTCTGAGTGAGTAAAATAAACCTCTTGCCTACAGGCTTCGAGGAATAAATCAGTGACCATCTCACAATCTGTGTGGTTCACCTACATGGTTAACCCTAAAGATTACATCTTTCTAAAATCGGGGAACTTCTTAAAACTAGGTTACATCTTCTTATTTATAACCTATTACCCAACTGTATTTGGGCCTTCAAAATAACAGCTTGAAGCTATAACAAATTTCTGCAGTAACAAACTTTGCAAAATTAAACACGCAGATAAGTTTTGCTATAATCAAGGTCCTTGCTGGTCTTTCTCCTTACCTCTTGGACCTCCACATATGACTTTAAGATCACGCCACTTATGTTTCATAACATTCCCAAAATATTTTGCACAATTGAAACAGAACTGTAACAAACATAACAGTTTATGTAGCGTGATGTCCTGGTCTCTGATGCCTCGACATCTCATTTGACACATTGTTCCAGTTGTTGAAGGTCTTCAACACAACATGTTAAGGAATTCTAGATAGGATTATAAGTTAGAAATCCTAGTGTACAAAACATTGTGCTTCTATTTATTTGTTTTATTAAAATTAAGTCAATCCATACAATTCAGCAATTTACACACACACACACACTCACACAGAGAGAGAGAGAGAGATAGTAGATGGACTAGAAATTTCTCTTTCTGTATGTTCTCGAGGGGAGGGGATTGTCTCTCATGATATAATCCTCACATTGAATATGAGCCATTAATAAGAAATAGAGAGATTAATAATACATACATATATAAAATTTAAATGTGAAGATTAACCCGAGATAGAAATTCAATGAAAATTCACTAGTGTTATACCCCAATTTTTTCCCATAAGATCCTTCATTACCTCATACTATCAAATTGTACTAAGATCACAAACTAGAGTTGGCTCCCTCTTCTATCTCTAAGTTTTCTCTTATGGGGATCATCAAGCACCTTGTTTGTGTATATTTTTTATATGATGAGTGACATTTAGCTAAAAATAAGACCTGTGCACTATTTTCTCTTTGGACATTTTGTTGTAGGTTGATGATACAAAAGTTTTTATTCAAAAAGTTCATAGGTTCATGTGTTTATTTCCATACCTTCTCTACCGAGTCTCAATGAGGTATCAAGCTTTATCTTGTGGTGTTCATCATGTTCTATATTTCAAGAGAAGTTCAAAGATGCAAAGTTGATTCAAGTGTGCTGACCTAATTTGGGCAAGTCCTTGAGCTTTTGATCACAAGTGCGTGTTTTCCTCAATTATCAATGTTATGGAGTAGTTATCTTTGCTATGGTTTCTCATTATAATTTACAACAATCTCTACTCGTGTGAAAAGTCTCTATTTATAAGAAATATCTTCAAAGGTTGAAGAAGTTTCCAAGTCATGGTTGATGCTCTTTGAACTAGGGTTTTGGACTTCTGAGGACCATATGTTGGTTGTTGTTTGATATTTTTGATTGATTCCAAAGTTGTGATTCTATTAAAAGGGTCTTTAATAAGCCTCTCCATTTGTTCAAGGATGTTGGTTGATTAAAATATGCCTTGAGGGTTAAAGATTACAAGTTCTCTAGATTGGTCCTACATCTTTCTTGTGTAACTTAAAAAGATCATAACACGGTCATATTTTACCTCCTTGAGCTCATTATTTTTTCATAATGAACCTAATGATGTATACTATAATTTAGTTTAATTTCCAAAATTGGAAAATTCTTGGAAAATCACTTGGAAGGCCAAACGTTTATAGGTCATTGGTGAATTTCTCCACTTTTTTATCATAAACTTCAAGGAATCATAACTTGATCATTATTTATCACCTTGAGTTTATTCGTTTTATAAAATAATCTTAAGGATGTGAACTTTGACCTCATTTGTGTTTCAAGGCTTGAAGATGTATGGAGGATGCTTGAAGAGAACAAAAGATTATAGGTCATTTCTTGGATTTTCATCAACTTCACAATGCCATAACTTCCTAAATTTTTGGAGTTTTTAAATGGTTCTTCTTCCACAATGCCATTTTATACATCTAATTCGTTCCATCTTTGTTGATCAAGAGAAAATTTTGAGTGGAAAATTATTTTTGAAGGCAAAACATAATAGGTCACTTTTTGAAGTTAACACTTAGAAATTTTCTAAGTGTCAAAAACAGTTGATTTTTCACGATTTCAAAGGGACACAACTTTTTGCTCAAGAATTCAAATGCCATCTTTCTTTTCAAACTGTAAAGTTGGCCATGAGATCTTTCAAATTCATCAACAATCATCCCTTAAAGGTCCCTGAGCTAAGAGCACCATGGTTGCAAAGTTGGTACCTTGAAACTGAAGTTTTCCTCGAAGTTAGAATTTAATTTTCATAATGTGACTTTTAATGACCAATTTGATGCGCATTTTCAACTTAAACATGTTTATCAAGGTTGCTAAGGTTGGATTAAGGCTTGAAACGCTAGGTTTGGCTGAGTCTTAATGCATATGAAGTCACACTTCACTCGTGTACACACCTTGCACTAATTCACTCAAAACCTCACAATTTCTCCTCACTTTCATCACCATTCACTTCCCTATAAATAGAGGTACTTATTCCATTCATTTCCTCAAGATTTGATAGCCAAAAACACCCTGTCATGATATGCACAACGCGTCATGTCCATTGGATGTGATTACTAACGCGTTTTGACATTATCTGATGGTCCATATTTTTTTGATTATTATTATTTTAAAACCTGATCTAGTGTGAAAACCAAGGAGGGCCATATCAAGCACAGCGCATCTGATCCTTTGGATCAACTTACTAACGCGTTTTGACTGTAATCTAATGGTCCATATTTTTTTGGCTTTTATTATATTTTCTGATTTTATATTTGATCGTTTTAAACTTCAAAAATTCATAGAAAATTCATTTCTGACTAAAAAATCACGAAAAAATTCACAAATATATTTTTCATAATTCATTTCACAAATATATTTTTCATAAATTTATTTTTATATTTGATATTTTATGATTTTTCTCGTTTGTTTGAATTGTTTAAATGTTTTAAAATACTTTTTGGCATTTTTAAATTCTGAAAAAATTAGGGAAGGATCCAATAGTCTCTTAACAAATATTGGTGACCTCATTTAAGTTTTATTTATGATTTTACTATTGTTTTCCAATTTTTGGTTTATTTACCATTTTCTTTTATTTTTTAAAATGGTTTATGACTTTTAAAGTTTATGAAATTTTGTCAACACTTGTTGATCTATTTTTTATCTTGGATAATTTTCTTGGAGTTTTATTTTGATGTATAAATACCATTATTTATTTCATCAATAAAAATCCAATTAAATAATCCATTTTCAAACCATTTTTTTAATTATTATTTTATTTTCTGTAATTATTTAATATTTGTTTCTGACTTGATTTATTTGGAGTCATAAATTTCATCAACATCAATAGAACTTGGATGTTGATTGGTCTCAACACTAAATCCACCAAGATAGTTGATTTATTTTGAGGAAGTTAGACCGGATGAATTCATAATTGTGAACTTTGGGATTTATCCCCTTCCCTCTTCATCTTACCTCATTTTTTTTACATGTGTTGCAAACATCAAGAGGTTGATCTACATATCATTCCTCTAGTTTGTCTTTTCAACACATGGATCATGATTGACCGATCTCGTTGTAGGGTTACCTCTATATAGGTTACTAGGCGATTTCTTAATATTATTCTACAGTTTGTCCCTCGGATTAGAAAGTTGGTTCTTCGTGGCCCAAATTTTATGCTTGAAATTGTCCATATCGATTGAAGTTTGTGATTGAATGATATTCAAGGGTAGTTTTGATGATGGTTTGATATCTATATCGCATTTATCCGTGTAAGATATAATTGAGAAACATTGGGGGCAGCCGCTTGTTTTCCATTTTTTCAATGTTCATTTTGTTCAATTGAGATTTTGAAACAATTCACGTTGGAATTCAAAGGTTAATCGATCATAACACCGCTTTGTTGATTTTTTATTGGTTGTGATGGTCGATGTTTGGTAGTTTCAATGAAGGCAATGATAAGGCTGCGTTTATTCACATATAAATCTGACCGAGAAACTATCGAGGGAAACATATTGGTTCCTCTGTGTGAATTTGAGCGAGAAAGTCATTTTATCTTGAGTAAAATCAATTGATTTGTGGCTACCCCAGGTTTGATGGTGGGATAGTATTATCCGATTCGGAATTTATTTTTCAATGGTTTGTATAAGACATTTTGATTTGTAGAAGCATTTTGCAATACCGAATCGAAATGTTGGAATATGAAGGTGATATCTTTAGTTTTCCGATTGTATTTATGCACTTTTTGGATGGAATTCAGAGCATTTTTGTACATATGTAGTTGCTTCCCGATTTTAAATTTAGGTGTTTGGAGCTTGTGTTGAACCCGATTTTTCATGTTGCAATTCAAATATCTACTTGTTGCATTTATGGTTGAAAAATCGTGTTTACTTTTGAGTTTACTTGATTTTAAACATGCTTAAAATGATATGTTCAATGTAGATTTTTATTTTCACATTGAATAATAACTTGAATTTTTTATTCCTAATGGTAACATATTCATTTGTTCATGTACATTCATACAAGTTTCATTTTGATTTTATTGTCTTATTACTAACTAGTTTGTTGTTGTGTAAGCAATAAAGGTGATTCAAATTTCCGATTCTATTTCATCTCTAATTCTACTTTCTATTTTCACTTTAATCTATTATTTCTATATCATTCTAATTAATTGATGTTTGTTAATTAAAATAGATTAGTTTATTACTCTATTTTTCTTGACTTGATTAATTAGTTATATTGATGTATAATTAATAGATTCTTTACTTATCTTTATTTATTTTCATCCCCATTTGAAAAATTGTATCACACTCCCTTGTTGCGTTGTAATTAATTTATCGCTTTTTATTTTATCCTTTAATCCCCATTTGTAATTAATGTATCCCTCTCCCACAAACTTGTAATCATTATTTAGGTTGCATTTACTTAATTATTTATTTAATCGTCACTTACACAAATCAAAAATCATTTTTCAAACTAATAATTGTGAATCATTTTCTACCTTAAACCACACATGCACACATGTACGCTTGATCCCGGTCCTTCCTATAGTGAGCCTATTTCGATTAATTGTTCCAATTAGTCATCTTAGTAGACTAGCTCACTTTGCTAGTACACTTTCTGTGTGATCGAACTTGTATGGGCTTTTTATCAATTTTATTTGTCATGTTATTGATTTCTTTGCAATAATTTACTTCTCCTTCATCTCTCGCTCCTTGGTCCATATACCAAATTCTAATTTCCATAAGGGTTTCATAGTACAAAATAGGCTTGGCTATTCTCTCGAGATCGATCAATTCTCGTGGCTTGTATTGATCATAACCCGATTCATTGGTTCTCCATTTACCAAGCATTTAAAACACTTTCATAATAAAATTTTAAACTCGATATAATGTTGAGTCTTCCTTTCAAACCTTGATCCAACATCAGGTTGATTCTCTAAAAAACCATTTTCATAATAAACTCAGAGTATTTAAATAGTTGGTTGTTAGACTAATTGTTTAAAGACTTTTGCAAAATGAACTCCGGGGATTTAAATTGCTGGTTGTTAGACCCATTGTTTAAAGATTCAAACTTAATAAGCGTGAACCTTGCTCCACTTCAACTTTTTCATAAGAAATTTTTTTAGGATGAGAGACGACTCGTTGAGCTTCCGTGCTCCTCTGGTTTCTAGTATTTTAATAGTAGGATGCTAGTCCTATTGTTCGGTACTTTTCGTCCATATTTAAAATCAATATTTTAACTCATTAAAGCTTTTTGTGTGTCCGAGCACCTTTTACCTTTAAAACATTTTTCAAGATTATACATGATTCATTTATAATCGAGACATTATTTTCCTATCTCCACAGTAGTAAAGATGTCGACTTCTCCGCTCAAATACCAGAGGCATTCTCAAAACCTCACTCTTGATGACGCATTGTCCCTCTTTCGTACAACTTGTGGGAGATTAGTTGAGATTTATCTCCTAACAATTATGAATTGTCTATTCATTTAAAATTAACCAACAAACAATCACTTTCTAGCCGAACTACGACGCTTTGACTTTTCCATTACAAGAGGGAGTAAGTAGGCACTAAGTCTTATGACTAAAGGCGGGCTAAAATAATAATAAACATTTCATATCTCTTTCTTTTTCTTTTCTAACTTAGAAGATAGCAAATTTTTACAATAACACACGAACACACTTTGAACTAAATGGGTACCATCAAGTGCGATGGATGTGAGAGGTGCTAATACCTTCCCCTTACATAATTGACTCCCGAATCCATCTCTTGGTCTCGACGACCATTTCTTTTATCTTGAGGGTTTTATTCGATATTTTCCCTTTCCTTCTTGGAATAAATAAATCTCGGTGGCGACTTCATTGATTCGAAATAAACTTGTAAAAACAAATTTTTTTGAGGTCGTTGTAGCGGGAAAAACTTCGAGTATAAGCCATTGAATTGACTTAACTCAAAAATTAACAAAAGAGTCACCACCACGCTTTTATTTTATCCAAAGGACTAGGAAAAAGAGCGAATAAAATCATAACAAAAAGATCAGAGATCTGGGACCGGGGGTTAGTTATGCAAAGGGAATGTGTTAGGCACCCAAAGCATCTATGATACTCCGCATGAACCTTTTTGAAAATTTGTATATGTGTGCTAAAAAAGAGAATGTACAAAATGGATGGTGGGGGGAGAAAATAAGTATATTTTATAATTTTTGGTTTGATAGAACTTCCAATGATTTCGAGGCCTACATACCAACAATGTGCAATGTTTAAATCAAAATCAAGTAGTTCGGCTAAAAAAAGACCAAAGTTGTGTGTTGGTTGATTTTAAAAAAATGTTGGTTAGAAAAGCTACAAAGAGCTCAAAAAGTTTGAATGAGGTTAGGTGTTTTTCAGTCTTATGAAAAGGAAAGTCAAAGTATTGTTAGATGAATTGAAATTTTTATTAAGAAAAACAAGTTTGAAAAAATCATGGACCTAAGTACAAGTTTTTTAATGAAAGCGGTTCGAGTTTTGAAAGAATCCTTTGAAAAAAAAGGGAAGGTTTTGAAAATTAAAGAATGGGAAGGAGATGAAGAGACTAACCTAAGTGCATAAAGTAATAGGTAAGGGTAAAGAAAGATCTAACCGGGTGAGAAGACTAGTACTTGACATGAAGAGCCAATACCACATCCCATCCTTTGGATTACCACATAAACAACAAATAACTAGAACAAATAACCAAACTTTAGATAAGTCAATGCCTCGGATAAATTCTCTTGTCTTAAGAAAAATGGGTAGAGTAACGACTGTATTTTGAGGAAATCCACTCTTAATCGAGTATAACAGAATAACCTGCATACAAAGATGATAACCAGACAAGACATAATAACACCAAGGGCACAGGAATCTCCATGTTGAGGTAAAGGTCCTAATCCTAAGCCCAAAGATCAAGCTCCAGGCACAAGGATAATAACCAAGTCCAATTAAATTTTTTTATGTTTATGTTGAATTATTAAGTGTTTTGAAAAAGGAAAAATAAATCTCAAGTGAGAAAATTCAAAATAACAACAAAATAAAATGCTCAAGTGAGCAAAGAAAAAATGACATAGAAAATAAATACTCAAGTGAGCAAAGAAAAAATGGCATGAAATGTAAATGCTAAATATAAAGTGCATAAAAATAAAGAGCATAAAAAATAAATGCGGAAAATAAAGAGCCAAAAATAAAAAGCAATTAATAAAAGAGCACACACACGTTCTATCTTGTGCGGAAATTGTTAGTGATGCAATGATGCATATGTGAATGATATTAGATGGTATCTTAGGTCAAAAATGGGGGTATGATAGTTATCCCTCATCAATCGAGAAATAAGGTAGTGAAAACCCTCCCAAAACATCCAAATACTCGAGGTGACATGACTTGTACCCAAAAAAAAGAATGAATTAAAAAAAGACAGAAAACCCGCTATGATGAAACTTGGTAATAAGTCGCTTAGGAAAAAGTCAGGAAAAAGTTAGGGGAAGCAAACTGAAAAATCCCAAAAGGTGAGAAATTGTTACCAAAGAAATATCCTCAGTAAATGGCGAAGTTGTGTGACCAGAAATGCAAAAGAAACGAAGGTGAGTGACTTTCATGTCCAAGAAGCATGAGTGGTTCCTCTACAATCATAAACTCCTCTTGATAAATGAATGCTCGCATCGAGTTAATTGAACTTAGGATTGGAGAACATCACGAAGAATGGGTGGGTAGAAATAAATTTTGAGCCTTTATCCTTTGTGTCTTAAACCGTGAACTAGACCACATTACAACCCTCAAAATTCCTAATTAAAGTAGCGTTTGTTTTAAAAGCATACTTCAAATGAAATAGCGTTTCCTGACTCCCATGAGTTTTGCTAAAATTTTGTGTTTGTATCATATGCTTTTGTTATCTTTCATACAAAAATCAATGTTGCATTTTAGCTAGTGACTTGCTCACTAGGTTCTGCGACGTCTTTTCAAATAAAATATTCAAGACTTACATAATTGTTGCATTAGAATTTTCATTCTTAGATGAACATTTTTGTGCTTGAAAAACAAATACTTGATATTAAGGAAGTTTACATTTGAGTATCAGCAAAGGGCATGTCGTTGAGAAGAAGTTGTTAAAGCAAAGAGTATATCACATTCAGCTTATCTAGGGCAATTACGTTGATATTCGACAAATCTCTAGGAGCCTGTTGATCAGGCATATTATCTTAAATACATGCAGTCTAGGACAAGTTGTGATTGTTGTCTTGATCAGCACAATAAACTTAGGGCATCAAAGTTTCTCCAAGGGTATTCCAGATTTTGTCTAGATAATTACTACGTTTTTTCACGAGCCAAGAATCTTCCTCAAACAGAGTTGTTCTTGTGATCTGCCTCGTAGATGTATGCATGGTTTCCTATATCTTTATTAATCATGTAGTGGATTTCCCTCAAGTTGTTATATTATGTTGGTCTTGTGTGGTTTGATACCTCTCTCCCATTTTCCCTAGTTGCGTCTTGATTCAGAATTTGACGACTGTGTGTGATTTCTTTCCCCAGTTAGGTTGTGATCAAGAAGAGATTGTAAAGATGTGTAGTGATTTCTCATTTGTTGAATTCTTTCCCCTTTATGTTGAGAATTGATGTAAAATCTCCTGCAAAACATTACCCTCTGATTATGACATCGTTGTTTCTATATTCTCCCCAATTAGTCAGACAATGGCAATATCTTTTTTAAGAAGTGTTGAGATAGCTGTCAATTTTTTGGGTTTTCTCTCGCTAAGTGTTGAGCTTGATTTAAAATCCCTATAAATTTGAACATTTGTTGTTGTGTTAACTTCTTAATTTCTCGAGATGAACCGAGGATGATGTTTCCCTCTAAACTTGTTATCCCCATAAACTCTTCTATGGTTATCCCCGTAAATTTTTTGGGATCTTCCTCATAGAACTTTATGCAACCACCGCTCTTGGTGTTGAGGAATGTTTGTGGTTCCTCCTCAACATATGTGATATGATTATCCCCAATGATGTCCGAGTGAACTCCCCGGTGAAGCCTAGATATGTTTGTTGTATCCCTGTAGACTTTTTGGGTTTATTGTTATATGCTCGTGCTTTGATTATTTTCAAGCCATGATCCTTTCCACGAGAAATCAAGCCTTGAAGTAGGACGTTGGTTCCTCAGTTGGTGACTTACTCTCCTCTGGATCCTCATTTTGGATGCATTTGGCAGAGTATTGTCTTTAACTAAGTTTGTTTTGTCTGGTTACTCCTAGAGTAGTATATTTGTTTTCTTAGCATACACATGATAACATTCATACGTTCATACATACATTGCGCATAACTAAATTACAACTCATTTCTTATATGCATTTATTAATGATTCTATTGATGCTTTTGTAAAGGTATTGTTCTCTCTCCAATAAAGTGTCAACTTTAAGCAGAAAATATTAATCTTTTTGTGTATCCCACTGAGTTATCCCTCGTTGAAGAACAATGTTTTAAACCTCTTACTTAGTTATTTACCTAGAATAAATAGACACCCATTCAAATCTTATTACCCAATGTGGTCATGGTTTGAATTATGGCAGTAATGTGTTTCTGATCTCTCTAGACAGTGAGTTCTGGATGGAGAGTGCATTTATTTTACACGAGAAGACTTTATCTCTTCATTCATAATGTGTTGAATTTCCCCAGGAAGTAAAAATTCATTCTCCAACAGTATTATTAACGTCCTTTTTCTTTCTAACAACAGGTGGCGGTATCTTTATTTAGGCAATCGGTATTCTCCAGTAAGTTTGTTAGTTCCCAGAGAAGATGATCTTTTCGGTACTCTGACATGGGATATATCATTGTTGATTGATCGGATGACTCCAGTAGGTGTATATGACTTGTTGCCGAATGCTCCAATGAGTGGAAATATTTATGTTTTAAGAGTTAGCTCTTTATGGAATGATCTTTTCGGTACTCCGACAAGGAATATCTCGTTGTTGATTGGTCGTTTGACTCCGACAGGTTGATAGCTTGTTGTTGAATGCTCAAGTGAGTGGAAATCTCTACATTATCAGAGGTATCTCGTAATGGAATGATCTTTTTGGTACTCCGACGGGGAATATCTCGTTGTTGATTGGCCGGATGACTCCACCAAGTGTATATGACCTATTGTTGAATTCTCTAGTGAGTGGAAATATCTACGTTATCAAGGATAGCTCGTTATGGAATGATATTTTTGGTACTCCGATGGGGATTATCTTATTGTTAATTGGTCGGATGACTCCAACAGGAGTATATGACTTGTTGTTGAATGCTCTGGTGAGTGGAAATCTCTACGTTATCAGGGATAACTTGTTATGGAATAATCTTTTCGATACTCTGACGGGGAATATCTCATTGTTGATTGGCCGTTTGACTCTGACAGGTTAATATCTTGTTGTTGAATTCTCTAATGGGTGAAGTGCTAGCTCGTTTTTGAAAGATTATTTTGTTACCCTTTTCAGATGAAGCATTTTGGTTAAAGAAGAAGTGGAGACCCGTTCTTGGTGAAACGCCAAAAATTTTGGGTAGCTTAGTCCATTGTTGATATTGTTTTACTTCCACCTTTGAGTTAGAAGTATTTTTGATGTTTGCATCGGAATGGTAGTTTACTATCCTTAGAAAGTTAGAATGATCCTCTTGTTTTTTCTAGCTCCTCTATAGGAGATAATTTACTAGTATCTATAGGTTGTGGATATCATTCTTCCGTTTTTCCTCACTTATTGAGTTGTTATAACCTTGTTTCCTCGTTGGGATTCTCCCCAGTAGAGTTTTAGTTTTCTTTTCCCCTGTGAAGTTTTTTTTGTTACATTCATTGATCATTAAACATTACATGGCATCTTAGGGCCAAAAATAGGTTTTGTTTTATATTTAAGTATCTTCGATCATGTTGAAACGAGGATTTCTTAACCCTCGTATATCCTAATAGAATAAACTTAAATAAGGGAGTTTGTTATACCCCATTTTTTTCCTCTAAGATACTTCATCATCTCATACCATCAAATTGCACCAAGATCACAAACTAGGGTTGGTTCTTTCTCTTATCTCTAAGTTTGCTCGTATGGGGATCACCAAGCACCTTGTTTGTGTATATTTTGTATATTGTGAGTGACATTTAGCTAACAATAAGACATGTGCACTATTTTATCTTTGGACATTGTGTTGTAGGTTTGTGATACAGAATATTTTCTTCAAGAAGTTCATAGGTTCATGTGTTTATTTCCATGCCTTCTCTACCAAGTCTCAAGGAGGTATCAGGCTTTATCTTGTGGTGTGAATCAAGACACCATCATTAAGGAGGTATAATGAATCTCATCATGTTCTATCTTTCAAGATAAGTTCAAAGATGCAAAGTTGATTCAAGGGTGTTGACCTAATTTGGGCAAGTCCTTGAGCTTTTGATCACAAGTGCATGTTTTCCTCAATTCTAAATGTTTTGGAGTAGTTCTCTTTTCTATGGTTTCTCATTATAATCTACAACAATATCTTCTCGTGTGTAAAAGGCTCCATGTATAAGAAATATCTTCAAAGGTTGAAGAAGTTTCCAAGTCATGGTTGATGCTCTTTGAACTAGGGTTTTGGACTTATGAGTACCATATCTTGGTTGTTGTTTGATATTTTTGATTGATTCCAAAGCTGATTTTATTCAAAGGGTCTTTAGAAAGTATCTCCATTGGTTTAAGGATGTTTATTTGATTAAAATATGCTTTTATGGTTAAAGATTACAAGTTCTCTAGATTGGTCCTTCATCTTTCTAGTGTAACTTCAAAAGATCATAACTTGGTCATATTTTACCTCCTTGAGCTCATTCTTTTTGAACAATGAACCTAAGCATGTCTACTATAATATAGTGCAATTGGAAAAATTGGAAAATGCTTGGAAAATCACTTGGGAAGCCAAAATATTATAGGTCCTTGGTGAATTTCTCCATTTTTTTATCATCAACTTCAAGGAATCATAACTTGATCATTATTTATCACCTTGAGTTCATTATTTTTCCACAATAATATTAAGGATCTGAACTTCGGCCTAATTTTTCTTTCGAGGCTTGAAGATATTTGGAGGATGCCTGAAGAGATCAAAAGATTATAGGTCATTTCTTGGACTTTCATCAACTTCACAAGGCCATAACTTTCTCAATTTGTTTTTTATTTTTTGAGTGGTTCTTTTTCCATAAAACCATTTAAGAGGTCTACTTCATGCCATCTATGTTTATCAAGATAAAGGTTTTAGTGGAAAATCATTTTTGAAGGCAAAACATTATAGGTCACTTTTTGAAGTTATCACTAAGAAATTTTCTAATTATCAAAAACAGTTGGTTTTCCATAATTTCAAAGGGACACAAATTTTATCTCAAGCATTCAAATGCCGTATTTCTTTTCACATTGTAAAGTTCTCCATGAGATCTTTCAATGCCTCAAGAATCATCCCTTAGTGACCCCTGATCTAAGAGCACCATGGTTGCAAAGTTGGTACCTTGAAACTGAAGTTTTCTTCAAAGTCAAAATTTGATTTTCATAATGTGACATTTAATGACCAATTTGAGGCGCGTTTTCCACTTAAAAATATTTAGAAAGGTTTCTAAGGTTGGATTAAGGCTTGAAACATAAGGTTTGGCTTAGTTTTGATGCACATGAATTCACACTTCACTCGTGTACACACCTTGCATGAATTCACTCAAAACCTCACAATTTCTCCTCACTTTCATCACCATTCACTTCCCTGTAAATAAAGGGACCTATTCCATTCCTGAAATTCTGGTATCAGATATGGGATGTCAAAGGTGATGTCACGACACTCATATATGTCTTATGAATAACTAATAATATAGAATTTAAATGCAGAAAACAATAAAAACACAGTGAATTGTTTACCCAGTTCGGTTCCAACCAACCTACGTTTGGGTGCTTCCAAGCCATGGATGACGTTCACTATAAGAAGTATTAATTCAGAGTTAAACTTCCCTATTTACACGCCTCACTTAATCACTACCCAATGACCCTTCCACATAAGAAACCTATCCTAGATATGTGAACCTCCGCTCACTCCCTAATTCACACGCGATGACAACTAACAAGAACAATTATTGAAGACACTCTTCAAAGACACACAATCATTCTTGCTTCAAAGATTATGGTGTTTGACAAAGTAAAACTCAACTAACGTCCTACTCAAGTATCAATTAATACTATATAGGCTCACAATAAACAACAAACAAAATAACAACCAACAATATAAAATACTAAGCTTAAGTTCTTCTGGAATGGCTAACTCAGAAAATAGGTTTTGCAGCCTAAGCAACTAGGGTTGTTACACCTTTGAGTCTTCAGCTCTTCCTAATCTTTCTCCATGAAAGAAATCTTAAAACTCTCCAATTATATTATTGAAGATCGTTCCAAAGTTTCCTTAATCAAAGCATATAATAACAAACAAACTGACTCCTAAAATATCTGAACTTAAAACCAGTTCAGTCAGTTTCACATGTCAGGACATCTGCTGTTTTAGTAAACTTCATGGCATTTTTCTGTGTAGAATGTTTTACCAAAATATCTACCAATCAATAGAACCAAAAAACTCCCCCTTTGGCAAATTTTGGTTAAAACATTACTTGGGGTACAAGCCATACAAAAACAAAACATCACAATTAACATTAACAGTTAAGCACATAGCAGGTAAGCACAATAAAATCGGCATCACTGAGTATCAGAGATATAGCAGTTGAAAGATTAGATGTTCAAACACCAGTTAAAACATTCACAGATGCACACACATTTTGCTCCCCCGGCACACAGCATCAGTTTTCACAGATGCAAAATTAACAACTTCTTGCTCCCCCTGCACATCACAATCAACATTTAGAAGCATACTGATGGAAACACACATACTTTAGAAGAGCCTTGAGTTTCAGAGCTACTTGCTTCTTCTTGTACCTCCTATGCAGCACCTGCAACAACATTCCTCTTCAGAGCTTGGATGGTTTCTTCAAATTTCAGCTTCCTTGCTGAGCTTATGCGTATAACCTCATCCAGTTCTTTGCATGCTTCTGTCAGCTCAGCAATCAGATCTCCTTTGCTTGTGGTCTTGGTTGCAGTAGATGCAGATGTTGAGACAATGTCTGGGACATATTCTCCAGAAAGTAGTTTTTGATGAATTGTCAATGGTGTTCCTGTCTTACATTTAGCATCCAGGGTGGATAGGATTTCAGGGTGTTGTTGGAGGATTATGCCACATATCAAAGTAGGAAAGGCAATGGGCAGCTTTGTGGCAGCATGCTTGATTGTCTGATAAAAAATGTAGGTACCATAATAAAATGGTATCTTCATGCCTATAGCATAAATAAATCTCCCCATCCCTACTAAAATTGTTGAGATATGATTTGTGGGCACCCAATTTGCAGCTCCAATTCTATGCAGGATTTCATACTTCCTACTCAACTTCCCTGCAGATAGTTTACCTTTTATAGGCCAAGTACTCACTTGATTGGCTGTGATGGTCTTGCATATCTGATTTTCAGTTATCTCTAGCTCAAATTCTTCACTCTCATTTCTTCCTAAGTATTTGTTAATGATAGTAGGTGAGAACTCAACACATTTTCCACTAACATATACCTTCTAAAATTATTTGCTTCAATTGTCATCACAATCCTCAGGAATGTTAACTATGACTTTCTTGACTAGAATTGCATAACACTTTGGTAGCTTGGTCAATGTTTTCATCAACCCGGCATCAGAGATTAAGTTGATAATTTCCTTATATGCTAAGGCATCTTTTCCCAGTTCCCTTTTCAAGGCTAGTCTCCTTTGGTAGATGTACTTCCATCTTGCAGCAAACTTGATGGAATGGAAAGATATATTATCTGTTGGAGCATCATGTACATCATCAATAGACTTATGAATTATGGACTTCTTCACTGGTGTGATGTCTGGGACATTGTAACATGGTGGAAGAACTGACTTGTTTGTTTTGCGTTTTATCACAAATGTTGCGGATAGCAAGAGTCGCCACCGACTTTTCTTTTATCCAATAAAGGAAAGGTAAAAGGAACAGGAAAGACCTTTGTAAGATTTTGAGTAAGGGAGTTAATTATGAAAATGGAAGGTATTAGCACCCTTTCGGTCCGTAGTTATCTACGAGCTCTTAATTTCTTAGCTCACTTTTGAAAAATTGTTTTTTGTGTGTGTGATTTGAAAAGAATTTTGCTTTGACTTCATAATGATTCTTTTATCAGTCCTCGAGAATGTATACGAAGTGTTTGAAAATATTTTGAAAGTTTAACTTTGTAATGATTTTCGTATGAATGTATACAAAGTATTTATTTGAAAGTAATTTTGAAAAGAGTGTAAGGTGTGAAAATGATTTTGATTGGAGCAAGCAATAAGAAGTCTTATTACCTACAAATAAAGGTCATTCTTGTTATTTTCCTTCTCTTTTAGGATAGCGTTATCCATACCATTAATTGGTAAGTAACATTATCCGTTGGATGTGAAGAGACAAGCGTAGGGTTATCGTATGGTCATAGAAGGCAACATTGTAAGGATACCTTAGAAATTCGAAGGGACGATCATCACTTATTCGCAGGAAACAACCAAGGGACGAGATCATACATTCGTAGGCAACATCGAGGGTCATCGAGGGACTATGATCTTTGTGATGATTTTTGAATCGAGGGACTTCTGCTAATGGTACCCCTACGTTCGAGGGACATAACCATTTTCCGAAGGCAACAAGAGAGGATACCCTAAGGGGGTGCAAGTGTGAAATTGTGATTCAATTCAGATATGTTATCTTTGCATTTAGAGTTATCTAACAGTTGATTTTAATCTTGCCATACAATATTATTAGCCATACATCTAAGCAGTGTATATAGACAGTTTATAAGAGGTGCATAAAGTAAAAGTGCGGAAAATAAACCCTACACTATTACAAGGCTTTGGAGCAGTTACATTATTGGAGGTGCGGAAAAGTAAAGTGCGAGACATTAGATCTACATTATTACAAAAAACAACCTTGCGACCTATACATCGATTTCTAGAATTTTAAATGCAAAATAAATAAATAAATAATGAGAAAAATGTTTTAATAATTGTGAAAATATTCTAAACCCTACTTCTTAAAGGAAAATATTTTTTGGAATTGATTTTGATTAAGAAAAATAATTAAAGTTTGAATTAAAGGTTAATTAAACAATTACTTAAAAATAAATGAAAAAATAAAAGTTTTTATGTCAAAAATTAAATGAAGATTATATTAACCTAAATCTAAAAAGAAATTTACTTTTTTTGTGATTTTTATGGTATTTTAAAAAATATTTGAAAAGAAAATAAATTAAGAAAATTAAATAAATAAGAAAATAAGAGAAAATAGGTTAGTTTGTAAAATGGTAAAAATTAGGTGCAGCCCCTAGGTTTCGAACTCAGGACCGAGGGGTTACCAGCGTGCCTCCCTTGCCACCTGTGCTACATGTGCTAGCTGTTTGAATAATGGAGAGAAAATATAATATACGAAATTAATTAATTTTGAAAATTTAAAAAAATGAACAAAACGCGCACGAAGCGGGTTATCGTCCCCGATTTGAAATTCAGGGACTTTAACATACCGACGTTTCATTGCTAAAACCTATAGTGACGACCTCGTCCGTCACTATAACACTTGCATATTTTCAATATCAAATACATGCAATATAAATTAACTATGAAGCCATGGATCGACTAGTAAACTTCTTCTAAGCACGATGATACCACTCGTTTGGTCCAATTTTACCCAAATAAGAAAACCCCAAATCGGAGCTTCAAACCCTAATCATGGTGGAATCATGTACCTGAACTTAAACTTAATTAAACAACCCAAATAGCTTGCAAACATCATTATGAACACAAATATACAATCGAATTATATTAAATATGCATGAATCTTTGAAATTGATTTTGAAAATAAATGAGCAAACCGTGATTCTGTTTGGTCGATTTTGGATGCTTCGATTAATGGTGATGGTCTGGAACGCTTTAGAGGAGGTCAATGAAGTTGTTTGACTGCTTGGAATGGCTTGAATTTCCCTGCAACGTTGACTGCTAATTGCTTGTATGGCATGGTTTTTTCAAGTTTTTCTAGGGTTCATCAGCCTGCAAAAAGTCGTCCTCATCATCTGGAATGCTTGTGTAGATATAGTAGAAGGATTTAGGTCAACAATTATGTCGAGAATATCTTGCATTCATGAGAAAAATATTTGATTTCCAATTTTCATTAAAACTTGATTTTTCTCTTCAATCTTGCACCAATCTCATGCCAATCAAAGATATTTTGAAATTGCCAACTTTCCATGAGTATCTTGGACCTCAAGCAATTTGGATTTATAGCCTTGCACTTGTTTTATTTAATTTTGTATTTTATTTTAATTAAGTTTGAACTTAAGTGATTTAATTCAAAAATAAATAAAAACTTAGGCCCATTTAGAAGAAATTCAAAATTGATCAATATTTTCTTCATGCATTTTTTCAAAATTTCAAATTTTGCCCAAACCATATCTTGCTCATTGTTTATCATTTGAGAGTGTTATTGGACTTTTTGGAAATCTTAAGATGTCCTCTAAATGATCCTTTTAGGTTCATCTTAATTGAAGCTTCTATGCTCATGTACACATCTTTGAAAAAATATGACTTTTTGTTGACTTTTAGAAGTACCTATAATGTCTTGACCTTTAACTCTCAAATGAAGCATTTTTGGGCAAAGCTTGTGAGACATAAAGTTGTAGAGAATTGAATTCCCTTCAAAATGATATATGGTGGATAAGTTTCTGATGAAGTATGTGAAAGTTATGTCTGGTCAAAGTTCTGTTGACTTTTAATCAAAAAACCCTAATTTAGAAACTTTGACTTTTGATCAATTCCTTGATTTTCTTGATGAATCATGATCAACCCTTGATCTAATGTTAAACATGACTTAAAAATCTTGATGTTGACCGAAAATGATGAAGTTTGACTGTACGTTGACCACAATTGACTTTTTGTCCAATACAACTGATTTTCAACCATATGAGCAATTGATTGAGCAAACTTGAGTTGTGAGGATTGAAACTTGACATGGTGATACATTGAGACATGTGAGGAGGCATGATGCCAACTTGAGGAAATAGAAGTCAATTTTGACTTGAGAGAAACAAAACCCTAGTTGTGGGTTGATTGCTTAGGAGAGGGTTCGTCTTGTCATCCCTTGAGGAATTCTTGAGTATGGAGATGTGTATTGACTTGAAAAATAATAGGGAACATTTTGGGTATAACAGACATCATCCTCAACATCATAGTCTGAGTCAGATTCAAACCTGATTTTCCTCTTGCTTGAGGATGGAACACCGTTGCTCCATGCCTTTGGTGGTCGAGACATAACCTTCTTCTTTGCAGTCACGGATGGAGTGTTTAGAATAACAGCCTTGGCATTTCTAGTATTTAACGTCTTTTAAATCCCAGGGTTTACATTTATAATTATATCATTATCAGACACATTGTCTACATTTTCAACTGCTTCAGCTACATTGTCCTCAGTCCTTTTTGTAGTTGGATCAGCCTGCTTTTTTGGAGATGCTCTTTTCACAGATGATGTTCCAACATTAGTAGTGACTTGTTCAAGAACAGTTTATTTTTCAAGATTTCCTTTAGGGGTTTCTTCTTCCTTAATGGATGATTCAGGAGGCCCTTTTGGAGCAGCCTCAGTAGGCATTTGAGCAAGAGGGATGGTAATCCCTTGAACAGGTATGCTCACACTCAGGGTCTTAGCGACTAATCTCCTTATGACCCTATCAACATCTATGACATCTTTATCAGTTTCAACATCAATAGGTTCAGAGACATTACCTCCAATAGGTACAGGTGTTTCTCTTGGACGTCTTGCATTCGAGTGCGAAGCTTTTTAGGTCTTGCATCCGAGCATGGAATCATGGACAGAGGAGGAATGTCTAGGGCTTCATCAGTTGAGATATTTTTGTCGATGTTGTTTGATCCAGATTCAGTTTGTTGAGACATCTTGATGGTGGAGGACTGAAAGTTGATTTTCTGGGGGTAGAAGATAAAGATATTGTGGTTTTCAGAACTTGTATAGTGTGTGGGGGAAATTTCAACTGTTTGAACTTGGTGTGGGCTTTTTATATGTTGTGTGTCATGTTTCAACATAGTTAAGTGATATTTTAAAAATTCAAGCCCTTTAATGACGTTCCCACACGCTTTTAATTGCTATAATTTCTTTAGCAAATAAACCCCCTTTTCTCTTCTTGAAATTTCACATACATTCCATCCACTTGAATAACAGTTGACGAATTTTAATTTAATAAATTTCTGGTCCAAATCCATAGTTCTTCTTTCAGTAGACTGATAATTACCTCTTACACTTACAGGGTTATATGATGTCAAGACATCCTGTGGAACATTGAGGTCAGTTGACTTAAGATTTTTCTCCTCCTTGCTCTCAACTTGTTTGGACTCAACAAAGGTGGGATAGCTTGTGTCTTGGGGAACCTATAGGTAGCAGTTATCCTTGTTCCAGATTCCTCTCATAGTGTAACACGGTGGGAGAACTACCTTATTTGTTTTGCGTTTTATCGCAAATGTTGCAGATTGCAAGAGTCGCCACCGACTTTTCTTTTATCCAATAAAAGGAAGGTGAAAATAAAAGGAAAAGACCTTCGTTAGATTTTGAGTAAGGGAGATAATTATGAAAAGGGAAGGTATTAGCACCCTTTCCATCCGTAGTTATCTACGGGCTCTTAATTGCTTAGCTCACTTTTGAAAATTTGATTTCTCTGTTTGTGTGGTTTGAAAAGTATTTTTGAAAAGTATTTGAAAAATATTTCGCTTTGACTTCGTAATGATTCTTGTTGGAATGTATACGAAGTGTTTGGAAATATTTGTTTGGAAAAATGTTTAACATTGTAATGATTCTCGCTGGAATGTATACAAAGTGTTTGTTTGAAAGTAATTTTGAAAAGAGTGTGAGGTGTGAAAAGTATTGTTTGATTGGAGAAAGAAATAGAGTCTTATGTACCTACTCAAAATGGTTGTTTCTTGTTATTTTCCTTCTCCTTTAGGATAAGGCGATCCATACCATTAGTTGGTAGCTGACTTTATCCATTGGATGTGAAGTGACAATCGTATGGTCATTGAAGGCAACATTGTAAGGATAACTTAGAAATTCGAAGGGACGATCATCACTTTTCGTAGGCAACAACCCGAGGGACGAGATCATATATTCGTAGGCAACATCGAGGGTCATCGAGGGACTACGATATTTATGATGATTTTTGAATTGACGGAATTTTCTAATGGTACCCCTATGTTCGAGGGACGTGATCATGTTTAACGAAGGCAACAAGAGAGGATACCTAAGGGTGCAAGTGTGAGAGTGGATTAGTTTCATATATTTATCTTGATGTTAGGGTTATTCTAAGATTTCTTTTAGATCTTGCCATACAAACCGTAGTTAGCATAAAATTAAGCAACTAATATGTAACAAAAAATAAAGTGCGGAATGTAAAAGTGCGGAAAGTAAATGTCCTGCGCTATTACATGGCTTTGGGGAAGATACATAATAGAAGGTGCAGAAAATAAAGTGCGGAAAGTAAAACCTTAGTTAAACTATTACTTCCCATGAGCAGTTACATAATAGTGAAAAATGCGAGGAATTGTAAATCTACGCTATTACATTTTATTAGCAGTTATAATAATCGGAAAAATATCGCGGAAAGGATTAAATTGAAATAAGAGAAAATAATGTTCGTAAAAGATTTTTGATGTTAGTAGAAAATATTTTAGATTAGTAGAGAACCTAACCTAAGTAAGAAAATTCTTTTTTTGTACTTTTGTGGGTTGATTTTAATATAGAAAACAAATTAAAAGTTAATTTAATGGTTAATTAACAATTAATTAAAATAAAATAAAAAATACTTTTTTTGGTGTCAAAAATTAAATAAATATTTTATTTACCTAATTCTAAAAAGAAAATATTTTTTGTGATTTTTTATGTATTTAAAAAAAATATTTTAAGAATAATTAAATTGGAGAAAATAAGAAATACTTAGTGGACAGACAATCAGCAACCCGATTTGAATTTTTATGGGAAATATACCCATGGCTTTTTCGTGGGTAAACCTATACCGACGATGCTTGTCTGTAGCTACATCCCTGCAAAAATCAAAACTTGAAAAATACGAATGATAAATGGGATGTGAGACCATAGATCGATTGGAATCAATCCTCTGAACACGATGGTGCCCATGGTTTGGTCCAATTTTGCTTGAATAGGAAAACCCTAAATCGAATCTATGAACCCTAACAATGGCAATTCACGATTCCTACACTTAAACTTCAATTAAACAATCTAGAAAGCTTCGAAATATCATTGCAAACATAAATATATAATCAAATCATATTGAAAGTGCGTGTATGCATGTATGAAAACGATTTTGAAATTTGGAAAGCAAACTGTGATCGCGTTTGGTCGATTCTGGATGTATGGATGGCTTGTGAATGGTTGGAGTGCTTCGGAGGACACCAAGGAACGTAATGGAATGCTTTGTTTCGCTTTAATTGATCTGAAACCTTGGCAGCAAGTTAATAGTATGGCACGATTTTTTCAAGCTTTTCTAGGATTCTTGGCTGCAAGATTTTCGTCCCTTGGCATCTGGAAGTCTTGTTTATATATAGTAGAAGCAAATTAGGTCAAAAGATGTGAAGAAAATATATGGCATTTATGAGAAAATATTTGATTTTTCAATCATTCAAGTTTTCATCAAAAGTTTCCAAATTTGCCTCAATCTTGTGCAATCAAGTCTTGAACGAAATTGGCAAGCTAATTGATCTTACATGGACCTCAAGAATGACAAATATCCAGCCTTGCATCAATTAATTTGATTTTTAGTATTTTATTTTAATTAAAATTAGATTTAAATGAATAAATTCAAAAATAAATTAAATTAAATGAAAGGAGCCGTGCAATTGGTCTTGGAGGTCATGCATAATCTTAATAACAAGTTTGGATCACAAAAACTTAGGCCCATTTGGAAAAAAATTGATTTTGCTAAGTATTTCTCTTCATGCAGTTCTTCAAATTTCCCAAACTTGCACAAGTTGTATCTTGCTCAATTTTTAACATTTTGATGTGTTCTTTGACTCTTTAGTAATCTCAAGATGTCCTCTAAACACTCCTTTTGGTTTAATCTTCATTAAAGCATCCATGTTCATGTACACTTCTTTACAAAAATATGACCTTTTGGTGACTTTTAGGAGGACCTAAAATGTCTTGATCCATAACTCTCAAATGAAACACTTTTGGCCAAAGCTTGTGAGACACAAAGTTGTAGAGAATTGAATTCTCTTACAAATGTGCCTTGGTGGAAAAGTTTCTGATAAAGTATGTGAAAGTTATGCTTGGTCAAAGTTATCTTGACTTTTTGTCCAAAAATCCTAATTTAGAAACTTTGACCTTTAATCAAATCTTGAGTTTTCTTGATGAGTCATGATCAACCCTCGATCAAATGATGAATGTGACTTCAAAATATTGATGTTGGCCAAAAATGATAAAGTTTGAGTGTATGTTGACCATAATTGATTTTTTGTCTAATACAATTGACTGAGCAATTGACTGAGCAAACTTGAGTTGTGAAGCTTGAAATTTGACATGGTGATCCCTTGAGACATATGAGGAGGCATGATGATCACTTGAGGCAATAGAAACCATCTTTGAATTGAGAGAATCAAAACCCTAGTTGTGGGTTTATTGCTTAGGAGAGGGTTCATCTGGTCAACGCTTGAGAAATTCTTGAGTATGGAGATGTGGACTACCTTGAAAAATAGGAGGGAAAATTTTGGGGTATTACAGTTTCCCCTGTTGAATCTTCTTGTACCTGAAGGGTTAGATTGGCATGCTTGCTTTTCGTGACCTTAAGGTAGAAGATGATTGAACACTCGAGTACACTTGAAAATTTTCACTCACTGGTGTATGCAATGAGATCGTCAGTTGACGATGTACTGGAATGGGCTTGTAGATGCCATTTGGTGAGGCTAATGTTGGGGATTGAGTCGTACGTTAGACTCCATGCTTGTCTTTGAATGAAGTTACTAGTATACATTGATTTTTCATCGGATATGCAGCATTCTACAGGCGGAGAGATATCAACATTGTTTTGGGTATTAATTTGTATCCTGCTATCTATTGGTAAACCCGTCTGGTCGTTCAGATAGTTTTCCCGTCTTGTTTCGGGCATTAATTCTTAACCTTCTGTCTAGAAATTTGTGAATAAATTTCACCTGTTTCAGAATTTAAGTTGAGAGAACGGGATTAGTTCTATGCAGACTATGATGCATGCAAGTATGTAATAATGTTTATATGTGCATGTTGTGATTCTTTATGAATGATGTATGAATGTAGATGCTATGGTATTTCAAAACATATCAATCTTGAAGAAGATGGAAATGTTCTGTCGGGGATCTATGATTTCTGCTTGGGGATGAGGATCCTGACTGAGGATAAAAGAGATATAGATTCCTCCGCTGCACTATCTGACCAGGTTTCAGGTCTGGATATTGATGTCGTTGGGGAATGATAATCCTTAAGAGACACTCAGCTCGGGATGAATATCTCATGTACGATTCTGGCTGGGGAATGATATGATCTTGTATAACCTATTACTGGTCGGAGACTGACATAATAAGTTGATTGATGATTAGTTATTGCTCAGGGACTAATGTAACAAGACGTTCACTGCGCGGGGACTGATACGACAATGTAGATGATAATTGCTCGGGGACTAACGTGATGAGTTGATATGATCACTGCTCGGGGACTAACACGATGATGTTGATAGGATCACTGCTCGGGGATGAACGTGATGATGTTGATAGGATCACTGATCGGGGACTAATGTGATGATGTTGATAGGATCACTTCTCGGGGACTAATGTGATGTGTAGAGTGTTGGACATTGTTGGAAGAAGATGATAGAGTAGTAGTCTTGTTGGGAAATCTGTTTCTGTTGAGGGAGCGATGGCTCTATGGGGATTGTGGATATTATTCTTGTGGGAATATACCTTTGTGAAAATGACTCCGTGGGGATGTGTTGGTGACTTTAGTTGTCATCTTAACTCCTAAAGCTTGTAGTAATTGTTGTATCTGTTTGTTTTTTCGTATATTTGTTAATAGATATTTATTATCATATGTATACAATCCTTCAAAGTAATCATTAGACTTATGCAAACAAAATAGATAAAAGTACAAATTTTGAAATTGGAAAAGAGGAATTGTACTAATTTTGAAAAGGGGCCTATAGATAGGCCATTCGTATACCGAGAGACAAATAACCTAGTAAGAGGAAATTGTCGGAAACATTTGGAAAATAAGAAAAAGCTATATGGAAACAATCTCATCGAGTTTCAACTCTGATATTGCTCATATATTTTTTTGACTATCTCATCTCCTTGCTGCCAGAAGAAGGTGATTGGATTGATCTGCGCCATTTGAAGCTGATTGTAGTCTAGTCTGTAGGTAGTGGCCTTGACGAGACATAGTCGTACGCTTTAATCCCTAACTTTTTCTAAACTACCCTTTCGGGTTTTCAGTCAACCTAGCGGATTTCGTTTATGCGTAGTATTTTTTGACTATGTCTGCATTCACAAGGTGCGGGGGGTCTTCTTCATCCATAATGCTTAGTATCATGGCTCCGTCGGAAAATACTGTCTTGACCACAAATGGTCCCTCATAGGTGGGAGTCCATTTTCCCCTGGGATCACATTGTAGTAAGATGATGCGCTTGACTACTAGATCGCCCACCTGGTACACTCAGTTCTTGACTTTCTTAATGAAGGCTTTGATCATTCGTTTTTGATATATTTGTCCATGACAGATGGCTGCGAGTCGTTTCTCATCGATCAAGTTTATCTGGCCAAGTCTATTCTGGACCCATTCGTCTTCGTCTAACTCTAAGTCCTTTGATACTCTAAGTGAGGGTATCTGAACCTCGATATGTAAAACTGCTTGCATTCCATATACGAGGGAGAATGAGGTTGCCCCTATAGATGTTCGTACTATAGTGCGATAACCGTGGAGAGAAAATGGCCACATTTCATGCCAATCCCTATACGTCACTGTCATCTTTTGTATAATCTTCTTAAGATTCTTGTTGGCGGCTTCCAATGCGCAATTCATCTTTGGCTGATATGGAGAAGAGTTGTGATGCTTTATCTTGAACTGCGTGCAAATTTCAGTGATCATCTTGTTGTTGAGATTATTATCATTGTCTGTGATAATCCTTTTGGGGATGCCGTATCAGCAAATGAGATTGTGTTTGATAAATCGAGCCACGACATTCTTGGTAACAGATGCAAACGAGGCTGCTTGTACCCACTTGTTGAAAGTAATCGATAGCAACGAGGATGAAACGATGCCCACTAGAAGCGGTAGGCTTGATTTCTCCAATCATGTCAACGCCCCATATCGTGAAAGGCCACTGGGTGGTCAAAATATTTAATGGAATTTGAGGTACATGCACTTTTTCTGCGTATATCTAGCATTTGTGGCAAGATCGGGAATATCGATAATAATCACCCTCCATAGTGGACCAATAGTAACCTGCTCTCAGAATCTTCTTAGAAATTTTTTGTACACTAGAGTGAGTACCAAATGCGTCTTCATGTAACTCTTCCATAATTTTTTCAGCTGTTTTCTGATCTATACATCGTAGCAAGGCCAAATCGTGATTGCGTTTGTATAAGACGCCGTTACTGAGAAAAAAATTGGTGGAAAACCTCCTTAGAAACTTGTTATCGTTGACAGATGCCCCTTCAAGGTATTCTTGAGCCTCGAGATAGCTTTTCACTTCGTAGAACCAAGGTTTCTCTTCTACTCCTTCGGTATCAAGTTCGCAACAATATGCTGGTTCGTCTAGTCTTTCAATCATAATATGAGGAGCTTTGTTGTCCCACCTAACTTTGAACATAGATGACATGGTAGCTAACGCGCCTGCCAACTGATTCTCTTCTCGTGGGATGTGCTCGAAAGTGATTTCTTCGAAGTAGGGGATCAGATTCAACACATGCTCTTGATAGAGAATGAGGTTCAGATGCTTCATATCATATTCTCCCTTGATCTAACTAATCACCAAAGCTGAGTCTCCATATACTTGCAATAATTTTATCCTCAAGTCTATAGCAGCTTTGATACCCATGATGCACGTTTCATATTCAGCTATATTGTTGGTGCAGTTGAAACATAGTCTGGCTGTGAAAGGTGTATGGTCGTATTTAGGAGATGTAATTACAACACCAATATCGTTTCCAAGTGCGTTAGAAGCTCCATCGAAGACCACAGTCCATCGGGGTCTTGGCTCAGGTCCTTCATTCGGTCCAGGATCTTCGTAATCAGTGACTAACATAATATCCTCGTCTAGAAACTCAAAATTCATAGACTAGTAGCCATCTACGGCTTGATGAGCCAAATGAGCAGCTACCACACTTTCTTTGATCGCTTTCTGAGTAGTATACTGAATGTCGTATTCGGTCAAGATCATTTTCCATCTTGCTATTCTTCCAGAGAGAGCAGGTTTCTCGAATATGTATTTTATGGATCCATTCTAGAGATCAACAAGGTAATGTGAGTCAACATATATTATGGTAGTCGGCGAGCAGCCCAAGCCAAAGCGCTGTAAGTTTTCTCGAGCTGTGAGTATCTTGTTTCACAGCCAGTAAACTTTTTGCTAAGGTAGTATATCGCATACTCTTTTCGAACAAACTCATCATGTTGCCCCAACACACACCCCATTGAGTTCTCTAATAATGTTAAGTACATGATAAGAGGTCTTCCATTAACTAGTGGCATCAGGATGGGAGGTGCTTGTAGGTACTCCTTGATTTTGTCAAAAGTTGTTTGGCAATCGTCGTTCCATTTTACTACTTGATCTTTCTTCAATAACTTGAAGATTGGCTCACAAGTAGCAGTTAGATGTGCAATGAATCTGGAAATGTAATTCAGTCATCCCAAGAAACCTCTGACTTCCTTCTCGGTATGGGGAGCTAACATTTCTTGAATAGATTTGACCTTGGCGGAATCAACTTCAATACCTTTACCGCTGACAACAAATCCTAGGAGTTTGTCGGATCTGACTCCAAAGGTACATTTGCTCGGATTCAGTCTCAATCTGTATTTCTTCAGTCTATCAAACATCTTATGCAAATGACCAAGATGTTCTTCTTCAGTTTGTGATCGAGCTATCATGTCGTCGACATAAACCTCTACTTCATGATGGATCATATCATGGAATAAAGTCACCAAAAGGCATGACCTTGTAACAAAACGTTCCCCACTATGTAACGAAAGTACTCTTTTCCATGTCTCCGGGTGCCATCTTGATCTGATTGTAACTAGAGAAACCATCCATGAAAGAGAAAACTTTATGTTGACCGGTATTGTCAACCAGAACATCAATATGTGGAAGTGGAAAATCGTCTTTCGGGCTAGACTTATTTAGGTCTCGGTAGTCTACGCATATACGCACGTTGCCATCCTTCTTAGGTACGGGTACCACGTTTTCAACCCACTGGGGATAAGAAGTAACGGCTAAGAAACCGACTTTGAACTGCTTCATAACTTCGGCTTTAATTTTCTATGATATCTCAGGATGCATACAACGAACCTTCTGCTTTACAGGGAGAAAACCTTCTTTCATTGGTAGTCGGTGTACCACAATATCGATATCTAGACCTGGACTGTCTTCGTAGAACCAAGCAAAAATCTCGATGTAATATTGCAGCATCTGGATCAATCTTTCCTTAACACTGTTCTCAAGACCCGCTCTTATCTTAATTTCTTTTATGTCTTCATTGGTACCTAGATTCACAACCTCGACCGGTTCTTCGTGTGGCTGTATAGCCCTTTCCTCTTGCTGTACTAGTCTGGCAGGTTCTCTTAGAACTTCATAATCTTCCTCACCTTCGTCTTCGACTTGGTATATCGGATTATCAAAGGTAAATGTGGATCTACAGTTTATTATGTGGGTGTGTGTAAGAACACATAGCTTTTGAAAAGGTAATAAGATAAAAATAAATACAGGGAGCACAATATTTGAATGCTAAAGTCCAATGATTTATTGAATGAAAATATGTGAATGACAAATAATAACCCTCACAAACGAGTCGTGGTGCCCCGGGCAAGGCACTAGGCTTAGAGTTTTACTATTCGAAACTATAAATCATAAAAGCAATAAAATAGAAAATCAACTACTCTTGTCTAAAGGATATTGGCAAAACATCCTTAGTCGTCCAATTGTTGAGTCCATCGCCGAGAGTAGGGAAGATCCAATTGTTGATTTCGAAGTCACCATCATCGTCTTCTATGCCATGAACTCCATTCTTGTTGAAGCGGAATGGAGATCCGCCGGCACATTCACACGTATCATTTGGTGACATTTGGAATAGAAGCCCAAACCAGTCTTGTCAAATTTGAATGGAAAATCGGGTAGCTTACCCCAAACGATACAACCTCCTTTTTCAACTACAACTCTGGCATCTTTTAGTGAGGCCATCTTCGGTGGAACTCTAGTAACTTTTGGAGTGACAGGAGAGTCGACAAGCATGACTTGTGGAACTACTTTGAAAGCTTGACAAGGAGTTTCGATAAATTCACCTTCCATTTTGATGTATCGGAATGACTGCATATGGCTTACTATGTATTGTTCTTCTCCGCATACTGTAACAATCTTCCCTTTCGCTGGGTATTTCAGCTTCGATGTAGAGTGAAGGTAACAATGCATGCCCCATGTATCCAAGGGCGCCCGAGCAGGCAGGAATAAGCTGGACGAATGTCCATCACAAAGAAAGTAGAATCAAAAGTCTAGGAACCTACTTTGATCCGTAGGTTGAGCTCTCCAAGTACTGTTCTCTTCGAACCATCAAAAGCTCTCACGATTACGTCGTTGGGTTTCATGACCACTTCTTCAGCATTAAGTCGGTCAAGAGCCCTCTTCGGTAGGACTTTCATAGTAGATCCAATATCCACCAATACATGAGACAATGTAGTTCCCTTACACCCAACAAAAATGTGTAATGCTTTGTTGTGTTTCCTTCCGGCAAGAGTCAGATTAGCATCAGAAAATCCTAAACCATTGTCTGCGGTCAGGCTAGCAATACAACTTTCAAATTGGTCACTAGAAATGTCTTGCGGTATGTGAACATTCTTCAGAAACTTCACCAAGGCTTTATCATGAGTTTCAGAGCACAACCACAGAGCTAGCATGGAAATCTTGGACGAGGTTTGTCCCAACTGCTCCATAACATTGTAGTCGCTCTTTTTAATGATCTTCAGAATTTCCTCCATTTCTCGCTTAGAGGTACCCTCAGCAACTTCCTTTGGTACTGTCGTCTGAGTAGGTTGAGTCACTTTCTCTTTCCCTTGAGCCTCATGAGTTGGTTCAATAGCAGGAGTGCGGACTGGTGCAACAGTTTCCTTTGGAGGAGAGATATCTAGATAAAACACTCCTCCGGTTCTAGTTACTTTGCTTAATCCGGTGATATTGTCAATATCATGATTTGTAGCTTCAATTGTACTGTCTTTGATGGTTAATGGCTCTTGCTTGACGCCATAATAGTACACTTTGGCTCCGTAATACTAAGGTATACCTTTGTCAGAGGAATATGGAATTGGTATGGGCGATGTAATAATGAGAGGTGCCACTCTGTATGCAGGATCGACAAAGGTGATTCTTATTGTGTTCACATCCGCATATTCTTCGGAATAGTCGTCATCTCCCCATCCCGTTGCCTTGATGTCTTTGATTGCAATCTTGTAGCTTTCAGGAGTGGTATACTTCACCATGAAATCAAACTTCCCACTTGGTTGCCCCAAGGTATCCCAGACTTCTGGTACGAATACGCTTATGTCTTCGATCCTCAGACTTTTAGAAACATCTTTCCACATACTCTCTATAGATGGAGATTTTAAGAATAGAACTTCTCGGTGGTCCATCATGCGTTGAACACGTCTCTTCAACTAAGCACATCCATTAGATTCAGATGGGCACCAACAACAGTTGTGAGGACATCCTAGAAATAAGTCGACTTGTAACAAATACTTCTTGACAATAATCAAGGGAATGGTCAGCTCATTCACATCAAAGACATAGGAGTCATTGTCAATGGCGTTGGCTCTTTTACTATGGTCAGGCATTGGTGTGTTGATCACATTCGAAGTTTCGACAGGAGGGTCATATTCAATTTCCCGAGCTTCAATCATGTCTTTGATCTTGTTCTTTAGGGCCCAACAGTTGTTGGTGTCGTTCCCCGGGCTATTGGAGTGGTATGCACACCTTGCATTAGGATTGTACTTCAGAGAGGAAGTGTTGACATGCTGAGGAGGATCCCTTAAAGTAATCAACTCTGCTTTCAACATGTGTTGTAGTGCTTGAGATAACGGCATGTTGATCTTCGTAAACTGTCTTCTTGGCGTGTTCTTCCTACGCGTGTTGTCTTGTTGAGGTTGCACAGGTGTGGGATTGCAGATCAAGACTGCTCCCACACATTGATTGCAATCACCTTTATCACGGTTCTTCTGACCATACACAACATTAGCTTCTTTCTTCCCACCAAAAGATCTCTTCCCAGTATTTGAGGATGTTTCGACTTGAATCTTTCCGCTCTTGATTCCAACTTCGATACGTTCTCTTGTCAATATCATCTCGGTGAATCCGGCTGAAGAGTTTCCAATCAAATGATTGAAGAATGGGCCTTTCAGTATTTCCATGAACATATCAACCAATTCCCTATTAGACAAGGGTGGTTGAACTCTGCCTGCTAGATCTCTCCATTTTTTAGCGTACTTATTGAACTTCTCGTCACAACCCATAGACATGTTCTACAGTTGCATACGGGTTGGTGCCAATTCAGCATTGTACTGGTATTGTTTGTCGAAAGCATCTGCAAAATCGTTTTAGGTATGAACGTGAGTATTCTCTAGATGATAATACCACTCTAACTATGCTCCGGACAGACTCTCTTGAAAGAAATGCATCCACAACTTCCTGTCAGCAGTGTGGGGTTGAATCTTCTGAACATAGTATTTAAGATGCAGCTTCGGGCAAGAAATTTCATCATACTTAGCAAAGGTAGGGACCTTGAACTTGTGGGGAATTACTACTCCAAGAACCATACTCAAATCATCAAAGTTCAACCTTAACATTTTCAGATTCTCCATAGCATTCAGGCGGTCTTAAAGTTGCTTGTACTTTTCGTTATCAGGATACTGCTCGCTCATATAGTCTTTCTCTCGAGAGCCATTTCTGCTGAAATAAATAGTGAGAGAATGAGAAAACCGGTCTTCATAGTACCTATTATGAAATGATATGTTATGATATGCAATACTATGCAATGCAATTTCTTAGTGCTTAGTATCAGTTTTCTTCACCATGCCCCAAGCATGCACAAATCTTCGACGGTAACCTTGGAGGTCGTTGTCGTAGTCAAACACAATGCCTTGGATAAGAATATCATGAGGTCCATCTCTTCGAGCATGACCAAACTATCGTAACACTAGAGAAGGATTTTAAGTGATACCTCCCCTTATGCCAAGGAGTGGTACATTAGATAACTCTCCAGAACGCTCAATGAAAGTGAAATCCATTTGAGAGAAAAGACACCAATGGATATCTGAATGAGAGAGTGACATCAGCCTTTGAGACCACTTCAACCTTTGTTCGTTCTTCATTATTGATTGAGGAAGGTGCGAAATAAACCACCTAGATAATAACGGTATGCAACACAAAAGAGTTTCTTGTCTTTTCATAGTACGAGTCTGGAGAGAATGCGGAATGTCTCCGAGCAAGGTAGGCACAGGATTGTGAATGAGAAACATTTTGATGGCGTTTAAGTCTATGAATTGATCTAGATTAGGAAATTGCACCAAACCATAGATTAGTGAATCCAAAGTGTCTTCAAAAGCATGGAAACTCATAGCCTTTAAGAATTTTAGAGATTTCTTTATCAGAAACTTAGCAAGCAAGGCCTTAACTCCACTTCTTGCCTCCCAATTGTCTTCAATGTCTGACAGCTTTAGATGTAACGCTGATGTAATATCTTCAAACCTTGGAAATTTTTCTAAACCGTTGAATGGTTTTTGATCAAGAATGGGTATCCCAAGTAGCTTAGAGAATTATTCCAATGTAGGTACCAACTGATAGTCTGGGAAAGTAAAGCAATGATGCTTTGGATCAAAGAACTGGAATACGACGCTCATCATATATTCTTCAAAACCGGAAGTAATCAAGTCGAGTAGATAACCATGCCTCTTAATGAACTGAGAGTGATTGGGAATTTCAAAGACTAACTCCTTGAGTTGAGAAGGTATCCCCACAAAGTTGATTCAGATAGTGATGCAACTCGATTTTAAAAAAATCATTTAAATTGATTTTCAAAACAATGAAATCGCCACCTAATTTTATTTGTTCTAGAAGGAACGGGGAAATATAGATAAAACCCACAAAAATCGGATAAGGCGGTCTACAAGACCAAAAAGAATGGAATCGGGAGTCGGTTACGCAAGAGGAAGGTATTAGCACCTCTTACGTCCATCGTACTCGATGGGACCCATTTATTTCGAAATGTGTTTGTGTGTGTAATCGCTAATTTCTAAGTCATGAATAAATAAAAAGAAAAAGGGGTTTGTTTATTATTTATTTTGAGTTTGACACGGTTTTGAAACCGCGTGCCTACGTATTCCCTCGTGCAATGGGAAAGTCAAAACTCCGTAGTTCTTGTTGAAAATGTCTTGGATTGGTTGTATTGCTTTTTAGAATAAATGTTTTTGATGATCGCATAAGCGAAAAAGAATTTGAATGGGTTGAATTGATTTTAATTGTAGATGACAAGTACCAAAACGTTAGGCTATCATCTAACGATTTGAATACTCGAGATTGGTGAGGGGGCTCGGCCAATCATCTCTCATCCAAAATCTTTATTATGAAAAGGGTGAGGTGAAACAAAGTTCAAATTTATTAAGTGTATGGAATAAAAGTATTTAAGTCATTAGGCTATCATCTAATGGCCCAAATACTTTAAATTTAATTAAATCGTCGAGCTATCATCCAACAATTTAATTAAATACCATAGCACTATATTTTTTGTTTTAGAACATGGATTGAAGTTTCTTAATTTATTAGGCTATCATCTAAGAAACTAGAAACTTCGATTCGTTTTAATCGTTAGGCTAATATCTAACAATTAAAACAAATCTTATCCAAATGTTCTTTTTTGTAGAAAAAATTGATTTAAAGAAAACAAATTCAATTAATTATTTTGATTTGAAAGTGTTTTGGAAATTTCGCCGAGAGAAGTGAAATGATTAACCAAGTATGTGGACTTGATTAACCTCGTGCATGGATATTGGTATGTGGACCAATTATTTTTTCGGGTTATGATTAATCAAGGCAACGAGGGCCTTGATTAACCTCGTGAGGATGGCCATGCCCATCCCCAACCATGAGACCCTTAGAGAACTTGGTGTGGGTAACCAAAAATGAGATATCGGAGGAGTTGTTTCTTTTGTATTAATTCGTGAGAGGAGTGTACGATCGCGTAATAAAACATACAAGCGAATAACATAATAAAAGGGATAATAATAAAAAAAACCGTAAATTAACACACAATACAACCAGAATTTAAATAATTATTAGGATAGATTTTTTCTATTTGATAAAAAATCAACTAATGTTTTAATCGATAATTTAGCAACTAAAAAATATCTTATACTAATTATTATTTAATACATCAATATAAAAAAAATACTTGCATAATAATAAATTTAAAGAAAGAGTTAGAAATGGGCCTGATTGGAGCTTTAAATCTGAGGGTGTGAACAGCAAAATGAGCCCAAGCCCAAAAGCAATGCTGGATCTTGTATGGAAGCTCCAAGGAAACATAGAGTGGTCCACCATTCTGGAGCGTTGGATCTGGATTTTGACAGATCTGATGGCTTATGGAAGGAGGTGCAAAATTGCTACCATGGGTGTACCTGTACCAGATTTCGAAAAAACCACACAGGTGGTGACAAGTGTCACCACCTGGACTAACCAACAAGGCTAATCATTCTTAAAACTAATACTATCCTAGACCCATTTTTTTATATTATAAATTATATAGATATATGAAACTAATTTTAATTAAGTAAAAACTAATACTAATATAAAATAAAAATAAAATCAGTTTTTTATTAACTAAAAACTAAACTAGTTTTATTATTATCTAAACCCTTTTTATATTCTAAATTGGTTTTTCTTTTAAAACTTAAAACTAAAAAGGAACAGTTTAAGTTATATCTTAAATGGTGATTAATCATAAACAGGAACACTAAACAGAAAAAAATAAAGTGAGGAAACCCACTCTATTCTCTTCGTTCTCTCTCGATCTCTCTTCGTGAACCCTAGCGCCGCTCTCATCTCTCTCGCGCACGATCCTCACCGATTCTCTCATCTCTCTCGCTCACGATCCTCACAGTGAACTGAAACTCGTCTCTCTCTCACGCGTTTCTCCAGAAACTGTCGCAATTCTCCGGAAACTGTCTCTCTCTCTCTCTCTCGATCTATTTGCTTCTGTTTGTACCGATTTCACATTATTTGTTTGGTTGATTCTTACAGGTGAATCGAAAATGGAAAGGGGAAAATGAGAAGCCCTAAGCCCTATTTGTGACGGCTACATGATGCAATGAAAAAATGAGCGAAAAGACATGGAGTGAAGGAGAAGGATGGCGACACAGAGTTCCCAACCTCCCCCTTCCTCATTCAAACGGGTAATACCTTTCGGAACACTGCTTTGTCTGTGGCTATTTCGATTTCTGAAGGGGCTCTTGTGGAGAAATGATGAGCTATTTTACTTTGGGTTTTTCTGTTCTTGATATGTTCTGGTTTATGATGAATATCGGTTTTGTGTTTCTGGTTTTTTTGTTGAATGTTGTTCTTGTGTTTCTGGGTTTTTCGGTTTACTGTGTTTGGACTAGGGTTTCAAAGTGAACAGTTGCTCTCTTGGTTCTTGTGCATTCACTGCTTTTATATTGTCTCAGTTAGGTTTTGTCTCTGATGCAATGTTTTGAAAACAAGGGCTGCTTGGGAAAAACGAAAAAAATTGGCTTTTGGTATTTGTTTTTTGATCTGTTGGGTCAGAATCTGTATGCCAGCCTTGTTCTTGTACTGGATTTAGCAATATTGATTAAATGGGCTGTTGGGGATTTCTGTTATGCTGGTTGTTGATGTATTGGGCTGCTATAGATTCTGATATGCTGGCTGTTTGATGTTGTTTGTGGTAAAAACTTAACCAAAATGGTACCTGTCCTTGCTGCCCTGTGTTAAAGTTTCTGTACTATGATGCTATGCTGAGTAATATTTGTTTTTTCCTTTCTTTTTACACCTCCTACTGTGAACCAAGAATTAAACTTCTTGAGGATTTGTAGTAGCGAGTTTATGGCCGATGATTTTGTTATGAGGCTGGTTGTTGAACACGATCCAAACCCAACCTTGATTACCTGATTCGCGCTAGAGTTCCCTAATGATAATTTGAAATTGTGTAAGGCCTTGTGTTATTACTGCTGCCCGTTTACTTGCTAACCATTTTTTATTGTTTCATGAATATGAGCAATGGTACAAGCTTGGAAAGAATGGTGAAGGAAAGCTTTGGACAAGAAGGCAAGGTTTGAAGATGGAGCAAGAAGGCTTGGAGGCAAAGAAACAACAAAGATTTTCAATAGAAGATAGGATTAGGACATAACATATGTAGTATTTGCTTGTATGTTTGAACTTATAACCAAAGCTTGCACTAGTAACCTTGGAATTCTTGTGTTAGAGGTTTGGAATTTTGTAACATCATAATATTTGAATTATACTTTGTAGATTCCAATGACTTTGTAATCAAACAATTTACTTATCATTATTGAATAACAATATGAATCTTGAACGCAACATAGAACTTTGGTCATTCAAAAATTGCCTTGTGGTATTGTGAAACTTGTAGAATTGAAAGGAAAGTAAACAAGTTTTGAAGTTATGTGACAATGCTCGTAATTTGAAAAAGAGTTTGAAACTTGCAAAGCTTCCTTGAAATGCATTGGCTTAATAACTTGCACCATGTACATGAATGAATTTTGAACAAAATAGCTAACTTTGGGTTCTTGATTTTGAATGTTAGCATATAACCAATGCGATCTATTTGCCAAAATATTTGTAACCGTTAGTTGGAAACCAAATTTACCGTGATTAATATCAATGGCTTAGACGCAACATGGTGAAGTATCGACTAAAATGCGTATTCAATTCCAATTTCAAGCCAAACCGTAATTCCAGTACGCAACCTTGAAACAAACGAGCAATAACATGGTTGCTATACATAACTTTCATGTACGTTCTTGATTCGCGTTCTAAAAGATAAGAGGCCTTGAGAAAACCACGAGTGAAATTTGAATATTTGAAAATAATGACCCTCTGAACACGTTCAACTTTTAAATCCTCCTTCCAACTCAACAATGCATCAAATATACATTAAAATAGCTTTGAACTTGCGATCTAAAGAAAACCCCAAACATCCAAACTGCCCTTGTCATTCACAATTTTCCCGTGTTGATTGAAAACAACAAACATCTTCCAAATCCTGTAACATAATTACGTCGAACCAGTCCAAACCTAAGAACCCTAGAATCAAAGACATCAATGCGCGTATGTGCAACGGTGGGTTCTTTCCAAACACAAAATGATGTGAGTTGAAATCTGATCGCCTCACATGTAAGTAATGATGCAGATGTGATGAGCGAATGAATGTCTAAAGCGAGTGGCCCAATGGAAACGTATGCAAATGAATGCAAAGCCTAAGCCAGGTAAAATTGATATAGGAGGGCAAATTTTGGGGTGCAACAGCTGCCCCTATTTAATCGTCTTAAACCTGAAAGTGAAATTGGCGATAGCCTTTTGAACTTTCAAGGTAGAAGAAGATTAAATACTAAAAGAAACCAAAAATTTGCGCTCCGAAGAACAATGTAGAAATATTTATGCTTTTTATTTTATTATTGATTTTTTTGCATTTCTATTTTTTGTTGTTGTTTTTTTTGTAAAAGGATTTCAGTACATCAGGAAAACGAATACGCTTAAATTAAGCGGCTTCGCAGCTCAAAAAAAAAACGAAACTAGACAGACCTTTGGAACGAGCATACTTAAGTAAGTTGCTTCGCATATCAGAAAGGTAAGAACTCATAGATCTTTGGAACGAGCATACTTTAATAAGTCGCTTCGCAGATCAAAAATGAAACCGGACAGACCTTTGGAACGAGCATACTTAAGTAAGTTGCTTCGCAGATCAAAAAGGTAAGAACTCATAGATCTTTGGAACGAGCACACTTAAATAAGTTGCTTCGTAGATCAAACATGAGAACGGACAGATCTTTGGAACGAGCATACTTTAATAAGTTGCTTCGCAGATTAGAAAGGTAAGAACTCATAGATATTTGGAACGAGCATACTTAAATAAGTTGCTTCGCAGATCAAACATGAGAACGGACAGATCTTTGGAACGAGCATACTTAAATAAGTTGCTTCGCAGATCAGAAAGGTAAGAACTCATACATCTTTGGAACGAGCATACTTAAATAAGTTGCTTCGTAGATCAAACATGAGAACGGACAGATCTTTGGAACGAGCATACTTAAATAAGTTGCTTTCAGACTTAAAATGAAACCACAGAAGGTAAGAACTCATAGATCTTTGGAATGAGCATACTTAAATGTTGCAGATCAAAAATGAGAATGATCTTTGGAACGAGCATACTTGAATAAGTTGCTCAGATCAAAATAAGAACTCATAGATCTTTGGAACGAGCATACTTAAATAAAATAAATGAAACAAGACAGTTGAGCATCTTAAGAACTCATAGATATTTGAACGAGCATACTTAAATAAGTTGCAGATCAAACATGAACATGAAGTATATGTCGTAAAGATATTAGACACACACAAGAAGGAGACCGACTGGAGCAGAATCATTGGGGAGAAGATATATGGAATGGTGAAATCGTCGATCGAAGACGAATTCACGGGGAAAAAGACCAACCAAAGGGACCCTAGCAAGGATTACTGAGCTACGTTGGACTTTGAAAGTTTGCAAATATGCAAGAAATACAATATCCCTCAGGCCAAAGGCGGGGTGTAATTCTTCAAAAGTGGCAATTATATGAATTACCACACACCAAGTATGGATACTCAAACAATTGAGAAGCAAAAAAGGTTAGACACCGACTCACTCACAAACACGGGTAAGAATACCAAAATAAGAATTTGCAAAAAGCAAGACGCTTGGTAAATGGATTGAATTGAATGGTGTAAAAGACCGACACGGGGTAAAAAATGCATATAGCAACCACAAGAAGATGTGTCTTGAGGCAACTTGACAGGGAATACCACTTGGGATTTTTATGGATAAACTTCTCTTCGGAGACACAAAAGGTACTCGAGAAACACTTTAATCTGGCCTATGCTTAGATGCATGTTTGAGATTATTTTTTAGCGTAATGCTCCATATATCAATGGAAATGCTACGCGCTTTTGAGGATGTTATACAATGCAATGATGCATGTTTTAATATTTCATCTAGGATTACAGGAAATTGTGAGCTGCCGAGGAAACAACGACCATCCACGAATTGAGTATAAATCATCAGGTCTTTATCCAAGAGATGATAGTCTGGACCTTGACAGGGGGATTGCAGAATAGAAGTATCAACTTTCAATGATCAACATCATTGGGGAAGTAACTCTTAGAGATTAACATTCATCTAGGATGACAATCATGTTGCGTAGAGTTCCTGATTTCAATAACTCTGGATAACGAGTTCTTGCATAAGACGGGTCGACAACATCTTCTGGCATAAGTGAGCCTTTGAAAATGATCTTGCTGGTGTAAACCGTTCTTTGCGACCTTCTGTGTTGGGGAAGGAGTGATAACATCTAAGGGCACACATATGCCATAGATAACTCTTGTCAGGGAGAAAATAAGCTTTGTTGGTGACCAAAGCTTAGGCGTATCACGCTTTTATTCTAAAATCTTTGGATAACAAAATCTGCAAAACGCGAAACATAGCAATATTTCTACTACAGAGATCAAAAGTTTTAGTTATTAATGCGTGTACCCGAAATTCTGAGTAACTTCAGAAATTATGTCACGTGTTGTAGGGCTCTGATGCTTTATATGCGAAGTTTATTAAAAATATCGGACGTTATTTTTGCAAACAAAACAGTTAAAAACATGAAAATAAAACAGAATAAAAAAGAAACACAATTTGGATAAAAGTAATTTTATTGATTGATTAGCCCGTAAATGAGAATTTACATCAAGAAGCAATTCCTGAAAAGAGGCAATTGCATATATATCAAAGTTAAAAGAAAACAAAGGTGACAACAAAATCATGGATTTTTGTCGAACCCCGAATCCGCCGTGCCCTTCACAACTTCAACATTCCTTAATATCGAGCTATCCAAAATGCTCCGATTAGACTGATTCTCCATCTCTCCGGATTATCAAGTTATTGTAAAAAGCTGGCCAAAACGGGTATCGTGCAGATCGTAGTCGTTCGCTTTGAATCCCTAATTTTTGCCTGGACCGCCCTTTCGGGTTTTCGATCCACCGGGATACCCTTTTTGCCCAACCCTTTCGTTTCGACTTTCCGGGTGTACAATCTTTTATATTTATCCCTAACTTTTTCCCGAACCTTTTGATTCGTCGGGATGCCCTTATTTTGCTTAGGCCAGTCAACCTAACGGGTCTCTTTTATGAGAAGTATTTTTTGACTACGTCTACATTGATCGGGTGAGGGAAATCCTTTCCGTCCATAGTTGCGAGCAACATAGCTCCTCCAGAGAAAACTTTCTTCACGACATATGGTCCTTCATAGTTTGGAGCACACTTGCCCCGAGCGTCCGTATTGTTAGGAGGCAAAATTCTCAAAGACAAGGTCACCGCTTGAAAACTCCGAGGACACACTCTCTTGTCGAAAGCCCTTTTCATACGCTCGTGTAACTGCCCATGACAAATAGTCAATCTCTTCTTCGCCAATGAGATTCAATGATCAAGTCTATTACGAACCCATTCACTTCATCGAGTTGCACATCATCAAAATCCTTAAGGAAGGAATTTCCACTTCTAGGCATGACCGCTTCCATACCGTATACCAAAGAGAAGGAGTTTCCCTGTTGAAGTGCACGAGGCGATGCAAGGCATATGGCAACATCTCGTGCCAATCCTTGTAAGTGACAACCATCTTTACAATCCTCTTGATATTCTTGTTTGCCGCCACGGCACCATTCATTTTGGACGATATGGAGAAGAGTTATAATGTTTTATCTTGAAACCCACACTTTCTTTCATCATTTTATTGTTGAGATTCGAACCGTTATCGTGATGATCTTCTCGGAACCCCACCGACAAATGATATTATGCTTGATAAAGCGTGTGACCACTTGTCTAGTAACACGAGCATAAGATGCCTCAACCCATTTGGTAAAGTAATCAATGGCAACAAGGATGAATCGATGTCCATTAGAAGCGGTAGGCTTGATTTCTCCAATCATATCAATGCCCCACATCGCAAGGCCATGGAGAAGTCAAAACATTCAATGAAGAAGCGGCACATGCATCTTATCGGTAGACTTGACATTTGTAACAGGTTCTGGCATGGTTGTAGCAGTCGTTTTCCATGGTGGACCAATAATATCCCGCTCTCAGGATCTTCTTGGCCATGGTGTGCCCACTAGAATGCGTCCCGAAGGAACCTTCATGAATTTCTTCTATGATCTTATTTGCTTTGTGTCTGTCCACATCGAGAAAAAAGCAGTCATAGTTCCTCTTGTACAAGACACCCCCATTGAGGAAAAATTTAGCTGAGTACTTGCGCAGAGCCTTCTTATCAACGATGGAAGCATCTTCGGGGTATTCTTTCGTCTCGAGATACCTTTTGATGTAGTAGAACCAAGGTTTTTCATTCGTCTCACCTTCTACTTCATAGCAGAACGCAAGCTCATCCAACCTCATTATAGTGATAGACGGGGCATCATTCGCCCATCTGACTTTAAATATGGATGACAGAGTAGCCAAAGCGTCTGCCAAGTGGTTCTCCTCCCTTGGGATGTGGTCAAAAGTGATCTCGTCGAAATAAGGGATCAACTTCAATACATGCTCTCGGTATGGAATCAAATTCGGGTGGCGAGTCTCCCAATCTCCGTTGATTTGACTAATTACCAAAGCAGAATCTCCGTATACCGCTAGGATTTTTATTCTCAGATCAATGGCTGCTTCAATCCCAAAAATACAAGCTTTGTACTCGGCCATGTTATTGGTGCAATCAAAACATATCCTGGCAGTGAATGGAATATGAAAACCTGTCGGAGAGGTGATAACAGCACCAACACCATTTCCTAATGCATTTGAGGCCCCATCGAATGCCATCGTCCACCGCGAGCCCTGGCTCGGGTCCCTTTTCAGGGCCAGGAATATTACAATCCCTGATATACATAATGTCCTCATCAGGGAACTTAAACTTCATTGGCTGATAGTCATCTTCTAATGGTTGTTGAGCGAGATAGTCTGCCAACACACTACCTTTGATAGCCTTTTGAGTAGTGTATTGGATATCATATTCAGTCAGGACCATTTGCCAACGGGCTATCCTTCCCGTGAGAGCCGGCTTCTCAAAGATATACTTTATCGAGTCCATTTTGGAGGCTCTTGCAAGTACCTCTTTATACTGTCGAATGCTGTTTGACAATTATCGTTCCACCTGGTTGTCGGATTCTTTCTTAACAGCTTGAAAATGGGCTCACAGGTAGCTGTAAGATGAGAAATGAACCTAGCAATGTAATTCAGTCTTCCCAAGAAACCACGCACTTCCTTTTCTGTCCTTGGCTCTGGCATCTCTCTTATCGCTTTTATCTTTGCAGGATCAACCTCAATCCCTTTCTCGCTCACAATAAAGCCTAAAAGTTTCCCTGATCTTACTCCGAAGGTGCATTTACTCGGGTTTAGCCTCAGTCTGAACTTTCTTAATCTTTCGAATAATTTCAACAAGTGAACCAGGTGTTTTTCATCCGTCTGGGACTTGGCAATCATATCGTCAACGTAGACTTCAATCTCTTTATGCATCATATCATGAAAGAGAGTAACCATAGCGCGCTGATACGTTGCCCCGGCGTTCTTCAAACCAAAAGGCATCACATTGTAGCAGAAAGTTCCCCACGGTGTAATAAAATTAGTTTTCTCCATATCATTTGGTGCCATCTTAATCTGGTTGTAGCCAGAGAAACCATCCATGAAGGAGAACACATTAGCTTGAACAGTATTATCGACCAAAATATCGATGTGCGGGAGAGGGAAATCATCTTTAGGGCTAGCACTATTCAGATCTCTATAATCAACACACATTCTTACCTTGCCGTCTTTCTTTGGTATCGGCACAATGTTTGCAACCCATGGGGGATAAGAAACAACTTTTAGGAAACCTGCTTCCATCTGCTTCTGAACCTCTTCTTTAATTTTCCTTGACATTTCTGGATGTGTTCTGCGAAGCTTCTGCTTTACTGGTGGGCAGCCTTCTTTGAGGGGTAATTCATGCATAACGATGTTAGTATCTAACCCGGGCATATCTTCATAAGACCAAGCGAAGATGTCCACGTATTCATGAAGCATTTCGACGAGCTTATGCTTAACTCCATCTTCCAACGCTGCCCCGATCTTGACCTCCTTTCGAGCATCCTCGGTTCCCATATTGATCACTTCTAGAGTCTCTTGGTGCTGCTGGATGACCTTTTCTTCTTGCCTCAACGTCCTAGCTAGTTCTTCAGGTAATTCACAGTCCTCTTCGGTTTCTTCTTCATCTTGATAAATCGGTTTGTCAAAGTCATAATGAGCCACGGCAGAATCGTCATTGACAAAATCCGGGATCAACGAAGGATCGCATCTGCGTGGTTGGTAATTTTATTTTTATTATTTTTTTATTTTTTAGATTAAAAAAAGAAAAAAAACAAAAAGTTTGTATATATAATAAAAAAAGAAAGTAATGATTATAAAATAAAATTTCATATTGCCACCTTTTAAAGAATAAGTGAAGAAAAACAAAGAGCGAAATATTTGAATGCAAAAAGGACGTCCTTTATTAATGATAAACTTGAAAGTTAAAAACATTGTGGCCCTACAGCATGATCACTACGTCTTGGGCATAACGTAGGAATTATGGCATGACATAAAAACAGAAAATTACTCTTCAAAACGGGTGACCACGGCAACGTCTTCAACGAACCAATTTGAAAGCTCACATCCTGGAACAGTTGGGTAGATCCACTTGTCCACATCACAGCCGCCGTCTGCTTCATCATCAATTGCATCAACAACTTAAATCTGGACTCCGCCTTTGAAAAACTTGACAGGAGGAGACACCCCCTTGTTCAATGAGGCGGAGACTGGGACCTTCATTCCGGGAGCAAAACCCAAACCCCTCTTATCCGTCTGAGTAGGAAGCTCTAGCACTCTACCCCACCCTTCTGGATGTCCGGACTCAACAGTAGCTTGTTCTTGCTTATAAGATGCCATGGAGACTTCCAACTTCTCATCCTTTTGCAAAGGAATCTTATCGACTGATACTGTTTCAAAAGCCTGGCATGGAGTCTCATGGATCTCTCCTTCAACTTCAACATATCGAAAGTTGCTCAGATGACTGACGATATAATCCTCTTCACCATAAATGGTGACCACCTTCCCATTAATCAAGAACTTCAGCTTTTGGTGCAAGGTAGATGTCACAGCGCCAGCCCCATGAATCCAGGGGCGTCCAAGCAAGCAACAGTAGGAGGGATTGATATCCATGACGAAAAAAGTTGCATCAAAAACCTGCGGGCCTATCATAATAGGCAGATCCACCTCGCCAAACACTGACCTCTTTGACCCATCAAACGCCTTAACTATCAAATCACTGGGTCTCAACACAACCCCTTCATAGTCCAATTTCAAGAGAGTAGACTTCGAAAGAACATTGAGAGATGATCCCGTGTCAACCAGCACACGGGATAAAGTAGTTTTCGCTATCTCCACGGAAACGTGTACCGATATGTTATGCTTCCTTCCCTCGGGAGGTAAATCAAAGTCAGTAAAATCGAGACCATTACTTGCTGAAATGCTGTTCACAATACCTCCAAACTGGTTAACAGAGATCTCTTGGGGAACGAAAGATGTCCCCAACAACTGCATCAGAGCATTGCGGTGAGGTTCCGAGTCCCTCAGCAAAGCTAAAATAGAAATCTTGGCGGGCGTCTGGTTGAGCTGGTCGATTATCTTGTAATCGCTCTTCCTTATATACCTCATCAGCTCTTCAACATCTTTAGTCACCTCAGGGCTCAGAACGGGTGTTGAAGCTTTTGGTGCCGATTCATCTTCAATCATAATTCCTTTCCCTTTTTCTTTAGCCTTGGCCAAAGCTTCAAGACTTTTCTCAGCTAGATTGGTTGGGGAGAAAATTCGCCCACTTCGGGTAATTCGACTTTCTTCCGCAATATCATGCACTGCAGGCTCAATTCTTTCAATCTTCTTTTCATCAGACTTTCCTTCTTCAAAGGTCTCCACATTCAATTTCTTTCCGTCACGGTAGTATTCAGACCCATAATTCCACGGAATGGCCTTTTCACTAGTGTAGGGTACTGTACCCGGCAAAGTGATGATCACAGGAGGTTTCTTAGTCGGCACAGGGATCGTAACAGGAATCCTTCTAGAAGTGACGGGGATAGTGACCACGTCAACCTCATCTTCATCATTCTGCACATCAAACTCTTTCTGGATGAATTCAAGAGTCCCATCAGTAATCAGACGCTGAATCTCGTTTCTCAAATCATCACAACCTTCAGCTTGGATCAAACAATGTTTACAATCATCATCACAACCAGGGAAGTCTCCCTTTAACAACAATTACTTCTTTATCCACCACAACGGGGTGGTCAAAACATTAACATCCATTATCAGGTTCAAACTTCCCTCTTCACAAATTGCATTAACAACGTTTCCACCATGGGGAGGCAAAGGGTGCTGAATGACATTAGGAGTAGGAGGAGGTCCAAAATTGATTGCCTCTGTGTCAAGCAGGTTCTGAACCTTGTATTTAAAGCATAACAATTCTCAATGGAATGCCCTGGCGCATTGGAATGATAGAGACAACGAGCATTTGCGTTGAAATATTTTGGCAGGTTATCAGGGTCAACCTTTAGACTGCGCAATTCAATCATATTCAGACTTTGTAAGTGAGCAAATACATCTGCATAAGACACTGGCAAGGGATCAAACTTCTTCACGGGTCTTGGTTGGTGTTGTCTAGGGGTAACATCCTGTTTTGGAACACTAGTAGGAATAGTCACAGCGCCGACTTGACGATTGAATTCCTGGCGCTTCTCTTTCCCTCTTCGTTCATACAGTGCGCTTGACTCGCCTTCCTTCTTCTTCTGGTAACCACCAAAAGACTTTTTGGCGCCACCAACTTGATTCTTGTCAGTACCAACATCTTGAATCTTTCCTAACTTGATCCCCATCTCAACTCTTTCACCAAACATCACCATGTCAGTGAAAGTACTAGTCAGACTGCAAGAGGCATAGTATGGCCCATCTAGTGTGCCGGTAAACATTTCCACAATCTCGCGTTTTACCATAGGGGGTTGAACCTTAGCAGCTACCTCACGCCACCTTTGCGCATACTCTTTGAAAGATTCAGTTTTCTTCTGAGCTAAGTTGTGCAACTGGGTTCTCGTAGGTGCCATATCAGTATTAAAGCCATAGTGTTGAACGAATGCTTCAACCAACTCTCTCCATGTTCACACCTGCGAGCTATCAAGGCCCATATACTAATCTAACGGTCCATCTGTCAAGCTATCTTGAAAGAAATGCATCAGGAGCTTCTCATCCTTCGTATAAGCGGACATCCTCCTAAAGTAGTACCTCAAGTGAGTTTTAGGACAAGAGTTGACCTTGTACCTTGAAAGCTCAGGGATTTTGAATTTTGGAGGAATCTTCACTCCTTGCACCAATCCCAAGTTGGACATGTCGAAACCCAAAACTCCTTGGTTCTCAAAGGCCTGCATGCGCTCCTCCAGCATGCGCAACTTTCGATCAGCTTCTGTTGGCTCCTCAACATTGGAAAACCAATCTTCAAAGTTATCCTCCTCATGCTGAGGTACCGGGATCTGAATAGTCTTCCTGCCTGGTGGAGGAATCCACCCGGGCTCTGGCTGCTGGCGGTGTGTATGGGTAGGCGGAGGAGGAACCACCGAAGCGTGATTCATTTGAGCGGCCTGATTTTCTCCGGTAAGGTCAACAAGACCGGTGTTAACTTCCAAGCTAATTCCAGACAAAGCATTCCCTTGAGGGGGAGGAACGACTTCAGCTCCCTCGACAGTGGTTGCGGCGGGCCTCACAACCAAAGCTCTCAGCTCCTCTTGTTGCAGAGCCATGGTTTGTATTATCTCCATCAATTGCCCCACGCGAGCGTCCTTTCTTGTCCCTAGGGCAGCTATGTCAGCTTCAATCTTCTCCATCAGTCTTTTCAGGTTGCTTCTTGTCGGGTACCGGTGAATGTAGAAATCTGCAATCTCTCTTATGTGGAGAAGAAAATCAACGGTAGAAGGAAGAAGACTGATCTCAACACCCTGTTATGTATGATATGTTATGGGGTATGTATGCATGCCCATGATATTTTTTTGTACATTTTATTTTCAGGGACTCTTTGAAGACTCATTAATTAATAATAAGCATTAGAGAAAAGACTGATTAAACTGCAAATCACTGAAATCTCATAAAAAAACCAAAATGTTAGGTGAAACTACATTGTTGATCAAGTTCAAACAGAGCAATAAGATTCGAACTGAAATTTAAATCATTACATTAATCATTAAATTCAAATGTTTAACTAAGATAAATTGCTAAAGAAACTATAAATGTTGTCCGCGACGAGGCTTCAAATTTCTGGTTTCTGTCTTGAACCGGTTTACCACATCCTGACAAAGAAAGAGGAACTCGCTCACAGTAGGAGGTATCTGATTGCCTTCAAGGTCTTCTAGGGCCGACCTAAGTCTCCAGGGTACATCAACAATCAAGCGATTACACATGTCAAGCATACCACTATACTTCCCATAGAAATGCCCATTCTGCTCTTCTAGAAAGGACACAATTTCATCCTTTTCATCCAACAAACGGTTCAGATTATGGATCTCATCTATCCAACCCTGACATTGCTCTCTAAGGCCTTCATAAGCATCTCTGTTACTGCCTCTTTCTTCCCTTGTAATGTTCAGCTCTTGAACTCTTTCAGCTAGTTCAACCGCTTCCAATTCTCGGGCAATGTAGACTTCTTCCTTTGCAGCTATCTCATTTTCTAGCATCTTATTGGTCTGTGCTAGAGAAGCTTCTAACTCTAAAATCTTGGCTTCAAGGCGTGCTTTCAGTGCTCTTTTCTCTTCAACAGCCCTTTTCTCATCTAGATAAGCTTTCCCTCTTTGTTGATGAGAAACTCTCAACTGCGGACGAAGAACTCTTGCCCCACTAGCAGCACTCTTCAAGTCTTCAGAATATCTTATTAGGAGCTCCAATCTCCAAAATGCGAGAATTAGAGCTTTGTAGCTCCAATCTTTCTTCCTCCATCTTCCTGATGATTTCCTGAAGCCTCATATTCTCTTCTATCGGAACATGAGATCTTCCACAAAGTAAGGCAGCTTGACTTCTTGTACTCTTTCTATCACCCACTGGCGATAAGATCTTCCATCAATTCCACCTGTCTTGATCAACTCTCTACTTTCCCTATGGATTTGAGCCCAAGCTCTTCGGATCTTTCTTACTTCATTGCGATCCTTTTTTCCAAGCTCATGTACAATGATGCTTTCCAAGTGTTCAGGCCATGGTTCATTTTCCATTGGATATCCCAATTTCCTTGTTGTAAGTCTTGGGTTATAGTTGATGCATCCCACAGACCCAACCAAAGGAACATTAGAATATCCACCATAGTGAGTGATAACATCAACGAATCCCCAACCTGGAGAATGCCACAACACACCATCAGCCGTAAGCGAAGCCAATTTTTGAGACCAAGTTAAGTTTCTCAGTATCTTCTCCCATGGTCCGCCCTGAGGGATATGAGATGTCAACCATAAATATAACAGCGGAGAACAACACAGAACCACCCCTCGCTTCTTCAGATGTCTCTCATAGAGATGGTAAAGAACATCAGCCAACAATGTAGGAATAGGGTTCTTTGACATGAATATACCAATAGCAGACGGGCTCAAGTAACCAATTTCATTAGTCGGGAACAAAACCACCCCAAAGATGAGCAAAGCCAGAATGGAGCTGAAGGTCGGCCAATCATCTTGAACACTCAATCTTGATAACTTATCTTCCATGTTTTGCCTAAGAATACCTTTGTCTGTAACCCAAGGTGCCACTTCCCTTACAGGAAGTAACAAAGCAGCAGCTATATCAGCCTTATCCAAGTCTTCTCCTATGTTGAGGAAGGGCATGTCGTCCTTCAAAGGCCAATTAAGAATTCTCTCGAACTCCTCAATTGTAGGAACAAGCTGAAAGTCTTGGAATGTGAAGCATCGAAGAGGAGGATCATAGTATTTTGCCAAAGCAATCAAATCTTCCATGTCCACATTGGTAGTCAAAAGATCTAGGATGTTCCCAAACATTTTCCCAAAATAAGCTCTACTGACAGGAGGAATTCTCTCACTTTGAGTTATCAGCTTCCCCATCTTCAGTTCTTTGAATTTGAGATGTGGAACGTTCTTCACAGTTGGATTCATTCTTCCTTTCTGCTTACTGCACCAACAAAATCTATAAGGTTCCCTGAAAATAAAAGTTATATGCTAAATTTTTGTGTGCAAATGTATGCAATGTATGTTGCAAATTAAATAAAGCTGGTTCATAGGATTGGTCGGTCATGGTTTCGACGTCTACCCAACAGTTCCCCGGGTGAGGCTAATCCTATGGTTTTTTGGCTAAATGTTTCTTGGGGTCTCAGATCCCCTTTTATAAACACTATCATCGCGCGAGAGGCCTACATGGCGATAGTATTTGTAAAAGTATACCCCAAGAAACGGCTCTTAACGGGATGCTCGAAATCCAAAATTTGAGCGTTTGGTCTCGGTTAGGACAACATGAACAAACTTAGAGTTATAAGTCATTTGTCCAAAGATTGATGTCCTGCACTATCATGCGGGTCAACAACCTCCTTAAAACAACCAACTCTAAGTCGGAGTCTTTGCTTCGGTCCACAAGACATTGGAGTCAGGGGGACCTAGGCTACGCAACCCCTCTATTCCTAAAAAGGTGACCTAGAAGCCTGGGTAGTGGGCTTATCTATGTATCAATGCCCATGAATTCCCATCACTATAATATATCAACAGATTAATATTTAAAGCATAGAGAAAAATAAGCAAATAAACAATAGATAAGCATAAAGAAGAAAGCGTTAAACAAACACACAAACATGCGAAGAACTAAACTAGGGTTGACTCGCTTAGTCAAAAAAGATTTTAAAATTTTCCCCAGTGGAGTCGCCAACTGATGCAACTCGATTTTCAAAAAATCATTTAAATTGATTTTCAAAACAATGAAATCGCCACCTAATTTTATTTGTTCTAGAAGGAACGGGGAAATATAGATAAAACCCACAAAAATCGGATAAGGCGGTCTACAAGACCAAAAAGAATGGAATCGGGAGTCGGTTACGCAAGAGGAAGGTATTAGCACCTCTTACGTCCATCGTACTCGATGGGACCCATTTAGTTCGAAATGTGTTTGTGTGTGTAATCGCTAATTTCTAAGTCATGAATAAATAAAAAGAAAAAGGGGTTTGTTTATTATTTATTTTGAGTTTGACACGGTTTTGAAACCGCGTGCCTACGTATTCCCTCGTGCAATGGGAAAGTCAAAACTTCGTAGTTCTTGTTGAAAATGTCTTGGATTGGTTGTATTGATTTTTAGAATAAATGTTTTTGATGATCGCATAAGCGAAAAAGAATTTGAATGGGTTGAATTGATTTTAATTGTAGATGACAAGTACCAAAACGTTAGGCTATCATCTAACGATTCGAAGACTCGAGATTGGTGAGGGGGCTCGGCCAATCATCTCTCATCCAAAATCTTTATTATGAAAAGGGTGAGGTGAAACAAAGTTCACATTTATTAAGTGTATGGAATAAAAGTATTTAAGTCATTAGGCTATCATCTAATGGCCCAAATACTTTAAATTTAATTAAATCGTCGGGCTATCATCCAACAATTTAATTAAATACCATAGCACTATATTTTTTGTTTTAGAACATGGATTGAAGTTTCTTAATTTATTAGGATATCATTTAATAAACTAGAAACTTCGATTCGTTTTAATCGTTAGGATAACATCTAACAATTAAAACAAATCTTATCCAAATGTTCTTTTTGTAGAAAAAATTGATTTAAAGAAAACAAATTCAATTAATTATTTTGATTTGAAAGTGTTTTGGAAATTTCGGCATTGGACGTAAAGAAGGGAAGTTTCGGGTTATGATTAACCAAGTATGTGGACTTGATTAACCTCGTGAGGGTAGGTGCTCCTATCCCCAACCATGAGACCCTGGTGCATGGATATTGGTATGTGGACCAATTATTTTTTCGGGTTATGATTAATCAAGGCAACGAGGGCCTTGATTAACCTCGTGAGGATGGCCATGCCCATCCCCAACCATGAGACCCTTAGAGAATTTGGTGTGGGTAACCAAAAATGAGAGATCGGAGGAGTTGTTTCTTTTGTATTAATTCGTGAGTGGAGTGTACGATCGCGTAATAAAACATACAAGCGAATAACATAATAAAACGGATAATAATAAAAAAACGTAAATTAACACACAATACAACCGGAATTTAAATAATTATTAGGATAGATTTTTTCTATTTGATAAAAAATCAACTAATGATTTAATCGATAATTTAGCAAATAAAAAATATCTTATACTAATTATTATTTAATACATCAATATAAAAAACAATACTTGCATAATAATAAATTTAAAGAAAGAGTTAGAAATGGGCCTGATTGGAGCTTTAAATCTGAGGGTGTGAACAGCAAAATGAGCCCAAGCCCAAAAGCAATGCTGGATCTTGTATGGAAGCTCCAAGGAAACATAGAGTGGTCCACCATTCTGGAGCGTTGGATCGGATTTGAGATCGATGGCTTATGGAAGGAGGTGCAAAATTGCTACCATGGGTGTACCTGTACCAGATTTCGAAAAAACCACACAGGTGGTGACAAATGTCACCACCTGGACTAACCAACAAGGTTAATCATTCTTAAAACTAATATTATCCTAGACCCATTTTTTTTATATTATAAATTATATAGATATATGACACTAATTTTAATTAAGTAAAAACTAATACTAATATAAAATAAAAATAAAATCAGTTTTTTATTAACTAAAAACTAAACTAGTTTTATTACTATCTAAACCATTTTTATATTCTAAATTGGTTTTTCTTTTAAAACTTAAAACTAAAAAGGAACAGTTTAAGTTATATCTTAAATGGTGATTAATCATAAACAGGAACACTAAACAGAAAAAAATAAAGTGAGGAAACCCACTCTATTCTCTTCGTTCTCTCTCGATCTCTCTTCGTGAACCCTAGCGCCGCTCTCATCTCTCTCGCTAGATCCTCACCGATTCTCTCATCTCTCTCGCTCACGATCCTCACAGTGAACTGAAACTCGTCTCTCTCTCACGCGTTTCTCCAGAAACTGTCGCGATTCTCCGGAAACTGTCTCTCTCTCGATCTATTTGCTTCTGTTTGTACCGATTTCACATTATTTGTTTGGTTGATTCTTACAGGTGAATCGAAAATGGAAAGGGGAAAATGAGAAGCCCTAAGCCCTATTTGTGACGGCTACATGATGCAATGAAAAAATGAGCGAAAAGACATGGAGTGAAGGAGAAGGATGGCGACACAGAGTTCACAACCTCCCCCTTCCTCATTCAAACGGGTAATACCTTTCGGAACACTGCTTTGTCTGTGGCTATTTCGATTTCTGAAGGGGCTCTTGTGGGGAAATGATGAGCTATTTTACTTTGGGTTTTTCTGTTCTTGATATATTCTAGTTTATGTTGAATATCGGTTTTGTGTTTCTGGTTTTTTTGGTTGAATGTTGTTCTTGTGTTTCTGGGTTTTTCGGTTTACTGTGTTTGGACTAGGGTTTCAAAGTGAACAGTTGCTCTCTTGGTTCTTGTGCATTCACTGCTTTTATATTGTCTCAGTTAGGTTTTGTCTCTGATGCAATGTTTTGAAAACAAGGGCTGCTTGGGAAAAACGAAAAAAATGGGCTTTTGGTATTTGTTTTTTGATCTGTTGGGTCAGAATCTGTATGCCAGCCTTGTTCTTGTACTGGATTTAGCAATATTGATTAAATGGGTTGTTGGGGATTTCTGTTATGCTGGCTGTTGATGTATTGGGCTGCTATAGATTCTGATATGCTGGCTATTTGATGTTGTTTGTGGTAAAAACTTAACCAAAATGGTACCTGTCCTTGCTGCCCTGTGTTAAAGTTTCGGTACTATGATGCTATGCTGAGTAATATTTGTTTTTTTTCTTTCTTTTTACACCTCCTACTGTGAACCAAGAATTAAACTTCTTGAGGATTTGTAGTAGCGAGTTTATGGCCGATGATTTGTTATGAGGCTGGTTGTTGAACACGATCTAAACCCAACCTTGATTCCCTGATTCCCGCTAGAGTTCCCTAATGATGATTTGAAATTATGTAAGGCCTTGTGTTATTACTGCTGCCCGTTTACTTGCTAACCATTTTTTATTGTTTCATGAATATGAGCAATGGTACGAGCTTGGAAAGAATGGTGAAGGAAAGCTTTGGACAAGAAGGCAAGGTTTGAAGATGGAGTAAGAAGGCTTGGAGGCAAAGAAACAAGAAAGGTTTCCAATAGAAGATAGGATTAGGACATAACATATGTAGTATTTGCTTGTATGTTTGAACTTATAACCAAAGCTTGTACTAGTAACCTTGGAATTCTTGTGTTAGAGGTTTGGAATTTTGTAACATCATAATATTTGAATTATACTTTGTAGATTCCAATGACTTTATAATGAAACAATTTACTTATCATTATTGAATAACAATATAAATCTTGAACGCAAATAGAACTTTGGTCATTCAAAAATTGCCTTGTGGTATTGTGAAACCTGTAGAATTGAAAGGAAAGTAAACAAGTTTAGAAGTTATGTGACAATGCTCGTAATTTGAAAAAGAGTTGGAAACTTGCAAAGCTTCCTTGAAATGCATTGGCTTAATAACTTGCACCATGTACATGAATGAATTTTGAACAAAATAGCTAACTTTGGGTTCTTGATTTTGAATCTTAGCATATAACCAATGCGATCTATTTGCCAAAATATTTGTAACCGTTAGTTGGAAACCAAATTTACCGTGATTAATATCAATGGCTTAGACGCAACATGGTGAAGTATCGACTAAAATGCGTATTCAATTCCAATTTCAAGCCAAACCGTAATTCTAGTACGCAACCTTGAAACAAACGAGCAATAACATGGTTGCTATACATAACTTTCATGTACGTTCTTGATTCGCGTTCTAAAAGATAAGAGGCCTTGAGAAAACCACGAGTGAAATTTGAATATTTGAAAATAATGACCTTATGAACACGTTCAACTTTTAAATCCTCCTTCCAACTCAACAATGCATCGAATATACATTAGAATAGCTTTGAACTTGCGATCTAAAGAAAACCCCAAACATCCAAACTTCCCTTGTCATTCTCAATTTTCCCGAGTTGATTGAAAATAGCAAACATCTTCTAAATCCTATAACATAATTACCTCAAACCAGTCCAAACCTAAGAACCCTAGAATCAAAGGCATCAATGCACGTATGTGCAACGGTGGGTTCTTTCCAAACACAAAATGATGTGAGTTGAAATCCGATCGCCTCACATGTAAGTAATGATGCAGATGTGATGAGCGAATGAATGTCTAAAGCGAGTGGCCCAATGGAAACGTATGCAAATGAATGCAAAGCCTAAGCCAGGTAAAATTGATATAGGAGGGCAAATTTTGGGGTGCAACAGATAGTCTTCCTGGAAGCCATAACCCTACAAAGAAGAGCAAAGATAAATCTATAGGTCCTTGAAATGGTTAGAAATTTGATGATGTTATGATGTAATGATGTCATGTTTAAATAGCACACACAAACAATTCACACAATAACCCTAGGTTTAAGGCTTGCATAAGGTATAGATGTCTACCCTATCAGAGTTTAAGTTGGTTCAACCTGTCCTATAATAATAACCGGATTCTAGGAATCTTATATCACGGATCTTTCTCGCAGGCTTTATGTCAGTACAGCTACCAAGTGGTCGACCGAAACAACCCAAAATTAGAATCTCAATGAGCGTAGCATCAAGTATCAACCAACCTCAGTCTGAACCTAAGTCAGCTATCTCACTACCTTTTAATGTCCAAGATGGGTCAATTAGGGTTCTAAAGTTGAATTAGTGCTTATGACACCACGCAGACGCCAAATACTTCCTCAATTAAAGATAAGGATTATCAAGACATCCAAAGTGTCACACTAATGTAGCCATCATTTTGACCGTTTCGGTTTACGCCTAACAGTCGCGGTGATCTATTGCTACTTACCTAAGAAAACCTGGATCCGGGTGTAGGATCCCCCACAAATATAATACCAAAGCAACCCTTAAGATAAAGAAGATAAGTCAAGAGATTCAAACAAGTAAAAGTGATCTAAAGCCTTAAGGTAACCTCTCTTTGGGTGTTTTCCCCAGCAGACTCGCCACTTCTATAACACAGGGGGAGAAGTGACTTGTTTGTTTTGCGTTTTATCGCAAATGTTACAGATAGCAAGAGTCACCACCGACTTTTCTTTTATCTAATAAAGGGAAGGTGAAAAGATCAGGAAGAAACCTTCGTTAGATTCTGAGTAAGGGAGGTAATTATGAAAAGGGAAGGTATTAGCACCCTTTCCATCCGTAGTTATCTACGGGCTCTTAATTTCTTTAACTAACTTTTGAAAACTTGCTTTCTGTGTTTGTTTGGTTTGAAAAGTATTTTTGAAAAGTATTTGAAAAATATTTTGCTTTGACTTCGTAATGATTCTCGTTGGAATGTATACGAAGTATTTGGAAATATTTGTTTGGAAAACGTTTAACTTTTTAATGATTCTCGTTGGAATGTATACAAAGTGTTTTTGTTTGAAAAGTTTTTGAAAATTGTGAGGTGTGAAAAGTATTTATTCATTGGAGCAAGCAATAGAGTCTTATTTACCTACTCATATTGGTCGTTTCTTGTTATTTTTCCTTCTCCGTTAGAATAAGGCTATCCATATCATTAGTTGGTAGGTAACTTTATTCGTTGGATGTGAAGGGACAATCTTAGGGTCATCGTATGGTCATTGAAGGCAACATGTAAGTAATCCTTAGCAATTTGAAGGGACGATCATCACTTATTCGTAGGCAACAACCGAGGGACGAGATCATATATTTGCAGGAAACATCGATGGCCATTGAGGGACTATGATCTTTGTGATGATTTAAATGAGGGACCTTTTCTAATGGTACCCCTACGCTCGAGGGACATACCATTTTTATCCGAAAGGCAACAAGAGAGTATACCCTAAGGGGGTGCAAGTGTGAACGAGTGTGTTTGATTCAGATATTTATCTTTGAATTAGGTTATCTGTGTTCATTGATTAGTTATGCCATACAAACCCTAATTAGCATACATCTAAGTAGTGTATATACAGTTTATAAGAGAGTGTAGAAAGTAAAGTGCGGAAAATAAAATCCTACTATATTACAAGGCTTTGGGGCAGTTACATTATTGGAGGTGCGGAAAGTAAATTGCGGAAAGTAAAGCCCTAATTAGACTATTATATCCCATGAGTAGTTACATAATAGGAAAAGTGTGCGAGAAAATAAACCGTAGCTATTACAACTTGTGAGCAGTCACAATAATCAGAAAAATATCGCGCAAAGGATTAAATTGAAATAAGAAAAGATAATGTTAGTAAAAACATGAAAATAGGTTAGTTTTAGAAAGTGATAAAAAGACATGGGGTAGCCAGGGATCGAACCCCTGCCCCTAAGGTCATACGCGCGCCTCCCTTGCCACCTGAACTGAGTGCATTACTTGTTATGGAATAGAATGAAATAAATATATATTAAAACAAAATTTTAAAATATATTCAAAAAAACGCGCGCGCTGGGGGTCGTCGTCCCCGTTTGAATTTTCAGACTATTACCTACAGACAGGTTTCGTTGCTAAAACATATTACCACGACTCCATCCGTCACTATAGTACCTACAATTTTCAAATATCAAGGATATGCAATATAAATCCATTGTGAGACCATGGTTTGATTGCGATCAATCTCCTGATCATGATTATGTCCTTGGTTTGGTCCAATTTTTCCTAAATCGAAAACCCCAATTGGAAGCTTGGAACCCTAACCATGGCAACTCACGACTCTTGTATCTAAACTTCAATTAAACGACCCAGAATTCATCGAAACATCAATATAAACACAAATATATGATCAAATTTAAATAATGCATGAATCCGCGTTTTTGCAATTCTGGATGTATGGATCGATTGTAGATGGCTGGAATGCTTCAGAGAACACCAAGGAACATGATGGAATGCTTTGTTTTGCTTGAATTGAAGCAAAACTTTGGCTGCAAGTTGCTTGAATGGCACAAAATTTTTATACTTGGCTAGGGTTCTTGAAGCTGGAAAAATGTGTCCTTGGCATTTGGAAATCTTGGGTATATATAATAGAAGCAAATTAGGTCACGAGATGTGAAGAAAATATATGCTTTCAATGAGAAAATATTTAATTTGGAATTGCACCAAATCTTTCCTTTTTTGGATTCAATCTCATTCAATTTCTTGCCAATCCAATACATTTCAAAATTGACAGCTATTTTGACTTTCTTGGACCTCAAGAATGACAAATATCCAGCCTTGCATCAATTGATTTGATTTTTAGTATTTTATTTTAATTAAAATTGGATTTAAATGAATAAAACACAAAATAAATAAAAATAAACTAAAGGAGGCGTGCAATTGGTCTTGGAGGTCATGGATAATCTAAACAACAAGTTTGGATCACAAAAACTTAGGCCCATTTAGAAAAAATTGAATTTGTTAAGAATTTCTCTTCATGCACTACTTCAAAAATGCCAAACTTGCACCACTTGTATCTTGATCAATTTTCAACATTTGAAGTGTTCTTGTACTTTTTAGGAAGCTCAAGATATCCTCTAAACACTCTTTTTAGTTTCATCTTCATTGAAGTTTCCATGCTCATGTACACTTCTTTACAAAAAGATGATTTTTTGTTGACTTTTAGGATGACCTATAGTGTCTTGATCCATAACTCTCAAATGAAGCATTTTTGGCCAAGGCTTGTGAGACATTATGTTGTACAGAATTGAATTCTATTTAAAATGAGCTTTGGTGGAAAACATTCTGATAAAGTATGTGAAAGTTATGCCTGGTCAAAGTTCTGTTGACTTTTTGTCAAGAAACCCTAATTTGAAAAGTTTGACTTTTGATCAAATCTTGAGTTTTCTTGATGAATCATGATAAACCCTTGATAAAATGATGAATATGACTTCAAAATCTTAATGTTGACCAAAAATGATGAAGTTTGATTGTATGTTGACCACGGTTGACTTTTTGTCCAATACAACCTATTTTCTACTATCTGAGCAATTGATTGAGCAAACTTGAGCTGTGAGGCTTGAAACTTGACATGGTGATACCTTGAGACATATGAGGGGGTATGATGACCACTTGAAGAATTATAACTCATCTTTGACTTGAGAGAATCAAAACCCTAGTTGTGAGTTGATTGCATAGGAGAGGGTTCATCTGGTCAACCCTTGAGAAATTATTGAGTATGGAGATGTGGAGTGTCTTGAGAAATAGGAGGGCAAATTTTGGGGTATAACACAAGGTCTTGCTATCATTTTTCTTCACCATTCCCCAAGCGTGCACAAAGCTTCAGTAATAACCTTGGAGGTTGTGGTCGTAGTCAAACAAAATGCCTCGAATGAGTATATCATGAGGACCATCTTTTCGAGCGTAACCAAACTATCATGGCAATAGAGAAGGGTTATAATTGATACCTCCCCTTATTCCAAGGAGTGGTACATTAGGGAATTATCCACATCGCTCAATGAAAGTGAAGTGCTTTTGAGAATAAAGACACCAACGAATATCTATATGAGAGAGTGACATCAGCCTTTGAGACCACTTCAACCATTGTTCATTGTTCATCACTGATCGAGGTAGGTGCAAAATAAACCACCTGGATAATAATGGTATGCAACACATGAGAGTCCCTTGTCTTTTCATAGTACGAGTGTGGAGAGAATGCAGGACATCTCCGAGCAAGGTAGGCACATGATTGTGAGTGAGAAATATTTTGATGGCATTCATGTCTATGAATTGATCTAGATTAGGAAATAGTACCGACCCATATATTAGCAAACCTAAAATTTCTTCAAAAGTGTGGAAACTCATAGCCTTTAGGAATTCTCGAGCTTTCTTTATCAGAAACTTAGCAAGCAAGCCCTTAACTCCACTTCTTGTCTCCCAATTGTTTTCAATGTGTGACCGCTTTAGACTAAACACTGATGCGATGTCTTCAAACCTTGGAACTTTTTTTGAACCAGTGAAAGTTATCTGATCAAGAATTGGTATCCTAAGTAGCTTAGAGAACTCTTCCATTGTAGGTACCAACTGATAGTCTGGGAAAGTAAAACAGTGATGCTTCGGATCAAAGAACTGGAATACGACTCTCATCATATATTCTTCAAAACCGGAGGTAACCAAGTCAAGTAGATAACCATGCATCTTACTAAACTGAGAGTGACTGGGAATTTCTAAGACTAATTCCTTGAGTTAAGAAGGTATACCCACGAAGTTTATTTGGATAGTCTTCCTGGAAACCATAACCCTACAACACAGAGCAGAGATAAATCCCTAGGTCCATGAAATGGATAGAAATGATATGATGTTATGATGTTATGATGTTATGATGTCATGATGTCATGTGTAAATAGCACACACAAGAAATTCACACAATATCCCTAGGTTTAAGGCTTGCATGAGTTATAGGTGTCTACCCTACTGAAGTTTAAGTTGGTTCAACCTGTCCTATAATAGTAACCGGGTTCTAGGAATATCATATCACGAATCTTTCTTGCAGGCTTTATTTCAATATGGCTGCCAAATGGTCGACCAAAACATCCCGAAAGTCGAATCTCAATGAGCGTAGCATCGAGTATCAACCAACCTCATTCTGCACCAAAGTCGACAATCTCACTACCTTCTAATGGCCAAGATGGGTTAATTAGGGTTCTAAAGTTGAGTTAGTGCTTATGACACCACGCACACGGCAAATACTTCCTCAACTGAACATTTGGAGCATCATGACATCAAAAGTTTCACACTAACCGTAGCCATCATTTTGACCGTTTCGGTTTACGCCTAACAATCGCGATGATCTATTGCCAATTACCTAAGGAAACCTGGATCCGGGTGTAGGATCCCCCACAAATATAATACCCTAGCAACCCTTAAGATAAGGCAGATAAGTCAAGCAATTTAAACAAGTAAAACTGATCTAAAGCCCTAAGGTAACCTCTCTTTGGGTGTTTTCCCCAGTAGAGTCAACAGTTCTGTAACACGGTGGGAGAACTGACTTGTTTGTTTTGCGTTTTATCACAAATGTTGCAGATAGAAAGACTCACCATCGACTTTTCTTTTGTCCAATAAAGGGAAGGTGAAAAGATCAGGAAAATACCTTCGTTAGATTTTGAGTAAGGGAGGTAATTATGAAAAGGGAAGGTATTAGCACCCTTTCCATTCGTAGTTATCTACAGGCTCTTAATTGCTTAGCTCATTTTTGAATATTTTCTTTCTGTGTTTGTGTGGTTTGAAAAGTATTTGAAAAATATTTCGCTTTGACTTCGTAATGATTCTCGTTGGAATGTATACGAAGTGTTTGGAAATATTTGTCTTGAAAAATGTTTAACTTTGTAATGATTCTCGCTGGAATGTATACAAAATGTTTGTTTGAAATTAATTTTGAAAAGAGTGTGAGGTGTGAAAAGTATTGTTTGATTGGAGCAAGCAATAGAGTCTTATTTACCTACTCAAAATGGTCGTTTCTTGTTATTTTCTTTCTCCTTTAGGATAAGGCTATCTGTACCATTAGTTGGTAAGTAACTTTATCTGTTGGATGTGATGAGAAAATATTTGATTTTTCAATCATTCAAGTTTTCATCAAAATTTTCCAAATTTGCCTCAACCTTGTGCAATTAAGTCTTGAACGAAATTGGCCAGCTAATTGATCATGCTTGGACCTCAAGAATGACAAATATTCAGCCTTGCATCAATTAATTTGATTTTTAGTATTTTATTTTAATTAAAATTGGATTTAAATGAATAAATTCCAAAATAAATTAAATAAATGAAAGGAGGCGTGGAATTGGTCTTGGAGGTCATAGATAATCTTAAGAACAAGTTTGGATCACAAAAACATAGGCCCATTTGAAAAAACATTTGATTTTGCTAAGTATTTCTCTTCATGCACTTCTTCAAATTTCCCAAACTTTCACAAGTTGTATCTTGCTAAATTTTCAACATTTTGAAGTGTTCTTGGACTTTTTAGAAAGCTTAAGATGCCCTCTAAACAATTATTTTGGTTTCATCTTTATTGAAGCTTCCATGTTCATGTACACTTCTTTACAAAAAGATGAATTTTTGTTGACTTTTAGGAGGACCTATAATGTCTTGATCCATAACTCTCAAATGAAGCACTTTTGGCCAAAGCTTGTGAGACACAGAGTTGTAGAGAATTGAATTCTATTCAAAATGAGCTATTGTGGAAAATTTTCTGATAAAGTATGTGAAAGTTATGCTTGGTCAAAGTTCGGTTGACTTTTTGTCCAAAAACCTTAATTTAGAAACTTTGACTTTCGATTGATAGAATGACTTAAGCACAAGGCACAAGGAGAGGTTAAAACATTCAAAGGTGATGGTGGCATATGCACCTGGTCAGGATATACTTGGCATTTATAACAAACACGGGCATGATTAAAACAATCGACCTTCATGGTAGACCAGTAATACCCAGCTCGCAAGATCTTTTTAGCCATGGTATGCCCACTAGAATGAGTTCCAAATAAGACCTCGTGCATCTCTTCGATGATCCTTGCAGCTTCATTTTTGCCAACACATCTGAGCAATAACCCGTCATGATGTCTACGGTATAGCACACCGTTGTTGAGGAAGAACTTCGGCGAGAATCTTCTCAAGAACTTCTTATCTGTCACAAAAGCTTCCTCTGGATACTCTTGAGTTTCAAGATATCGCTTGACATCATAAAACCAAGGATTGTCATCTTTCTCTACTTCAATCTCAAAACAAAAGGCTGGCTCATCCAATCTTTGGATGGTTATCGAAGGTGCTTCATTAGCCCATTTGAATTTAAACATGGATGCTAGGGTGGCCAAAGCATCAACCAGGTTGTTCTCTTCTCGTGAGATATGATCGAAAGTGATCTCCTCGAAGTAAGGAATTAGTTTCATCACGTGTTCATGGTAAGGAATCAAATTTGGGTGACGACTCTCCCAATCGCCATTAATTTGGAAAATCACAAGTGCAGAGTCTCCATACATTTTTATATGCTTAATTCTCAAGTCAATCGCATCCTCAATACCAAAAATGCAAGCCTCATATTCAGCCATGTTATTGGTGCAATCAAAGCAGATTCGGGTCGTGAACAAGATGTGATGACCGTCCGGAGTAGTAATTACTGCACCAACACCATTGCCCAACGCATTGGAGGCTTCGTCAAATACCAAAGTCCACTTGGAATCTGGTTTGGGCCCCTCATCTAGACTAGGGATGTTACAATCCCGGATGTACATAATATCCTCATCAAGAAATTCAAACCTCATTGGCTGATAATCGGCCACAGGTTGGTGAGCAACATAATCTGTCAACACACTACTCTTGATAGCTTTTTGAGTAGTATACTGGATGTCATACTCTATTAAGATCATTTTCCACCTAGCGATATGGCCTGTCAAAGTTGGCTTCTCAAATATGTACTCGATCGGATCCATTTTGGATATCAATAAGGTTGTGTGAGTCGACATATAATGCCTTAGTCGGCGAGCAACCCACGCTAAAGCACAACAAGTTTTCTCAAGCAATGAGTATTTTGTTTCACCGTCGATAAACTTTTTGCTTAAGTAGTATATTGCATGCTCTTTTCGACCAGACTCGTCATGTTGCCCCAGCACACACCCCATAGATCCTTCAAGCACTGTCAAATACATGATCAACGGCCTACCCTCCATGGGAGGCATGAGAGTTGGAGGTTCCTGCAGATACTCCTTTATCTTGTCAAATGCGACTTGACAATCATCATTCCACATGACCATTTGATCCTTCCTCAGTAATTTGAAAATAGGTTCGCATGTGGCAGTCATGTGAGAGATGAATCTAGAGATGTTGTTTAACCTCCCTAGAAAGCCACGGACCTCTTTCTCAGTTCTTGGTTCAGGAATTTCTAGAATTTCTTTTACTTTAGTAGGATCAACGTCGATGCCTCTTTCACTTACAACGAAGCCTAACAGCTTACCAGATCGTACGCCAAACGTACACTTGTTTGGATTCAACCTCAACCTGAATTTTCTCAGCCTGTCAAACAACTTTTGTAGGTGTACCAAATGTTCTTCTTCATCTTGAGATTTAGCAATCATGTCGTCGACATATACTTCAATCTCTTTATGAATCAAATCGTGAAAAACAGATACCATCGCACACTAGTATATTTTCCCGGCATTCTTCAATCTGAATGGCATCACCTTGTAACAAAAGGTCCCCCATGGGGTAATAAAAGTTGTTTTAGCCATGTCTTCCAGTGCCATCTTGATCTGATTGTACCCGGAAAATCCATCCATGAACGAAAACACTTTTGCATGAACCGTATTATCCACCAATATTGAAATTCCTGGCAGCAGATACGTGATGTCACAGAGAATGTTATGACACCGTATCTGACAAACTGTTTAACAATTCACACAGTAATTTAAAATAGTAAAGAACACAATCAATTGTTTACCCAGTTCAGTGTGTAACTACACCTACATCTGGGGGCTACCAAGCCAGGGAGGAAATCCACTATAAGCAGTATTAATTCAGGTATAAACCAACCAATTTATTTCCTTCACTTAAGACCTACCCAATGCAACTTGAATCTAAGTCCTACTTAGACCTGAGTTCCTACTCACTCCCCCTCAATCACAGCAGTGATATCAACCTATTGATTAATTGAATTGTGAAGACACTCTTCAATAAACATACTTGATTTTGCTTCAAAGCTTTAATCAAGAGACACAACACTCGTGCTTCAAAGCTTTGAGTGATAAACAACCCTTACAATCAAATCCTAGTCCAAGGCACTTATCAAATGATAATTTCTTAGATCACAAGAATAACTAGAATACACAAATTAACAGTCTGCTTAATCTTGTACACTGTAAAAAAGGAACAGCAGTATAATCAGGGTTTCTTCATATTATAGACGCAGTAAAGTCTTCAACTTGGGCTTCCATAATTATAGCTAGGGTTAACTGAATTTAACCTAAAGACTTGGTCTTTTTAACAAACCAAATTATGGTTAAACAAGGTTAACCTCATAGCCAGGTGAGCATATGATCTAACAATATAATCCATAATAAAACAGCTCAGCAGAATCCTGAAAACTCTCAGGAAAAGTAAATCTGCATAACAGCAAATGTTGCACAGAATGTCATAACATTGGTCATGACATTAGTCATTCTTCTTGCAGATTTCCAGCATAACAGTTCACAACCGGAAATGCACTGATAATTATTCTTCTACAGAATTTATCTTCAACTCTGAATGTCATGACATCAGTCAAGACATTGACAAAAACCAGTTGTTGATCCGCCCCAGTGTCCCTGGCGTGGTGCTCAACAACTGGACCTCGGAAGGAAGAAAGATGGCTCACAATATATTCTTCTTCAGCACACACTGTGACAGTTTTCCCTTCAATAGGGTATTTCAGCTTCTAGTGAAGAGTTGATGTGACCGCACCAGCTTTGTGAATCCATGGACGGCCCAAGAGGCAACAATAGGCAGGCTGAATACCCATGACAAAGAATGTCGTAACGAAAAGCTAAGGGCCTACTTTGATGGGGAGGTCCAATTCTCCAAAAATAGATCGCCTAGAACCATCAAATGCTTTAACAATTAGATCACTAGGACGGAGTTCAAGACCACCACAGTCAATCTTCATCAATGCTGATTTGGGAATTACATTGAGAGAGGAACCAGTATCCACCAACACACGGGACAAAGTAGTGCCCCGGCACTCCATGGAGATATGCAGTGCTTTATTATGGTTTCTTCCCTTCAGTGGAAGATCACAATCAGTAAACCCCAATCCGTTGTTAGCCGATATACTTGCACACACATTTTCAAACTTCCCCATGGATATCTCTTGCGGCACGAAGGTGGTGCTTAACAAATTCATTAAAGAATTCTGATGTGCTTCTAAATATCGTAGCAAGGAGAGAATATAAATTTTTGCAGGCGTCTGGGCAAGCTGATCAATCACCCGGAAGTCACTCTTACGGATAAACTTCATGATCTCCTATACGTCCTTCTCAAGATCAGGATTGGCGCTTTGTAATTCTGGTTGTTTCATGGGATGCTTGCCCTTAGCTTTAGCAATAGCTTCTGCATTGGATTGTACTACTGGAATAGAGAAAATTCGTCCACTTCTGGTCATACCACCACTTCCCGCAATGTTATCAGCATTAGCAACATCCAACACGTCGTCCTTCTTAGAAGAGGAGGATATGTCTTCCTGTTTCACACCATGATAATAGACATCTGATCCGTAATGCCATGGCACAACTTTGTCACTTGCATATGGCAGAGAACCGAGTTTAGTAATCACCAACGGAATAGGTTTTGTTGGTGCAGATATAAAAATCGGAGAATAAGGGATAGTAGTCGCAGATACACCACATGTTTCATCCTTCTTATTCTTTCTAATCCGATCAAATTGCAAATGACTGCTACTAAACAAATATTGAATACCATCTTTCAAGTTTACGCAACCGTTTGTGCAATGTTCACATCTCTCACAACCAGCTTAACAGCCAGCAAAAACACCTCTCTTGATCAGGTACTCTTTGACAAAAGGCAGTGGTGTCTTTACCAAGTCAACATCCATTATCAGATTAAGGACCTCCCCATCTTCCATCACGACATGAACAACCCCATAACGTGGCATCAGGTTCTGGGTGACATTAGGTCCAGCAGCTTGCGGTCGAGCTTCCAATTCAATAGTCTTTGAATCAATGAGGTCTTGCACTTTGCATTTGAATGTGTAATAGTTCTCAATGCTATGCCCCAACTTTCCATAGTGGAACTCATAGTTGGCATTGGCATCATAGTTTTTGGGACGCTTGTTCGGATGAGGAGGCGTAAATGCAGGCTTTGGCACTACCAACTTGAGATCATTCAAATGGGAAAAAAAATCAGTATAACTCATAGGAACAACATCAAACCTCATGGGAGCACGATTCTCTTGTTGCCTCTGATTCTGTTGACGAGGTGCTTGCTGAGCTTGTGGTTGAGAAGCGGATATAGTCACTGCATTGACTTGAGCTTTGCTTCTACCACCATATATAGCACTGGCTTCTCCCTTTTCTTTCTTGGGATGACGTTGTAAGCCTTCTTAACACCAGAGGAATTTCCTCCCTCAAAATATTGGATTTTACCCGATTTCAGCCCACTTTCAATCCGTTCACCATAACAGACCATCTCAGCAAATCTTGCAGAAGTACTACATGCAACATAATAATGTCCAGATAGAGTGCTGGTGAACATATCAATCATCTCTTTCGCTTGACCATGGGTGGTTGAACTCTAGCAGCAAGTTCTCTCCATTTTTGAGCATACTCTTTGAATGTTTGACCCGACTTTTGAGACAAACCCAACAATTGTATACGATTTGGAGCTATGTTAATGTTGAACTGGTATTGTTGAATAAAAGCATTCACAGGATCACGCCACGTCCTGATGTGACTTCTCTCCAGATGCATATACCATTCTAGTGACGCTCCGGTCAAACTCTCTTGGAAAAAGTGCATGAGAAGCCTTTCGTCTTCATTGTACACGGCCATCTTGCAGAAATAAGAAGTGGTATGGGTTTTGGGACAAGTCGCCCCATTGTACTTGTGAAACACAGGGACTTTGAACTTTGGAGGAAGTCTCACTCTATGTGCCAACCCCAAATCAGATAAGTCCAAACCCGACAATTTCTATCCCTCAACAGCCTTCAACCTTTCTTCAAGCAATCAGTACCTTTGATCATCCGCTGGAAAATCAACTTCACTGCCATTCACAGAATAAGCTTCATCATTCTTATCAACATCTGGGCCCTGGGAATGAGGACAACCCCAAATACGATGCCCTTTCATCCCATCATCAAAGAAATAAGGCCCATGACGTGGAGTAGGTGGCGGAGGCGGAAACCGACCATTGAGATGTTGACTCGGACCACGAAGGTGGTCGTTAACCCGTGGCTGACCCACAGAAGCGTCATCAAACAGATTGCGACGAACATCCTCTGGACGAGATCTCTCAACCAAATCCCTCAACTCTTGTTGTCCTTGATTCATATTAGTGATAACTTCCATAAATTGCGTTATCTGCTCCTCCATCTACACTTTCATCGCTGCTACTTCTACTTGAAGTTGTTCCATTTGTCGTCTTTCGTTGTTCCGAGTTAGGTAACAATGGAAGTTTGTAATTTTCTATTGAATAAAAGCAGAAGCCGAGAATGAGAAATCTGGTCCAAACCTGTTATGCATGGTATGTACATATGTGAATGTTATGCATGTAATTTTATGCATGTAATGGCATATTTGAACATTTCCAGGATCCTTAACACTTTGACTCAAGTTTTAAGATTTAAACAAGATAATGGATACTGAAAAGTCTAATCATCATTAAATCCAATTCAAAAAAATTAAAAAGCAATTTGAGCGTCTGAACAATTGTTTTGTAATTCACACAATAAAAGGAGTAATCCCATCAACAAGACTGATGGTGATTTCCCGTAAAAGACAAATAAAGCATAAAAATCTAAAAATCGGACATAGGAAATCCTTCCACATCTTGCATTCCCATCTGAGTCTTGAGGCGTTCCAACTCTCTGACGGTAAGGGATAATTGGGCTTCTTTCTCTCGGATATGGGATTCATATGCCAACTTCTGATTATGCATTTACTTCTTCAAGTCCTCGATTCGAGCCTTATACTTCTTTTCCACATTTTCTTTAAAAGTCTTAAGGGTCTCACAATTTTGGCTTTTCTGTTCGTATTTCTTTTTCCAACCAGCAATAACTTTCTAGTACTCTTCAATGGGAATGGAGGAATCATCGACCCTAGGCCTCTTCTTTGTTGAATCAGATTCCTATCCTTTGAAATACTTGAGCTCATGAGCCAACTAGTTCTTTGTTTGAGTGGCAACAAGGCAATTCACTGCTAGTGTCTCTTTCTCTTCAAGTAAAAGGCAATTATGAGCACGCACCCGCTCATAATTTCCTTTTAAAACAACATCTAGAAATAACTCTTGAGGATAAAAAGTTGCAGATCCGGTAATGGATGGCCACTGACGGTTGCTATTTCTCTCCTTAATCCACTGGATATAAGAAGCATAGGTCGTGGGATCTTTCCAGTCAAAATATTGTCTTCCTTCAAGGCGGATGCTTTTCCATGCCTAAGCAACCTTAGCCATTGTCCCGATAACATCAGGCACATCATAGTACAGAGCTTCCTGCACAAAACTTGCATTAGGAGGTCCCATCAAAGCGTAACCCAATTGCCTTAAAGCAAGAGTCGGATTGTAGTTGATACCTCCCCTTATGCTCATGAGAGGGACATTAGGGAAGTCTCCGCAACGGATGATGATCTTCTCGCTCTCAGTTTTGGACATTTCGCTTTGATTCCACCCAATATCTTGAGATGTGAGACCCATCAATCTTGGAACCCACCTCATAGTATGCTGAGTGTCAACAAAAGCACCGTTTCGGGGAAGAAAACCCTGAAACCAATGGTATAACAATGGTGCACAACAGTTCACAATTCCACCTTTCCCTTTGAAGCACCTGGACTGTATGGAATGATAAACGTCTCCCAAAATATTTGGGCTCATTCGGAAACAAAACCATCCTGTAGATGCATCAGGCTAGAATGGCATTAAAACTCTTCCAATCTTTCTTGACAACTTTGGCGTTACCCTCCCGTAGCAGGAAACCCAAGTGAAAACCTCTCAGTATAGACTTGTTGGCCAATAAGAGAAGATTCTCAAGAGCAGGCGTGGGAAATTTATACACTGGATGACGTCTCTGATTGTTTTTCTTTTCAGTATCCATCTTCCAAAATGACCCACCAACTAGACTTAAAGGCTAGAAATCCTGGAAATGAACAAATATGCATGTCAAAATATGCAAATCAAAAGTTTTCATGGATGCAATGCTTTAGGACCATATCTCTTGTATGTTAAACCACTGTTGTACTGAGATCCCGAACAAATGTAGCAAGGTCAAAAGCTCGGCACCCAATCGAGATATCATGTAAGAACCAAATCTGAATATCACAGAGTCAAAAGTCCAGCATCAAACTGAAATTCCATACAAAATACAAGAAAATACCAAGTCACCATCAATAACAAGTCACCAACATTAACAAGTCACCAACAGTCACCATCAATAACAAGTCACCAACATTAACAAGTCACCAACAGTCACCATCAGTACCTGTAGTAATGATATCCAACCCCAACTCACAGGGTAATTCTAGACACAACGGGGGTCCCTAATGATAAACAGAGTCGATGATCCTTTATCAAGTACTCCGTTGACTATACAACAGGGTGTAGGGCGAAAGCACCTTCAATCAAATCTTGTCTAAGTTCGGTACTTCATGCCTCCTCACACGCACCACGGGATGCGGGATTCGACATGAACATTCATCTAGCCTATATGTCACTGGCCGGGGTAGTGGGTCTTTTACCTCAAGTAACACCCATCAAAATCAAGAGATCAACAAGTACAACAACAGTCCAGATACAGGATATACGAAAGCGATAAAGATGCCATATAGAATGCAATGCAGAGCATACAGAGGATGATGCGATAAGCGAGTAAATTGATAAACACCCAATGAACATAAAAAAAAATCTAGGATCAACTCCTGGATGGACCAGCAATAGGTCAACTGTCCCCAATGGAGTCGCAGCTGAAACCACCCGGCTGAACTTCTGACTGATATGGGGTGTATCAATGGAGTCGCCATCGAACGTATTTTATCTCACGACAGAGAAAGGAAAACATCGAGTAAACCTGAAGGGGAGATATTGCGATCCTACGATAGAGAGATCAAGAGAATCTAGGTAAGGTAGTTTGTTACATGAGGGGAAGGGATTAGCACCCCACACGCCCGTAGTACTCTACGGTATCCGCTTCTATTTTCTAGCTAAGGGGTGTGTTATATCTATCTATGCTCAAACGCTACAATGCATGCAAAAGAAAAGAGAAAATAAAGAAACCATGGGGAAAAGAAGGAAATATTTACAAGTTGTGCTCGATCGATTCCCGTGACAAGATGCCTACATATTCCCGCGTGCAATGGGAAAGTCAGAGCGCCGTAGTTCGGCTCACTTGTTTTGGTGGGTTTTATGTTATTTACTTATGTAAAAGGTTTTAAACACAAATATGAAAATGCGTCCGTAGCCGAAAAGAGCTTGTCTTGGTTGGTTGCTTTTACCTTGAAAAAGGAGTTCAAACCATTATTAAGTATTTTGTGTTAAAAAGAAAAAGAAAGCAAGTTTTAGTTTTAATTACATGCAAAGATGCAAAAGAAAATGGGCAAAACAAAAAGGGAGACTAGATAAGAACTAACCCTAATGTTGTCATGCAAAGATTGGACCTATGGTTGAGGATGTAAGGGAATGTCTACCTATGCCACCATGCAAAGGATGAAACTCCTAATGTCTAGGCTCGAGAATCTATCCTAACCGAGAAGCCCTAGGGGAAAGCTATCATATATCCGTCTTGGTTGTGGAACCAAGGGATGCAAAGGGATGAAGCAACCAAGTGCTTTGGCAGAAGCACACAAGCAATGCAATGCACAAAAAAATGTCAAACAATTTGTAGGCATAACCCACGGAGCAAATGATGCGAGTTCTACAGTAAATGCAAACCCCAAGAATGAGTGGAGAGTCAGAATAGGGGACTCTGGCCATTTTAGTTGACTTGATGATGGGCTACAACATGATTCGCGTGTACGAGCTGACACAGACTAGAACTGCGAGAGTCGATTACGGACTAGAGCTAACATTGACTCGATAGCAAGAAATGTAAAAAGCGGGACTTGCTTGGTGGTGCCACTTTGGTTGTCCTAACCATTTTGACCTATGCGAGTACAAATGTAAACACGATGAAAGGCGCCTCCCTATGCATGGATGAGGAACTTAAACAAACCAACCACAATTAGCAAACAGAAGCGCCCTAAACGGGTCTTTAAATAAACCAGAGGGGTTCCTGAACATGCTCCAACTACGGAAGCCCCATAATGCATCTCAATTCCTACTTCTCATGGCAAAAGAAAGCTGTAAATCCCTACTTCTCATGATATCTAGGAAAGCTGTAAGAAAATGCGATAAATGGTGTAGAAACTACCACACGGATATAAAATCCAAAGAGCACTACGAGCTAAAGAAAATACTCCAGAAAACTTCAAGTACTGCAGCCATGCAATAAGAGTAAACCAATGAGAGGAACTCGAGGTATCAAAACAAGCGGAATGCGTGTTTATACGCATCCGAAGCAACAACACCTGCAAGAGAATCACGCAAGCAGACAATAGAATGTACGCGTATGCGCACAAGCAAAGGAACGTGTGTATACATATTCCACTTGGGATATGCTTACAAGAAAGGAGTTAAACCCAAAAATCAAGTAAAAAGAATGTATATGTGGGTATACAAACGCGAAATATCGAAGAATCGTGTCATACGTATGTACAACACAATCCCCTGCATCACATACATCTCAAACAATGGTTAGGAAGAATACAACACCTGTTGTTTGCACTTGGAATTAAGAAAGAACGAAAAAAAGAGTTCCAGGTCGCGCTAAGCCTGGTATACCGCGCTAAGTGCGACCCAAGAAGAAGCTTTCGTGCTTAGCCTGCTCCGGACCGTGCTAAGCGCGACCTGCAAAACAGAAGTCAGAGAGCTTGGCGCTTAGCGCGGTCCTGGTGGCGCTAAGCGCGGTCTGTAACCTGCAAAAATTCTGTTTTTTGATCCGGATCACTTGTTCATGTCGTTCTCGTGCCACAAGTCAATCCATACTGTCAGGCAGCAAATCTAAAGCTCACAAATAACAATCGAGTGCATGATCATGCGAGTAATGCGAATCGACAAGATAATTCTGATGCTCACGAGTGAAACAAATGCATGAACATGCGTGGAATGCGAATCAAGATGATAATTCTGATGCTCATGAGTGAAGCAAATGCATGAACATGTGCGGAATGCGAATCAAGATGATAATTCCAATGTTCATTTGTGAAATTAAATGCATGAACATGCGAGGAATGCGAATCAAAATGATAATTCCAATGTACATTTTTGTGAAATTAAATGCATGAGCATGCGAGGGATGCGAATCAATATGATAATTCCAATGTTCATGTGCAAAGTCAAATGCATGAACATACAAGGAATGCAAATCAAAATGATAATTCCAAAGTTCATGTGCAAAGTCAAATGCATGAACATGCAAGGAATGCAAATCAAAATGATAATTCCAAAGTTCATGTGCAAAGTCAAATGCATGAACATGCAAGGAATGCAAATCAAAATGATAATTCCAAAGTTCATGTGCAAAGTCAAATGCATGAACATGCAAGGAATGCAAATCAAAATGACAATTCCAAAGTTCACATGCAATGGACTCAATGCAGGCAAGTCATGCTACATAAAGTGTTGGAAACTCATGTCAAGTCTAGGTTATGGATTAACACAAACACTTGGAATGCATTTGCAATGGATTTATGTACAATGCATTGTGTGCCTAGTGATCAAGATGCTTTGATATCTACATGTCGACGCACTTCGAATGCAAATTATTCTTTAAATAATCATGAATCAATGCAACTCAATCAAACTAAATGCTCTCTAATGCATGAGCATGTGATAGATGATGCAAGATGCATAAATTTGTGACCTATACGCAAGGTAGATACAAATGCATAAGACTATGTGCATGCTATGTACAAAAATCCTCACACCGACACAAATAACGTTGCAAAATCCGATTCAAATCAAGAAATTAAGGAATGAAAGCTCAAAAATCAGAATCTACATGGAAATTGCAAGCAATAACAATATTCAGTTTCAAGAAAAAACTAAAATTCAATAATAGCTTAAAATAAGTGCTTAATTGAACTAAACACTTACTTGAACTTGAAGTTTGAATCAAATTGAAGAGGAATTCCTTGTGCTCTTCAAAGAAAATACCAAATCAGCGGCGAATTGATGATAATCTTTGGAATTGACCTTGAATTCTTGAGGAAAACTTGAAATCTTCAATGGAGAATTGAAGACAATGAAGAAGAAATCCTTGAATCTTGAAATCGATGGGAAAATCAAGATGAAACCATTCCTTCCATGTCAGATTCGAGCAGAAGAAGGAGAAGAAGATCAAGGTTCTGTGGAGAGTAGTTGCGATGAGAAAATCTGGAATCGCAGGGCGCGCTTAGCATGGTGACGCGCGCTTAGCGCGATCCACGATGGTGACAGGTGTCAGGCGGAGGTCCGGTGACAGCCTGTGGTGGTTGCTTGGAGGGAAAGTTGAAGTTTAAAATTCATTTTTGAGTTTTGCTTTGGATTTTAGAGAGAATTGGAGTGTGATTGGTATTGAAAATTAAGCAAATGATTGCGTCGTTATAATTTGTGAAGGGTAAAATCTATTTATAGTTCTAGGAATTGGGCCTAAGATCTATAATCAAGCCTAAATCATGATTATCCGAATAATTTTCGTAATTAATCCAAAATAGAAAAATCCGTGCGGAATTCGAAGTCGAAATGTAAACGAAAAGTGTCCGGAATGCGATTTTGCTTGAGTGATTATAAATTTCGAATTGATTGGGTGAACGGTCAAGGAGATAAAAAATTTTGAAGTTTCAGCATAGTTTTCAGGCAACTAACGCATGTTGAATTTTCAATGCGCTCCTCCGAGAAAATGCCTCGAACTAGGGCCTTCTGATCGAAATTTGCAAATGAGTATTTCTGAGACAATCGAAGCTAGCGAAATTTGTGAACTTCTGGAACTGGTCCTACCTCGTTTTGGTGAAAATCGAGCAAGATATGATTTTTTTGAACTTCGCGTATCAGATGAAAATTGTTCGGTTCAGCGCAAAATCAACCTCGGAGAATAAAACTCTAGTATTGATCGTTGAGGAATCAGCTCTCGAGTTGCAAACGAAAGTTGTAGTGGATTTCAATACAGAATTTTAGAAATCGATCCTGCTCATTTTCGATTTTCCAGCTGGGAGATATATACTTTTTAGTGAGCAGAACGTACGGTTCAGCACTAAAATTCAACCTAAATCGCTGGAGAAACCAATTTCTTTGGGGACCTCCATCACAAGATCTGCTTTCGGATTTCAAACAAAATATGTAGATAATAATGAGAGGAACTTTCTGGTCAAAAATCATCAAAAAATACCCAAAGATTTGAGATATACGCCTTCTGGAGTGCCCAAAATGCGCCCAAAACTCAAAATTCGCTTTATTGAGAAATAAGCGAATGAATTCTTTTTGTTTGGCATTTGGAATACCTTGTACCTAGTAACCTCATGATCAATTCTATGCATGCGACTACATGTATGTTTATGCAATCGAATTATAAGCTAGAAAGAAGAGGGTAAATTTTGGGGTACAACAGCTACGACACAAAGGATTCTGAAGATCAAGTGCTGAAGACTCTGAAGAATGTGATTCTAAAGATTCTAAGACTTCAAGTTCTTTTGAACTTAGGTTATGATACAAGGTTACAAGACCAAGTCCTGAAGACTCTGAAGAATGTGATTCTGAAGATTCCAAGACTTAAACTTCTTTCAACCTTTGGTTACGATGTAAGGTTCTTCAAAACCAAGTGTTGAAGTCTCTGAAGAGGAAGATCTGAAGACTCTAAAGACTTGAAGTTTTGATCAAGCAGAAGTTAGATTCTCCACTTCTAAACTCATGCTCGTAGAAGGTTCTAAAGTGTAGAAGGAAATAAGATAATGTTAACATGGTACAATAGTATATGATACAAACAAAACGTTTCATTCCACTACCATGAAGAACGAACACTGCGTATGATGTAACGCCCCGAATTTAATTAATTAGTTAATTAAATTATTTAAGGATTTTATTATTGAATTTACTCGAAGTTCGAGAATCAATCGGATTTGTCGGTATTATTTTGGGAAACGTATTTGGATTATTAAGTTAGTCGGATAATTAATAAAATTGATTACATTGGAGAAATAATATTAGAAATAATATTATTATTAATAATGGACTATTTTATTAAATTGAGTTAAGCTTTAATTGTGGTGTCAGAAAGTACTAAGAAGGTGTGTCTCTTAGGCCCATTTAGATTACTAAGAGATTGAATAAAATAGTATTATTATTAGTAGTAGTAGGATTAGAAAAGAAAAGAAAGAGTTTCATTAGAAGAAAAGAGAAATAAGAATAGGGTTTTGGAGAAGGAGGCAAGAACAAAGAAAGTTGCTACAGCCAAGGTTCTAGAAATCCGATCAAGGTTTAGAGCTGCCATCACATCTGAAGAGGTAAGGGTGGGGTTCTAACTCTACAATGGGATACATGATGGATGATATGTGGGATGGGGTTTATAGATTTTCCTTTTTTTGGTGTTTTGATTGTTGTGGTTTGATTCCAAATTTTTGGTTGTTGCCATGAAATTGGTTGCATGAATTGATATATGTTGCTTGGGTTTAATCCCTTTTGTTGCTGTTATACTGTGATTAATCGTTTTGGTCTGTTATGGAATTGGATACTAAAACTTGAAGATAATGGTGCTTGAAGGATGCTGACATCGCAGAAATCCCTTTTGGTTCCGTTCAGTTCGCGGTGCCAACGTGTGGATGCGGTGCGAAACGAATCTTTCTGTCATTCTTGCGGCGCCAACCTTAGGTCGAGACGCGTACTAAGTTATTCTTGAGAATATTTTCTGATTCGTTGTTCTGCCCATGGTGATTGCTTGATTGGCTCAAGTAATAGTAGGATGCCCTTGAGTAAATAATGATTATTAATAGTAGGGAGATTGGTTCCGGTAATTGAAGTAATATGCCATTAGGATCAACTAAGATAAGTGATTAAAATTGGTAGAAAGTTTATTAATAAAGTGACAATATGGTTGTATAGTGTTCAATTAAATTAAGTTGGGTTAGTTGGATTATGTAGATTATATGAATACTGACAAGAGCAAAATGGTTGAAGATAATAGGCGGAGTTTTGGTTAGCCGGGGTATTATGGTAGCATTGAAATAGTAGAAGTCGGTTAGTTGTAGTATTGTGGACTAGTAGATACAAACACCTAGTAATATGCTTTAATGACTAGAATTAATATACTATTTTTAAAATGAAGGAACAGTAGCGGAATGGTTGTTGATAGCAGTGCAGAATCGAAATACTAGTAATCCTAACCGATAAGCAGTTAACTAGAATTAGATGAAACCAATCTGAATGATTATAAGTTGAATTATAGTATAAGTTTGTAGGAGATTAATGTAGTAACTAGTAGTGGGTTATTAAGTGGATGAAGGTAGTATATGTTGGTAGCAAGTACTATTAATAAGACTTATAATAATAGTGTTGGTATAATTAAGTTGCAGGCTTTTAGTCAATGTTGAATTGTTACTAAGTTGTAGGCTTTTAGCCAATGTTGAATTGTTACTAAGCTGTAGGCTTTTAGCCAATGTTGAATTGTTGTTAAGTTGTAGGCCTATGGCCAGTGTTGAAGTGATGTGAGTACCTTTGTTTATTGGTACAGTGTTGTTATTGTGTGTGATTGTTGCATTCATTAAGTCACATACATTTTCATATTTAAGTTGGTCTGGATTGGAAACTTTTAAGCTGGAGCGAATGCTCACCATGTTGACCTGGATTGGCAAAATATTAAGTTGAAGGCTTATGCCTTGTTGATTCCTCGGTAAACTGGCAAATTTCTAAGTTGGGAGTTTTACTCCAATGATACCACATGCATGTGCACAATTGAGTCGCATTTGAAGTTGCATAATTATAGTTGTTATGTTGATGTGTCGATTGATTTAAGTTGTTGTTGTTATTGTTGTACCCCAAAATTCGCCCTCTTTTTCTTGTATTTCTGGCTTATAATTCGATTGCATAATATACTTGTAGTCGCATACATAGCATTAATCATGAGGTTATGTGGTTCGAGGTATCCCCATTGGCAAAACAAAAAGAAATCAAATTCTGCATGTGTTAGTCATCTGGAAGTTGCGCTGAAACTTCAGAAATTTATTCTATCTTGACCGTTCATCTGATCGTGTCAAAGATTTGAGACACTTTTCGTTTAGAACCTGACCTCAAATTCTTGACGGATTTGACAGTTTTGGGATAATTACGAAAATTATTTGGATAATCATAATTTGGGCTTGATTATGGATCCAAGGCTATAAATACTTTTTGCCTTCACAAAATAAAGGAGAGGGGAATCATTTGTCCAATTTTTGACCACAACCCACATCAACATTCTCTCTTAACCAAAAAGCCAAAAAGTCAAATTTCAGCTTTCCCTCCAAGCAACCACCACAGGCCGCCATCGGACCTCCGTCTAACACCTGCTTCAGCCACAGACCGCACTAAGCGCGCTCTCCGTGCTAAGCGCTGTCATACCCCAAAATTTTCCTTCTTACTTCTCAAGACATTTCATACATCCATACTCAAAGACTTCACAAGGGTTGACCAGACAAACCCTCTCCTAGGCAATCAACCCAAACTAGGGTTTGGCAATTCTCAGATCAAGATGGTTCCCAATATCTCCAGTGGTCATCATTCCTCATCATATGCTTCAAAGAATCTCCATGTCAAGATTCAAGCCTTACAAGTTAAGTTTCCTCAAACAATTGTTCAGATGGTGGAAAATCAGTTGTATTGGACAAAAAGTCAACTGTGGTCAACATATAGTCAAACTTCATGATTTTTGGTCAACATCCATATTTTGAAGTGATATTCATCATTTTATCAAGGGTTGATCATGATTCATCAAGAAAACTCAAGATTTGATCAAAAGTCAAACTTTCCAAATTAGGGTTTTTGAAGGAAAAGTCAACAGAACTTTGACCAAGCATAACTTTCTCATACTGTATCAGAAATTTTCCCACAAAAGCTCAGTTTGAAGGAAATTCAATTCTCTACAACTTCATGTCTCACAAACTTGGTCAGAAAATGCTTCATTTGGAAGATATGGATCAAAACATTAGAGGTCCTTTTCAAAGTCAACAAAAAGTCAACTTTTTGTAAGGAAGTGTTATTCGGCATGGTAACTTCAATTGAGATGAAAACAAATAGGTTGTTTAGAGGACATCTAGAGCTTTCTAAAAAGTCCAAGAACACCCAAAAATGTTAAAAATTGAGCAAGATACACCTTGCACAAGTTGAGCATTTTTGAAGAGGTGCACAAAGAAAAATACTTGACAAAATCCAATTTTTTCCAAATGGGCTTATAATTTTTTGATCCAAACTTGATCATAATATTATTTATAACCTCTCGATTCCTTTCCACGACCTTTTCCCATTTTCTTGATTTATTTTTGAATTTAAAAGCATTTAATTCAATTTTAAATTATATAAAATATGAAAACAAGGTGTAAAACAAGTTGGGTTGGATTTCTATCAACCTTGAGGACCAAGGAAGCCCAAAAGACATGCCAATTTCGTGCAAGCTCATACAAGGAAGAGAAAATCAAATTTTGGAAAGATTTGATGGAAATTGAAAGGAAAATATTTTTGCATTCAAAGCCATATCTTTATTCATTCTTTTTGCTCCAATCTCTTGCTCTAAAATACCTAATGCATTCACAAGACAAAGGGACAAAACCCTAGCCTCTTGAAGCAACCCTAATTTTCTCAAAATTCTTACAAAGTTGCAATTTTCGAATTTTGTTTTCAAGCAGGTTTCGAAGCAATCCAAGCATTCCATTGAGTTCCTGAGCTTTCCAGCAATCGTTCCTAACCCTTACACGAAGCCAAAGCACTCCAAATCGTGCCATCCAAGTCCCACCGGTTTGGTATATTTCTCAAATTCGATTTTCAAAATCCATGCATTATTAACTGTTTTCGTTTGTTTGTTTGATCTCAGGGCATCCATTAGAATGTGTTTGATACATTACATGTAAGCTTTAACGCAGAAACCACGAACTGCCATTGTTAGGGCTTCTAGGTCTGTTTGTTTCAAAACTCACTTTCCAGGCCGTTTCAGGACAAAAGAACACCACCATCGTGTTCGCAGCCCTCGAATTAGGGGGGTAGGGTACCTCTTTGCTTTTTATTTTGGCTGTTTTGCAGGTTTCAAGAATCAAGGCTGCCGGAGAAGACGACCGGAGCTAGGGCTCCGGCGTCGTTGACCTGTCTGACTCAGGCGAGGCATGCGTGGCGCAATGGGGCGATCCGATTGGTTCTCATGTTATAAACTGGGGCCCGCGTTTGACTGTGTTTGAAAATTCAAACATGACACGTTGCAACACTTATAAGCCATTGATTTCATTACACTAACACCAAGGCAGCCTAGCTCAGATGGTAACGCATGTGTTGGTTTATCCAGGAGGTCCTGGGTTCGATCCTGGCTTCCAGCATTTCTTTTTAACACTTTTCCAAAACTAACTTTTCTTTTCATATTTTCTTATTTTTCTTATTCAATTTAATTTATCTTCAAATAATTTTCTCATACATTTAAAAATCACCAAAAATATTTTCTTTTTGCATTTTAATCAGAAAAATACTTATTTAATTTTTGACATTAAAATTAATATTTTTGCATGCATATTTTAATTAATTGTTAATTAACCATTAAATTGACTTTTAATTGCTTTTCCTTATCAAAAACGATCTAAAAAATTCCTAAAAAATTTCTCTATCATCTAATTATCATTACTAACCCAAAAACATTTTTCTTCATTCAAAATTTCCTTTTACTAACATATTTTTCCTCTTATGCGAATTTCTTATATTTTTCGATTATTATGTATTTGCTTACAGGTTGTAATAGTTAAGATTTATTTTCTCGCATTCTTTTCCAATATTATGTAACTGCTCATGGGATGTAATAGTTTAATTAGGATTTACTTTCCGCACTCTTATTATGTAACTGCCCCAAAGCCATGTAATAGCGTAGGATTTACTTTCTGCACTTTACTTTCCACAATTTACTTTCTGCACCCTATAAACTGCTAGTAATTAGGCGTGTATGGCAAGATAAAAACAAACGTAGATCACTTCTAATTCCAAAATAAGATATCTAAATTTAACACACTCTTTTCACACATGCACCCCTTAGGGTAATTCTCTCTTGTTGCCTTTCGAATAAATGGTCAAGTCCCTCGAACGTAGAGGTATCCTAGCACCGTTGCCTACAAACATATCATCATAGTCCCTTCGAATAAAAGATCATGAGTCCCTCGACGTGGCCTATGAAAACATGATCTCGTCCCTCAATTGTTTCCTATGAAAAGTGATGATCGTCCCTTCGAATGTACTAGGATACTCCTACAAGTTGCCTTCTATGACCATCCGATGTCCCTTCGAATCTCCCTTCTACATCCAACGAATAAGGTTACCTACCAACTAATGGTATGGATATCACTATTCTAAATGAACGTAAAATAACACGAAAACAACCATTCTGAGTAGGTAATAAGACTTTTAGTTGCTTGCTCTATCAAAATACTTTTCACATCTCACACTTTTGTCAAAGTTCAAACACTTTTCAAAAACGAAACATTTCCGAACACTTTGTATACATTCCTACATGAATCATTACAAAGTCAATATGAAATGCCTTTTCAAAAAAAAAATTTCAAACACACAGAAAGCAATTTTTAAAGATGAGCTAGAAACAACTAAGAGCCCGTAGATAACTACGGATGAAAAGGGGTGCTAATACCTTCCCTTTTCATAACCTTCTCCCTTACTCAGAATCTAACGAAGGTCTTTTTCTGTTCTTTTCACCTTCCCTTAATTGGAAAAAAGAAAAGTCGGTGGCAACTCTTGCTATCCGCAACATTTGCGATAAAAAGCAAAACAAATCTCAAAGTCAGTTCTCCCACCGTATTACAGAACTGGCGACTCTGCCGGGGAGACACCCTAAAGAGAGAATACCTTAGGGATTTCTAGATCATTTTACTGCTTTCTGTTTGACTTGTATGCTTTACTTTTAAGGGTTGCTTGGGTATTATACTTGTGGGGGATCCTACACCCGGATCCAGGTTTCCTTAGGTAAGTAGCAATAGATCGTCGCGACCGTTAGACGTATATCGAAACGGTCAACATGATGGCTACGTTAGTGTGACACTTTGGATATCCTGATACTCTTCATTTCCAAGTTAAGGATAGTATTTGGCTTCTGCGTGGTGTCATCAGCACTAACTCAACTTTTAGAACCCTAATTGACCCATCTTAGCCATTAGAAGGTAGTGAGATGGCCGGCTTTGGTGTAGACCGAGGTTGGCTGATACTCGATGCTACGCTCATTAAGATCAAACTTTTAGGATATTTTTAGTCGACCACTTGGTAGTCGTATTGAAATAAATGCCTACGAGAAATATCAATGATATGAGATTCCTAGAACCCGGTTACTATTATAGGACAGGATGAACCAACTCAAACTTTGGTAGGGAAGACACCTATACCTCATGCAAGCCTTAAACCTAGGGCTATTGTGTGATTTGTTTATGATTGCTAAACATGACATCATGACATCATCGTATTGCATATCATTTCTAACTATTTCAAGGACCTAGGGATTTATCTTTGCTCTATTTTGTAGGGATTATGGTTTCCAGAAAGACTATCCGAATCAACTTCATGGGTTTACCTTCTCAGCTCAAAGAATTGGTTTCAGAGATTCCCGATCATGCTCAGTTCATCAAAAGACATGGTTATCTACTTGACTTGGTTATCTCTGGTTTTGAAGAAGATATGATGCACGTCCTATTCCAGTTCTTTGATCCGAAACACCATTGCTTTACATTCCTAGATTATCAGTTGATTCCTACCTTGGAAGAGTTCTCTAAGCTACTTGGGATACCTATTCTTGACCAAATGCCATTCACCGGTTTAGGAAAGGTTCCTAGGTATGAAGACATTGCATCAGCACTACACCTAAAGCGCTCAGACATTGAAGCCAATTGGGAAACTAGAAGCGGAGTTAAGGGTTTACTTGCTAAGTTCTTGATAAAGAAAGCCCGAGAATTCCTCAAAGCTATGAGTTTCCGAGCATTCGAAGACATCTTGGCCTTGCTAATTTATGGTTTGGTTCTATTTCCTAACTCGGATCAATTCATAGACGCGAACTCCATCAAGATATTCCTCACCCGTAATCCTGTGCCTACTTTACTTGGAGACATTCTACATTCTCTCCACACTCGTACCATCAAAAGACAAGGAACTCTCATGTGTTGCATACTGATACTTTCCAGGTGGTTTATTTTGCACCTTCCTCCATCAGTTTTGAAGAACGAGCAAAGATTGAAGTGGTCTCAAAGGCTAATATCGCTCTCTCATTCAGATATCCGTTGGTGTCTTTTCTCTCAAAAGGACTTCACATTCATTGAGCGTTGTGGAGAATTCCCTAATGTACCACTCCTTGGCATAAGGGGAGGTATTACTTACAACCCTTCTCTAGCTCTACGTCAGTTTGGTTATGCTCGAAGAGATGGTCCTCATGATATGCCTCTCCAAGATATTGTGTTCGACTACAACCACGATCTCCAGAATTATTGACGAAGGTTCATACACACTTGGGGCATGGTAAAGAAGACTGATACCAAGACTTTGGGACACCAAAACTCCATTCCTTGGGAACCTTACCTCAAATGGGTGCGAGCTCAAGCTCAAAACCTCATGATGCCATTCATGCCTGTTCTACCAGTAATTATGGAACCTGTTGCTATGGGTGACGTACCCTATACTGTTCTCCATCCCGACATGCCTACTGATTTTGAAGACTTGAAGAGATCCTGGATTCAACTTAAAGAAGAAAGGGATACATTTGAAGCTCAATGTTACGCAAGCGAGAAGAAGGTACTAGAGTTGACAAAGCTACTTCACGAGGAGCGAAACATCAACGCCTACTTCAACACCAAGAGGAAGCGCCCATGGGAGACTTAGAGCTTTAGGATTTTTGTTCTTTTATTTTCCAAACTATTTTTTGTACTTAAAAAGAAAAAGAATAAAAAGAAACTAATGAAGTTTGTTCATGCTTGTTTAACAAATTTAAATTCCTAAGGTCCTTGAAAACATTGCATTGCATTTGCATAAACATCGCATATCATAGCATAACATTGCATAACAGGTACATTAAAGAATGGCTTTCTCATTTTCTCGCTATTTATTTTAGCAGAAATGGCTCTTGAACAGACTGTCAAAGATTTCCAGGCTCAGAATGCTCAGTTCCAGGAAGTGGTTACCAGGTTGGTCCAAGGCCAAGAAGATCTGAAGAAACTCATCAACAAGAAGAAGAGGGTCATCGGTGTTCTCAACATGGGAAGACGTCACTAAGGTGGTCCTAAGGTGGTCAGCCAGATAGAGTTCTCAGATAAGAGTATCAAAACTGAGGGAAGTGTCAAGAACAACGAAGGAGACCAGCGTGAGCTTGAGAACAAAGAAGAAGACTATGAGCATGAGCAGTATTCTTTTGAAGATGACAAATACAAACAACTTGAAGACCGTCTGAATGCTGTGGAAAATTTGAAAATGTCCGGGTTGAATTTTGATGATCTGAGTCTTGTTCTTGGTGTGGTGATTCCTCGCAAGTTCAAGGTTCCTACTTTTGCCAAATATGATGGCATCTCTTGTCCGAAGCTGCATTTGAAGTCCTATGTTCAGAAGATCCATCCTCACACTGATGACAGGAAGCTATGGATCCATTACTTTCAAGAGAGTTTATCCGGAGCTCAGTTGGAGTGGTATTATCATCTAGAGAGTACCCACATCCATACCTGGAATGACTTAGCAGATGCTTTCTACAAGCAGTACCAGTACAATGCTGAATTATCACCCACTCGCATGCAACTACAGAGCATGTCTATGGGTCGTGATGAGAAGTTCAAAGAATATGCTCAGAAGTGGAGAGATCTAGCAGGCAAAGTTCAACCACCCTTGTCCAATAGGGAGTTGGTTGATATGTTTATGGGAACATTGACAGGTCCATTCTTCAATCATCTGATTGGAAACTCTTCAGCCGGATTCACCGAGTTGATACTTATAGGAGAGCGCATCGAAGCTGGAATCAAGAGCTGAAAGATTCAGGTGGAGTCATCTTCAAATGCTGCAAAGAGATCTTTTGGTGGTAAGAAAGAAGCCAATGTTGTGTATGGTCATAAAAACCGAGCCAAGACCGACCGCTAACTGTGGGGCGGTTGTGATCTCCAATCCTACATCAAGACAACCTCAAGAAAACAATGCGCCGTAACGCGCCACGAAGACAGTTTACAAAGATCAACATGCCATTGTCGCAAGCCTTACAACACATGTTGAAAGCAGAGCTGATTACCTTGAGGGATCCTCCTCAAAACATCAACACTTCCTCTCCGAGATACAATCCTAATGCTAAGTGTGCTTACCACTCCAACAGCCCAGGGCATAACACTGACGATTATTGGGCTCTGAAGAAGAAGATTCAAGACATGATTGAAGCTAAAGAGATTGAGTTTGATCCTCCTTTTGAGACTCCGAATGTGATTACGCACATATGCCTAATCATGGAAAAAGTTCCAATACTATTGACAAGAACTCTTATGTTTTTGATGTGAACAACTTGACTATTTCTCTGATGACTATTAAGAAGAATCTGCTGCAAGCCGGTGTCAATCTAGGATGCCCAGAGAATTTTCGTTGGTGCCCGTTAGCACCTGACGGATGTGCTTGGTTGAGAAGGCGTATCCAGTGCATGATGGACAACCGAGAAGTGCTATTTCTGAAACCTTCACCTGTGGAGAAGCTGTGTGAAGGCTTGTCTAAGAATCTGAAGATTGAAGACGTGAGCGAAACCGTACCAGAAGTATGGGATATCTTGGGGAAGCCAAGTGGAAAGTTCGATTACACGGTGAAGTATATTGTTCCCGAAAGCTACAAGATTCCTATTGAAGATGTTAAGGCAATCGGATGGGGAGACGATTTCCCAGAAGACTATGATGATGTTAACACAATAAGGATTTCCTCCGCTGATCCTGTGCCTAGAGTGGCACCTCTCATCATTACCTCTCCCAGGCCAGTTCCATACTCCTCTGACAAAGCTATACCTTGGAACCATGGAGCTGAGGTTTACTATCATGGTGTCAAGCAAGACCCTCTGACCATTGAGGATCTTACAGTTAACGCTACCATTCTTGACATTGACAACATCACCGGATCAAGTAAGGTGACCAGAACCGAAAGAGTGTTTTCTCCAGAGATCTCTCCTCCAAAAGACACTGCGACTCCAGCTCGTACTCCAGCTATTGAACCAGTTCCCGAAACTAGAGGGAAAGAACCAGTAACTCATCCCTTTCGATGAAGTACCAAAGGAAGTCGCTGAAGACACATCCAAACGAGAAATGGAGGAAATTCTGAAGATTATCAAGAAGAGTGACTACAATGTTGTGGAACAATTGGGACAGACTCCTTCCAAGATCTCCATGCATGCTCTGCTCTTATGCTCTGAGCCTCATGCCAAAGCCTTGGTAAAGTTTCTAAAGAATGCTCACATACCGCAAGACACTACTACCGGTCAATTTGAAGTTTGTATTGCTAGCCTGGCTGCCAGCAACGGCCTGGGCTTCTCTGATGCTGATTTGACTCCTGCCAGAGAGAAACACAACAAAGCCTTGCACATCTCTGTTGAATGCAAGGGCGTTACATCGTCTCATGTTTTGGTAGATACCGGTTCTGCTCTGAATATCCTACCGAAGAGTGCTTTCGACCGACTTGATGTTGAAGGATTGGTCATGAAGCCCAGCGACATAATTGTAAGAGCTTTTGATGGTTTTAAACGAACAGTACTTGGAGAGCTCATTCTGCCTGTTAAAGTCAGTTCCCAGGCTTTCGACATCACTTTCTTTGTCATGGACATCCGTCCAGCTTACTCTTTCCTACTTGGACGCCTTTGGATACATGAGGAAAGCGCTGTTACCTCCACCTTGCATCAGAAGCTGAAGTACCCAGTAAAAGGGAAGGTTGTTACAGTATGTGGCGAAGAGGAATACATGGTCAGTCATCTGCGGTCATTCCTATATCTCGAGATGGAGGGTGAATTCTTTGAAACTCCCTGTCAAGCTTTCGAAACAGTTCCAAGAGTCATGCCTGTTGACTCTCCTGTCACTCCTGAAGTTACACAAGTCTCGCCTAGGATGGCCTCGCTGAAAGATGCTCAAGCTGTAGTTGAAGAAGGAGGTAGTGCTATTTGGGTTCAGCTCCCCGATCTTCCTTTCAAATCCGACAAGACTGGTTTAGGCTTCACCATCAAAGGTCAGAAGATGATACGCCGCGAACGTGCCGGCAAACTTCCCTTCCGTATCAGCAAAGATGGAGTTCATTCTATAGAAGATGGTGACAACGACTTCGACATCAGCAAGTGGATCTTCCCAACTCCCGACAACGGACTCAACAATTGGAAGACTGAAGACGTCATACCAATCTCCTTTAGACAGGAGTAATTGCTTTTGTTTTCTGTTATGCTTTTCATTTTTACGCTTTGAACAATAAACTTTAAAGCCTAGTGCCTTGCCCGGGGCATCATGGCTCGTTTGTGAGGGTTATTATCTGTCATTTGCATATTTTCATTCAATAAAATCATTGGACTTTTGCATTGAAGTGTTATTCTTTTTCTTTTACTTTGTCACCCCTTCAAAAGCTATGTGTTCTTACACACACCCACGTGATACACTACAGATTCACTCCGAATCTCGTTGATAACAACTATGCTATTGCTAAATATGACTTCGATAATCCGATCTACCAAGCCAAGGACGAAGGTGAGGAAGATTGTCAAGTGCTAGGAGAACTTGTCAAACTGCTACAGCAAGAAGAACGAGTTATACAGCCACACGAAGAGCCAGTTGAGGTTGTGAATCTAGGTACTGATGAAGACATAAAATAGATCAAGATAGGAGCAGGTCTTGAGAACAGTGTCAAAGAAAGATTGGTTCAGATGCTATAAGACTATATTGAGTTTTTTGCTTGGTCATACGAAGATATGCCGGGTCTAGACATTGACATTGTGGTACACCGATTGCCGACAAAAGAAGGTTTTCTCCCAATAAAACAGAAGGTTCGTTGCATGCGTCCTGAGATGTCAGAGAAAATCAAAGCCGAAGTTATGAAACAGTTCAACGCCGGTTTCCTAGCCGTTACTTCTTATCCACAGTGGGTTGCGAATGTGGTACCCGTACCTAAGAAGGATGGTAAAGTACGAATGTGTGTGGATTACAGAGATTTGAATAGAGCGAGTCCGAAAGACGATTTTCCACTTCCTCATATTGATGTTCTAGTTGACAACACCGTTCAACATAAGGTTTTCTCCTTCATGGATGGTTTCTCTGGTTACAATCAGATTAAAATGGCTCCTGAAGACATGGAGAAGACTACTTTCGTTACATAGTGGGGCACTTTTTACTACAAGGTCATGCCGTTCAGACTGAAGAACGTTGGCGCCACTTATCAGCGTGCGATGGTGGCATTATTTCATGACATGATTCATCACGAGATAGAGGTCTACGTCGACGACATGATATCTCGATCATAGACTGAAGAGGAACATCTCGATCATTTGCAGAAACTGTTTGATAGGTTGAAGAAGTACAGACTAAGACTCAATCCCAACAAGTGCACCTTTGGAGTCAGATCCGGTAAACTCCTAGGGTTTGTTGTCAGTGGTAAAGGTATTGAAGTTGACCCTGCCAAGGTTAAAGCTATTCAAGAAATGCCAGCGCCCCACACCGAGAACGAAGTCAGAGGTTTCTTGGGACGATTGAATTACAATGCCAGATTCATTGCACATCTAACTGCTACTTGTGAGCCAATCTTCAAGTTACTGAAGAAGGATCAGGTAGTGGAATGGAATGAAGATTGCCATGTCGCTTTTGACAAAATCAAGGAGTACCTACAGGATCCTCCTATCCTGATGCCGCCTGCCGAAGGAAGACCTCTTATCATGTACTTGACAATATTAGAGAACTCAATGGGGTGTGTGTTGGGGCAACATGACGAGTTTGGTCGAAAAGAGTATGCAATATACTACCTTAGCAAAAAGTTTACCGACTGTGAAACAAGATACTCACAATGAGAAAACTTGCAAGGCTTAGGGGCTCGCCGACTAAGACAGTATATGCTGACTCACACTACCTTATTGATCTCCAAGATGGATTCGATAAAATACATATTTGAGAAACTAGCTCTCTCCGGAAGAATAGCAAGATGGCAAATGATCTTGACGGAATACGACATCCAATATGCTTCTCAAAAAGCAATCAAAGGAAGTGTAGTAGCCGGTCATTTGGCTCATCAAGCCGTAGATGACTATCAGTCTATGCAGTTCGAGTTTCCAGATGAAGATGTTTTGCTAGTTATTGATTGTGAAGAACCAGGACTAGATGAAGGACCTGAACAAGGATCCGGGTGGACCATGGTCTTTGATGGGGCCTCAAACACACTTGGCAATGGTATTGGCGCCATCATTACATCTCCTACAGGTGGACATACGCCTTTCACCGCTAGATTATGTTTCAGTTGCACCAACAACATGGCCGAATATGAAGCGTGCATCATGGGTATCAAAGCTGCTATTGACTTAAGAATCAAATTCTTCCAAGTGTATGGAGACTCAGCTTTAGTGATCAGTCAAATTAAGGGCGAGTGGGATACGAAGCATCCGAATCTCATTCCATATCGAGAACATGTTCTGAGTTTGATCCCCTACTTCGAAGAGATTACTTTCGATCACATTCCACGAGAAGAGAATAAGTTGGCAGACGCATTAGCTACTATGTCATCTATGTTCAAGGTCAGATGGGACAACGAGGCTCCCCAAATTATCATCGAGAAGTTTGACGAACCAACATACTGTTGTGAACTTGATACAGAAGAGAAACCTTTCTACGAAGTAAAGAGGTATCTTGAGACTCAGGAATATCCCGTCGGGGCATCTGTCAATGATAAGAAGTTTTTGAGGAGATTTGCATCCAAATTCTTCCTCAGCAACGGCATCTTATACAAGCGCAATCACGACTTGTGCTTACTCCGTTGTGTAGATCAGAGAACTGCAGAACGGATCATGGAAGAGTTACACGAAGGCGCGTTTCGTACCCACTCCAGTGGACATACAATGGCTAACAAGATTCTGAGAGCAGGTTACTATTGGTCCACCATGGAGGCTGATTGTCATCGCTATCCTCGATCTTGTCACAAATGCCAGATATACTCAGACAAAGTGCGCGTACCTCCAGTACCGTTCAATGTTTTGACCGCTCCTTGGCCTTTCGACACTTATAAGCCATTGATTTCATTCCACTAACACCAAGGCAGCCTAGCTCAGATGGTAACGCGTGTGTTGGTTTATCCAGGAGGTCCTGGGTTCGATCCTGGCTTCCAGCATTTCCTTTTAACACTTTTCCAAAACTAACTTTTCTTTTCATATTTTCTTATTTTTCTTATTCAATTTAATTTATCTTCAAATAATTTTATCATGCATTTAAAAATCACCAAAAATATTTTCTTTTTGCATTTTAATCAGAAAAATACTTATTTAATTTTTGACATTAAAATTAATATTTTTGCATGCATATTTTAATTAATTGTTAATTAACCATTAAATTGACTTTTAATTTCTTTTCCTTATCAAAAACGATCCAAAAAATTCCTAAAAAATTTCTCTATCATCTAATTATCATTACTAACCCAAAAACATTTTTCTTCATTCAAAATTTCCTTTTACTAACATATTTTTCCTCTTATGCAAATTTCTTATATTTTCCGATTATTATGTATCTGCTTACAGGTTGTAATAGTTAGGATTTATTTTCTCGCATTCTTTTCCAATATTATGTAACTGCTCATGGGATGTAATAGTTTAATTAGGATTTACTTTCCGCACTCTTATTATGTAACTGCCCCAAAGCCATATAATAGCGTAGGATTTACTTTCCGCACTTTACTTTCCGCAATTTACTTTCTGCACCCTATAAACTGCTAGTAATTAGGCGTGTATGGCAAGATAAAAATAAACGTAGATCACTTCTAATTCCAAGATAAGATATTTGAATTTAACACACTCTTTTCACACATGCACCCCTTAGGGTAATTTTCTCTCGTTGCCTTTCGAATAAATGGTCAAGTCCCTCAAACGTAGAGGTATCCTAGCACTGTTGCCTACAAACATATCATCATAGTCCCTTCGAATAAAAGATCATGAGTCCCTCGACATGGCCTACGAAAACATGATCTTGTCCCTCGATTGTTGCCTACGAAAAGTGATGATCGTCCCTTCGAATGTGCTTGGATACTCCTACAAGTTTCCTTCTATGACCATCCGATGTCCCTTCGAATGTCCCTTTTACATCCAACGAATAAGGTTACCTACAAACTAATGGTATGGATGGCACTATTCTAAAGGAACGTAAAATAACACGAAAATGACCATTCTGAGTAGGTAATAAGACTTTTAGTTGCTTGCTCTATCAAAATACTTTTCACACCTCACACTTTTGTCAAAGTTCAAACACTTTTCAAAAACGAAACATTTCCGAACACTTTGTATAAATTCCTACATGAATCATTACAAAGTCAAAGCGAAATGCCTTTTCAAAACATTTTTGTCAAACACACAGAAAGAAATTTTTAAAGATGAGCTAGAAGCAACTAAGAGCCCGTAGATAACTACGAATGAAAAGGGGTGTTAATACCTTCCCTTTTCATAACCTTCTCCCTTACTCAGAATCTAACGAAGGTCTTTTCTGTTCTTTTCACCTTCCCTTAATAGGAAAAAAGAAAAGTCGGTGGCGACTCTTGCTATCCGCAACATTTGCGATATAAAGCAAAACAAATCTCAAAGTTAGTTCTCCCACCGTATTACAAGCGCGCCCTGTGATTTCTGGTTTTCTTCCATCAAAACCCCTCCTATTTTGAATCTCCACCTTCATCTCTTTCTTCTGCTCGCATCTGACATGGAAGGAACGATTTCATCTTGATTTCTCTTCAATTTCAAGAATTAAGCAATTCTCCTTCATCTTCCCCAATCCTCCATTGAAGACTTCAAGTTTTCTTCAAAATTCAAGGTTGATTCCGAAGGTTATCATCAATTCGTCACTGATTTGGTATTTTCTTTGAAGAGCACAAGGAATTCCTCTTCAATTTGATTCAAACTTCAAGTTCAGGTAAGTTTTGGGTCAATTAAGCACTTATTTTAAGCTGTTACTGACTTTTAGCTTTTCTCGAAATTGAACATTGTCCTTACTTGTAAATTCCATGTAGATTCTGATTCTTGAACCTTCATGCTTGAATTCTTTGTTTTGAATCGAATTTCGCAACGTTATTGGTGTCGGTGTGAATATTTTCATACATAGCATAAATGCATATGCATTTTCTTTGCATTCTATCCACAAATTCATGCATCTTGCATCATCTAACACATGCTCATGCATTGGAAGGCGTTTAGTTTGATTGAATTGCATTGACACGTGATGAGTTAAAGCATAGCTTGCATTCGTAGTGTGTCGACATGTAGTTTCTAAAGCATTTTGATCACTAGGTATGTGGTGCATTGTACATAGTTCATACATACGCATTCTAAGTGTTTGTGATAATGTGCAAGTAGGATTTGACATGACTATTCCTTATTTCCTTGTGGCATTCTTTGCTTGTGTCAATACTTTGCATGTAGAACGTTAGGTTGTTGACACTATTTGCATCATAAGCCTATTCATGCACCGACCTTTATTATACACATTAGGATGGTTAATCGCTTACATACAATACATGTTCATACTTAACATTGCACATGAGCACATGAATTTCGATTTCACATTATACTCTTAGCATGTTCATGCATAACCATACATGTGAGAATCTTAGGTATCTTTATTTGTATTCTATATATGTTCATGAATTCATGAGCATTTAAGCTATTTGCTTCATCATTTGCATTCCCTATATGTTCATGCATTCATGAGCATTGGAACTATTTGTATTCTCATTGGCATTCCCTATATGTTCATGCATGCATGAGCATTGGAGCTATTTGTCTCATCATTTGTATTCCACACATGTCCATGCATGGCATTGCGTATGAGCATTAAAATTATTGTGTCAATTTGCATTCCTATACACGCTCATGCATAACACCGCATACATGAACATTGGAATAATTGCTTAATTGTATGGATCAAATTTTGGCATGAAAGTTTCATGGACAGGAGATCCGGACTAAAAAACAGCATTTTTGTAGGTTACAGACCGCGCTTATCGCCAGCAGGAGCGCGCTAAGCGCCAAACATACTAACTTTTGTGTTGCAGGTCGCGCTTAGCGTGGTCCAGGGCACGCTAAGTGCGCTGGCCTCTGTTTGGGTTGCACTTAGCGCGGTATATCAGGCTTAGCGCAACCTGTACTGGTTTTTTCTGCTATTTCCTAATTTTAATTGCAAACAGCAGTTGTTCTAGCCTTCTTAGACACTGTTTGACATGTGTTTGATTCAGGGGCTTGTGTTGTAAGCACATATGACACCTTTCTTTGATTGTTTCATGTTTGTATGCCCACGTATACACTCATCCACTTGCCCTTTGTGTCTAACTCTCTTCTTGGAGGTGTTTTACATTTGTACACTCACGTGTGCACTCGTTTACTTGTTTTTTGGGTCTAACTCCCTTATTGCAAATGTTGTTGCTTCGGATGCGCGCGAACGCGCGTTTATTTGCTTTTGATGCTTCGAGCTACTCTAACCAGTTTATTCTTATTGCGTGGCTGCAGTACTTGAAGTTTTCCGAAGTATTTTCTAGCTCGAAGTGCTCTTCGGATTCTATATCCGTGTGGTAGTTTTTATGCCATTTACCGTATTCTCTTACAGCTTTCCTAGATATCATGAGAAGTAGGGCTTTACAGCTTTCCTAGATATCATGAGAAGTAGGGCTTTACAGTTTTCTTTTGCCATGAGAAGTAGGAATAGAGATGCATGATGGGGCTTCCGTAGTTGGAGCATGTTCAGGAAACCCTCTAGTTTATTTAAAGACCCGTTTAGGGCAATTCTACTTGTGGATTGTGCATGCTTGATTGTTTCTTTTTCAGGTGCTCGGTTAGGATAGGTTCTATAGCCTAGACTTTAGGATTCCTATCCTTTGTATGTCAACATAGGTAGAGATTCCCTCATCCTAAGCCATAGGTCTAATCTTTGCATGACAACATTAGGGTTAATACCTAGCTAGTCTCCCTTTTGTTTTGCTAGTTTCTTTTGCATCCATGCATGTAATAAAACTAAAACTTGTTTTCTTTTCCTTTGAAAATCAAAACACTTAATAATGGTTCAGACTCTCTTTTTCAAGGTAAAAGCAACCAACCAATGCAAATACTTCGCCTACGGGATTTCTCTTCGTGTTCAAAAACCTTTTTTCTCCGAAAGGATGTGCTTCATCCGCACTATTTTAAAACCTTTTTTCTCCGAAAGGATGTGCTTCTCCCGCACTATTTTAAAACCTTTTTTCTCCGAAAGAATGTGTTTCACCCGCACTATTTTAAAACCTTTTTCTCCGAAAGGATGTGCTTCACCCGCACTATTTTAAAACCTTTTTCTCCGAAAGGATGTGCTTCACCCGCACTATTTTAAAACCTTTTTTCTCCGAAAGGATGTGCTTCACCCGCACTATTTTAAAACCTTTTTTCTCCGAAAGGATGTGCTTCACCCGCACTATTTTAAAAACTTTTTTCCGAAAGGATGTGCTTCAACCGCACTATTTTAAAATCTTTTCTAAAAGGACGTGCTTCACCCGCACTGTTCATTAAAAAACACATAACCCACTAAAACATATGAGTCGAACTAAAACGCTCTGACTTTCCCATTTCACAAGGGAATACGTAGGCATCTTGTCACGTGGCTCGATCGAGCAAACTTTGTAAATACTTCCTTCTTTTCCCCGTGTTTTCTTTATTTTCCTTTCTTTCACATGCATTCTCTTTTAGCATACAGATATAGCGATTAAGTAGCAAATAGATATAAATACACCCATTAGATTGAAAATAGAAGTGGATACCGTAGAGTACTACGGGCGTGTGGGGTGCTAATACCTTCCCTTCGCGTAATAGATTCTCTTACCCTATCTCTCGGTCGCAAGACCATGCCTTATCCCTTTTAGGTTTTTGCGATGCGTTCACCTTTCTCCTTTTGCGAGAGAAAAAATGTTCAATGGAGACTTCATTGATATAGTTATCGGATGATGTTCAGCCGGTTGTTTCAGTTATTCATAAGTTGTGAAATAGTTATTATGTTGTGTTGAAAATGTTGTTGTGATATAATTGTTGTTGTTATCATATAACTATTGCTGATTCTATTGTTATAATTGTTATTATAAGTTGTGAAGTGGTGATTCTATATAATCTGATCTAATATATTATTTATCATGCATTCAATTATATCGTTAGATATCTCATCATTTTCATTTGTTTCGTCGTTGCCTTTATATTGGTAACGTGTAGGTATTCGAGAATGATGAATTAGTTGATGTTAGTCCAAGTCGGATTAGTTGCTCTGATACGTATCACTCGGTGGGATGAACGATTGTTGTTTAATTGTTGTTATTGTTTTAGTAGTTGAATCTTAAATTGTTGTTATTAAAGAATCGTTATATTAAAGTTTTTTTGAGCTGGACATGAGGTTATGTCATTATATGTTGAATTATGTGAAGCCGCTTATTAATAAACGTTGTTTTGCTTTCAAAAGAATAAATTAGGTTGTTATCAGTTTATCCGAACCAGTGTTATATATCTAAATTAATTATGGTTGTATGAAGTTGTTCTAAGTTGAAAATGTGGCATCTCATTTTTTTGTTGAAAATTTTGCACTCTGATTTCCTTATAATTACCGGGTAGTGAAGCAACTCATTTTTCAAAAAAATCATCTAATTTTTCAAAACAATGAAATCGCCACCTAATTTTATTTGTTCTAGAAAGAATGGAAAAATATAGATAAAACCCACGACATCGGATAAGGCGGTCTACATGACTAAAAGATATGGATTCAGGAGTCGGTTACGTAAGGGGAAGGTATTAGCACCCCTTACGTCCATCATTCTCGATGGGACCCGTTTAGTTCGTGCGTGTTTGTGTGTGTATTCGCTAATTTCTAAATTATGAATAAGAAAGAAGAAAAGGGGTTTGTTTATTATTATTTTGAGTTTGGCACGGTTTCGAAACCGTGTGCCTACGTATTCCCTCGTGCAATGGGAAAATCAAAACTCCGTAGTTCTTCTTGAAAATATTTGAGTTGGTTGTATTGATTTTAATAGAAATGTTTTTGATGATCGCATACAAGCGGAAAAGAATTTGAATGGATTGAGTTGATTTTAAGTTGTGGATGACAAGTACCAAAACGTTAGGCTATCATCTAACTATTCAAATACTTGAAATTGGTGAGTGAGCTCGACCAATCATCTCTCATCCAAAATCTTTATTATGAAAAGGGTGAGGTGAAGCAAAGTTCACATTTATTAAGTGTATGGAATAAAAGTATTTAAATTATTAGGCTATCATCTAATGATCCAAATACTTTAAATTTAATTAAATCGTCGGGCTATCATCCAACAATTTAACCAAATGCCATAACACCATTTTCTTTTTAAACATGGATAGAAATGTTTAGTTTATTAGGCTACCATCTAACAATCTAAAAACTTCGATTTGTTTAAATCGTTAGGCTATCATCTAACAATTGAAACAAATCCCATCCAAATATTCTTTTATGAAAATTGATTTAAAAAAATGAATTCAATTAATTATTTTAATTGGAAAGTGTTTTAAGGATTTCGGTATTGAACGGAGAGAAGTAATGATTCGGGTTATGATTAACCAAGTATGTGGACTTGATTAACCTCGTGAGGATACGTGCTCCTATCCCCAACCATGAGACCCTTAGAGAATTTGATATGGGAACCAAAATGAGAGATCGGAGTCGTTTTATATTAATTGTGGGTGGAGTGTATAATGGTGAATAAATCATACAAGCATATAAAGTAGATAAATAATTATCAAACAATACAATTAAAAATTTAAATAATTGTTAGAATAGATCTTTTTTATTTGATAAAATCGACTAATAGTTTAATCGGAAATTATCAAATAAAAATTATCATAAACTAATTATTATTTAATACATCAACCCAAAAAATAAATTATTTACACAATTAATATTGAATAAATTAATTAAAAGAGAGGGTTTAGAAATAGCCTGCAGGAAGTAATTCTGGGAGGTGTAGATAAGAAATCTCAAGGCCTTCGCAGATCCTATGTGGTGCTCCAGTGAGGGTCTTCAAAGACGTTCATTTCTGAGCGTTTGATCTTGTTGATGATGATCTGATGAAGATCCAACTACTATAAAATGGAAATGCACGCGCACAGAATTGTTTCAGGTCTCAATAACGCTTAAACACGATTAAGTTAGAAGATTAACATTATCACATAAAATCTAAATCTAGATCATATATTATATTATACCTAATCTAAAAAAAACATGACTTAAAAATAAAAAGAAAATAAAATTATATATATATATATATATATATATATATATATATATATAACAGAAAAGAAAATTTAAAGAAAGGGAGGACTTTTGGTTTCACGTGTCATTTCAAACATTATATCTTCTTCTTCCTCTCAAATGTTCTGGTTTCCTATCTCTCTCGCCGGCGTTTGCATGTTTCCCTCTGATATTTGGCCACCGACGATCTGTGTTTCATCTTTCTCCTCTCTGGTTCACGATCGCCATCTCTCTTTCTTGGTCCTCTCATTGTAGCGATCGCCGGAGAAGACGGGTTTGTGATGGTGATGATGACGATAGTAGCGGTGGCGGAGCCAACATGACAGCGGCTGTGATCCGGATTGCTTTGGGCAGAGACGAGGAAGGTTTCGCCGCACCAGAAATCACCTTACGGAGGCGGCAGCGGTGGAGCAACCTCAAACGACTCAGATTTGTACTTTTTTACATGTTTCGTGTTTGTCTCCTTATTCTGACTCTTGATTTGGCTTTTGATTTTTGCAGATAATTAACAGTTTGTTGTAGATTTTGAAGGGGGTTTGGAAACCTAAGTGTTGGGTTTGGCCATTTCGCTATATATACGGGTGAGATTGTTCCTTTTCGAACTTCTTTTCCCTTCTTCTTTCTCTCTGAAGGGTTATTATTTATGGGAAATGATGATGAAAATTAGGGTTTCAGTTTCTCTATTTATGGCTTGCTGCGATTTGGTTTTCTGGTTATTATGGCTTTTTGTATTTCTGAACAATGTGGTTGCCTTATTGTTGCTTGTTGTTTCTGCCTCTGGTTAGGGTTTCGTGAATAGTGTAGCTACCTCTTTTGAAATCTGTGCCCTTCAATGTATTTATAGTGACAGAACTAGGGTTGCCTTGCCTTTGTTGCTGGACCTTTGATTTGTGTAGCAGGCCTTGGTTAATTCGTTTTTGGGCTTTACACACTTCTGTCACATTGATTTTCTGATTTCTGAATTGTTGGGCTGAACTTGTTGTTGTTGATCCTTGGTACCAGACTTTTTCCTTTCTACTACTTTTGTATTTACTTGCTGCTATTGGTAACCATGATGTTATTGGGCTGAAACTGAAACTCTTGGTTTTGTACTTGTTGGAGCTGCCTTTTTAATACTAGTGATTATGATGTTGTCTGAATCACACCTACCTTTTGTGAACAAACAACAAAGAGTTGTTGTGATTTGCAAAAGGTAAGTTTTTCTTGTTGAACATGATTGAGAAAATAAAATCCCTAAGAAAACTGATTCCAAATACATAACCCTAATGATGAGATTGAGAAAGAATAGTTCTCTTGATAATTCTTGCTTATGTTTATGTTTCGATTCCTTGATCACTTGCTAATCATTTCTCTTTGTGTTTCATGTAATTTGGAAATTGGATCGATGGAAGTAAGGTGGCGAGGATAAACCATGGTGTGGCTTTGGCATAAAATTCGAGCATGGAGAAATGGAGCCTTGGAGGAATCGGAGGGAAAGCTTGAAAATGAAGTCAAGGAAATGTCCATGAAGAAACTTGCAGCTTGAAAGATTCATGAATAATTTAGAACATACTAGTATTCAATAGGGACTTTGTAACTTGCATTTAAAGATTTAACAAATTGTAATACATGTATCTAGACCTATTCTTACATTCTTGTATACTAAAAACTTAGAGTAATTTGAAAACTCTCGAATTTTCATGAATACAAGATTTGAGAATTATGTATCAATTTGAGTTCTTGATTTTAAATCTTTACATATTACTAATGTAATCTTCATCACCATAGTACTTGTAAATGTAAGTTGGAAATCAAATTTGCCATAAACTAGTATCAATTTGGTTAAGACATACCATGTTGAAGTGTTGATTAGAATATGCATTCAATTCCAATTCCAACTCAATCCATAACCCCAATCCACAACCTTGAACCAAACGAGTGGTAACATGGTTGCTGTATTTTAGATCTTGAGCAAAATTGTCATGTATGATCTTAATTCATGTTCTAAAAAAATTGAGGTATTAAGAGAACCATGAATGGAATTTGAATATTTGTGAAAATAGTATCTTGAAAACATATTCAATTTCTAAATCCTCTTTCAAACTCAATAATGCATTGAATATACATTATAAAAGCTTTGAACTTGTAATCAAAAATCTTGAAATCCAAGTTATCTTGTAATTAAAATAATCTCATTTGAATGATAGATGCCATCTTAATTTAAAACTCAATCCTTCAAGAAAGTCCTCAAAGAAAATTGTAACCTATGTGAGCATAATTCTTCGACTTCACCTTTTGAACCTCTTGATGAGCAATTAACTTGTGGAAGGAGATAAAACTCAACGTGACCTCCGAAACAAAAACCCACACACAAGATCCGATGGATAAGAGAAAATAGGATTCACTGCTAACCTTGTCATTCTCAACACTCTTGGATTGATTGAAAACACAAACATCTTCCATATCTTGTAAAATAATCACCGGAAGCCAACTCAAGCCTAAAACCCTAGAATCAATGATATTAATGCATGAACATGCAATAGTGGGTACTTTACAAACACAAAATGATGCGAGTTTGAATTTCGGTCACCCTGGATGCAACTAACAATGCAGATGCGATGAGCGAATGAGTATTTAATGCCAATGGCCCAATGGAAGCGTATGCAGATGAATGCGAAGCCTAAGCCAGGTAAAATCGATATAGGAGGGAAAATTTTAGGGTGCAACAGGTAGAAATGGGGTGTTACATACGATCTTGTCCCCCACGTTCTTTCAAGCCGCCACAAGTTTCATATTCCAAATGTACCCTCCAACCGTTACATCATGGATGACACTATATAAGATCTTGAAGACTTGAAGAAACAACTACTAATACACGAGGAAACTCTCTACGCATAAACTTCATTATTCTTTGTAAAAATCTATAAATTCATTTTAGTCATTTTGTACTAAAAATTTGTTTACATAATCAGCTTGTGTAGAAGCATATTTATTTGGAAACAAGCTTGTTATCAAATGGTTGTTTGATTGATCCTTAAGAGACCAATTGGTTCAGCTTCTCAAGAAGTCTAGGACAATTAGTCTTAGAGGTTGTTAGTATCACACAGTTGGTGTGTGCAGGTGTTAGTCACCGGCGGTTGCCCGTGCAAGTGTAATCAGTTTGATTATAGTGGATTAAGTCCTCGGTGGAGAGAGGAAAATCATCTCAGAAGGGTGGACTAGAGTAACTTGATGTTTCAAGTGAACTAGGATAAAAATACTGTGTTATTTATTTCTTTCGTATCTTTCAATTTTCATCAAAGCAAAGCATATTCAAGGGGATTGTTCTTAAGAGCAAAACTTTTCAAAGTATAAAACTCAATTCGAACCCCCCTTTCTCGTGCTTTTCACGCCTTCAGCGTCATCAGAGATGAAGTGAGGGTGTCATACTCTATAGTAAAACATATAATTTTAACATAACCAATTAAACATAATAAATACATACAAATAAAACATAATAAATATTTATACATGAAATAGGCTCACGTAACCAACAAGCTTCCTTGTCTCAAATGTAGTTGCGTCTCCAATGGCATGGTAGAGTAATGTCAGAACATGAAAACCACATTCCCAACTATGAAATCCAAGATCAAGAAACATGGCTTTGTACCTCACATCAATGTTGACATGCGACTTATCTTCCAAAATAGTGCATCAAATGAGATACAACATGAACACCTTGATGACCTCTTGGGGCATAGAATGCTCCATGAATGGTGTGTAAGTATCTCGGAGCCAAGAAGGACGAAAATGATCTCCCTTGTTAATCCAAAACTCCTTCAATTTTATCCCTTGTGTAACCCCCAATTATGTCTATGCACTCATAGTTGCAAGCTCAATGCTCATAAATTGAGATGGAATTGACCGAAGACATCAACCGTGGTAACCATTGTCTCACCAAATTCGAAATAATATACAGATAGCTCCTTATTCCATCATTCAATAAAAATAGATAAAAATGGAGCATATATGATTGATAGTGAATAATCCACCAACAACAGAAAACCAACATCATCTACCAGTGTCCTAACCTCCTCTGGCATCTGCACTGTAGAGTAGGGATCTTTGATGGGGTATGATCTTGTAACAAATAAAGCATAAAACATGAGTTAATTTCGATTAATAACTAATACATAAAATCAACTTCAATTAAAATATGTTTCCTCTCCTGGCCATAATCTAAATGCAATGTGATCAACATACCCAGTCAACAATGCAAGGTCGAAGGCACCTCTTGGGAACCCCTTATCTATAGAACCATTATGATCATCACATATTTCAGCCTGATCAAATACATATGTATTAACCTCTAGCTCAACATAATTGCTAACAACTTATGCCTTTTCATCATCGCCTCTAGAGTGACAACCTCTACCTATTATATGGCAGTGAGTATGTTCTCTTTGAGTCTCTTGTATCCTCCTACAGTGAGAACCAGTGGGAACTAATCTGCCATCCCTAGTGTGTAAGTGATCATCAACATCATATGCATTGTCTCCACCAAAACTCTCTACTAAATCCCTAACAGATCGTTTGCTAAGATTAGGTACAATTCTACCATATCTTCCTTTTTCTCTCACTAAAATCAAAACTAAATATTTTAAAAAAAGTACGTATCGTATTTTTTTTTATAAAATTCAGTGTCACCTCTATAAAACTACCCGACTTTTAAAAAAATCGATGTCACCCTTGTAAAACTACCAAGTTTTTGAAAAAAGTGATGTTACCTATGCTTTTTCATTGAATTTTAAAAATCCTAGTATAAACCATATTATTTATACCAAATTTTTTGAAAAATTTGGTATAACCTTATAGGGTTATACAAAATATATTTTTAAAATAAGGTAAAACATAAATTTGTTCATAGCGGTCTTTTAAAAATCTAAATAAGATGCATAAAATGTATGCATTTGTACCAGATGTTTCATAATTATGCATAAAATTCAGTAAAAACCTAGAAAAAATTATTTTAAATATTCATACAATTCCACCTAAATTTTGAAATGATACAATATTTTTTGAAAAATTCAAAACGTTTGGTTTTATTTTACAATTTCACTTTTTATTAAAGGCATTTTTCTTAAATCGTACAACATGTAGGGGTGTCGGGTATAAACTGAGGGGTGCTAGATATAATCCTCTCATTTTTTATAGTGTTCTATAGTTTATTGATTTTTTTTCAAAATTAAGTGAATACTATTTCCCAATGTTAGTTTGTATAATTCTTGTTCAGTCGAACTCGCTAGTATATGTGATAGTTGAACTGACTTTGTGTGTTAGTCGAATTTACAGTGTATCCAAGTGTTAGGCTGTATTCGATGTAATCGAATACATCATGTGTTGCAGTGTCGAAATTCCTTGGGCCTTGATTGTTTGGGCCTTAGTTTAGTTTCTATTTTTGGGTCTGGGCAATTTTTGCTTATATAAAAGACTCTCTCTTTGTATTAGATAGAGAATCAAGTATCAATAACAGAATTTCATATTTTTCAGTTACAAACAATTTTCTTTCTCTTTCTTCTTCCCATTTTTCTTCTTCCCTCTCAAAATAATCTTTCTTGAAAACTCTTTGTTCCAACAAATTGGTATCAAGGAGCTTGATTGCGATTCAGAGATATTCTACTGGCAAACGGAACAACAACGTCTTCGCAGATTCCAGCAAATCTTCCAGTTTTCAAGGGTGAAAACTATCAAGGTGGGTTGCACAGATAAATGTTATCTTCAGATTTCAAAATGTTGTTGAAATCTTGAATGACGGAGTACCGGAGCTGGAAGCAGATGCAACAAATGTCTAGAAAGCTGCGCACAAAGATCAGAGGAAGAAAGATTGTAAAATGTTGTTCCTAATTCATCGGTGTGTGAAATCTAATGTATTTGAGAAGATAATTGAAGAAGAATCAACAAAATCTGCGTGGGACAAGTTGAAGAACTTGTATGGCGGAGGAGAGAAATTGAAGAAGGTGAAGTTGCAGACGTTACAGAAATAATATAAGATGATTCATATGAAAGATGATGAATAAATCTCTACATACTTATCAAGGATTGCGACACTGACGAACCAAATGAAAGCATGTGGAGGATCACTGATTTACAAAAAATAGAAAAGGTACTGAGATCTCTAACTGCAGATTTTGACTATATTGTAGTGACAATTGAAGAGGCCAAGACTCTATCTGAGATGAAGTTAGAAGAACTTCAAGCGTCACTGGAGGCTCATGAGATGAGATTGAAGTAGAGAAACTCATAAAAAGAAAAGGTGGCTGAACAAGCATTGCAATCAAGATTCAGCAAGAAAGTTGAGAAGTCGAAGCAGCGAAAGCATCTTGCAGGTGACGAGAAGTCAAGCAAGAATGTTGATTCGAGCAAGAGAGGTGTGGGCAACAAGTACTGTGGGAGGAAAGTCAACAAGAAAGAGGTGCAATGTTACAATTTTCAAGGTTTTGGTCACTACGCTCGAGACATTCGAAGAAAGAAAGAAACAAGAGAGAAAGAAGGTGATGAAGCCCAATATGTGCGAGCAGGAGATAGTGACTTAAATGAGGTGCTGAAGATCGTAAACACTCGGTCGAACACTGAGAAAATCGATATTGGTATCTAGATTCGGGATGTAGCAACCATTTCTAGTATTAACATTACCCGCAATATCATTATCACCTTTAACATTAACATAATCAACATCATTAACAACATTGTCAGCTACAACAACTCTATGATCAACAAATAAATCCACATTACAACTAGTTTCAACAGTTTTTTCATAGACCTCAGTAATACCAATATCACTAACCATCATTGCATGCTTACCCGATATAATGTTATACCACCATAGCCAATAATCAGTGGACTCAAAATTGCAAATTTCTTCCACAATAACACTTGCTTCAAAGAAGCTCAACTTATCAGGATCAATGTCTAGTGAATGTTTTTCCCCACTTGAATATTCACCGTAAATGTCATACCTGGAAGATTCGATTAGGTTGATCAAACACGATTGTAACATCGTTAACCTCAAATGCCTCACCCAAACAAGCGCTCGTACCAATCGCCTTCACCTTCCCTGAGCTCTGAATGAAATGCTTTCTAAATATGAAACCCTAATTTTCAGGGACTAAATAGAAAAGAGAGACATGAATTTTGATGACATATTTTAGGGAGAAAAGAATATATCCACGTGTGTTAAATAAATAATAAAACAAATGCTAAAACATAAGTAAAGTTATCACCGTCCGCCACCTCAGCATTTTTTAACGTTTCATTCACAGTAGGAACTAACCCTAAAGACAATTGAATATATGAAGACTTAGGCAAAAAAAAATTATCTAAGAAAAAAAGTAAAAACTTTATAACTTATAGGGACAAAAACACTATTTGTGAGGTCAATATAAATTTATGTGTGGTCCATATATAAAACATAAAACAAGTCATTATTTGTTTTAAAAAAATCAATTGGGTGACTTGTCCCATTTTAATGCACTTTGTTATAAAATAAACATTATTAACTACATTATTACATTTATTAACTACATTATTACATTTATTTAGTAACAATAAATTTAATATGTCTAAAGTGATAAGGTACATTTTTGTACAAGTGTGAGTTGTTAGTCCTACATTGTTTGAAATAGTAGAGGTTGAGAACTTTATAAGTGAGAAAACTCTTACATCTATAATCTTAAAATTTTGGATAAATATGTGAGGTCTTTGTAATTTGTGTGTTGTTCTTGACTCAATGTGGATGCTCTCCATGATGACCTCACAATAGTAGAAGAGTCGATGGTTTAACTAAGGGGTCATCTCCTTGTATTGAAAAGTGTGAGTTGTTAGTCCCATGTTGCCTCTTTCACATGTGTGTTGCTTTTGACCTAACGTGTTTGAAATTATGAGAAAATTCATGCACCTATCACCTTTAGATTTTAAAAGAATATATGGTGTCTTTTTCATTTATGTGTTTCTTTTAATCCAACGTGAATGCTCTCAATGATAACCCAATAAAATCAAAGACAAGTAAATTGTGTTGCTATTCTTTTTTAAGAGTTGCAAAATCATTCATCTTAAAAATTATGTTCCATAATAAAATATTTTATCTTCAATCTCACAAGTGAAAAAACCTCATTTATTTTTACAAATGCATATTTTTCTCATATTCACCTATGCATCAGTGTAATACATGTGCTAGCCTCAATGTTGATCTTCCTCATATGGATTCATGATAAAAAAATGCGGATACATCTTTTACTTCAGAATACATCTACCTACTAAAATATATCAAATATAATATCCTTAACAATGACAATTTTTAATATTTAGTAACTCAGACAGAGTAATAAAAAAAATAACTTACATGCATAAATTAAGGAAAATGTCATTTTGACATCATATTTGACACTACCTCATATATGTTGTTCACAAATACGTGAATAATATTTTAAATTATTTTAAAATTTTTAATATAATTTTTTTTAGAACTACGTCGATTAATGAAATATTACAACTTAATTAATATAATTAATAGTTTAGTTAATATGTATTCCCACATAAAAAATAGCCCTACGTGATAAATCAACGTTAGATAATATTATATATAAAATTGGTTAATATATTTTAAAATTTGATTAATTTATTCTAAAATGTAAATAAAAAATAAAATAAAATAATATAAATAATTAATAATATATATTTTATTAGTTAATGAAATATAATTAAAATAATTGGTTAATAATGTATATTTTAATAATTAATATAATTATAAAATTGATTAATAATATAATTTTAAATTTGATATAAAATAAATTTTAAAAATAAATATTTTATTATAAATAATATTTTTAAAAAATAATAATATTTTATTAAAAATACCAATAATATATACCATCTAAGTGTGGATGTAGGAAATGGATCTCAACATAGCAAAACTGATAAATAAATGCGCTTTGTAAAGTTGGTTTAACCACTCAATAGTCTAACAACTATCCTTATCGATATGCAGATGTATTTGGTGTGGAATTGAAGTCTTGAGAAGAAAGTGTAAATGACTTATGCATAAACGGGTCCTTGACTGTATGATTCTTATCTACTAGAAGCAACTCTTAAGTATTTCTACACCACAAAAACACTATTCCGAGTTAATTTAGTCAGTGTATTCAATTTCTGTCAACTATTACTGTCTTTTGTACGGCGTAATAAGTACTATACGTTTTTTTTTTAAATTAATAAATTTGATATCAGCTTTGGAAATTAGAATAAAAAATTAGTCTAATTTCACCATCAGCAAGCGGAGAATATCATTTTTGGTGAAGGCCTAAACTGAAAAGAAAAAACTACATAAAGTAAGCAGCTTTGCTATTTTGACAATTCTTTTATACTCTACACTGTAAAGAATTTCATTGTACATAATTAAATAATAAAATAATGTGTGTGCTATATTTATTTTTTCTTTCATAAATAAAAAATATACATTTATAAATGGTATCGTAAATAATAACATAAATAATATATAAATAATGTTTGTGAACAGTATTTACGAATAATACATGAACAATAATTTTTAATGATAAATAAAATTAATTAATAAAATATAAAATAAATTGGTTAATAAAAGTTTAGATATTAAATATAATTTATAATAAATTAAATTGGTTAATAAAATATAAAATATTATTTATGAAATTATGAAGTTGATTAATATACATTCTAATATTAAAAATAATATTTAGTTGTAAAAAAATTAATTAATAAAATATAAAACTTTATTTAATAAAATTCTATAATTTATTTATAAATAATTTAAATTTTTAGTAGGTATGAAATTGATTAATTGAATAATGTTGATTAATAAAGTTATAATGTTGTTTAATAACATAATTTTATGTTGTACTTCCTCAATTAAAAAAAAAAAATTTCTTTTTATAATATTTTATTATTTACTGTATTGAAGAATAACGTTTTTCTAGAATAAGAGGGGGATGGAAACCCCTGACAAATCACTAATGATTAAACACTTGAAATCTGAGATAAGGAAGCGTCTCTTCTTTCTATTTAGATCGTCAATGAACCTTTTTATTACTTAGATTAAACCTCTAATCAGCTCTATCATTTCTTTCTTAATTAACCGCCAACCTTTCTCTCTTCCAAGGTGGAGTTATTATAAAGATACATTATTACTTCTTTTTTTTTTTTAAAGTAAACTACATTCATTGAATACATTTATAAATAACAAAAACGTTTTTTTTATATCATTATAAATAAAAGTTAATTATTACTAAATTATTTAAATTTTATTTTTTAATATATTCTTTTATTTTATTTTCCAACACTCAACTAAATTTAATATAAAGGATATTATAGTAAATTTAATTAATATTTTTACCAAAATCTAAAAAATTAATTATATTTGATTGAGTTTTTTAATAACCGTAAAAATAATTTTTGTTGCTTATAAATGTGTGTGCTATACTAATTTGTAGTAAGGTTTTCATTTTAAATTTATACCTCATTTTAAATTTATACATGTTGTTGAGTATAATCACTGGGTAAGAAAAATTAAGGAAAAATAAAAAAAAATCACAATGATTTGTTATAACTGTTATTCTTTACTTTCTCTTTAATCAAGATTACTAGTACACGATAATAACAAATAATCATATCACTATAAATTAGAATTTGCTTTATGCAATGATGATAGACTATTATGCTATTTATAGTAAACCTAACATACTATATTAATGGACTTTTCACAATTACCCATAACATGTTAAATTAGGGTACAAGTTAACTTAAACAGTTGGACATAAAAAATAAGCCTAATTCGATGCTAACAATCATAGGATTCTTTGACATCTACACACTAGAACATATTTCGACTACAACATGTAATTTCTTCTACACCAGTATGTGTGCAATCTTTGACGGTATGCTAAACTTCTGTCGAACTGTCGAAATCAAGAAGTTACATTCGACCCAATAGAGTTCGATCTAATATCTCATCAATCTCCACTTTAGAACAAACTCTAATATCAAAGAACAAACTAGCTTTCTTCATGCAGCTTTATCAACTACATATAGTGAAAAAATTGCAACTGGGCAATGTCTTGGTGAACATATCAACAACATTAAGATCTACCAAAACCTTCAGTACTTGGACTTCTCCACGCTCGGTTACTCCTCTAACAAAAAACAACCTCACATCAATGTGCTTTGTTCGCTCATGATAGGATGAATTCTTTGACTGGTGTGTTGCACTTTGACTATCACATTTAACAGTGATAACTTGCCCTTGAACTTTCATCTACTTAACAAAATATTCAAGTCACAATGCTTCTTTCACAACTTCAGTTAAAGCAATATATTCCTCTTCTATGGTTGATAATGTGAATACCTTCTAAAGTGTTGCTTTCCAACTAATTAATGTACCAAACATAGTGAAAACATATCCAAAATAGATTTTCTGGAATCCATAGTGAAATTTTGGTGTACATATATCTAGTATCATAACACACGTCACGACATTGATCTCTGCATAGTAAAACATGGACAGGATAAACGCAACTGATATAATCCTTATCAGTAAGAAGTCGCGACAGATATCCCAACATTTGTTAAGGCATGTCAATAAATCAAGAACATACTGAACTATAAAATCGAAGAATGATAATAACACAAAGGTATGATGACCCAGTTCGGTGTACAACAACACCTATTATGGGGGCTACCAAGCCAGGAAGAAGATTTCACTATCAGTAGTATTATTTTATATAAACAACCTTCGTTTACAAGTAAACAACCTTCATTTTACCTAACCACTGCCTAATGCAATCCTTATCTCAGAAACCCATCTAAGATAAGAGAAACTTATCTCACTTCCTAAATCAACTCAGTGATATCTAACAGCCACAACCTTTGTTGACTGCATCAAACTGCTTGAAAGCCGCCCCTTTCAATATAAAGTTCAGTCAATACTCTTGACTCACAAACCAACACGCATTTGCTTCAAAGCTTCATCCAAGAAAAATACATATATCATTACCTAAAGGCTTCTGAATCTGCATAAGTAACTTTGTCTACCATAATGCATCAAACCGATATAAAGAGTGACTTACAACACAAAAAAGTACACTACTCTCAAAACAGTAAACCCTTTTTTTAAGTGTTACACAAGGATTAGTTAAAAAGACCTAGGTCAGAGCCTTCCTTTTACAATCTGTTAGAACATTGTTTGATTCTACATTTCTTTTAAGAGTTTTGATGATAACAAAAGAAATTTGATAATTACCTTGTTCTGATTGTGATCAATTAATATCTACATATAACATTCTTACTTGATAACACGAAATCGTATCATATATTTACTATGAAATTAACCCGTTTTATATCATATTGACCCGATTAACTCCCGAATATTCCGAGTTTTTATGACTTTTTGCAGGTAACACATATCTCAGCTCAAACTAGAAGAAAACATAAAACATACAAAGCTTGCAACAAAGACCAGAAGAGAAAAGATGAATCTGCCAAAAAAAACCAGAAATTGCTGCTATTACGGTCGTCACCTCCTTTGCCACGATCGTAAGACGCTTCAAGGCAGGTTACACTCGTCATGCAGTGGCCACGACCGTAACACGCTTCTTTATGAAATATGCACGTAACACAGTGCCCACGACCTTAACAAGCTTTATATCAGTTATGAAATACGTGCAGAACATGGAAAAGCTCAGCAGAAGAGTCTTTGACTCCTGATTTCACTCAACCCACAATTCAACCCACGATTCATCCCACTTTCCGATTATTTCTGAAGTTTTGAAGTGAAGCCCACAAAACTATTTTCCAACTGCCAGTGTGTCATACCCCAAAATTTGCCCTCCAATTCCTCAAGGCATTCCATACCTCCATGCTCAAGGATTCCTCAAGAGTTTATCAGACAAACTCTCTCCTAGACAATCAACCCAAACTAGGGTTTGGCATTTCTCAGATCCAGATGGGCTTCTAACACCTCCAATGGTTTTCATGCCTTCTCATATGCTTCAAAGATTCTCCATGTCAAGTTTCAAGCCTCACAAGTCAAGTTTCCTCAGACAATTGCTCAGATGGTTGAAAATCAGTTGTATTGGACAAAAAGTCAACTGTGGTCAACATACAGTCAAACTTCCTGATTTTTGGTCAACATCCTCATTTTGAAGTCACATTCATCATTTGATCAAGGGTTGATCATGATTCATCAAGAAAACTCAAGATTTGCTCAAAAGTCAAACTTTCCAAATTAGGGTTTCTAGGTGAAAAGTCAACTGAACTTTGACTGATCATAACTTTCTCATACTTTCTCAGACATTTTTCCACCACCTCTTGTTTTGAAGGAAATTCAATTCTCTACAACTTCATGTCTCACAAGAATGTCCAAAAAATGCTTCATTTGAGAGGTATAGCTCAAAACATTACAGGTCCTTTTCAAAGTCAACAAAAAGTCAACTTTTTGTTTTGAGGATATATTGAGCATGGTAACTCCAATTGAGATGAAACCAAAGACATTGTTTAGAGGACTCTTAGAGCTTTCTAAAACGTCCAAGAACTCTCAAAAATGTGGAAAATTGAGCAAGATACACCATTCACAAGTTGGGCAATTTTGAAAGAATGCACAAAGAGAGATACTTCTAAAAATCAAATTTTTTGCAAATGGGCTTGCTTTTTCTTCATCCAAACTTATTCCTCATACAATTAGGAATATCCAAGCCAAATGCCACGAATTTTTGATTTATTTTTCTATTTAATTTGTAATTTATTCATTTAAATGCAAATTAAATTTAAAAATAAAGTACAAAATTAAAATTAATTGCAAAGATTGATTTTACCTTGAGATCCAATCAACCCATTAAAAGCCAGCAATTTCGAAATTTGATCAAATTGGCAAGATTGGATTGGAATTTAATCAAGTTTTGAAAATTTGATTTTATGCAAAAAATCAAATTTGATTTGCTTTGAATGGTGATTGATTCTTACCAAAAACAATGCCAAATCCTTCTACTATAAATACTTGAGGCATACCTATCAAAAGAGAACAGAAAAATTGCTCTAGAAACCCTATTCTCAAACTGAAAAAACCGTGGCAAGCAAGCAAGGTGTAATCCTATTTCCAGCCATTCTCAACCGATTTTGAGGTGTCCATTGCATTCCTTGAGGTCTTTAGAGTCGATCCAGACTCTTACATCATTCAAAACCATCCAGAATCGTGAAAACTGAAATCGTAACGTGTTTGCAAGCTTTCTGGGCAAGCCAATTGAATTTCCATGGCCTGAATCGTGTTACACCATAGCTAGGGTTTCTGAGCTCGAATTAGGGCTTTGCTTAAATGGAAAAATTGGACAATAGGACCTGTACCATCGTGTTCGGAACGATCTCAGGAATCGAACCATGCCTTTAGAACTTATTTATTTTATGTGTGCTGGATTTTTGATTGTAGACAGGGACCTAGCGTCGAGCAATGGCCGACGCTGAAAATTCAAAAATTCAAAAGGTTGAAGACGAAGCTGGGCGCGAGCGGGAAGAGGCCAGGAGACGACGCGTGTTATCTTCCACTCGTTCCGTTTCAAAACACAGATGCACACATGGCGTAGTGGTAAAGGCGCTCACTGTTTCCAGATGCCCTCAAGGGTCATGGGTTCGAATCCGTCCAGGGCCAGTTTTGCTTCCTTTTTTACAAACCTCATTATTTTTCTATTTTCTATTTTATTTAATATTTTCCATGCATTTTAATTCTTTTCATAATTTTATTTATGCATTAAAAAATCATCAAAAATATTTTTCCTTTTGCATTTATTTTCAGAAAATACTTATTTAATTTATAAAATTAAAAAATATAATTTTGCATGCATATTTATTTTTATTCATAATTTAGCATTAAATTCATTTTTAATTGCATTTAAATTACCAACTTGCATTTAAAAAATCCCAAAAAATTATTTTAGCATATTTATCTTATTTCCAGCATGTATTAATTTTCTCATATAAAAATTTGCATTTTTTCTAACATTTTTTCTCTTATTCAATTCATCTCGTATTTTCCGATTTTGTATTCTTTTACAGGTTGATCCGATTCAGACGTTGTTCTTTTATCGTTTTATTTTTTCCAATAATGTAACTGTTTATGGGATGTAATAGATTAAATTAGGCTTTTATTTTCCGCACTTTCAATTATGTATCTGCCCCAAAGCCATGTAATAGCGTAGGACATTTACCTTTCCGCATTTTACATTCCGCACTTTAATTTCCGCACTCTATAAACTGCTAGTAACTAGGCGTGTATGGCAAGGTAAAACTGAACTTAGCCCACTAATTTCCAAGATAAAATATCTGAAATTAACACACTCTTTCACACATGCACCCCTTAGGGTAATTCTCTCTCGTTGCCTTTACGAATTCAAAATGGTCATGTCCCTCGAACGTAGAGGTGTCCTAGCACCGTTGCCTTCAAAACAAATCATCATAGTCCCTTCGATACAAAGATCATAAGACCCACGATGTCGCCTCCGAATACATGATCTTGACCCTCGATTGTCGCCTACGAAAAATGATGATAGTCCCTTCGAATGTGCTAGGATACTTCCTACAAGTTGCCTTCTATGACCATCCGATGTCCCTTCGAATGTCCCGCTTACATCCAACGAATGGAGTTACCTACCAACTAATGGTATGGATAGCGCTATTCTAAAAGAACGTAAAGTAACACGAAAACGACCAATTCTGAGTAGGTAATAAGACTCCTAGTTGCTTGCTCTATCAAAATACTTTTCACACCTCACACCTTTTTTTTCAAAGTTCAAACTCCTTTCAAAAACGAAACATTTCCGAACACTTTGTATACATTCCTACATGAATCATTACAAAGTCAAAGCGAAATGCCTTTTTTAAAACATTTTTCAAACACACAGAAAGCACAATTTTAAAATGATCTATAAAGCAACTAAGAGCCCGTAGATAACTACGGATGGAAAGGGGTGCTAATACCTTCCCTTTTCATAACCTTCTCCCTTACTCAGAATCTAACAAAGGTCTTTTTCTGTACTTTTACCTTCCCTTAATTGGATAAAAATAAAAGTCGGTGGCGACTCTTGCTATCCGCACATTTGCGATACAAAATCCACAAAGTCAGTTCACCGTATTACAGAACTGGCGACTCTGCTGGGGACACACCCTAAAGAGAGAATGCCTTAAGGATTTATAGATCACATTTATTGCTTTCTGTTTGACTTGCTTGCTTTATCTTTAAGGGTTGCTTGGGTATTATACAGTTGGGGGATCCTACACCCGGATCCGGGTTTCCTTTTAGGTAAGTAGCATTAGATCGTCGCGACCGCTAGACGTATAACTAAACGGTCAACATGATGGCTACGTTAGCGTGACACTTTGGATGTCCTGATACTCTTCATTTCCAAGTTGAGGATAGTATTTGGCTTCTGCGTGGTGTCATCAAGCGCTAACTAAACTTTTAGAACCTTAATTGACCCATCTTAGCCATTAGAAGGTAGTGAGATGGCCGGCTTTGGTGTAGACCGAGGTTGGTTGATACTCGATGCTACGCTCATTAAGATCAAACTTTTAGGATATTTTTAGTCGACCACTTGGTAGTCGTATTGAAATAAATGCCTACGAGAAATATCAATGATATGAGATTCCTAGAACCCGGTTACTATTATAGGACAGGATGAACCAACTCAAACTTTTGGTGGGGTAATCACCTAGACCTCATGCGAGCCTTAAACCTAGGCTCATTGTGTGAATTGTATGTGTGTGCCAAACATGACATCATGACATCATTTGCATTGCATATCATTTCTAACCATTTCAAGGACCTAGGGGATTTATCTTTGCTCTATTTTGTAGGTATTATGGCTTCTAGAAAGACTATCCGAATCAACTTCATGGGTATACCTTCCCAGCTCAAAAATTGGTTTCAGAAATTCCCGACCATGCTCAGTTCATCAAAAGACATGGTTATCTACTTGATTTGGTTATCTCCGGTTTTGAAGAAGATATGATGCATGTCCTATTCCAGTTCTTTGATCCGAAGCACCATTGCTTTACGTTTCCAGATTATCAGTTGGTTCCTACCTTGGAAGAGTTCTCTAAGCTACTTGGGATACCTATTCTTGACCAAATGCCATTCACCGGTTTAGAAAAGGTTCCTAGGTATGAAGACATTGCATCAGCCTTACATCTTAAGCGCTCATACATTGAAGCCAATTGGGAAACTAGAAGCGGAGTTAAGGGTTTACTTTCTAAGTTCCTAATTAAGAAAGCCCGAGAATTCCTCAAAGTTATGAGTTTCCATGCATTTGAAAACATTGTGGCCTTGCTAATTTATGGTTTGGTTCTATTACCTAACTCGGATCAATTCATAGATGTCAACGCCATCAAGTTATTCCTTACTCGCAATCCAGTGCCTACTTTACTTGGAGATATCCTACATTCTCTCCATACTCGTACCATCAAGAGACAAGGAACTCTAATGTGTTGTATACCGTTACTTTCCAGGTGGTTTATTTCGCACCTTCCTCCATCAGTTTTGAAGAACGAACAAAGGATGAAGTGGTCTCAAAGACTAATGTCACTCTCTCATTCAGATATCCGTTGGAGTCTTTTTTCTCAAAAGGACTTCACCTTCATTGAGCGTTGTGGAGAGTTCCCTAATGTACCACTGCTTGGTATAAGGGGAGGTATTACTTACAACCCTTCTTTAGCTCTACGTCAGTTTGGTTTTGCTCGAAGAGATGGTCCTCATGATATGCTTCTCCAAGATGTTGTGTTCGACTACAATCATGATCTCCAGAATTACTGACGAAGGTTCATACACGCTTGGAACATGGTAAAGAAGACTGATACCAAGACTTTGGGGCACCAGAACTCCACTCCTTGGGAACCTTACCTCAAATGGGTGCGAGCTCGAGCTCAAAACCTCATGATGCCATTCGCGCCTGTTCTACCAGTGATTATGGAACCTGTTGCTATAGGTGACGTACCCTATACTGTTCTCCATCCTGACCTGCCTACTGATTTTGAAGACTTGAAGAGATCCTGGATTCAACTAAAGGAAGAAAGGGATACCTTTGAAGCTCAGTGTTATGCAAGTGAGAAGAAAGTACTAGAGTTGACCAAGCTACTTCACGAGGAGCGCAATATCAACGCCTATCTCGGCACCAAGAGGAAGCGCCCATGGGAGACCTAGAAGCTTTATGATTTATATGTTTTTCTTTTATTGTTTTGAACTATCTTTTGTACTTAAAAAGAAAAGAATAAAAAGAGAACTAATATTTGTTTGCTCATTGTTTGTTTAACAAATTTAAATCCTAGAGGTCCTTGAAAACATTGCATGGCATTCGCATAAACATTGCATATCATAGCATAACATTGCATCACATGTACATTGGAGATTGGTTTTCTCATTTTCTCGCTATTTATTTTAGCAGAAATGGCTCTCGAACAGACTGTCAAAGATCTCCAGGTTCAGAATGCTCAGTTTCAACAGATGTTCACCAGTTTGGTCCAAGGCCAAGAGGATCTGAAGAAGCTCATCAACAAGAAGAAGAAGGTTGTGGGTCTACTCAACATGGGCAGACGCTACAAAGGTGGACCTAAAGGGGTCAGTCGGCTTGAACTCTCTGAAGACAGTGTCAAGAACGAGGGGAGTGTCAAGGGTAATGAAGAAGATCAGCGTGAGCCTGAGAAGGAGAGAGAGGAGCGTTCTGACTATAGCCAATACTCTGATGAAGATGACAAGTACAAGCAACTTGAAGACCGTTTGAATGCTGTGGAAAACCTGAAGATGTCCGGGCTGAATTTTGATGATCTGAGTCTTGTCCCTGGTGTTGTGATTCCTCCTAAGTTCAAAGTTCCTACTTTTGCCAAGTATGATGGTGTTTCTTGTCCGAAGCTGCATTTGAAGTCCTATGTTCAGAAGATTAACCCCCACACTGATGACAGGAAGTTGTGGATGCACTATTTTCAAGAGAGCTTGTCCGGAACTCAGTTGGAGTGGTACCATCAGCTAGAGAATGACCGTATCCGTACTTGGGTGACTTGGTGATGCTTTCTCTGAACAGTATGAGTACAATCTGAATTGACACCCACTCGCATGCAACTACAAAGCATGTCTATGGGTCGTGATGAGAAGTTCAAGGGTATGCTCGAAATGAGAGATCTAGCGGTGAGTTCAACCACCCTTGTCCAATAGGGAGTTGGTTGATATGTTTATGGGACGGTGACAGCCCATTCTTCAATCATCGATTGGAAACTCTTGACCGGATTCACCAAGCGATACTTACAAGCGTGTCGGCGGTATTAGGAGTGGAAAGATTCATGTAGAGTCGTCGTCAAATCTTTGCGAAGAGATCTTTTGGTGGTAAGAAATAAACTAATCTTGTGTATGGTCGGAAAAGTCGAGCCAAGACGACGCGCTCAATCTGTGGGGCGGTTGTGATCTCCAATCCTACATCGGCACAACCTCGGCGAGACAGCGTAGCGAGCGCGCCACGAGGCGGTTAAGATCAACATGCCATTGTCGCAAGCCTTGCAACACATGTTGAAGGCGGTGATTACTTTGAGGATCCTCCTCGAATGTCAATACTTCCTCTCAGATATAATCCTAATGCTAAGTGTGCTTACCATTCCAATAGCCCGGACACGATCGATGATTGTTGGGCTCGAAGAACAAGATTCAAGATTGAAGCTAAGATTGAGTTTGATCCTCTGTTGAAACTCGAATGTGATCAATGCGCCTATGCCTAACCATGACAAGAGCTCCAATCTTTGTTGGTGATGATACTTATGTTTTCAATATAGATGATTTGACTATTCCTCGATGACTATTAAGAAAGATTTGCTGCAAGCGGTGTCAATCCGGGATGCCGGAGAATTGTCGTTGGTGCCCATCTGCACTGATGGTTGTGCTGGTTGAGAAGGCGTGTTCGATGCATGATGGACAACCGTGAAATACTATTTTGAAACCACTGTGCGGTGTGTGAAGACATGTCTAAGTGAAGATCGAAGATGTGAATGAATACGGATGTGTGGGATACCTTGGGGCAGCCAAGTGGAAAGTATGATTACATGGTAAAACACCGTTCTTGAAAGCTACAAGATTCCTATTGAAGATGTTAAGGCGACGGATGGGGTGACGATTTCGAAGACTATCTTGATGTTAACACAATAAGGATTTCCTCTGCGATCCTGCCTAGAGTGGAACCCCTCATTATCACTTCTCCAAGACCAGTTCCATATTCCTCTGACAAGGCTATTCCTTGGAATTGTGGAGCTGATGTTTACTACCATGGCGTCAAGCAAGACCCTTTGACCGTTGAAGACCTTACAGTTGAAGCTTTCATTCCTGACATTGACAACATCACCGGATCAAGTAAGGTGACCAGAACCGGAAGAGTGTTCTCTCCAGAAATCTCTCCTCCAAAAGACACCGCGACTCCAGCTCGCATTCCAGCTACTCAATCAATATCCCGGCGGAGGAAAGAACCGGTGATTCATCTGCTCAACAAGTACCAAAGGAAGTTACTGAAGCCACCTCCAAACAAGAAATGGAGGAAATTCTGAAGATTATCAAGAAGAGTGACTACAATGTTGTGGAACAGTTGGGACAGACTCCGTCCAAGATCTCCATGCTTGCTCTGCTCTTGTGCTCCGAGGCCCATGCTAATGCCTTGGTGAAGTTTCTGAAGAATGCTCACGTGCCGCAAGACACTACTACTGATCAATTTGAAGTTTGTATTGCTAGCCTGGCGGCCAACAACGGCCTAGGCTTCTCTGATGCTGATTTGACTCCTGCCGGAAAGAAACATAACAAAGCCTTGCACATCTCTGTGGAATGCAAGGGTACTACATTATCTCATGTTTTGGTGGATACCGGTTCTGCTCTGAACATCCTACCGAAGACTGCTTTTGATCGACTCGATGTTGAAGGGTTGGTTCTGAGACCCAGTGACATCATTGTGAGAGCTTTTGATGGTTCTAAGCGAGCATGCTTGGAAGCTCACTCTGCTGTTAAAGTCGGTTCCCAGACTTTTGATTCCACTTTCTTTGTCATGGACATCCGTCCAGCTTACTCTTGCCTACTTGGACGCCCTTGGATACATGGGGTTGGCGCTGTCACCTCTACCTTGCATCAGAAGCTGAAGTACCCGGTGAAAGGGAAAGTTGTTACCGTATGTGGTGAAGAAGAGTACATGGTCAGTCATCTACAATCATTCCGATATCTCGAGATGGAGGGTGAATTCTTTGAGACTCCCTGTCAAGCTTTAAGCAGTCCCAGTCATGCTGTGACTCTCTTGTTATTCCTGAAGTTACACAAGCTCCTCCTAGGATGGCCTCCCTGAAAGATGCTCAAGCTGCAGTTGAAGAAGGTGGTAGTGCTATTTGGGGTCAGCTCCCTGATCTTCCCTTCAAGTTTGACAAGACTGGTTTAGGCTTCACCATCAAGGGTCAGAAGATGATACGTCGCGAACGTGCCGGCCAACTTCCGCATCGATCAGTGGAATCCATGCTATAGAGGATGACGGCGACTTCGACATCAGCAAGTGGATCTTTCCAACTCCAGATCATGGGCTCAGCAATTGGAAGACTGAAGACGTCATACCAATCTCCTTTAGTCAGGAGTAATTATTCTTGTTTTGTTTGCTTTTCGTATTTTCTATGTTTTGAACAATAAACTCTAAAGCCTAGTGCCTTGCCGGGCATCATGGCTCGTTCGAGGTTATTATTTGTCGTTTGTGTATTTTCATTCAATAAATTCGTTGGACTTTTGCATTCAAATTGTGTTTTCTTTCTTTTACTTTATCACCCTTCAAAGAGCTATGTGTTTCTTACACACCCGTGATACACTGCGAATCACTCGAATCGTTAATAACACTATGCTAGTGCTAAATATGACTTGATAATCCGATCTACCAAGCGAAGGCGAAAGTGAGGAAGATTGTGAAGTGCCGGAGAACTTGTCGGTTGCTGCAAGAAGATCGAGTTATACACCACGAAGAGCAAGTTGAGGTTGTGAATTTGAGTCTTGACGAAGGCAGAAAGAGATCAAGATAGGAGCGGGTCTTGAGAGCGTGTTAAAGAAAGATTAATTCGGATGCTACAAGACTATGTTGAGGTTTTGCTTGGTCATACGAAGACATGCAGTCTAGACATTGATATTGTGGTACCCGGTTGCCAACAAAGAAGGTTTTCTCGGTGAAAGCGAAGGTTAAATCGCATGCGTCCCGAGATGTCGAGAAAATCAAAGCCGAAGTTATGAAGCATTTCAATGCGGTTTTCTAGCTGTCACTTCTTATCATGATGGGTTGCAAATGTGGTACCGTACCTAAGAAGGATGGTAAAATACGCATGTGTGTGGATTACGAGAGATCGAACAAAGCGAGTCCGAAAGATGATTTTCCACTTCCTCATATAGATGTTCTGGTTGACAACACCGCTCAGCACAAAGTTTTCTCCTTCATGGATGGTTTCTCGGTTACAATCAGATCAAAATGGCTCCGAAGACATGGGAAGACTACTTTTGTCACCAATGGGGTACTACATTACAAGGTTATGCCGTTCGGATGAAACGCAGCGCCACTTATCAACGTGCCATGGTGACATTATTTCATGACATGATTCATCACGAGATAGAGGTCTCGTCGGCGACATGATAGCTAGATCACGGTGAAGAAGAACATCTCGATCACTTGCGAAACTATTCGATGGGTTGAAGAAGTACGGTGAGACTTAATCCTAACAAGTGCACCTTTGAGTCGGATCCGGAAAACTCCTAGGGTTTGTTGTCGTAGTAAAGGTATTGAAGTTGATCCGCTAAGGTTAAAGCTATTCAAGAGATGCCAGCTCCCGTGCGAGAGAAGTCGGAGGTTTCTTGGGCGATTGAATTACATTGATTCATTGCACACCTAACGCTACTTGTGAGCCAATCTTCAAGTTACTAAAGAAAGATCAAGTGGTAGAATGGAGCGAAGATTGCGGATCGCTTTTGACAAAATCAAGGAGTACCTAAATCCTCCTATCCGATGCCGCCACCGAAGGAAGACCTCTTATCATGTACTTGGCGGTGTTAGAGAACTCGATGGGGTGTGTGTTGGGGCAACATGGCGAGTGCAGTCGAAAAGAGCATGCAATATACTACCTTAGCAAAAGTTTACCGTGTGAAACAAGATACTCATAGCTCGAAAAACTTGCAACGCTTTGGCTTGGGCTGCTCACGACTAAGGCAGTATATGTTGACTCACACTACCTTGTTGATTTCAAGATGGATCCTATAAAATACATATTTGAGAAACCAGCTCTCTCGGAAGAATAGCAAGATGGCAAATGATCTTGACCGAATATGACATCCGTACACTTCTCGAAGCGATCAAAGGAAGTGTAGTAGCCGATCATTTGGCTCATCAAGCCATAGATGACTATCGATCTATGCGTTCAATTTCGAGATGAAGATGTTTTGCTAATTCTTGATTGTGAAGAACCGAGCCAGACGAAGGACACGAACAAGGATCCCGATGGACCATGGTTTTGATGGAGCCTCAAGCACTTGGCAATGGCATTGGCGCCATCATTACATCCCTGAGCGGACATACACCTTTCACCGCCAGATTATGTTTCGATTGCACCAACAATATGGCGAATCTGGCGTGCATCATGGGTATTAAAGCGCTATCGACTTAAGAATCAAGTTCTTACAAGTGTATGGAGACTCGGCTTTGGTGATCGATCGATTAAGGCGAGTGGGACACGAAGCATCCGAATCTCATTCCGTATCGAGCATGTTCTGAGTTTGATCCCCTACTTCGAAGAGATTACTTTTGATCACATTCCACGAGAAGAGAATCAGTTGGCAAACGCGTTAGCTACTATGTCATCTATGTTCAAGGTTAGATGGGACAACGAGGCTCCCCAGATCATTATTGAGAGGTTTGACGGACCGGCATACTGTTGTGAACTTGATACAGAAGAAAAACCTTGGTACTACGATGTGAAAAGGTATCTTGAGACTCAGGAATATCCCGCAGGGGCATCTGTCAATGATAAGAAGTTCATGAGAAGATTCGCATCCAAATTCTTCCTCAGCAACGGCATCTTGTACAAGCGCAATCATGACTTGTGCTTGCTACGCTGTGTAGATCGAAGAACAACGGAACGTATCATGGAAGAGTTACACGAAGGCCCGTTCGGTACTCACTCCAGTGGACATACGATGGCTAAGAAGATTCTGAGAACAGGTTACTATTGGTCCACCATGGAAGCTGATTGTCACCCCTATGCTCGATCTTGTCACAAGTGCCAGATATATGCCGACAAAGTACACGTACCTCCAATACCTCTAAATGTTCTAACAGCTCCTTGGCCTTTTGCAATGTGGGGCATTGACATGATCGGAGAAATCAAGCCCCAGCTTCCAACGGACATCGTTTCATCCTTGTGGCAATTGACTATTTCACCAAGTGGGTAGAAGCAGCCTCGTTCGCATCTGTTACCAAGAATGTTGTGGCTCGATTCATCAAGCATAATCTTACCTGTCGGTATGGCACTCCCGAAAGGATTATCACGGATAATGGCTCTAATCTCAATAATAAGATGATCACTGAACTCTGCACGCAGTTCAAGATCAAGCATCACAACTCTTCTCCGTATCGGCCTAAGATGAATGGCGCAGTGGAAGCCGCCAATAAGAACATTAAGAAGATTATACAGAAGATGACAGTGACTTACAAGGATTGGCATGAGATGTTACCATTTGCTCTTCATGGTTATCGCACTACAGTACGGACATCAACAGGGGCAACCCCTTTCTCTCTTGTGTACGGTATGGAAGCAGTCCTACCCATCGAGGTTCAGATACCCTCAACCAGAGTCCTCCAGGACGCAGAGTTAGGCGAAGACGATTGGGTCCAGACTCGCCTTGACCAGATTAATTTGATTGATGAGAAACGGCTTGCGTCCATCTGCCATGGACAGATCTATCAAAAACAAATGATCAGAGCATTTAACAAGAAGGTCAAGTACCGAGTCTACCAAGTCGGTGATCTAGTAGTCAAGCGCATCATTCTTCCACAAGGTGATCCCAGGGGCAAGTGGACTCCCACCTATGAGGGACCATTTGTAGTCAAGACAGTATTTTCAGGTGGAGCTATGATACTTAGCACCATGGATGGCGAAGACTTCCCACACCCTGTGAACGCAGACATAGTCAAAAAATACTACGCATAAACGAGACCCGCTAGGTCGACGAACCTAGGCAAAAATTAGGGCATCCTGGCGAACCAAAAGGGTTCGGGCAAAAGTTAAGGATATATACAAAACATGTACACCCGGCAAGTCGAAAACCTGAAAAGGTGGCTTGGGCAAAAAAGGGTATCCCGGTAGACTGAAAACCCGAAAGGGCGGTCTAGGCAAAAGTTAGGGATTTAAGCGTACGACTATGTCTCTTCCAGATCACCTGTCTACAGACTACTACTACCATCATTCAAGATTCAAATGGCGACGATCAATTCACTTACTTTCTACTGACAGCAAGGAGATGAGATAGTTGAAATATATGAGTACTAGCATAGTTGGGACTTAACGAGATTGTTTCCGCATAGCTCTTTACCTTTCTTGTATACAAACTACTTGGCCATACGCCACCTTTCGAATAAATACAAGTCTCCCTCTCTTTACAATTCTTGTTTGTTGTTATTTGCATAAAGTCCAACGCTTGCTTTGAATGATTATATGCATTTGACAATAAGAACTTGTTCGCAAACATACGAAAAGTGAACATGCAAAAGTACTTACTACAGGCTCCAGGAATTGAGATGACGACGAAAGTCACCAATACGTTCCCCGCAGAGCGTGATTCCCCGCAGAACACAATCTCCACAGAAGTGTCACTCACCACAAACCTTCCCCATCGGAATATACATCAGTCTCCAAGCAGTAACACTTCATCCCCAGCAGAGATATCTATCTCCAGCAAATATCTCTCAGCACTCCCCCTGTTTTCTCCAGGAGTAGTATCCAGACTTGGAACTTGGTCAGATAGTGCATCGGAGGAAGCCTACTCCTCTTATACCTCAGCCATAGATTACAACGGGCCCCAGATCATTCTAACCCGGTCTCCCAGTATCTATCAAATGCTCTCCGACAAGATTTACACTAAAAATCCCCGGTAGAGCGCCTCTTCACTTTTCCCCAGCAGGATCTACACACAAGATCCCCAACAGATTGCCTCCCGGACTCTCCCGACTTCAACAATATCTAAGCCCAAGACTTGGTCAGATAGTGCATCGGAGGAATCAAAGTTCTTCTCTTCTCAGGATCTCCATCCCCAAACAGAAGTCAGAAATCCTCAAACAGGACATCTACATCTTCTTCAAGATGGATATGTTTTGAAATACCACAACATCCATCATACATTTCTCATAATATATGCACATGTAATTCATACACATTGTCATGCATCATACTTTGCATAAAGCTAACAATATTCTGTCAAAGTTTCTCTTGTTTTCTCCAAAACAGGTGAAAGTCATTTCCGACGCAAGCAGATTCAGGATTAACACCCGAATCCAGACGGGAAAACTATCCAAGCAACCACCCTCGTTGTCCTCCGACAACGGATCCAGGATTAATACCCGAAGCTAGACGGGAAACCTTATCCGAACGATCACAAGTTATCCTCCGATAACAGGCAGTGGATCAATACCCGATGCACAACAGGGAAATATCCATATTTTGTCAAACTATTATCCCCTCAGAGCAGTCAGCACGAAGAACTATTCTGACCCTCTCTTATTATCAACAGCAACTACAGAGTCTGGCGTACGACTCAGTTGCCTTGGATGGCATCTTAAGCCCATCTCCGACTACTTGTCAACATTTCTCAGCTTTTAGAATGCTGCATATTTGGTTAAAAATCAATACAAATCAATAACTTCATTCAAAGATGAGCACGAAGTCTAATGTACGACTCCCTCGGATGGCATCTTAAGCCCATCTCCGCTCTCCTTTCCAGAAACATCTACAGAGCCTAGCGTACGGCTCACTCCCCAGCATCGATCTTTCCGGATGGCATCTTAAGCCCATCTCTGACAGCTCTCCTATTCAGACAATAATCTCGAGTCTAGCGTATGACTCATCCCCCAGCGAAGTCTCCAACTTCCCCAAATGGCATCTGTAAGCCCATTCCCGCGTCATCACCGGCCGAGTGCAAATTTTCGGTGTACACGAGTGTTCAATCATCTTCTACCTCCAGGTCACGAAAGGCAAAGCATGCCAATCTAACCCTTCCAGTACAAGAAGATTGAACAGGGGCAGCTGTCATACCCCAAAATTTTCCCTCCAATTCCTCAAGGCATTCCATACCTCCATGCTCAAGGATTCCTCAAGAGTTTATCAGACAAACTCTCTCCTAGACAATCAACCCAAACTAGGGTTTGGCATTTCTCAGATCCAGATGGGCTTCTAACACCTCCAATGGTTTTCATGCCTTCTCATATGCTTCAAAGATTCTCCATGTCAAGTTTCAAGCCTCACAAGTCAAGTTTCCTCAGACAATTGCTCAGATGGTTGAAAATCAGTTGTATTGGACAAAAAGTCAACTGTGGTCAACATACAGTCAAACTTCCTGATTTTTGGTCAACATCCTCATTTTGAAGTCACATTCATCATTTGATCAAGGGTTGATCATGATTCATCAAGAAAACTCAAGATTTGCTCAAAAGTCAAACTTTCCAAATTAGGGTTTCTAGGTGAAAAGTCAATGAACTTTGGTGATCATAACTTTCTCATACTTTCTCAGAAATTTTTCCACCACCTCTTGTTTTGAAGGAAATTCAATTCTCTACAACTTCATGTCTCACAAGAATGTCCAAAAAATGCTTCATTTGAGAGGTATAGCTCAAAACATTACAGGTCCTTTTCAAAGTCAACAAAAAGTCAACTTTTTGTTTTGAGGATATATTGAGCATGGTAACTCTTAGAGCTTTCCAAAAAGTACAAGAACTCTCAAAAATGTGGAAACTTGAGCAAGATACACCATTCACAAGTTGAGCAATTTTGAAAGAATGCACAAAGAGAGATACTTCTAAAAATCAAATTTTTTGCAAATGGGCTTGCTTTTTCTTCATCCAAACTTATTCCTCATACAATTAGGAATATCCAAGCCCAATGCCACGAATTTTTGATTTATTTTTCTATTTAATTTGTAATTTATTCATTTAAATGCAAATTAAATTTAAAAATAAAGTACAAAATTAAAATTAATTGCAAAGATTGATTTTATTCTTTCCTTGAGATCTAATCAACCCATTAAAAGCCAGAGCAATTTCGAAATTTGATCAAATTGGCAAGATTGGATTGGAATTTAATCAAGTTTTGAAAATTTGATTTTATGCAAAAAATCAAATTTGATTTGCTTTGAATGGTGATTGATTCTTACCAAAAACAATGCCAAATCCTTCTACTATAAATACTTGAGGCATACCTATCAAAAGAGAACAGAAAAATTGCTCTAGAAACCCTATTCTCAAACTGAAAAAACCGTGGCAAGCAAGCAAGGTGTAATCCTATTTCCAGCCATTCTCAACCGATTTTGAGGTGTCCATTGCATTCCTTGAGGTCTTTAGAGTCGATCCAGACTCTTACATCATTCAAAACCATCCAGAATCGTGAAAACTGAAATCGTAACGTGTTTGCAAGCTTTCTGGGCAAGCCAATTGAATTTCCATGGCCTGAATCGTGTTACACCATAGCTAGGGTTTCTGAGCTCGAATTAGGGCTTTGCTTAAATGGAAAAATTGGACAATAGGACCTGTACCATCGTGTTCGGAACGATCTCAGGAATCGAACCATGCCTTTAGAACTTATTTATTTTATGTGTGCTGGATTTTTGATTGTAGCCAGGGACCTAGCGTCGAGCAATGGCCGACACTGAAAATTCAAAAATTCAAAAGGTTGAAGACGAAGCTGGGCGCGAGCGGGAAGAGGCCAGGAGACGACGCGTGTTATCTTCCACTCGTTCCGTTTCAAAACACAGATGCACACATGGGGTAGTGGTAAAGGCGCTCACTGTTTCCAGATGCCCTCAAGGGTCATGGGTTCGAATCCGTCCAGGGCCAGTTTTGCTTCCTTTTTTACAAACCTCATTATTTTTCTATTTTCTATTTTATTTAATATTTTCCATGCATTTTAATTCTTTTCATAATTTTATTTATGCATTAAAAAATCATCAAAAATATTTTTCCTTTTGCATTTATTTTCAGAAAATACTTATTTAATTTATAAAATTAAAAAATATAATTTTGCATGCATATTTATTTTTATTCATAATTTAGCATTAAATTCATTTTTAATTGCATTTAAATTACCAACTTGCATTTAAAAAATCCCAAAAAATTATTTTAGCATATTTATCTTATTTCCAGCATGTATTAATTTTCTCATATAAAAATTTGCATTTTTTCTAACATTTTTTCTCTTATTCAATTCATCTCGTATTTTCCGATTTTGTATTCTTTTACAGGTTGATCCGATTCAGACGTTGTTCTTTTATCGTTTTATTTTTTCCAATAATGTAACTGTTTATGGGATGTAATAGATTAAATTAGGCTTTTATTTTCCGCACTTTCAATTATGTATCTGCCCCAAAGCCATGTAATAGCGTAGGACATTTACCTTTCCGCATTTTACATTCCGCACTTTAATTTCCGCACTCTATAAACTGCTAGTAACTAGGCGTGTATGGCAAGGTAAAACTGAACTTAGCCCACTAATTTCCAAGATAAAATATCTGAAATTAACACACTCTTTCACACATGCACCCCTTAGGGTAATTCTCTCTCGTTGCCTTTACGAATTCAAAATGGTCATGTCCCTCGAACGTAGAGGTGTCCTAGCACCGTTGCCTTCAAAACAAATCATCATAGTCCCTTCGATACAAAGATCATAAGACCCACGATGTCGCCTCCGAATACATGATCTTGACCCTCGATTGTCGCCTACGAAAAATGATGATAGTCCCTTCGAATGTGCTAGGATACTTCCTACAAGTTGCCTTCTATGACCATCCGATGTCTCTTCGAATGTCCCGCTTACATCCAACGAATGGAGTTACCTACCAACTAATGGTATGGATAGCGCTATTCTAAAAGAACGTAAAGTAACACGAAAACGACCAATTCTGAGTAGGTAATAAGACTCCTAGTTGCTTGCTCTATCAAAATACTTTTCACACCTCACACCTTTTTTTTCAAAGTTCAAACTCCTTTCAAAAACGAAACATTTCCGAACACTTTGTATACATTCCTACATGAATCATTACAAAGTCAAAGCGAAATGCCTTTTTTAAAACATTTTTCAAACACACAGAAAGCACAATTTTAAAATGATCTATAAAGCAACTAAGAGCCCGTAGATAACTACGGATGGAAAGGGGTGCTAATACCTTCCCTTTTCATAGCCTTCTCCCTTACTCATAATCGAACAAAGGTCTTTTTCTGTAGTTTTACCTTCCCTTAATTGGATAAAAATAAAAGTCGGTGGCGACTCTTGCTATCCGCACATTTGCGATACAAAATCCACAAAGTCAGTTCACCGTATTACAGAACTGGCGACTCTGCTGGGGACACACCCTAAAGAGAGAATGCCTTAAGGATTTATAGATCACATTTATTGCTTTCTGTTTGACTTGCTTGCTTTATCTTTAAGGGTTGCTTGGGTATTATACTGTTGGGGGATCCTACACCCGGATCCGGGTTTCCTTTTAGGTAAGTAGCATTAGATCGTCGCGACCGCTAGACGTATAACTAAACGGTCAACATGATGGCTACGTTAGCGTGACACTTTGGATGTCTTGATACTCTTCATTTCCAAGTTGAGGATAGTATTTGGCTTCTGCGTGGTGTCATCAAGCGCTAACTAAACTTTTAGAACCTTAATTGACCCATCTTAGCCATTAGAAGGTAGTGAGATGGCCGACTTTGGTGTAGACCGAGGTTGGTTGATACTCGATGCTACGCTCATTGAGATCAGACTTTTGGGACATTTTCGGTTGACCACTTGGTAGTCGTATTGAAATAAGTGCCTACGAGAAAGATCAATGATATGAGATTCCTAGAACCCGGTTACTATTATAGGACAGGATGAACCAACTCAAACTTTTGGTGGGGTAATCACCTAGACCTCATGCGAGCCTTAAACCTAGGCTCATTGTGTGAATTGTATGTGTGTGCCAAACATGACATCATGACATCATTTGCATTGCATATCATTTCTAACCATTTCAAGGACCTAGGGATTTATCTTTGCTCTATTTTGTAGGTATTATGGCTTCTAGAAAGACTATCCGAATCAACTTCATGGGTATACCTTCCCAGCTCAAAGAATTGGTTTCAGAAATTCCCGACCATGCTCAGTTCATCAAAAGACATGGTTATCTACTTGATTTGGTTATCTCCGGTTTTGAAGAAGATATGATGCATGTCCTATTCCAGTTCTTTGATCCGAAGCACCATTGCTTTACGTTTCCAGATTATCAGTTGGTTCCTACCTTGGAAGAGTTCTCTAAGCTACTTGGGATACCTATTCTTGACCAAATGCCATTCACCGGTTTAGAAAAGGTTCCTAGGTATGAAGACATTGCATCAGCCTTACATCTTAAGCGCTCATACATTGAAGCCAATTGGGAAACTAGAAGCGGAGTTAAGGGTTTACTTTCTAAGTTCCTAATTAAGAAAGCCCGAGAATTCCTCAAAGTTATGAGTTTCCATGCATTTGAAAACATTGTGGCCTTGCTAATTTATGGTTTGGTTCTATTACCTAACTCGGATCAATTCATAGATGTCAACGCCATCAAGTTATTCCTTACTCGCAATCCAGTGCCTACTTTACTTGGAGATATCCTACATTCTCTCCATACTCGTACCATCAAGAGACAAGGAACTCTAATGTGTTGTATACCGTTACTTTCGGTGGTTTATTTGCACCTTCCTCCATCAGTTTTGAAGAGCGAACAAAGGATGAAGTGGTCTCAAAGACTAATGTCACTCTCTCATTCGGATATCCGTTGGAGTCTTTTTCTCAAAGGACTTCACCTTCATTGAGCGTTGTGGAGTTCCTAATGTACCACTTGCTTGGTATAAGGGAGGTATTACTTACAACCCTTCTTTAGCTCTCGTCGGTTTGGTTTTGCTCGAAGAGATGGTCCTCATGATATGCTTCTCCAAGATGTTGTGTTCGACTACAATCATGATCTCGAGTGCGAAGGTTCATACACGCTTGGAACATGGTAAAGAAGACTGATACCAAGACTTTGGGGCACCAGAACTCCACTCCTTGGGAACCTTACCTCAAATGGGTGCGAGCTCGAGCTCAAAACCTCATGATGCCATTCGCGCCTGTTCTACCGGTGATTATGGAACTGTTGCTATAGGTGGCGTACCCTATCTTGTTCTCCATCGACGCCTCCGATTTTGAAGACTTGAAGAGATCCGGATTCAACTAAAGGAAGAAAGGGATACCTTTGAAGCTCGGTGTTATGCAAGTGAGAAGAAAGTACTAGAGTTGACCAAGCTACTTCACGAGGCGCAATATCAAGCCTATCTCGGCACCAAGAGGAAGCGCCCATGGGAGACCTAGAAGCTTTATGATTTATATGTTTTCTTTTATTGTTTTGAACTATCTTTTGTACTTAAAAAGAAAAGAATAAAAAGAGAACTAATATTTGTTTGCTCATTGTTTGTTTAACAAATTTAAATCCTAGAGGTCCTTGAAAACATTGCATGGCATTCGCATAAACATTGCATATCATAGCATAACATTGCATCACAGGTACATTGGAGATTGGTTTTCTCATTTTCTCGCTATTTATTTTAGCAGAAATGGCTCTCGAACAGACTGTCAAAGATCTCCAGGTTCAGAATGCTCAGTTTCAGCAGATGTTCACCAGTTTGGTCCAAGGCCAAGAGGATCTGAAGAAGCTCATCAACAAGAAGAAGAAGGTTGTGGGTCTACTCAACATGGGCAGACGCTACAAAGGTGGACCTAAAGGGGTCAGTCGGCTTGAACTCTCTGAAGACAGTGTCAAGAACGAGGGGAGTGTCAAGGGTAATGAAGAAGATCAGCGTGAGCCTGAGAAGGAGAGAGAGGAGCGTTCTGACTATAGCCAATACTCTGATGAAGATGACAAGTACAAGCAACTTGAAGACCGTTTGAATGCTGTGGAAAACCTGAAGATGTCCGGGCTGAATTTTGATGATCTGAGTCTTGTCCCTGGTGTTGTGATTCCTCCTAAGTTCAAAGTTCCTACTTTTGCCAAGTATGATGGTGTTTCTTGTCCGAAGCTGCATTTGAAGTCCTATGTTCAGAAGATTAACCCCCACACTGATGACAGGAAGTTGTGGATGCACTATTTTCAAGAGAGCTTGTCCGGAACTCAGTTGGAGTGGTACCATCAGCTAGAGAATGACCGTATCCGTACTTGGAGTGACTTGGCTGATGCTTTCTGAACGATGAGTACAATCTGAATTGACACCCACTCGCATGCAACTACAAAGCATGTCTATGGGTCGTGATGAGAAGTTCAAGGGTATGCTCGAAATGGAGATCTAGCGGTGAGTTCAACCACCCTTGTCCAATAGGGAGTTGGTTGATATGTTTATGGGAGCAGAGCCCATTCTTCAATCATCTGATTGGAAACTCTTCAGCCGGATTCACCAAGCTTATACTTACAGGCGAGCGTATCGAAGCTGGTATTAGGAGTGGAAAGATTCATGTAGAGTCGTCGTCAAATGCTGCGAAGAGATCTTTTGGTGGTAAGAAAGAAACTAATCTTGTGTATGGTCGGAAAAGTCGAGCCAAAACGACGCGCTCAATCTGTAAGGCGGTTGTGATCTCGATCCTACATCGGCACAACCTCGGTGAGACAACGTGGCAGCAGCGCCACGAAGGCGGTTCTGAAGATCAACATGCCATTGTCGCAAGCCTTGCAACACATGTTGGCGGGCTGATTACTTTGAGGATCCTCCTCAGAATGTCAATACTTCCTCTCCGAGATATAATCCTAATGCTAAGTGTGCTTACCATTCCAATAGCCCGGACACGATCTTGATGATTGTTGGGCTCACGAAGAACAAGATTCAAGATATGATTGAAGCTAAGCGATTGAGTTTGATCCTCTGTTGAAACTCGAATGTGATCAATGCGCCTATGCCTAACCATGACAAGAGCTCCAATCTTTGTTGGTGATGATACTTATGTTTTCAATATAGATGATTTGACTATTCCTCGATGACTATTAAGAAAGATTTGCTGCAAGCGGTGTCAATCAGGATGCCCGGAGAATTGTCGTTGGTGCCCATCGCACCGATGGTTGTGCTGGTTGAGAAGCGTGTTCGATGCATGATGGACAACCGTGAAATACTATTTTGAAACCACATGCGAGTGTGTGAAGACATGTCTAAGTGAAGATCGAAGATGTGAATGGCTGTACGGATGTGTGGGATACCTTGGGCAGCCAAGTGGAAAGTATGATTACATGGTAAAGTACACCGTTCTTGAAAGCTACAAGATTCCTATTGAAGATGTTAAGGCGACCGGATGGGGTGACGATTTCCCAGAAGACTATGCTGATGTTAACACAATAAGGATTTCCTCTGCGATCACATGCCTAGAGTGGCACCCTCATTATCACTTCTCCAAGACCGGTTCCATATTCCTCTGACAAGGCTATTCCTTGGAATTGTGGGGCTGATGTTTACTACCATGGCGTCAAGCAAGACCCTTTGACCGTTGAAGACCTTACAGTTGAAGCTTTCATTCCTGACATTGACAACATCACCGGATCAAGTAAGGTGACCGAACCGGAAGAGTGTTCTCTCCAATCTCTCCTCCAAAGACACCGCGACTCCACTCGCATTCCACTACTCAATCAATATCCCCGGAGGAAAGAACGGTGATTCATCCTGCTCAACCGAAGTACCAAAGGAAGTTCTGAAGCCACCTCAAACAAGAAATGGAGAAATTCGAAGATTATCAAGAAGAGTGACTACAATGTTGTGGAGCAGTTGGGACGAGACTCCGTCCAAGATCTCCATGCTTGCTCTGCTCTTGTGCTCCGAGGCCCATGCTAATGCCTTGGTGAAGTTTCTGAAGAATGCTCACGTGCCGCAAGACACTACTACTGATCAATTTGAAGTTTGTATTGCTAGCCTGGCTGCCAACAACGGCCTAGGCTTCTCTGATGCTGATTTGACTCCTGCCGGAAAGAAACATAACAAAGCCTTGCACATCTCTGTGGAATGCAAGGGTACTACATTATCTCATGTTTTGGTGGATACCGGTTCTGCTCTGAACATCCTACCGAAGACTGCTTTTGATCGACTCGATGTTGAAGGGTTGGTTCTGAGACCCAGTGACATCATTGTGAGAGCTTTTGATGGTTCTAAGCGAACAGTACTTGGAGAGCTCACTCTGCCTGTTAAAGTCGGTTCCCAGACTTTTGATTCCACATTCTTTGTCATGGACATCCGTCCAGCTTACTCTTGCCTACTTGGACGCCCTTGGATACATGGGGCGGTACATCTCTACCTTGCATCGGAAAGTACCGGTGAAAGGGAAAGTTGTTACCGTATGTGGTGAAGAAGAGTACATGGTCAGTCATCTACAATCATTCCGATATCTCGAGATGGAGGGTGAATTCTTTGAGACTCCCTGTCAAGCTTTCGAAACAGTCCCAGTCATGCTGTGACTCTCTGTTATTCTGAAGTTACAAGCTCCTCCTAGGATGGCCTCCCTGAAAGATGCTCAAGCTGCAGTTGAAGAAGGTGGTAGTGCTATTTGGGGTCAGCTCCCTGATCTTCCCTTCAAGTTTGACAAGACTGGTTTAGGCTTCACCATCAAGGGTCAGAAGATGATACGTCGTGACGTGCCAACTTCCTTTCGCATCGTCAGTGGAATCCATGCTATAGAGGATGGCGACAACGACTCGACATCGGCAAGTGGATCTTTCCAACTCGGATCATGGGCTCGACAATTGGAAGGCGAAGGCGTCATACCAATCTCCTTTAGTCGGGAGTAATTATTCTTGTTTTGTTTGCTTTTCGTATTTTCTATGTTTTGAACAATAAACTCTAAAGCCTAGTGCCTTGCCGGGCATCATGGCTCGTTGCGAGGTTATTATTTGTCGTTTGCGTATTTTCATTCAATAAATTCGTTGGACTTTTGCATTCAAATTGTGTTTTCTTTCTTTTACTTTATCACCCTTCAAAAGCTATGTGTTTCTTACACACACCCGTGATACACTGCAGAATCACTCGAATCTCGTTAATATGACTATGCTAGTGCTAAATATGACTTGATAATCCGATCTACCAAGCCGAAGGCGAAAGTGAGGAAGATTGTGAAGTGCCGGAGAACTTGTCGATTGCTACACAAGAAGATCGAGTTATCTGACCACCGAAGAGCAAGTTGAGGTTGTGAATTTGGGTACTGACGAAGACAGAAAAGAGATCAAGATAGGAGCGGGTCTTGAGAACAGTGTTAAAGAAAGATTAATTCAGATGCTACGAGACTATGTTGAGGTTTTTGCTTGGTCATACGAAGACATGCCAGGTCTAGACATTGATATTGTGGTACACCGGTTGCCAACGAAAGAAGGTTTTCTCCCAGTGAAACAGAAGGTTCGTCGCATGCGTCCTGAGATGTCCGAGAAAATCAAAGCCGAAGTTATGAAGCAGTTCAATGCCGGTTTTCTAGCTGTCACTTCTTATCCGCAGTGGGTTGCAAATGTGGTACCCGTACCTAAGAAGGATGGTAAGGTACGCATGTGTGTGGATTACAGAGATCTGAACAAAGCGAGTCCGAAAGATGATTTTCCACTTCCTCATATAGATGTTCTGGTTGACAACACCGCTCAGCACAAAGTTTTCTCCTTCATGGATGGTTTCTCCGGTTACAATCAGATCAAAATGGCTCCCGAAGACATGGAGAAGACTACTTTTGTCACACAATGGGGTACTTTCTGTTACAAGGTTATGCCGTTCGGACTGAAGAACGCAGGCGCCACTTATCAACGTGCCATGGTGACATTATTTCATGACATGATTCATCACGAGATAGAGGTCTACGTCGACGACATGATAGCTAGATCACAGACTGAAGAAGAACATCTCGATCACTTGCAGAAACTATTCGATAGGTTGAAGAAGTACAGGCTGAGACTTAATCCTAACAAGTGCACCTTTGGAGTCAGATCCGGAAAACTCCTAGGGTTTGTTGTCAGTAGTAAAGGTATTGAAGTTGATCCCGCTAAGGTTAAAGCTATTCAAGAGATGCCGACTCCGTGCGAGAGAAGTCAGAGGTTTCTTGGGCCGATTGAATTACATCGCCAGATTCATTGCACACCTAACCGCTACTTGTGAGCCAATCTTCAAGTTACTAAAGAAAGATCAAGTGGTAGAATGGAACGAAGATTGCCAGATCGCTTTTGACAAAATCAAGGAGTACCTACAGAATCCTCCTATCCTGATGCCGCCTACCGAAGGAAGACCTCTTATCATGTACTTGGCGGTGTTAGAGAACTCGATGGGGTGTGTGTTGGGGCAACATGGCGAGTGCAGTCGAAAAGAGCATGCAATATACTACCTTAGCAAAAGTTTACGTGTGAAACAAGATACTCACACTCGAAAAACTTGCAACGCTTTGGCTTGGGCTGCTTCCGACTAAGGGTATATGTTGACTCACACTACCTTGTTGATTTCAAGATGGATCCTATAAAATACATATTTGAGAAACCAGCTCTCTCGGAAGAATAGCAAGATGGCAAATGATCTTGACCGAATATGACATCGGTACACTTCTCGAAAGCGATCAAAGGAAGTGTAGTAGCCGATCATTTGGCTCATCAAGCCATAGATGACTATCGATCTATGCGGTTAATTTCGAGATGAAGATGTTTTGCTAATTCGATTGTGAAGAACCGAGGCCCAGACGAAGGACACGAACAAGGATCCCGATGGACCATGGTTTTTGATGGAGCCTCAAACGCACTTGGCAATGGCATTGGCGCCATCATTACATCCCCTGCAGGCGGACATACACCTTTCACCGCCAGATTATGTTTCAGTTGCACCAACAATATGGCCGAATACGAAGCGTGCATCATGGGTATTAAAGCTGCTATCGACTTAAGAATCAAGTTCTTACAAGTGTATGGAGACTCAGCTTTAGTGATCAGTCAGATTAAGGGCGAGTGGGACACGAAGCATCCGAATCTCATTCCGTATCGAGAGCATGTTCTGAGTTTGATCCCCTACTTCGAAGAGATTACTTTTGATCACATTCCACGAGAAGAGAATCAGTTGGCAGACGCGTTAGCTACTATGTCATCTATGTTCAAGGTTAGATGGGACAACGAGGCTCCCCAGATCATTATTGAGAGGTTTGACGGACCGGCATACTGTTGTGAACTTGATACAGAAGAAAAACCTTGGTACTACGATGTGAAAAGGTATCTTGAGACTCAGGAATATCCCGCAGGGGCATCTGTCAATGATAAGAAGTTCATGAGAAGATTCGCATCCAAATTCTTCCTCGAGCGGCATCTTGTACAGCGCAATCATGACTTGTGCTTGCTACGCTGTGTGACCGAAGAACACGGGCGTATCATGGAAGAGTTACACGAGGCCGTTCGGTACTCACTCCGATGGACATCGATGGCTAAGAAGATTACGAGCAGGTTACTATTGGTCCACCATGGAAGGCGATTGTCACCGCTATGCTCGATCTTGTCACAAGTGCGGATATATGCCGACAAAGTACGTACCTCAATACCTCTAAATGTTCTAACAGCTCCTTGGCCTTTTGCAATGTGGGGCATTGACATGATCGGAGAAATCAAGCCCGACTTCCAACGGACATCGTTTCATCCTTGTGGCAATTGACTATTTCACCAAGTGGGTAGAAGCGACCTCGTTCGCATCATTACCAAGAATGTTGTGGCTCGATTCATCAAGCATAATCTTATCGTCGGTATGGCACTCCGAAAGGATTATCACGGATAATGGCTCTAATCTCAACAATAAGATGATCATGAACTCGCACGCAGTTCAAGATCAAGCATCACAACTCTTCTCCGTATCGGCCTAAGATGAATGGCGCGATGGAAGCCGCCAATAAGAACATTAAGAAGATTATCTGAGAAGATAGCGGTGACTTACAAGGATTGGCATGAGATGTTACCATTTGCTCTTCATGGTTATCGCTTTTCTGATACGGACATCAACAGGGCAACCCCTTCTCTCTTGTATGCGGTATGGGCAGTCCTACCCATCGAGGTTCGAGATACCCTCAACGAGTCCTCCGGGACGAGTTAAGCGAAGCGATTGGGTCGGACTCGCCTTGACGGATTAATTTGATTGATGAGAAGCGGCTTGCGTCCATCGCCATGGGATCTATCAAAACAAATGATCGAGCATTTAACAAGAAGGTCAAGCACCGAGTCTACCAAGTCGGTGATCTAGTAGTCAGCGCATCATTCTTCCACAAGGTGATCCAGGGCAAGTGGACTCCCACCTATGAGGGACCATTTGTAGTCAAGGCATATTTTCGGTGGAGCTATGATACTTAGCACCATGGATGGCGAAGACTTCCCACCCAGTGACGCAGACATAGTCAAAAAATACTACGCATAAACGAGACCCGCTAGGTCGACGAACCTAGGCAAAAATTAGGGCATCCTGGCGAACCAAAAGGGTTCGGGCAAAAGTTAAGGATATATACAAAACATGTACACCCGGCAAGTCGAAAACACGAAAAGGTGGCTTGGGCAAAAGGGTATCGGTGGTGAAAACCGAAAGGCGGTCTAGGCAAAAGTTAGGGATTTAAGCGTACGACTATGTCTCTTCCAGATCACCTGTCTACAGACTACTACTACCATCATTCAAGATTCAAATGGCGACGATCAATTCACTTACTTTCTACTGACAGCAAGGAGATGAGATAGTTGAAATATATGAGTACTAGCATAGTTGGGACTTAACGAGATTGTTTCCGCATAGCTCTTTACCTTTCTTGTATACAAACTACTTGGCCATACGCCACCTTTCGAATAAATACAAGTCTCCCTCTCTTTACAATTCTTGTTTGTTGTTATTTGCATAAAGTCCAACGCTTGCTTTGAATGATTATATGCATTTGACAATAAGAACTTGTTCGCAAACATACGAAAAGTGAACATGCAAAAGTACTTACTACAGGCTCCAGGAATTGAGATGACGACGAAAGTCACCAATACGTTCCCCGCAGAGCGTGATTCCCCGCAGAACACAATCTCCACAGAAGTGTCACTCACCACAAACCTTCCCCATCGGAATATACATCAGTCTCCAAGCAGTAACACTTCATCCCCAGCAGAGATATCTATCTCCAGCAAATATCTCTCAGCACTCCCCCTGTTTTCTCCAGGAGTAGTATCCAGACTTGGAACTTGGTCAGATAGTGCATCGGAGGAAGCCTACTCCTCTTATACCTCAGCCAGAGATTACAACGGGCCCCAGATCCTTCTAACCCGGTCTCCCAGTATCTATCAAATGCTCTCCGACAAGATTTACACTAAAAATCCCCGGTAGAGCGCCTCTTCACTTTTCCCCAGCAGGATCTACACACAAGATCCCCAACAGATTGCCTCCCGGACTCTCCCGACTTCAACAATATCTAAGCCCAAGACTTGGTCAGATAGTGCATCGGAGGAATCAAAGTTCTTCTCTTCTCAGGATCTCCATCCCCAAACAGAAGTCAGAAATCCTCAAACAGGACATCTACATCTTCTTCAAGATGGATATGTTTTGAAATACCACAACATCCATCATACATTTCTCATAATATATGCACATGTAATTCATACACATTGTCATGCATCATACTTTGCATAAAGCTAACAATATTCTGTCAAAGTTTCTCTTGTTTTCTCCAAAACAGGTGAAAGTCATTTCCGACGCAAGCAGATTCAGGATTAACACCCGAATCCAGACGGGAAAACTATCCAAGCAACCACCCTCGTTGTCCTCCGACAACGGATCCAGGATTAATACCCGAAGCTAGACGGGAAACCTTATCCGAACGATCACAAGTTATCCTCCGATAACAGGCAGTGGATCAACACCCGATGCACAACAGGGAAATATCCATATTTTGTCAAACTATTATCCCTCAGGCGATCGGCACGAACTATTACGACCTCTCTTATTATCAACAACTGAGTCGCGTGCGACTCAGTTGCCTTGGATGGCATCTTAAGCCCATCTCCGACTACTTGTCAACATTTCTCAGCTTTTAGAATGCTGCATATTTGGTTAAAAATCAATACAAATCAATAACTTCATTCAAAGATGAGCACGAAGTCTAACGTACGACTCCCTCCGGATGGCATCTTAAGCCCATCTCCGCTCTCCTTTCCAGAAACATCTACAGAGCCTAGCGTACGGCTCACTCCCCAGCATCGATCTTTCCGGATGGCATCTTAAGCCCATCTCTGACAGCTCTCCTATTCAGACAATAATCTCGAGTCTAGCGTATGACTCATCCCCCAGCGAAGTCTCCAACTTCCCCAAATGGCATCTGTAAGCCCATTCCCGCGTCATCAGCCGACAGCGAGTGCAAATTTTCAGGTGTACACGAGTGTTCAATCATCTTCTACCTCCAGGTCACGAAAGGCAAAGCATGCCAATCTAACCCTTCCAGTACAAGAAGATTGAACAGGGGCAGCTGTCATACCCCAAAATTTTCCCTCCAATTCCTCAAGGCATTCCATACCTCCATGCTCAAGGATTCCTCAAGAGTTTATCAGACAAACTCTCTCCTAGACAATCAACCCAAACTAGGGTTTGGCATTTCTCAGATCCAGATGGTCTTCTAACACCTCCAATGGTTTTCATGCCTTCTCATATGCTTCAAAGATTCTCCATGTCAAGTTTCAAGCCTCACAAGTCAAGTTTCCTCAGACAATTGCTCAGATGGTTGAAAATCAGTTGTATTGGACAAAAAGTCAACTGTGGTCAACATACAGTCAAACTTCCTGATTTTTGGTCAACATCCTCATTTTGAAGTCACATTCATCATTTGATCAAGGGTTGATCATGATTCATCAAGAAAACTCAAGATTTGCTCAAAGTCAAACTTTCCAAATTAGGGTTTCTAGGTGAAAAGTCAACTGAACTTTGGTGATCATAACTTTCTCATACTTTCTCGAAATTTTCCACCACCTCTTGTTTTGAAGGAAATTCAATTCTCTACAACTTCATGTCTCACAAGAATGTCCAAAAAATGCTTCATTTGAGAGGTATAGCTCAAAACATTACAGGTCCTTTTCAAAGTCAACAAAAAGTCAACTTTTTGTTTTGAGGATATATTGAGCATGGTAACTCCAATTGAGATGAAACCAAATACATTGTTTAGAGGACTCTTAGAGCTTTCCAAAAAGTCCAAGAACTCTCAAAAATGTGGAAAATTGAGCAAGATACACCATTCACAAGTTGGGCAATTTTGAAAGAATGCACAAAGAGAGATACTTCTAAAAATCAAATTTTTTGCAAATGGGCTTGCTTTTTCTTCATCCAAACTTATTCCTCATACAATTAGGAATATCCAAGCCCAATGCCTCGAATTTTTGATTTATTTTTCTATTTAATTTGTAATTTATTCATTTAAATGCAAATTAAATTTAAAAATAAAGTACAAAATTAAAATTAATTGCAAAGATTGATTTTTTTCTTTCCTTGAGATCCAATCAACCCATTAAAAGCCAGCAATTTCGAAATTTGATCAAATTGGCAAGATTGGATTGGAATTTAATCAAGTTTTGAAAATTTGATTTTATGCAAAAAATCAAATTTGATTTGCTTTGAATGGTGATTGATTCTTACCAAAAACAATGCCAAATCCTTCTACTATAAATACTTGAGGCATACCTATCAAAAGAGAACAGAAAAATTGCTCTAGAAACCCTATTCTCAAACTGAAAAAACCGTGGCAAGCAAGCAAGGTGTAATCCTATTTCCAGCCATTCTCAACCGATTTTGAGGTGTCCATTGCATTCCTTGAGGTCTTTAGAGTCGATCCAGACTCTTACATCATTCAAAACCATCCAGAATCGTGAAAACTGAAATCGTAACGTGTTTGCAAGCTTTCTGGGCAAGCCAATTGAATTTCCATGGCCTGAATCGTGTTACACCATAGCTAGGGTTTCTGAGCTCGAATTAGGGCTTTGCTTAAATGGAAAAATTGGACAATAGGACCTGTACCATCGTGTTCGGAACGATCTCAGGAATCGAACCATGCCTTTAGAACTTATTTATTTTATGTGTGCTGGATTTTTGATTGTAGCCAGGGACCTAGCGTCGAGCAATGGCCGACACTGAAAATTCAAAAATTCAAAAGGTTGAAGACGAAGCTGGGCGCGAGCGGGAAGAGGCCAGGAGACGACGCGTGTTATCTTCCACTCGTTCCGTTTCAAAACACAGATGCACACATGGGGTAGTGGTAAAGGCGCTCACTGTTTCCAGATGCCCTCAAGGGTCATGGGTTCGAATCCGTCCAGGGCCAGTTTTGCTTCCTTTTTTACAAACCTCATTATTTTTCTATTTTCTATTTTATTTAATATTTTCCATGCATTTTAATTCTTTTCATAATTTTATTTATGCATTAAAAAATCATCAAAAATATTTTTCCTTTTGCATTTATTTTCAGAAAATACTTATTTAATTTATAAAATTAAAAAATATAATTTTGCATGCATATTTATTTTTATTCATAATTTAGCATTAAATTCATTTTTAATTGCATTTAAATTACCAACTTGCATTTAAAAAATCCCAAAAAATTATTTTAGCATATTTATCTTATTTCCAGCATGTATTAATTTTCTCATATAAAAATTTGCATTTTTTCTAACATTTTTTCTCTTATTCAATTCATCTCGTATTTTCCGATTTTGTATTCTTTTACAGGTTGATCCGATTCAGACGTTGTTCTTTTATCGTTTTATTTTTTCCAATAATGTAACTGTTTATGGGATGTAATAGATTAAATTAGGCTTTTATTTTCCGCACTTTCAATTATGTATCTGCCCCAAAGCCATGTAATAGCGTAGGACATTTACCTTTCGCATTTTACATTCCGCACTTTAATTTCCGCACTCTATAAACTGCTAGTAACTAGGCGTGTATGGCAAGGTAAAACTGAACTTAGCCCACTAATTTCCAAGATAAAATATCTGAAATTAACACACTCTTTCACACATGCACCCCTTAGGGTAATTCTCTCTCGTTGCCTTTACGAATTCAAAATGGTCATGTCCCTCGAACGTAGAGGTGTCCTAGCACCGTTGCCTTCAAAACAAATCATCATAGTCCCTTCGATACAAAGATCATAAGACCCACGATGTCGCCTCCGAATACATGATCTTGACCCTCGATTGTCGCCTACGAAAAATGATGATAGTCCCTTCGAATGTGCTAGGATACTTCCTACAAGTTGCCTTCTATGACCATCCGATGTCCCTTGAATGTCCGCTTACATCCAACGAATGGAGTTACCTACCAACTAATGGTATGGATAGCGCTATTCTAAAAGAACGTAAAGTAACACGAAAACGACCAATTCTGAGTAGGTAATAAGACTCCTAGTTGCTTGCTCTATCAAAATACTTTTCACACCTCACACCTTTTTTTTCAAAGTTCAAACTCCTTTCAAAAACGAAACATTTCCGAACACTTTGTATACATTCCTACATGAATCATTACAAAGTCAAAGCGAAATGCCTTTTTTAAAACATTTTTCAAACACACAGAAAGCACAATTTTAAAATGATCTATAAAGCAACTAAGAGCCCGTAGATAACTACGGATGGAAAGGGGTGCTAATACCTTCCCTTTTCATAGCCTTCTCCCTTACTCATAATCGAACAAAGGTCTTTTTCTGTAGTTTTACCTTCCCTTAATTGGATAAAAATAAAAGTCGGTGGCGACTCTTGCTATCCGCACATTTGCGATACAAAATCCACAAAGTCAGTTCACCGTATTACAGAACTGGCGACTCTGCTGGGGACACACCCTAAAGAGAGAATGCCTTAAGGATTTATAGATCACATTTATTGCTTTCTGTTTGACTTGCTTGCTTTATCTTTAAGGGTTGCTTGGGTATTATACTGTTGGGGGATCCTACACCCGGATCCGGGTTTCCTTTTAGGTAAGTAGCATTAGATCGTCGCGACCGCTAGACGTATAACTAAACGGTCAACATGATGGCTACGTTAGCGTGACACTTTGGATGTCCTGATACTCTTCATTTCCAAGTTGAGGATAGTATTTGGCTTCTGCGTGGTGTCATCAAGCGCTAACTAAACTTTTAGAACCTTAATTGACCCATCTTAGCCATTAGAAGGTAGTGAGATGGCCGACTTTGGTGTAGACCGAGGTTGGTTGATACTCGATGCTACGCTCATTGAGATCAGACTTTTGGGACATTTTCGGTTGACCACTTGGTAGTCGTATTGAAATAAGCGCCTACGAGAAAGATCAATGATATGAGATTCCTAGAACCCGGTTACTATTATAGGACAGGATGAACCAACTCAAACTTTTGGTGGGGTAATCACCTAGACCTCATGCGAGCCTTAAACCTAGGCTCATTGTGTGAATTGTATGTGTGTGCCAAACATGACATCATGACATCATTTGCATTGCATATCATTTCTAACCATTTCAAGGACCTAGGGATTTATCTTTGCTCTATTTTGTAGGTATTATGGCTTCTAGAAAGACTATCCGAATCAACTTCATGGGTATACCTTCCCAGCTCAAAGAATTGGTTTCAGAAATTCCCGACCATGCTCAGTTCATCAAAAGACATGGTTATCTACTTGATTTGGTTATCTCCGGTTTTGAAGAAGATATGATGCATGTCCTATTCCAGTTCTTTGATCCGAAGCACCATTGCTTTACGTTTCCAGATTATCAGTTGGTTCCTACCTTGGAAGAGTTCTCTAAGCTACTTGGGATACCTATTCTTGACCAAATGCCATTCACCGGTTTAGAAAAGGTTCCTAGGTATGAAGACATTGCATCAGCCTTACATCTTAAGCGCTCAGACATTGAAGCCAATTGGGAAACTAGAAGCGGAGTTAAGGGTTTACTTTCTAAGTTCCTAATTAAGAAAGCCCGAGAATTCCTCAAAGTTATGAGTTTCCATGCATTTGAAAACATTGTGGCCTTGCTAATTTATGGTTTGGTTCTATTCCCTAACTCGGATCAATTCATAGATGTCAACACCATCAAGTTGTTCCTTACTCGCAATCCAGTGCCTACTTTACTTGGAGATATCCTACATTCTCTCCATACTCGTACCATCAAGAGACAAGGAACTCTAATGTGTTGTATACCGTTACTTTCCAGGTGGTTTATTTCGCACCTTCCTCCATCAGTTTTGAAGAACGAACAAAGGATGAAGTGGTCTCAAAGACTAATGTCACTCTCTCATTCAGATATCCGTTGGAGTCTTTTTTCTCAAAAGGACTTCACCTTCATTGAGCGTTGTGGAGAGTTCCCTAATGTACCACTGCTTGGTATAAGGGGAGGTATTACTTACAACCCTTCTTTAGCTCTACGTCAGTTTGGTTTTGCTCGAAGAGATGGTCCTCATGATATGCTTCTCCAAGATGTTGTGTTCGACTACAATCATGATCTCCAGAATTACTGACGAAGGTTCATACACGCTTGGAACATGGTAAAGAAGACTGATACCAAGACTTTGGGGCACCAGAACTCCACTCCTTGGGAACCTTACCTCAAATGGGTGCGAGCTCGAGCTCAAAACCTCATGATGCCATTCGCGCCTGTTCTACCAGTGATTATGGAACCTGTTGCTATAGGTGACGTACCCCTATACTGTTCTCCATCCTGACCTGCCTACTGATTTTGAAGACTTGAAGAGATCCTGGATTCAACTAAAGGAAGAAAGGGATACCTTTGAAGCTCAGTGTTATGCAAGTGAGAAGAAAGTACTAGAGTTGACCAAGCTACTTCACGAGGAGCGCAATATCAACGCCTATCTCGGCACCAAGAGGAAGCGCCCATGGGAGACCTAGAAGCTTTATGATTTATATGTTTTTCTTTTATTGTTTTGAACTATCTTTTGTACTTAAAAAGAAAAGAATAAAAAGAGAACTAATATTTGTTTGCTCATTGTTTGTTTAACAAATTTAAATCCTAGAGGTCCTTGAAAACATTGCATGGCATTCGCATAAACATTGCATAACATTGCATCACAGGTACATTGGAGATTGGTTTTCTCATTTTCTCGCTATTTATTTTAGCAGAAATGGCTCTCGAACAGATCAAAGATCTCGTGTTGAATGCTCGGTTTCAGAGATGTTCACCAGTTTGGTCCAAGGCCAAGAGGATCTGAAGAAGCTCATCAACAAGAAGAAGAAGGTTGTGGGTCTACTCAACATGGGCAGACGCTACAAAGGTGGACCTAAAGGGGTCAGTCGGCTTGAACTCTCTGAAGACAGTGTCAAGAGGAGTGTCAAGGGTAATGAAGAAGATCAGCGTGAGCCTGAGAAGGAGAGAGAGGAGCGTTCTGACTATAGCCAATACTCTGATGAAGATGACAAGTACAAGCAACTTGAAGACCGTTTGAATGCTGTGGAAAACACGAAGATGTCCGGCTGAATTTTGATGATCGAGTCTTGTCCACAGTGTTGTGATTCCTCCTAAGTTCAAAGTTCCTACTTTTGCCAAGTATGATGGTGTTTCTTGTCCTGCATTTGAAGTCCTATGTTCAGAAGATTAACCCCCACACTGATGACAGGAAGTTGTGGATGCACTATTTTCAAGAGAGCTTGTCCGAAACTCAGTTGGAGTGGTACCATCAGCTAGAGAATGACCGTATCCGTACTTGGAGTGACTTGGCTGATGCTTTCTACGAGAGTAGTACAATTTGAATTGACACCCACTCGCATGCAACTACAAAGCATGTCTATGGGTCGTGATGAGAAGTTCAAGGAGTATGCTCAGAAATGGAGAGATCTAGCAGGTAGAGTTCAACCACCCTTGTCCAATAGGGAGTTGGTTGATATGTTTATGGGAACGCTGACAGGCCCATTCTTCAATCATCTGATTGGAAACTCTTCAGCCGGATTCACCAAGCTTATACTTACAGGCGAGCGTATCGAAGCTGGTATTAGGAGTGGAAAGATTCATGTAGAGTCGTCGTCAAATGCTGCGAAGAGATCTTTTGGTGGTAAGAAAGAAACTAATGCTGTGTATGGTCAGAAAAGTCGAGCCAAGAACGACCGCGCTCAATCTGTGGGGGCAGTTGTGATCTCCAATCCTACATCAGCACAACCTCAGCGAGACAACGCGTAGCGAGCGCCACGAAGGCAGTTTCGAAGATCAACATGCCATTGTCGCAAGCCTTGCAACACATGTTGAAGCGAGTGATTACTTTGAGGGATCCTCCTCAGAATGTCAATACTTCCTCTCCGAGATATAATCCTAATGCTAAGTGTGCTTACCATTCCAATAGCCCCGGACACAGTACTGATGATTGTTGGGCTCTGAAGAACAAGATTCAAGATATGATTGAAGCTAAGCAGATTGAGTTTGATCCTCCTGTTGAAACTCCGAATGTGATCAATGCGCCTATGCCTAACCATGACAAGAGCTCCAATGCTGTTGGTGATGATACTTATGTTTTCAATATAGATGATTTGACTATTCCTCTGATGACTATTAAGAAAGATTTGCTGCAAGCCGGTGTCAATCCAGGATGCCCAGAGAATTGTCGTTGGTGCCCATCTGCACCTGATGGTTGTGCCTGGTTGAGAAGACGTGTTCAGTGCATGATGGACAACCGTGAAATACTATTTTTGAAACCACCTGTGCAGAAGCTGTGTGAAGACATGTCTAAGCTGAAGATCGAAGATGTGAATGAAACTGTACCAGATGTGTGGGATACCTTGGGGCAGCCAAGTGAAAAGTATGATTACATGGTAAAGTACACCGTTCTTGAAAGCTACAAGATTCCTATTGAAGATGTTAAGGCGACCGGATGGGGTGACGATTTCCCAGAAGACTATGCTGATGTTAACACAATAAGGATTTCCTCTGCTGATCCTGTGCCTAGAGTGGCACCCCTCATTATCACTTCTCCAAGACCAGTTCCATATTCCTCTGACAAGGCTATTCCTTGGAATTGTGGAGCTGATGTTTACTACCATGGCGTCAAGCAAGACCCTTTGACCGTTGAAGACCTTACAGTTGAAGCTTTCATTCCTGACATTGACAACATCACCGGATCAAGTAAGGTGACCAGAACCGGAAGAGTGTTCTCTCCAGAAATCTCTCCTCCAAAAGACACCGCGACTCCAGCTCGCATTCCAGCTACTCAATCAATATCCCCAGCCAGAGGGAAAGAACCAGTGATTCATCCTGCTCAACCAGAAGTACCAAAGGAAGTTACTGAAGCCACCTCCAAACAAGAAATGGAGGAAATTCTGAAGATTATCAAGAAGAGTGACTACAATGTTGTGGAACAGTTGGGACAGACTCCGTCCAAGATCTCCATGCTTGCTCTGCTCTTGTGCTCCGAGGCCCATGCTAATGCCTTGGTGAAGTTTCTGTAGAATGCTCACGTGCCGCAAGACACTACTACTGATCAATTTGAAGTTTGTATTGCTAGCCTGGCGGCCAACAACGGCCTAGGCTTCTCTGATGCTGATTTGACTCCTGCCGGAAAGAAACATAACAAAGCCTTGCACATCTCTGTGGAATGCAAGGGTACTACATTATCTCATGTTTTGGTGGATACCGGTTCTGCTCTGAACATCCTACCGAAGACTGCTTTTGATCGACTCGATGTTGAAGGGTTGGTTCTGAGACCCAGTGACATCATTGTGAGAGCTTTTGATGGTTCTAAGCGAACAGTACTTGGAGAGCTCACTCTGCCTGTTAAAGTCGGTTCCCAGACTTTTGATTCCACATTCTTTGTCATGGACATCCGTCCAGCTTACTCTTGCCTACTTGGACGCCCTTGGATACATGGGGCAGGCGCTGTCACCTCTACCTTGCATCAGAAGCCGAAGTACCCGGTGAAAGGGAAAGTTGTTACCGTATGTGGTGAAGAAGAGTACATGGTCAGTCATCTACAATCATTCCGATATCTCGAGATGGAGGGTGAATTCTTTGAGACTCCCTGTCAAGCTTTCGAAACAGTCCCCAGAGTCATGCCTGCTGACTCTCCTGTTATTCCTGAAGTTACACAAGCTCCTCCTAGGATGGCCTCCCTGAAAGATGCTCAAGCTGCAGTTGAAGAAGGTGGTAGTGCTATTTGGGGTCAGCTCCCTGATCTTCCCTTCAAGTTTGACAAGACTGGTTTAGGCTTCACCATCAAGGGTCAGAAGATGATACGTCGCGAACGTGCCGGCCAACTTCCTTTCCGCATCAGTCAGAGTGGAATCCATGCTATAGAGGATGACGACAGCGACTTCGACATCAGCAAGTGGATCTTTCCAACTCCAGATCATGGGCTCAGCAATTGGAAGACTGAAGACGTCATACCAATCTCCTTTAGTCAGGAGTAATTATTCTTGTTTTGTTTGCTTTTCGTATTTTCTATGTTTTGAACAATAAACTCTAAAGCCTAGTGCCTTGCCCGGGGCATCATGGCTCGTTTGCGAGGGTTATTATTTGTCGTTTGCGTATTTTCATTCAATAAATTCGTTGGACTTTTGCATTCAAATTGTGTTTTTCTTTCTTTTACTTTATCACCCCTTCAAAGAGCTATGTGTTTCTTACACACACCCACGTGATACACTGCAGAATCACTCTGAATCTCGTTAATAACAGCTATGCTAGTGCTAAATATGACTTCGATAATCCGATCTACCAAGCCGAAGACGAAAGTGAGGAAGATTGTGAAGTGCCAAGGAGAACTTGTCAGATTGCTACAGCAAGAAGATCGAGTTATACAGCCACACGAAGAGCAAGTTGAGGTTGTGAATTTGGGTACTGACGAAGACAGAAAAGAGATCAAGATAGGAGCGGGTCTTGAGAACAGTGTTAAAGAAAGATTAATTCAGATGCTACGAGACTATGTTGAGGTTTTTGCTTGGTCATACGAAGACATGCCAGGTCTAGACATTGATATTGTGGTACACCGGTTGCCAACGAAAGAAGGTTTTCTCCCAGTGAAACAGAAGGTTCGTCGCATGCGTCCTGAGATGTCCGAGAAAATCAAAGCCGAAGTTATGAAGCAGTTCAATGCCGGTTTTCTAGCTGTCACTTCTTATCCGCAGTGGGTTGCAAATGTGGTACCCGTACCTAAGAAGGATGGTAAGGTACGCATGTGTGTGGATTACAGAGATCTGAACAAAGCGAGTCCGAAAGATGATTTTCCACTTCCTCATATAGATGTTCTGGTTGACAACACCGCTCAGCACAAAGTTTTCTCCTTCATGGATGGTTTCTCCGGTTACAATCAGATCAAAATGGCTCCCGAAGACATGGAGAAGACTACTTTTGTCACACAATGGGGTACTTTCTGTTACAAGGTTATGCCGTTCGGACTGAAGAACGCAGGCGCCACTTATCAACGTGCCATGGTGACATTATTTCATGACATGATTCATCACGAGATAGAGGTCTACGTCGACGACATGATAGCTAGATCACAGACTGAAGAAGAACATCTCGATCACTTGCAGAAACTATTCGATAGGTTGAAGAAGTACAGGCTGAGACTTAATCCTAACAAGTGCACCTTTGGAGTCAGATCCGGAAAACTCCTAGGGTTTGTTGTCAGTAGTAAAGGTATTGAAGTTGATCCCGCTAAGGTTAAAGCTATTCAAGAGATGCCAGCTCCCCGTACCGAGAGAGAAGTCAGAGGTTTCTTGGGCCGATTGAATTACATCGCCAGATTCATTGCACACCTAACCGCTACTTGTGAGCCAATCTTCAAGTTACTAAAGAAAGATCAAGTGGTAGAATGGAACGAAGATTTCCAGATCGCTTTTGACAAAATCAAGGAGTACCTACAAAATCCTCCTATCCTGATGCCGCCTACCGAAGGAAGACCTCTTATCATGTACTTGACAGTGTTAGAGAACTCGATGGGGTGTGTGTTGGGGCAACATGACGAGTCTGGTCGAAAAGAGCATGCAATATACTACCTTAGCAAAAAGTTTACCGACTGTGAAACAAGATACTCACAGCTCGAAAAAAACTTGCAACGCTTTGGCTTGGGCTGCTCGCCGACTAAGACAGTATATGTTGACTCACACTACCTTGTTGATTTCCAAGATGGATCCTATAAAATACATATTTGAGAAACCAGCTCTCTCTGGAAGAATAGCAAGATGGCAAATGATCTTGACCGAATATGACATCCAGTACACTTCTCAGAAAGCGATCAAAGGAAGTGTAGTAGCCGATCATTTGGCTCATCAAGCCATAGATGACTATCAGTCTATGCAGTTCGAATTTCCAGATGAAGATGTTTTGCTAGTTACTGATTGTGAAGAACCAGGCCCAGACGAAGGACCTGAACAAGGATCCCGATGGACCATGGTTTTTGATGGAGCCTCAAACGCACTTGGCAATGGCATTGGCGCCATCATTACATCCCCTGCAGGCGGACATACACCTTTCACCGCCAGATTATGTTTCAGTTGCACCAACAATATGGCCGAATACGAAGCGTGCATCATGGGTATTAAAGCTGCTATCGACTTAAGAATCAAGTTCTTACAAGTGTATGGAGACTCAGCTTTAGTGATCAGTCAGATTAAGGGAGAGTGGGACACGAAGCATCCGAATCTCATTCCGTATCGAGAGCATGTTCTGAGTTTGATCCCCTACTTCGAAGAGATTACTTTTGATCACATTCCACGAGAAGAGAATCAGTTGGCAGACGCGTTAGCTACTATGTCATCTATGTTCAAGGTTAGATGGGACAACGAGGCTCCCCAGATCATTATTGAGAGGTTTGACGGACCGGCATACTGTTGTGAACTTGATACAGAAGAAAAACCTTGGTACTACGATGTGAAAAGGTATCTTGAGACTCAGGAATATCCCGCAGGGGCATCTGTCAATGATAAGAAGTTCATGAGAAGATTCGCATCCAAATTCTTCCTCAGCAACGGCATCTTGTACAAGCGCAATCATGACTTGTGCTTGCTACGCTGTGTAGACCGAAGAACAGCGGAACGTATCATGGAAGAGTTACACGAAGGCCCGTTCGGTACTCACTCCAGTGGACATACGATGGCTAAGAAGATTCTGAGAACAGGTTACTATTGGTCCACCATGGAAGCTGATTGTCACCCCTATGCTCGATCTTGTCACAAGTGCCAGATATATGCCGACAAAGTACACGTACCTCCAATACCTCTAAATGTTCTAACAGCTCCTTGGCCTTTTGCAATGTGGGGCATTGACATGATCGGAGAAATCAAGCCCACAGCTTCCAACGGACATCGTTTCATCCTTGTGGCAATTGACTATTTCACCAAGTGGGTAGAAGCAGCCTCGTTCGCATCTGTTACCAAGAATGTTGTGGCTCGATTCATCAAGCATAATCTTATCTGTCGGTATGGCACTCCCGAAAGGATTATCACGGATAATGGCTCTAATCTCAATAATAAGATGATCACTGAACTCTGCACGCAGTTCAAGATCAAGCATCACAACTCTTCTCCGTATCGGCCTAAGATGAATGGCGCAGTGGAAGCCGCCAATAAGAACATTAAGAAGATTATACAGAAGATGACAGTGACTTACAAGGATTGGCATGAGATGTTACCATTTGCTCTTCATGGTTATCGCACTACAGTACGGACATCAACAGGGGCAACCCCTTTCTCTCTTGTGTACGGTATGGAAGCAGTCCTACCCATCGAGGTTCAGATACCCTCAACCAGAGTCCTCCAGGACGCAGAGTTAGGCGAAGACGATTGGGTCCAGACTCGCCTTGACCAGATTAATTTGATTGATGAGAAACGGCTTGCGTCCATCTGCCATGGACAGATCTATCAAAAACAAATGATCAGAGCATTTAACAAGAAGGTCAAGTACCGAGTCTACCAAGTCGGTGATCTAGTAGTCAAGCGCATCATTCTTCCACAAGGTGATCCCAGGGGCAAGTGGACTCCCACCTATGAGGGACCATTTGTAGTCAAGACAGTATTTTCAGGTGGAGCTATGATACTTAGCACCATGGATGGCGAAGACTTCCCACACCCTGTGAACGCAGACATAGTCAAAAAATACTACGCATAAACGAGACCCGCTAGGTCGACGAACCTAGGCAAAAATTAGGGCATCCTGGCGAACCAAAAGGGTTCGGGCAAAAGTTAAGGATATATACAAAACATGTACACCCGGCAAGTCGAAAACCTGAAAAGGTGGCTTGGGCAAAAAAGGGTATCCCGGTAGACTGAAAACCCGAAAGGGCGGTCTAGGCAAAAGTTAGGGATTTAAGCGTACGACTATGTCTCTTCCAGATCACCTGTCTACAGACTACTACTACCATCATTCAAGATTCAAATGGCGACGATCAATTCACTTACTTTCTACTGACAGCAAGGAGATGAGATAGTTGAAATATATGAGTACTAGCATAGTTGGGACTTAACGAGATTGTTTCCGCATAGCTCTTTACCTTTCTTGTATACAAACTACTTGGCCATACGCCACCTTTCGAATAAATACAAGTCTCCCTCTCTTTACAATTCTTGTTTGTTGTTATTTGCATAAAGTCCAACGCTTGCTTTGAATGATTATATGCATTTGACAATAAGAACTTGTTCGCAAACATACGAAAAGTGAACATGCAAAAGTACTTACTACAGGCTCCAGGAATTGAGATGACGACGAAAGTCACCAATACGTTCCCCGCAGAGCGTGATTCCCCGCAGAACACAATCTCCACAGAAGTGTCACTCACCACAAACCTTCCCCATCGGAATATACATCAGTCTCCAAGCAGTAACACTTCATCCCCAGCAGAGATATCTATCTCCAGCAAATATCTCTCAGCACTCCCCCTGTTTTCTCCAGGAGTAGTATCCAGACTTGGAACTTGGTCAGATAGTGCATCGGAGGAAGCCTACTCCTCTTATACCTCAGCCAGAGATTACAACGGGCCCTAGATCCTTCTAACCGGCCTCCCAATATCTATCAAATGCTCTCCGACAAGATTTACACTAAAAATCCCCGGTAGAGCGCCTTCACTTTTCCCCAGCAGGATCTACACACAAGATCCCCAACAGATTGCCTCCCGGACTCTCCCGACTTCAACAATATCTAAGCCCAAGACTTGGTCAGATAGTGCATCGGAGGAATCAAAGTTCTTCTCTTCTCAGGATCTCCATCCCCAAACATAAGTCAGAAATCCTCAAACAGGACATCTACATCTTCTTCAAGATGGATATGTTTTGAAATACCACAACATCCATCATACATTTCTCATAATATATGCACATGTAATTCATACACATTGTCATGCATCATACTTTGCATAAAGCTAACAATATTCAGTCAAAGTTTCTCTTGTTTTCTCCAAAACAGGTGAAAGTCATTTCCGACGAAGCAGATTCAGGATTAACACCCGAATCCAGACGGGAAAACTATCCAAGCAACCACCCTCGTTGTCCTCCACAACGGATCCAGGATTAATACCCGAAGCTAGACGGGAAACCTTATCCGAACGATCACAAGTTATCCTCCGATAACAGGCAGTGGATCAACACCCGATGCACAACAGGGAAATATCCATATTTTGTCAAACTATTATCCCTCGTGAGCGATCAAGACGAAGAACTATTCGACCTCTCTTATTATCAACAGAACTACAGAGTCTCGACGACTCGCTTGCCTTGGATGGCATCTTAAGCCCATCTCCGACTACTTGTCAACATTTCTCCTTTTAGAATGCATATTTGGTTAAAATCAATACAAATCAATAACTTCATTCAAAGATGAGCACGAAGTCTAACGTACGACTCCCTCCGGATGGCATCTTAAGCCCATCTCCGCTCTCCTTTCCAGAAACATCTACAGAGCCTAGCGTACGACTCACTCCCCAGAATCGATCTTTCCATCTAACAATATTCTGTCAAAGTTTCTCTTGTTTTCTCCAAACCAGGTGAAAGTCATTTCCGACGCGTATCGTGATTAACACCGAATCCGACGGAAAACTATCCAAGCAACCACCCTCGTTGTCCTCCGACAACGGATCCAGGATTAATACCCGAAGCTAGACGGGAAACCTTATCCGAACGATCACAAGTTATCCTCCGATAATGCGTGGATCAACACCGATGCACAACAGTGAAATATCCATATTTTGTCAAACTATTATCCCTCGCGTCAAGACGAAGAACTATTCGACCTCTCTTATTATCAACAAGAACTACTGAGTGCGTCGACTCGATTGCCTTGGATGGCATCTTAAGCCCATCTCGACTACTTGTCAACATTTCTCGCTTTTAGAATGCCGCATATTTGGTTAAAATCAATACAAATCAATAACTTCATTCAAAGATGAGCACGAAGTCTAACGACGACTCCTCCGGATGGCATCTTAAGCCCATCTCGCTCTCCTTTCCAAACATCTACAGAGCCTAGCGACGACTCACTCCCCAAAGATCGATCTTTCCGGATGGCATCTTAAGCCCATCTCCCAGCCTCCTATTCGCATAATAATCTCGAGTCTAGCGTATGACTCATCCCCAATAAGTCTCCAACTTCCCCAAATGGCATCTCAGAAGCCCATTCCGCATCACCGGCCGAGTGCAAATTTTCGGTGTACACGAGTGTTCAATCATCTTCACCTGTGTCACGAAAGGCAAAGCATGCCAATCTAACCCTTCCAGTACAAGAAGATTGAACAGGGGCAGCTGTCATACCCCAAAATTTGCCCTCTAATTCCTCAAGGCATTCCATACCTCCATGCTCAAGGATTCCTCAAGAGTTTATCAGACAAACTCTCTCCTAGACAATCAACCCAAACTAGGGTTTGGCATTTCTCAGATCCAGATGGGCTTCTAACACCTCCAATGGTTTTCATGCCTTCTCATATTCTTCAAAGATTCTCCATGTCAAGTTTCAAGCCTCACAAGTCAAGTTTCCTCAGACAATTGCTCAGATGGTTGAAAATCGGTTGATTGACAAAAAGTCAATCGTGGTCAACATACATCAAACTTCCCGATTTTTGGTCAACATCCTCATTTTGAAGTCACATTCATCATTTGATCAAGGGTTGATCATGATTCATCAAGAAAACTCAAGATTTGCTCAAAAGTCAAACTTTCCAAATTAGGGTTTCTAGGTGAAAAGTCAATCAACTTTGACCGATCATAACTTTCTCATACTTTCTCGTAAATTTTCCACCACCTCTTGTTTTGAAGGAAATTCAATTCTCTACAACTTCATGTCTCACAAGAATGTCCAAAAATGCTTCATTTGAGAGGTATAGCTCAAAACATTCTGTGTCCTTTTCAAAGTCAACAAAAAGTCAACTTTTTGTTTTGAGGATATGTTGAGCATGGTAACTCCAATTGAGATGAAACCAAAGACATTGTTTAGAGGACTCTTAGAGCTTTCCAAAAAGTCCAAGAACTCTCAAAAATGTGGAAAATTGAGCAAGATACACCATTCACAAGTTGGGCAATTTTGAAAGAATGCACAAAGAGAGATACTTCTAAAAATCAAATTTTTTGCAAATGGGCTTGCTTTTTCTTCATCCAAACTTATTCCTCATACAATTAGGAATATCCAAGCCCAATGCCTCGAATTTTTGATTTATTTTTCTATTTAATTTGTAATTTATTCATTTAAATGCAAATTAAATTTAAAAATAAAGTACAAAATTAAAATTAATTGCAAAGATTGATTTTATTCTTTCCTTGAGATCCAATCAACCCATTAAAAGCCAGCAATTTCGAAATTTGATCAAATTGGCAAGATTGGATTGGAATTTAATCAAGTTTTGAAAATTTGATTTTATGCAAAAAATCAAATTTGATTTGCTTTGAATGGTGATTGATTCTTACCAAAAACAATGCCAAATCCTTCTACTATAAATACTTGAGGCATACCTATCAAAAGAGAACAGAAAAATTGCTCTAGAAACCCTATTCTCAAACTGAAAAAACCGTGGCAAGCAAGCAAGGTGTAATCCTATTTCCAGCCATTCTCAACCGATTTTGAGGTGTCCATTGCATTCCTTGAGGTCTTTAGAGTCGATCCAGACTCTTACATCATTCAAAACCATCCAGAATCGTGAAAACTGAAATCGTAACGTGTTTGCAAGCTTTCTGGGCAAGCCAATTGAATTTCCATGGCCTGAATCGTGTTACACCATAGCTAGGGTTTCTGAGCTCGAATTAGGGCTTTGCTTAAATGGAAAAATTGGACAATAGGACCTGTACCATCGTGTTCGGAACGATCTCAGGAATCGAACCATGCCTTTAGAACTTATTTATTTTATGTGTGCTGGATTTTTGATTGTAGCCAGGGACCTAGCGTCGAGCAATGGCCGACACTGAAAATTCAAAAATTCAAAAGGTTGAAGACGAAGCTGGGCGCGAGCGGGAAGAGGCCAGGAGACGACGCGTGTTATCTTCCACTCGTTCCGTTTCAAAACACAGATGCACACATGGGGTAGTGGTAAAGGCGCTCACTGTTTCCAGATGCCCTCAAGGGTCATGGGTTCGAATCCGTCCAGGGCCAGTTTTGCTTCCTTTTTTACAAACCTCATTATTTTTCTATTTTCTATTTTATTTAATATTTTCCATGCATTTTAATTCTTTTCATAATTTTATTTATGCATTAAAAAATCATCAAAAATATTTTTCCTTTTGCATTTATTTTCAGAAAATACTTATTTAATTTATAAAATTAAAAAATATAATTTTGCATGCATATTTATTTTTCTTCATAATTTAGCATTAAATTCATTTTTAATTGCATTTAAATTACCAACTTGCATTTAAAAAATCCCAAAAAATTATTTTAGCATATTTATCTTATTTCCAGCATGTATTAATTTTCTCATATAAAAATTTGCATTTTTTCTAACATTTTTTCTCTTATTCAATTCATCTCGTATTTTCCGATTTTGTATTCTTTTACAGGTTGATCCGATTCAGACGTTGTTCTTTTATCGTTTTATTTTTTCCAATAATGTAACTGTTTATGGGATGTAATAGATTAAATTAGGCTTTTATTTTCCGCACTTTCAATTATGTATCTGCCCCAAAGCCATGTAATAGCGTAGGACATTTACCTTTCCGCATTTTACATTCTGCACTTTAATTTCCGCACTCTATAAACTGCTAGTAACTAGGTGTGTATGGCAAAATCGAACTTAGCCCACTAATTTCCAAGATAAAATATCTGAAATTAACACACTCTTTCACACATGCACCCCTTAGGTAATTCTCTCGTTGCCTTTACAATTCAAATGGTCATGTCCTCGAACGTAGAGGTGTCCTAGCACCGTTGCCTTCAAAACAAATCATCATAGTCCCTTCGATACAAAGATCATAAGACCCACGATGTCGCCTCCGAATACATGATCTTGACCCTCGATTGTCGCCTACGAAAAATGATGATAGTCCCTTCGAATGTGCTAGGATACTTCCTACAAGTTGCCTTCTATGACCATCCGATGTCCCTTCGAATGTCCCGCTTACATCCAACGAATGGAGTTACCTACCAACTAATGGTATGGATAACGCTATTTTAAAAGAACGTAAAGTAACACGAAAACGACCAATTCTGAGTAGGTAATAAGACTCCTAGTTGCTTGCTCTATCAAAATACTTTTCACACCTCACACCTTTTTTTTCAAAGTTCAAACTCCTTTCAAAAACGAAACATTTCCGAACACTTTGTATACATTCCTACATGAATCATTACAAAGTCAAAGCGAAATGCCTTTTTTAAAACATTTTTCAAACACACAGAAAGCACAATTTTAAAATGATCTATAAAGCAACTAAGAGCCCGTAGATAACTACGGATGGAAAGGGGTGCTAATACCTTCCCTTTTCATAGCCTTCTCCCTTACTCATAATCGAACAAAGGTCTTTTTCTGTAGTTTTACCTTCCCTTAATTGGATAAAAATAAAAGTCGGTGGCGACTCTTGCTATCCGCACATTTGCGATACAAAATCCACAAAGTCAGTTCACCGTATTACACAGTGCATTCACTCTCTATAAATAGCTGGGATTACAAAGTGAAAGGTACAGAGTTTTATAAAAGTTTAACCGTGCGAAAGCTCTGCCAAAATCGAAACCAAGCCTTTTTCCAGTTTTCATTCCTTTCCAGTTTTAGTTTTCCCTGCATTGTTTTATTCCCTTTTGTTTATTTTACTGTCCAAATAACAATTTCCAACATTAGGAAATTGTTATTCTAGTTAGGATTTATTTATTTCAAGCCTCATAATCCTTTACTTTCCCAATTCCGAAGGTCCAAGTTTCCGGTTTGAGGAAGAAGGAGTAGGATATTGCTTATTTCAGGTTTTTATATTACATTTGGTTTACAGTATAATTAAATTGCTTATTTTAAGTTTTATTAATTATTTAGAATGTTTGATTTACAATTCCTTTATTCTGTTTACTGTGAGTTCATTTTAATTGCAATGGCTAGCTAAATTCCTTAGTGTCGGTATGTGATAGTTAAAGACAGTAGGTGTTTAATTAAAACCTAAGCTAAAACCTTAATCAACTTAGACTCTGGTTGACACTTTTTGTGTTTAAAAATAAAACCTTTTTGTTACGAAAGTAAGAAAAGTAAATAGGTTAGGGTCGAGACCACGAAAGTGTGAGATTTTCACCGGATAGCTAAAGTTAGACATTCGATTTAAATACAGCGAGAGCGCTTTAAAACGAATTAGAATTAATTAAGTTTTCAAAAAGTATTTTCTAAACACTTATGGGCTAGCGAGAGAAGGCATAGGGCTTTAGACGTATAATCCAAGATAAGACCACGAAAGTGTGAGTTGAGGATTTTTAAACTGATTATTTCTATAGAATAAGTAAGTTGACCATCCTTATACGCTTAGGTTAGATTAGATCCTTTAGGTCCACTCTATTACAAACCGACCGTTTTATCATTATTCATTTAAAATCAATTAGTTTTACTTTCCTTAACCCCCCCTAAAACCATACGTGACATCATTCGCCTTAGCTAAACTAACATTACTTTCCCGCACTAGAGTGATTACAAAGTCCCTGTGGATTCGACATTCTTTTATTACTACCGCGATAGACTGTGCACTTGCAGTTAAGATACCGTTAGACACATTAGGTCGATTGCGCATCAAGTTTTTGGCGCCGTTGCCGGGGACTTTGATCTAGTCACTAGTGCACTCCTAAAGTAGCACTGTCTAGACTAAGGCAACTATTTATTTTTCCCTCTGTGTATGCCAAATACTCGCTCTCAAGGCGGTCCTTTGCATATACCAATTAACGATCCTGAGCGTTATCTCAAAATAAGAAGACGAATTCAAGAGTACTGTGAACTCAACAATCTTCCTGCGTCTAAACTTCCGGATATTGGCGAACTACGAAGAATGGCTGAACCACCACCTCCACCTCGTCCTCTTAAAGATTACGCAGTTCCTTCTCAAGCGGAGCCTCACAACAGTATTGCTGCTCCTGCCATTGCTCGAAACGATTTCGAGCTGAAACCTTCGCTTCTTTCCGCCGTTCAGCAGAACCAATTTTCTGGATCTCCTACTGACGACCCGAATCTACATCTGTTAGTGTTTGTGCAGTACGCAGACACTGTGAAAGCGAGCAGAGTAAACCCCGAGGCGATACGATTGCGCCTATTTCCTTTTTCTTTAAGAGACAGAGCTCGCGCTTGGCTCCAATCTCTTCCTTCAAACTCAATCACCACATGGGATGAGTTGAAGAAGGTCTTCTTAGCTAGATATTTCCCACCAAGCAAAATTGCTATGCTCAGAGACAACATAAATGGTTTCAGACAAAAAGACAATGAATCTCTATTCGAAGCTTGGGAACGCTATAAGGATATGCTAAGACTCTGTCCTCATCATGGTTTAGAAGAATGGTTGATCATTCACACATTCTATAACGGTCTCTTGTACAACACAAGGTTGACTATAGACGCTGCTGCTGGTGGCGCACTGATGGATAAACCATACGCCGATGCAAACCAACTTATCGAAAGCATGGCTCAGAACCATTACCAATGGGGAAGCGAGAGAGCTAATGTAGAGAAATCTCAAACGAAAGGTGCCATGGTCGAAGTGAATAGCCTGGATCAAGTTAACGCTAAAGTGGAAGCTCTCACCCAAAAGCTCGAGAATCTTACCATCACTCCCGCAGCTACCGTAGCTGCAGTAGCCCAAACTTGCGATTTATGTGGTCTTCAATCACATCTTGCTCCAGAATGCCCACTTCTAACCGGAGTTCCTGCCGAACAAGCGAACTACGTACAGGGAAATCCTTACAGTAATACTTACAACCCAGGTTGGAAGAATCACCCGAATTTCTCGTACAAAAGCAACAACGCGTTGTATGCTCCCTGGACAAGCTCCTGCTGTACCACCTGGTTATCCGAAAGCTATCCCAAATCATCCTAATAACGGACCTAATACTTCCAACGTTCCTAGGAAATCTAATATGGAAATCATGATAAAACACTTCATTGCCTCTCAATCTCAGACCAATAAGGACGTTCTAAATCAGAATTTACACACAAATGAGCAAATTAAGCAATTATCTAGCAAGGTCGACGCTTTAGCTACCCACAACAAGATGCTTGAAACTCAAATTTCTCAAGTAGCCCAACAACAAGCACCTACTGCTGCCCCTGCTGGAGTTTTTCCTGGTCAACCACAACCTAACCCAAAAGGACACGCTAATGCTGTGATATTAAGGAGTGGAAAAGAACTTGACGGACCTGTTGATCCGAGACTAGAAAACCCAGCAATGTACCAAAAGCAAGACAAGCCAAGCGAAAACGAGAGCAAACCAAAAGAAAAGGAAAATGAGAATCAAGAGGCAGTAGAAAAAGAGAAACCTTATGTGCCTCCACCGCCTTATAAACCACCAATTTCGTTTCCTCAGAGATTAACCAATTCCAAAACGATGGGCCAATTCAAGAAATTCGTCGAACTTCTGAAACAACTAAATATCACAATACCATTTACAGAAGCCATCACCCAGATGCCCTTGTACGCTAAGTTTCTTAAGGAAATCCTATCTAACAAGAAAAGATAGAAGATAATGGAACAGTTACACTCACTGCCGAGTATAGCGCTATTATTCAGAATAACATGCCTCCTAAGTTAAAAGACCCAGGTAGTTTCTCTATACCCTGTAACCTTGGAAAGTTCGTCATAGACAAAGCTTTATGCGAATTAGGAGCAAGTATCAGTGTCATGCCCTTATCTATTTGCAAAAAGCTGGAAATGGGAGAACGTAGACCCACAAAAATGTCTATTCAATTAGCTGACCGATCAGTTAAATACTTGTAGGTATATTGGAAAATGTTCCAGTTAGAATAGGTCAATTCTATATCCCGACCGATTTCATAATCATGGACATTACCGAAGATTCAGTTACCCCTATCATATTAAGAAGACCATTCCTAGCCACAACTGGAGCTATAATCGACGTAAAGAAGGGCAGACTAACATTCGAAGTCGGAGAGGAAAAAGTGGAATTCATCCTTACTCAATTTTTACAAGCACCCGCCATGAACGACACATGTTATCTAATCAACATTATAGACGAGTGCGTAAGAGAGATGGAAGCTGAACAAACCACATACTCTGAAATAATGAAAATCCAAACCCCTCCGATATTCGAAGACGACAATTGGCGAGAACCATATCAAGATGATAGTCTGAGCGAAAGTCTAGCACTCACACCCAATCATATGTCATGTCCAAAGACACCAAAGTTAGAATTAAAAGTTCTACCTAACAACCTACGATACGAATTCCTGGATACTGAACGTTCTCGACCTGTTATAGTAAATTCCGGTTTAGGAACGCTCGAAACTCAGAAACTTTTAGACGATTTAAGGAAGTACCCTACCGCATTAGGTTATAACATATCCGATTTAAAAGGAATTTGTCCTTCAATTTGTATGCACCGTATTCTGTTAGAAGAAGATTGCAAAACCTCTCGAGAACCTCAAAGAAGAATCAATCTGATCCTCAACACTGTAGTCAGAGATGAAATTAAAAAGCTAATGGAAGCCGGAATCATATACCCAATCTCCGACAGTAAATGGGTCAGCCCAGTACATGTCGTGCCAAAGAAAGGAGGTGTCACTGTTGTGAAAAACGCACAAGGCGAATCGATAACACAAAGAGTGGTTAGTGGGCATAGAGTGTGCATTGACTACAGAAAACTGAACAAAGCCACTCGGAAAGACCATTTTCCTTTACCTTTCATTGATCAAATGTTAGAACGATTAGCCAAACACTCCTATTTCTGCTATTTAGACGGTTATTCCGGATTCTTCCAAATTCCGATTCACCCTGATGATCAAGAGAAGACTACATTCACGTGTCCCTATGGAACGTTCGCGTACAGACGAATGCCTTTCGGATTATGTAATTCCCCAGCGACCTTTCAACGATGTATGATGTCGATCTTCGCAGATTTCATCGATGACATCATGGAAGTGTTTATGGACGACTTCTCTGTGTGTGGACAAAGTTTTGAAGGATGCTTATCTAATTTAGAGAATGTTTTAGAAAGATGTGTGAAAGTAAACCTTGTGCTTAACTGGGAAAAATGTCATTGCATGGTCAGAGAAGGAATCGTACTTGGACATGTTATCTCCAATAAAGGAACTGAAGTTGATAAAGCTAAGATAGAAGTAATTAAAGAACTCCAACCACCTAAGATCGTTCGAGAAATACGAAGTTTTCTAGGACACGCCGGTTTTTATCGACGATTTATCAAAGATTTCTCGAAAATTACCAAACCACTTACCAGTCTATTAATGAAGGATGTTGAGTTCGTATTCGATGAAGATTGTCTCAAGGCTTTTGAAACCCTTAAAACAACACTTATTTCTGCACCGATCATGCAACCACCCGATTGGAGGTTACTTTTCGAAATCGTGTGCGACACAAGTGATTACGCCGTAGGCGCAGTTCTTGGACAAAGGAAGGACAAGAAACTTCACGCAATTTACTACGCCAGCAGAACGCTAGACTCAACTCAGATGAACTACGCCACAACTGAAAAAGAGCTGTTAGCAGTGGTCTTCGCACTTGACAAAATTCGTTCCTACCTAGTAGGAGCAAAAATCATCATTTATACGGACCACGCTGCTATCAGATATTTACTAACTAAGAAGGATGCCAAACCAAGACTCCTCTGATGGATCTTACTTTTACAAGAATTCGACTTAGAAATTAAAGATAAGAAAGAAACCGAAAACGTCGTAGCCGATCATTTATCAAGATTAGAAGGTATAAAACCCGAACAAGTGCCGATTAACGACGATTTTCCGTATGAACATCTGATAGCACAAATGATAAGCGACCTAGCTCAATTGGATTTAAACAAACCAGGAGCTGAGGAAGTGGTAGAAGCAATCAATACGACCATAGGACTACCATGGTATGCAGACATAGTCAACTATTTAGCTGCTGGTGCGCTTCCACCGGATTTAACTTACCAACAGAAAAAGAAATTCTTCCACGATCTCAAATGTTACTATTGGGACGAACCACTTTTATTCAAAAGAGGACCTGATGGAATTTTCCACCGTTGTATACCTGAAGAAGAGATAGAAGATGTTATTTCTCACTGTCATTCGTCCCCCAATGGAGGACATGCTAGCACTTCTGGCCTAATCTTTGGAAGGATGTCCACATCGCCGTTAAAAACTGTGATCGATGCCAACGCACCAGTAATATCTCAAGACGCGATGAAATGCCTCAGAAAGGAATACTAGAAGTCGAAGTCTTTGATGTTTGGGGAATTGACTTCATGGGACCTTTCCCATCTTCTTTCGAAAAAAATTTATACTCGTAGCTGTCGATTATGTTTCAAAATGGATCGAGGCTATTGCTTCTCCTACAAATGACACACGAGTAGTGATTAAGCTCTTTAAGAATACAATCTTTCCACGATTTGGTGTACCTAGACTTGTCATTAGTGACGGGGGCTCTCATTTTATTTCGAAGATATTTGACAAATTACTATCTAAATAAGGAGTCAAGCACCGCGTAGCAACACCTTATCATCCATAAACCAGTGGACAAGTCAAAGTTTCGAACAGAGAAATTAAACAAATCTTAGAGAAAATTGTCGCTATATCTAGGAAAGATTGGTCATCCAAGCTTAACGAAGCTTTATGGGCTTACAGGACAACTTACAAGACTCCTATCGGAACTACACCCTTCAAGCTTGTGTACGGAAAATCCTGTCATCTCCCGGTAGAATTAGAGCACAAAGCCTATTGGGCAATAAAAACGCTCAATATTAACTACACTGCTGCTGGCGAGAAACAAATCCTCGATTTACATGAACTGGAAGAATTAAGATTAGACGCTTATGAAAACGCTAAAATATACAAAGAACGAACTAAAAAATGGCACGATAAGCGCTTATCCCGGAAAGAATTCAGTGTGGGAGACGTCGTACTCCTATTTAATTATAGACTTAGACTCTTTCCTGGAAAACTTAAATCTAGATGGTCTGGTCCTTTCGAAGTTACAAAAGTGTTCCCTAGCAGAGCGATAGAAATTAAGGATAGGAATAGTGCCCCGTTTATTGTAAACGGACAACGTTTAAAACAATATCATCATATTGAGAATAGGGATTATACTAATAGTCTAAAACTTGTAGAGCTACCCACTATTTCTCCCGAATGATTTTTCACTAGGCACTTCGTCAGGCTTATGATGTTAAAAACAGCGCTTCATGGGAGGCAACCCATTTATTTGTTTTTGTTTGCTATTTTGTTTTTAGTTTCCGTTTTATTTCTTTTACAATTCGTTATTTTCTTTTTCAAACTTTTGTAAAATTGTTGCTGATTTCAAAACGCTTTACTTGCCACAGGATTTCTGAAAAAAAGTCTTTTTCTCTCTTACTTTCTCCTCTACTCTGTTTCCCCGTTTTACTTTTGCTATGGATCCTCCACAAAACTTTATGGAAACCACCTTTAGAGGAAGAAACCAAAGAAGAAGGTTTGAGGCTTTGTCTCACCGAGACATCAGTTTGACCCTGTATCATGATGAACCCACTATGGACGCTTTAGGCATAAGTGACAGTGTCGTTTATATGCTTAACCAATTGGGATGGGAGAAAGCCCACCTTAAGTCTAGGTTTATCACGTACCGAGAACTTACCCTTGAGTTCCTGAGTTCCCTAGTCTATATACCTGAACACGGTGTCGGCGCCAGAAAAGGAATAATAGCCTTCAGACTTTTCGGTATCGAGTTCACCTATAACCATAGGGATTTAGCTGATCTACTAGGATTCCCTAGCGGACCCTTTGCTTTTACTACCACTCAGGCGGATTTAATGGATTTTGAGTTGGATTACTTTTGGGGTTCCTTGACCGGAAACTATCACCCTGACCCGGATAACATGGATAACAATGAGATACACAACCTCGGTATCCGCTATTTCCATAGGATTCTAGCCCACATTTTATTTGGGAAAGAACAGAATCAAACTGCTGTATCCAAGGATGAGGTATTTTTGCTTTGCTGTATGCACCAAGGACGCGCTGTTAATGCTGTTCCATTCCTGATGAAAACCTTTACCCGCATTAGTGAGGACCCTAATGTATCTGTCAGTGTGGGAGGATTAGTTACCATGATTGCAAATGCCCTCGGACTTCGTTACCAATTGAACAATTGTGCACCATTTGGATCAATTAGGCCTATGAACATTGACTTCTGTTTCAACCACCGGATAATAGGAAATCTAGGTCCTGCACCCTATGAATACCTGATAAGGAATGAAGTTGTCACTCTCTTTACCCTTCCCAACCATGCCAAAGTAAGTGTCCACAACCGAGATAACTGGATCTATGAACTGACTCTTCCTGACCATCCTTCAACACCAGAAACACCTCAGTCCTATTATGTTGCTGATAATATCATGTCTGAAGAAACGAATCCTGAAACCCCTCCTGGTTACCATGATTTTACCAATATGGCTGAAGCACCAGAAGCCTCTGACATAACCCAAGGAGAATACACTACAAACTTGAATACCATTTTGACCACTTTGGATACGTACAAGATTGACATCGACGAAATTAAGGATGAATTGAAGAGTATGCGTCTGGATATCGTTAGTTTGACTGACATCACTGTGGAACAATTTTATAACATCACCAAGGCTTTAGAAGAAATAAAATCAAAGATTGGATGAAGTTTCAGTTTTCAGTTTTTAGTTTTAAGTATTTTTCCATTTTGTTTTGTTTCTAGGTAGTTTCCCTTTCTATTAGAATATTTCATTTCATTTTCAGTTTTGCAAAACAAATTTCCTTCCTGTCAAAAGAACAAGTATTCAGTTTACTATTAATTCCATTGTTTGTTTTTCCATTTCAATTTACATTCAGTATCTTCTTTATAATGCATTTTTGTTTTCTCTTATTTTGATTATATGATGATTTGATAATTGGAGTATGTGCTAATTGGATTAATATCACGTTTAAGTTGGACTGTTGTTGGAATGTTTAATATGCTGTGCTTTTATATTTGTTCCATTCAGTGCAAGTGTATCTCTGTTCTGCTAGAATTTGCAAAATTTGTTACCATTACGACCGTAATGCCACCCCCACGATCGTCACACGCCCTTTAGCGTGTTACGCTCATCATCCCTGTGTTACGACCGTAACACGGGTTATATCAGTAACCCCTTAGCAGACAACGTTTCTTTCCTTCTTCTCCAACCTTTCCCTCTTCTTCTTCCACTACCTTCAAACCGTCCCACTCCCTCCATTAATCTCCATTCACCCACTTAACTCACAATTAATCCCCTCAAATTTTCCAACTTCCCCATTATTCCCCTTCACTATATATACCTCATATCATCCGTATCCTCCCTCATTCAACCCACACCCCATTTTCACTCTAACACTCTTGCATGCAAATGGCAAATATCAATCAGCAAATCCCAGGCATTAACCTACGTGAGGGTGATCAAGGTGAAACCCAAAGAACCAAGTTCTTGAAGTTTCAACGTCGAGGTCTCCATCCTACTAGGTACGTCGACACTGACTGCCTGAGAGACCTTGGATTGCTTGAAGGTGTCCAACAGCTTCTCCAGAATGTCAACCTTTGGACCCTCTGTAGCCAGCCGCTGCCCATGTATGAGAACCTCACTCTTGAGTTTCTGAGCTCCTTCTGCTACATAAATCCTAATGGTCCAACCAATCAACTTTCTGGTGTGGCGAAGTTCCGCATTTTCGGTACCGAGTACGAGTTCTCTCAGATTGCATTCGCTCAATTGCTCGATTTCTGTACTGATGAAGGTGCCCACCTTCGTGTACCTGACAACTTCGGCGAGGAATCCTTTAATCTGTGGAAAACCTTAACCAACAACCGTGCCAACTCCTACGATCACCTCAATGCCACGCAAATCCACAATCCTTCCATTCGTTATTTCCATCGAATCCTTTGCAACACCATTTTCGCAAGAGATAGTAACCATAAGCTCAATTCCAAAGAGCTATTCTTCATGCATTGCGCGTTCACCGGCCAGAAAATCAACGTCGTGCCCTTTCTCTTGGCCCACATTCATTCCATTTGCACGAGAGGCGGCAAACCTTTCTACTTCGGAGGGCTTGTCAATTCCCTTGCCTTGGCTTTGAATCATGGCGACACCCTTGCTCATCTACCCTCCCGAGCACCGGTTTTTCTCACCTTGGACCATTGCAAATCTGCTCATCTTATCTACGAGCGGGATGACGTAAAGTTCCATCCAGTGATACGGAACATTGTTTATTCTAACATTGTTCTGCCTTGGAGGGACCGTATTGATCCACAAAACCGAGCCAATTGGTTGTTTGACCTTGAAGACCCTGAAGGCCATGCTCCTGTGCATGATGAACCACCTGTCGCTCCGTCTGATGAGATGCAGGAAGAATTGGATCGAGCTGCACCTATCCCTGATGCCCCGGAGTCTTCCTCCGCTCCACCTCCTCCCACTTATGAAGACATTCTCCGAGCCATCCATCAGCAGAATCTTATGAATGCCGCATCTGAGAGGAAGCATCAGGAGCGTTATGACAGCTTATTCGCACAAAACGCCCAAATCCTGAGTGGTCAGCGCTCCATGAACGAAAAGCTGGATGAGACCCTGTGCGAGCTGAATGCTTTGAGGATGGATGTCACATCTCTTGGACCCCAGAGCACTGACTCTGAAGCCACTCCTTCCAGAAGATCGCGAACCAGAAGTCGAGGCCGTGGTCATCAGTAGTTTCCATTTTCTTTTTCCTTGTTTCATTCTGTTGTTTTCCTGATGTATTTTGAATTTTTCCCCACCGATATATCATAACATTGAGACAATGTTTGATATAGTGTGGGAGGAGTGCCGCATTTTAAATTTGAACGAGTAATTTCAATTTCTATTTTTGGTAATTTTTCGTTGTTTCACTTTCTCCCCGTTTTATTATGCCATACCAAAATTTTTCGCTCTTTATTTTCGCATAGCCTTTAATTACCTACCTTGAACGAAATCATAGTTAGGAAGCCGAGAACGATTCAACGAGAACAATACGGTTATGACACCTTTGACTCCCCACTTACGCGATCCGTCTCAATAACTGTTATACCGATATTTTGAGTTTTAAGTTCTAAAATAACCCCTAGTAGTTTATATTAGCAGTCGGCACCGTCTTAACACAAACCACGTGGAGAGCCGATGAATATAAGTGGATGATCTCAGTTAATTATTTAGAAAAATGTTACATGCTTTAAGGAAATAGGTAATGCACCAATTAAATTGGGCAATCCTCACCCAATCGTTTAATCCAACAGATGCAAACCTTACTAAGTAACATAAGAATCCATTGTTAGGTGGTTTAGAAGCATCTGGTACTGAACTTGGTAGGGCAGACTACGGTCTGATCCCCGCATCTTACAATCGGATAGAAAAGGTTGCCACATTATTGTGCCAGAAACCATTGTGCTAAAACATCAGAACCACTAACCGGATACTCCACTACGTGCGTGTTAAGGCAATGGGCTTAATGTGATTGCGCGAGAACGAAACCGGGTGAAATAGGTACAAGAAACTCTAAATTGAATTATAACGGAAAATTTGAGCGTTTTGTTTAAAACGGAAAGTCAACGACTAGCTTGTTGCTTGTGTCATTAGCGTATCGTTGGTGTTTTACTTAATTATCGGCCAAACTAACTTAAGATTTCTTGTAATAATTTGAAAACAAAAGGTATACTAGGCATGTGCGTTTATAAAAACTTGTCCGACTTTTCCAAAATCGTTTATTTTTGCTTGAGGACAAGCAAAGGTTTAAGTATGGGGGAATTTGATAACACGAAATCGTATCATATATTTATTATGAAATTAACCCGTTTTATATCATATTGACCCGATTAACTCCCGAATATTCCGAGTTTTTATGACTTTTTGCAGGTACCACATATCTCAGCTCAAACTAGAAGAAAACATAAAACATACAAAGCTTGCAACAAAGACCAGAAGAGAAAAGATGAATCTGCCAAAAAAAACCAGAAATTGCTGCTATTACGGTCGTAAAACGCTTCAAGGCAGGTTACGCTCGTCATGCAGTGGCCACGACCGTAACACGCTTCTTTATGAAATATGAACGTAACACAGTGCCCAAGACCGTAACAAGCTTTATATCAGTTATGAAATACGTGCAGAACGTGGAAAAGCTCAGTAGAAGAGTCTTTGACTCCTGATTTCAATCAACCCACAATTCAACCCACGATTCATCCCACTTTCCGATTATTTTTGAAGTTTTGAAGTGAAAACTATTTTCCAACTGCCAGTGCATTCACTCTCTATAAATAGCTTGGATTACAAAGTGAAAGGTACAGAGTTTTATAAAAGTTTAACCGTGCGAAAGCTCTGCCAAAATCGAAACCAAGCCTTTTTCCAGTTTTCATTCCTTTCCAGTTTTAGTTTTCCCTGCATTGTTTTATTCCCTTTTGTTTATTTTACGTTCCAAATAACAATTTCCAACATTAGGAAATTGTTATTCTAGTTAGGATTTATTTATTTCAAGCCTCATAATCCTTTACTTTCCCAATTCCGAAGGTCCAAGTTTCCGGTTTGAGGAAGAAGGAGTAGGATATTGCTTATTTCAGGTTTTTATATTACATTTGGTTTACAGTATAATTAAATTGCTTATTTTAAGTTTTATTAATTATTTAGAATGTTTGATTTACAATTCCTTTATTCTGTTTACTGTGAGTTCATTTTAATTGCAATGGCTAGCTAAATTCTTAGTGTCGGTATGTGATAGTTAAAGACAGTAGGTGTTTAATCAAAACCTAAGCTAAAACCTTAATCAACTTAGACTCTGGTTGACACTTTTTGTGTTTAAAAATAAAACCTTTTTGTTACGAAAGTAAGAAAAGTAAATAGGTTAGGGTCGAGACCACGAAAGTGTGAGATTTTCACCGGATAGCTAAAGTTAGGCATTCGATTTAAATACAGCGAGAGCGCTTTAAAACGAATTAGAATTAATTAAGTTTTCAAAAAGTATTTTCTAAATACTTATGGGCTAGCGAGAGCATGCATAGGGCTTTAGACGTATAATCCAAGATAAGACCACGAAAGTGTGAGTTGAGGATTTTTAAACTGATTATTTCTATAGAATAAGTAAGTTGACCATCCTTATACGCTTAGGTTAGATTAGATCCTTTAGGTCCACTCTATTACAAACCGACCGTTTTATCATTATTCATTTAAAATCAATTAGTTTTACTTTCCTTAACCCCCCCTAAAACCATACGTGACATCATTTGCCTTAGCTAAACTAGCATTACTTTCCCGCACTAGAGTGATTACAAAGTCCCTGTGGATTCGACATTCTTTTATTACTACCGTGATAGACTGTGCACTTGCAGTTAAGATATCATTAGACACATTAGGTCGATCGCGCATCATTACTCTCTAAATTTGTAATAGAATATGCAGAAGAAGTTCTGATGTAAGAAGAGAATCAATGCAATGAGAAGATCTCATTAGAAGCAACAACATTCTTTCATTTATCACGCTCATAAGAGTAGTTCTACTAAAGCTGAACTTCTTATTGCACCAAGATGCAAGCAACAAACTCAAATATCTCATATTCGCTTTAGGTTGCTCTGTATCCTCTGATTCACATGCATTACTCATTCTTATAAGGAAATCAAAAAGTAACGGTTGCCTACAAACAAGATCTATATTTATGGAAAGTTCATTCAAGGAATTTATCAACATCATCCATAACCAGTTTGTGGTGTCTTCCAATGGTTAAAAAGCTATGCCTATTTAAAGAGACATCATCAACAAGTTTCAACTGCCGAATCTCACTCTCTCTAAAACAACTCAAAATCTCACATCGTATTTTTCTTAAAAAGTTGATTTTATAAAATTTATGTGTTAAAATAGTGTATACATCACAGTAGTGATAAAGCTTGTTGGAAGCATTGTTAAATACATTATTTCTTTGTAACTAGTTGTCCTTACCTTGAGAAACCAAGTTATGGTTAGACCTCAGAAGACATTGGCAGTTGTCATCGTGATTGTAATTAAGTTTTGATTAGTGGATTAAGACCTCATTAAGAGAGGCAAATCACCTTGACGGGTGGACTGGAGTAGTTTGAGTTCAAACGAACCAGGATAAAAATATATGTGTTCTACTGCTTTTAATTTTAAAAACCCAATTCTCTTAAGTGCCATCTCATACACTGAGTATAAAAAGATCACAAATAGAAACTCAGCTAAGAACATCTTCGATTCTCTGAGAATGACATATGAAGGCAACACACAGGTCAAAGAGACAAAAGCCCTAGCTCTCATTTAGAAGTATGAAGCGTTCAACATGGAGGAAGATGAAACTGTTGAAGCAATGTTCTCAAGGTTTCACATTCTGGTAGCTGGTATATAAGTGCTGGACAAAGGATATTCTATTGCAAATGGAGACCCATGGTCACAACACTAAAGCTTGCTAAAGATCTGAACAAGATCTCTATGGAAGAACTCATATGCTCTTTAAAAAGTCACGAGATATAATTAGAAGAATATGAGCCCTAGAAGAAAGGTAAGTCCCTTGCTCTTAAATATAACAAGAAATATAAATCTAAAGCTTTTTAGGCTGAAGAAGAAAGCTCTAGAGGATCATCATCAGAAGATGACGAGCTATCTCTACTCTCCAGAAGGGTTCAATAGCTCTAGAAGAACAGACATAGGAAGTTCAGAAATCCAATAAGATCTAGCAACTTCTCTGAGACATCCTCTAGATACAAAAAGACAAGAAATAAAGAAGTTGTCTGTTATGAATCCAAGGAACTTGGTCACTACAAAAGCGACTGTCCCAAACTTCAGAAAGAAAATCTGAAGAAGAGATTTGATAAAGAAAAGAAGAAAAGTCTTATGGCTATATAGGACGATTCAAATTCCTCTAAAGCTGCATCAGAATCAGAAGATGAACGAGCCAACAGTTCTTTGAGGGCCAACATAGTTGACAACACAGATACTTCAAAATCTGATACTGATACTGAAGATGTATTCCCTAATTTTTCTATTAATTTCTCTAAAGCTGAGTTAGCAGAAAGTCTGTCTGAAATACTAGAAAGCTATCAGAAACTTCAAATCAAATACAAGAATATAAAACGTGATCTTGCATCTGATTCTAAAGACACTAAGAAACTTGAAACAAAAAACTCTGAGCTTAAACAAACTATTTTTAAACTTAAAAATGAAAACTCTATTATTAAAGAAAATTTACAAAAGGCTCAAGAAAAGTCTGTCTCAGAAGTTCTAAGTGATTCTGATAAAATTATAAAGGAATATGATATTGGTTTTCAATAATTTCTTACTAAAAGAATAGATAAAAGCAAGATAGATTCAATGATCTATGGAGTCAGCAAAAATAGTAGAAGAGGTTTAGGATATGTGTCACCTAGAAATGAAAAACCTTATCTTGAAGTAGATGATATGGTTATTAAGTACACACCTCTGAAATCTCACTTCACTTATGGTCATCCACATGACATAAAATACACCAGTGAATCATATTATGCTAAATCTTATATTAAACCAAAGTTCAAACAAAACTTTGGTAATACAAACCAGAAAGGACCCAAAAAGATATGGGTACCTAAGAAGAAAATAGTATATGTTGCAGATGTCTTTAACAACAAAGTTGAAACACCAGTCTTGGTACCTTGACTCTGGATGCTCTCGACACATGACAGGAAGAAAGCATATGTTTCAAAGTCTGGAACTTAAAGTTGGAGGTTACGTAGGTTTCAGAGACAATTAAAAGGGTAAAATCATTGGCTCTAGAACTATTGGTAACGGTACTTTACCCTTTTATAAATAATGTTCTATTAGTAGATGGATTAATGCATAATCCGTTATCCATAAGTCAATTATGTGATAACGCTTATGATATAATCTTTAATCAAATTTCTTGTAAAGTAGATAGTTCGAAAGATGGAACAATCCTCTTTAATGGTAAAAGGAAAAACAACATTTATAAAATCAAACATTTTGAACTTAAAAGTCAGAATGTAAAATGTCTTATGTCTGTGGACAATGAGCAATGGGCCTGGAACAGACGATTGGGTCATGTTAGTATGAGAAGAATATATCAGATTAACAAACTCAATCTAGTCGGAGGTCTTCCAAATTTGAACTTCAACTCAGATGCTTTGTGTAAAGCATGTTAAAAAGGCAAATTTGCAAAACCTTCTTTTAAATCAAAAAATGTTGTTTCTATCTCTAGACCATTAGAACTTCTGCATATTGATCTATTTGGACCAGTAAAAATTGCATCCATCAGTGGCAAGAAGTATGGATTGGTGGTCGTAGATGACTATAGCAGATGGACATGGGTAAAGTTCTTAAGACACAAGGATGAGTCACATTTTGTGTTCTCCAACTTCTGTAATCAAGTCTAGAATGAAAAATATTTTAGAATTGTAAAAGTCAGAAGAGATCATGGTGGAGAATTTGAAAACAAATATTTTGAAAAACTTTTTAACAAAAATGGAATTTGTCATGATTTCTATTGTTCTAGAACTCCACAACAGAATGGAGTTGTAGAACGTAAAAATAGAACTTTACAAGAAATGGCTCGAACCATGATCAATGAGACTAACATTTCTAAACATTTCTGGGCAGAAGTAGTGAACACGGCATGTTATATCTAGAATATAATATCTATAAAACCTATTCTGGATAAGACTCCTTACGAATTGTGGAAGAACAGAAAGCCTAACATTTCTTATTTTCAACCTTTTGGATGTACTTGTTTTATTATAAATACCAAAGATCATTTGAACAAATTTAATTCTAAGGAACAAAAGTGTTTAATGTTAGGATATTCCGAACTCTCAAATGGCTATAGAGTATATAACACTGAAACACGAATTGTGGAAGAATCTATTAACGTCAGATTTGATGATAAGTTTGGCCCTCAAAAGTCAAGGAAAAAAGAATATTTTGTAGATATAGAAGTTCAAATTACAAGTACAGAAGATAGCCTTGCTAAAGATACAAGTTCTACTCAGCCTACCATAGAAGAAGTTATCCACACCAAAGAAACCTCAAAAGAACCCATCTAGAAGAAACAATCCAGAAGCAGCTTAGCTCATCCTGAGGAAATGATTCTGGGAAAGAAAGATGATCCAACCAGAACCAGATCCACTTTCAGAAACTCTAAAGAATCTCTCATGGGTTTGGTGTCCTTGATAGAACCAACTTTTATAGATGAAGCTCTTCAAGACAATGACTGGATCATGGAAATGCAAGAAGAACTAAATTAATTTACCATAAATGATGTCTGGGATCTTGTTCCAAAACCAAAAGGTTTCAACATTATTGGAACTAAATGGGTCTTTAGAAACAAACTAAGCGAGCAAGGAGAAGTAGTCAGAAACAAAGCATGAATGGTAGCACATGGTTATAGTTAGCAAGAAGGGATAAACTATACATAAACCTTTGCTCCAGTTGTCAGGTTAAAACCTATCATACTTTTAATTTCTTATGTTGTCAACTTTAATATCATTCTATATCAGATGGATGTAAAAAGTGAATTTTAAATGGTTATACTGATGAAGAAGTATATGTACACCAACCCCCTGGTTTTGAAAACACTAAACATCCAGAATATGTTTATAAACTTAAAAAAATACTTATATGGTCTAAAACAAGCTCCCAGAGCTTGGTATGAAAGACTAAGTAATTTTCTTTTAGAAAAAGACTTCACCATAGGGAAAGTGGACACGACTTTATTCTATAAAACATTTAAAAATGACATTCTGATATGTCAAATTTACGTGGATGATGTAATTTTTGGATCTACTAAAGCCTCCCTTGGGAGAGAATTTTCTAAAGTTTATGCAGGTAGAATTTGAAATAAGTCTGATGGGCGAACTAAAATTCTTTATGGGAGTTCAAATAAACCAATCTCCAGAAGGAACTTACATACATCAGAGTAAGCATGGTAAAGAACTTCTGATGAAATTTGACATGTCAGATAGAAAACCTGCCAAAACTCCTATACATCCCACATGCATCTTGGAAAAGGAAGAGGTAAGTAAGAAAGAAGAACAGAAGCTCTAAAGACGTATGATTGGTTCTCTCCTTTATTTAACAACTTCAAGGCCTGATATTCTATATAGTGTTTTCCTCTATGCTAGATTCCAATCAAATCCTAGAGAATCTCACTTAACAACAGTTAAGCGAATTTTCAAGTATCTAAAAGGTACTACTAACCTTGGCTTATGTTATAGAAAATCCAGAGAGTATAAACTAGTAGGATATTATGATGCTGACTTTGTTGGAGACAGAATAGAAAGAAAAAGCACATATGGGAGCTTTCAGTTTCTAGGAGAAAATTTGATATCATGGTCCAGCAAAAGGCAATCCAACATTTCTCTTTCAACTATTGAAGCAGAATATATAGTTGCACTAGGATGCAACACTCAGATTCTTTAGATGAAAAGTCAACTTGAAGACTTTCATATATTCGAGAGTAACATTCTTATCCTCTGTGACAATACTTATGATATTTGCTTATCTAAAAATCCTATTTTTCATTCTAGAGCTAAACATATAGAAATTAAACATCACTTCATTAGGGACTATATTCAGAAGGGGAATTCTTTTATTAAAATTTATTGACACAGACCATCAATGGGATGATGTCTTCACAAAACCCCTTGCCGAAGATAGATTTAATTTCATTCTGAAGCATCTCAATATGGAATTATTCCCAGAATGAATATCCTTCTGTATGTTTAACTTTCAGAACATTATTTTCTTTGTGAACATCTAATTAATTGTCCTTTAGAAGTGATAAGGGTAGTTAACTTAGAATCTATCCAGAAGATCTGAATGTTATCCCAAATGATTCAGTTCAAGATAGACGCATGCAGTTCACCACATCAACATCTGTCAATCTCAAGCATTGAGTCATAATCAAAATCTGAACACGTGTTAAAGATCTGATAGATTGAAATGGTTGAGTTGATGCATTGAGGAGCTGGTCACATCGGTAACTGTTCAAATTAATCTTTACGTTATCTCCCTTGTCAGAAATCATTATGTTTCTTAATCATTTCTTGCGTGCTTTAAATTTATTAATTGCATGTTTTCAAGAAATATTTTTCTATATATACTCACTCTTTAATACTTTTTTAAATCACCTTTTTTAAATCACTTGTTCTCTCTTATTTGAAAAACCCTTATTTCTCAATCTTTCTCTATTTTCTCAAAAACTCTAAGCCTGAGAACAATGGCTTCATCATCCCAACAACAACAACAGTCTCAAATTAATGCTCAAAATTCAGCCCCTCAACTCAACATAGATGAAGAAGTGTTTGTTGATCCCAAGAGAACCCTGCTCATACCCCGTGACTCTCTTGAGGTACTCTATGAATTTCTTGCGGACTTTGATAGTATGAAGGAGAATGATCATGATCTTCTTGAATATGTGGAATTTCAAGGGTGGTCCAAATATTTTGATCGCTTCATTGGCCTTGTTTTCCCTAAATTGGTTAAAGAATTCTAGGTTCATGCTTCTGCTTCTAAACATTAAGTCACTTCATATGTTATGGGGAAGAAGATTGTGATTACCGAGAAGACGACTGGAGCTTTGCTCCGGTGCTTCTGACTTAGGGACCAACAACACTCACGTGTTTATGAGTCCAGCAGTATGAATGGATGTATCACTGCCCCAGCGGTTCACCTTGCGCGCACTATGTCATTCTCTCTATCAGGTCGTGGGTTTAAACCCCACCTTTTTCCTTTTATTTTCATTATTTGCTTTGAAGGTTTGTAGATCTCTAGATGCTTCAGCTTCTGGGCCTCCCCAGCACCAGAAGCTCTAGCTTCTGGGTCCCCCAACGCCAGAATCCTCCAGAAGCTCCAGCTTCTGGATGGCCCTAGATGAGAAGTCCCTAGGAGCTCCAACTTCTGGACGTCCCAGATCCAGAGTCTCCAAAAGCCCCAGCTTCTGGACCCTTTCCAGCGCCAGACATCCTAGAAGCTCCAGCTTCTGATATTTCCAACACGTAACCCCAAGCTCCACTGGCGCCCAAGAAGAACCTCCGAGCTCCACGGACCCTTTCGATGAAACAACAACTCGGATACGCCAAGAAAATACTTTCCGAAACTCCGGCTTAGATGGCCACAACGCTCTCACTCTCAGAAGCTCCAGCTTCTGGGATAGCTTATGCCAAAAGCTCTTTTTTGGTTTTTTTTATATTCTTATTTATTTTATTCCTTTTTTAATTAATTAATTAATTAGTAATTAGCTTAATTAATTAGGTTAATTAGGTAATTTCACAAATGCTTTTATTTTGACTAATTTAATTAATTTAACTTAGGCTAGCATTCACTAATTTTTCTTAAACAATTAAAATCAACTAGAATTAGGTTGTTTTCACATACACTCCAATTTTCAAAAATACCAAAAATACTAGGACTAGTTTTCTCTTCTACTATTTATTTTCCTTGCATTTTTTTTTAAATTCTAGAAAGGATGTATAGGTTGCTAGTTTTATTTTCATGTAATAGCGTAGGATTTTATTTTCCGCATTTACTTTCCGCACCTCGTATTATGTATTTGCCCCAAAGCCATGTAATAGCGTAGGACCCTTTACATTTCCGCAATTTACTTTCTTCACCTATTAAAATGCTAGTAACTAGGCGTGTATGGCAAGATAAAAATCAACGTAGATCACTAATCACAAGATAAATATCTGAAAACAATACACTCTTCTCACACATGCACCCCCTAGGGTATTCTCTCTCGTTGTCATATAAATGGTCAGGTCCCTCGAACGTAGGGGTATCTTAGCACGGTTGCCTACAAAATATCATCATAGTCCCTTCGACTTAAAAGACCATAGTCCCTCGATGTTGCCTACGGATACATGATCTCGTCCCTCGGTTGTTGCCTACGAAAAATGATGATCGTCCCTACGAATGTGCTAGGATATCCCTACAAGTTTCTTTTTATGACCATCCGATGTCCCTTTACATCCAACGAATAAGGTTACATATCAACCAATGGTATGGATAGCCTTATTCTAAAGGAAAGCAAAATAACACGAAAACGACCGTTCTGAGTAGGTAATAGACTCTTAATTGCTTGCTCTATCAAAATATTTTTTCACACCTCACACTTTCGAAAATATTTTCAAAAGCTTTGTATACATTCCAGTGTGAATCATTACAAAGTCTTTTCCAAAACAAAACATTTACGAACACTTCGTATACATTCCAGCGTGAATCATTACGAAGTCAAAGCGAAATGTCTTTTCAAAAGTCTTTTTCAAACACACACACACAAAAAACAATTAAAGTGAGCTAAAGAAATTAAGAGCCTGTAGATAACTATGGATGGAAAGGGTGCTAACACCTTCCTTTTTCATAACCAACTCCCTTACTCAGAATCTAACGAAGTTCTTTTCCTGTTCTTTTCGCCTTCCCTTAATTGGATAAAAGAAAAGTTGGTGGTGACTCTTGCTATCTGCAACATTTGCGATCAAACGCAAAACAAACAAGTTAGTTCTCCCACCGTGTTACAGTTATTTTCGACCATTAATTCCTCCTGTCGAATTTGGTCAAGGACTTGGTCAGCCTCTTGTTGTCTACGAACCGAAACCCTAGGTGGGTCGACAACGATATTTATTTGAGGCATTGCAGCTTGTCCCTAGTACACAGTTTCTTCTTCTATTGCCCCCATGTCCCCATGAACAGTTATGGGTTGTCGAACCGGTGCCCCATGTCGGGTAGCCGCTTGTGGAGCACCTAAGAAATTACACAAGCGTGTCAACTGAGCAATTACTTATCGGTTCGTTTCAGCGGACTGCCTATTAGTCTCAACCAATTCTTGTACTATGGGGTTAAACACATTTCCCGTTTGGTTAGTCAACATGTTAACCAACTCATGGTTGCTATCATCCATTTGTTGCCTTAATACTGCCACAGAGGTAGTGTTTACATATTGCGCAGGCATAACCCTATTTCCCCCTATTGCAGACCCTTGCAAGGGGGCATTTGTGTTTTGTATGTTATTAGACATCATTGTTGCACTTGGGGTCGACTGATATCCTGTCATTAAGGAATACAACATTCCATAAGGGGGATTCGTAGCAGTACCAAATTGAGGTATCACTGTGTTCGGAATGGAGCTTGTGGCCACCACATGCCCTGGACTCACCGGTGTGGTCTGGGGAATAGTGACTAATACTGAAGCACTCGGCCTTGAGACAATTGTGCTGCTTAATGGAGGAAATGACGCAAGCTGCAAAACAACTGGGTCGATAATACCCAGCGTTCGGGATGTCACTTCATCCGCATTTGACGCGGGAGTGGTGTTTGTCATCTTAGGTGTACATTTCCTAGTGGGTGGTTTCTTATTGGCTGAATTCCCACTTCTAAGTTTCATACACTTCTAACACTAATGACAAATTCTAACACTTAGCACATTGTCCCACCAGGTGTGCCAATTTGTTTATTATGGAAAATGGTAAACAAGCGCTGGTCCTCCCTAGGTCCTAAAACTAAGGGTTACTTGCAAGATCAACCAGTTGATCTTAAGACACGTGCTAAGGTTTGGTATGTTATACTGATTCTTCCGAAATAGACCTAGGCCAAGAAACGACTTTCAGAGACCAAGGGAAATAGTACAATGGCTTTCCACACAGAATTTCGACTACCTGCCTAATCGACAGTAGGAATTAGACAGGAAAGACTCAACTAATCACTAATTGGTAACTCGTGACCAACAATTGACGTTGGAGTGTTCAACACAAAAGTTGTTCGAAATGCAACAAAAGTAAAAAACAGTAAAAAGAAAACTTAATCATAAATTGATTGCATTGAAAGTAAAGATGGTGACTCACGTACATCTAAAGCTCGGTGACTCTTTCTTTCTTTAGCGCGGAATTGGGCAGAGTTTTGTTAAGCAATTTGAGAATACAAGTGAACACACAGAAGTTACAACGAAATGACCTATTTATATTGCTTTACAAGGTAATCACAGAAACTAATCAACGAATGAAATTCAAACTAAGATAAAACTGCTACACACGATCTCGTCATTTGTTTAGCGCTTTGCTCCCACGATCCTTTGAAATAACTGCCCACGATCTTATGACTTTGACTCTTTCTCACTTCGTGATTTCAAAAGGATTAACGGCTCCTGGCTTCGATATACTTTTAGGAATAATAGTATTCCATAAGTCCCTTGGCCTATGTCTTCGACAGCATCTAACCTTCGACCAATTCCTTCACTCGACCTAACATATACCGAATCAACCAATGATCTTTCTTCACCCATCTAGTCGATGTGGTTTGTCTTCGACACGTTAACTTGTGTTTATTCCTTCTGGCTACTTGGTCGATTTGGTTGATTCTTTGGTTCGCCTTTTCAGTCGACCCATGTGTTCTGATATTTCTAGGCTTTCTAAAGTTTTCCCAAAGAAGCTATATTTGTTTAGAATCAAACCTTAACTTGTAGGGATATTTTCCATTAATTAGTGCCCTTAAACACAACTAGAAATTTCCAGTTAACACATAGAAACACATGTTATCATAAAATACCTATTAAGATTCTAAGTCTATATTAGCCTAGGTACTGGACACATCCATATTTTTACTCATTTTATTCCACCCACCTGTAGTTCATCGTGTTATCTATACAACACTTCGAACAACACCTCAAACGGAGTTCTAAAACTCATGTTATGTCACATTTAAATTCCTATTGTTGTCTATCCCCTGAGGCATCACCTGGCGAAGCATCCTGCTCGCCTGGGTCTCGCCCAAAAATTTGGGAGCAACAACTCACTATCCCATTATGACCTCCATCGCGCACTGAAGCTCATAGCTAGCCTGGCGACACACCTTCACCCCTTGCATCGCCTGGCGATGTTGCGAGTGATACACTCCAGTAACCAACCCTTTTTCCACCCTTCATTCGTTCCTTTGCTCGTTTGGAAGCAACCTAGCGACGCCTACTTTGCCTGGCGTCACTTCTCTTTGCCCGGTGATACACACAAGTCAGGAACTTCCTATTGCCATTATGTACCTATTAAGCCACAATTCTTATTGCGATTCCATACAAAAACATTCTAGATTTCCATAGCCTTCAACATAGAATCTTCATAAAACAATAACCTATTCTAACACTCATTACCTACGCCAAATCTTCATCATGAATCACATCACTTACGTCACAACAACATCATTAACGAATCATTATGATAGAACGTCATAATCAACATCATATTTATCATTAAAATAACACATCAAAATATAGAGACATGTAATAAGTGAATCTCATAAACACATAGATAATAGAATCATGCATCAAAACATTCATATAATTCAATCATAACATAGTTCATCACGTTAGTTTTCTAACGCTTCGAATGACTAGTCAAACGAACTTCTGACACTCAAGTTACAATGTGTTGAAAATTGTTGTTGCATCAATTATGCCCTCCATTGCTTTTCTGCGTCGCCCAGATACGCTTCGATTTTGCGTTGCTTAGTAAACAACACTTTTGCACTTCTTTCTCTTGTGATTTTCTACGGTTGGAGGATGCCCGAAACTCTGAATCCGATTCCGTAAAAAGTCTCAATTTCAGAATTCCAAATCCTATCATTATATAACATTTATAACAACCTATAACACTTATTTAAAGGTCCTAATATCATAAATTCATCAAGGATTCATTCATTCAACACATGGTTTCCCCCAATGTCATCAATCTTTATCAAAACTACCAACACCTTAACCATATATTAATTATAATAAACGCGATTAAACCCCTTACCTTAAATTCTAGCTTTGATACTTGTTTCAAGCTCTACGGTTGAAATCCACTTCTCTTTTCTTTGTGCCTTAGCCGCTTCTCACTTTTCTCAAAAAGTCACGATGGTTCAGAATGACAATCTTTGCCTTGTTTTCTCATTTTACCCTTAGGGCTCCTAATATGTTATCTCATCCTTCCCCTCACTTAATCCACATAACTTTACCATTTATCCCTTCTTGTGTCTACACCATATTTTCCTTTATTATTATTAATGATAATTCTATAATTATTAATAATAATTATATATATCATTATTAAATATAATTAATCACAAATAATCATTTAAATTATAAATAATTATAGATTACTCAAATAACCCTCATAATTCTCTTATTCCAACATTATCCCACAACACTATATCATCGACACACCTCGAAGCATTGTATAAATCACCATAATACATATATTCGTCAATAATCACCAAGATTCACACTAAATAAATTAAATAACTAATTAAATAATTGATCTAGATTTTTGGCGTGTTACATTCATCAACCTTTAAGTTGTTTATATCTTGAGCTTCTTCAATGGTAGCCACCTTCATGTCAAATCTCTTTGGAAAAGATCTAAGGATCTTCCTTACAAGCTTAGCTTCTGACATTTTCTCTCCTAGGACACATGAGGCATTGTCTATTTCAGTGACATTCATATGAAAGTCATGGAAATTTTCATCTTCGTTCATTCTTAAGTTTTCAAATTAAGATGTAAGTAGTTGAAGTCTTGATATCTTCACCTTTGAGGCTCCTTCATGGGAAGTCTTTAATATCTCTCATACTTCTTTGGCATTGGTTCAATTACAAATTAGCCTGAAGATATTCTTGTCTACACTATTGAATAGGGCGTTCAATGCTTTGGAGTTTCCTTCTGATGATTTTTCATCCTTATCATCCCAGTCTTCTTCAGCCTTCACAACATTAGTTGCTTTCCTATCAGGGCCTACAACCATAGGTGGATCCCACCCTTTAACCACAACCTTCCAAGCCTTGTTGTCCACAAATTTAATAAAGGCCACCATATGTATTTTCTAATAGTCGTAATTGGTGCAATCAAGAACATGTGGCCTGCTCAAAAATCCTCCTTCCTTGTCCATTTTACCAGAAAGTAACTTCCCTGAATCTCACCCAGAGACAGAGGAGTATTCTTGCTCAAATACCAGTTGAAATTCTAGTATTCATATCATCGATGTCCTAAAAGATGTCGAGACACCTTTCTATGAACAGTCATACAATGACCAAGATAAACGATTTTGACAGTGCAGAAAAGTAAAGAACACACTAGCTTGTTAAACTAGTCTGATGAACAACAACACCTACTATGGGGACTACCAAGACAGGGATCAAGTTAAATAAAATAGTATCAAATCAACTCTAAACTCCCCCATTTACAACTTCTCACTTAATCAGTACCCTTGTTTAACTTCCACCTAAGACTCGCCTATGGATGATACCATTCCCAGATCCCTTCTAATCACAACCAGTGATCAAACAATTCTAAACACTTAGAAAATCACACAGAAGTCACACTTAAGGACACATAATCATTCACTGCTTAACATCTTTTGAATGAGTGATAGAACTTACAAAAATATAGTCCTACTCTTTTATCAACATGATAATAGAGAGGCCTAATAAAAACATGGTAAGTTCTACAAGATACTAGGAAAGAATGCCTTCATTTATAGTCATCAATAACTAGATTCGGGCTTCACATAATAAGTTGGATATCACAGAGGCGTTGTAGAATCATCTTCACAAATATAGGACATCAATCATTAATTTCCTCAATTATCTATATAATTAGAAACTAACAAATCTACATAAAAACAACATGAATCTTTTTCATTGTTCAACCTGTGCACCACATAGGATTGCATAATATTCACAGAATATTTTGCACCTAAAACAAACTAAAATATCCAATAATCCAGTTGTACAAAAACATAATGTCGGATGAACCTTCATAGGCGGCGTTCGACGTGTTTCTTCAAGTTGATAGAACAACTTCATTTAATATGTCTACACTAAGTTAGTTTTACCAAACATTATGCCAGTACCAAAAAGAGAGAATTAACAATACCTAAATTGGGCACCTTATCTATAGCTAGAGACTAAAATAATGGCCTTACTATTTGTTAGCCATGAAATTCAAAGAGCCATTATATGAACTTTTATTTAAGATCTTTTGTGATTATTAGGATGGTAATCCTTGTTGATTCTCTATTTTTAGGATTGACTTTATGTTTGGTAAAACCAATAAAACAATAGGTTAAATAGGATTTATAACATGTAAGGAGAAAACAGGTTGAAGTTCTATTTATGAAGAAACATGTTGTGTTGAAATAGTTCTGCAAGTATTTTTGTTCTGTATCTTGTTTTTGAGTTATGAACACAAATTTTGTCTTGTGTTATGAGTAATCCAATATAGAGGTCTGGTTCTCTATGTCTGTAAATGGATAGTTCAAGTGTTTGATTATGTTAGTATATTTCCTCTTATGCTCTAAAAGAGGATGTTGTGTCATTCTATGTCGTAGCATAGTTCTCAGTTTGAGGGGGAGTATTTAGTATCTTCTTCCTCATGTGCATCATGGCGTTATTATTTCTCCTTCTTTGTGAAGATGTAGCCTATGATGTTATGTTTCCTGTGCTATAGTGAGTTATCCTTCAAGAAGCCTTTCTCATATTATGGTTAAAAGGGGGATAAATGGTTATGTTATGTTATCTCTGAAGAGCAAATTTTAAGGGGGAGAAACCTTGTGTGACCCTTAAAAGAGAGAGAACATTTAAGTTGGACCTCCTAGAAAGAAGACTGAAGACTGTCACTTGTAAAGTTTGAAATATCATAAATAGTGACTACTGAAGAATTCTAAATTGCTGCTGATGGATTAAAATGTTTTAACCCTTGTATATTTTATTATGCTTCTGGAATACAAAGGTTATGTAAAATAGTTTTAGCCAAAATAAGACAAAGGGGGAGATTGTTGATTCTTTATTTTTAGGATTGGCTTTAAATTTGGTAAAACTAATACAGTAGCAATAGGTTAATTAGGATTTATAATTTGTAAGGAGAATGTAGGTTGAAGTTCTATTTAATGAAGAAACATGTTGTGTCAAAATGGTTCAACATTTGGAACAACATGTCGAAGAAAAAGTCACGACATCGCGTTTGAGCAGACAAATTGAATTCTGTTATGAAGCAAAATATTCCTAAGGAGAATCTTTTGCAGAATTGTAACAACTTACTTGTTGTTACTTGGAGCCCAAAATTATGGAGATATATTAGGGAGACTTTATAGGAGAATCTGTTGCAGATTTGTTGATTCTCTAATTGTTGTTATAACAATATGGAGATATTTGTGGAGAATATCTTGGAGCAGTTTTAGCAGCAGTTTGTTATGTTTTGAAGGCTCAATTCCAGTTGATTAATAGGTTATAAATAGAAGCTTGGTAACCTAAGTGTTGGTACCAGCCAAATTTAGTAATGATGTAGTTTTTAGGACTGAGTCTGTAACAACTCTCTAGGAGAGTTGGTTTGTAGGTGAACCAACTGGATTGTGGGATGGTCGCTGATTTGTGCCTCGATGCCTGTAGGAAATAGGTTTATTTTACTCACTCAGAAGCTATGAATTAATGAGTGTAGTTGTGTCCTTGGAAGAAACTGTGAAGTAATTCCAAGTTAGTTTGTGTCACAAAGTGACTGCATTGTGTTTGAAGTGAGGTATCTTCAAACTTTTTTGAAGTGTGTTTGGAGTGAGGTATCTCCAATATGATTGTATTAGGAGCCAAGTCGTTGATGTAGTTGTTGGGATGTAATTGTTAGACAACACTAAGGCGATTGGAAGTGAGCAGAGGTTCTCATATCTAAGTGTGGTATCTTAGGTAGAAGGGAAATTTGGTAGTCTAATTAAGTGAGGAATGTAAATTGGGAATGTTTTCCTCTAAATTAATACTACTTATAATGGACTTCATTCCTTGCTTGGTATGCCCCCAGATGTAGGTTGGTTAGAACTGAAATGGGTGAACAATTTTGTGTGTTGTTTATTGTTTTCTGCATTGTTAATTGTATGTTCTACCTTGTCTATTTTATAATTTCAAATCAGATGTCATGACAGCCTGAGTCTGTTGTTACCAGAATTTCAATTGGTATCAAAGCAGGCATCTTGTCTATTTCTAGATGAAATCCATAGGGGATACTTCCTGGTTGTGTACTAGGTAGATGATTATTTGAACAAGGAGTGTTCGTATTGTATGGTCCCTTGAAGTGGAGGATGGACATATTTGTGGAGAGCTAGACCAACCTGACCAGAACTATTGTACCTTCTTGAAGCAAGAAGATAATGAAGCTGGAACAAAAGAGTTAAATTCAAATACTTCATGCAAGAGTGTGGATTTTGGATTAAATTGTTCAGCCTCTAATGAGCACAGAGAAGAGATTGTCAAAACCTTCATGCGGGAGTGAAGATATTGATAAGGTAACTTATGTGCCTATGTGTTTCCCTATTGGTCAGGGTATTGGTTGGGTCTAGTTTATTGCTTGGTGAAGAAGCAAGCATGTTGTAGGGTTGATCTACTTTTAATCCTTATGTGTTATGCTTACAAGTGAATGATGGAGTAAGAATTATGTAAATTTTGTTGAAGTATGGCTAGCTGCATAGCCTCTAATGCAACCCTTAATATGAAAGAAGGATCCTAGGGTTATTTTTATTCAACAAAGTATTGAGCAGATTTTACAACATATTAAAAGTGTCAAAGATACTTGAGATTTCCTCAAGTCCACTCATAAAGGCATTTATTAATAAAGTTGATGAGTATCAATTGATCAATGATTCTTATATACATATGCAACTTGTTTGAAGACCTTGAATAATATCAAGGATGATGTGTTCCAAGGAGATGGAACTAATATTCTATAGGATGTTAGAACATTATTACTAGTATGCAGCTACCAGTTGAAGAACTGATGTTCTGGGTGACCAAACAAATGTAGTGTGAGTACATATGTTTGGAGCCTGCTCCTGGTCTAGAAGAGGAGACATCTACATTAGTTGATTAAGACACCATCAACAAGCTCTTATACTCCAGATGTTAGTTTATTTATGACCTAAGCTTATAGGAGTATAGAAGTAAATCTCAATGCAAGTAAGAAGACTCATAAAGGTATACTCCTCAGTCCCTTTATGTGATATCCAGATGAGCTTATATCTGGAACATTCTTCTGATCAAAGAAACTAAATATGTGGAAGATTATTCACGACCATAGATCATTTATTATTTGGAGCTGAATATTATGTCTCAACTACAGTGAATCATGGTCATGAATGTTGACTGCCCTAAATATTGTCCTGGAAGGGTATTGTCTAGAAGGATTAAGGGAGGCATATTGCTTTGAAGAATCTTCAAATTTTTGTGTCATTCCATGAGTAAGTCTGTTCCAGAAACCTAGTTGAGGGAATCTCCTCTGTAGGTACAGAATATGGCATCCATCATATCAAAATCAGAATAAAAGTCTGAAGAAAAGCTTATTAAGATGTGGCTCATATTATCCCTTAGTGATGTTTGGTTGTAAAGGTGGTGTGTATTGTGCTTCCCATGACCCCCCAGTTTATAGATGAGATATTATGGATGTTAACCCCAGAGCAATAATGGATGATGTCGTGTTAGATGTTGAAACATCATCTTATTATCTTCAATCATGAGAAGTATGTATTGTTTCCAGGAAGTATGTAAGTGTGAAGATGTAATCAGTCAGGATGATCTAGTGTGAGTAGTTAATTCTAACTGACTAACTGGTAGGTACTTTGACGGGAGACTAAGTACTTATTAGATGTGCAGCCTGAATGCAAAATTCATATACTCTGTCGGGAGTGGAGGGTCTGTATGATGAATTCATGGCATAGTGTGAACTGAATATCAATATTAAAGTTCATTGTTATCTTCATAAGTTTAGGATGTGTGGCAATGTTATCTGGTGATTATTTGAAGAACTGATTCAACTAAGGAAATGCATACAGATGCTGTCAAATATCTTGATGGGAGTTGGATATTTGTAATAATTATGTGGAAATCTAAATCAAGAAGAGAAGAAGTATTTGATGTATAAAAGAAAAAATTTCTACATGAAGATGTAACGTCACAACCGTTGAAGACACCAGAGATCAAAGAAGGAAGATAAGGTTCAACCCTATCTTTTGAAGACGTATCATTGGTTATACGCATGGTTAACTATATGGTTTCTTATATTACAAGTTATAGCGTGTGGAAATCTGAATATTATGTAGAAAGAAAACTAAGGATTCCTAATTTGGAAACTGTGGCAAATTCCAAATAAAGAATGCTTCTAGTATTGTGAGGACCAAAATCAAGTATGTCCTTATTTTGTGTATATCAGGGGGAGTAAGGGGTACCGAGATCAGTAAAAACAGTGTAATTATGCTTCTAATCATATGGAAAGTCTTTTAAAGACAAATCTTTTCAAGCTAGAAGAACAATGTCGAACAAGAAGTTATGACATATCTCAAGACATGTTTTATCCTCAAGGACCAGCAAGGATAGTTCTTAAACTTTTCATGTAAGACGTGTATTGATGGTGAGTATTACGTGTTCTGACTTGGTGCATGTTTTGGAAATTTTTAGTTCCAAAATAAATAGGTTGTATTAAAGGAATTCATTGCCTTCAGCCAATGCACAAATTCACCTGATACGGTTCTTATTGAAGTAACGTTTCTTAACCAAGATCATTGTTATAGTCTAGGTACGTTCTCTTAGTTGCTCAGGTATTTAGAGTGTCGTTTTGTTTCTTTTTCTTCCCTTCACTTTTTGTTCTGTCTTCGTTTGTCTTACTCTCATGTCCTTCGTTTGGATATGGGTAAGTTTAGATGCTGTGAAGGTCATGTTTGTCAACTTGTGGCAAACATAGGGAAAAGGGTAGTGTTTAGACGTTGTTAAGTCTGAGGTCAATCTTTGCATTTGTTTTTGCAAAGATATTGAATAGGATATCCTATTCTGAGTCTATTGGTTCTTCCATTTTCTACAAGTATTTTTGTTCTGTGTCTAATTTTTGAGTTATGAACACAAATTGTGTCTTGTGTTCTGAGTTATCCAATATAAAGGTCTGGTTCTCTATGTCTATAAATGGATAGTTCAAGTGTTCGCTTTTTTTAGTGTGTTTCCTCTTATGCTCTAAAAGAGGATGTTGTGTCATTTTGTGCCGTAGCATAGTTCTCAGTTTGAGGGGGAGTATTTAGTATCTTCTTCCTCATGTGCATCATGGCCTCAGTATTTCTCCTTCTTTGTAAAGATGTAGTCTATGATGTTATGTTTCATGTGCTATAGTGAGTTCTCCTTCAAGAAGCCTTTGTCATATTATGGCTAAAAAGAGGGAGAAGTGGTTATGTTATGGTGTCTCTGAAGAGGAACTTTTAAAGGGGAGAAACCTTGTGTGACTCGTAGGACCCATAAAAAAAGAGGAAACATTTAAGTTGGACCTCCCAGAAAGATGTCCTAGTATAATGTTTCAACATCATCAAAGAAGATTGAAGACTGTCACTTGTAAAGTTTGAAATATAATAAACAATAACTACTGAACACTTCTAAATTGTTGCTGATGGATTAAATTGATTAAAACTTGTATACTTTATTATGCTTTTGTAATACAAAGGTTATGTAAATTAGTTTTAGCCAAAATAAGCCAAAGGGGGAGATTGTTGATTCTCTATTTTTAGGATTGGCTTTAAGTTTGGTAAAACTAATACAGAAACAATATGTTAAATAGGATTTAAAAGTTGTAACGAGAAAACAGGTTGAAGTTCTATTTAATGAAGAAACATGTTGTGTTAAAATGGTTCAACATATGGAACAACATGTCGAAGAAGATGTCACGCCATCGTGTTTGAGATGAAAGATTGGATTCTGTTATAAAGCATAATATTCCTAAGAAGAATATTTTGCAGAATTGTAATAACTTACTTGTTGTTACTTGGAGCCCAAAATTATGGAGATATATTAGGGAGACTTTATAGGAGAATCTGTTGCGGATTTGTTGATTCTCTAATTATTGTTATAACAATATGGAGATATTTGTGAAGAATATCTTGGAGCATTTTTATTAGCATTTTGTTATGTCAGTTTGTTATGTTTTGAAGGCTCAATTTCAGTTGAGTAATAATTTATAAATAGAAGCTTTTTAACCTATGTTTTGGTACCATCTTAATTTAGTAATGATGTAGTTTTTAGGGATGAGTCTATAACAACTCTCTAGGAGAGTTGGTTTATAGGTGAACCACCCAGATAGTGGGATGGTCATTGATTTGTGCCTCGAAGCCTGTAGGCAAGAGGTTTATTTTACTCACTCAGAAGCTTTAAAGCAATGAGTGTAGTTGTGTCCTTGGAAGAAACTGTGGAGTAATTCCAAGTTAGTTTATGTCACAAATTGACTAGTTTGTGTTTGAAGTAAGGTATCTTCAAACTGTTTTGAATTGTGTTTGGAGTGAGGTATCTCCAAGATGATTGTATTAGGAGCCAAGTCGCTGATGTAGTTGCTCGGATGTAATTGCTAGACAACACTGAGGTGATTAGGAGTGAGCAGAGGTTCTCATATCTAGTGTGGTATCTTAGGTAGAAGGGAAATTGGGTAGTCTGATTAAGTGAGGAGTGTAAACAGGGAAGGTTTCCCTCTGAATTCATACTACTGATAATTGACTTCATTCCTGGCTTGGTATGCCCCCAAATATTGGTTTGTTAGAACCGAACTTGGTGAACAATTTTGTGTGTTGTTTATTGCTTTTTTCTTTGTTGATTGTATGCTCTACCTTGTCTATTTTATAATGTTGGATCATATGTAACAACATCCTGAGTCTGATGACACCAGAATTTCAAATCAGATTAAAGGAGATTGGGAGTTTCGTCACCCTGGCTTAATCCCTTACAAAGATTATGCGGGGAGACTGTTAAGTTTCTTCAATAAGTTGGAGGTTCACCACATCCCTTGGGATGAAAATCAAATGTTGGATGCCTTGGAAACCTTGGCTTCCATGTACAAAGTGAGCCAGTGGAATGATGTACCTCAGATCACCATTGAGCTCCTTGAGAGGCCAGCTTATATCTTTGCTATTGATGTGGAAAAGGATTATAAACCCTAGTATCACGATATCAAATACTTCTTGATGACTCAAGAGTATCCGATTGATATGACAAGAAAAGATAGAAAGACATTAAGGTGATTAGATGGTAGTTTCTTCCTCAATGAAGGTGTGTTATACAAGAGAAATCATGACATGGTCTTGCTCAAATGTGTGGATAAACACGAAGCAGATATGTTGATGCATGATATTCATAAGGGTTCTTTTGAAATTCATGCCAATGGACACTCTATGGTCAAGAAAATGTGTTATACCCCAAAATTTGCCCTCCTTTCTCTCAAGACAATCCATGGCTCTATATTCAAGAATTTCACAGGGTTTGCTCAAATAAACTCCCTCCTAAGCAATCAATCCAAACAAGGATTTTTGCAAATCTCAAGTTAAGATGGATCTCCAGTACTTCAAGTGGTCACCATATCCCATCATATGCATCAAGTTATCATCATGTCAAGTTTCAATCCTTACAAGTCAAAGTTGCTCATCTAATGGCTCAGATAGTTGAAAATCAGTTGCATTGGACAAAAAGTCAACTGTGGTCAACATGCAGTCAAACTTCATAATTTTTGGTCAACATCAATATTTTGAAGTAATATTCATCATTTGATCAAGAGTTAATCATGATTCATCAAGAAAAGTCAAGATCTGATCAAAAGTCAAAGTTTCTAAATTAGGATTCGCATAAAAGTCAAGTAACTTTGACCTGCATAACTTTCACATACTTTATCAGAAATTTTTCCACGAAAGCTAATTTTAAAGATAATTCAATTATCTACAACTTCATGTCTCACAAGCTTTGGCTAGAAATGCTTCATTTGGATGTCATGGATCAAAACATTATAGGTCCTTTTAAAAGTCAACAAAAAGTCATCTTTTTGCAAAGAAGTGTTCATGAGCATGGAAACTTAAATGAAGATGAAACCAAAAGGGATGTGTATAAGACATCTTGAGCTTTCTAAAAATTCCAAGAACACCCAAAAATGCTAAAAATTGAGTAAGATTCAAGTTGTACAAGTTGGGCATTTTTGAGGAGGTGCATAAGGAGAAATACTTGAGAAAATTAAATTTTTTCCAAATGGGCTTAACTTTTCTTGGTTCAAACTTGTTTCTAATCACAATTAGAACCTCCAAGCCCAATGCCACGCCCCTGAACTTTTTATTTTATTTATTTTGATTTTTTATTCATTAAAGTCAATCTAATTAAAATAAAGTTACAAAAAATAAACTAACCAATGCAAGGCTGTATATTTGACATTCTTGAGGTCCAAGATATCTATTAAATGACCTGAAATTTGAAATTGAAAGATTGGCAAGTGATTGGTACAAGATTGGCAATATTTGATCAAGATTGAAAAGATTGGAAAATCAAATATACTCTCATTGAATGGGATATATTTTCTCATCAATGCTCAACCTGAATCCATCCTCTATAAATTCAGAGGGTTTCTAAACCCTAGAGGAGGTTTTTTTGGCAGCTCGAAGAACCCTAACTAAGCTTAAGAAAACCGTGTGTTTCAAGCAACTTGCAGCCAAAGTTTTGCTTCGATCCAGGAGATTCCAAGCATTCAAACAGCTTCATGGTGCTCCTCGGAATCGTTCCAGACCCTTGCAGGCACACAAAAGCTCCTGAAACGTAAAATCACAGTTTCGGTTTCCATGCATATTTTCAATTTTCTATTTCATACATACATGCTTGTTTAATTCAATTTGATCATATATTTGTGTTTATATTGATGTTTCGATGCTTTCTGGATAGTTTCATTCAAGTTTAGATGTCGGAACCAGGATCTGCCATTGTTAGGGCTTGAAGCTTTGATTTGGGGTTTTTCGTATTAGCCAAAATTAGAGCAAACTAAGGGCATGGTTGTGTTCAGTGGATCAATTCCAATCGATCCGTCGTCTATATATAATTCATCTTTGGTATTTGTGAAGTTTTTATTTACAGGTACTATAGCTACGAACCAAATTCCATAGGCAAAGGATGCAGCAAATCCGTTGGCATAGGTTTGGAAATTCAAATGAAGAAGACGACCCTTGGCGCGTTTTGGTACCAACCCTAGAAGTTCCAACTTCTGCGACATCCCTCAGAAGCATCACGTCTAGAAGCTCCAGCTTCTATATCCCAGAGCAGACATCACGTCTAGAAGCTCCGACCGGATCCCCGAGTACATCACGCCCGAAGGTCCAACCGGACCCTTCCGCCAGATTCCCCAGAAGCCCCAGCTTCTGGACGTCCCCAATAGTAGAATCTCTAGAAGCCCCAGCTTCTAGACCCTTCCAGATGCAGAAGCTCCAGCTTCTGGACACGCTCAGCAGGATTTCCACCAGAAACTCCCGTTTTTGGAAGCCCACAACGCTCCACTCTCAGAAGGCCCAGCTTCTGAGGCAGATTTTGCCAGAAGCTCTTTTTTGATTTTTTTGATTTTCTGCTTTTCCTCTTAATTAATTAATTAATTAAATTAGTAATTAGGTTAACTAATTAGGTTAATTAGATAATTTCACAAATAACTTTTTCATGCTTTTTAATTAACTTAATTAGTTTAATTTAGGTTAATATTCATTCATTTTTTCTTAATTAATTAAAATCAATTAGAATTAGGTTTTTCTCACATAAACTCTAATTTTTTTAAATATACCAAAAATACTAAGATTTAGTTTTTTTTCACTTAGATCATTTTTTCTACTATTAATTTTCTTGCATTTTAAATTCTAGAAAGGATGTATAGGCTGCAAGTTTATTTTCATGTAATAGCGTAGGATTTTATTTTCCGCATTTACTTTCTGCACCTCCTTTTATGTATCTGCCCCAAAGCCATGTAATAGCGTAGGACCTTTACATTTCCGCAATTTACTTTCTACACTTATTAACTGCTAGTAATTAGGCATGTATGGCAAGATTAACTTAATAAATCTAGATCACTAATCACAAGATAAATATCTGAAAACAACACACTCTTTTCACACATGCACCTACCTTAGGGTATCCTCTCTCGTTGCCTTACTAAACAATGGTCATGTCCGTCGAGCGTAGGGTATCTTAGCACAGTTGCCTACAATATATCATCACAATCCCTTCGACTTAAAAGATCGTAGTACCTCGATGTTGCCTACGAATACAAGATCTCGTCCCTCGGTTGTTGCCTATGAAAAGTGATGATCGTCCCTACGAATGTGCTATGATATCCCTACAAGTTGCCTTTTATGACCATCCGATGTCCCTTCGATTGTCCCTTTACATCCAACGGATAGAGTTACCTGCCAACTAATGTTATGGATGGCGCTACCCTAAAGGAAAGCAAAATAACACGAAAACGACCGTTCTGAGAAGGTAAATAAGCCTCGTTTGCTTGCTCAATCAAAATACTCTTTACACCTCACACTTTCTCAAAATCTATTTCAAAACACTTTGTATACATTCCAGCGTGAATCATTACAAAGTTCCTTTTTCCAAAACAAAACATTTCCAAACACTTTGTATACATTCCAGCGTGAATCATTAGAAGTCAAAGCGAAATGCCTTTTCAAAAATCTTTTCAAACACACACAAAACAATTTAAAGTGAGCTAAGCAATTAAGAGCCCGTAGATAACTATGGATGAAAGGGGTGCTAACATCTTCCCTTTTCATAACCACCTCCCTTACTCAGAATCTAACGAAGGTCTTTTCCTGTTCTTTTCGCCTTCCCTTAAATAGATAAAAGAAAAGTCGGTGGCGACTCTTACTATCCGACACATTTGCGATCATACACAAAACAAACAAGTCAGTTTTCCCACCGTGTTACAGAACTGGCGACACTACTGGGGAAAATAAAGAGAGGTTACCTTAGGGTCATTAGATCACTTAAAATTGTTTGACTTGGATGCTTTACTTTGAAGGGTTGCTTGGGTATTATACTTGTGGGGGATCCTACACCCAGATCCAGGTTTCCTTAGGTAAGTAGCAATAAATCATCGCGACCGTTAGGCGTATACCGAAACGGTCAACATGATGGCTACGTTAGTGCGAAACTTTGGATGTCCGGATGCCCCTCATGTTCAGTTGAGGAAAGTATTTGGCGTCTGCGTGGTGTCATCAGCACTAACTCAACTTTTTAGAACCCTAATTGACCCATCTTGGCCATTAGAAGGTAGTGAGATGGTCGACTTCAGTGTAGACTGAGGTTGGTTGATACTCGATGCTACGCTCATTAAGATTCGACTTTCATGATGTTTTGGTCGACCACTTGGTAGTCGTATTAAAATAAAGCCTACGAGAAAGATCAATGATATGAGATTCCTAGAACCCGGTTACTATTATAGGACAGGATGAACCCACTCAAACTTTGGTAGGGTAGACACCTAGACCTCATGCAAGCCTTAAACCTAGGGCTTTTGTGTGAATTGCTTGTGCTTTTTACTTGTTCTAAACATGACATCATAACATCGCATCATCATATCATTTCTAACCATTTCAAGGACCTAGGTATTTACCTTTGCTCTGTTTTGTAGGAATTATGGCTTCCAGGAAGACTATCCGAATCAACTTCATGGGCATACCTTCTCAACTCAAAGAATTAGTTTCAGAAGTTCCCGATCATGACCAATTCATCAAAAGACATAGTTATCTACTTGACTTGGTTATCTCCGGTTTTGAAACTAATTGGGAAACAAGAAGCGGAATTAAGGGTTTGCTTGCTAAGTTTCTGATAAAGAAGGCTCGAGAATTCCTAAAAGCTATGAGTTTCCATGCATTTGAAGACATTTTGTCCTTGCTAATCTTTGGCTTGGTAGTATTTCCTAATCCAGATCAGTTCATAGACTTGAACGCCATCAAGATATTCCTCACTCGTAATCCTGTGCCTACTTTACTTGGAGACATCCTACATTCTCTCCACACTCGTACTATCAAAAGACAAGGAACTCTCATGTGTTTCATACCGTTGCTTTCCAGGTGGTTTATTTCACACCTTCCTCAGTCGGTAATGAAGAACGAGCAAAGATTGAAGTGGTCTCAAAGGCTGATGTCACTCTCTCATTCAGATATCCGTTGGTGTCTTTTTCCTCAAAAGGACTTCACTTTTATTGAACGCTGTGGGGAATTCCCTAATGTGCCACTCCTTGGCATAAGAGGAGGCATCACTTACAATCCTTCTCTAGCTCTACGTCAGTTTGATTATGCTTCTCCAAGACATTGTGTTTGACTACAACAACGATCTCCAGAACTACCGGCGAAGATTTCTGCACGCTTGGGGCACAAAAATTTCATTCCTTGGGAAGCTTACCTCAAATGGGTGCAAGCTCGAGCTCAAAACCTCATGATATCGTCTACAGCTGTTCTACCAGTGCTTATGGAACCTATTGCTATAGGTGACGAACCATATACCGTTCTCCATCCGTACATGCCTACTGATTTCGAAGACTTGAAGAGATCTTGGATTCAGCTTAAAGAAGAAAAGGATACGTTCGAAAATCAGTGCTATGCAAGTGAGAAGAAGGTATTAGAGTTGACAAAGTTACTTCACGAGGAGCGAAACATCAACACAAAGAGGAAGCGCCCATGGGAGACCTGAAAGCTTTAGGAACTTTTTGCATCTTAATAAAGAGAAACTAATAAAAAAATTTGTTCTTCTTTGTTTAACAAATTTAAATTCCTAAGGTCCTTTAAAACATTGCATTGCATAACATCGCATATCATGGCATAACATTTCATAACAGGTACATCGAAGACTGGTTTTTCTTATTCTCTCGCTGTTTATTTTAGCACAAATGGCTCTTTAAGAGACTGTCAAAGATCTCCAGGCTCAGAATGCTCAATTCCAGGAGATGTTCACCAGCTTGGTCCAAGGCCAGAAGGACCTGAAGAAGCTCATCACCAAAATGAAGAAGACCATCGGTATCCTCAACATGGGAAGAAATCACAAGGGTCCAGCTAGAGTGGTCAGCCAGTTCGAAATCTCAGACAAGAGCGGTGAAACTGAGGGAAGTATCAAGAACAGTGAAGGAAGCCATCATGGGTCTGAAAACAGAGAAGAAGACTATATGAGCGAGCAGTATCCTCCTGACAACGACAAGTACAAGCAACTTGAAGACCGTCTGAATGTTGTGGAAAATATGAAAATGTTCGAGCTGAGCTTTGATGATCTAAGTTTTGTTCCTGGCGTGGTAATTCCCCGCAAATTCAAGGTTCCTACCTTTGCCAAGTATGACGGCATCTCTTGTCCGAAGCTAGATCTGAAGTCCTATGTTCAGAAGATCCATCCTCATAGTGAAGACCAGAAACTGTGGATCCATTTCTTTCAAGAGAGTTTATTCAGAACTCAGTTGGAGTGGTATTATCAGCTAGAGAGTACCCACATTCATACCTGGAACGACTTAGCAGATGCTTTCTACAAGCAGTACCAATACAATGCTGAATTGGCACCTACCCGCATGCAACTATAGAGCATGTCTATGGGTCGCGATGAGAAGTTCAAGGAATATGCTCAGAAATGGAGAGATTTAACAGGAAGAGTTCAACCACCCTTGTCCAATAGGGATTTGGTTGATATGTTCATGGGGACATTGATAGGCCCATTTTTCAATCATCTGATTGGAAACTCTTCAGCCAGATTCACCGAGCTGATATTGACAGGCGAACGCATTGAAGCTGGAATCTAGAGCAAAAAAATACAGGTAGAGTCATCTTCAAATGCTGCAAAGAGATCTTTTGGTGGTAAGAAAGAAGCCAACGCCGTGTATGGTCAGAGGAGCTATGACAAAGCTGATCGTACTCAATCTATAGGGGCAGTTGTGATCTCCAATCCTACACCAGCATAACCTCAACGAGACAACGCGCGTAGCAAGAACGCGCCACGAAGACAGTTTACGAAGATCAACATGCCGTTGTCACAAGCACTACAACACATGTTGAAAGCAGAGTTGATTACCTTGAGGGATCCTCCTCAACACGTCAACACTTCATCTCCGAAGTACAATCCTAATGTGAAGTGTGCATACCACTACAACAGCCCAGGGAAATTGAATTCGACCCTCCTGTCGAAACTTCGAATGTGATCAACGCACCAATGCCTGACCATGGTAAAAGTTCCAATGCAATTGATGAAGACTCTTATGTTTATGATGTGAACAAGCTGACCATTCCTCTGATGACTGTTAAGAAAGATTTGCTACAAGCCGGTGTATTTCCAGGATGCCCTGACAACTATCGTTGGTGTGCATCTAAATCTGACGGATGTGCTTGGTTGAAAAGGCGTATTCAACGCATGATAGACAACCGAGAAGTGCTATTTCTGAAACCACCATCTATGGAGAATCTGTGCGAAGACATTTCTAAGAATCTGATGATCGAAGATGTAAGCGAAGCCATACCAGAAGTCTGGGATACCTTAGGGCAGCCAAGTGGGAAGTTTGATTTCATGGTTAAGTATACGCTCCTGAAAGCTACAAGATTCCTATCGAATATGTGAAGGCAACCAGATTAGGAGAGGATTTCCCAGAAGACTATGTTGATGTGAACACAATAAGGATCACCTCTGCCGATCCTGCGCCTAGAGTGTCACTTCTCATCATTTATTAGGACCAACGATTTGCAAAACAATAATTAGGGTTAACCAACGTTAACCTGTGGACTTGGTCTTGGGCTTGCAAAATAGTAATTAGGGTTAACCAATGTTAACCTAATTTTAATGTACAAAGGAGCTTAAGCATGGTTTCCTCCTGAAACGATCCAGCCCAGAATAAACTAACATTCCTCAAAACTCTCAGGAAATTTAAAACTGAGTATTCCACTTATTTAGAATGTCTTAACATTGGATGTGACATCACACATCATGCATACTTCTCTTGCAGAACCAATTCTTCTGAAAATAACATAACATTTGTTGTGCAAATATACTGAGCTGCATCTGCAAACACACTCCTCCTGCAGAATTGTCTTCATATCAGAATGTCATGACATCAGTCAAGACATTGGCACACCAATCTGGTTTTACCAAAAATTGTAGCCAACACAAAACACTTACAAACTCTCCCTTTGGCAAATTTTTGGCTAAAACCATCTAAACTATCAGAGAGCAACTAAAGCAGCAGAAATAAAGTAGAACTACCAAACTAAACCCAGAGTAATAACCCAAAACAATCCTAAAGTAATTCTCCCCCTTTTTATCCACAAAGGGGACAAAGGTACAAGTTCCCAGTACATCAAGAACAAAAGCACGTCATTAGTTACGGGCCAGTAAAACAAAATCAGAACCACAAAAGAAACATCAGTTAAACATCAAAAAAAATATCAACAAACTGCAGACACCAAGCCGTAACCAGCAACCTCCACCAGAAACAAAACACCAACAACTCTCTTCAGGTAGAATCATCTCCTGAGTTGTCACTATCTTCATCATCTTCTTCAGGTGAACTGTTGTCAGTACCAACATGTTGTTCTTCATTCACATCTTCATCCTCATTCAGCTTTCCATCCTCAACCTCTTCATCATTCTTATCTTGTTCAAGAACCTTGATCAATTCTTCAAGGGATTTCTTCCTTGTCTCAAGCTCTTTGCACGTTTCCTTTAGCACAGCAATGACATCAGCCTTCTTGGAAGTAGGTTTGATGGTTGATGTCTCACCAGATGTCATAACAATGTCAGGGACATAAGTTCCCTGAAACAGTTTATAATGAAATCCAAGAGAAGAGTCTTTTTTGCACACAGAGTCTCTCTAAACAAGAATATCGGGGTATTGGTTCAAGATAATACCACATATGAGGGAGGTAAAAGCGACAGGACCTTTTAGAGCAAAACTTACAGCATGCTTCATAGTTTGATCAAAGATGTATGTTCCATAGTCAAATTTGGCTTTTGTTCCAACAGCATAAATGAATCTACCCAGCTCAATTGCAATGGTAGACTTGTGATTTGTAGGCACCCAGTTAGCTGCACCAATCTTATACAACATGGAAAATTTCACACTCAACTTGATAGAAGACAGTTTTCCTTTCAATGGCCAGTCCTTTACCTGTTTTGTAGTGATCACTTGACAAACCAGATTGTCAGTGACTTCCAGCTCAGGTTGTGCTTCATCAGACCTTCCCAGAAAATTATTGATCACAGTAGATGAGAAGATAAGACACTTGCCTCTAACATACATTTTCCTAAAGTCCTTGGACTTCCCATCAGCACACTCTTTAGACAGGTTTACAATGAATTCTTTTACAAGAATTTCATAACACTTAGAGAAGTGGACAACAGTCTTCAACAATCCAGCAAAATGGATAAGATCCATAACCTCCTTGCAGGCAAGGGCATTTCTAGCCAGTTCTCTATCTAAAGCTATTCTCTTTTGGAAGACATACTTCCACCTATTTTCACTTGAAGGATAATGAAAAGAGATATTGTCTATAGGAACATAAGGTACCTTCGTAGCAAGCTTTCTAGTGGTGGGCTTCATCCTGAGAGGAATGTCAGGAACATCACTATCAACATCAAAATCAGAAGATTCATCATCAGAGTCAGAAGATGGAGTGGATTTTCTCTTTTTGGAAACCACTTTGCTCAAAGATTTAGGGGAACTAACAACAGCTCTCTTCGAGTATTCAACACTAGCCGTTCCGTTTGAAGGGCCAACACCAGTTTTCTTTGTAGAAACAACACGACACTTTTCTTTTGTAGGACCAGTAACAACTTTCTCAGAAGGTGCAGCATCAGCCTTCCCTTTGGAGGGACTTTGATCTGCTCCTTTCTTCCCTTTTCTTGTCATCAACCTCTTGGCAATGCTTCGGTTTACAATAGCAATAAGATCATTGTCAGAGTATTCTTCATCAACATTAACAATTGGAGTATTAGCAGTAGATTGGTGACAAGTCTTTTCACCAATATTAGTCTGTGTATCATCCTTGTTGTCAACAGAGTGTTCAACATTATCATCCATTGTTTCAACCTCTTGTGTAACATTGTGATCATCCTCTACATTAGGGTTAACAGACTCTTGGTTCAAGGGCACAAACACTCCAGGCACAACATGATTTTCACTCAAGATTCTAGTCATGATTCTTGAGATTGCCTAATGGACATAAGCGGAACCTTCCCTATTTGCTATTTAAGGGGAAATGGAAGAGGAAGTTTGTGAAAATTTACCAGTAGGGGCATCTTGTGATCTTTTAGCATGTGATGTTCTTAGCTTTTTCACTTTTGTAGGATCAGCAGCAATCACCCTTAGAGGTGCAACCTCCAGTACATCATTGGGATTCACCATGTTTTCCCTAGAATCAGAATTGATTGGTGAGGGTGGAGTCGTCTTCTGGGAAGATGTTTAATGGGAATGTTGAGACATCTTGATGATCAAAAGGTTGATGGGCAGGTGTGGAGTATTCTTTATTTTGAGAGAGTGGAAGATAAAAGAATAGATAGTGAGGTATGGTATATTTGGAAGACTATTCCTCTTCTGATATGTCTGGAAGCAGAGAGGGAGATTAGTTATTTCCCCAATAAAAAAAATTTCAAATAAATGAATTTTTCATTAAATCTCCCATGAAAAATTAATTTCTATAATTCCTCATACTAATTTGCATCTAGAGCCTTTATAAAATTGTCAGCCAGCTGTAGATCAGTGGCAACATGCTCCAACGTAATCACTTTATCTTCCACAAGGTCTCTTATGAAGTGATGTCTAATATCAATGTGCTTTGTCCTGCTATGTTGTATGGGGTTCTTAGATATATTGATAGCACTTAGGTTGTCACAATATAATGTCATGACATTCTGTGTGACATTGTATTCAGTTAACATCTATTTCATCCAAACAAGTTGAGAGCAATTGCTACCAGCTGCTATGTACTCAACTTCAGCAGTGGATAGAGATACACATTTTTGCTTCTTGCTAAACCAGGAAATGAGATTGTTTTCAAAGAAGAAACATCCTCTAGAGGTACTTTTTCTATCATCTGTACTTCCATCCCAATCAGCATCACAATAACCATATAGGATAGGGTCACACCCATGAGAATACATCATACCATAGTTGCAAGTTCCATTCACATACTTCAGAATTCTTTTTACTTGATTTATGTGACTGACTTTGGGTTCTGCCTGATACCTAGCACATACTCCAACTGCAATGCTATATCAGGTCTGTTGGCTGTTAGATATAGCAGACTTCCTATCATGCTTCTGTACAAGCTTTGATCAACATTGGTACCACGTATATCTTTGGATAACTTTAAATGAGTAGGAGCGGGAGTTCTTTTGTGACTGGCATTTTCCATCCCAAATTTTTTGACTACGTTTTTGGCATACTTGCTTTGAGAGAGGAAAGTAGAGTCTTCCATCTGTGTGACTTGTAGCCCAAGAAAGTAAGTTAATTCTCCCATGAGACTCATTTCAAATTCAAACTGCATTTGATCAGCAAAGTGTTTAACCATTCTGTCTAACATTCCACCAAACACTATATCATCAACATAAATTTGTGCAACCATGATTTTTCCTCCCTCATCCTTCACAAATAAAGTTTTGTCTATTCCTCCTTTCCTGTATCCTTTGTCAGTGAAGAATTTGGTCAATATTTCATACCAAGCTTTAGGAGCTTGTTTCAGATCATATAGTGCTTTTCTTAACTTCTACACATGATCAGGAAGGTTTGGATCCACAAACCCCTTACGTTGTTCCACATATACTTCCTCATTCAAGTATCCATTTAAAGAGGCACTTTTCACATCCATTTGAAACAATTTAAACTTTAGAAGACAATCAACTCCTAGGAGTAGTCTTATTGACTCCAGTCTAGCAACAGGAGCAAAGGTTTCATCAAAATCAATCCCTTCAACTTGAGTGAAGCCTTGAGCAACTAACCTTGCTTTATTTCTAGTGACAACTCCCTCAGCATCTGATTTTTTTTTGTATATCTAGTTAGTGCCAATGATATTTTTTCCCACAGGTCTAGGAACCAGCTCTCACACTTCATGTCATTTGAACTGATTCAATTCATCTTGCATGGCATTAATCCAATACTCATCAGTCAAGGCTTCCTTAACATTCTTTGGTTCAATCTTGGATACGAAGCAAGAGTTTGAGATGATTTCTCTAGATCTTGTAACAACTCCACTGTTGGGATCTCCTATGATAAGTTCTTTAGGATGATCTTTCTGAATTCTGATGGAAGGTTCTTTGTTGGATGATTTTGATTCATACTATGAGGAGGTAGGATTTGAGTCATCAATTTTTGTAGACGCTTCAGTAGGAGTCTCAAAGAATGTTTCAACATCATATGTGACATTGGCTTCCTCATGATGATCATCAATAATGATATTGATGGATTCCATCATACCTTTGGTTATAGAATTGAATACCCTATACGCTCTGCCGTTGGTAGAGTACCCCAGAAATATTCCTTCATCACTTTTAGGATCCATTTTTCTCCTTTGCTCACGATCTGTCGGGATGTAACACTTGCTTCCAAAGACATGAAAGTACTTGATATTAGGTTTTCTCCCTTTCCATATTTCATACAAGGTAGAGGAGGTTCCCTTTCTCAAGGTGACTCTGTTATGAACATAGCATGCTGTATTCATAGCTTCAACCCAAAAGTAAATGGGGAGTTTCTTGGCATGTATCACGGCCCTGGCAGATTCTTGTATGGTTCTGTTTTTCCTTTCCACAACTCCATTTTGCTGAGGAGTTATAGGTGAGGAAAATTCATGATTGATCCCTTCTGAAGAGCAGAACTCATCAAACTTACTATTTTCAAACTCCTTTCCATGGTCACTTCTGATCTTGACAATACCACTTTCCTTTTCTCTTTGAAGTCTTTTGCACAATTCTTTAAAGACATCAAACACATCACATTTTTCTCTAATGAAGTTTATCCAGGTATATCTGGAAAAGTCATCCACAACAACATAGGCATATATCTTCCCACCAAGGCTTTCTACCTGCATAGGACCCACCAAATCCATGTGTAGAAGTTCCAGAACCTTGGAAGTGGTTAGATGTCTAGTCTTTGGATGTGACATCCTGATTTACTTGCCAACCTGACATTCACCACATACTATTTCTTCATCAATTTGAAGCTTTGGAATCCCTCTGACAGCCTCCATGGAGATGATCTTTCTCATCCCTCTAAGGTGCAAATGACCAAGTTTTTGATGCCACGGTTTCACTTCCTTTTCTTCTTTGGCTATAGAGCACACAGAGGAGTAGTTAGTATTCTTAGACTCCCATAAGTAGTAGTTATCTTTTGACCTGACTCCTCTCATGACAACTTCCTTTTCTTCATTTGTAATAAGGAATTCAGTATTTGTGAAGTTGACCTTGAATCCTCTATCACATAGTTGACTAATACTGATGAGATTTGTAGTTAGTCCATTTACCAGCAACACACCATCCAGGTTTGGAACTCCAGGACAGTCCAGTTTTCCAACACCTTTGATTTCACCTCTTGCTCCATCTCCAAAGGTTACATAGCTAGTAGTGTGTGGTTTTATGTCACTCAACATATTCTTGATTCCAGTCATGTGTTTAGAACACCCACTGTCAAAGTACCAGTCTTCTTTGGCTGAAACTCTAAGAGAAGTGTGAGCTATTAAAGCTTTAGTTTTTGCCACCCATTGTATATTCTTGGTTGGCCCATTAACTTTAGATTTGACATGTGGAGTCTGGTCAGGGTATCCATATAGTTTGAAGCAGAATGGTTTTATATGTCCAAATCTTCCATAGTAATGGCATCTCCATCTTTGAAATTTTCTCCTTGAGTGATTCATGTTTCTTTTTCCTTGATGTTGAGTCCTACGTTGTGACATCTGTTTTGACATCTGTCTTTCAGGTCTTGGTTGATTGATGTCAAAAGTAGATTCCTTTGCAGCCAAAAATCCTATTCCAGACATATTTCCAGCATTTTGTCCAGTTTGAAGGATTTCTTCCAATTTGTCAGTTTCGTTGGTTAACATTCTGACAGACTTTGTCATCTGATCAAGTTTGGAGTTTAGCACGAGGACTTCACCTTTGAGGTGAGTTATAGTTGCAATGTGGTCCTTTTTCTCAACTTCCAGCTTCACTATGAGTTTCTTCTGCTTCTCCCCTTGTTGACAGACTTCAGCACTCCAGATAGACAACTTCTTGTATGAGTCTACAAGTTCTTCAAAAGTCAGCTCCTCATCACTTGACTCATTGTCAAAATTACATACTCCAGTTAGTGCAGTAACCAATTTAGCTAATTCCTCTTTAGAGTCACTCTCTGAGTCACCATCAGACCAAGTAACAGGCAGTCCTTTCTTTTGTTTCTTTAGATAAATAGGACATTCAGCTCTAATGTGTCCATATCCTTCACATCCATGACATTGAATCCCTTTGCTTTGGTTGCCTTTTTCTTCAGATTTTGCTCTTCTATTTGAATCATAAGTCCTGCTGGTGTCAGGGGAGGTGTTCTTGATATTCGATTTTGGCTTCTGGTCCATTCTCTTTATGATTCTGTTGAACTGTCTTCCAATCATAACTATAGCTTCTGATAGATTCTCTTCATCACTCTCTTTAGTTTCCTCTTCAGTATTGGATACAAAGGCTATGCTCTTGTTCTTCTTTTCAGCATTGTCACTAATTCCTATCTCAAATGTTTGGAGGGACCAATGAGTTCATTTACCTTCAAGTTGCAGATGTCCTGAGCTTCTTCTATGGCAGTCACCTTCATAGCAAACCATTTTTGGAAAAGATCTGAGAATCTTTCTTACAAGTTTTTCTTCAGACATCTTTTCTCCCAAGGATCCTGAGGTATTGGCAATCTCAAGAATGTTCATGTGAAACTCATGAATGGTCCATCTTCCTTCATCCTCAGATTCTCAAATTTGGTAGTGAGCATCTGAAGTCTTGACATTTTTACCTTGGATGTACCCTCATGAGTGGTCTTGAGAGTGTCCTAAACATCTTTGGCCATTTGACACTGATGCACTAGTCTAAATATGTTTCTATCAATACCATTGAACAAAGCATTCAATGCCTTAGAGTTGCCTAGGCCAACTCTTCTTCTTCTTTGCTCCATTCTTCCTCAGGTTTCTGACTAGTAGTTCCATCTTTCTCAATCTTGATAGGATGTTTCCATCCTTTGTCAGCAGCTCTCCAAGCTTTATTATCCAGTGACTTCAAGAAGGCAACCATACGAGGTTTCCAGTAGTCATAGTTTGATCCATCCAGAATGGGTGGCCTGCTCCTAAATCCTCCTTCCTTGTCCATAGTGCCAGAAAATACTGTCCCTAGATCTCACCCAGATAAAGAGGCAGGGTACCTGCTCTGATGCCAATTGAAATTGTGGCAACAGATACTTGATTTCAAAAAGAATGTTATGACACTGGTATCTGACGAACTTTTTAACAAAATTAATAATAAAGTAAAAACAGTAAAGGAGACAATCAATTGTTAACCTAGTTTGGTGAGTAACTACACCTACATCTAGGAGCTACCAAGTCAGGGAGGAAATCCACTATAAGAGGTATTAATTCTGGATTAAACCAACTATTTATATCCTTCACTTAAGACCTACCCAATGCAACTTCAATCTAAGAAACACTTAGACCTGAGAACCTACTCACTCCCCCTCAATCACAACAGTGATTCCAAACCAATACTTAAAAGAATTATGAAGACATTCTCCAACACAAATACGTGATCATGCTTCAAAGCTTTTAATCAAGAGACATAACACTCGTGCTTCAAAGCTTTGAGTGACAAAACATCACTTACAAAAAATCCTACTCCAATACAATTATCATCGTGATAATTTCTTGGCTCACAAGAAAACTAAAACACATAAACAGTCTTGAACTCACGATGATCAATTCTGCTCGTCTGCTTTCTTCTTGTGGTTTTCTTCACAATACACGCGCAACATAGCATTAGGATTTAGTGAGTTTATAAATATGCATAAGTGGACTTGGTCTTGGGCTTTGCAAAACAATAATTAGGGTTAACCAATGTTAACTTGTGGACTTGGTCTTGGGCTTGCAAAATAGTAATTAGGGTTAACCAATTTTAACCTAATTTCAATGTACAAAGGAGCTTAAGCACAGTTTCCTCCAGAAACGATCCAGCCCAGAATAAACTAACATTCCTGAAAACTCTCAGGAAATTTAAAACTGAGTATTCCACTTATTTAGAATGTCTTAACATTGGATGTGACATCACACATAATGCATACTTCTCTTGTAGAACGTGTTCTTCTGAAAATAACATAACATTTGTTGTGCAAATATACTGAGCTGCATCTGCAAACACACTCCTCCTGCAGAATTGTCTTCATATCATAATGTCATGTCATCAGTCAAGACATTGGCACACTAATCTGGTTTTACCAAAAATTGCAGCCAACACAAAACACTTACAGTGAGAATTTTCAAATCTCCAAACCTTGCAATTTCTGAGCAATCTTAAGCTTCAAACACTCTCCAAATACCCTTAGGAAGTTGTTAGAATCATCAAGCCATCACAAAAACTAGCTAAACTCGGAATCATACTCAAAACTCCATAAACTTGCATTTTGAGCCTTAACTTGCCATCTCTCATTTCACTCGTGCAAACTTCAAACTTTCACTTCAAACACCATCCATACACTTCATATAACTAATCCAAGCACTCATCCATGACCTGTAACATCTCCAACATCAAAATCAAAGTTCACTCTAAGCTATGGCAGTTGGACTCGGGCAGAGTAACTCATAGGTTCTCAATCCAGTCTAAGCATCCAAACACGTTCCATAGGGTCCAGTGAAGCTATACAAATCATCAAACATCTGGAAACACTCTAGGCAAGATTTCGATTTCTGCTCATAAGAGGTAAGTTCCTCAACTTCGAATTCTATGATTTCTGCATTCTAGTTAAAAAATTTCCATGCTATCATATTTATGCACCTATGAGGATGATAAACCCTCAATCAATTGCTTGATCTGCTGCACCTACACGATTTCACGATCAATCTTTAAAATTAGGGTTCATCTGATTTCTTCGAATTCAGTCATCATAGGCTTAAAATAAATGAAATTAATTGTCATCATCGTGTTCCTGGGTAAAAATCGAGCAAGTTTAATTTTTACTTCATCCAATTTAATCAAAAACTCAAGGAGATAGGAATCTATGAGCTTGAGGAAGAAGAAGATGGAGTACGCGCGTTTTTCTATTTTCAAAAATTTCAAAAATCCAGTTTGTAATATATATGTATCCTTGTTGTTTAATTAACAGATGTATAGCCACCTCAGAGGTAGAACGCGCGCCTCTTAGTCCTTTTCCTTGCCCAAGGTCTAGGGTTCGAACCCCACCCAGACCCTTTTATTTTTCAACTTATCAAACTTTTCACTTTTCAACTCTTTTTCAAACCATTTCACAAACTTGTTTTTACATAAAACTAAATGAAGACGTGTTAATAACAAGCCACGCATGTGGCCCATGGGTTAATCTTTTCACCTTTGAATGCAAGGTCCTGAGTTCAAACTCCCTTAGGACCAAAATCAAATTTTTATCACTTGTTTTCTTCATTTTTCTACCAAATTTCAACATTTTCAAAAACCAATCAAAACTTCTCATTTTGAGATTATTTTTTGCACACTTGTCATTTAATATACTTATTTTATGATTATGTCAAAAAATTCCAAAAAAAAATTTTTTTTTTAATATATGTTTTATTAGGTTTAAAATAGACGCTTTTAAGTGTTTTTAAATACTTTCAAAAATGTTTTCTCCTTGATTTTTCAACCTAATCTTTTTCAAAACTTCTTGTGAATACATTTCACTTTTCAAAAATTTTAAAATGTTTTAATTAACTTACACACCTCTTTTCCATGATCGATTTGATTAAATCTTTGAAAATACAAACCAAACTAGGTTTTTTCCTTGAAAATCTTTTGAATTCAAAATCAAATTAATCATGGGCCTCCCTTACGGTGTAAGTCCCAAACCTCCTATGTACATACTTAGTTTCCTTTTACATATCCAACCTTTGTGTACATATTCAACTTTTTTTTTGCAAATATTCAAGTATAACTCGTATCGTTCGCTAGTTTTATCCGCTTGTTTATACACCAATTCCACTGGTATTAAGAGGAGCATTATTCTCGGTGAAACTGCTCTTATTCCAGTGGGCTTATTCGTTAAGGTGTAATTCCCAACTCCCTTGTATATATCCAAGTATACTAGACTATCCGCTTGTTTTAAACATTTGTTTATATATTGCTTTCACACTCCTTTGTATATATTCAAGTATACTAGCTTTTAATTGCTTGTTTTAAACACTTGTTTATATATTTCCTTCATAAACTCCAATGAATGAACATACAAACTTTTTCATATATATATACTTGTTCATATACTTGTTCATTTTTATTTATGTCATTACAACTAGTATAACAACTAGGTTCCCTATAGCCTCCTCTTGGGCTTCGTACAAAAGAACTCACTTGTTGAGTTAGCCTCCTCTTGGGCTTTGTACAAAAGAACTCCCCTGTTGAGTTAGCCTCCTCTTGGGCTTCGTACAAAAGAACTCCCTCGTTGAGTTTATCCTTCTCTTGGGCCTCATAGAAGAAAGAGACCTGGAAATCTCTAACAGTCTCCTATTGGGCTTCCAATACAAAGAATCACCTTCGCTAGGATAAAACCCTAAGAGTATGGTTTCCCGGTGAAATCACTCTTAAAGCCAAGCCAACCATACCCTATAGCCTTCTCTTGGGCTTCATACAAGGACCCTCGATGTCCCTAGGAAAGCCTCCTCTTGGGCTCACAATACAAGGACCCTCGATGTCCCTCGGATAGCCTCCTCTTGGGCTTACAATACAAGGACCCACTGACTTCTTAAAAGCATCCCCCTAATCAATAATAAAATAATTCTCCTTAGAGATAAGACATGAGTCATCTATATGGAAGAAGTATCTCACCTATAGCATGACATAAAAATCAAACATTTGTTCAAAACAAACAATCTTCAAAACAAACTCTTTTTCAAACAAAACATCATTCTTAACTGTAAGTGGAAACGCTTGTACACTCAAGCAAAACGCCCGATGCTTACAATGAAAGATTCAACATTTTTCAAACATCTTTCTTTACTTGTAAGTGGTAACGCTTGTACACTCAAGCAAAACACCCAATGCTTACAATGAAAGATTTAATCAATCAAATTTTCAAAAATGTATGTGATGAAATAAATTAGATACATTTTTCATTAAGATGACACTTGTTGTTGTCTCTTATTATCTTTGCTTCCACTAGAACATAAGTGGGAACAACGATTGCTATGATTTTCTCAACCTCCTTTTGAGAATACGTAGGCACAAGGGCTCACCCTTGGCGAGCATACTTCTTTCTCCCTCAAACCAAACAAACCTTAGTTACCTTATATCCGAGCTACAGATGCTCTGATTCCCACTATGGGATATGTATGCAGAGGATCCCAATGATCCTTGCGAGCATAATAATAATAATAAATAAACTTAGGTTCCTGCCTAATTACCCTTCTTAAATCCCAAAGGAGAAATTTTCCCGAAATAGCATAGCAAATAAAACACACAAATTCATAAAAAAAATTCCTATAGAAAACTATAGATATATAGGGTGCTAATACCTCCCCTTTATATAACCATCCCTCTTACCCTGGTCTCTCCCCAATGCGTTGTGTTTATTTCACGCTAGTCACATCGCATATCTTATTTAGGGTATTTAAGCTTTCCCCTTTCTCTTTCCTATATTGTTTGGAAACAATAAATATTGGTGCTCGCGGCATCTTCTAAACAAAAAATCAAAATAGTAAATAGTTTTGAGCCAGAGATTCGAATTCCGATTTGATTCCCTCATTCGTCATTTTTTACCGCGAACAATAGGCTCTTGATGTCAAGCACTAGTTTTCTCACCCGGTTAGATCTTTCTTTACCCTTACCTTTTACTTTATTTACTTAGGTTAGCCTCTTAATCTCCTCCCAATTCTTTAATTTTCAAAAACTTCCCTCTTTTTCAAAGGATTCTTGTTTTCAAAATTCGAACCGCTTTCAAAAAACTTGGACTTAGGTCCATGAATTTTCAAACTTGTTTTCTTAATAAACTTTCAATCCATTTAATAATACTTTGACTTGTCTTTTCATAATACTAAAAAACACCTAACCTCACACAAACATTTTGAGTTATTTGTGGATTTCTAAACTAACATTTTCTTAAAATCAACCAACACACAACTTTGGTTTTTTAGCCAAACTACTTGGTTTTGATTTCAACATTGCACATTGTTGGTTAGTAGTCCTGAAACTCATTGGAAGTTTTATCAAACCCAAAATTATAAAAAATACTTTTTTTCTCCCTCCCACCATCCATTTTGTACATATACTCTTTTTTAGCACACATAAACAAATTTTCAAAAAGTTTCTTGCGGAGTACCGTAGATGCTTTGGGTGCCTAACACCTTCCCTTTGCATAACTAACCCCTGGTCCCAAATCTCTGATATATTTTTTAGGATTTTATTCGCTCTTTTCCCTAGTCCTTCGGATAAAATAAAAGCGCGGTGGCAACTCTTTTGTTACTTTTTTTGAGTTAAGTCAATTCAGTGGCTTATACTCGCAGTTTTTGCTGCTACAACGCTACAAAAAAATTGTGCCCTACAGTGCTCTCATCTCATACCTCCTAAAAGACAACTTTCATCTTTCCACTTTCATAAACTTCAACATGTCTCAACATGATGAATCCGCTCCAAGCAAGATCAATTTGTCTTCGTCTAACTCTGAAGCACACCATGAGAACATATCTACTGATGAAGCTCTAGACGTGACTCCCCTGGACATGATTCCATGTTCGGAGGCAAGACCAAAGAAGCTTCACACCTTCCATGCAAGACGTTCAAGAGGAACTTCAGTCCCTGTTGTAGGTAATGTCTCTAATCCTACTAATGATGAGTCAGAATAAGATATTATAGATGTTAATAGGACTATTAGGAGAATAGTCACTAGGGTTTTAAATGAAGGCTTACATGTATGTGGTATTTCGATTCCTCTCTTCCACATACCTGTTGAGGTTTCCCTTAAAGGTCCTATTGAACCATCTGTAAATGATGGAGAGAACACTGAGAAAAATCTTGGAAACTCTACTGAATCTGATCTTGGAAAAGCCACTCATGATGTTGGAACATCACCTGTCAAGGAAACATCTTCTACCAAGAAAGATACCACAGGCCCAAAACAAAAACAAGACAAGATGGTTGAAGCGATAGTGGATGTGGATGAACTATATGACGATGAATTAATTATCAATGTGAATCCTGGGATTGCTAAGAGGTTAAAGACAAGAAAGGGTAAGGTAGAAGTTGCCAATACTCCTACCAAGAGTGACAAGAAGAAGGTCATGTATGGACCTCCAAAACCTTGGAGAAAAGTTGTTCCCTCATCTAGCAAGAGGAAGATTAGGGTTGAATCAGACTCAGACTATGATGATGAGGATGATGTCTAGGACATCACTCCTATGAAGAAAGATGTAATTAAGAGGCCATCCGAAAATGTGCCTGATGCCCCTACAGATAACATATCCCTCCACTCCACCAACTATGTGACGAGATGGAAATATATTTATCAGAGGAAAATTGCTTTGGAGAGAGAATTGGGAAAAAATTCCTTGGAATACCAGGAAATCATGAGGTTAATATATGCTGGTGGATTGATGAAGACAATGACCAAGCTGGCTAAATGTTATGAGGTGTTGGCCAAGGAGTTTATTGTCAACATTCTTGAAGACTGTGGTGATAGAAAGAGCAAAGATTTCAGATACAATTTTGTGAGAGGAAAGTGTGTTGAATTCTCTCTGGCTGTTATCTACAAGTATATTGAAAGAAGTGAAGATGAGGAATGTGAGTTAGAATTAACTGACAATGAAGTGTGCAAGACCATCACTACAAATCAGGTGAGTGCATGTCCTGTTAAGGAAAAATTATCTACTTGGAAGTTAAGTGTTAAGTATGTCATTTTGCATAGGGTTGGAGCTTCCAACTAGGTTCCCACAAACCACACTTCAACCATTTCAGTAGGGCTGGGAAACTTTATTTATGTTGTTGGTATGAAGAATCCATTTGACTATAGTTCTTACATCTTTGATCAAACAATCAAACATGTTCACACATGTGTTTTAAAGATGCTCATTGCCTTTCCTTCTCTGATATGTGGTATCATTCTCCAACAACATCCTGGATTTCTATCCACTCTTGATACTTCTGTCATACCCCAAATTTTGACCTAAGATACCACCTTACATTATTCACGTATGCATTATTGCATCACTAACAGTTTCAGAACAGAATAGATCGTGTGTGGCTTATAGAAGTCAAAGTTAGGGTTTCTTCAAAATTTCATCTGTTCAAGATCCAATCAATTAGGGTTTAAGTTCCCACTCACCTCAATTGATCTATCTTGATCAATCATCAACATTTGATCTTCAAATTCCCAACTTTTTCTCATGATCTACCTTGAATCGACCAATTAGGGTTTTGATCGAAGATAGTGAATCATTGACTTTCTGCTCAATGTATGACCTATTTGCTTGAAGATTGATCTTAACATCTTCAATGCAACATCTTGACCTAATTTCTTGGTTCAAAACATTGCAAAATCCATGTTTCTTCATCAGACAAATTCTGAATCATCTGATGAAAATTCATCTGCTCAAAAAAGTCAAACTTTGACTTTTGGTCAACTTTTTCAAATCCAAAATTTTTCAATCAAAAAAAAATTTCAAATAATCCATCATGATCATAAAAAATCAAGAAACATGCAAAAGTCAACAAAAAGTCAAGATTTGAATTTTTTCTAACACTTAGAAAAAATTTCAAGTGTTAAGAAGCATGGTTTTTCCTTACTTTCATGGAATTTTTAACATATATCCATTGTGATTCAGGAAAACTCAAAAAATGAAAGTTGTAGGTCTTGTTACAAGCTTTCCAAAATGTCCAAGAACTTATAAAAACACTTTGTCTAGCTAAGGTTTTGAAAATTAAACTTAGAGCTCCATAACCATGAATTATAAGTCATTTTTCAAGAACTCTAAGTCATTTTTCACAAACCTCTCTTTCTAGAAGCCTTGTCACCACTAATAGATAGGTTATAACTGATAAATATCAGTTAGACATGATTGAGAAGAGGATTGGATCAAGAAGAAATTTTAACCATGGTTAGAAAGTAACTATTTGCATTAAATGCAAAAGATTCCTTCTTACCTTTTAAGCCAAGTTGCAAGCTCTCTCAATGATAACCTTGCCTTGTCATTCAGAATTTTTGGCCTATAAATAGAGGTCATTTCTTCATTTCAAACTACACCAAAGCAATCATAATCAAAACTTTCCTTCTTTATTTCTTGATTTCCAAGTTTCAAAGTTCTAAGAAGGAGAATTTTGCAATCTTTAAGCTTTGCAAATTTTGAGCAAACTTGAGCTTCCAACATCTTCTAAACATCATTTAGAAGTTGTTTGAAACCTTAAATCATCCAAAAACCAGCCAAGAGTCAGTTTTCTCCATAAAACTCCATTTGTGCAAGTTTTGAGCCAAAACTTCCAAACTTGAAAACCACTCGTGCTTGTCTTGATTTTACACTTCAAACACATTCTATACAACATATAGAGACTGTCCAAACACTTAAACAAGTTTTGGAACAACTCCATTATCATCTTCAATTTTCAAACTAACAACCTGCAACTTGACTTGGTCAGAGAGTTCCAGCAACTTTCAGAGCAATCTAAGACTAGGAACATACTCAGTGAGGTTCAGGGAAGCTTTTCCAATCATCACTTTGTACCTGGAAGCTACCATACTCGATCTGGTATTTCATACCAAGAGGTGAGTTTTTGAAACTTTGATACCTCCATACATGCATCTTTAGCTTCAAATTTGAAAAGGAAGATGTAGATACCATATCACTAAAGCTATCTGGATTCTTAATTTAAACTAAAATTAACTGAGTTCAAAGAATTATTAATTTAATCAGTTAGGGTTTAATTTGGGATTATCAAAATTCATGTTCATCTTTGATTATTAATTTTAACAAGTTACATGGTTAGAATCGTGATGAAATTCTAGACAAATTTGTATTTTGAATTTCCAAAATTGATGAAGAATCAAGGATGTTCAGATTTGGAGCCATGTATGTTGCTTCCTTTTCCACGAAGAAGATGAAGTGGGAAATTCAAATTTTTAAACTTGGTTTATAATATATATTTGTGGTTTGAATTAAAACAATGGATGTATAGCCACCCCAGTGGTAAGCCAGCACGCCTTAAAACTTTCCTTCGCCTCAAGGTCCAGGGTTCGAATCCCCCTGGAACCTTTTTTTTAATAAAAGGCAAAGCAAGCTTCTGAGGCTTACTTCTCCAGAAGCACTTCTGAGGTTCAACCCTCCATAAGTACTTTTGAAGCTTCTACCTTTAGAAGCTTCCCATTTCCACACTCTTCAGAAGCACTTCTAGTGCTTCCATCTCCAGAAGCATCAAGCTTCTAAACACTTCAAGAAGCAATGTGCTTCTCATCCATCCAGAAGCAGCCAGCTTCTCATGCATCCAGAAGCCACGCGCTTCTTCACACGCTCTAGAAGCAGCAAGTTTCAAAGCCTGAGCTTCTAAGACTTTTGATCCTCCGAGTAGCTAACTTTGATCCTTCGTACACAACTTCAACATTTTAACACTTCATTTTTTCAAAACTCCTTTTAAACAAGGTGATTAAATGACAAGTCAAGCATGTTAGTGTTTTAAGTTGGCATTACTTTTTGGTAAAACTAGGCTATAGCAATGTCTTGATAAAGGTCATGACATTCAGAGATTGAAGATAAATCCTACTTGACAAGGATGTTTGAAGTACATTTCGAATGGAAGCTAAAAGTCAGGCGGAATTTCGATAAATATTCGATGTCATAACAGATGTTATGACATTCAGTGTGACATTCTGTTCTGCAGAATCTATTTTTCCTGAGATTTTTCAGGAAGTTTGTTGAGCTGCTTTATTATGTTTTTCTGTTGTTAGATTGCATGCTCGCGTGGCTGTTAGGTTAATCATAGTTAAACCTAAATTGGTTGTTGATAAGACCAAGTTTTTAGGATTAATTAAGTGAACCCTAGCTATCTTTATGGAAGCCCAAAACTGAAGTTTCAGGACTGCTTCTATAATAGGAATAGAACCCTTACTTTGCTGTTGCGCCTCTGGAATGTATTGAAGATTTAGCAGGTTGTATTTTGTGTAATTCTAGTTACTCTTGTGAGCCAAACAATTATCAATTGATAAGTGCTTTGGACTAGGACTTGTTTGTAAGGGTAGTTTACCACTCAAAGCTTTAAAGCACGAGTGTTTTGTCTCTTGATTAAAGCTTTGAAGCAAAATCAAGATAGTTTATTGAAGTGTGTCTTCACAATTCAATTAATCAATAGGTTGATATCACTGCTGTGATTGAGGGGGAGTGAGTAGGAACTCAGGTCTAAGTAGGACTTAGATTGAAGTTGCATTGGGTAGGTTTTAAGTGAAGGAGATAAACTGGTTGGTCTTTTCCTGAATTAATTCTACTAATAGTGAATTTCCTCCCTGGCTTGGTAGCCCCCAGATGTAGGTGTAGTTATGCACTGAACTGGGTAAACAATTTATTGTGTCCTTTACTGCTTTCTGTATTTACTGTGTGAATTGTTAACATAGTGTCAGATACTGTGTCATAACATTCTCTGTGACATCACGTATCTGCTGCCAGGAATTTCAAAGCAAATGGCTCAGTGGAAAAACTCTTCACTTCTAAGCCAAATGTCCAAGGTTCAAACCTCCTTAGGACCAAAAACTCTTTTTTATCACGAATTTTCTCAAGTTTCTAGCAAACTTCAACATTTTCAAAAACTAATCAAAACTTCTCATTTTGAGATGATTTTTTTCCCACTTGTCATTTAATATACCTATTTTATGATTATGTCAAAAAAATCCAAAAAATATTTTCTTTTTGATTATATTTTTAATTAAGTTAAAAAATGTCACATTTTAAGTATTTTTAATACTTTCCAAAAATGTTTTCCTTCCAACTTTCAAACTTAAATCTTTTCAAAACTTCTTGTGAATATCCTTCACTTTTCAAAATCATTTTCAAAACCTTTTCAAAAACCTTTCAATAAACTTACACACCTTTTTCCATGATCGATTAGATTTAAAGATAAACCAAACCAGGTTTCTCCTTAAATTTCTTAATTGATCATGGGCCTCCCTCACGGTGTAAGTCCCAACCCTCCTATGTAGATATTCATTTCCTTGTACATAACCACCCCTTCGTGTACATATTCATTTCCTTGTACACACTAAATCATCTTTGTAAATATTCAAGCATAAATAAACTTCTTTCGTTTGTTTTCATCCTCTTGTTTATACACCGATTCCATTGGTATTAAGAGAAGCATTATTCCCGGTGAAACTGATCTTAAACCAATGGGCCTCCCTTAAGGTGTAAGTCCCAAACCTTTGTATATATTCGAGTTACACTTGCCTTAATTGCTCGTTTTATACACTTGTTTATATATTTCCTTCATAAACTCCTGTGAATACATATCACACACTTATTTATATAACTGTTCAGTTATAACATAACAACTAGCCTAACAACTAGGTTCCCCTTTAGCCTCCTCTTAGGCTTCGTATAAGAAAACTCATTCATCTGAGTTATCCTCCTCTTAGGCTTCATAAAATCATTTATTGAGTTTAGGCTCCGCTTAGGCTTCATATAAGACAACACTCCCCTGTTGAGTTAGCCTTGTAACACCCCAATTCTACCCCGCATAATTATATAATAATATTAGAGTTTCAAAATTTCATTTAACAAAATTGAGGCATCACATCTTCGCATTTCCAACAATTAGCATTATAATGCACATCAAAAATCGGATATACCGAATCATACATAATTCATCATATAGACATATGAATATTCACAGCACAGCGGATATGTTTACAAAATATACATAACATCATGTTGTCATCAATACATAAGGTTATAACATAATAAGATAGTATATACAACTATCCTATCAAAATAATAACGTCGCCCAAATCCAGAGTGTTACTACGATCAGAGCAGAACGACACAAAATAAAGTGACTCAAGCTAATCCTCCTCATCCTCGGGGATCACCTGCACGTTACCAATATATAGGCAACGGCGAAAACAAGTAAAGGGGTGAGATACTTCCAAAACATATAATTAAAAGTAATGGTAGAATATATAGATATATTTTGGAATTATAATTAATTTAGAATAATAAGAGTATGTCTATAATTATCCAAACCTCACATGTTTTTAAATCATCATTTGGTGTGTAAAATCAACACTTTAATATCATCACATAATCACCACAATTAAGTCAAAACATGACATAAACTCATATCGTCGCTTTGTCGTCATGTTATATCCATCGCATAATTTTTATGACATTACCATCTCAAAAATCAATTTAGGTTCCACACAAAAAAAAAATCATCACAAAACAAGATATCATATAACATCGCTATTCATCATAAGCCTTCAAATAAAACTCAACACCAAAAGACTCCAAAATAAACATAATGGACTCCATGAGACACGACTATGTTATGCATGTGGTACCCATCGCTTTGTCCGTAATTAGGGACACTTGGCATAAAGCCCATCTTCGCTCGGCATAAAAGCCATCATCGCTTGGCATAAAAGCCCTCTTCGCTTATGAAATGTATGCGACTCAATAACAAAGACCACACAACAACATATCATCATCGCTCATCACTATTGACATAAGGTCTACTTCGCCATATTTATTCACATTAAATGAACATGTCATCGCATCGCATAAACAACAAGTATTCGTAATTAAATACACCGTCGCAAACATCATTATCAATTAATCCACCAATTTCCAAAAACGGAAAAATAGTAAAAACATCACTAATCATCGCGAAAGCTATTCTTAATTACTGGTATAAGTTATAAACATCAACATCGAAACCGGATAATCGGAACATAATCGGGTTCGAAAGGAAGTGCGAAAAATCAGAATTTTGGAGGCTACAGGAGCTACAACACGGGTGCCCGTGTTGTGCAACACTGCCCGTGTTGAAAAGCTTCCAGAGTACACAAAAATTGCCCAAGACAGTGATACAACACGGGTGCCCGTGTTGTGCAACATGGCCCGTGTTGCGTGGCCTGCACTCACCAAATTTCTATTCTAGAGGGAAACACGGCCGTGTTATCCCAACACGGCCCGTGTCGCAAGGCCTACATGGAAACTTCATCATTTTGGGTTTTTCTCATTCTACTACCATGGTTTTCCTTCCCATTTCAACACTCTAATTTCTACAAGTTAGCACCTAATATACCCACAAACTATACTCCAAATCCAACCTTTCTAAACCACTCTAACAATCAACCAACAAACTCTTATAAAATTAACTATCAAGTTTACCCCCAAATCTAATCTATTTCTATCAAACCTAACAATATGAGATGGAGAATCAACCCCCTTACCTAGCAAGCTTTGAGTGTTCTTGATGATTCTCCAACCAAGTCTTGCTCTTCTTGTTCTCCTCTTCTTTTTCCTCTCAAGCCCTAGCTTTTCTCCAACTTTCTATATTTGTGTTTTTGGTGTTGTGTTAGGAAATGGGTAGAGGAATTGCTTTTATAAGATACATGTTTTTCTAGCCAAACTTTAGGAAATTGCTCACATACCCCTCATCTATTCTTAATACACTAAATATAACATCTACTTATATTATTAACTTAATTTGTTAAATAAAATTTCGGGGAATTAAATATCGGTCCGAATAGTATTTTACTGAACCAAACTAAACGTCGCCAAGTATATTAATAGATATACAGATTAATATAATTATTTCCGTTGTCAAAACAATCGTCAAATGATAATTCAAAAATAATAATATAATTTAATATTAAATAAAACGGGCGTTACAAGCCTCCTCTTGGGCTTCGTTCAAAAGAACTCCCTCGTTGAGTTTAGCCTTCTCTTGGGCATCAAACAAGAAAAAGACCTGAAAATCTCTTAACAGCCTCCTGTTGGGCTTCTAATATAAAGAATCACCCGCGCTAGGATAGAACCCTGAGAGTATGATTTCTGTTGTAGGATTTTTCCGTAAACAAGTATTTTTAATTATCGATTCCTCAGGGATTGGTGTATGTTATAGTCTTTCAATAGAAAGGTATGTTTTAAGGTGATGTAACCAATGGGTTTGTTATATACTCTACTAGAACCATGAGTTTCCAAACAACAACTAAATTAATTCTTTCAAAGAGAGTTATAGTTTGGATTAGAGAGAGTTTGAGATTGTTTTCAAATTAAGAAGGCATGTCAAGATTAGTTTCATTGATCTAGTTTCATACATATTCAATTAATCAAGTGATGAACATAATAGATGATTTCTACAAATACATATCCTCTCAATCTTGTAGATTTCCCACCAAGATTGTGAATGTTATCATGTTAATCTTTGCATGATTCCTCACTACAACTATTAACATGATAATCATTAAGTTCAATATTTTGTAAACACTAACACACAAATCTATTCCTAGCATTTGTTCATTAGAGGATGAATATCCTAGGTCTACTTTGAAGTATTCTTTCCCAAGCAAAACTCAAAGCATAAAGATGAAGAACATAGATATTCAACTATATTAATCATCAACCATGTTCATACACAAATGGATTAAAAGAAATACATACTATATAGATCAACTACCTCTAATCTTGACACAAAAAGAACTTAGCCACTCATTTCCATGGTTGCTTTGCTCTCAAGATTGTTGGTAGTGATGATGAAAATCAAAGAAAATTAAGAAGGAAAAGCTATGGTGTTCTTACTACTTCTTGCCCTAGATTTTACAAAGATGAAAAGATAATGATGGTGTATGTTTTCTTGCTTCCTTTACAAGCCAAAAAGATCAGGTGAAGTGATGGGTTGGTGGCTCAAAAGGTGAAAGCATGGCCCTTTTTCTGAATTTCAGATACTGAGGCGATTGAGCGCGATCATGTGGCATAGCGCGACCTGTAGCATGCTTCCTTCATCCAAAATTATCTTCAAAAAGAATCGTCCCTAAAGCTCTTTGAAATTCTTGAATCCAAGCTTGGGAGAGTTAGTTAATAAATTCCTACAATTAAGAGTAAAATAAGTCAAATAATATATATTTAAACAAAAGCTAGATAAAACCTAATTAAAGCAAAATACTAGAATAAATATACAAATTAAATACAAAGACATTGTTAAGGACCACAAAATAATGTACAAAATAACTACAATTTGGTCCTTAACAACTCTCCCCAACTTACTTCTTTGTTTGTCCCCAAACAAAAGTCAATAATCTGACCAAGCTAAAAAAAAAGAACAAAATGCAAGCATGCAAACTCACACAAGGATAATGGTTCAAAATCAACATACCAGGTAAAAGCACACATCAATCGCTTCTTCTAAACACAACATGGCCATGAATTAAGTTCTAAACACAATATCTCAAAACATGTAACAAAATAAAAGATATGTTCACACTTGAATCACCTAATCATTTCTTCGAAATTCAAGAAGAACAAAATGAATATTCACAAAGGACCAAACACTCTCACTAATAATTATGCACATCCAGAATAATTCATGCATTCATCGAAACAAGTCAAATGATAACATGGAAACGAAGATCACTAAGGACTTTCAAGGTTGTAACTTGGCTTAGGTTAGAAACAAGGGATATTTAAGTACAAAGCCATTGAAACGAATCGGGTAAAAGGATATGAAGAGAATTTCATAACTAATTCCCACCTTATTATTCACAACCTCTTTTCGTTTTCACACAATGATCCTCTCTTTTTTTTTTCTTTTTGCTTTCTTTTTATATACAAATCTTTCTTCTTTTTGTATTTTTCTTTTCTCTATTCTTTTTCTTCCTTAGGATCATTGTGCCATCAATTCTAGGTTCTTTTTGATCCACCTCCCCAACTTCATTTATATCAATCCTTTTTATTTAAGAAGATGCTCTTCAAGGGTTAATTAACAAAAGGGTTGGTATTCACAAACAAGAAAATTTATAGAATGAATTATCATTGAATTTTTCAAAGATCATCAACAACTATTAAGTGGCCTACTTAACAATTAATCGATTTGATAAATTCATCCTACAAATACTATTTAGGCTCAAAAGGGTTCACAAGGATTTACTCACTCACGGGTAATTGAAGCCTTTTTAGAATTGGTGGTTTTTCTCATAATGCACAAAAATATTGCCTTGATCATTTCTTAGTTTCCAAGTTATCACAACAAGTAAAGATTAAGCATGAATCACACGAGTTAACACAACTATTAGACACTCTATATTTGGTAAAAAGTGGAAGCTTCTCACATATATGGTTTATGTCCTAATGATTCGAATGTGAACACAAATTTTTTTTTTTACATACCAAAATATCTTGCATAAAGAACAAATTTCATAGACATGTTATGTTTCTACAAAACGATAAAACGTGTACCTTCTTTGTGGAATGAATCGAGAATTTTATCATCACCATCACTTTGGTGAAACACGCTTACTAGCTTTGAAGAACCGTTTGAACAATCCGGACAAACCACAAGAAGTAAATTCAAACTAAATACTATAATCTAAAAATAAAATGAAATAGAACAAGATAAAGGAAACTAAACTTAAAATAAAAAGACACCCCAAAATGGTGTTTAAAATTTAAAAAGAAGTACATAGGCTCCATGCCTACAAAATATCAATTGGAATTACAAGCCTATCCCCAAAAATGGATGGCAACCAACAAAATCCAGAGTTTTAAACTAAAATGCGAAAGTAAAATCTAAAACTAGAATGCTGAAAGTAGTATAAAAACAGGAAAATAAAAGAGATCAACAATCATCAACCTCGAGAATCGAATCCCCAATCGACCCCGAGTCAGAACCGGAACCAGAACTCTCTTCACCATCATCCTCATCTCCCACCTCCTCCTCAGCATTTGGCCCGACCCCGGGCCAACCAGCATATGCACTGAGCTGCTCACCCGTGCGAGTGAAATGATTCACTCCGGGCTCTCGAATATGTAGAGCAAGGTGCTCCATGCTCTCATGCATAAACATAAATGCTCTCTGATGAGCGAGATGCATCTGCCTGTTCCATTCTTCTGATGGACTTGCCTGAGGATGTGCCGCTGCAACTGGTACAGCCTGGGCAGCAGTATCATCAAGGACCCTACAAAATCGATCACAGTAGTGATCATCAACAACTCCATCAATGGTTAGGTGTCCTACTGCAGGAAAGGCCACCTTCGCCCTCTTAAGCAAACCCATGATCAACCCAGGATAGGTGAGAGCACACTTTATACGCTCCCCCCTGGAGGTATAACTGAGCGTAACCCTCTTCAGCTCGTTGGCAATCAGACGGCCAAAATCAATTTGCTCCTCATCGAGCATGTAAGCAATCAAACCTGCCGTCTCCATGGGTATCGATGATATGTGGCTACGAGGTCGCAGATTGTACAGAGCCACACACATCATCACTCGGGCACTAGTTTTCAGACTGGCCCTGTTGAATTTCAAGGGTTGACCAGCCCGATTCAACTCATAAGAATGCCCCGACAAACAGAGCTTAGTCCTCAGCATGTTGTAATCCCAATTACCACGAGCCAGGTGCTCATGGTAGACATCAAGTTGGTCCTCTGGGGCTGTCCAGTTGATGCCCAGAAAACTGTTGATTGCCGTGCGAGAGAAAGATACAAGTTTGCCCCGAACAACAGAAGCAAACCGAAACTCACTTCCCTCGGCCAGAAGAGCATTAGCATAGAACTCTCGAACCAGCTCCACGTTCACTTTTGTCTGAGGATTACAAAGAACTTCCAACCCGTAGTTTTCCAGGATAACATAGGGCGTGTGATAGTGGCCTCGCTCGCGGAGGCTGATGGTGCGCTCAGTCCAAATATTTCGCTCCTCGAGCTCTTTGTATCGGGCCTCCTGAGCAGGCCCCCTGAAGCGATCTCCGTCAAAGGGAAGTGCCCTAGAGGACCCAGCCCCAGCAGAGGAAACTCGTTGCCTTTTCGGTGCCATAATGTTGGGGTGCCTCCCAACAAGCGCTTTGTTTAACGTCGGTAGAGCTCGACGGTTCATGATGATCATTGATCATCAAAGAAAGATTCGGCTATGTTGCGGCGCACCTCTCCGCCAACGTACCGTTTCAACCGCTGCCCATTTACCGTCCATTCTTTTGTTCGTGCAAGATCTTGCAAGACGATTGCACCATATTCTTTGACCTCTTTGATTAAAAACGGACCTGACCACTTTGTTTTGAGTTTCCCCGGAAAAAGCCTCATCCGGGAATTGAACAAGAGAACCTTTTGTCCCGGCCTAAATTCCTTGATCTTGATCTTCTTATCATGAGAAACCTTAACTTGTGCTTTGTACCTCCGATTTGAATGGTATGCCTCTTCTCGCATTTCTTCCAATTGGACGAGTTGTAATTTTCGCTTTTCACCCGCCAAGGATGGATCAAAATTCAAGAATCGGAGGGCCCACAATGCTTTGTGCTCCATCTCTACCGGGAGATGACAAGTTTTTCCATACACAACCTGAAACGGGGTTAGTCCAATAGGAGCTTTATAGGCGGTTCGATACGCCCATAAAGCTTCATCTAATTTTTGTGACCAATCTTTTCTAGAACCCGAAACAGTTTTTTCTAAGATCTTTTTGATTTCTCTATTAGACATTTCGGCTTGACCATTCGCTTGAGGGTGATAGGGAGTCGTCACTTTATGCTTTACACCAAATTGTTTCAAAAGCTTTTGTAACAATGCATTACAAAAGTGCGACCCACCATCACTAATGAGCACTCTAGGCACACCAAAACGAGAAAAAATGTTGCTTTTCAAAAATTTGATAACAGTTTTGGCGTCGGCCTTAGGTGAAGCAATGGCCTCCACCCACTTTGACACGTAATCCACAGCTACAAGAATATATTCATTTGAAAATGAAGATGGAAAAGGACCGACAAAATCAATCCCCCAACAATCAAATACCTCCACTTCCAACATATTGTTCAACGGCATTTCATCTCTTTTTCCTATCCCACCACTCCTTTGGCATTTGTCACAAGCCTTAGCGTGAGCATACGCATCTTTGAATAGCGAAGGCCAATAAAATCCCGATTGTAGGACTTTGGTGGCCGTCCTCATTCCATTATAGTGTCCCCCACAAGGGGAATTGTGACAATGCCAAAGAATGTTTTTGGCTTCCTCATCACTCACACACCTTCTAAGCAACCCATCGCTACTCAACCTAAAAATGTAAGGTTCATCCCACACATAATACTTCGTATCGGCTAAGAATTTCCGCTTCTCATTCCAAGTCAAATCTTCCGGCATTAATCCAGCGGCCTTGTAATTTGCCATGTCGGCAAACCACGGTCGCTCTTGGATTGCAAATAACTTCTCATCCGGAAATTCCTCCTCCACTTCTTTTTCTTTATCCGTAACTTTCACGTTCACTAAGCGAGACAAATGATCCGCTACCAAATTTTCCGAACCTTTTTTATCACGGACTTCTAAATCAAATTCTTGCAAAAGAAGAATCCATCGGATTAGTCTTTGTTTAGAGTCCGGTTTGGTAAGCAGATATTTTATCGCCGAATGATCCGTGAAAACTACAACCTTTGAACCAATTAGGTAAGGACGAAACTTTTCTAATGCATATACAATTGCGAGCAACTCCTTTTCAGTTGTTGCATAATTGATTTGAGCATCATTCAAGACTTTACTCGCATAATGTATAGCATGAAAAATTTTGTTCTTCCTTTGGCCTAACACGGCTCCCACCGCATAATCACTAGCGTCGCACATTAGTTCGAAATCAAGTTTCCAATTTGGCGCAGTGATTATGGGTGCATTTATCAAATTCTCCTTCAACTTTTCAAAAGCCAACAAACAATCATTATCAAACAAGAAAGACTTATCTTTGTTGAGCAAGTTGCTCAAAGGTTTGGCTATTTTGGAGAAGTCCTTGATGAATCTTCGATAGAATCCCGCATGACCCAAGAAGCTCCGAATGCCTTTGACATTGGTAGGTGGGGGAAGCGTCTCGATTACATCAATTTTTGCTTTGTCAACCTCTATTCCTCTTGAAGATATCTTGTGGCCAAGGACGATTCCCTCGGTCACCATAAAGTTGCATTTTTCCCAATTCAAGACCAAGTTGGTTTGCACACACCTCTTCAAGACGGTGTCCAAATTTTCCAAGCATAAATCAAATGAAGCTCCAAAAACGGAAAAGTCATCCATAAAAACTTCAATTGTCTTTTCAATCAAATCGGCGAATATAGCTTGCATGCACCTTTGAAATGTTGCCGGCGCATTGCACAAGCCAAAAGGCATACGCCGATACGCGAAAATTCCAAACGGACATGTGAAAGCCGTTTTCTCATGATCCTCCGGATTCACCGATATTTGATTATATCCTGAATAACCATCCAAGAAACAATAGTATTGTTGTCCCGCAAGCCTCTCTAACATTTGGTCCATGAACGGAAGAGGAAAATGATCTTTTCTCGTTGCTTTGTTAAGCCTACGGTAATCAATACACATCCTCCACCCGGTCACCTTTCTTGTTTGCACTAGCTCATCCTTATCATTAGAGACTACCGTCAACCCCCCTTTCTTAGGAACCACATGAACCGGGCTCACCCACGTACTATCCGAAATCGGGTAAATCATGCCCGCTTCAAGCATCTTCACTACTTCTTTGCGAACCACCTCCTTCATCACCGGATTCAATTGCCGTTGAGGTTGGGCTACCGGCTTATACTCATCCTCCATCCTAATGTTGTGCATACAATAGGCCGGGCTTATGCCTTTCAAATCGGCTAAGACCCAACCAATCGCATTTTTGTTCGATTTCAAAACTTCAATTAAGCTTTCCTCCTCATTCTCCGACAATGTATTGCTAATGATTACGGGCTTTTTACCTCCCTTCTCAAGAAACACATACTTCAAATGAGACGGTAGCTCTTTCAACTCAAGTCTTTGGTCTTCATCTTTTAGATCTTTTTTCAAACTTTCCTCTTCTTCCTCCCAAGGGTGCATTTCCTTTGAAATCTCCATTCCGTCCAAACACTCCTCAATATCACGACTATCCTCCTCATCATTCACTTCTTGTGTTGCTTCCTCAATAACGTCAATCTTAAAACAATCCTTCTTATCCATGGGATGCTTCATTGCTTCAAAAAGATTAAAGCAAATCTCTTCATCTTGTACTCTCACCTTCATTAGGCCATCATCTATATCAATCATCATCCTTGCCGTTTTCATGAATGGTCTTCCAAGAATTAAAGGTGCATCCACATCTTCCTCCATGTCTATTACAACAAAATCAACCGGAAAAAAGAATTTGTCCACTTTTACCAACAAATCTAAAGCTACGCCGTGTGGGCGAGTAATAGACTTGTCCGCTAATTGCAATGTCATTTTTGTGGACTTTAATTCAATCTCCCCCAATCTCTTCACAATGGATAATGGAATCAAGTTGATACTTGATCCCAAATCAATTAATCCTTTCCCAACATACACATCCCCAATAGTAACGGGCAAAGTTACACGCCCCGGATCGCTCTCCTTCTTCGGAATAGTGCGTTGAATGATTGCACTACAACTCGCATCCACCATTATGGTTTCTTGATCCGTGTACCTTTTCTTTTTCGTCAAGATATCCTTCATGAATTTGGCATATTTGGGCATTTGCTCTAATGCTTCGGTAAATGGAATATTTATTTGCAATTGCTTGAAAATATCCATAAACCTTGCATAGTGCTTTGCATCATCCTTTTTAGAAGGAATGTGAGGATATGGTAAGCTTCTCAATGGATAAGTCACTTCCTTCTCTTTTCCCTTTTTCATTTTCTTCTTTTTCTCCTCTACTTTCTCCTTTTCAACTACACCATTTTCTTTTTCATTTTCAACTAACACCTCATTTTCAACTAAGTCATCCCCCACATCAACATTATCATTTTTTTCAACTACAACCTCATCATCTTTTTCAACTACCTCTTCCTCCACTATTACTTCTTCATCTTTCTCCACTACTTTCTTTTTTCTTTCAACTACTTTCCTTATCTCATCACAAACTCTACCACTTCTTGTTGTTATGGCTTTGCAATGCTCCTTAGGATTTGTTTGCGTAGTTGGGGAAAATGATGTCGAAGCACTTTGTTCGGAGAGTTGTTTAGCTAGTTGTCCCACTTGAGTTTCCAAATTCTTTATAGAAGCCTCCGTGCTCTTTTGATTATCCATAGAAGCTTGCATAAATTGAGCTAGAGTGTCTTGAATGTTGGAAGACCTTACTTGATTTTGAGGTTGATTTTGTTGTTGACTTTGATTTGGTTGTTGACTTTGATTTTGTTGTTGTGTTTGATATGGATTTTGCCTTCCTTGGTTATTGTTATCTTGTCTCCACCCGCCTTGATAACCTTGGTTACCCCTTTGTTGGTAACCTTGGCCTTGATTTTGATAAGGGTATGGAGCCCGTTGTTGATATCCTTGGTTGGCCATATAATTCGCCTCCTCATTCTCCGGCGGACAAAATCCGGTTTTATGATCTCCTTTGCACAATTCACAACAAGCTATTTGGTGAGCTTGCTTATTTGATGCTCCTTGTAACTCCATGATTTGTTGAGGGAGTCTAGCCATTTGTTTTGTCAACTCTTCAACTTGTTTCGCAAACAATTTGTTTTGCGTCACAAGTGCTTCGTGACTCGAACCAATTTCTAGAACCCCCGTTTTCACTTGTACACCTTCTTGATCATGATGAGTTTGGTGATCATTCATGCCCATCTTTTCAATTATTTGGATGGCTTCATATGGTGTTTTTGCCATCAAGGAACCCCCCGCCGTGGCATCCAACAACAATTTGTGTTGAGGTTGGAGACCATTTCGGAAGATATGAATTTGTGTAAGCTCATCAAAACCGTGGCTAGGACACTTCCTAAGCATAGACTTGTACCTTTCCCAAGCCCTATTCAAAGGCTCGTTTGCTCCTTGCGAAAATACCGAGATAGCCGTCTTAGCCTCCATGAAACGCGATTGAGGGAAAAATCTTTCAAGAAACTTTTCCTCCAAAACATTCCAATTTGTGATGGTTTCTTGCAATTGGTCTAGATACCAATCTTTTGCCTTCCCCACTAGAGAATGAGGGAAAAGCCTTTGGAAATATTGTTCTTCTTGGTCTTCCGGAGCACCCGCCGCTCCCGCGATCTCATAAAACTTGGTAAGGTGAGTGTAAGGGTCTTCATGGTCGTGGCCATGAAATGGACTTGCATAGAGAAGTTGAAGCAATCCCGTTTTCATTTCCGCGACCCTTGCATTTGCTTGTCGGGGAAATTGAGCATTATGGCGAGGGCTATTGACACACGGCCCCCGCGGTGGTGGTGGTGGTGGTGGTTGATTCTCCGCCATAGTGGTGACTTCTCCAAACACGGGTGGTGTTGAAGAAGTAGATGCTTCTCCTCTTTCTCCTCTTTCTTGCCTTTGTCGAGCTAGTCTTTTCCGTCTTTTAGCACTACTATTAAGTCTTCTAGCCGTCCTTTCAATTTCGGGATCGAAAAGGAGTTGGTCGACCGAAATATTTCCCCGCATAAACTAATTCCTGAAAAAGTCTAGCCACACAAGAGAAACAAAGAGAGATTAGTAGAAAAAGTCTTAAAACACACAACTATTGCAATACTAACAACATCAAACGCCAATCCCCGGCAACGGCGCCATTTTGTTGTAGGATTTTTCCGTAAACAAGTATTTTTAATTATCGATTCCTCAGGGATTGGTGTATGTTATAGTCTTTCAATAGAAAGGTATTTTTTAAGGTGATGTAACCAATGGGTTTGTTATCTACTCTACTAGAACCATGAGTTTCCAAACAACAACTAAATTAATTCTTTCAAAGAGAGTTATAGTTTGGATTAGAGAGAGTTTGAGATTGTTTTCAAATTAAGAAGGCATGTCAAGATTAGTTTCATTGATCTAGTTTCATACATATTCAATTAATCAAGTGATGAACATGATAGATGATTTCTACAAATACATATCCTCTCAATCTTGTAGATTTCCCACCAAGATTGTGAATGTTATCATGTTAATCCTTGCATGATTCCTCACTACAACTATTAACATGATAATCATTAAGTTCAATATTTTGTAAACACTAACACACAAATCTATTCCTAGCATTTGTTCATTAGAGGATGAATATCCTAGGTCTACTTTGAAGTATTCTTTCCCAAGCAAAACTCAAAGCATAAAGATGAAGAACAAAGATATTCAACTATATTAATCATCAACCATGTTCATACACAAATGGATTAAAAGAAATACATACTATATAGATCAACTACCTCTAATCTTGACACAAAAAGAACTTAGCCACTCATTTCCATGGTTGCTTTGCTCTCAAGATTGTTGGTAGTGATGATGAAAATCAAAGAAAATTAAGAAGGAAAAGCTATGGTGTTCTTACTACTTCTTGCCCTAGATTTTACAAAGATGAAAAGATAATGATGGTGTATGTTTTCTTGCTTCCTTTACAAGCCAAAAGATCAGGTGAAGTGATGGGTTGGTGGCTCAAAGGTGAAAGCATGGGCTGTCCTTTTTCCTGATTTCAGATTACCGAGCGATTGTCATACTGAGCGATCATGTGGCATGAGCCGACTGTAGCATGCTTCCTTCATCCAAAATTATCTTCAAAAAGAATCGTCCCTAAAGCTCTTTGAAATTCTTGAATCCAAGCTTGGGAGAGTTAGTTAATAAATTCCTACAATTAAGAGTAAAATAAGTCAAATAATATATATTTAAACAAAAGCTAGATAAAACCTAATTAAAGCAAAATACTAGAATAAATATACAAATTAAATACAAAGACATTGTTAAGGACCACAAAATAATGTACAAAATAACTACAATTTGGTCCTTAACAATTTCTCGGTGAAATCACTCTTCAAATCCTAAGAGGATGGTTTCCCGATGAAACCACTCTTCATGCCAAAGCCAGCCATACCCTATAGCTTTCTCTTGAGCTTCATACAAGGACCCTCGATGACCCTCGTAATGCCTTCTCTTGGGATCACAATACAAGGACCCTCGATGACCCTCGGAATGCCTCCTTCTGGGCTTACAATACAAGGACCCACAGGCTTCTTAAAAGTATCTCCCTAATCCAATCAATTTCTCCTCGAGATTTAGACATTTATCATCTCTATGGAAGAAGTATCTCATCTATCAAATCACATACAATCAAATACTTTTCAAACACTTTTTCAAACAAAAAACATCTTTTAATCTGTAAGTGGTAACGCTTGTACACTCAAGCAAAACACCTAATACTTACAATTAAAGATTCAATTATCTTTCTTAACTCGTAAGTGGTAACGCTTGTACACTCAAGCAAAACACCTAATACTTACGACGGAAGATTTAATCAAACAACCCCTTCAAAATGTATGTGATGAAATAGATTAGATACATTTTTCATTAAGACGACATCTGCAGGAGCTGGGAACAAGATCTCAAGAAAAACTGATGTTATTGTTGAGTTAACAAAGGCATGTAAAGAACTAAATGAAGTTATTCAAATCATCTCAACAAGAAAGCTAAAATTTGAAGAAACCATCCGAGCTCTGAGAAAGGTTGCTGTTGCAAATGCTACTGAGGAGATACAGGAAGAAGAAAGTAGCTCTAAAGGTGAGAGAATGAGTTCTTCTAATGATGAATCAGGAAATGATGGAAATGGTGGATCTGTTGGTTCTGCAGATATCTAAGTGTGTTGAAGATGTGCTAATTGTGTTTCCTATGGCTCCTATTTTGGTTTTTCTTTTCTTCTATTTAATTTTGGCACTGAAGTGCTTGACAATGAATGTTTTGGTCTGAAATAGCCTTAACATATAACTCTAGATAACAATGCATGATAGTATAATCTAATATTTCATACTATTATCTTCTACGAGTTAATTCTGGTGCTAGCTTTGGCATATTGTGGCTAAAAAGGGAGAGTAATATGTGAGTTGTTGACTGATTGACTGACTGTGTGATGCTGACTAATGTAGTGTTAAACAAATGCTAGACTAATGTGATGTTGACGGGGAGCAACTAATTGTGTGTGTTAATTCTCCATTTTTAGGATTGGATTTATGTTTGGTAAAACTAATATAGCAGCAATAGGTTAAATACGATTTATAACTTGTAAGGAGAAAGCAGGTTGAAGTACTATTTAATGAAGAAACATGTTGTGTTGAAGTGTTTCAACATCTGGAACAACATGTCAAAGAAGATGTCACGACATCACACCTGAGCTAACATATTGGATTTTGTTATCCTATATGGGGCTATATTGAAGGAGACTCAATCTGAAATCAAGGAGAACATTTAGGAAAATAAATGTTGAAGGAAGATTTTATAGGAGATTCTTTTGCATACTTGTTACAACTTAATTGTTGTAACTTGAAGTCCTAAATTTGTGGAGAATATCTTGGAGCAGTTTTAGCAAGCTATTTTGAAGAATTTGTGGAGCATTTTTAGTAGCAGGTTGTTATGATTTGAAGACCCAAATCCATTTGGGTAATAGGTCATTAATTGAAGCTTTGTAACCTAAGTTTTGTATCAGCCGAGAATGTAACTTTCATATTATTAGGGTCGAGCCTTTGTTACTCTCTAGGAGAGTTGGTTTGTGAGTGAACCTCCTAGATTGTGGGAAGGTCACCATGTGTACACCTCGAAGCCTGTAGGTAAGAGGGTGTTATTTTCTTGGAGGAAGTTGTGAAGTAACTCCAAAGTGTGTCCTAAGTTAGAAGCAAGAGGCTTTAACTCTTAGGTAGTTTGTGATAGAAGTGTCTCTTCTACTGTTTAGGTGTAGAAAAGTTATTGGAAATAAAGTTGTCGGTGCAGTGGCTGAGATGTTGACTGCTAGACATCATCGTGATGATAGGGAGTGAGCGGAGGTTCTCATATCTTGGATAGGTTTCTTAGGTAGAAGGGTCATTGGGTAGTGATTAAGTGAGGGGTTGTAAACGGTGGAGTTTAACTCTGAATTAATACTATTGATAGTGGACTTCATTCTTGGCTTGATATGCCCCCAAATGTAGGTTTGTTGAACCGAATTGGGTGAACAATTTGCTCGTGTTATTTATATTTTCTACACTGTATTTTATTTCTACCTTTTCTGTTTGTTCTAATGTCAGACCAGATGTCTCGATATCCTTATAGGACATCTGGGTCTACTGCACCATAATTTCAATTGGTATTAGAGCAGGAATCCTGTCTATTTCTAGATGAGATCCTTGGGAGGATACTTTATGGTATTGTACAAGCTAGAAGATTTGTATTGGAGTACTGTTTTAACTAGGCTGGTTCATATTGTATGGTCCCTTGAAGTGCGGGATGGACCTATTCATGTAGAACTGGTGTGGAGTAAAGACAAGCCTGACCAAAACAACTATATCTTCTAGTTTAAAGAAGAAGATGAAGTTAGAACAGAGGAATGAAGATTTCAAATCCTTCAGCGGGATTGAAGACCTTGGAGTGATCATTGTCCAACTTGTGTTTAGAACAAGAGCAAAATTATCAAGACCTTCATGCGGGAGTGAAGTTATTGATAAGGTAACTCTTATAATTTTCTGGTGAATCATCATTCTGGTTACGGTATTGGTGTTGTCCAGTCTACAGCTTGGTGAGAAGCTTATATGCATAGGATTGATTTATTTTTAATCCTGAGATGCCCTGCTTGTGCTCGAATCATGGTATAAGCATTGCTTGTACTGTTGAGGTGTTCGTATACTCTACTACATGATTTTTTATATGACCTTTAAAGTATGGAAAGATATTAGGGTTGTATTCCTCAATAGAATTTTCTTTTAGATATTCCCAACTATATTAAAAGTGTCAAAGATACTTGAGACATTCCTCAAGTCCACTCATAAAGGCATTTTCTAATCAAGTTGATGAGATTCAAATGATTAGTGATTCACTTGTGCATCTAAATATTGTATGAAGACCTTGAAGACTTTCAAGGATGGTGTGTTCCAAGAAGAATCATATCAACAGGTATGAAGCTACCAATTGAAGAGCTGATGTTTTGGGTGTCAAACAAAGGTATATTTTGTTTGGAACCTACTCTTGATTTGGAAGAGGAGACATCTGAGTTCTGCTAAGTTGATCAAGACATGATTAATAATTTATCTGCTCCATATGTCAGCTTATGGAAGTATAGATTTTGAGCTCTATGAAATTTTTCTACTCCAAAACGCTTTATATATATGAGTGAGCTAGTTTCTGGAAGAACCTTCTAATCTAAGGAACCAGATTTAAGGAAGTCTGTGACTATAGAACAGATTCCATGAGAAAAGGAGTATTGTGATCCAACCACAGTGTGTATTGTTGGAGCTAGGGAGACAGACTTCATAAGTCTGTATATGTGTTATTCCTAAATACGTATGTTCTAGAAACCTAGTAGAGGGAATCTCCTCGGTAGGTACATACATAGGTGAAACTACCTGGCTCAACATCATCGACTATAATATCATTGAAGTCGTTATCGAACGTTTTTATCCCACGAGAAGAAAGGAAAACATCGAGTAAACCTGAAAGGGAGAAATCATGGTCTTGCGACCAAGAGATCGGGTAAGGGAGTCTATTATGCGAGGGGAAGGTATTAGAACCCCACACGCTCGTAGTACTCTATGGTATCCACTTCTACTATCTATCTAAAGGGTGTGTTACATCTATCTATTGCTTAATTTCTACAATGCATGTGAAAGAAAGAAAATAAAGAAAACACGAGGAAAAGAAGGAAGTATTTACAAAGTTTTGCTTGGTCGAGCCCCATGACAAGATGCCTACGTATTCCCTCGTGCAATGGGAAAGTCAAAGCGCCGTAGTTCGGCTCACATTATTTGGTGGGTTGAAATTTTTTAATGGGAAGTTCGATTCCACATCCTCACAATTGCAACTCGTTCTTGGCGTTGCAGCTATAAGAAGTCTTATGCTCAACCACTCGCACACTTAGCAAATTGCTTTGGACTTGAAAGGGAACACCCTTTTTGAAAAGGTTTTCAAAGAAAAGAAGTCTGAAGACAAAAATATTTGAATTGAGGTTGGTTGTTTTTACCTTTGAAAAAGGAGTTTGAACCATTATTAAGTGTTTTGATTTTCAAAGAAAAGAAGACAAGTTTTAGTTTTATTACATGCAAGGATGCAAAAGAAAGAAGAAGGAAAATAATTAGTTCTACCCCTAATTTTATCATGCAAAGATTGATCCAAAGTTTAAGGATGAAAAATCTAAGCTCGAAGGAAACTACTCTAGCCGAGCAATCCTAGGGAAACTATCCTAATATCCATCTTAGTTGAAGAACCAAGGGATACAAAGGGATGAGGCAAGCAAGTGCTTTGGCAGAAGCACACACACAATGCACAAACAAAGGATTCACACATGCGCGAAGAAGAAGAAGGAAGTCCTAAAGCCTGCGACGGTAACGAGCATACCAGAGTCAACCAGGAGTCGACCTCAGTTCCTCTGGGAGAAAGGTATCACAATATGATATGAATTATCAAGTGTGAAGAGCATATGAGTGCTGGTGTCAAAGAAATAAATGTGAACCCCAACAGAAAGCGTGGAGAGTCAGAATAGGGGACTCTTGCCACTTTTATTATTGACTCAATAAAGGAAGCAACACGATTCGCATGTGCTGAGCTGTCATAGACTAGAACTGTGCAGGGGTTGATTACAAACCCTTTTTGTGTTCCCATCATATCATATATATATATATATATATATATATATATATATATATATATATATATATATATCACCTGTAGATCTCATCAAAGCGGTCATTTGCTTGGTGGTGCCACTTAGTGGTTTGCCTAACCACTCTTGACTTATGCAAGCACAAAAGTAAACACACGACCGAAAGTACCTCCCTATGCACGGAAGAGGATTTTAAACAAACCACATGCATCTATGTTCCTACTTCTCAGTGCATGGAAAACGGTAAAACCTTACTTCTCATGCTCTATAGAAAAGCGGTAAAAGAATGCAATAAAAAAGGTATAGAAGATACCAAACAGATGATAATCCGTAAGCAAAAGCAAGCAAAGAAATACTCTGGAAAACTTCAAGAAATAGGAAAAATCGATGAGTAATACGCAGAGGTATCAAAAGCATGGTCGGAATGTGAGTTCGTACACATCTGAGGCAAATAAACCTGCAAGAGATTGCAATCCAGATAATACAGACAAAGGATGCTCATAGGATATACACAATTAGAATGTGCGTTCGTAAACATCTAAACTAAACTAATAAACTTGCAAGAAGGTGAAAACCAAGCAAAGTAGACAATATCGGAATGTGCGTTCGTACATATTCAAAACAATCAAAAAACCTGCAAGAAATCACAATCCAAACAATGTAGACAAAATAATGTGCGTTCGTACACAAGTAAGTATCAGATTGTGTGTTCGTACACATCTAATGCAAATACACATGCAAGAAAGCTGAACACCAAACAAGCATACAAAGAGTGTGCGTTCGTACGCTAATAAGTATCAGAATATGTGTTCGTACACATATGACGCAAGATACAGCTGCAAGAAAGGCGAAAACCCATGCAAGCAGACAATAGAATGCACACACATGTGTGCAATATCGGAATGCGCGTTTGTACACATTCAAATCAAATAAACCTGCAATAAAGGTGAAAACCCAACAAGCAGACATGAAATATCAAGTATAATGCTCAAAGTACCTCGCACATGAAATAAAGTGTCAGAATTAACACAGCAAGTGCTAGAAAGAAAGCACCGAATACAAAACCGATTATACACATGATAATACACTAGTATAGTCATATAAGAAGTGAAATAAAATCATAAAAAATCACCTTGAGAAAGCACTTTTTTGAAATCGGAGCAAGAAAGTAAACATCTCGGAATCGATTAAAAATTGCGTGGTTGCTTGCAAAAAGGTCGACGGATTCAAAAATAAGATTGGTTTTAATTAATTCCGAGTGGAAGCGACATTTTTCGGACTTTAAAGGAACAGGGCAGAAAAGGCGTTTTAGGCATGTTGAACTTGAAATTTGGTTTCGAAACCATCAAAAACGGTTTTAAAACATGCCAAAACATTGGGGACAAGTATTGCTACCTTGGACCTTTGAGAAAAAATGAAGTTCGGTTCACAAAAATGCATAAAAATGCTTATGGAAAGAGAAATTCATGTGTCGATTTAATCTCCAATTCTAATTTGTTTTGTTTTAAAAATGAGAAAGAATTGGATAATAAATTCATACATGATGAAATCAATTTTAAACTAATGAATATGCAATGATATGCAAAAACATCAAAAAGTTGGAATTGAAATGAATGCAAAAATATGCATGAAAATGCATATTTTATTCATGAACTAATGGTGTTTTTAAGAATGAAATGCAAATGAATGTCATACAAATGCATGCAATGACGTATTCAACCTATGACACATCTAAACATAATGCAATATATGAATTAAAGTCAAATAGAATCAAGAATTCAACATATTATAATGCTTCAATTTGAATGTTCAAGAATGCATCAATCAACACATTAAAATATGCATAACACTAGGCTTCGACACACTTTAAGGTTCATAAAATTAAGCCTAAACACATGAATTAGATTCAATTATTCAATGAAATTGTAATTTAATGCATGAACATGCCAATTATGGTCCAAACAATCAATCTAAATGCATTATGTACAAAGAATTGCTTCAATTAAGTGTATGTGCAAAAATGCTACATCTCGACACAATAATGCTCATAAATCAAGCCTTATTCAAATAAATTTCAAGCAATTAATCAAGATATGAATTCAAAAAAACAATTGCAAGTAATTTCTCAAATCAATTCCAAGAAAAATCACTTTTGAAAAATCACTTAAAATAAGTGATTATGTGAAGAATCACTTACTTGTTGAAGCTTGAAATTGGAGAATTGGAGAAGAATTAAATAATTGGTAAGGTGAGGGAAGGAGATGACATATGGCACCGGCGGGGGAGTGGAATTCCGCGGAGGGGAAGCGGTGGTCGGAGGAGGAGCAAGGACGAAGAGATGGTGGCTTGATGAAGAAGCTTTCAATTTCACTTTGTTTCTGTTCTTGAGTGTTGAGAGAGAAAAGAGAGAGAACAAGTGAGTTTGGAGTGTGAAATTTAGCAAATAATTCTTCTCCTAAACTTTGTGAGTGGCAAAATATATTTATAGGTGACAAAAATGGGCTTAGAAGTGCCTTGGATCCAAGATTAGGCGCAAATCGCAATTATCCGAATTATTTTCGTCAACAGTCCAAAATAGCCAAATCTGTGCGAAATATGAAGTCGGAGAGGACTTCGATCAGTTTCGATTTTTCATCTAGGAGTTATGAAGCTTTTAGCACACCAAGAACACGGTTTAGCACTAAAATTCAGTTTATCCCACTTGATAGATCAATTTCTCTGGGGACTTTCTTCACACAATTTGCTCTCGACTTGTGACGACAGTTGTAGATAATATTGAGAGCGACTTGCCAGTTAAAAATCATCAGAAAATACCCAACGAACTGAGAGTTATGTCTTCCGAATGCACCAAAAACCCAAAAATCACTTTATTGAGAAATGAACCATTAAAATCTTTTTTCTTGACGAAACGGCCTCCGATCTAAATAGATGAACTGGAGAACATATTGAAATGGTCCTAATTCCTGTAGAGTCAAACCAAAATTGCATTTTGATCTGAAAATCATGCCTCAAGCATATGAACCGAAAAATATCGATATTTGTCTCGAAATGATCTGAGATGGCCGAAACACACAGTTTCTTCCATAATTTTAAGGTATTCAGGACCTTATAATTATATGATTAATGATATGCATCTATATGCATATATGTTTATATGTTTATGACAATGAAACTATAAGCCAGAAATGTCGAAATGAAGAGGGTAAATTTTAGGGTACAACAACTTCCACTATTCAATCATCCTTTAACTTGGAGCGAGGTTGGAATCTTGCCTTCAATGCGACAAGGTAGAAGGTGATTGAATACAAATATAAACTCAAAAATTTACACTCTGAATCCCAAAAATTGTTTTAACACAGATAAATGCGAACTTCGGGTGTCGAACCAGAAGACGCGAAAGGATTTTTAACTCCACCGAGTCTCCCCGGAGAAGGGAAAATAAGCACAGGGGACGACCTTACTTAAACATGTTGTGCCAAGGAACGACTGGAAACACAACAAACGTGAAGGCCGGAAACCTTGACCAGACTCCAAAAGAATATATGAAAATGTTGTGTCAGGGAACGACTGAAACACAACAAAAAGGATGCACATAATAAACGTTGAATTTTGTGAGGAGAAAGAAGTATGATACTTGCTCTTGATAGGCACAAGTGAAAACCTGACCCAAAATAATTGGCCTCGACCCAATTCGACCGAATTATGCTAGAGAAAGACTGAACATGCTAGCAGACCGCGTTATCTCAGAGAACGACTGACATGTCACAGAGTAAAGACTTGGAATGCTGACAAGACTAACCGCATTATTCTAGGGAACGACTGGACAGGTTAGCGGAGTAAAGACTAGAAACTCCTATTAGACTTTACAAACTCAGAACGTTGTACTCTTAGGAAAGGAACAAATGTGATACTTGCTCCTAGTAAGCACAGAGGAACGACCTGACCTAGGGGTGTTGTACCAGGGAACGACTAGTAGTGCAAAAAAAAGAAGACTGGAAATGCTGACCAGACTTCACACATAGTACAGGGAATGACTACACTATGTGTATAGGAATGAGCATGATACTCGAACCTGTTCAAGAATTGGTAGCGATTCAACTCTTGTGCAAATGGATTTTACCAGAATAAACATTATATTTTGAGGGAGAAAAAAAGTGTCGGGCTTGCTTTCAAGTAGGCATAGGGGGAACGACCTGACCTAAACATATTGTACCAGGAAATGACTGGTAGTGCAACAATAAGGAAGAAAATAGACATATTGCACCAGGGAACAATTGGAAACGCAAAAATAATGAAGACTAGAAACGCCGACCAGACTTCACGGGGAAATGCCAATGACAACTGGATTCTTCAGGATAAATGTTGAATTCTGAAGAAGAAACTAAACATGTTGCGCCAGGGAACAAATGGAAATGCAACAATAATGATGACTGGAAATGCTGACTAGACCTCACGGGTATTTCGATGTATCAAAAGAACTCATCTATGTTGGGATTTTCAACACACTAGACCTGTCAAAGGATAACAGGAGCGTCACTAGGGACAAATATTATTGTTCCTAGCTTATAATTCCATGCAACGTATGAATTTTCTATGGAGTAATGCAATACAATGATGCATGTTTGTGAAAGATAAAAATAAGTAAACGGTGACCACAGGTCCGATTACGATCAGGCTCAAATTAGCCAACTTCTTAGGGGAAGAACACATAAGTGTGTTATCGAAGCAGGAATACCACCATTGATTCGGCGATCACTAGGGAAATTCAATAATAGACTACCTGGGGATTCAGTCTCTTGGGGAAGTTAACCAGGGCATAGTGACTACACTGGAGAAACGACTTCTTGGGGAAATCAAACATTGCATAATGACCAACTGGGAGAAATATTTGCTGAACAACAATTAACTCGAGAATGATTGGAAACACTTGAAGAAGAGCTTCCACCGTTACACCCGTCGAGAATATCAGATCCACAAGATCGCTTTAGTTGGGGATGAAAAAGGTGACTTTTTGCACACTAATTTGCTGGAAAGAATATGATGCAAACCTTTCCAAGCGACAACTTCACAGGGGATTCCCATTCACATGCTTTGACTTGGAATGAAGCGAGGTACAACCTTACTGGGGACATCATAAATGGTCCATTCCAACTTCGATTGGGATATAATCAGAATAAATTGATACTCATACACTGGGGATAAAGAGACATCGCGTGAAGGTTCAGTTGACAAACCAACTTGTTGGGGAAGATAATTTTATCATCAGAAGCGTGCAAAAAATGTGTGGGTGTACACTTCATGGGGAACTTCTTTGAGGAGGTATTCATTCATCAATAATTCATTGGGGATAACAATCCTTCAGCAATGGTTCAAACACCGTCTTCATTGGGAATGAAGGCTAAATCCCTCCATCAGGGAAATTTGAAAACCCAATGGACATTCACTGGGGAATTTCTCCTAGCATAGGTACCAACAACTTGCATTGGGGATTTACGCACTTCTTTGCGATGACACTTTTCCAATGACCTTCTACCTGGGATGATTTGAAAATCCAACCGAAATTCATTAGGGAATTTCACCAGGGATACCATGTTAATGGTAACCTTTGAATCTGACCCTTTTCGGAAGGTATAACTTCACTTGAGGATCTCTCGTTAGTGCTCACTAGGGAGGAGCATAAAGAGGGTAAACTTATACAAACGAACTCGGGCGTTCCGCTTATGAGAATACTTGCATTGAAGCGTCCCACCGGGGACGATGAAGAGAGGACACCCATAAAAGAGCGACTCACTGAAGATGAGAGCAACCAATGATCCTTGGCACGAAGCGCTTGTTGATAAGAAACTTCGCAGATCGAAAGGGAAGACACTTGACAACGGTGAACCCACAGGAGAGAGGACGTCGGGAGAAGACGAACTCCAAAAATAGATCTTTGGCATGAAGAGCTTGTTAACTTCACATATCTAAACAATGAGAAGACACCTGACAACGGTGAACCCGCATGAGAGAGGACGTCGGGAGAAGACGAACATCAAAAATAGATCTTTGGCACGAAGATCTTGTTAACTTCGTAGATCTAAACAATGAGAAGACACCTGACAACGGTGAACTCATAGGGGAAGAGGACGTCGGATAAAGACGAACTCAATGGGGGAAAGAAACATTTGTACAAAGATGAACTTACAAGGGGGAAGAGACACCAATCAGAGGGACTCTAACAAGTGTTTCCAAGACGTTGGTCTTTAAGAAAGTGTTTGCAAAAGCAAAAGAACTATAATATCCCTCAGTCCAAAGGCGGCATATAATTCTTCAAGAGTGAAAAATATCTAAATTACCACACACCAAGTTTGGTTACTCAAATACTTAAAAAGGTGAGACAAACACGGGCAAGATAACCGACGACTTGCATAAGCAAGGAAAGCGTACGACTTACTACGGAGAAGAAACATTTATACAAAGACGAACTTATAAGGGATAGAGACCGATTAGAGGGACTCTACCAAATATTGCCAATACGATGGAATTTAAGAAGGTGCTTGCAAACGCAAAAGAACTATAACATCCCTCAGGCCAAAGGCGGGGTATAATTATTCAAGAGTGGCAAATATCTGAATTACCATACACCAAGTATGGATACTCAAATACTTGAAAAGGTGAGACAAACACGGGCAAGATAACTAACAACTTGCATAAGCAATGAAAGCGTGCGACTTACTGGGGAAAAGAAACATTAGTATGTCAAAGCATAAATCATTGGGAACAAATCAATCCACCAGACTTTTCCAGAGACAATTTCTGCTTTGGAACCAAAATCATTGGGGGAACCTAGATTAAGAGGCACTCTTAGAGGAAGAGGGACCTCATACAGATAAACAATCAGGTACCTGCAAAATGTCAATCATACAATATCTCCAAGCACGAAGTGAATTACAGAGAGACAACTTGCCCCTGCATCTTCGGATTCTGAAGAGACTCTCCTCTCGTCGTTGAATCTCTGAGAGATTAGTCAACCCTTTAGCATTATTTCCCCAATTTAACTAACTTTGAGGGATATAATCCCGACTTGAATGACCTGTATTAATCATCACTTCATAGATTATTCGAATCTCGACATAACTGCCCTACTTTAACAGAAACCTTATCCCACAGAGCATTAACCTGTTTCTATGCCCTTTAGGGTGATAAAGCACTAAGGTATCTCTACTCAACTGAACACCACCATTGGGATATTGCCCCTGCTTAACGGGGTTTTGATAATCCAAACTATCACTTCGTACTCTCAAAGAGATGAGAGACTCGTAGATTTCTGAAGACCAAACCTCATCATGGTAATCGTCTTACATATGGAATGCATGATAAGACACAACTGTGCTTCCCAACATGATCTCCTTCATACTCAAACAGGTACTCGAAGCAATCCATCTCTTAATATCAAGTGAGATTGATACAACATTGTTCAACAGAGACTTCTAGGCAATAAGAACATGCACACAATTTGTTTCAGACCAATCTTCAAATTGGTCTTCCTATACTCAATAGAGCCAATAAAAGATATGCCCCAGATTAGGATCAACCTTCAAAACGGCTTACTCTTCAACACATCCCTGAAGAGATTTGCCTCGCGGGATAATCAAGTTTTTCATCTGATGCTCATTATGCAAGCTTACTTGATGTTTAAGCACTTATTCATATGCAAAGAATATTTTATACTATGAATGATAACTCTAATACAAATCATATGCTTGTCTTGAGGTAAAGAACTTTTGTTAAAGGATGTCAAAACATAGATTTTTGTTCAAAGATAATAAAAAAGATGGAGTGATACCAACTCAAAATTTTAGCAATCCTCCTAGGAGTCAGGATATCGTACTCTCGTTATAGTTTAGCTTTCAAGTTAACCATGCTTCAGTTAGGACTTTTAAGGGTTGTAACGTGGCCTGGTTCACGTTTTTTAGAAAAAAGATTTATAGACTCAAAATATTTGGTGCCCACCCTCTTCATGATGTTCTCCAAACCTAAGTTCAGTTAACTCGACACGAGCAATCATCTCTCACAAGAGTTCTGATGATTGAGGAACCATTGATATTTCTTGGACACACAACTTCAATTTTGTGGAGGACGAGGTTTCTTGGAAACGACAATCACTCACCCTCTTTTCTTTGGTGTACGATCACACGACTTTGTTCTTCATTGAGGATCTTATTCGATTATCCTCGCCTTTATGGCTTTCCAACCTTGCTTTCCATCTATTTTCCCTTTCTTTTTTTTTCCTAAGCGACTTATTACCAAGTTCGACTTAGCGGGCTTTTTGTCACTTTTTTTCCAATCTCTCTGAACAAGTCGTTGATATCCACATTATCTTTGATTTGCTAGAAGTGATTGTGACTGCCTGAGTCCTTCGCATATGAGAAATATCGATTGGGGTATCGTCTTCCTTTGATGCACCATTGACAAACGAAGATTGACTGCTACAGATTCTCAACCTTTTGGAGGGTAACCATTGTGGTATCCTTTGATGTGCACTCTTGATGAGTTTTGAATGCTCGGTCAGATTAACTGAACACTACTCTACCCCAGGTTAAAAATGAGGGTCTTTTCTAAATAGTAACGAAACTCTTACTTCAAGGCTCAAAGGGGTTGACGAGGGTCTAACTCCCTTATATCTCTGGTGTTTGGGGATTTGAAACAAGGCATGTACATCATCAACAAGGATTTTAGTCCAAAGCAATACCGTTTGAAATTCTTGGTATATTATTCGTCATCTTCCCTACAATGGTTTTTCATTATTTATAAGAGTTGAGTATCAAAAGCACATAAAGACAATTAAGAGTAAATACGAATGGATTAATTCAAGACAAAGTATATTCAATGCATTACAATTAACATTCAAAAAATGAAAAAGTTTAGCATACAAGAAAGTATTGAACAAATGAGACAGATTACAAATGAGAATCAAAATTGCCACTGTAGAGGAGACCAGTCTCCGTATGGAGTTGTTTCTTCAGGCGATGCATTTTGAAGTCTTGACATTCAATAAGTTAGCAGAGGATCCAGATACGACCATCGGGTGTGAAGCTGATAACCTTTGCATCAAGCAAGTCTTGCACTACACACTTGAACCCTCTTTGCTTTGGTGTCCGATAACACGACTTTGTTCTTCATTAAGGTTACTATTTGATTATCCTCGCCTTTCTGGCTTTCCCAACTTTCTCTCCAGCCATTTGCCCTTTCTTTTTTTTGCCTAAGCGACTTATTACCAAGTTCGGCTTAGCGGACGTTTTGTCACTTTTTTCACTTTTTTTTCCAATCTCGCTGAACAAGTCACTGATCTCCACATCATCTTTGACTTGCTAGAAGTGGTTGTGATTTTCTGAGTCCTTTGCATATGAGTAATACCCATTGGGGTATCGTCTTTCCTTGATGCACCGTTGACAGACGAAGGTTGACTGCTACGGATTCTCAACCTTTTGGAGGGTAACCATTGTGGTATCCTTTGATGCGCACTCTTGATGAGTTTTGAATGCTCGATCAGGTTAACTAAACACTACCTTGCCCCAGGTTAAAAATGAAGGTCTTTTTTGAATAGTAACGAAACTCCTACTTCAAGGCTCAAAGGGGTTGACGAGGGTCTAACTCCCTTATATCTCTGGTGTTTGGGGATTTGAAACAAGGCATATACATTATCAACAGGATTTTTACTCCAAAGCAATACCGTTTGAGATTCTTGGTATATTATTCGTCATCCTCCCTACAGAGGTTTTTCATTATTTACAAGAGTTGAGTATCAAAAGCACATAAAGACAATTAAGAGTGAATACGAATGGATTAATTCAAGAAAAAGTATATTCAATGCATTACAATTGACATTCAAAAAATGAAAAATTTTTGCATACAAGAAAGTACTGAACAAACGAGAAATATTACAAATGAGAATGCAAATGAGAATCGAAATTGCCACTGTAGAGGAGACCAGTCTCTATATAGAGTTGTTGCTTCAGGTGATTCATTTTGAAGTCCTGACATTCAATAAGTTAGCAGAGGATCCAGATACGACCATCTGGTGTGAAGATGATAACCTTTGCATCAAGCAAGTCTTGCACTACACGCTTGAACCCTCTTTGCTTTGTTGTCTGATCACATGACTTTGTTCTTCATTGAGGATCTTATTTGATTATCCTCTCCTTTATGGATTTCCCAACTTTCTTTCCAGCCATTTGTCCTTTCTTTTTTCTGCCTAAGCGACTTATTACCAAGTTCGACTTAGCGGAATTTTTGTCACTTTTTTCACTTTTTTTCCAATCTTGCTGAATAAGTCATTGATCTCCACATCATCTTTGATTTGCTAGAAGTGGTTGTGACTACTCTAGCCGAGCAATCCTAGGGAAAGACTGATCAAAAGTTTAAGGATGAAAAATCTAAGCTCGAAGGAAACTACTTTAGCCGAGCAATCCTAGGGAAACTATCATAATATCCACCTTGGTTGAAGAACCAAGGGATAGAAAGGGGTGAGGCAAGCAATGCTTTGGTAGAAGCACACACACAATGAAATGCACAAATAAATGATTCACACATGCGCGGTAACGACCATACGGGAGTCAACCAGGAGCCGATCTCACTTCCTTTAGGAGAAAGGTATCACAACATGATATGAATTATCAAGTGTGAAGAGCATATGAGTGTGGGTGTCAAAGCAACACGATTCGCGTGTGCTGAGCTGACATGGACTAGAACAGTGTGGGGGTTGATTGCAAACCCTTTCCGTGTGCCCATCATATATATATATATATATATATATATATATATATATATATATATATATACATATCATATGTAGATCTCATTAAAGCGGGTCTTTGCTTGGTGGTTCCACTTAGTGGTTTTCCTAACCACTCTTGACCTATGCAAGCACAAAAGTAAACACACAACCGAAAGTACCTCCTTATGCACGAAAGAGGATTTTAAACAAACCACTCACAAATAGCAAACAGCATTTCCCTAAACGAGTCTTTAAATAAACCAGAGGGGTTCTTGAACATGCTCCAACTACGGAAGCCTCATCATGCATATCTATTCCTACTTCTCATGGAAATGAAAGCGATAAAACCCTACTTCTCATGCTTTATAGAAAAGCGGTAAAAGAATGCAATAAAAAGGTATAGAAGATACCAAACGAATAATAATTCGTAAGCAAAAGCAAGAAAAGAAATACTTCAGAAAACTTCAAGTACTGCTGACAAGCAATAGGGAAAACCGGTGAGTAATACGTAGAGGTATCAAAAGCATGGTCGGAATGTGCGTTCGTACACATCCGAGATAAATAAACCTGTAAGAGATTGCAATCCAGACAATACAGACAAAGGATGCTCGTAGCATATACACAATCAGAATGTGCGTTCGTACAGATCTGAACTAAATCGATAAACCTTCAAGAAGGTGAAAACCAAGCAAATCATAAAAATGGTATGCATATCATATGCGATATCTGAATGTGCGTTCATACACATTCAAAACAATCCAATAACCTACAAAAAATCATAATCCAGACAATGCAGACCAAATAATGCGTGTTTGTACGTAAGTATCAGATTGTGCATTTGTACACATCTGACGCAAATACACCTGCAAGAAAGGTGAAAACAAAACAAGCAGACAACGAGTGTGCATTCTTACACAAATAAGTATCAGAATGTGCGTTCGTACATATCTTACACAAGATACACCTTCAAGAAAGGAGAAAACCCCATGCAAATAGACAATAGAATGCACACACATGTGTGCAAGATCGAAATGCGCGTTTGTACACATTCGAATCAAATAAACCTGCAAGAAAGGTGAAAACCCAACAAGCAGACAAAGAGTGCACACAAATGTGTGCAAGATCAAGATATGTGTATACATATCCAGATCTCAAATATAATGCTCAAAGTACCTCGCACATGAAATAAAGTATCAGAATTAACAAATAAAGTGCTAGAAAGAAAGCACCGAATGCAAAATCGATTATACACATGATAATACACTAGTATAATCATATAAGTGAAACAAAATCACAAAAAATCAGCTTGGGAAAGCACTTTTCCAAAATTTGAGCGAAAAAGTCAACTTCTCAGAATTGATTAAAAATCGCATAGTTTCTTGAAAAACGTCAACGGATTCAAAAATATGATCGATTTTAATTAATTCCAATGGAAGTGGTGTTTTTCAGAACTTAAAGGAGCAGGGAAGAAAGGGAGTTTTAGGCATGTTGCATTTGAAATTCGGTTTCGAAACCATCAAAAACGGTTTTAAAAAATGCCAAAACATTGGGGACAAGTATTGCTACCTTGGACCTTTGAGAAAAAATGAAGTTCGGTTCACAAAAATGCATAAAAATGCTTATGGAAAGAGAAATTCATGTGTGGTTTAATCTCCAATTCTCATTTGTTTTGTTTTAAAAATGAGAAAGAATTGGATATTAAATTCGTACATGATGCAATCAATTCTAAACTAATGAATTTGCAATGATATGCAAAAACATCAGAGTTAGAATGGAAATGAATGCAAAAATATGCATGAAAATGCACATTTATTCATGAATTTATGGTGTTTTCAAGAATGAAATGCAAATGAATGTTATACAAATGCATACAATGAAGTATTAAACCTATGCCACATCTAAACATAATGAAATATGTGAATTAAAGTCAAATAGAATCAAGAATTCAACATGTTATAATGCTTCAATTTGAATGTTCAAGAATGCATCAATCAACACATGAAAATATGCATAAAACTAGGTTTCGACACACTTTAAAGTTCATAAAATTAAGCCTAAATACATGAATTTGATTCAATTATTCAGTGCAATTGTAATCTAATGCATTAACATGCAAATTATGATCCAAACAATCAATACAAATGCATTATGTACAAAGAATTGCTTCAATAAAGTGTATGTGCAAAAATGCTACATCTCAACACAATAACGTTCATAAATCAAGCCTTATTCAAATAAATTCCAAGCAATTAATCATGATATGAATTCAACAAAACAATTTCAAGTAATTCCTCAAATTAATTTCTAGAAAAATCACTTTTGAAAAATCATTTAAAATAAGTGATTATGTGAAGAATCACTTGTTGAAGCTTGAAATTGGAGAACTGGAGAAGAATTGAAGAATTGGCAAGGTGAGGGGAGGAGACGAAACGTCGCAGCGACGGGGGAGTGGAATTCCGGTGAGGGGAAGCGGTGGTCGGAGGAGGATCAAGGAGGAAGAGATGGCGGCTTGATGAAGAAGAAACTTCAATTTACCTTTGTTTTTGTTCTTGAGTGTGGAGAGAAAAAAGAGAGAGAAAAAGTGAGTTTGAAGTGTGAAATTTAGCAAATGATTCTTCTCCTCAACTTTGTGAGTGACAAAATATATTTATAGGTGAGAAAATTGGGCTTAGAAGTTCCTTGGATACAAGATTAGGCCCAAATCGCAATTATCCGAATTATTTTCGTCAACAGTCCAAAACAGCCAAATCCGTGCGAAATTTGAAGTCGGACTCTAAACAAAAAATATCCGGAAGGAGAAATGGCTTGCATGAATCCAAAATTCGACTCAATCAAACGAAAGATCCAGGAGATATGAATTTTTAAAGTTTCAGCACAAATTTTTATTGTGCTCTTCGGAGAATTTGCCTCGAACGACTTCTGATCAAAATTCGAACTCGGGGTCTTCATAACAAACGAAGCCAATGGAATTTGTGAACTTTTGGAACTAGTCCCACCTGGTTTTGATAAAAATTGAGCGAGATTTTATTTTCGAATATCGCGTATCATATGAAAAATGCTCGGTTCGTCTCAAAGTCAACTCCAAAGAATAAAAAAATGCTCTTGATTGGTAAGGAATTGGCTCTGCACTTGTGCATCAAAGTCGGATAGGACTTTGATACGGAATATTACACACTGGCTTCGCTTAGTTTCAATTTTCCATCCAGGAGTTATGAAGCTTTTAGCGCACCAAGAACACGGTTCAACACTAAAATTCAGTTTATCCCACTTGAAAGATCAATTTCTCTAGGGACTTTCTTCACACAATTTGCTCTCGACTTGTGAACAAAAGTTGTAGGTAATATTGAGAGGGACTTTCCATCATCGAAATAAACGCACTAAAACCCATCACTTTATTAAGAAATGAACATATGAACCGAACATAATGCCGTCAAAGAAAAGTGGTCTAATTCCTCAAAAATGTCGATATTGGTCTCGAAATGATCTGAGATGGCCGAAACGCTCAGTTTCTTCCATAATGTTAAGGTATGCAGGACCTTATAACCACATAATAAATGATAGGCATGTATATGCATGTATGTTTATATTTTTATGACAATGAAACTATAAGCCAGAAATTTCAAAATGAAGAGGGTAAATTTTGGGTACAACAATAGGCACCCATCATCTCAAAGTGTGTACTTTCTCCAGGTCTAAGCTTAAAGGTCAAGCCACTGACCTAACCTAGAATGTTTTGGCTGCCAGGATATGATATCTTGTCGAAGATTCAGCAAGTATCATAGGTGTGAAGAAGAAAGCTGTCAGTTTTACCTAGTGTGAGTAGGTAATCCTATTTGACTAACTGATAAATACTTTGAAGGGAGACTAAGTATTTACTAGAATTTTTCATGAGTATTAATTATAAATACTTTGACGTGAGATAAGTGTTTTTCTGATGTGTGTATGCAATTTTGACTTCTGGAAAACATACTACAGAATATAGTGAGAGTTTATTTTTGTTGTATGGTTACATTGAAGATGAGACCTTGTGAGATCATTTTGTGAGAATGGGGAGTTTTGTTAAAGGGCATGGATGGAAATAAGACCCTTGGATGGCTATTCCAGAACAAAATCTGATAGGTTCTGTAGTAAAGTTGATGGTGTCCCAAAATGATCTTGTAACATCACTATTGATGATAGTCTGTGGAAGAGACTTAGGACTATGGATCTTGATATTCTATCACCTCATTCAGAAGTGGCAGTTCTATCTTTGGTTTAAAATAAGAAGATTCTAAGTTTATTTAGAGTAGTATGCTCTGGGAATGCATAACTACTATTTTAGGTTGAAGACTTTACTAGTACCAGCAACAACTAGTAAATGTAATGTCCATAAGGAGGAATTAATCAACATGGTTGCTCAGGTATATAGAGTGTCTTTTTGTTTCTTTTTCTTCCCTTCACTCTTCGTTGTGTCTTTTTTCGTCTTGCTCTCATGTCATGTGTTCGGATATGGGTAAGTTTAGAGTCTGTGAAGTTATGTTTGTCAACTTATGGAAAACATAGGGATAAAGGGTAGTGTTCAGACGTTGTTAAGTCTGAGGTCACTCTTTTCATATGTTTTTGAAAAGATGTTGAATAGGATGTCATATTCTTAGTCTGTTTGTTCTTGCAGTGGGTGCAAGTTTTTGTTTCATGTCTTGTTTTAAGTTATGAACACAAATTATGTCTTATGTTCTAAGATATCCAATATATAGGTCTGGTTCTCTATGCTTGTAAATGGATAGTTCAAGTTTTTTTTGTCTTTTGTTTCATCTTGTGCTCTAATGAGGAAGTTTTGTTTGTTTGTGTCGTAGCATAGTTGTCAATTTGAGGGGGAGTATTCAGTATCTTCTTCCTCATGTGCATCATGGCCTCAGTATTTCTCCTTCTTTGTGAAGATAGTGTCTGTGGTGTTATATTTCCTGTGCAATAGTGAGTTCTCCTTCAACAAAGCTTTTCCATATTATGGATAAAAAGGGGAGAAGTGGTTATGTTATGTTATCTCTGAAGAGCAACTTTTAAGGGGGAGAAACTTTGTGTGATCTGTGGGATCCTTAAGAGAGAGAGAGAGAACATTGGATTTGGTCCTTCCAAAAAGATGTCCTAGTGTGATGTTTCAACATCATAAAAGAAGACTAAAGACTGTCACATGTAGAGTTTGAAACATCATAAACAGTGACTACTGACGACTTCTAAATTGCTGCTGCTGGATTAAATTGTTTAAACCCTTGTATATTTTATTATGCTTCTGTAATACAAAGGTTATGTAAATTAATTTTAGCCTGAATAAGCCAAAAGGGTAGATTGTTGATTCTCTATTTTTAGGATTAGCTTTATGTTTGGTATAACTATTATAGCAGCAATAGGTTAAATAGGATTTATAACTTGTAAGGAGAAAGCAGGTTGAATTTCTATTTAATGAAGAAACATGTTGTGTTGAATTATTTCAACATCTGGAACAACATGTCGAAGAACATGTCACAACATCGCGCCTGAGCTAACATATTGGATTCTATTATCCTATGTGGCGCTATATTGAAGGAGACTCAATCTGAAATTGAGGAGAATATTTAGGAAAATAAATGTTGAAGGAAGATTTTATAGGAGATTCTTTTGCATATTTGTTAAAACTTAATTGTTTTTACTTTATGTCCTAAATTTGTAGAGAATATATTGGAGCAGCTTTAGCAAGCTATTTTGAAGAATATTGTGGAGCATTTTTAGCAGCAGGTTGTTATGATTTGAAGACCCAAATCCATTTGGGTAATAGGTCATAAGTAGAAGCTTTGTAACCTAAGTTTTATATTAGTCGAGAATGTAACTTTCATATTATTAGGGTTAAGTCTTTGTTACTCTCTAGGAGAGTTGGTTTGTGAGTGAACCTCTCGGATTGTGGGAAGGTCACCATGTGTACACCTCGAAGCCTGTAGGTAAGAGGGTGTTATGTTCTTGGAGGAAGCTGTGAAGTAACTCCAAGGTGTGTCCTAAGTTAGAAGCAAGAGGATTTAACTCTTAGGTTGTTTGTGGTAGAAGTGTGTTTTCTACTTTTCAGGTGTTGAAGAGTTATTGGAAATCAAGTTTTTGATGCAGTGGCTAAGATGTTGACTGATAGACATCATCGTGATGATAGCGAATGAGTAGAGGTTCTCATATCTAATATACGGTTCTTACGTAGAATGGTCATTAGGTAGTGATTAATTGAGATGTTGTAAACAGGGGAGTTTAACTCTGAATTAATACTGCTGATAATGGACTTCATTCCTGGCTTGGTATGCCCCCAGATGTAGGTTGGTTGAATCGGACTGGGTGAAAAAATTTCTTGTGTTATTTATGTTTTTTGCACTATATTTTATTTCTACCTTGTCTGTTTGTTCTAATGTTAGACCAGATGTCTCGACATCCTTATAGGACATCTAGGTCTGCTGCATCAGAATTTTAGTGTGCATGATTTGGATGTGTGATGTGATGTTGAAGGGGATAAGCTAAGTGTGTGCAAGATCTGGATGTGTGATGTCATTTTCTAATTGATGATCAGAGATTTAATTTTTCCGTTGTATCTCTGATGAATTGTGATTGTGATTATGTTGCTGCTCTAATATGTTTGTGTGTGAAGCTGACATCTATGTTTTTGGTTATTTTGCTTGGATGTTAATTGTATAGCTTATATACTCAAATAATGTTTTAGCCAAAATTTTCCAAAGGGGGAGTTTGCTAGTTCTGTAGATTGGCAGCAATTTTGGTAAAACATGCTGCTCAGGAAATGTCATGAAGAATAACTTAACTTTTGAAGCAAACTGTATCAACAGGTTTAATGAAGATGTCAAAACAGATGTCCTGACATGTGTTACAGAAGTGAACTGGTTTCTCAGTTCATAAACATTAGGAGTCTGTTTGTTTTAATTGTTTGCTTGAAGTAAGCAAAGTTATGTAACGCTCTACTACAACTTTCTTGGAGAGCTTTTATCCTACTTTCAGGGAGAAAGTAAAGGACACTTTAATGACTTTATGTAAAGAAATTCATGGGCCAACCCTAGTTTTGTTGTTCGTATTAAAAGGAAAGTTAACCCTACTTGCAGAGTTAGCCACACTGGAGAATACTGAACGTGTTGTGTCCAGAGTTTAGGTTTTAAGTCTTTGTTATTTGTCACTTGTGAGCCACTCTAGTATTGTTTAATACTTGAGGTGGACGTTAGTTGAGTTATAAATTTTTAATCATCTATAAGGTTTGAAGAAATGACAATTATGTGTTTTTGAAGTGTGTCTTCAAGTCTTTTGTTATAGCTATTATCATCGTGTGTGATTGAGGGAGAGTGATAGGGGTTTCTCATATCTGAGATATTCTTAGGTAGAAGGATCCTTGGGTAGTGATTAAGTGAGGGATTGTAAATAGGGAAGTTTAGATCTAAATTAATATTGTTGATAGTGGACTTCATCCCTGGCTTGGTAGCCTCCAAACATAGGTGTGATTGCACCGAACTAGGTGAACAATTCTCTTGTGTCATTTTAATTTTCTGTATTTAGTATATTGTGGTTCTTTGTTCAGCATACATATATTAGTGTCATGACATCATATTCGACATCTCATATATGATATCATAATTTCAATATATTTTGACTGATTGTGAGAAAAGAAGAAAGATGGAACCAAAGAGTGAAGAAGGGATTTTCCTAGGCTACTCTATAGTAGGGCCTATAAGGTATACAACACTTATACCAAGACAATTTCATTGATGATAATCCTAAATAAAATGATGGTGTTGAGGAAGAAGAAGATGTATCCCCTCAGCAGGATGATGTCCCGACATATGTCTCAAACAACAAGGTTGGCAATGAGTCAGGAATATGTGAATGTTCCTAGATTTGAAGATGTGAATGTAATTGACATTAAGTTGATTTACAAGAACAAATGTGATGAAAATGGAAATGTGACAAGAAACAAGGCAAGTCTAGTTGCACAAGGGTACCCTAAAATAGAAGGATTTGCATTTTGATGAGACTCTTCTCCTATAGCTATAGTTGAGTCTGTCAGACTGTTACTAGGAATTTCATGCGTGGTAAAACTTAGATTGTATCAAATTGATGTAAAAAGTGCCCTTCTGAATGTTTATCTCAATGGATAAGTTTATGTAGAACAACCAAAGGGGGCTTATTGATTCAAGTTTTCCAGATCATGTCTACAAGTTAAACAAAGCCTTTTGTGGACTAAAAAAAGCTCTAAGAGCTTGATATGAAAGGTTAACAGAGTTCCTAGTAAACAATGGTTACAAAACTGGTGGAACAAAACTCTATTTTTAGAAGAATGTTAAGGAAATATCATGATAGCCCAAATTTATGTTGATGCCATAGTTTTTTGGTGATATTTCACATCGAATGATGGAGAGTTTTGTCCATCAAATGCAGTCTGCAAGTATGTTAAGATTATAGTGAAGATGTTTGTCTGGATAACTCAAATCATAAAAGAACTGTTGCTGTTACACATATAAAAATCAATAAAGATGAAAATGGAGATGATGTAGATGAAATTTTATACATAAGTATGATTGGGAGTATGTTATACCTCACAACAGGCAAGCTAAATATCAAGCTAAATCAAGGGTAATGAATATGGGATTATCTATTATCATGATACTAACCATATGCTAGTAGGGTAGTTTGATGTAATTAGGCTAGAAGTGTTGATGATAGAAAAAAACACATATGGTGTATATTTCTTTATGGGTAATAAGTTGGTCTCTTGGTTCAGTAAAAAGAAAAATTGTGTATCATTTTCTACTACTGAAGCTGAATACATTATTGCACGAAGTAGTTGCTCACAATTTCTCTAGATGAGATAAATTTTGAAAGAGTAAAATGTGGGACAAGATGTCATGACATTGTTCTATGACAACTTGAGTGCCATTCATATTTCAAAGATTTGTGTTCAACAAAGTAGACCCAAGCACATTGACATCTAAAATCATTTTATTAAGGAGCTTGTTGAAGATAATATTGTATCTCTAGAAGATGTGGAAACTAAAAAATAGTTGGCTGATATTTTCACTAAAGCAGCAGATAAAGTAAAATTTGAAAAGCTAAGGGGTTCCCTTGATGTCTACATTTGTGATAGACAATAGCAGTCAAAGTTAGGGAGGTGAATAGACGAGTTTTTCTCTCTCTTTTGTTCTATGTTGCGCATGAAACAAAACTAACTTTATTTGTTTCAAAACCTCATTTTATCCGGAATGTTGATACATACATGAACAACTCTCATTACTCTTTATCATGCTATCAGACTAATGTCCTTAATTTTATTCCTCAACTGCTTACATTATTTAGTATAAGTTAGAAATTTGACAATCAAACGAAGTATTCCTCTAACAAAAGGAATTAGTATTATGAAGGCCATTGAAATATTTCATGAGGCTAAGAAGAATCAGAATAAGGGTGTTAGATCCACCTCTAGAATAACAAGCTAGACTATTTTTAGGATTATTGACTAACCCCACAAACCAACACAAATCTTTTCAGCATACTTTGTGCTCACTCACATGCTTTCTGAGAAACTTCTCAAAAGGTAACTCATCCAACTACTACTCCATGTCAAGCACATTTAACTATGGAGTTCTTATTAATCAGGCTACCGAAAAGTATATGCATCTTGTTGGTATAGGTAGTACCAATCAATCCTTATAAGTCTTCCTTTATCCGTGAAGTTACATACTTGCACAACCTCATGACCCCTCTCATTCCAATGTGAATTTGGTTTTTTCTTAGAAAATGTTAGGAGCCGCTCATTGTAATTCCTTTTGCACCACTCCTCACCCCTATTGGCCTCGGGTGTTACATGCACATCAACTTCCAATTGGTTCGTGCCTGAATAACATCATACTGGAAGAGATCTGCTATGATACCATTTGTAATACCCCAGAATATTTTTAGGATTACCGACTGACCTCCCAAAACAACACAGATCCTTTTTTCAAGTTTTATCCCCACTCACATGATTTAGGAGAAACTATATAAAATGTCACCCATCCAAATACTACTCCAAGTCAAACACACTTTACTATGCAGTTCTTATTTTTTGTCATACCAAAAAAGAAGATGCTTCTTATTGGTATACTTAGTACTAATCAATATTTATAATAAATCCTTCAACCATACCGTTCCATACTGACACGACCTCAAGATCCCTCTCATTACGATGTGAATTCAATTTTTTTCTAGAAGCTTCCAGGAGCTGATCATTATCATGCCTTATGCACTACTCTCCACCCTTGTTGGCCTCGGGTGTTACATCTACAAATAGTTGAAAACTAGTGGGAGCATTTTTTACTGGTAATACATCAGTGACAAAGATGAAGAACTCAAAGAAGAAACATGTGTAAGAAAGTGACTAAGATTCTAATGAAGATTAGGTTACCTTCATATATTCAAGAAGTTGTGCTAGAGATAAAGACTGGATGGTGTTAAATTTCGGTGCCTTATTTTTGTTTTAGCCATTGTATCTGGGCATGTTTGTTCTATATTTGTAATGGCTTTCTAGCCTTCATTCCTTTATACCAATAATTGTCATGATACTCCAACATCATGTTCACCATCTGTACTATTAGTTGATGTTTGTCTACTCCTGATATGATGTTTGTATGTGCTAACATACTGACCTCCAATGAAAGACTGGCTATTATGAGGTCTACCTTTGCTAAATTGGGCAAAATGGGGGAGTAATGGTGTGTATGGGGTAGAAATACTAACTACAAATGTGTGGAGTCTGAGTAATGTATGACTTTGCTGCTGCTGAGTTAGTGTGCATAATACTAACACTAACTTCTATGTGATTAGTATTATCTACTATTCTGATATGTGTATGCTCACATGCTACAACATATGGCCTTGAGTGAGTTGTTAATGTGTCTTATTAGTATTATGTTGGTTCTAGCTTGACTATTAACTGAGTGTTCATGCATGACTAACAAATAATATTGAATGATTGCATGACTAACGTTTATGGAGCATTGACCATTATGTAGCAACAAATAGATTTCTAAATTTTCTACTAATTTGTGATGCTGGTACTCTTATATGATGTTGTTTTTCGCTCTGTATGTTGTGTTGCTTCTACTCTAATATATTGATGTTGTTTTGCTTTGTGAGATGAGTATGATATACTCAGTCTCTATGATGTGCTTTATTCAACTTAATTGTTTCATATCTTGTATGTTCTTGAAGAATGTTGTTTTGCCAAAATTTGTCAAAGGGAGGATATTGTTGTTCCCGTTGGATTCGATTATCCGGTATGTAAAACATCAGTGGAGTTTCAAGTTATTTCTTTGCAGAAGAAATCGTGTGGGAACAAATGTACCAACATGTGTATAACATCTGCCCCTTCTCAAAAGGACAAGGCTGAAGTGGAAACGTGTGTTTTTTAGTGACTTGGAGCGTAATCTTCGACTGTTGTGCAACACATATTGTTTCTATCTTTTATTGATATGATTTGGTTGATTTATCAATGAGGTTAAACTTAAATCTTTGTGATTTAAATTTGAATTCAAATCAAATCAATATTTGGTTGTAGCTATTTTGAAGAAACACATCTTAATAGATTTTCAACATATCAGGACAAAATCTTGCAAATATCCAAGGAGAAAATGTCCAACATGGATTTCTATTTAAATGGGCTCGTTACTTGCTTCAAACAATTCATATAGCTTGTGAGATAATTAGGTTTTAGGTTGAGTCCTCATTTGTGTTTCTTGTATACCACTAAATTTTTAGTAATTTGGCATAATAGTTATTTTGTTTAATTGATTTGTATCCAACATTGATCTTTGTGTTTAAAAACCAATCAATTGTGATTACTGATTGTGAGGAAGTGTTATGGGTTCTCATATTTATGAGTACTAAATAAAAAAATCACTAGGGTTACGAGGAGGCATTGAAAAAAACAGGGTTGTTGTTCCTATAAGACTAATTGTACTAATTTGAAGTTGTGAATTTCATTTCTTGGATAGAGTATCCTTTAGGCGTAGGTGTGGTTTCACTAAACTTGGTTATAAACTCTCTTGTGTTATTTATTGCTTTGTCATTAATATTATGTGTTGTTGTCATATATCTAGTGTAACAAATTGGAAAAGTTGTCCCAGACATCTAGTCCAACATCTGCCCGTTGAGGAACAAAATTATAATTTTTTATTGCAAAAGTAACATGGTTAGGAGGTTGAAATCTTTAGAAAGTATGTCTAGCATCAGTCCTCCTACATTAATCTTTCATTGTTTGTCTATGTGGATTAGCCATTTCTTATCTTTCTTCTTCCACTTCTTCTATAGTTTGTTGGGTTTCTCTTTTCGATTTATGAATTGACCATTAAGTCCTTTTGATTTCTAAATCCAACGGTATTAGTGTCAAAGTCAAACTTCGCATAAACAAACATAAAGACCTCACTAGAACTGCACAAAACAAAAACCAAAATAAGAAAATAATTATACTAAAAATAATAAAGAAATTTAAAAAAATATATATTAAAAAAATAAAATGAAACACAAAAATTTTGTCTTCTTGAAATTATTCAACAATCTCCTGCAACAACGCCAAAATCTTGATGACAATTTAACAAGTGTACTAATTGTATTTAATTAATAAAAAACTAAGTTCCTATACAGAGGAATTGAACTATTTTAATATGAAAAATTACGTGCTATCCAAAAATACTTAAAATGTCAAGAAAATGTCAAATGGAGAAGACAATTTGGTCTTATTTGAATCTACACGTTTTACCGTAGATGATTGCACTTAATTGTCTAAAGTTGCTTTTACAAAGTTATGACGAATTAACAAGGTTATTATACGTATTTTCTTGGTGTATAACTCGCTAATTTAAACTATAATTCCCTAATACCTTAGGCAAGTAGGATAGTAAATTTAAGAAATATGCTTTTGTTAATTCCTCAACTACAATTGATAACTATTTATCTCTAAATTAATTAAATAGTTGAATAATTATCTAAATCTACTTGATAGAGTTAGGGTCAGTAATCTTTATTAGCCTAAGATCAATTTGTGATTTTGTCAACACACAAAAGACATTAAACAAAAGAACAATTGAATAGAAAATATAATATCAACTTATGCTAATAACACAAAACAAGTCATAAAGTCAAACAAATGAATATTAGGTTAATCTTCTAAGTCCTAATCAAAAGTAAATCAGCTACTCATAGTAATAAAGGTCAATACAACGACTTGAGAAAAATAATACATGAAACTCAAGTATTAATCTGTTCTCCAATGGGTGAAAACTCAATTTCATTAATTCTTGGATCTTATTATCGTCACTTTTTGGCTAAAATATTCCTAACCCTTGTAAAATATTCATTTTTTCCTTTTAAAGAGCCAAACACGTGTCAAAATATATATCCATCGCGGTCACAACCACTCTCATCGCGTCCACGACAGTTATGCAAATTTAATTTTAATAACGAAATCTTGTTTTCTTTGATTTTTCTTCTAAATTTCATAATTCTTCTTCCTTATTTACACTTCTTCAATTATTCAACATTTCTTAATATAAAATCAAATTAACTCAAAAAAAATATATGATGATAGAGTGTCATCGTTGCATTGGTAGTTGTGGCTTTGTTGGCCTTGTTTTTATTATTTTTTTCTGTGGCATTTGTGTTCTTCAGGAAGCTTTTAAGCACATCTACTGTCATTCTCTAACTTCATGCCTTGTATTTATACTTATTGACTCATTTGTCATTAAAAAGAACATGATACAAAATCCTTAAATTTATGTTAGTGTTAACAAATACGACAACAATATTATTTGTAATTTTAAATTTTTTACTTATTTTTTCTCTCTTTTTAAAATAATTTTGATTAACGGAGTGTGACATTTTAATTATTATAATTCATAATTTGGTTAATACGAGCTGATTGAAAATAAATTATAATTGTAAGTAGTAAAATAAAGTTGATAATTAAATATACAAAATTATATAATATAGTTTTTAATTTAATTATTAAATGTTCAGACATCAAAATTATAAAGTTTTAGGTAATAAATTAATTTTGATAAATATATTTATTTAAAAAAACATTATTCAAGTATAAATTAATAGTAATTGGTGTAAGAATTTGGTGAAAAATTGGGTCAAAATAGTATTACTATTTTACTTAATAGATAAGTTGGTAATTTTAGAAAGGAGAGAGGAATTGTAACTATAGACTCCTTATATATACATATTGTATGATTCAGCTTACAGACAATTCTCATAGTTTGCGAACATTGCAACCTGTTTCTTTTGCCTAAAATATTTCATGTGGAGGCTGAAGATAGCAGATGGTGGGAATAACCCATACATATTCAGCACAAATAACTTTGTAGGGAGACAAACATGGGAGTTTGATCCTAATGCTGGTACGTCTGAGGAGAGAGCTCAAGTTGAAGCTGCTCGTCAACATTTCTATGATAACCGTTTCAAGGTTAAAGGATGTAGTGACCTTCTTTGGCGCTTTCAGGTAATTTTTTCATGGTCCATTGATAAGAATTTAATTCAAATTAACCAAGCAAACTTATATTTTTCCCGGTGCAGATTCTAAGAGAAAAAAAGTTCAAACAGACAATATCTAGCGTGAAGATAGAAGATGGAGAGGATATAACATATGAAAAAGTGGCAATCACTTTGAAAAGAGCTGTACATCACCTATCAGCATTGCAAGTCAGTGATGGCCACTGGCCAGCTCATTTTGCGGGTCCTCTATTTCTTACTCCTGCCTTGGTTAGTGCTTGTTAATTAACCAATAGTTAAATGTTAGCTTTATAAAAGCAAATTTTGTTGTATAGAAGAAAATGTTAAAAGATGACATTTAAAATATGGTAAATTCTTGACTACCTCATACAAATTTATAGTAATTTACTTCTTATGACATGTATCAATTAAAATTTGTCTTATAAAATAAAATATTGAAATTATATATTAATCTAAAATTTTAAAGAATCAAAATGAAATCAAGAAAATAATATATAATTTTGATTTTTGAGTAGTAAGATGTTGGTTTATCAAATTTGTGTAATTATTCTTACATTGGATAGAAACGAGGATATTAAACTTTTTTTGAAGTAAGAATATGAATAGATCCAATATTTTAAGGTTTTTGGTTAATATGTAATTTTAAAAATTAATTTTATGTGATAAAAATTTTAAAAATAAATGTTGTGTAAAAAACATTAAAATAAGGTAAATTCTTGGTTATCCCTTAAAATATTGAGGGTAATTTATCCCTAATGATTTATATCAATAAAATTTTGTGACATAAAATACATTTTTAAAATTACATATTAATCTAAAATCTTAAAGAATTAAAATTAAATAAAAAAAATTGTATGACTTTATTTTTTAATAGTAAGATGTTGGTATGTCAAGTATGAGTAATAATTTTCATATTCTATAAAAAAAAAAATGTTGAACAATTTTGAAGTGAAAAGAGACATAGACTCAATGTCTTAAAATTTTAAATTAATATGTAATTTTTAAAATATATTTTATATCATAAAATTTTATTGATATAAACTATTAAAGATAAAATACCCCCAACCTTTTAAGGGTAGCCTAAACCACACCTTAAAATAAATGTTCTGCAGAAAAGAAAATCAGTGTATTATAGACAAAGTCAGTACTGATAGAGCATTTAAAGCAGCTATACAAAGCCAAAAAAAGCCAAAACTTAAATTAGAGCAGAGATCCTAGTCACATGGCCATTTTTGTAACTTTTATAATTAATGGCTTCAATTTTAAATTATTTGAAATTTATATTATTTATTTAGTCTAAAACTATGATAGTAAAAACTTTCATTTCTTTAAAAAAACAATGAAGAGGATGTCAACCTAAAAAATTGCACCCTGGTTCGAGATTTTACTTCTTCAAACAAGAAAACTAGTCGATTTAGAAACAATAAAGGCCAAATAACAATCTCTTAAGTTCATCAGTAATATCGTAAGGAAGGATTTGATTTTGCCATTGAAAAAGTTTATGAACACCGTAAGAAAGAAAATAAAGAGAGAAATAAATAAAGGAATAAAAAATGTTTCTATATTCGGAGGAACAAATATCTCACTTTTTCATTTTATGTAGTAAAATTTTCAATGTAATAGAAAGTCAGAGCTGATTTTAAATGTTTAAAATATTACAGGTCTTCTGTTTGTATATAACAGGGCATCTTGATTCAATATTTAAAGAAGAATATCGTAAAGAGATTCTCCGTTACTTATGTTGTCATCAGGTATATGCATATTTTATTCAATCAATCGTGTTGATAAAGAAGAAAGATATCTTCTTCGTTTTTCTTATATTATTATAAAGTTTTCATATTACTTAAATATAAAGTTTATCATGCAAATAATGAACAAATAATTATTGGTGGCTATGTGTTTTTCTTTTTTTAATTTTGAAGAATGAAGATGGAGGGTGGGGACTTCATATAGAGAGTCGTAGTACCATGTTTTGTACTACATTTAATTACATATGCATGCGAATTCTTGGAGAAAGACCTCGTGAAGATGAAGAGAATGCTTGTTTTAAAGCTAGAAAATGGATTCGTGATCGTGGTGGTGTAACACATATACCTTCATGGGGGAAAATATGGCTTTCGGTACATACTCTTCTCCATACGAATGCACAAACATGCATACCTTTATAACATACATGTTATTATTGATTTTATTTAAATGAGCAATTCATATGTAGATACTTGGCATATTTGATTGGCGCGGATGCAACCCAATGCCTCCTGAATTTTGGATTCTTCCTTCATTTCTTCCAGGTTAAATGAAATAATTTTGAATTTGTTAATCTTAACTTATAAACTACGTCAAAAATGCCATTTGCTGACCTCCCACTAGTGGCAGTTTTAACCACAAATGTCTTATATCTAACAGAGAGATGTTAACCCAAAAGTCACTACTCACTACCATGTAATAAGCTTGATCTTCATTTGTATAGAGGCACCAAATTAGCCAAATAAATATCTCTAATCTCAAGCTTTCGACCAAGGGATCCAATAAATCTTATCTTCTCCAATAGTTATTAAAGGAAGGTTTTTAAAGATTTAAATAATTTCTTCAAATGCACTATAATTTGTTGTGAAAATCTAGAACTTAAAAATATATTAATTATAATATTTATTTATTATTCTCTATATAAACATTTTCTCAAAATAAGATTTTTTATTTTATTTTCCTTACTCTACTCCTTTCAAAGTTCTCATATTTTTCTCATCCAAACTCGCAAATAGATCTTAAAGTAAACTCATATTTTTCACATAAAAAATATGTATTTGTTGCAGCATTTAGAACTTGGAAGCTTATTATTTAACAATAATAAAAGTGAAAATAAAAAATCTAGTGCATATTTTTATGTCTAGAAATAGGAGACACATATTGAGAATTAGTAAAAGAAAAAAATAGACCATAAATATATTTAAGTCTTATCTATTTGTTTTATATTATATATTTTTCGTAAAAATTAATTTCTAATTTAAGTTTATTTAATATTTACCATTATCCAAATTTTAATTTTACCAACCACTTTATTCGTGGCAGCTAAAATGTGGTGTTATTGTCGAATGGTATACTTGCCTATGTCTTACTTGTATGGGAAAAGGTTTGTAGGCCCAATCACACCACTTATTGTAGAGTTAAGAGAAGAACTCTTGACTCAATCATATGAAAAAGTTCATTGGAAAAAAGCACGTCATCAATGTGCTAAGGTGTGCAAGAAATTATGATTAGTTACTTATCAAAATGCATGTCTTAACGGCTCAATAACATATTAATTATATGAATATATATTACAGGAAGATCTTTATTATTCCCATCCTTGGATACAAGACTTAATATGGGAGAGTTTATACATGTTTTACGAGCCACTTTTGAGTTGTTGGCCTCTTAATAAGTTGGTTAGAGAAAAAGCTCTCCATATAACGATGAAGCATATTCACTATGAAGATGAGAATAGTCGATACATAAACTTGGCCAGCGTGGAAAAGGTAATTAGCATGATTACAATAATAAACTATATTTATTAATTACTCAGCCTCATGCATCAATTAACATATGTATACATGCATTAGGTTTTATGTATGTTAGCTTGTTGGGTAGAAGATCCAAATGGCGATGCTTTCAAAAAGCATATTGCAAGATTACCAGATTACTTATGGATTTCAGAAGATGGAATGACTATGCAGGTATGGTTTACTACAATTATAGAATTGTATGATCTTAATATTATTTTTGTTGATAAAACATTATATTATTTTGTTGTTAATGTCAACATGAATTCATCACATATTTGTATAATATTGTAGAGTGCTGCTGGTAGTCAGTTATGGGATGCTGTTTTTTCTGTTAAAGCATTACTTTCCACTGACCTAATTGAAGAAACTGGTTCCACACTTGCCAAATCACATGATTACATCAAGAAATCTCAGGTTTAAATAATTAATTTTAGTAATGTCATATAATTGTCTTCTATTTCAATAATTATCAAGAACATGTTGTTCATTAATTAGAAATTTGGGTTATCTAAGTTGGTCATGAACTTTTATATATATATAAAGGAATAATAATTTAATATTTTTCAATCTAATTATTAGTATTGACTATATTAAAATACATTTATATTTATTAAGTTTTCCATCAAGTGTGATTTAGTGGTAGGAGTTTGACAGTATAAATTCAAATAATGAAGTTCAAATTTAATCTAAAACTTGTGTAAAAAGATCATTATTAATAATAACAACAACTAGACTAGCGCGGGTGTACGATATTTTATTTTAAATAGTATTTAATTTTTCTTATATGAATTTATGTGATATTGTCGAGATAATATATGAAATTTTTTTGTTGAAGATATATAGATAAGAGCATAAAAAAATTATGCAATATTCAATAAAAATATATATTATAATTATTGAAATGATTTAAGAGCAAACATACAAAAATATATATTATAATTATTGAAATGATTTAATAGCCATCATATATTATACATTATTTTGAATGGTTTTCATAGATTTGTATTTATGTTAGTCTTTTGATTTAACAAAATTGTATATTTTTAATATATTAGACTATAAAATAAAAAGAAAAAAAGACATGCATCATAGGAATCTTGAGTGATATAACAGAAATATAATAAAAAATTTATTTAAATTAAATAAATAATTTATGGGAATAAAGTTGTATTTAATTATGAGTACGTACGTAATTCTTGTGAGAAAGAATAAAGTTGTAATATATGTTTTTTAAAATATTATTTTATATTATTTATTTATTAACAATATGTTAAAATTGGGTAAAATTTGTTAATAGATTAAATTTAAAGAGTGACACGTAAGATATGTGAAAAAAATATAGTTATATTTCATATCAATGAATCAATTATCTGACTAATTTGATTTTTTTAATCTAAAATACATATGTTATTATAATTACTAGGGATAAAACATATAAATGAGGAGGTGTAAGTGGAATATTATATCTTTGTCATTAGATAAATCCTTATAATTAGAAATAGTCAATATTTTTTCCCTTAAATTTTTAGCTAATTAGTAATGTTTATAGTGCCAAATTTGAAATATTTCTTATCGTCATTAGTAATTTTGTAAGAATTTTAAATTTTTTTTTGTTATAGTTTTTTTAGCAATCAAATATTATAATTTATTTTTTAATGATTTCATCAATTTCTATTTGTGATAGTATTTTGATTTAACAATTTTTTTAAATATATTAGACTATAAAATAAGAAGAAGAAAGAAATGATATGCATCAAATAAAATATTAATATGATAATATTGAATGATATAAATGAAAGATAATGAAGAAAATATTAAAATTAAAATATGAATTTAGGAGTAAAATTTGTATTTAATTATGAGTAATTCTTGTGAGGATAGAAAATAGATAATAATAAAGTTGTAACATGTTTTTTGAAATAGTAGTTGTGATGAAAAACAATTGTGTAAATTTGTTATTAGATTCAATTATAAGAGTGACACATATAATTTTAATTGATGTGGTAAAAGTAGAGTTATATGATATATCATATGTCACGATATAATCTGTTGTTTTAGATTTAATATATTATAATACATAATAGATTTTAACGTCTTCAATTTCCTAAAATAAACTATAGAACACCATAATTTTGTGCTAACTTTATGTAGTAGATGTACACTCATTTTTTACAATGATTTTTCTTTATAGATAAGGGATAATCCTTCCGGAGATTTGAAGAGCATGTATCGTCATATTTCTAAAGGGTCGTGGCCGTTCTCTGATCAAGACAGTGGATGGCAAGTTTCTGATTGCACTGCAGAAGCTTTAAAGTGTTGCCTACTTTTATCAATGTTGTCTCCGGAGATTGTGGGGATTAAAATGGAACCGGAACGATTATATGATTCTATCAATATCCTATTATCACTTCAGGAAACTTTTTATTTTGCTTAAGTATTTTTTATTAAATATTTAGTTAATTTGATGTTCAAATTTCATAAGATAGCTACATGTTTTGTTTATTCTTGCAGAGTAAAAATGGAGGTATATCAGCGTGGGAACCAGCTGGAACTCAAAAATGGTTAGAAGTAAGTATAAAAATTATACATATTTATGAGTAAATAAATAATATGTGTGTATTCAGTGGTTGATGAAAAGCATTCATTATTATTGTCGCATAATATACAACAAATTATTTAATTGATATACATAGACTTTGTTATTTTTATAATACACCTTAAACTAATTATAATAATTAAAGTATTATAAATATTTGACATTAAGTAAATCTATTCAAATTGTGATTTGATACAACATAATCGATAAATTTTATTTTTTAATATAATCGATAAATTTTATTTTTTAATATATTTATTAAGATTATATAGAAATAGCGGACAATTAAGATAAATTTAATTATATTTATGTTTGCTTTTTTCAGATGTTCAATCCCACCGAACTTTTTGCAGATCTTATTATCGAACATGAATATGTTGAATGCACCGGATCAATAATTCAAGCTTTAGTTTTATTTAAGAAGATGTATCCAGAATTTAAAGCAAACGAGATAAATGAATGCATTGCAAATGCAGTTCAGTTTATTGAAGATTCACAAACAAGTAATGGTTCATGGTTTGGAAGTTGGGGCATTTGCTTCATTTACAGTACTTGCTTTGCACTTAATGGTCTAGAAGCTGCTGGCAAGACTTACAAAAATTGTCCTGCCATTTCTCGAGCCACCAAATTTCTGCTTCAAACACAAAGAAAAGATGGTGGGTGGGGTGAGAGCTTTCTTTCATGCTTACAAAAGGTTAGTATTGGAAATTTTCTAAACTAGATCTGTTATCTAGGTACCATCAAATATTAGTTAAACCGGGGGATTTTCACACAAAGGATTTTCACACTGACCAAGGGTTGTTTGAATGGATAGTGATGTCTTTAGGTCTCACAGATGCACCTGCATTTCAAAGTCTTGTGAATCAAGTGTTTAGAGAGAATCTTAGAAAACCAGTTTTGATTTTTTATGCTATATTAGTTTATAGTCCTTCATAGTATGCTCATCTATGTGTTTGCTATACTATCCAAATATAGTTTTGGACTTACAAGGGTTGACTACCTTGGTCATACAGTCTCTAGTCACAAAGTTTTGATAGATTTATGGGTTGCTATGCCTCAGAGGATGCTATTGTTGATTTATAAAAATTATGATACTATTCAATACTTCCTATTGTTGATTCATTTCATCCTCCAATATTTGTTGACATATCTTCAATTTAAAAAAAAAAAACATGAAAAAATTAATGCTAGTGGAAAAATATTGTTGGATTTCACACTTCATAAATTTGTATTATAAATAGATAATCAAATTATTCCTTTTTCAATATAAATGCAGACATATGTTCCTCTTGAAGGAGATCAATCAAATGTTGTTCAAACAGCATGGGCTCTTATGGGTTTAATTCATGCCGGCCAGGTTTGCCTAAACTTAAATTTAAATTTTTTAATTGCTCATTTTGTATCATATTAAATATTTCATTTATAATATAATAAATGTTTAATGAATTAATCTTCACATAAGTGCTATGTAATTTTTATATGCAGGCAGAGATTGATCCTACTCCTCTTCATTATGCTGCAAAATTGATCATCAATTCTCAATTAGAAGATGGGAATTGGCCCCAACAGGTTCATATATCAATTATTAATCTTGATTTGAGTAACTCATGAGCTTAATTAATCAGATTTAAATAATTTTCATGTTATATTTCTTTTGCTAACATTACATTTCATATTTTATTTAATAAAATACCTTTATTAAAAAATCTTAACATCTTATATTTATTTTTATAGATAAATATAAATTAAAATATTTACGCATTCAATTATCTGGCAAGTTTTCCATGCTAAGCTATATTTATTATTATAGAGAGAGATTGAAATACTCATTCAATCATATGGGGGAATTTCTTTTGACATCTAGTGGTGGTGAGTTACACCACCGAAAATTCCAAAATATCGTTCGCAAGTGCAGTTGCGAATTCACCTTTCAACATATTTTGTAAGTGCACTTGCGAAGAAACCATTCTTTTACACATTTAGAGAATGTTTCGCAAGTGCACTTGTGAAGTCACCTGCGAGGTTAATTCGCAAGTGCACTTACAAAATATTCTATGAATGTGTAAAAAGATGTTTAAAACTATATAGTTTACACTATTTTTGTTTTCACAAATTCAAATATTTCACATTCTGTTTTCACAAACGAACAAATATGTTACGATAGGAACAAAATAATATGGTCATAAACATCAAAATACATAAATTATTCAGAAAGTATGTATGGTCAAACTATTACAACAACAATAAAGAACAAAACATAACACTACTATGTATGCCTAATCCTAACCTCATGCGTCCTCCTCTGCTTACGGTAGTGCTCTGTGTCTGATGCCTCACTGACAATCCTCTCAACTATGGCAACCGCCTTAGGACCGCCCATTTGATAAAGAACCATGTCACGTAACTCTCTACACAGTGTCAACTCTAGGATGTCGACATCATTCGATACTCCTTTTGCACCATATGATACTCCTAATCCTGGAAGACGTCATCGAGATCCCGCCGTGTCATGGTGTCAAGGGCAGCCTGGAAAGGAGATATAAGTATCATCTGCACATAGCCTCTGAGCCTTTGGCATGAACAGATCAAAAATCTTCCGAGAGTGATTCACATGTTTTATAGGCTTCTGGTTCGGAAACAAAAAAATTCAACAATAATAAATCAAGAGGAACCGTATTTTTGAGTAAAAATTAAAAAATGAAAAGGTGGAACCAAAAAAATATTTGTCCATTCTTGACATAGCGAGCGGTATGATCATGCTAATAAATCAGGAGGGAGGTGTCATATGGCCCTCCTGGATACTTGGTCCTCCTCCGCGGGTTCCTCAACATCGTCATGTACCTCAACATCCTCGGCCTCCTCTGCCTCGACATCCGAAGGGACCTCAACACCCTCGGTCTCCTCTGCCTCGTCAGGTACCTGCTCATGTGCACGAGAGGTAGACGCCTGATGCATAGGACTCCTCCGTGACATTGCAGAAGGAGAAACTATTTTCAATTAATCCCTTTGTACCAGACTCTATCCACGAGGCATGTTAACTTGTTTCTCCTGTCTCTCTCGACGAGTAAATGCAGTATAGGATGGCCTTCCTAGTCTTAAATACATGCATGGGTCCTGATTGTCAGTCATGTTCTTGTAATAAAAAATTATAATGGTTAGGTTTTAAAAATAAAACAAGTCAGACAACAATTTGTAAGTGCACTTGCGAAATCCCTGGGCACATCAACTTCCAAAACCATAAACAGTTTTCCCTAAACACCCAGAACTCAATTTCTTATCACCTAAACAACTACACTTACATATTCTACCACCAACATACACAATGTAATTTCTACAAACTAACCTAATAATATTTTAAAAGTTTGCATTTTGAATCAAAAAAATTTGTAGAAAAATTACACAAATTTGAAAGCTTGGAGTTGATTTGGGAGGACTTGAAATGAATTGAAGTGGAGAGATGAACAAAAATGAGTGAATTTGAGTAGTAGAAATGTTGGGATTTGGAGTAGAGGGTTTGAAAATTGGGTATTTTGATATAAAATAGGTTGAGGGTTATTCTGTACATTTTGTTAAAATAAAACATAGACTTCGCAAGTGCACTTGCGAAATGAGTATTTATGGGTTATTCGCAAGTGCATCTGTGAAGGCACCCTATTCTTAACAAATTATGGATGAATTCGCAAATGCACTAGTGAAGTCACATGCAAAGTGAATTCGCAAGTGCACTTGCAAATTCTTAAAACATTTTAGGTTTTTCACCAGGGGTCTAGAAGAAGCCACTAAATGGGAAAAGAAATCTCCATCATACGGGCATATGGTATTTAAAATTTTAAATTTAACCACTTAAAGGTACCTACACTCTCTTTATTGTTTTTAATTTTCGTTTTAAAAATATTTACACTTACCAAAAGAACTATAAAATTAACAAAAAGAAGTGTCATAAATTTTGTTCGAGAAAGATAAATTATAAATATCACTTTAAAATTATTATTTATTACTAAAATTTAAAATTATATATAGTTTTTTTTGTATAAGTGGTATCCAACCAATCAGATCGACTAATCCACATATTTTTGTGTTGTCCCATATTAGAACAAACTCTTAGGATCCGAGCTCTCTTCTGAACCAATCTTCTTAGGTTTAAATTATATATAATAATAAATACTAAATATATGATAACAAACATATTTTATTAATATTTTAAATTAATTTATACTTAGAAAATTAAGCGAGTATTAAACTATTCATTATCTAAACTAAGTTTCTATCTTATTTATGGCAGGAAATCACAGGAGCATCCTTAAAAACTCTAATGTTGCACTATCCAATGTATACAAGTACTTTTCCAATGTGGGCATTAGGTGAATATCGTAAACGGGTTTTATTGCCATCCACTTCTTTAAAACTTTAGAAAGATGTGAGGACAAGATAGAGGGAACCATATCTATAAATAAAATGAATAAGGTGAATGTGAAGAGAAATTATGAAGAAAAAAGTTGTGCACTGTATTATATATTAATTTCTTACATTTGTATTTCTTTGATATTACTACTATATTATCTTCTTATGTGACAATCAATTTTAATGTGTTTATCTTTTCATAAAAAATTGGATTGTGTGTTAGATAAATTTGTCTTGTTATCACAATATATGGAAGCTAGTGCAGTGAGAGGAACACTAAGGTCATGTAGTAGGAAGTGGAACCATTGCATTTCACAAGTCAAATTGGCAAGGGCTTTGCACTCTGCATCAAATTTTGTACTATAAACCATAGGTAACTTCTTGGATCTCAAAAAAATAAAATAATAAGTGCCCTAGGAATACACAAAACCCACTAACAACTCTCCTAGTCTCTAGACAAGCAATTCAATTGCAAAACCAAAAAAATTAAATTTAGAGTTCTTAGAATTACATAATCCTCTACAAGGTGAGATTTCTGAATAATATAAGACTTTTAGAGCAACCTTATGATGAATAATCTTAGGCTTGGACAAAAATTGGCTAAGTTTTTCCACATAAATACCAATAGCAGACCTTGTGGTTGTTAGATAAATTAACATTTCAATCAACCTTTTCAATTGTGATTCATCATGATAATTTGGAGAGTCATAATTGTGAGATATTGGATCGAACTCTATTGGGTCAAAGCGTAACTTTTAGTTCGATAAGATTGAGCATGTCATCGAAGTTTGTTCACATGCCGGTGTCAAAAATCTACATACTGTAGTCGAAGTGTGTTCTAGTATGTGGGTGTCGAAATGCTAGGTTGTTAGTATTTTCAATTGGGCACGTTTGTTATATCCAATTGGTTAAGTTAGTTTGTACCCTAAGTTAGCTTGTAATGGGTATTTATGTTAAAAGCTCATTAGTTTAGTATGTTAGGTATATTATAAATAGCATACTAGTCTCTCATCATTGCATACTGTAAATCCTATTTTAGGGTGAGAGTATATTATAAATAGCATACTAGTCTCTCATCATTGTAATATTGATTTAAGATAAAAGAAAGAATAACAGTTAATAACTAATCCTTGTGTTCATTGTGTTCTTCATTCCTTTTCTTACCCTGATTGTTTCTTGATCATTAAGCAACAAATTTATACTTTATTTCGAAGACATCCAATTCACAACAATAATTATAAAGTTTTAAAGAAGATACACAAGGAGTAGAAAAATGTTTGCTTGCAAGAGTGTCTGTCTTATAACTTATAAACAAGATGAATGGTGTATTTCCCTTTGTTTAGAATAATATAATTAGAAAACCTAGAAATTACTAAACCAAAGAATATATTATATTACCCATGTCTTTTATTTTTAGAAAACCTAGAAATTACTAAACCAAAGAATATATTATATTACCCATGTCTTTTATTTTAAAACAACGACAAAATGTTTATTTTGGTCCCTTAACTATATCCTTAGATTCACATTGGTCTCTTAATTTTTTTTCGTATTATTTTGTTGCCTTAACTTTTAAAACGTTTCATTTTAGTCCTTTTTGTCTACTTAACGACGGATTTAATGACATATTTCAAAGTTTTTCCGTCGCTAATTAGATGTGAACTCAAAAATAACACGAAAATAAATTAAGGGATCAATGTGAACTCAAAAATAAAGTTAAGGGAGTAGATGAGTATTTTTCCTAAAATAATTATCAAGATATTGTTTAACAAATTGTATTTCAACTAAGTTATTAAACAAATATATGGAAAAGTAATTTGTATTATTGTGTATAATTTGTACAAGCGGCTTGTTATGTAATAGATAATATTCAATTGTAATGAGTTGTATAAGCGATACAAAAATATGATAATATTATAAAAATATATATATAAATTGTCAATCATATTAAATTGTGATTTTATTTCCTTTAACACTCTCCCTCAAGTTGGAGTGTGGATGTCAATGACACTCAACTTGTTGAGATGTGTATTAAACGTGGGTGATCGCATCAATTTTGTGAATATATCAGTTATTATATTCCCACTCTGTACATACTCGTCTTCATTTCTCCTCTTTTGATTGTGATAATTATATTTGATATACTATAAATGTTTGAAATTCTGGTGTTGGCATACTCAGGATGTCGTGACATCTGATCCGACATTGTAAAACAGACAAGGTAGAGTATAACAATTAACAGTGCAGAAAAGAAAAGAAAAGAACACAAGGAGTTGTTAACCCAGTTCGGTTCTAACCAAACTACATCTGGGGGCATACCAAGCCAAGAATGAAGTTCACTATCAGCAGTATTAATTCGAAGCTAAACCTTCCCTGTTTACACTTCTCACTTAATCAGACTACCTAATGACTCTTCTACCTAAGATACCACACTTAGATATGAGAACCTCCGCTCACTTCCAATCACCGCAGTGATGTATATCAGTCACTATCACACCAGAAACTACATCAACTGCTTGGCTCGTAAAAACTAAAATCAGTTTGGAGATACCTCACTCCAAACACAAATCAAAACAGTCACACTTGTGACACAAACAAGCTTGGAATTGCTTCACAGCTTCTTCCAAGGACACAACTACACTCATTGCTTCACAACTTCTGAGTGAGTAAAATAATCCTCTCGCCTACAGGCTTCGAGGTACAAATCAGTGGCCATTCCACAATCTGGGTGGTTCACCTACATGGCTAATCCTAAAGATTACATCTTTCTAAAACCGGCTAGCTTACTAAAACTAGGTTACAACAACATATTTATAATCTATTACCCAACTGGATTTGTGCCTTCAAAATAACAGTTTAAAGTTGTAACAAACTTCTATAGTAACAAACTTTGCAGAATTAAATACGCAGATAACTTCTGCTACAATCAAGGTCCTTGCTGATCTTTCTCCTTAGCTCTTGGACCTCCACATATGTCTTAAAGATCACGCTACTTATTTTGCATAATATTCCCAGAATATTATGCACAATTGAAACATAATTGTAACAGTTTTTGTAATGTGATGTCCTGATGTCTGATGTCTCGACATCTCATATGACATGTTGTTTTAGTTGTCGAAAGTCTTCAACACAGCATGTTTAGGAATTCCAATAGTACTTTTGCTTCATATATCCTACTGTTTAATATATTGTTGCTGCTTATTATTTGTTTTATTAAAATTGAGTCAATCCTTAAGTTCAAGGAACTTACAATCTCCCCCTTTGGCAAATTTTAGCTAAAACAAATAAATACAATTACATACAATTACATTAAAATAGCAGAAACAGTTACAATTAAAAATTTATAATTAAAATGTGGTCTTCTGCTCACAACTTCAAATGTTGAGTTGTATGGGATGTCTGAACATCCATCTTGACATATTCTTTTCTCCATTGAACCAACATCAGACGTGCAAGGTACAAGAACGAAGAGACTTGGTGTTAGATTTGGAGTTGAAATACCTCATGAGTGAGTTGAAATAACTCCCGAGTGACATAAGAATACAACCTCATGTAACTCAGAACACAGGTCACAACTGTGTTCACTCAATCTCCAGGTAGGAACAAAACTCAGAATACAAGTCACAAAGGATTTTCAACCAAGGATTTGATATTTGGTTTGGGATCTTATGTGGATATGCTCCTTTGTTCGTAGTGGAAAGACCAACAGTAATAGCAGCAGCAATATAATTTTTCTCCCCCTTTTTAGCAAAAATTTGACAATGCATCCTTCACAATACCATATCCAGGCACAACAAGCCCAGATTCGAACAACTTTTATGATGTTGAAGATAGAATTATTTACTTGAAAATAGACGTAGAGGGGTCCTCTATAAATAATTATAGTTGAAGCCTAGGGATTTTTCAATCTTTAGTCCGTGGTCAAGCTTTGGTTGAAGGACTGCACTAGAGACAAACATGTACTGTCCAAACTAACTCTGACTGTCTTTAATGGCTTCTTCCAAATTACTTTGAATGATTTAGTTCCAATACGTTGTGTACCATGCATGAGCATGTGATTTCCACATCTTCTTTCACCATTCCGGATTGCTTCTTTTTGAGATATCATTCTTTGATACTTTGACCATATTTCGAATGATATCTAACCTTCAACAACTAGCAAGGACACTATTTTCTCGAGTTTCTAGGTGTCCCCACATATCCATGACTTCTTAATAAGTCATGCTCCCATAGTATGAATTAGCTTAATTAAGATTTATTTGTCTTCAGACTATGTTAACAGAAGAGTTTTCTTTTTGATACTTGGCAGATAACTATTTCTTCTGTTTGTATACTTCACTTATGGTTGATGATACTTAGTGAAGTTTAAAGATGCCAATTATGATGTTTCAACATCTTCTGGGACATTCATATAGAGTCCATCTGCCTTGGCTCTAAGATAACAATAATATTGCTTCGCTAAGATTTTTAGCACATAGCAGTATAAACTCCCCTTTACATCGGCTAATGAACAATCTCCCACTTGACATTAGGTGGTCATCAACATATATAGAAACTACACATTCTTTAATAAACATATTCAATTGCACTAGACAAGGTAGCTTTCACAATTGACAATTATTAGTTGCTTCTCAGATAGGTTGTTGCTCCCTAATGATACTTCTTCTCCCCCTTAATATCAGAAATCCTCTTTTTAGCTTCTAAGATGAAGCTTACCATATGTTGTTACTCCCCCTGAGTTATACAAAATAAGGAATTCTTTGATGTTGATCCTTATATTACTTGAAGTATTATTTACTTGGAATTTGCCACGGTTTCCAAATTAGGAATCCTTAGTTAGCTTGCTACACAAGATTCAGATTGCCACACTCTGTAACTTGTAGTAGAAGAAACATTATAGTTTACCATGCGTTTGTCTTTAAAAGATAAGTTTGAACCTTATTTGACTTCTTCATTTATGGTGTCTTCAACAGTTGTGATGTTACATATTCATGTAGAACATTTTCTTTTATACATCACATACTCCATCTCTTCTTGATTTTGATTTTCACACATTTTCACACAAATATCCAACTCCCATCAAGATATTTGATAGCATCTATATGCATTTCCTTAGTTGAATCAACTCTTCAAATAATCACCAGACAATGTTGCCACACATCCCAAACTTTTGAAGATCACAGTGAACTTTAATATTGATATTCAGTTCACAATATACCTTGAATCCTTCAGACAAATACTCAGCTCCCGACAGAGTATAAGTGGTTTGGTATTCAGGTTTACATACTAATAAGTACTAAGTCTCCTGTCAAAGTACCTACCCGATTAGTCAGTTAGAATTGTCTACTCACACTAGATCATCCTGACTGATTACATCTTCACACTCACATACTTCTTGGCAATAATTAACACTTTCTTGACTGAAGACATTTAGATGATGTTTTGACATCTGATACGACATCATCCATTATGCTTTTGGGGATAACATTCATAATATCTCATCCATAACACTTGGGGGGAACAAAGGAAGCACTTCCATCTTTACAGCTTTACAATTAAACAATTAACATAACCAAGGAATAATATACTCCACGTCTCAATAAGCTTTCATACTTTCACTTTGATTTTAAGATGATGGATGCCATAATTTGTACCTATAGAGGAGATTCCCTCAACTAGGTTTCTGGAACATACTTAATTATGGCATGACACAGAATTATTCAGATTCTTCATAGCAATGTGACTTCCTTGATTCTTCTTGACAATACCCTTCCAGGATAATATTTAGGGTCGTCAACATTCATGACCATGTTTCACTGTGGTTGAGACACAGTATTAATCTCCAATTTGTTCCATGGTCATGAACAAATCTCCACATATCTTGTTCCTTTGATCAGAAGAATGTACTAGATATAATCTCATCTTGATCTCACATAAAGGGATTGAGGGGTATACCTTTATGAGTCTTTTACTTGCACTGAGCTTGACTTCTATACTCCCATAAGATTAGGTCAGAAATAAACTGACATCTGGAGTATAAGAGCTTGTTGATCGTGTCATGATCAACTAATACAGATGTCTCCTCTTCCAGATCAGGTGCAGGCTCCAAACATATGTACTCACCTACATTTGGTTAGCTCTCAGAACATATATTCTTCAACTGGTAGCTGCATACCAGTAGTAATGTTCTATCATCCTGTAGAACACCGGTTCCATTTCCTTGGAACTCATCATCCTTAATAATCTTCAAGGTCTTCAACTTGCAGATGCATATGAGAATCATTGATCAATTAATACTCATCATTTCAATTACTAAATGCCTTTATGAGTGGACTTGAGGAAATCTCAAGTATCTTTGACACTTTTAATAGGTTGTAAGATCTACTCAATATTCCGTTGAATAAAAATAACCCTAGGATCCTTCTTTCACTTTAGCGGTTGCATTAGAGGCTATGCAGCAGAATATAGCCATATTTCAACAGAATGTATACAATGCTTACTCCATAATTCACTTGTAAGCATAACACATAAGGATTGAAAATAAATCAACCCTACAATAAGCTTGTCTCTCCACCAAGCAACAAACTAGACCCAACCAATATCCTTACCAATATGGAAACACATAAGCACATAAGTTACCTTATCAACGGCTTCACTCCCGCATGAAGGTTTTGACAGTCTTTTCTCTGTCCTGATTATAGGCTGAACAATACAATTCAAAATCCTCACTCCCGTATGAAGTCTTTGAATTTAACTTTCTTGTTCCAGCATCATTATCTTCTCTCTTCAAGAAGTATAGAAGTTTTCATCAGGTTGGTCTTGCTTTTCACAAATAGGTTCATCCTCCACTTCAAGGGACCATACAATATAAACACTCCTTATTAAAACAATCTTCTACCTTGTATACAACCAGAAACTATCCCCCATGGATCTCATCCAAAAACAGACAGGATGTCTTCTCTGATACCAATTGAAATTATGGTGTTGGCAGACTCAGGATGTCGTGACAACTAGGAAGAAAAATCCTCCTCTATCTCAAAGATAATAGGTGTAGGTTGGGATTTGGATGTCTCGCTTGGTATTGATACCTGCTCCGAGGACATATGTCTATAGGAGGATGAAGGCAGAGATAAGTGGTCAAGAGACTCTCACATGTTAGTCGACATAGTGGAAGTAGAAACACTGTCAACAAGGGGTATATCCGACATGACAGGTCTAGGAGCCTGAAAAGCCTTCGTCCTTTCCCTACGCACGGAAGCTGTTTACAGTGATTTCTGGTAAAACAATCGCTAGTCCTCCAAACTATCGAATAATCTTTATGACTATTATTCAATCTCTCTGGTAACTTGTAGGATCGACTAGATTGATCCTATGGGGTATTGGTCGTTTGGATAAATTTAATTACAAAACTAGTGTTCATCGTTAAGACTTGTATTTAGAGTGTTTTATAGGCGTTCAATGTATTCCGATTACAATGTTAAAGAACTTAATGACATGATCAAATAAAGAAAAATAAAATTGGGTTTGACTAGGTAAAGGTTCGATTGCAAAGAAATGTTAAAGTGCAGAAAAACAGTTAAATGGCTTTGAATGTAAAAGCTTCAATGTAAAAGCATGAAATGTAAAAGACATGGATGTAAAACATTAAGGTAAAAGGTTTCTGAAATGTAAAGATTCGAAGTAGAAGAAAACATTTAAATGCAAGAAATAGTTAAATGGCTTTGAATGTAAAAGTATTTAAATGACATTGATGCGAAGATAAAGATAAACTGAAAAGATAAAGATGTTTTACTGAATTATAAAGGTTTGGTGCAATCATACGTACATTGTTCGAGCATTCGTTTCCCTTGCCATGTGGTATTTTGAATGTTTACTGAATTTTGTACAATAGATATGACACACGAAATCCTATCACTAAGACTTCTATTTATACTACTTCGACCATAACGGTCTGACTTATAAGATCTTGCCACGTTCGAACATGCGAATGTTCTTCTCTAGCTTCCATCTTGAACCGTTCCACACACGTATATTTGAATTCGAGTCATCCCGCTCGCGTTTGAATTTCAAATGCTTCGGCCACTTCGCTTCGAATTCACTTCACAGACAAACTCTTGCTATCATTTCGAAACTTCCTTCACATAAACCATCATAACTCCCATTCGAAGCTCCGAGCTTTAGTATGTCCATACAAAGAATCATTTCTCCCATTCCGAACTGTGACATTCATTTTTATTCTCACGAATATTAATCTTGTTTCACTTCGAGCTTAATGATTCCATTTCGAACCACATATATCAAAATCTTCAGCCAACAAAATGCCCCTTTAAAATATGTATTTCGAACCTCTTTCTGAGAAATACTTATTTTAAACATATTCACAAGATTTTGATGTGACTTTTGAGTAATCATGATACTCTACCGTGTATGACTTTCAATTATGTCAATCAAGACGCCTCTTGGTTACCTTAACCGTCTCAAAGCAGTCATCATAGTATGGTGCAGTTACTAAAACAATGATTATCATTAATCACGCTTATTACCAATGCTAACTTTACGCCACCTCGTTCCATGTCCAACCCATGATCCCCACGTATCCTAGCCTTAGTTGGTGAGTGCTTCAACTTCCTCACTATAAAAACTAAATAGCTTAGTCTTTTACTCTTTTCCACACTCTGAAACTCTTTTCTTCCTTTCTTCTCGCTAAAAAACCCTAAAACTCTCAACAATTTCCAACAATGTCTTCAACAACATCCCAAATGAAGAAAATCTCCAAGAAGAAAAGTAAGAACGCATGAACGATTATGGAGAGCAAAGTCGGTACTCATCAAGGTCAATCTGTACTTATCCCCCAAGCAATCTCCAAGGAACAAGAACTTTTATACTCCTCTCAGGTACTAATTCCAACTAATGCTGCTGGAAAGAGGTTTGCTCTAATGGGCCCTCTTACAGTTTTTGAAATCCTGAAAGATACCAGAACAATCTTCCCTATTTGCTATAACTTTAAACCACTGTTCAATAAGATGGATATTCCTAGGTTAGGAACTGAGAATATGAGTGAATCTTCTGCTTCGGAAACCATAGAAACCCCAAACGTTCCCCCGAAAGATCCTTTTGTTTTGGATTATGTTAAAAGCAACTTTAAGCCGTTTCGATCTTGCCCTACCCCTGATGTAGCTTACCAGAACTGGCTTACTAAGGTAGAAGCTAAGAAATCCCATCAGTGGGAAGAACTAGGGATCTATAACTTGATCAAGCTATCGAAACCAGGCTTCACCTATAGCCATCCCTTATTATTTGCATCCTTGTATTTTTGGGACAGTACTTATAACACCTTTCACCTTCCTGGAGGAATGATAACACCCACATTCTTCGATATCGCAGCTATTACTGGTTTGTCACCAGTAGGAGAGACTTACATTCCTGATACTGAGGAACACTCAAGTATCATTGACTTTGACGTCAAGTTGGCTAGTTTCTCTAAGTTCATTGGACATTATCATGCTGAAGGTGATAGTGTGTCAGACGTGGAGCATATTGCTTTTCTTACCCTGTGGTTGTCAAGATATGTGTTTTGTAGCATGTCTTTACAGGTAGCCAGTAGGTTTATTCCTCTAGCAAGGGACTTACATGAAAATAGGAGAGTATGCTTGAGTGAGTTGTTACTTGTTGATCTCTATGAAAGCTTGAGATCATCTGTTTCGAGTTTGAAGTCTCACACTCCTAAGAACATCCTGCTAGTTGGCCCCTTCTGGTTACTCCAATTATGGCTAAATGCCATGTTCGAATCTTCATTGTCCTCTGTTGATACCATTGTTGAACAAGATCCTGAGATAGCGGATCGAATGGTTGAAGGTACAAGGCTGAGAAGACTTACTCCAAATGATGATAAAGCTGACTTCCAGGTCCTCTTCTCACAGTACATCATGATTTTCTCTAAAAGGCATAAATTTGAAGAAACTATGGCACCTTTCGCTTCGAGGACTCATGGACCATCATGGTTCACCATGTCCCTTTCAGAGGCTGCTAAAAGCAAAGAGATTCAAGACATTTGGAAAGCCTTTTTACTCCCAAGATTAATCTCCTCCAGAATCACTCCGACCAAGAACCAAATCTTCCTGTTCGCCTATCAACCCAATTTTGTTTCCAGGCAATTCGGTTTATGTCAGTTAATTCCCGAACCCCTTTTTCAAACCCAGAGTGCCATTACTTCTGGTCGAACCTTCAAGGCGAGAGAAGCTAAGCTGCAACAGGAGCAATACCAAGATTTCGCTCAGTTTGAATTAATTCCTTTCGAACCAACCTATTTTTCAGTAAAGGGTTTTCTGGATTGTTGGACTAAGTTCTACCAGTCTTATATGTTCGATACTCTCACCATTCAAAGGAAACTAACTAATGCATTCAATGTGCAGGTACACACAAAGAAAGGTATGTTCACTCACGCTCAAGAGATTAAGGCTTTTCAGAATTATTTCGAGACTACTTATGATCCTACGCGTTTGCAAACCACTGTGTATCGAGCGTCCCAAACTTTGAAGGAAAAATTTAAAGAAAAAGTTTCTAAATTCAAACTTCCTTCAGGGTTGTCACCTGAGGATAGGTATAGGTTGGCACTCGAAATGCATCCACCTAAGCTTCGGACTACCTACCGAGCGGCTCGGCTTGGTTTCCTACCCTTGGTGGTTGACTTGCAAAGAGATGTTCAAATACAAATCTCAAAAGAAACCAAAGCCATCTTGACACTGTGACATGGGCTCACCATTGGCTCCATAATTTCCTAGGACATCTTCGCTATGACCTTTCTGCCATGTCGATTATATCTAATCAAGGCGCAGGTGCGAATGCTTGGGAAATCCCCAAATATTTCTTACTTTCTTTATTTTTAACATTTCGTCTTAATTGTTTCGATTTTCAGCCATCAGGATCAAGACTATTGCTTCGAAGGCTAAGGAAGGAAGTAGTTCTCAACAAACCATCGAAACTGATGACACCGTGCCTCAAACAATCCCAACAATAACTCCTGCAACAATAACACCAGCAAGAACAATCGCTCCAACTCCAACAATTGCTTCAACTCCACAGGTAATTAATTAATCCTGATGTTTCGAATGGACTAATGTTTATGATTGGAGTCTAACTCATGTTTAAACCATTTCAGACTAGTAAACTCCCACCAACCACTCCAAAGAAACGAAAGCCTAGTACCACTGGGAAGAATCCCAAGGTTGGGGAAAATTCACCAATGGCTTCGAAGAAGAAACAGAAGAAAGCTGTTTCTAAGGACACTAATGTTTCTGGACTCGATTCTAGGGATGTTGCTCCCTTACCAAAATCCAAAAATCCACCTTCGACCTCCAACGTAATGTTGGAACATATAGATAGCAATCTCTCTTCAGATAATCCACAGGTAAATTGAATTCGAATTTTTTAACAAAACTAGTTATTCGTACCTTAATACATGTTTTTAACCTTTCCTTGTCTATGCAGGACACTTCGAATCCAATCCCAATCACTTCGACTCCTCCATCAAAAGCTGTTGCTCCAGTCCATTCTTCTCCTCATGGGAATTCCAGCAATCTGGTGCAGAACAAAGGATCCTCTAACATGGCGGTTCCGATTGGGGCTTCAGAGCAACCAGATGATCAAGGCACTTCTCCTCCTTCGAAGGAGACGAACGAAGCAATGCCCCATGAATCTGCAGAGGTTCCTATGGCAACTTGTCCTCAAAAGTCTTCTCTAGAAATCCCTCAAGAAAGTGAAAAAGTTCCCCATATTGAAGAGGAAAAGGCCAATCCTTCCCAAGAGAGCGAAGCATCTGATGAGGAAGGATCTGAGGAAGAAGGAGAGGAAGAAGGCCAAGGCGGTTCGAGTGATGAAACTGAATCTGACGCCCATAGCAGCGAAAACAATGACATCGAAGTGGTGGACCTTGTTGGTGATGAAGAAGATAATGAGCCAGAAAATAATGAAGGTGATGATGCTCCTACTAATGAGCCAATGGAAGTCGAACTGGACGTTACTCCCTTGCGCATGGAACTTCCTGAGTCTTCCCAAACTCAAACAGCTGAAGAGGAGTTAGCCCTCTTAAAACGAAATGACCCAATTGGGTATATGAAGGCTAAGCTAGCTCAGAGAGATGCTCCTCTTCCTAAGGCTGGTACCAGTTCGACAAGTGATTCAATGCCCTCAGATGATAGGGTCGTACTCCTTCACAAAATCAGGAGAACAATCCTTGATGTGGACTTGTTCGAAGTGCTTAAGAAGGATGGTACAGCCTGCTATACTATGAAGGAATTGCTTGCACAAGTTAACCTTGCCACCTGCTCCCTAGAGGTCAGCACCATACTCTTCGAACTTCAATCTTTGCTGGATAACGTGACTGGGTGCCTCCTTCAAGATGAATTTGCCACTAATAAAGTCCAAGAGAAGCGAACTGCTATGGATGCTGCATATGAGCATGCTTCGAAGCTCTCTAAGGAAGCTGAAGATCAAGCCATGCACATAAAGCAAGCCAAGGCTGATTATGAAACTCGGGCTAAATCTATTCTTCTCTAGGAACAACAAATTCAAGAACTCCAACAAAAAGTTAGGGAGGCCCAAGAACAACAATTGGCATATGACACCAACACTGCTGGCACTCAATTCGAAGAGCTCCTCAATAAAGGGCTTGCAGAAATGGAAGCAGCTGAGCAACTTAAGGGTGAAGTTACTACCCTAGAAGGAGCGAGGCGCTTCACTCAACAGCGGCTTGAGTCCTTTCGGAGTATCTTCGATAGATTAAGGAACAATGGACATTTCTAAATGTTGTTTGTTTAATGAATTTTAAATTTCGTTTGAATGTTGGTCTGTACTATCCAAACAATGCCATTTTGGCAATTTAAACTACCATTTTGGCATTTTTCTATACTGTTTCGATTACGTTGTTATTATTCGAATCTCCTGCAGGCGTGGCTTATATTTCTTTAAATATTTCCCATTAACCTTTAGGATTCGCTTATCATCAGCCAACTCTTCGATTTCATATGCATTGTTTGAAAATATTTTTACTATTCGAAAAGGTCCTTCCCAATGAGGTGACCATTTACCTAATGCTTTATTTTTCTTGTCTATGGGCAATATGACTTTCCAAACTAAGTCATTAATAGTGAATGTTTTACCTTTCACCCTTTTATTGTATGCCCTAGCTACTCTTTCCTTTTGCCTCATTAGGATTTCCAATGCGTGCAATCTAACTTCGTCTAACTCAACCAACTCGTTCATCATCATCTCCCAATAAAATGCAGATGGGATTTCGTTTTGTCTTTGAATTCGAACTGATTGCAGATGAATTTCTACTGGTAGAACTGCATCATGACCAAATGTTAGTTGGAAAGGAGTGGTGTTAGTAGCCTCTTTAGGAGATGTTCTACAGGCCCATAGTATTTGGTCCAACGTCTTGTGCCAATTCCTTGGCCTCTTACCAACATGCTTCTTAATCAAACCTATTATCACTTTATTGGCTGCTTCGACCTGACCATTTGCTTGAGCATAATATGGTGTTGATGTTAGTAATCTAAACCCCATTTCTTGAGAAAATTCTTGCATCTTCCTACCAGTAAACACAGATCCTTGTTCTGTGGTTATGCTCTCTGGCAGTCCAAACCTATAGATAATCTGTTTCTGTATGAACTCAATAATAGCCTCTTGGTCAGCAGCTATTAACGGTATTGCTTCGATCCACTTGGTGAAATAATCTATTCCTACCAAGATATACTTTTGTCCTTTAGACGAAGCAGGGTTGATTTCTCCTATTAAATCTAATGCCCATCCTCTAAAGGGCCATGGTTTAATGGTCGAATGCAACTCACTTGCAGGAGCATGTTGAATCCCTGCATGTTTCTGACATTCTTCACATCCTTTAGCAAAGTCTATACAATCTTTGAGCATTCTAGGCCAATACATGCCGTATCGAAATAGCAACCATTTCATTTTATGGCCTGCTTGATGTGCCCCACATGCCCCATTGTGGACTTCTGACAATGCTAAGTATGCCTCACTTTCTCCTTGGCATTTCAGTAATACGCCTTCCTGGGTTTTTTTGAACAGTTCGTTTCCCATGAGGACATATGATAACGCTTTATATTTTGTTTTCCTGTCAACATTCAATGTTGGATCATTTAAATAACTCACAATTGGACTTCGCCAATCTGCATCTGATAAGGCGTCTATGGCTAATACTTCGAATCTATCTTTGTCACCATAACCTAATTTAATATTCTCTAAATCTGATGGTGTTAATCTAGTAGCCATAACCTTACCTCTTATTTCGACCAATTCTTTAAAGTTTTTGGCAGAAACTTTATAACCTGAGGCCAACTGTGCTAAGTCATTCGCTTCTTGATTTTCTACTCTTGGTATATGTTGAATATCCATGTATTCGAATTTTTTGAGCAGCCTGTTAACTATGACGAAGTATGTCATCAGATTTTCCTTTATGCATTTGTATTCCTTTGTTATTTGCTTGACCACTAACTCTGAGTCACCTCTAATTTCGACTCTAGTTGCCCCCAATTCCAACAAAGCTTCAAGTCCAACAATAAGTGCTTCGTATTCAGCTTCGTTGTTCGAGCAACGAGGACCATCTAACTTATACTTGAATTTTGTTGGAATTCCTTCAGGAGAAATTATGAGAACTCCAACACCACTACCCTCCTTGTGGGTCGAACCATCAAAGTATAACTTCCAAGGTTGCATTTCAATGTAACCCATGGCAGTCATTTCGACTAGTGAGCGGTCTACAATAAAATCAGAAATTACTTGACCTTTCACAACTCTTAGAGGCATGAAGTCAAAGAATATTCTGTTAAGGCTAAAGCCCATTTACCAACTCTGCTATGCATTATTGGTTTCAAAAGCATGTGTTTGATAACATCGAAATGAGATGAGACATAAACATCAACAGGCTTTATATAATACTTAAGTTTCATACAAGAAAAGTATAAACAAAGACATAGCTTTTCTATATTACTATATCTAGTTTCTGCATCATTCAATACCCTACTTAAATAATATATGGCTCTTTCTATGCCATTACTATCTTCTTGTGCTAACATACTACCTATAGTAAATTCAGAAGCAGATATGTACAGTCTCATGGGTTTTCCCCATGAAGGTGGAGACAAGATAGGGGGCTGAGAGAGATATCTTTTGATCTTGTCAAATGCCTCCTGATATGCTTCGTCCCACTCGAAGGCTTGGCCTTGCTTTAAACGGAGTAGTGGGGAGAAAGCTTGAGTTCTTCCACTTAGATTTGAAATGAACCTTCTGAGAAAGTTAATCTTCCCCAGCAAAGATTGCAGCTCCCTTTTTGATGTGGGTGCTTTTGTCTCCATGATGGCTTTGGTCTTATTCTGGTTGATTTTGATTCCTTTTTTATGAACCACAAAGCCAAGAAAATCTCCAGCCTGCACAAAGAATGCACATTTAAGGGGGTTCATTTTTAAGCCATGTTTCCTCATTCTTTCGAATGATTGGCTCAAATGATGCAAATGGGTTTCTGCAGATATGGATTTGATGACTATATCATCAATATACACCGACATAAATGTCTCAATAAAATCATGGAAGATTGAATTCATTGCTCTTTGGTAAGTTGCCCCAGCATTTTTTAAACCAAAAGGCATCACTACCCATTCATAGGTGCCTAAGGCTCCTGGGCAACGGAACGCTGTCTTAGCAACATCTTCTTCAGCAATAAAAATCTGATTATAACCAGAATATCCATCTAGCATACTTAGGTATTCGAATCCTGCAGCAGAGTCTATTAACATTTCTGCCACAGGCATAGAATATTCATCTTTGGAGGTTGCAGTATTTAAATCCCTAAAGTCTATGCATATTCTCAGAGAGCCATTTTTCTTAATAACAGGTACTATATTTGATAACCATTCGACATACCTTGTGGTTCTGATGAATTTGCAGCGCATCAACCTTTCGACCTCAGCTTTGATCTTTGTGAGAACTGCTGGCGCGAATCTTCTGGGAGTTTGTTTGATGGGCTTCTTGCCATCCTTAATTGGAAGTCTGTGCTCCACTAACTCTCTCTTCAAACCAGGAATTTCGTCATAGTCCCATGCAAAGCAATCTTTGTTTCTTTTGAGAACTTCGATCACCTCTTGCTTAAAACTTGGGCTGAGTTTTGCGCTTATGTAAGTTATTCTTTTTGTATTGTTATCCCCCAAATTCACCTCTTCGAGCGGATCCTGTGCTAACATTTTGGCACCTGAGTTTGTAGGATCCTTCTCGAAGCCCAAGGGTTGTTTGTCATAGATGGCATCGAGCCTTTGATCTATTGCGTGTTCTTCATAGGGTGAGTCTTTCGAGCCATTCCCTTCTATTTCGTTCACTTCAATCATATTATCTATTTCAGCCTCCGAGGCCGCTTTCCATTCATTCTCAGCCATATAGGCCGAAATCCTTTCGAAGAAGGAGGACTCAGTCATGAGCAATGTTGTCGAACTCCCAGCCTGCTGGCCGTCTTTGCGAAGTGCCTTCGACTCCTTCGTCTCGTTTAATTATCTTCCTATCCCAGTACATGCCATCATGGCGAAGGGTCATATAATAACGTGCATTCCTGGTTTCGTTTATTTCATCACTTGGGGTACAAGGGGCTATTCTTGCTAGGTACTTGTCATAATTCCTTTTATTGACTAAGTTGACTGTTGTCATAAAGTAACTCTGGTCCGCTTCGATATTCTCCACTATACCATCTTCTCTCCATAGAACCAACCTCTGATGCATTGACGAAGGGATTGCCCCTACGCCATGGATCCACTCTCTTCCCAACAGCAAGTTATAGTTGGCCTTGGCTTCGATTACCATGAACATGGTGGGCCTACAGCTTGATCCTACGGTTAAATCCACTTGCACTACTCCCAAAGTCTGACCTACTTTCCCTTCATAGTTGGATAGGACCATGTTGTGTGGTTTGACGTCACCATCTTGTATTCCTAATTTCTTCAGCATGAAATGGGGCATTAAATTGACTGCAACGCCTCCATCCACTAAGACCTTGTTCACTCCATGGGCTCCAGCCTTCGCTCGAATGAACAATGGCTTCAGATGATTCTTCATGGATGGCTCTGGGTGTTCGAAGAATGCATTCTGCTCTTCGACCGCGCCGTTATCCATTACATAGTAGCAAACTGGTCTGTGTTTCATCAAATCTATGGTATCATCTTCCTCTTGCTCTTCGATTTCGGTCTCCTGTCCAAACTCAGAAGGTAGTACAGATACCACGTTGCAATTTAAGTTGAGTGAAGATTCCCCCTCTGATTCGAAGTTGTCCGTCAGCATATCCTCGTCTTCTTCTGGACTTGGAGTGTACTCCTTCGATTCATCTTGTTGTGTTTCAGAGAAAAGTCTCCTACTAACTGGAGGTTTGTCTTCAGGTTGATTGTTGGTTGTTGGTTTTTTGGTGCTTGACACTTCTTTGTTGCTGATCGAAGTTGTGCCTTTGTCTGCCACAGCTTCCCTTTCAGCCTTTCGAATTCTCTGTTGCCTTCGCCATTGTGATCTGGACATGGGGTTTTTCCCTTTGTAGTTTTCTAGTCTCAATTCTTCACTCTTCGCAGTGTTGAATTGCCTCCTATATGTCATAGCGTGTCGTGCATTTCGTTCACTGCCTCTCCATTTATCCTTTCCTTTATTAGCTCTGACTTGTAGCCATTTGTTTGTTGGTACTTCAGCAGGGATTTTGAACGTCACCCTTCGAGCACCTTTAGGATAGGGGCTGTCAAGCTTTCGTTGAGTATGATTAGCCTCGAAGTGTTGACTCATCTGACCAACTTCCTTGTGATTCCAGCATGGGGCGAAGGGAATGGTTTCGAACGCTCCAGCCATGTTCTGGTCATATGCTGCAGAACACCTTGGGCATATCAGGCACTTGGTTGCCCCTTTGTGACAGCGAACTAGGAACTCCAGTAAACTCTCTCCAGCTCTAGGGTAACACCTGAATAATTGGTTGTCTTGGCGCCAATTGATGCCAGTTCGAGCCCTTTGTCTCCTCTCGAAGTCTGCAGCAATTCTATGGTTGCAGATAATGCTGCATCTGAGACATAGCATCATTTCAGCATTTCCCTTGTGGCACAGCATGAGATAGTCTTTGAGGCTGGTATCTGCAGCATAGCTATCCTCCATTTTGTATTTTTCTTTTTCTAGGTATCTTTCCATCTCCTCCATCTCAGAACGAGGTCTCTCCATATCCACCATGTTGACATCTACATTTTTTCCTTCTTTGTCATCATCTTCCCATCCTGTTGGTTTGACATCTTTGTTTTGGATTTTCGAACTCTCTGGGGCAGAGTATTTCACCAGGTAATCAAATTTTCCACTAGGTTCCCCTAAAGTATCCCAATCTTCCTTCTGAGGAATGTTACCATCTACATCCTCCCCCTTTATTTCATCATCTCCCCAACCTGTGGGCTTGACGTCTTCGATTGGGATTTTCGAACTCTCTGGAGCAGAATATTTTACCAGATAGTCGAACTTTCCACTGGGCTCTCCCAAGGTATCCCAGATTTCTTTTTGAGGGGAGGCTGGCTTTGTGATCTGGACTCTCTCCAATTTTAGCCTTAGGCCTTCAGTAGCCTGTGTCAAATCTTGCTTCTGGTTCTCCTGGCACTCAGTAGCCTGGATCCCTTTCGAAACAACCGATGGTACTGCTTCAATCGAAGTCTCTAGTTGTTTGTGGACGTCCTCAGTGACTTCCTTGTTGACTTCGATTACCACACAGTTTCCAATCTCAGTGCTTTCTTCTCCTAATGGAGTGGCCTCTTGGTATGCTTCCACCATATTGATTTCTCCAATGCACGAAGGCTCGGAGTAGTTGGTGTCTGCAACATCCAGGGGGTCTTCATCCACTTTCATTTTGGGTTTGTCAGCAAATCTCAATCTGCCTTCTTTAATTGCGTTTTGAATCAAATCCCTGAAAAGAAAACACTGTGAGGTTTTGTGGCCTAGGAAACTATGATACTTACAAAATCCTCTTTTCTTTCTTTGATCTAGAGGAGGTATTTTGACGTTTGATGGCACAATTAGTTGGCCATCTTTGACAAGAAAATTGAATATCTCATCACACTTTGTTACGTCAAAGGTATACACCTTCTTTGGGAATTTATCACTTTTCTCATTTTCAACAATTTCTTTCCCTTTTGTGGGGACTAATAGTTTACAAGAGTAAGGTGGAGCCTGTTTTAATTCGGCGAGATCTACTTCGACCTCTTCGATTTCAGGATAGTCTTCAACTTCCTCAGTTTCGACGTAGGAAATTCTTTCTTTCTTATTACTTTTAAAAGCCCTGGCCTTTTCGGCCTTTAGTCTTTCGACTTGTCGAACCCTATCTGCTAACTGAGTCATGTCCCTCAGGTATTGTGTGTCTAATTTCTTTCGAATCGAATAGTCCAGGCCACCAGCGGCCATTTTGACTAACTCATGTTCAAGAACTACTGTGAAACATCTAGACTTCAAGAGTCTGAACCTATTCAAATAGTCATCTATGGGTTCAGTAAACTTTCTCTTAACACTGGCTAGTTCCTTTAGGCTTATTTTAGATTGTCCCATATAGAATTGTTCATGGAATAACCTCTCTAAGAGGGTCCAGGTATCTATGGACCCAGGAGGCAAAGTGGTGAACCACGTGAAAGCATTTTTAGTGAGGGAACTTGGGAAATATTTAATCCTAAGGTTCTCATTATTTGCTATGTCTCCTGCTTCAGTCAGATACCTGGCTATGTGTTCGACTGTTGACTCATTGGTATCTCCAGCAAACTTTGTAAACTTAGGGATCTTATATCCCCTTGGTAAATCAGTATGCATTACATAATCTGCTATGGGAGAGGCATAATTTGGCCTTCTAATCCCTGTATTGAGACCGTTCTGGGCCATAATCCTTTCTATCATGGTGGTTAGATTATTTTCTGCCAAGATGTTATCGTTTCGAATTCTATTGACTACTGCATCAGCATTTTGATTTCGACCTACCATGACAACTCCTCTAGGTTGTTCTTCTCGAAACGCTGGGACTTCTAGCCTTTCGACCCTTGCCCCTGGTTCCATAACTCCCCTTTGTGGTTCCTCTCGAATCACTGGGGCATCTAATCTTTCGACCCTTGGCACTGGTTCTATAAATCCCCTTTGTGGTTCTTCTCGAATCACTGGGGCATCTAACCCTTGTGCCCTTGCCCCCAAATTAACCCCCTCTCTGACTGGCCTATAGGGTGGGTCATCAACAATTTGTTCTATGATAGGTACGTTCGCTCGAACCAATGCCTGGTTCTGTCTGCGCCTTTCTGGCGAAGCGATGAAATCTGCTATTCGACTCATATTATCTGCGTTTTCTCTGTTCGTCACAGTCACATTTTGCACTATTGGGGCGAAGATTTCTTGCATAGTTTGCGCTAACACTCCTATCATATTATGGTTACTATCATCCATTAACTGCCTGAAAGCCATCTGATTTTCTGTGGTTAGGATGGGCAATGTACTATAACCCACTGACCCTTGGTTATTTGTTAGAAATTGGTTAGCCCCAGATCCAAATCCTAATTATGGTGATGTATTCGATGTCGAAGTGTGCAAACCTGCCATAAAAGATGTTGGCATCCCATAAGAAGGGTTTATGGGTCTGTTGCCATCGAAACTTGGTAGTCTAGTTGGTAATGGGGTGGCGAAATGGGTTTGTGTCCCTGATTGTGGGACGAACCCCCCGGGATAACCAGTGGTTCCTGTATTCCCCAGGATCGAATTGTTAGTTGACATGCCACTTGTTCCGTTTGTGGCCACATTACTGGTAGAAGAGGCGACAGACTGTGCATTCGAAGGGGTCGCACTAGACGTTCCCATCGAAGCAGACACACTAGTGCCTGTTCCATGTGGGGAATTTTGTTCCCCTTGTTGATTGTTTGGATTAGACATCCTATTATTACGTTGTCTTCTGGGTAAGGGTTGGTTGCTATTGATTATTCTACCACTTCTAAGGTTCATATAACAACGAACTTGACACTCAGAGATAACTTTAATATGATTATGCCTTAACAATCTTTATTTTATTTTAATTTGTAAAGACCAATGACGGTCCCACTGGGCGTGCCAATTTGTTTACAGTGATTTCTGGTAAAACAACCGCTAGTCCTCCAAACTATCGAATAATCTTTATGACTGTTATTCAATCTCTCTGGTAACTTGCAGGATCGACTAGATTGATCCTATGGGGTATTGGTCGTTTGGATAAATTTAATAACAAAACTAGTGTTCATGGTTAAGACTTGTATTTAGAATGTTTTATAGGCGTTCAATGTATTCCGATTACAATGTTAAAGAACTTAATGACATGATCAAATAAAGAAAAATAAAATTGGGTTTGACTAGGTAAAGGTTCGATTGCAAAGAAATGTTAAAGTGCAGAAAAACAGTTAAATGGCTTTGAATGTAAAAGCTTCAATGTAAAAGCATGAAATGTAAAAGACATGGATGTAAAACATTAAGGTAAAAGGTTTCTGAAATGTAAAGATTCGAAGTAGAAGAAAACATTTAAATGCAAGAAATAGTTAAATGGCTTTGAATGTAAAAGTATTTAAATGACATTGATGCGAAGATAAAGATAAACTGAAAAGATAAAGATGTTTTACTGAATTATAAAGGTTTGGTGCAATCATACGTACATTGTTCGAGCATTCGTTTCCCTTGCCATGTGGTATTTTGAATGTTTACTGAATTTTGTACAATAGATATGACACACGAAATCCTATCTCTAAGACTTCTATTTATACTACTTTGACCATAACGGTCTGACTTATAAGATCTTGCCACGTTTAGAACATGCAGAACACTGTTCTTCTCTAGCTTCCACACGTCTTCGAACCGTTCCCACGCACGTATATTTGAATTCCAATCATCCCGCTCGCGTTTGAATTTCAAATGCTTCGGCCACTTCGCTTCGAATTCACTTCACAGACAAACTCTTGCTATCATTTCGAAACTTCCTTCACATAAACCATCATAACTCCCATTCGAAGCTCCGAGCTTTAGTATGTCCATTCGAAGAATCATTTCTCCCATTCCGAACTGTGACATTCATTTTTATTCTCACGAATATTAATCTTGTTTCACTTCGAGCTTAATGATTCCATTTCGAACCACATATATCAAAATCTTCAGCCAACAAAATGCCCCTTTAAAATATGTATTTCGAACCTCTTTCTGAGAAATACTTATTTTAAACATATTCACAAGATTTTGATGTGACTTTTGAGTAATCATGATACTCTACCGTGTATGACTTTCAATTATGTCAATCAAGACGCCTCTTGGTTACCTTAACCGTCTCAAAGCAGTCATCATAGTATGGTGCAGTTACTAAAACAATGATTATCATTAATCACGCTTATTACCAATGCTAACTTTACGCCACCTCGTTCCATGTCCAACCCATGATCCCCACGTATCCTAGCCTTAGTTGGTGAGTGCTTCAACTTCCTCACTATAAAAACTAAATAGCTTAGTCTTTTACTCTTTTCCACACTCTGAAACTCTTTTCTTCCTTTCTTCTCGCTAAAAAACCCTAAAACTCTCAACAATTTCCAACAATGTCTTCAACAACATCCCAAATGAAGAAAATCTCCAAGAAGAAAAGTAAGAACGCATGAACGATTATGGAGAGCAAAGTCGGTACTCATCAAGGTCAATCTGTACTTATCCCCCAAGCAATCTCCAAGGAACAAGAACTTTTATACTCCTCTCAGGTACTAATTCCAACTAATGCTGCTGGAAAGAGGTTTGCTCTAATGGGCCCTCTTACAGTTTTTGAAATCCTGAAAGATACCAGAACAATCTTCCCTATTTGCTATAACTTTAAACCACTGTTCAATAAGATGGATATTCCTAGGTTAGGAACTGAGAATATGAGTGAATCTTCTGCTTCGGAAACCATAGAAACCCCAAACGTTCCCCCGAAAGATCCTTTTGTTTTGGATTATGTTAAAAGCAACTTTAAGCCGTTTCGATCTTGCCCTACCCCTGATGTAGCTTACCAGAACTGGCTTACTAAGGTAGAAGCTAAGAAATCCCATCAGTGGGAAGAACTAGGGATCTATAACTTGATCAAGCTATCGAAACCAGGCTTCACCTATAGCCATCCCTTATTATTTGCATCCTTGTATTTTTGGGACAGTACTTATAACACCTTTCACCTTCCTGGAGGAATGATAACACCCACATTCTTCGATATCGCAGCTATTACTGGTTTGTCACCAGTAGGAGAGACTTACATTCCTGATACTGAGGAACACTCAAGTATCATTGACTTTGACGTCAAGTTGGCTAGTTTCTCTAAGTTCATTGGACATTATCATGCTGAAGGTGATAGTGTGTCAGACGTGGAGCATATTGCTTTTCTTACCCTGTGGTTGTCAAGATATGTGTTTTGTAGCATGTCTTTACAGGTAGCCAGTAGGTTTATTCCTCTAGCAAGGGACTTACATGAAAATAGGAGAGTATGCTTGAGTGAGTTGTTACTTGTTGATCTCTATGAAAGCTTGAGATCAGCTGTTTCGAGTTTGAAGTCTCACACTCCTAAGAACATCCTGCTAGTTGGCCCCTTCTGGTTACTCCAATTATGGCTAAATGCCATGTTCGAATCTTCATTGTCCACTGTTGATACCATTGTTGAACAAGATCCTGAGATAGCGGATCGAATGGTTGAAGGTACAAGGCTGAGAAGACTTACTCCAAATGATGATAAAGCTGACTTCCAGGTCCTCTTCTCACAGTACATCATGATTTTCTCTAAAAGGCATAAATTTGAAGAAACTATGGCACCTTTCGCTTCGAGGACTCATGGACCATCATGGTTCACCATGTCCCTTTCAGAGGCTGCTAAAAGCAAAGAGATTCAAGACATTTGGAAAGCCTTTTTACTCCCAAGATTAATCTCCTCCAGAATCACTCCGACCAAGAACCAAATCTTCCTGTTCGCCTATCAACCCAATTTTGTTTCCAGGCAATTCGGTTTATGTCAGTTAATTCCCGAACCCCTTTTTCAAACCCAGAGTGCCATTACTTCTGGTCGAACCTTCAAGGCCAGAGAAGCTAAGCTGCAACAGGAGCAATACCAAGATTTCGCTCAGTTTGAATTAATTCCTTTCGAACCAACCTATTTTTCAGTAAAGGGTTTTCTGGATTGTTGGACTAAGTTCTACCAGTCTTATATGTTCGATACTCTCACCATTCAAAGGAAACTAACTAATGCATTCAATGTGCAGGTACACACAAAGAAAGGTATGTTCACTCACGCTCAAGAGATTAAGGCTTTTCAGAATTATTTCGAGACTACTTATGATCCTACGCGTTTGCAAACCACTGTGTATCGAGCGTCCCAAACTTTGAAGGAAAAATTTAAAGAAAAAGTTTCTAAATTCAAACTTCCTTCAGGGTTGTCACCTGAGGATAGGTATAGGTTGGCACTCGAAATGCATCCACCTAAGCTTCCCAGACTACCTACCTCAGAACTGGCTCTGGCTTGGTTTCCTCCCTACCCTTGGTGGTTGACTTGCAAAGAGATGTTCAAATACAAATCTCAAAAGAAACCAAAGCCATCTGACACTGTGACATGGGCTCACCATTGGCTCCATAATTTCCTAGGACATCTTCGCTATGACCTTTCTGCCATGTCGATTATATCTAATCAAGGCGCAGGTGCGAATGCTTGGGAAATCCCCAAATATTTCTTACTTTCTTTATTTTTAACATTTCGTCTTAATTGTTTCGATTTTCAGCCATCAGGATCAAGACTATTGCTTCGAAGGCTAAGGAAGGAAGTAGTTCTCAACAAACCATCGAAACTGATGACACCGTGCCTCAAACAATCCCAACAATAACTCCTGCAACAATAACACCAGCAAGAACAATCGCTCCAACTCCAACAATTGCTTCAACTCCACAGGTAATTAATTAATCCTGATGTTTCGAATGGACTAATGTTTATGATTGGAGTCTAACTCATGTTTAAACCATTTCAGACTAGTAAACTCCCACCAACCACTCCAAAGAAACGAAAGCCTAGTACCACTGGGAAGAATCCCAAGGTTGGGGAAAATTCACCAATGGCTTCGAAGAAGAAACAGAAGAAAGCTGTTTCTAAGGACACTAATGTTTCTGGACTCGATTCTAGGGATGTTGCTCCCTTACCAAAATCCAAAAATCCACCTTCGACCTCCAACGTAATGTTGGAACATATAGATAGCAATCTCTCTTCAGATAATCCACAGGTAAATTGAATTCGAATTTTTTAACAAAACTAGTTATTCGTACCTTAATACATGTTTTTAACCTTTCCTTGTCTATGCAGGACACTTCGAATCCAATCCCAATCACTTCGACTCCTCCATCAAAAGCTGTTGCTCCAGTCCATTCTTCTCCTCATGGGAATTCCAGCAATCTGGTGCAGAACAAAGGATCCTCTAACATGGCGGTTCCGATTGGGGCTTCAGAGCAACCAGATGATCAAGGCACTTCTCCTCCTTCTTCGAAGGAGACGAACGAAGCAATGCCCCATGAATCTGCAGAGGTTCCTATGGCAACTTGTCCTCAAAAGTCTTCTCTAGAAATCCCTCAAGAAAGTGAAAAAAGTTCCCCATATTGAAGAGGAAAAGGCCAATCCTTCCCAAGAGAGCGAAGCATCTGATGAGGAAGGATCTGAGGAAGAAGGAGAGGAAGAAGGCCAAGGCGGTTCGAGTGATGAAACTGAATCTGACGCCCATAGCAGCGAAAACAATGACATCGAAGTGGTGGACCTTGTTGGTGATGAAGAAGATAATGAGCCAGAAAATAATGAAGGTGATGATGCTCCTACTAATGAGCCAATGGAAGTCGAACTGGACGTTACTCCCTTGCGCATGGAACTTCCTGAGTCTTCCCAAACTCAAACAGCTGAAGAGGAGTTAGCCCTCTTAAAACGAAATGACCCAATTGGGTATATGAAGGCTAAGCTAGCTCAGAGAGATGCTCCTCTTCCTAAGGCTGGTACCAGTTCGACAAGTGATTCAATGCCCTCAGATGATAGGGTCGTACTCCTTCACAAAATCAGGAGAACAATCCTTGATGTGGACTTGTTCGAAGTGCTTAAGAAGGATGGTACAGCCTGCTATACTATGAAGGAATTGCTTGCACAAGTTAACCTTGCCACCTGCTCCCTAGAGGTCAGCACCATACTCTTCGAACTTCAATCTTTGCTGGATAACGTGACTGGGTGCCTCCTTCAAGATGAATTTGCCACTAATAAAGTCCAAGAGAAGCGAACTGCTATGGATGCTGCATATGAGCATGCTTCGAAGCTCTCTAAGGAAGCTGAAGATCAAGCCATGCACATAAAGCAAGCCAAGGCTGATTATGAAACTCGGGCTAAATCTATTCTTCTCTAGGAACAACAAATTCAAGAACTCCAACAAAAAGTTAGGGAGGCCCAAGAACAACAATTGGCATATGACACCAACACTGCTGGCACTCAATTCGAAGAGCTCCTCAATAAAGGGCTTGCAGAAATGGAAGCAGCTGAGCAACTTAAGGGTGAAGTTACTACCCTAGAAGGAGCGAGGCGCTTCACTCAACAGCGGCTTGAGTCCTTTCGGAGTATCTTCGATAGATTAAGGAACAATGGACATTTCTAAATGTTGTTTGTTTAATGAATTTTAAATTTCGTTTGAATGTTGGTCTGTACTATCCAAACAATGCCATTTTGGCAATTTAAACTACCATTTTGGCATTTTTCTATACTGTTTCGATTACGTTGTTATTATTCGAATCTCCTGCAGGCGTGGCTTATATTTCTTTAAATATTTCCCATTAACCTTTAGGATTCGCTTATCATCAGCCAACTCTTCGATTTCATATGCATTGTTTGAAAATATTTTTACTATTCGAAAAGGTCCTTCCCAATGAGGTGACCATTTACCTAATGCTTTATTTTTCTTGTCTATGGGCAATATGACTTTCCAAACTAAGTCATTAATAGTGAATGTTTTACCTTTCACCCTTTTATTGTATGCCCTAGCTACTCTTTCCTTTTGCCTCATTAGGATTTCCAATGCGTGCAATCTAACTTCGTCTAACTCAACCAACTCGTTCATCATCATCTCCCAATAAAATGCAGATGGGATTTCGTTTTGTCTTTGAATTCGAACTGATTGCAGATGAATTTCTACTGGTAGAACTGCATCATGACCAAATGTTAGTTGGAAAGGAGTGGTGTTAGTAGCCTCTTTAGGAGATGTTCTACAGGCCCATAGTATTTGGTCCAACGTCTTGTGCCAATTCCTTGGCCTCTTACCAACATGCTTCTTAATCAAACCTATTATCACTTTATTGGCTGCTTCGACCTGACCATTTGCTTGAGCATAATATGGTGTTGATGTTAGTAATCTAAACCCCATTTCTTGAGAAAATTCTTGCATCTTCCTACCAGTAAACACAGATCCTTGTTCTGTGGTTATGCTCTCTGGCAGTCCAAACCTATAGATAATCTGTTTCTGTATGAACTCAATAATAGCCTCTTGGTCAGCAGCTATTAACGGTATTGCTTCGATCCACTTGGTGAAATAATCTATTCCTACCAAGATATACTTTTGTCCTTTAGACGAAGCAGGGTTGATTTCTCCTATTAAATCTAATGCCCATCCTCTAAAGGGCCATGGTTTAATGGTCGAATGCAACTCACTTGCAGGAGCATGTTGAATCCCTGCATGTTTCTGACATTCTTCACATCCTTTAGCAAAGTCTATACAATCTTTGAGCATTCTAGGCCAATACATGCCGTATCGAAATAGCAACCATTTCATTTTATGGCCTGCTTGATGTGCCCCACATGCCCCATTGTGGACTTCTGACAATGCTAAGTATGCCTCACTTTCTCCTTGGCATTTCAGTAATACGCCTTCCTGGGTTTTTTTGAACAGTTCGTTTCCCATGAGGACATATGATAACGCTTTATATTTTGTTTTCCTGTCAACATTCAATGTTGGATCATTTAAATAACTCACAATTGGACTTCGCCAATCTGCATCTGATAAGGCGTCTATGGCTAATACTTCGAATCTATCTTTGTCACCATAACCTAATTTAATATTCTCTAAATCTGATGGTGTTAATCTAGTAGCCATAACCTTACCTCTTATTTCGACCAATTCTTTAAAGTTTTTGGCAGAAACTTTATAACCTGAGGCCAACTGTGCTAAGTCATTCGCTTCTTGATTTTCTACTCTTGGTATATGTTGAATATCCATGTATTCGAATTTTTTGAGCAGCCTGTTAACTATGACGAAGTATGTCATCAGATTTTCCTTTATGCATTTGTATTCCTTTGTTATTTGCTTGACCACTAACTCTGAGTCACCTCTAATTTCGACTCTAGTTGCCCCCAATTCCAACAAAGCTTCAAGTCCAACAATAAGTGCTTCGTATTCAGCTTCGTTGTTCGAGCAACGAGGACCATCTAACTTATACTTGAATTTTGTTGGAATTCCTTCAGGAGAAATTATGAGAACTCCAACACCACTACCCTCCTTGTGGGTCGAACCATCAAAGTATAACTTCCAAGGTTGCATTTCAATGTAACCCATGGCAGTCATTTCGACTAGTGAGCGGTCTACAATAAAATCAGAAATTACTTGACCTTTCACAACTCTTAGAGGCATGAAGTCAAAGAATATTCTGTTAAGGCTAAAGCCCATTTACCAACTCTGCTATGCATTATTGGTTTCAAAAGCATGTGTTTGATAACATCGAAATGAGATGAGACATAAACATCAACAGGCTTTATATAATACTTAAGTTTCATACAAGAAAAGTATAAACAAAGACATAGCTTTTCTATATTACTATATCTAGTTTCTGCATCATTCAATACCCTACTTAAATAATATATGGCTCTTTCTATGCCATTACTATCTTCTTGTGCTAACATACTACCTATAGTAAATTCAGAAGCAGATATGTACAGTCTCATGGGTTTTCCCCATGAAGGTGGAGACAAGATAGGGGGCTGAGAGAGATATCTTTTGATCTTGTCAAATGCCTCCTGATATGCTTCGTCCCACTCGAAGGCTTGGCCTTGCTTTAAACGGAGTAGTGGGGAGAAAGCTTGAGTTCTTCCACTTAGATTTGAAATGAACCTTCTGAGAAAGTTAATCTTCCCCAGCAAAGATTGCAGCTCCCTTTTTGATGTGGGTGCTTTTGTCTCCATGATGGCTTTGGTCTTATTCTGGTTGATTTTGATTCCTTTTTTATGAACCACAAAGCCAAGGAAATCTCCAGCCTGCACAAAGAATGCACATTTAAGGGGGTTCATTTTTAAGCCATGTTTCCTCATTCTTTCGAATGATTGGCTCAAATGATGCAAATGGGTTTCTGCAGATATGGATTTGATGACTATATCATCAATATACACCGACATAAATGTCTCAATAAAATCATGGAAGATTGAATTCATTGCTCTTTGGTAAGTTGCCCCAGCATTTTTTAAACCAAAAGGCATCACTACCCATTCATAGGTGCCTAAGGCTCCTGGGCAACGGAACGCTGTCTTAGCAACATCTTCTTCAGCAATAAAAATCTGATTATAACCAGAATATCCATCTAGCATACTTAGGTATTCGAATCCTGCAGCAGAGTCTATTAACATTTCTGCCACAGGCATAGAATATTCATCTTTGGAGGTTGCAGTATTTAAATCCCTAAAGTCTATGCATATTCTCAGAGAGCCATTTTTCTTAATAACAGGTACTATATTTGATAACCATTCGACATACCTTGTGGTTCTGATGAATTTGCAGCGCATCAACCTTTCGACCTCAGCTTTGATCTTTGTGAGAACTGCTGGCGCGAATCTTCTGGGAGTTTGTTTGATGGGCTTCTTGCCATCCTTAATTGGAAGTCTGTGCTCCACTAACTCTCTCTTCAAACCAGGAATTTCGTCATAGTCCCATGCAAAGCAATCTTTGTTTCTTTTGAGAACTTCGATCACCTCTTGCTTAAAACTTGGGCTGAGTTTTGCGCTTATGTAAGTTATTCTTTTTGTATTGTTATCCCCCAAATTCACCTCTTCGAGCGGATCCTGTGCTAACATTTTGGCACCTGAGTTTGTAGGATCCTTCTCGAAGCCCAAGGGTTGTTTGTCATAGATGGCATCGAGCCTTTGATCTATTGCGTGTTCTTCATAGGGTGAGTCTTTCGAGCCATTCCCTTCTATTTCGTTCACTTCAATCATATTATCTATTTCAGCCTCCGAGGCCGCTTTCCATTCATTCTCAGCCATATAGGCCGAAATCCTTTCGAAGAAGGAGGACTCAGTCATGAGCAATGTTGTCGAACTCCCAGCCTGCTGGCCGTCTTTGCGAAGTGCCTTCGACTCCTTCGTCTCGTTTAATTATCTTCCTATCCCAGTACATGCCATCATGGCGAAGGGTCATATAATAACGTGCATTCCTGGTTTCGTTTATTTCATCACTTGGGGTACAAGGGGCTATTCTTGCTAGGTACTTGTCATAATTCCTTTTATTGACTAAGTTGACTGTTGTCATAAAGTAACTCTGGTCCGCTTCGATATTCTCCACTATACCATCTTCTCTCCATAGAACCAACCTCTGATGCATTGACGAAGGGATTGCCCCTACGCCATGGATCCACTCTCTTCCCAACAGCAAGTTATAGTTGGCCTTGGCTTCGATTACCATGAACATGGTGGGCCTACAGCTTGATCCTACGGTTAAATCCACTTGCACTACTCCCAAAGTCTGACCTACTTTCCCTTCATAGTTGGATAGGACCATGTTGTGTGGTTTGACGTCACCATCTTGTATTCCTAATTTCTTCAGCATGAAATGGGGCATTAAATTGACTGCAACGCCTCCATCCACTAAGACCTTGTTCACTCCATGGGCTCCAGCCTTCGCTCGAATGAACAATGGCTTCAGATGATTCTTCATGGATGGCTCTGGGTGTTCGAAGAATGCATTCTGCTCTTCGACCGCGCCGTTATCCATTACATAGTAGCAAACTGGTCTGTGTTTCATCAAATCTATGGTATCATCTTCCTCTTGCTCTTCGATTTCGGTCTCCTGTCCAAACTCAGAAGGTAGTACAGATACCACGTTGCAATTTAAGTTGAGTGAAGATTCCCCCTCTGATTCGAAGTTGTCCGTCAGCATATCCTCGTCTTCTTCTGGACTTGGAGTGTACTCCTTCGATTCATCTTGTTGTGTTTCAGAGAAAAGTCTCCTACTAACTGGAGGTTTGTCTTCAGGTTGATTGTTGGTTGTTGGTTTTTTGGTGCTTGACACTTCTTTGTTGCTGATCGAAGTTGTGCCTTTGTCTGCCACAGCTTCCCTTTCAGCCTTTCGAATTCTCTGTTGCCTTCGCCATTGTGATCTGGACATGGGGTTTTTCCCTTTGTAGTTTTCTAGTCTCAATTCTTCACTCTTCGCAGTGTTGAATTGCCTCCTATATGTCATAGCGTGTCGTGCATTTCGTTCACTGCCTCTCCATTTATCCTTTCCTTTATTAGCTCTGACTTGTAGCCATTTGTTTGTTGGTACTTCAGCAGGGATTTTGAACGTCACCCTTCGAGCACCTTTAGGATAGGGGCTGTCAAGCTTTCGTTGAGTATGATTAGCCTCGAAGTGTTGACTCATCTGACCAACTTCCTTGTGATTCCAGCATGGGGCGAAGGGAATGGTTTCGAACGCTCCAGCCATGTTCTGGTCATATGCTGCAGAACACCTTGGGCATATCAGGCACTTGGTTGCCCCTTTGTGACAGCGAACTAGGAACTCCAGTAAACTCTCTCCAGCTCTAGGGTAACACCTGAATAATTGGTTGTCTTGGCGCCAATTGATGCCAGTTCGAGCCCTTTGTCTCCTCTCGAAGTCTGCAGCAATTCTATGGTTGCAGATAATGCTGCATCTGAGACATAGCATCATTTCAGCATTTCCCTTGTGGCACAGCATGAGATAGTCTTTGAGGCTGGTATCTGCAGCATAGCTATCCTCCATTTTGTATTTTTCTTTTTCTAGGTATCTTTCCATCTCCTCCATCTCAGAACGAGGTCTCTCCATATCCACCATGTTGACATCTACATTTTTTCCTTCTTTGTCATCATCTTCCCATCCTGTTGGTTTGACATCTTTGTTTTGGATTTTCGAACTCTCTGGGGCAGAGTATTTCACCAGGTAATCAAATTTTCCACTAGGTTCCCCTAAAGTATCCCAATCTTCCTTCTGAGGAATGTTACCATCTACATCCTCCCCCTTTATTTCATCATCTCCCCAACCTGTGGGCTTGACGTCTTCGATTGGGATTTTCGAACTCTCTGGAGCAGAATATTTTACCAGATAGTCGAACTTTCCACTGGGCTCTCCCAAGGTATCCCAGATTTCTTTTTGAGGGGAGGCTGGCTTTGTGATCTGGACTCTCTCCAATTTTAGCCTTAGGCCTTCAGTAGCCTGTGTCAAATCTTGCTTCTGGTTCTCCTGGCACTCAGTAGCCTGGATCCCTTTCGAAACAACCGATGGTACTGCTTCAATCGAAGTCTCTAGTTGTTTGTGGACGTCCTCAGTGACTTCCTTGTTGACTTCGATTACCACACAGTTTCCAATCTCAGTGCTTTCTTCTCCTAATGGAGTGGCCTCTTGGTATGCTTCCACCATATTGATTTCTCCAATGCACGAAGGCTCGGAGTAGTTGGTGTCTGCAACATCCAGGGGGTCTTCATCCACTTTCATTTTGGGTTTGTCAGCAAATCTCAATCTGCCTTCTTTAATTGCGTTTTGAATCAAATCCCTGAAAAGAAAACACTGTGAGGTTTTGTGGCCTAGGAAACTATGATACTTACAAAATCCTCTTTTCTTTCTTTGATCTAGAGGAGGTATTTTGACGTTTGATGGCACAATTAGTTGGCCATCTTTGACAAGAAAATTGAATATCTCATCACACTTTGTTACGTCAAAGGTATACACCTTCTTTGGGAATTTATCACTTTTCTCATTTTCAACAATTTCTTTCCCTTTTGTGGGGACTAATAGTTTACAAGAGTAAGGTGGAGCCTGTTTTAATTCGGCGAGATCTACTTCGACCTCTTCGATTTCAGGATAGTCTTCAACTTCCTCAGTTTCGACGTAGGAAATTCTTTCTTTCTTATTACTTTTAAAAGCCCTGGCCTTTTCGGCCTTTAGTCTTTCGACTTGTCGAACCCTATCTGCTAACTGAGTCATGTCCCTCAGGTATTGTGTGTCTAATTTCTTTCGAATCGAATAGTCCAGGCCACCAGCGGCCATTTTGACTAACTCATGTTCAAGAACTACTGTGAAACATCTAGACTTCAAGAGTCTGAACCTATTCAAATAGTCATCTATGGGTTCAGTAAACTTTCTCTTAACACTGGCTAGTTCCTTTAGGCTTATTTTAGATTGTCCCATATAGAATTGTTCATGGAATAACCTCTCTAAGAGGGTCCAGGTATCTATGGACCCAGGAGGCAAAGTGGTGAACCACGTGAAAGCATTTTTAGTGAGGGAACTTGGGAAATATTTAATCCTAAGGTTCTCATTATTTGCTATGTCTCCTGCTTCAGTCAGATACCTGGCTATGTGTTCGACTGTTGACTCATTGGTATCTCCAGCAAACTTTGTAAACTTAGGGATCTTATATCCCCTTGGTAAATCAGTATGCATTACATAATCTGCTATGGGAGAGGCATAATTTGGCCTTCTAATCCCTGTATTGAGACCGTTCTGGGCCATAATCCTTTCTATCATGGTGGTTAGATTATTTTCTGCCAAGATGTTATCGTTTCGAATTCTATTGACTACTGCATCAGCATTTTGATTTCGACCTACCATGACAACTCCTCTAGGTTGTTCTTCTCGAAACGCTGGGACTTCTAGCCTTTCGACCCTTGCCCCTGGTTCCATAACTCCCCTTTGTGGTTCCTCTCGAATCACTGGGGCATCTAATCTTTCGACCCTTGGCACTGGTTCTATAAATCCCCTTTGTGGTTCTTCTCGAATCACTGGGGCATCTAACCCTTGTGCCCTTGCCCCCAAATTAACCCCCTCTCTGACTGGCCTATAGGGTGGGTCATCAACAATTTGTTCTATGATAGGTACGTTCGCTCGAACCAATGCCTGGTTCTGTCTGCGCCTTTCTGGCGAAGCGATGAAATCTGCTATTCGACTCATATTATCTGCGTTTTCTCTGTTCGTCACAGTCACATTTTGCACTATTGGGGCGAAGATTTCTTGCATAGTTTGCGCTAACACTCCTATCATATTATGGTTACTATCATCCATTAACTGCCTGAAAGCCATCTGATTTTCTGTGGTTAGGATGGGCAATGTACTATAACCCACTGACCCTTGGTTATTTGTTAGAAATTGGTTAGCCCCAGATCCAAATCCTAATTATGGTGATGTATTCGATGTCGAAGTGTGCAAACCTGCCATAAAAGATGTTGGCATCCCATAAGAAGGGTTTATGGGTCTGTTGCCATCGAAACTTGGTAGTCTAGTTGGTAATGGGGTGGCGAAATGGGTTTGTGTCCCTGATTGTGGGACGAACCCCCCGGGATAACCAGTGGTTCCTGTATTCCCCAGGATCGAATTGTTAGTTGACATGCCACTTGTTCCGTTTGTGGCCACATTACTGGTAGAAGAGGCGACAGACTGTGCATTCGAAGGGGTCGCACTAGACGTTCCCATCGAAGCAGACACACTAGTGCCTGTTCCATGTGGGGAATTTTGTTCCCCTTGTTGATTGTTTGGATTAGACATCCTATTATTACGTTGTCTTCTGGGTAAGGGTTGGTTGCTATTGATTATTCTACCACTTCTAAGGTTCATATAACAACGAACTTGACACTCAGAGATAACTTTAATATGATTATGCCTTAACAATCTTTATTTTATTTTAATTTGTAAAGACCAATGACGGTCCCACTGGGCGTGCCAATTTGTTTACAGTGATTTCTGGTAAAACAACCGCTAGTCCTCCAAACTATCGAATAATCTTTATGACTGTTATTCAATCTCTCTGGTAACTTGCAGGATCGACTAGATTGATCCTATGGGGTATTGGTCGTTTGGATAAATTTAATAACAAAACTAGTGTTCATGGTTAAGACTTGTATTTAGAATGTTTTATAGGCGTTCAATGTATTCCGATTACAATGTTAAAGAACTTAATGACATGATCAAATAAAGAAAAATAAAATTGGGTTTGACTAGGTAAAGGTTCGATTGCAAAGAAATGTTAAAGTGCAGAAAAACAGTTAAATGGCTTTGAATGTAAAAGCTTCAATGTAAAAGCATGAAATGTAAAAGACATGGATGTAAAACATTAAGGTAAAAGGTTTCTGAAATGTAAAGATTCGAAGTAGAAGAAAACATTTAAATGCAAGAAATAGTTAAATGGCTTTGAATGTAAAAGTATTTAAATGACATTGATGCGAAGATAAAGATAAACTGAAAAGATAAAGATGTTTTACTGAATTATAAAGGTTTGGTGCAATCATACGTACATTGTTCGAGCATTCGTTTCCCTTGCCATGTGGTATTTTGAATGTTTACTGAATTTTGTACAATAGATATGACACACGAAATCCTATCACTAAGACTTCTATTTATACTACTTCGACCATAACGGTCTGACTTATAAGATCTTGCCACGTTCAGAACATGCAGAACACTGTTCTTCTCTAGCTTCCACGCGTCTTCGAACCGTTCCCACACACGTATATTTGAATTCCAGTCATCCCGCTCGCGTTTGAATTTCAAATGCTTCGGCCACTTCGCTTCGAATTCACTTCACAGACAAACTCTTGCTATCATTTCGAAACTTCCTTCACATAAACCATCATAACTCCCATTCGAAGCTCCGAGCTTTAGTATGTCCATACAAAGAATCATTTCTCCCATTCCGAACTGTGACATTCATTTTTATTCTCACGAATATTAATCTTGTTTCACTTCGAGCTTAATGATTCCATTTCGAACCACATATATCAAAATCTTCAGCCAACAAAATGCCCCTTTAAAATATGTATTTCGAACCTCTTTCTGAGAAATACTTATTTTAAACATATTCACAAGATTTTGATGTGACTTTTGAGTAATCATGATACTCTACCGTGTATGACTTTCAATTATGTCAATCAAGACGCCTCTTGGTTACCTTAACCGTCTCAAAGCAGTCATCATAGTATGGTGCAGTTACTAAAACAATGATTATCATTAATCACGCTTATTACCAATGCTAACTTTACGCCACCTCGTTCCATGTCCAACCCATGATCCCCACGTATCCTAGCCTTAGTTGGTGAGTGCTTCAACTTCCTCACTATAAAAACTAAATAGCTTAGTCTTTTACTCTTTTCCACACTCTGAAACTCTTTTCTTCCTTTCTTCTCGCTAAAAAACCCTAAAACTCTCAACAATTTCCAACAATGTCTTCAACAACATCCCAAATGAAGAAAATCTCCAAGAAGAAAAGTAAGAACGCATGAACGATTATGGAGAGCAAAGTCGGTACTCATCAAGGTCAATCTGTACTTATCCCCCAAGCAATCTCCAAGGAACAAGAACTTTTATACTCCTCTCAGGTACTAATTCCAACTAATGCTGCTGGAAAGAGGTTTGCTCTAATGGGCCCTCTTACAGTTTTTGAAATCCTGAAAGATACCAGAACAATCTTCCCTATTTGCTATAACTTTAAACCACTGTTCAATAAGATGGATATTCCTAGGTTAGGAACTGAGAATATGAGTGAATCTTCTGCTTCGGAAACCATAGAAACCCCAAACGTTCCCCCGAAAGATCCTTTTGTTTTGGATTATGTTAAAAGCAACTTTAAGCCGTTTCGATCTTGCCCTACCCCTGATGTAGCTTACCAGAACTGGCTTACTAAGGTAGAAGCTAAGAAATCCCATCAGTGGGAAGAACTAGGGATCTATAACTTGATCAAGCTATCGAAACCAGGCTTCACCTATAGCCATCCCTTATTATTTGCATCCTTGTATTTTTGGGACAGTACTTATAACACCTTTCACCTTCCTGGAGGAATGATAACACCCACATTCTTCGATATCGCAGCTATTACTGGTTTGTCACCAGTAGGAGAGACTTACATTCCTGATACTGAGGAACACTCAAGTATCATTGACTTTGACGTCAAGTTGGCTAGTTTCTCTAAGTTCATTGGACATTATCATGCTGAAGGTGATAGTGTGTCAGACGTGGAGCATATTGCTTTTCTTACCCTGTGGTTGTCAAGATATGTGTTTTGTAGCATGTCTTTACAGGTAGCCAGTAGGTTTATTCCTCTAGCAAGGGACTTACATGAAAATAGGAGAGTATGCTTGAGTGAGTTGTTACTTGTTGATCTCTATGAAAGCTTGAGATCAGCTGTTTCGAGTTTGAAGTCTCACACTCCTAAGAACATCCTGCTAGTTGGCCCCTTCTGGTTACTCCAATTATGGCTAAATGCCATGTTCGAATCTTCATTGTCCACTGTTGATACCATTGTTGAACAAGATCCTGAGATAGCGGATCGAATGGTTGAAGGTACAAGGCTGAGAAGACTTACTCCAAATGATGATAAAGCTGACTTCCAGGTCCTCTTCTCACAGTACATCATGATTTTCTCTAAAAGGCATAAATTTGAAGAAACTATGGCACCTTTCGCTTCGAGGACTCATGGACCATCATGGTTCACCATGTCCCTTTCAGAGGCTGCTAAAAGCAAAGAGATTCAAGACATTTGGAAAGCCTTTTTACTCCCAAGATTAATCTCCTCCAGAATCACTCCGACCAAGAACCAAATCTTCCTGTTCGCCTATCAACCCAATTTTGTTTCCAGGCAATTCGGTTTATGTCAGTTAATTCCCGAACCCCTTTTTCAAACCCAGAGTGCCATTACTTCTGGTCGAACCTTCAAGGCCAGAGAAGCTAAGCTGCAACAGGAGCAATACCAAGATTTCGCTCAGTTTGAATTAATTCCTTTCGAACCAACCTATTTTTCAGTAAAGGGTTTTCTGGATTGTTGGACTAAGTTCTACCAGTCTTATATGTTCGATACTCTCACCATTCAAAGGAAACTAACTAATGCATTCAATGTGCAGGTACACACAAAGAAAGGTATGTTCACTCACGCTCAAGAGATTAAGGCTTTTCAGAATTATTTCGAGACTACTTATGATCCTACGCGTTTGCAAACCACTGTGTATCGAGCGTCCCAAACTTTGAAGGAAAAATTTAAAGAAAAAGTTTCTAAATTCAAACTTCCTTCAGGGTTGTCACCTGAGGATAGGTATAGGTTGGCACTCGAAATGCATCCACCTAAGCTTCCCAGACTACCTACCTCAGAACTGGCTCTGGCTTGGTTTCCTCCCTACCCTTGGTGGTTGACTTGCAAAGAGATGTTCAAATACAAATCTCAAAAGAAACCAAAGCCATCTGACACTGTGACATGGGCTCACCATTGGCTCCATAATTTCCTAGGACATCTTCGCTATGACCTTTCTGCCATGTCGATTATATCTAATCAAGGCGCAGGTGCGAATGCTTGGGAAATCCCCAAATATTTCTTACTTTCTTTATTTTTAACATTTCGTCTTAATTGTTTCGATTTTCAGCCATCAGGATCAAGACTATTGCTTCGAAGGCTAAGGAAGGAAGTAGTTCTCAACAAACCATCGAAACTGATGACACCGTGCCTCAAACAATCCCAACAATAACTCCTGCAACAATAACACCAGCAAGAACAATCGCTCCAACTCCAACAATTGCTTCAACTCCACAGGTAATTAATTAATCCTGATGTTTCGAATGGACTAATGTTTATGATTGGAGTCTAACTCATGTTTAAACCATTTCAGACTAGTAAACTCCCACCAACCACTCCAAAGAAACGAAAGCCTAGTACCACTGGGAAGAATCCCAAGGTTGGGGAAAATTCACCAATGGCTTCGAAGAAGAAACAGAAGAAAGCTGTTTCTAAGGACACTAATGTTTCTGGACTCGATTCTAGGGATGTTGCTCCCTTACCAAAATCCAAAAATCCACCTTCGACCTCCAACGTAATGTTGGAACATATAGATAGCAATCTCTCTTCAGATAATCCACAGGTAAATTGAATTCGAATTTTTTAACAAAACTAGTTATTCGTACCTTAATACATGTTTTTAACCTTTCCTTGTCTATGCAGGACACTTCGAATCCAATCCCAATCACTTCGACTCCTCCATCAAAAGCTGTTGCTCCAGTCCATTCTTCTCCTCATGGGAATTCCAGCAATCTGGTGCAGAACAAAGGATCCTCTAACATGGCGGTTCCGATTGGGGCTTCAGAGCAACCAGATGATCAAGGCACTTCTCCTCCTTCGAAGGAGACGAACGAAGCAATGCCCCATGAATCTGCAGAGGTTCCTATGGCAACTTGTCCTCAAAAGTCTTCTCTAGAAATCCCTCAAGAAAGTGAAAAAGTTCCCCATATTGAAGAGGAAAAGGCCAATCCTTCCCAAGAGAGCGAAGCATCTGATGAGGAAGGATCTGAGGAAGAAGGAGAGGAAGAAGGCCAAGGCGGTTCGAGTGATGAAACTGAATCTGACGCCCATAGCAGCGAAAACAATGACATCGAAGTGGTGGACCTTGTTGGTGATGAAGAAGATAATGAGCCAGAAAATAATGAAGGTGATGATGCTCCTACTAATGAGCCAATGGAAGTCGAACTGGACGTTACTCCCTTGCGCATGGAACTTCCTGAGTCTTCCCAAACTCAAACAGCTGAAGAGGGAGTTAGCCCTCTTAAAACGAAATGACCCAATTGGGTATATGAAGGCTAAGCTAGCTCAGAGAGATGCTCCTCTTCCTAAGGCTGGTACCAGTTCGACAAGTGATTCAATGCCCTCAGATGATAGGGTCGTACTCCTTCACAAAATCAGGAGAACAATCCTTGATGTGGACTTGTTCGAAGTGCTTAAGAAGGATGGTACAGCCTGCTATACTATGAAGGAATTGCTTGCACAAGTTAACCTTGCCACCTGCTCCCTAGAGGTCAGCACCATACTCTTCGAACTTCAATCTTTGCTGGATAACGTGACTGGGTGCCTCCTTCAAGATGAATTTGCCACTAATAAAGTCCAAGAGAAGCGAACTGCTATGGATGCTGCTGCATATGAGCATGCTTCGAAGCTCTCTAAGGAAGCTGAAGATCAAGCCATGCACATAAAGCAAGCCAAGGCTGATTATGAAACTCGGGCTAAATCTATTCTTCTCTAGGAACAACAAATTCAAGAACTCCAACAAAAAGTTAGGGAGGCCCAAGAACAACAATTGGCATATGACACCAACACTGCTGGCACTCAATTCGAAGAGCTCCTCAATAAAGGGCTTGCAGAAATGGAAGCAGCTGAGCAACTTAAGGGTGAAGTTACTACCCTAGAAGGAGCGAGGCGCTTCACTCAACAGCGGCTTGAGTCCTTTCGGAGTATCTTCGATAGATTAAGGAACAATGGACATTTCTAAATGTTGTTTGTTTAATGAATTTTAAATTTCGTTTGAATGTTGGTCTGTACTATCCAAACAATGCCATTTTGGCAATTTAAACTACCATTTTGGCATTTTTCTATACTGTTTCGATTACGTTGTTATTATTCGAATCTCCTGCAGGCGTGGCTTATATTTCTTTAAATATTTCCCATTAACCTTTAGGATTCGCTTATCATCAGCCAACTCTTCGATTTCATATGCATTGTTTGAAAATATTTTTACTATTCGAAAAGGTCCTTCCCAATGAGGTGACCATTTACCTAATGCTTTATTTTTCTTGTCTATGGGCAATATGACTTTCCAAACTAAGTCATTAATAGTGAATGTTTTACCTTTCACCCTTTTATTGTATGCCCTAGCTACTCTTTCCTTTTGCCTCATTAGGATTTCCAATGCGTGCAATCTAACTTCGTCTAACTCAACCAACTCGTTCATCATCATCTCCCAATAAAATGCAGATGGGATTTCGTTTTGTCTTTGAATTCGAACTGATTGCAGATGAATTTCTACTGGTAGAACTGCATCATGACCAAATGTTAGTTGGAAAGGAGTGGTGTTAGTAGCCTCTTTAGGAGATGTTCTACAGGCCCATAGTATTTGGTCCAACGTCTTGTGCCAATTCCTTGGCCTCTTACCAACATGCTTCTTAATCAAACCTATTATCACTTTATTGGCTGCTTCGACCTGACCATTTGCTTGAGCATAATATGGTGTTGATGTTAGTAATCTAAACCCCATTTCTTGAGAAAATTCTTGCATCTTCCTACCAGTAAACACAGATCCTTGTTCTGTGGTTATGCTCTCTGGCAGTCCAAACCTATAGATAATCTGTTTCTGTATGAACTCAATAATAGCCTCTTGGTCAGCAGCTATTAACGGTATTGCTTCGATCCACTTGGTGAAATAATCTATTCCTACCAAGATATACTTTTGTCCTTTAGACGAAGCAGGGTTGATTTCTCCTATTAAATCTAATGCCCATCCTCTAAAGGGCCATGGTTTAATGGTCGAATGCAACTCACTTGCAGGAGCATGTTGAATCCCTGCATGTTTCTGACATTCTTCACATCCTTTAGCAAAGTCTATACAATCTTTGAGCATTCTAGGCCAATACATGCCGTATCGAAATAGCAACCATTTCATTTTATGGCCTGCTTGATGTGCCCCACATGCCCCATTGTGGACTTCTGACAATGCTAAGTATGCCTCACTTTCTCCTTGGCATTTCAGTAATACGCCTTCCTGGGTTTTTTTGAACAGTTCGTTTCCCATGAGGACATATGATAACGCTTTATATTTTGTTTTCCTGTCAACATTCAATGTTGGATCATTTAAATAACTCACAATTGGACTTCGCCAATCTGCATCTGATAAGGCGTCTATGGCTAATACTTCGAATCTATCTTTGTCACCATAACCTAATTTAATATTCTCTAAATCTGATGGTGTTAATCTAGTAGCCATAACCTTACCTCTTATTTCGACCAATTCTTTAAAGTTTTTGGCAGAAACTTTATAACCTGAGGCCAACTGTGCTAAGTCATTCGCTTCTTGATTTTCTACTCTTGGTATATGTTGAATATCCATGTATTCGAATTTTTTGAGCAGCCTGTTAACTATGACGAAGTATGTCATCAGATTTTCCTTTATGCATTTGTATTCCTTTGTTATTTGCTTGACCACTAACTCTGAGTCACCTCTAATTTCGACTCTAGTTGCCCCCAATTCCAACAAAGCTTCAAGTCCAACAATAAGTGCTTCGTATTCAGCTTCGTTGTTCGAGCAACGAGGACCATCTAACTTATACTTGAATTTTGTTGGAATTCCTTCAGGAGAAATTATGAGAACTCCAACACCACTACCCTCCTTGTGGGTCGAACCATCAAAGTATAACTTCCAAGGTTGCATTTCAATGTAACCCATGGCAGTCATTTCGACTAGTGAGCGGTCTACAATAAAATCAGAAATTACTTGACCTTTCACAACTCTTAGAGGCATGAAGTCAAAGAATATTCTGTTAAGGCTAAAGCCCATTTACCAACTCTGCTATGCATTATTGGTTTCAAAAGCATGTGTTTGATAACATCGAAATGAGATGAGACATAAACATCAACAGGCTTTATATAATACTTAAGTTTCATACAAGAAAAGTATAAACAAAGACATAGCTTTTCTATATTACTATATCTAGTTTCTGCATCATTCAATACCCTACTTAAATAATATATGGCTCTTTCTATGCCATTACTATCTTCTTGTGCTAACATACTACCTATAGTAAATTCAGAAGCAGATATGTACAGTCTCATGGGTTTTCCCCATGAAGGTGGAGACAAGATAGGGGGCTGAGAGAGATATCTTTTGATCTTGTCAAATGCCTCCTGATATGCTTCGTCCCACTCGAAGGCTTGGCCTTGCTTTAAACGGAGTAGTGGGGAGAAAGCTTGAGTTCTTCCACTTAGATTTGAAATGAACCTTCTGAGAAAGTTAATCTTCCCCAGCAAAGATTGCAGCTCCCTTTTTGATGTGGGTGCTTTTGTCTCCATGATGGCTTTGGTCTTATTCTGGTTGATTTTGATTCCTTTTTTATGAACCACAAAGCCAAGAAAATCTCCAGCCTGCACAAAGAATGCACATTTAAGGGGGTTCATTTTTAAGCCATGTTTCCTCATTCTTTCGAATGATTGGCTCAAATGATGCAAATGGGTTTCTGCAGATATGGATTTGATGACTATATCATCAATATACACCGACATAAATGTCTCAATAAAATCATGGAAGATTGAATTCATTGCTCTTTGGTAAGTTGCCCCAGCATTTTTTAAACCAAAAGGCATCACTACCCATTCATAGGTGCCTAAGGCTCCTGGGCAACGGAACGCTGTCTTAGCAACATCTTCTTCAGCAATAAAAATCTGATTATAACCAGAATATCCATCTAGCATACTTAGGTATTCGAATCCTGCAGCAGAGTCTATTAACATTTCTGCCACAGGCATAGAATATTCATCTTTGGAGGTTGCAGTATTTAAATCCCTAAAGTCTATGCATATTCTCAGAGAGCCATTTTTCTTAATAACAGGTACTATATTTGATAACCATTCGACATACCTTGTGGTTCTGATGAATTTGCAGCGCATCAACCTTTCGACCTCAGCTTTGATCTTTGTGAGAACTGCTGGCGCGAATCTTCTGGGAGTTTGTTTGATGGGCTTCTTGCCATCCTTAATTGGAAGTCTGTGCTCCACTAACTCTCTCTTCAAACCAGGAATTTCGTCATAGTCCCATGCAAAGCAATCTTTGTTTCTTTTGAGAACTTCGATCACCTCTTGCTTAAAACTTGGGCTGAGTTTTGCGCTTATGTAAGTTATTCTTTTTGTATTGTTATCCCCCAAATTCACCTCTTCGAGCGGATCCTGTGCTAACATTTTGGCACCTGAGTTTGTAGGATCCTTCTCGAAGCCCAAGGGTTGTTTGTCATAGATGGCATCGAGCCTTTGATCTATTGCGTGTTCTTCATAGGGTGAGTCTTTCGAGCCATTCCCTTCTATTTCGTTCACTTCAATCATATTATCTATTTCAGCCTCCGAGGCCGCTTTCCATTCATTCTCAGCCATATAGGCCGAAATCCTTTCGAAGAAGGAGGACTCAGTCATGAGCAATGTTGTCGAACTCCCAGCCTGCTGGCCGTCTTTGCGAAGTGCCTTCGACTCCTTCGTCTCGTTTAATTATCTTCCTATCCCAGTACATGCCATCATGGCGAAGGGTCATATAATAACGTGCATTCCTGGTTTCGTTTATTTCATCACTTGGGGTACAAGGGGCTATTCTTGCTAGGTACTTGTCATAATTCCTTTTATTGACTAAGTTGACTGTTGTCATAAAGTAACTCTGGTCCGCTTCGATATTCTCCACTATACCATCTTCTCTCCATAGAACCAACCTCTGATGCATTGACGAAGGGATTGCCCCTACGCCATGGATCCACTCTCTTCCCAACAGCAAGTTATAGTTGGCCTTGGCTTCGATTACCATGAACATGGTGGGCCTACAGCTTGATCCTACGGTTAAATCCACTTGCACTACTCCCAAAGTCTGACCTACTTTCCCTTCATAGTTGGATAGGACCATGTTGTGTGGTTTGACGTCACCATCTTGTATTCCTAATTTCTTCAGCATGAAATGGGGCATTAAATTGACTGCAACGCCTCCATCCACTAAGACCTTGTTCACTCCATGGGCTCCAGCCTTCGCTCGAATGAACAATGGCTTCAGATGATTCTTCATGGATGGCTCTGGGTGTTCGAAGAATGCATTCTGCTCTTCGACCGCGCCGTTATCCATTACATAGTAGCAAACTGGTCTGTGTTTCATCAAATCTATGGTATCATCTTCCTCTTGCTCTTCGATTTCGGTCTCCTGTCCAAACTCAGAAGGTAGTACAGATACCACGTTGCAATTTAAGTTGAGTGAAGATTCCCCCTCTGATTCGAAGTTGTCCGTCAGCATATCCTCGTCTTCTTCTGGACTTGGAGTGTACTCCTTCGATTCATCTTGTTGTGTTTCAGAGAAAAGTCTCCTACTAACTGGAGGTTTGTCTTCAGGTTGATTGTTGGTTGTTGGTTTTTTGGTGCTTGACACTTCTTTGTTGCTGATCGAAGTTGTGCCTTTGTCTGCCACAGCTTCCCTTTCAGCCTTTCGAATTCTCTGTTGCCTTCGCCATTGTGATCTGGACATGGGGTTTTTCCCTTTGTAGTTTTCTAGTCTCAATTCTTCACTCTTCGCAGTGTTGAATTGCCTCCTATATGTCATAGCGTGTCGTGCATTTCGTTCACTGCCTCTCCATTTATCCTTTCCTTTATTAGCTCTGACTTGTAGCCATTTGTTTGTTGGTACTTCAGCAGGGATTTTGAACGTCACCCTTCGAGCACCTTTAGGATAGGGGCTGTCAAGCTTTCGTTGAGTATGATTAGCCTCGAAGTGTTGACTCATCTGACCAACTTCCTTGTGATTCCAGCATGGGGCGAAGGGAATGGTTTCGAACGCTCCAGCCATGTTCTGGTCATATGCTGCAGAACACCTTGGGCATATCAGGCACTTGGTTGCCCCTTTGTGACAGCGAACTAGGAACTCCAGTAAACTCTCTCCAGCTCTAGGGTAACACCTGAATAATTGGTTGTCTTGGCGCCAATTGATGCCAGTTCGAGCCCTTTGTCTCCTCTCGAAGTCTGCAGCAATTCTATGGTTGCAGATAATGCTGCATCTGAGACATAGCATCATTTCAGCATTTCCCTTGTGGCACAGCATGAGATAGTCTTTGAGGCTGGTATCTGCAGCATAGCTATCCTCCATTTTGTATTTTTCTTTTTCTAGGTATCTTTCCATCTCCTCCATCTCAGAACGAGGTCTCTCCATATCCACCATGTTGACATCTACATTTTTTCCTTCTTTGTCATCATCTTCCCATCCTGTTGGTTTGACATCTTTGTTTTGGATTTTCGAACTCTCTGGGGCAGAGTATTTCACCAGGTAATCAAATTTTCCACTAGGTTCCCCTAAAGTATCCCAATCTTCCTTCTGAGGAATGTTACCATCTACATCCTCCCCCTTTATTTCATCATCTCCCCAACCTGTGGGCTTGACGTCTTCGATTGGGATTTTCGAACTCTCTGGAGCAGAATATTTTACCAGATAGTCGAACTTTCCACTGGGCTCTCCCAAGGTATCCCAGATTTCTTTTTGAGGGGAGGCTGGCTTTGTGATCTGGACTCTCTCCAATTTTAGCCTTAGGCCTTCAGTAGCCTGTGTCAAATCTTGCTTCTGGTTCTCCTGGCACTCAGTAGCCTGGATCCCTTTCGAAACAACCGATGGTACTGCTTCAATCGAAGTCTCTAGTTGTTTGTGGACGTCCTCAGTGACTTCCTTGTTGACTTCGATTACCACACAGTTTCCAATCTCAGTGCTTTCTTCTCCTAATGGAGTGGCCTCTTGGTATGCTTCCACCATATTGATTTCTCCAATGCACGAAGGCTCGGAGTAGTTGGTGTCTGCAACATCCAGGGGGTCTTCATCCACTTTCATTTTGGGTTTGTCAGCAAATCTCAATCTGCCTTCTTTAATTGCGTTTTGAATCAAATCCCTGAAAAGAAAACACTGTGAGGTTTTGTGGCCTAGGAAACTATGATACTTACAAAATCCTCTTTTCTTTCTTTGATCTAGAGGAGGTATTTTGACGTTTGATGGCACAATTAGTTGGCCATCTTTGACAAGAAAATTGAATATCTCATCACACTTTGTTACGTCAAAGGTATACACCTTCTTTGGGAATTTATCACTTTTCTCATTTTCAACAATTTCTTTCCCTTTTGTGGGGACTAATAGTTTACAAGAGTAAGGTGGAGCCTGTTTTAATTCGGCGAGATCTACTTCGACCTCTTCGATTTCAGGATAGTCTTCAACTTCCTCAGTTTCGACGTAGGAAATTCTTTCTTTCTTATTACTTTTAAAAGCCCTGGCCTTTTCGGCCTTTAGTCTTTCGACTTGTCGAACCCTATCTGCTAACTGAGTCATGTCCCTCAGGTATTGTGTGTCTAATTTCTTTCGAATCGAATAGTCCAGGCCACCAGCGGCCATTTTGACTAACTCATGTTCAAGAACTACTGTGAAACATCTAGACTTCAAGAGTCTGAACCTATTCAAATAGTCATCTATGGGTTCAGTAAACTTTCTCTTAACACTGGCTAGTTCCTTTAGGCTTATTTTAGATTGTCCCATATAGAATTGTTCATGGAATAACCTCTCTAAGAGGGTCCAGGTATCTATGGACCCAGGAGGCAAAGTGGTGAACCACGTGAAAGCATTTTTAGTGAGGGAACTTGGGAAATATTTAATCCTAAGGTTCTCATTATTTGCTATGTCTCCTGCTTCAGTCAGATACCTGGCTATGTGTTCGACTGTTGACTCATTGGTATCTCCAGCAAACTTTGTAAACTTAGGGATCTTATATCCCCTTGGTAAATCAGTATGCATTACATAATCTGCTATGGGAGAGGCATAATTTGGCCTTCTAATCCCTGTATTGAGACCGTTCTGGGCCATAATCCTTTCTATCATGGTGGTTAGATTATTTTCTGCCAAGATGTTATCGTTTCGAATTCTATTGACTACTGCATCAGCATTTTGATTTCGACCTACCATGACAACTCCTCTAGGTTGTTCTTCTCGAAACGCTGGGACTTCTAGCCTTTCGACCCTTGCCCCTGGTTCCATAACTCCCCTTTGTGGTTCCTCTCGAATCACTGGGGCATCTAATCTTTCGACCCTTGGCACTGGTTCTATAAATCCCCTTTGTGGTTCTTCTCGAATCACTGGGGCATCTAACCCTTGTGCCCTTGCCCCCAAATTAACCCCCTCTCTGACTGGCCTATAGGGTGGGTCATCAACAATTTGTTCTATGATAGGTACGTTCGCTCGAACCAATGCCTGGTTCTGTCTGCGCCTTTCTGGCGAAGCGATGAAATCTGCTATTCGACTCATATTATCTGCGTTTTCTCTGTTCGTCACAGTCACATTTTGCACTATTGGGGCGAAGATTTCTTGCATAGTTTGCGCTAACACTCCTATCATATTATGGTTACTATCATCCATTAACTGCCTGAAAGCCATCTGATTTTCTGTGGTTAGGATGGGCAATGTACTATAACCCACTGACCCTTGGTTATTTGTTAGAAATTGGTTAGCCCCAGATCCAAATCCTAATTATGGTGATGTATTCGATGTCGAAGTGTGCAAACCTGCCATAAAAGATGTTGGCATCCCATAAGAAGGGTTTATGGGTCTGTTGCCATCGAAACTTGGTAGTCTAGTTGGTAATGGGGTGGCGAAATGGGTTTGTGTCCCTGATTGTGGGACGAACCCCCCGGGATAACCAGTGGTTCCTGTATTCCCCAGGATCGAATTGTTAGTTGACATGCCACTTGTTCCGTTTGTGGCCACATTACTGGTAGAAGAGGCGACAGACTGTGCATTCGAAGGGGTCGCACTAGACGTTCCCATCGAAGCAGACACACTAGTGCCTGTTCCATGTGGGGAATTTTGTTCCCCTTGTTGATTGTTTGGATTAGACATCCTATTATTACGTTGTCTTCTGGGTAAGGGTTGGTTGCTATTGATTATTCTACCACTTCTAAGGTTCATATAACAACGAACTTGACACTCAGAGATAACTTTAATATGATTATGCCTTAACAATCTTTATTTTATTTTAATTTGTAAAGACCAATGACGGTCCCACTGGGCGTGCCAATTTGTTTACAGTGATTTCTGGTAAAACAACCGCTAGTCCTCCAAACTATCGAATAATCTTTATGACTGTTATTCAATCTCTCTGGTAACTTGCAGGATCGACTAGATTGATCCTATGGGGTATTGGTCGTTTGGATAAATTTAATAACAAAACTAGTGTTCATGGTTAAGACTTGTATTTAGAATGTTTTATAGGCGTTCAATGTATTCCGATTACAATGTTAAAGAACTTAATGACATGATCAAATAAAGAAAAATAAAATTGGGTTTGACTAGGTAAAGGTTCGATTGCAAAGAAATGTTAAAGTGCAGAAAAACAGTTAAATGGCTTTGAATGTAAAAGCTTCAATGTAAAAGCATGAAATGTAAAAGACATGGATGTAAAACATTAAGGTAAAAGGTTTCTGAAATGTAAAGATTCGAAGTAGAAGAAAACATTTAAATGCAAGAAATAGTTAAATGGCTTTGAATGTAAAAGTATTTAAATGACATTGATGCGAAGATAAAGATAAACTGAAAAGATAAAGATGTTTTACTGAATTATAAAGGTTTGGTGCAATCATACGTACATTGTTCGAGCATTCGTTTCCCTTGCCATGTGGTATTTTGAATGTTTACTGAATTTTGTACAATAGATATGACACACGAAATCCTATCTCTAAGACTTCTATTTATACTACTTTGACCATAACGGTCTGACTTATAAGATCTTGCCACGTTTAGAACATGCAGAACACTGTTCTTCTCTAGCTTCCACACGTCTTCGAACCGTTCCCACGCACGTATATTTGAATTCCAATCATCCCGCTCGCGTTTGAATTTCAAATGCTTCGGCCACTTCGCTTCGAATTCACTTCACAGACAAACTCTTGCTATCATTTCGAAACTTCCTTCACATAAACCATCATAACTCCCATTCGAAGCTCCGAGCTTTAGTATGTCCATTCGAAGAATCATTTCTCCCATTCCGAACTGTGACATTCATTTTTATTCTCACGAATATTAATCTTGTTTCACTTCGAGCTTAATGATTCCATTTCGAACCACATATATCAAAATCTTCAGCCAACAAAATGCCCCTTTAAAATATGTATTTCGAACCTCTTTCTGAGAAATACTTATTTTAAACATATTCACAAGATTTTGATGTGACTTTTGAGTAATCATGATACTCTACCGTGTATGACTTTCAATTATGTCAATCAAGACGCCTCTTGGTTACCTTAACCGTCTCAAAGCAGTCATCATAGTATGGTGCAGTTACTAAAACAATGATTATCATTAATCACGCTTATTACCAATGCTAACTTTACGCCACCTCGTTCCATGTCCAACCCATGATCCCCACGTATCCTAGCCTTAGTTGGTGAGTGCTTCAACTTCCTCACTATAAAAACTAAATAGCTTAGTCTTTTACTCTTTTCCACACTCTGAAACTCTTTTCTTCCTTTCTTCTCGCTAAAAAACCCTAAAACTCTCAACAATTTCCAACAATGTCTTCAACAACATCCCAAATGAAGAAAATCTCCAAGAAGAAAAGTAAGAACGCATGAACGATTATGGAGAGCAAAGTCGGTACTCATCAAGGTCAATCTGTACTTATCCCCCAAGCAATCTCCAAGGAACAAGAACTTTTATACTCCTCTCAGGTACTAATTCCAACTAATGCTGCTGGAAAGAGGTTTGCTCTAATGGGCCCTCTTACAGTTTTTGAAATCCTGAAAGATACCAGAACAATCTTCCCTATTTGCTATAACTTTAAACCACTGTTCAATAAGATGGATATTCCTAGGTTAGGAACTGAGAATATGAGTGAATCTTCTGCTTCGGAAACCATAGAAACCCCAAACGTTCCCCCGAAAGATCCTTTTGTTTTGGATTATGTTAAAAGCAACTTTAAGCCGTTTCGATCTTGCCCTACCCCTGATGTAGCTTACCAGAACTGGCTTACTAAGGTAGAAGCTAAGAAATCCCATCAGTGGGAAGAACTAGGGATCTATAACTTGATCAAGCTATCGAAACCAGGCTTCACCTATAGCCATCCCTTATTATTTGCATCCTTGTATTTTTGGGACAGTACTTATAACACCTTTCACCTTCCTGGAGGAATGATAACACCCACATTCTTCGATATCGCAGCTATTACTGGTTTGTCACCAGTAGGAGAGACTTACATTCCTGATACTGAGGAACACTCAAGTATCATTGACTTTGACGTCAAGTTGGCTAGTTTCTCTAAGTTCATTGGACATTATCATGCTGAAGGTGATAGTGTGTCAGACGTGGAGCATATTGCTTTTCTTACCCTGTGGTTGTCAAGATATGTGTTTTGTAGCATGTCTTTACAGGTAGCCAGTAGGTTTATTCCTCTAGCAAGGGACTTACATGAAAATAGGAGAGTATGCTTGAGTGAGTTGTTACTTGTTGATCTCTATGAAAGCTTGAGATCAGCTGTTTCGAGTTTGAAGTCTCACACTCCTAAGAACATCCTGCTAGTTGGCCCCTTCTGGTTACTCCAATTATGGCTAAATGCCATGTTCGAATCTTCATTGTCCACTGTTGATACCATTGTTGAACAAGATCCTGAGATAGCGGATCGAATGGTTGAAGGTACAAGGCTGAGAAGACTTACTCCAAATGATGATAAAGCTGACTTCCAGGTCCTCTTCTCACAGTACATCATGATTTTCTCTAAAAGGCATAAATTTGAAGAAACTATGGCACCTTTCGCTTCGAGGACTCATGGACCATCATGGTTCACCATGTCCCTTTCAGAGGCTGCTAAAAGCAAAGAGATTCAAGACATTTGGAAAGCCTTTTTACTCCCAAGATTAATCTCCTCCAGAATCACTCCGACCAAGAACCAAATCTTCCTGTTCGCCTATCAACCCAATTTTGTTTCCAGGCAATTCGGTTTATGTCAGTTAATTCCCGAACCCCTTTTTCAAACCCAGAGTGCCATTACTTCTGGTCGAACCTTCAAGGCCAGAGAAGCTAAGCTGCAACAGGAGCAATACCAAGATTTCGCTCAGTTTGAATTAATTCCTTTCGAACCAACCTATTTTTCAGTAAAGGGTTTTCTGGATTGTTGGACTAAGTTCTACCAGTCTTATATGTTCGATACTCTCACCATTCAAAGGAAACTAACTAATGCATTCAATGTGCAGGTACACACAAAGAAAGGTATGTTCACTCACGCTCAAGAGATTAAGGCTTTTCAGAATTATTTCGAGACTACTTATGATCCTACGCGTTTGCAAACCACTGTGTATCGAGCGTCCCAAACTTTGAAGGAAAAATTTAAAGAAAAAGTTTCTAAATTCAAACTTCCTTCAGGGTTGTCACCTGAGGATAGGTATAGGTTGGCACTCGAAATGCATCCACCTAAGCTTCCCAGACTACCTACCTCAGAACTGGCTCTGGCTTGGTTTCCTCCCTACCCTTGGTGGTTGACTTGCAAAGAGATGTTCAAATACAAATCTCAAAAGAAACCAAAGCCATCTGACACTGTGACATGGGCTCACCATTGGCTCCATAATTTCCTAGGACATCTTCGCTATGACCTTTCTGCCATGTCGATTATATCTAATCAAGGCGCAGGTGCGAATGCTTGGGAAATCCCCAAATATTTCTTACTTTCTTTATTTTTAACATTTCGTCTTAATTGTTTCGATTTTCAGCCATCAGGATCAAGACTATTGCTTCGAAGGCTAAGGAAGGAAGTAGTTCTCAACAAACCATCGAAACTGATGACACCGTGCCTCAAACAATCCCAACAATAACTCCTGCAACAATAACACCAGCAAGAACAATCGCTCCAACTCCAACAATTGCTTCAACTCCACAGGTAATTAATTAATCCTGATGTTTCGAATGGACTAATGTTTATGATTGGAGTCTAACTCATGTTTAAACCATTTCAGACTAGTAAACTCCCACCAACCACTCCAAAGAAGCGAAATCCTAGTACCACTGGGAAGAATCCCAAGGTTGGGGGAAATTCACCAACGGCTTCGAAGAAGAAGCAAAAGAAATATGTTTCCAAGGACACTAATGTTTCTGGACTCGATTCCAGGGATGTTGCTCCCTTACCAAAATCCAAAAATCCACCTTCGACCTCCAACGTAATGTTGGAACATATAGATAGCAATCTCTCTTCAGATAATCCACAGGTAAATTGAATTCGAATTTTTTAACAAAACTAGTTATTCGTACCTTAATACATGTTTTTAACCTTTCCTTGTCTATGCAGGACACTTCGAATCCAATCCCAATCACTTCGACTCCTCCATCAAAAGCTGTTGCTCCAGTCCATTCTTCTCCTCATGGGAATTCCAGCAATCTGGTGCAGAACAAAGGATCCTCTAACATGGCGGTTCCGATTGGGGCTTCAGAGCAACCAGATGATCAAGGCACTTCTCCTCCTTCGAAGGAGACGAACGAAGCAATGCCCCATGAATCTGCAGAGGTTCCTATGGCAACTTGTCCTCAAAAGTCTTCTCTAGAAATCCCTCAAGAAAGTGAAAAAGTTCCCCATATTGAAGAGGAAAAGGCCAATCCTTCCCAAGAGAGCGAAGCATCTGATGAGGAAGGATCTGAGGAAGAAGGAGAGGAAGAAGGCCAAGGCGGTTCGAGTGATGAAACTGAATCTGACGCCCATAGCAGCGAAAACAATGACATCGAAGTGGTGGACCTTGTTGGTGATGAAGAAGATAATGAGCCAGAAAATAATGAAGGTGATGATGCTCCTACTAATGAGCCAATGGAAGTCGAACTGGACGTTACTCCCTTGCGCATGGAACTTCCTGAGTCTTCCCAAACTCAAACAGCTGAAGAGGAGTTAGCCCTCTTAAAACGAAATGACCCAATTGGGTATATGAAGGCTAAGCTAGCTCAGAGAGATGCTCCTCTTCCTAAGGCTGGTACCAGTTCGACAAGTGATTCAATGCCCTCAGATGATAGGGTCGTACTCCTTCACAAAATCAGGAGAACAATCCTTGATGTGGACTTGTTCGAAGTGCTTAAGAAGGATGGTACAGCCTGCTATACTATGAAGGAATTGCTTGCACAAGTTAACCTTGCCACCTGCTCCCTAGAGGTCAGCACCATACTCTTCGAACTTCAATCTTTGCTGGATAACGTGACTGGGTGCCTCCTTCAAGATGAATTTGCCACTAATAAAGTCCAAGAGAAGCGAACTGCTATGGATGCTGCATATGAGCATGCTTCGAAGCTCTCTAAGGAAGCTGAAGATCAAGCCATGCACATAAAGCAAGCCAAGGCTGATTATGAAACTCGGGCTAAATCTATTCTTCTCTAGGAACAACAAATTCAAGAACTCCAACAAAAAGTTAGGGAGGCCCAAGAACAACAATTGGCATATGACACCAACACTGCTGGCACTCAATTCGAAGAGCTCCTCAATAAAGGGCTTGCAGAAATGGAAGCAGCTGAGCAACTTAAGGGTGAAGTTACTACCCTAGAAGGAGCGAGGCGCTTCACTCAACAGCGGCTTGAGTCCTTTCGGAGTATCTTCGATAGATTAAGGAACAATGGACATTTCTAAATGTTGTTTGTTTAATGAATTTTAAATTTCGTTTGAATGTTGGTCTCTGTACTATCCAAACAATGCCATTTTGGCAATTTAAACTACCATTTTGGCATTTTTCTATACTGTTTCGATTACGTTGTTATTATTCGAATCTCCTGCAGGCGTGGCTTATATTTCTTTAAATATTTCCCATTAACCTTTAGGATTCGCTTATCATCAGCCAACTCTTCGATTTCATATGCATTGTTTGAAAATATTTTTACTATTCGAAAAGGTCCTTCCCAATGAGGTGACCATTTACCTAATGCTTTATTTTTCTTGTCTATGGGCAATATGACTTTCCAAACTAAGTCATTAATAGTGAATGTTTTACCTTTCACCCTTTTATTGTATGCCCTAGCTACTCTTTCCTTTTGCCTCATTAGGATTTCCAATGCGTGCAATCTAACTTCGTCTAACTCAACCAACTCGTTCATCATCATCTCCCAATAAAATGCAGATGGGATTTCGTTTTGTCTTTGAATTCGAACTGATTGCAGATGAATTTCTACTGGTAGAACTGCATCATGACCAAATGTTAGTTGGAAAGGAGTGGTGTTAGTAGCCTCTTTAGGAGATGTTCTACAGGCCCATAGTATTTGGTCCAACGTCTTGTGCCAATTCCTTGGCCTCTTACCAACATGCTTCTTAATCAAACCTATTATCACTTTATTGGCTGCTTCGACCTGACCATTTGCTTGAGCATAATATGGTGTTGATGTTAGTAATCTAAACCCCATTTCTTGAGAAAATTCTTGCATCTTCCTACCAGTAAACACAGATCCTTGTTCTGTGGTTATGCTCTCTGGCAGTCCAAACCTATAGATAATCTGTTTCTGTATGAACTCAATAATAGCCTCTTGGTCAGCAGCTATTAACGGTATTGCTTCGATCCACTTGGTGAAATAATCTATTCCTACCAAGATATACTTTTGTCCTTTAGACGAAGCAGGGTTGATTTCTCCTATTAAATCTAATGCCCATCCTCTAAAGGGCCATGGTTTAATGGTCGAATGCAACTCACTTGCAGGAGCATGTTGAATCCCTGCATGTTTCTGACATTCTTCACATCCTTTAGCAAAGTCTATACAATCTTTGAGCATTCTAGGCCAATACATGCCGTATCGAAATAGCAACCATTTCATTTTATGGCCTGCTTGATGTGCCCCACATGCCCCATTGTGGACTTCTGACAATGCTAAGTATGCCTCACTTTCTCCTTGGCATTTCAGTAATACGCCTTCCTGGGTTTTTTTGAACAGTTCGTTTCCCATGAGGACATATGATAACGCTTTATATTTTGTTTTCCTGTCAACATTCAATGTTGGATCATTTAAATAACTCACAATTGGACTTCGCCAATCTGCATCTGATAAGGCGTCTATGGCTAATACTTCGAATCTATCTTTGTCACCATAACCTAATTTAATATTCTCTAAATCTGATGGTGTTAATCTAGTAGCCATAACCTTACCTCTTATTTCGACCAATTCTTTAAAGTTTTTGGCAGAAACTTTATAACCTGAGGCCAACTGTGCTAAGTCATTCGCTTCTTGATTTTCTACTCTTGGTATATGTTGAATATCCATGTATTCGAATTTTTTGAGCAGCCTGTTAACTATGACGAAGTATGTCATCAGATTTTCCTTTATGCATTTGTATTCCTTTGTTATTTGCTTGACCACTAACTCTGAGTCACCTCTAATTTCGACTCTAGTTGCCCCCAATTCCAACAAAGCTTCAAGTCCAACAATAAGTGCTTCGTATTCAGCTTCGTTGTTCGAGCAACGAGGACCATCTAACTTATACTTGAATTTTGTTGGAATTCCTTCAGGAGAAATTATGAGAACTCCAACACCACTACCCTCCTTGTGGGTCGAACCATCAAAGTATAACTTCCAAGGTTGCATTTCAATGTAACCCATGGCAGTCATTTCGACTAGTGAGCGGTCTACAATAAAATCAGAAATTACTTGACCTTTCACAACTCTTAGAGGCATGAAGTCAAAGAATATTCTGTTAAGGCTAAAGCCCATTTACCAACTCTGCTATGCATTATTGGTTTCAAAAGCATGTGTTTGATAACATCGAAATGAGATGAGACATAAACATCAACAGGCTTTATATAATACTTAAGTTTCATACAAGAAAAGTATAAACAAAGACATAGCTTTTCTATATTACTATATCTAGTTTCTGCATCATTCAATACCCTACTTAAATAATATATGGCTCTTTCTATGCCATTACTATCTTCTTGTGCTAACATACTACCTATAGTAAATTCAGAAGCAGATATGTACAGTCTCATGGGTTTTCCCCATGAAGGTGGAGACAAGATAGGGGGCTGAGAGAGATATCTTTTGATCTTGTCAAATGCCTCCTGATATGCTTCGTCCCACTCGAAGGCTTGGCCTTGCTTTAAACGGAGTAGTGGGGAGAAAGCTTGAGTTCTTCCACTTAGATTTGAAATGAACCTTCTGAGAAAGTTAATCTTCCCCAGCAAAGATTGCAGCTCCCTTTTTGATGTGGGTGCTTTTGTCTCCATGATGGCTTTGGTCTTATTCTGGTTGATTTTGATTCCTTTTTTATGAACCACAAAGCCAAGGAAATCTCCAGCCTGCACAAAGAATGCACATTTAAGGGGGTTCATTTTTAAGCCATGTTTCCTCATTCTTTCGAATGATTGGCTCAAATGATGCAAATGGGTTTCTGCAGATATGGATTTGATGACTATATCATCAATATACACCGACATAAATGTCTCAATAAAATCATGGAAGATTGAATTCATTGCTCTTTGGTAAGTTGCCCCAGCATTTTTTAAACCAAAAGGCATCACTACCCATTCATAGGTGCCTAAGGCTCCTGGGCAACGGAACGCTGTCTTAGCAACATCTTCTTCAGCAATAAAAATCTGATTATAACCAGAATATCCATCTAGCATACTTAGGTATTCGAATCCTGCAGCAGAGTCTATTAACATTTCTGCCACAGGCATAGAATATTCATCTTTGGAGGTTGCAGTATTTAAATCCCTAAAGTCTATGCATATTCTCAGAGAGCCATTTTTCTTAATAACAGGTACTATATTTGATAACCATTCGACATACCTTGTGGTTCTGATGAATTTGCAGCGCATCAACCTTTCGACCTCAGCTTTGATCTTTGTGAGAACTGCTGGCGCGAATCTTCTGGGAGTTTGTTTGATGGGCTTCTTGCCATCCTTAATTGGAAGTCTGTGCTCCACTAACTCTCTCTTCAAACCAGGAATTTCGTCATAGTCCCATGCAAAGCAATCTTTGTTTCTTTTGAGAACTTCGATCACCTCTTGCTTAAAACTTGGGCTGAGTTTTGCGCTTATGTAAGTTATTCTTTTTGTATTGTTATCCCCCAAATTCACCTCTTCGAGCGGATCCTGTGCTAACATTTTGGCACCTGAGTTTGTAGGATCCTTCTCGAAGCCCAAGGGTTGTTTGTCATAGATGGCATCGAGCCTTTGATCTATTGCGTGTTCTTCATAGGGTGAGTCTTTCGAGCCATTCCCTTCTATTTCGTTCACTTCAATCATATTATCTATTTCAGCCTCCGAGGCCGCTTTCCATTCATTCTCAGCCATATAGGCCGAAATCCTTTCGAAGAAGGAGGACTCAGTCATGAGCAATGTTGTCGAACTCCCAGCCTGCTGGCCGTCTTTGCGAAGTGCCTTCGACTCCTTCGTCTCGTTTAATTATCTTCCTATCCCAGTACATGCCATCATGGCGAAGGGTCATATAATAACGTGCATTCCTGGTTTCGTTTATTTCATCACTTGGGGTACAAGGGGCTATTCTTGCTAGGTACTTGTCATAATTCCTTTTATTGACTAAGTTGACTGTTGTCATAAAGTAACTCTGGTCCGCTTCGATATTCTCCACTATACCATCTTCTCTCCATAGAACCAACCTCTGATGCATTGACGAAGGGATTGCCCCTACGCCATGGATCCACTCTCTTCCCAACAGCAAGTTATAGTTGGCCTTGGCTTCGATTACCATGAACATGGTGGGCCTACAGCTTGATCCTACGGTTAAATCCACTTGCACTACTCCCAAAGTCTGACCTACTTTCCCTTCATAGTTGGATAGGACCATGTTGTGTGGTTTGACGTCACCATCTTGTATTCCTAATTTCTTCAGCATGAAATGGGGCATTAAATTGACTGCAACGCCTCCATCCACTAAGACCTTGTTCACTCCATGGGCTCCAGCCTTCGCTCGAATGAACAATGGCTTCAGATGATTCTTCATGGATGGCTCTGGGTGTTCGAAGAATGCATTCTGCTCTTCGACCGCGCCGTTATCCATTACATAGTAGCAAACTGGTCTGTGTTTCATCAAATCTATGGTATCATCTTCCTCTTGCTCTTCGATTTCGGTCTCCTGTCCAAACTCAGAAGGTAGTACAGATACCACGTTGCAATTTAAGTTGAGTGAAGATTCCCCCTCTGATTCGAAGTTGTCCGTCAGCATATCCTCGTCTTCTTCTGGACTTGGAGTGTACTCCTTCGATTCATCTTGTTGTGTTTCAGAGAAAAGTCTCCTACTAACTGGAGGTTTGTCTTCAGGTTGATTGTTGGTTGTTGGTTTTTTGGTGCTTGACACTTCTTTGTTGCTGATCGAAGTTGTGCCTTTGTCTGCCACAGCTTCCCTTTCAGCCTTTCGAATTCTCTGTTGCCTTCGCCATTGTGATCTGGACATGGGGTTTTTCCCTTTGTAGTTTTCTAGTCTCAATTCTTCACTCTTCGCAGTGTTGAATTGCCTCCTATATGTCATAGCGTGTCGTGCATTTCGTTCACTGCCTCTCCATTTATCCTTTCCTTTATTAGCTCTGACTTGTAGCCATTTGTTTGTTGGTACTTCAGCAGGGATTTTGAACGTCACCCTTCGAGCACCTTTAGGATAGGGGCTGTCAAGCTTTCGTTGAGTATGATTAGCCTCGAAGTGTTGACTCATCTGACCAACTTCCTTGTGATTCCAGCATGGGGCGAAGGGAATGGTTTCGAACGCTCCAGCCATGTTCTGGTCATATGCTGCAGAACACCTTGGGCATATCAGGCACTTGGTTGCCCCTTTGTGACAGCGAACTAGGAACTCCAGTAAACTCTCTCCAGCTCTAGGGTAACACCTGAATAATTGGTTGTCTTGGCGCCAATTGATGCCAGTTCGAGCCCTTTGTCTCCTCTCGAAGTCTGCAGCAATTCTATGGTTGCAGATAATGCTGCATCTGAGACATAGCATCATTTCAGCATTTCCCTTGTGGCACAGCATGAGATAGTCTTTGAGGCTGGTATCTGCAGCATAGCTATCCTCCATTTTGTATTTTTCTTTTTCTAGGTATCTTTCCATCTCCTCCATCTCAGAACGAGGTCTCTCCATATCCACCATGTTGACATCTACATTTTTTCCTTCTTTGTCATCATCTTCCCATCCTGTTGGTTTGACATCTTTGTTTTGGATTTTCGAACTCTCTGGGGCAGAGTATTTCACCAGGTAATCAAATTTTCCACTAGGTTCCCCTAAAGTATCCCAATCTTCCTTCTGAGGAATGTTACCATCTACATCCTCCCCCTTTATTTCATCATCTCCCCAACCTGTGGGCTTGACGTCTTCGATTGGGATTTTCGAACTCTCTGGAGCAGAATATTTTACCAGATAGTCGAACTTTCCACTGGGCTCTCCCAAGGTATCCCAGATTTCTTTTTGAGGGGAGGCTGGCTTTGTGATCTGGACTCTCTCCAATTTTAGCCTTAGGCCTTCAGTAGCCTGTGTCAAATCTTGCTTCTGGTTCTCCTGGCACTCAGTAGCCTGGATCCCTTTCGAAACAACCGATGGTACTGCTTCAATCGAAGTCTCTAGTTGTTTGTGGACGTCCTCAGTGACTTCCTTGTTGACTTCGATTACCACACAGTTTCCAATCTCAGTGCTTTCTTCTCCTAATGGAGTGGCCTCTTGGTATGCTTCCACCATATTGATTTCTCCAATGCACGAAGGCTCGGAGTAGTTGGTGTCTGCAACATCCAGGGGGTCTTCATCCACTTTCATTTTGGGTTTGTCAGCAAATCTCAATCTGCCTTCTTTAATTGCGTTTTGAATCAAATCCCTGAAAAGAAAACACTGTGAGGTTTTGTGGCCTAGGAAACTATGATACTTACAAAATCCTCTTTTCTTTCTTTGATCTAGAGGAGGTATTTTGACGTTTGATGGCACAATTAGTTGGCCATCTTTGACAAGAAAATTGAATATCTCATCACACTTTGTTACGTCAAAGGTATACACCTTCTTTGGGAATTTATCACTTTTCTCATTTTCAACAATTTCTTTCCCTTTTGTGGGGACTAATAGTTTACAAGAGTAAGGTGGAGCCTGTTTTAATTCGGCGAGATCTACTTCGACCTCTTCGATTTCAGGATAGTCTTCAACTTCCTCAGTTTCGACGTAGGAAATTCTTTCTTTCTTATTACTTTTAAAAGCCCTGGCCTTTTCGGCCTTTAGTCTTTCGACTTGTCGAACCCTATCTGCTAACTGAGTCATGTCCCTCAGGTATTGTGTGTCTAATTTCTTTCGAATCGAATAGTCCAGGCCACCAGCGGCCATTTTGACTAACTCATGTTCAAGAACTACTGTGAAACATCTAGACTTCAAGAGTCTGAACCTATTCAAATAGTCATCTATGGGTTCAGTAAACTTTCTCTTAACACTGGCTAGTTCCTTTAGGCTTATTTTAGATTGTCCCATATAGAATTGTTCATGGAATAACCTCTCTAAGAGGGTCCAGGTATCTATGGACCCAGGAGGCAAAGTGGTGAACCACGTGAAAGCATTTTTAGTGAGGGAACTTGGGAAATATTTAATCCTAAGGTTCTCATTATTTGCTATGTCTCCTGCTTCAGTCAGATACCTGGCTATGTGTTCGACTGTTGACTCATTGGTATCTCCAGCAAACTTTGTAAACTTAGGGATCTTATATCCCCTTGGTAAATCAGTATGCATTACATAATCTGCTATGGGAGAGGCATAATTTGGCCTTCTAATCCCTGTATTGAGACCGTTCTGGGCCATAATCCTTTCTATCATGGTGGTTAGATTATTTTCTGCCAAGATGTTATCGTTTCGAATTCTATTGACTACTGCATCAGCATTTTGATTTCGACCTACCATGACAACTCCTCTAGGTTGTTCTTCTCGAAACGCTGGGACTTCTAGCCTTTCGACCCTTGCCCCTGGTTCCATAACTCCCCTTTGTGGTTCCTCTCGAATCACTGGGGCATCTAATCTTTCGACCCTTGGCACTGGTTCTATAAATCCCCTTTGTGGTTCTTCTCGAATCACTGGGGCATCTAACCCTTGTGCCCTTGCCCCCAAATTAACCCCCTCTCTGACTGGCCTATAGGGTGGGTCATCAACAATTTGTTCTATGATAGGTACGTTCGCTCGAACCAATGCCTGGTTCTGTCTGCGCCTTTCTGGCGAAGCGATGAAATCTGCTATTCGACTCATATTATCTGCGTTTTCTCTGTTCGTCACAGTCACATTTTGCACTATTGGGGCGAAGATTTCTTGCATAGTTTGCGCTAACACTCCTATCATATTATGGTTACTATCATCCATTAACTGCCTGAAAGCCATCTGATTTTCTGTGGTTAGGATGGGCAATGTACTATAACCCACTGACCCTTGGTTATTTGTTAGAAATTGGTTAGCCCCAGATCCAAATCCTAATTATGGTGATGTATTCGATGTCGAAGTGTGCAAACCTGCCATAAAAGATGTTGGCATCCCATAAGAAGGGTTTATGGGTCTGTTGCCATCGAAACTTGGTAGTCTAGTTGGTAATGGGGTGGCGAAATGGGTTTGTGTCCCTGATTGTGGGACGAACCCCCCGGGATAACCAGTGGTTCCTGTATTCCCCAGGATCGAATTGTTAGTTGACATGCCACTTGTTCCGTTTGTGGCCACATTACTGGTAGAAGAGGCGACAGACTGTGCATTCGAAGGGGTCGCACTAGACGTTCCCATCGAAGCAGACACACTAGTGCCTGTTCCATGTGGGGAATTTTGTTCCCCTTGTTGATTGTTTGGATTAGACATCCTATTATTACGTTGTCTTCTGGGTAAGGGTTGGTTGCTATTGATTATTCTACCACTTCTAAGGTTCATATAACAACGAACTTGACACTCAGAGATAACTTTAATATGATTATGCCTTAACAATCTTTATTTTATTTTAATTTGTAAAGACCAATGACGGTCCCACTGGGCGTGCCAATTTGTTTACAGTGATTTCTGGTAAAACAACCGCTAGTCCTCCAAACTATCGAATAATCTTTATGACTGTTATTCAATCTCTCTGGTAACTTGCAGGATCGACTAGATTGATCCTATGGGGTATTGGTCGTTTGGATAAATTTAATAACAAAACTAGTGTTCATGGTTAAGACTTGTATTTAGAATGTTTTATAGGCGTTCAATGTATTCCGATTACAATGTTAAAGAACTTAATGACATGATCAAATAAAGAAAAATAAAATTGGGTTTGACTAGGTAAAGGTTCGATTGCAAAGAAATGTTAAAGTGCAGAAAAACAGTTAAATGGCTTTGAATGTAAAAGCTTCAATGTAAAAGCATGAAATGTAAAAGACATGGATGTAAAACATTAAGGTAAAAGGTTTCTGAAATGTAAAGATTCGAAGTAGAAGAAAACATTTAAATGCAAGAAATAGTTAAATGGCTTTGAATGTAAAAGTATTTAAATGACATTGATGCGAAGATAAAGATAAACTGAAAAGATAAAGATGTTTTACTGAATTATAAAGGTTTGGTGCAATCATACGTACATTGTTCGAGCATTCGTTTCCCTTGCCATGTGGTATTTTGAATGTTTACTGAATTTTGTACAATAGATATGACACACGAAATCCTATCTCTAAGACTTCTATTTATACTACTTTGACCATAACGGTCTGACTTATAAGATCTTGCCACGTTTAGAACATGCAGAACACTGTTCTTCTCTAGCTTCCACACGTCTTCGAACCGTTCCCACGCACGTATATTTGAATTCCAATCATCCCGCTCGCGTTTGAATTTCAAATGCTTCGGCCACTTCGCTTCGAATTCACTTCACAGACAAACTCTTGCTATCATTTCGAAACTTCCTTCACATAAACCATCATAACTCCCATTCGAAGCTCCGAGCTTTAGTATGTCCATTCGAAGAATCATTTCTCCCATTCCGAACTGTGACATTCATTTTTATTCTCACGAATATTAATCTTGTTTCACTTCGAGCTTAATGATTCCATTTCGAACCACATATATCAAAATCTTCAGCCAACAAAATGCCCCTTTAAAATATGTATTTCGAACCTCTTTCTGAGAAATACTTATTTTAAACATATTCACAAGATTTTGATGTGACTTTTGAGTAATCATGATACTCTACCGTGTATGACTTTCAATTATGTCAATCAAGACGCCTCTTGGTTACCTTAACCGTCTCAAAGCAGTCATCATAGTATGGTGCAGTTACTAAAACAATGATTATCATTAATCACGCTTATTACCAATGCTAACTTTACGCCACCTCGTTCCATGTCCAACCCATGATCCCCACGTATCCTAGCCTTAGTTGGTGAGTGCTTCAACTTCCTCACTATAAAAACTAAATAGCTTAGTCTTTTACTCTTTTCCACACTCTGAAACTCTTTTCTTCCTTTCTTCTCGCTAAAAAACCCTAAAACTCTCAACAATTTCCAACAATGTCTTCAACAACATCCCAAATGAAGAAAATCTCCAAGAAGAAAAGTAAGAACGCATGAACGATTATGGAGAGCAAAGTCGGTACTCATCAAGGTCAATCTGTACTTATCCCCCAAGCAATCTCCAAGGAACAAGAACTTTTATACTCCTCTCAGGTACTAATTCCAACTAATGCTGCTGGAAAGAGGTTTGCTCTAATGGGCCCTCTTACAGTTTTTGAAATCCTGAAAGATACCAGAACAATCTTCCCTATTTGCTATAACTTTAAACCACTGTTCAATAAGATGGATATTCCTAGGTTAGGAACTGAGAATATGAGTGAATCTTCTGCTTCGGAAACCATAGAAACCCCAAACGTTCCCCCGAAAGATCCTTTTGTTTTGGATTATGTTAAAAGCAACTTTAAGCCGTTTCGATCTTGCCCTACCCCTGATGTAGCTTACCAGAACTGGCTTACTAAGGTAGAAGCTAAGAAATCCCATCAGTGGGAAGAACTAGGGATCTATAACTTGATCAAGCTATCGAAACCAGGCTTCACCTATAGCCATCCCTTATTATTTGCATCCTTGTATTTTTGGGACAGTACTTATAACACCTTTCACCTTCCTGGAGGAATGATAACACCCACATTCTTCGATATCGCAGCTATTACTGGTTTGTCACCAGTAGGAGAGACTTACATTCCTGATACTGAGGAACACTCAAGTATCATTGACTTTGACGTCAAGTTGGCTAGTTTCTCTAAGTTCATTGGACATTATCATGCTGAAGGTGATAGTGTGTCAGACGTGGAGCATATTGCTTTTCTTACCCTGTGGTTGTCAAGATATGTGTTTTGTAGCATGTCTTTACAGGTAGCCAGTAGGTTTATTCCTCTAGCAAGGGACTTACATGAAAATAGGAGAGTATGCTTGAGTGAGTTGTTACTTGTTGATCTCTATGAAAGCTTGAGATCAGCTGTTTCGAGTTTGAAGTCTCACACTCCTAAGAACATCCTGCTAGTTGGCCCCTTCTGGTTACTCCAATTATGGCTAAATGCCATGTTCGAATCTTCATTGTCCACTGTTGATACCATTGTTGAACAAGATCCTGAGATAGCGGATCGAATGGTTGAAGGTACAAGGCTGAGAAGACTTACTCCAAATGATGATAAAGCTGACTTCCAGGTCCTCTTCTCACAGTACATCATGATTTTCTCTAAAAGGCATAAATTTGAAGAAACTATGGCACCTTTCGCTTCGAGGACTCATGGACCATCATGGTTCACCATGTCCCTTTCAGAGGCTGCTAAAAGCAAAGAGATTCAAGACATTTGGAAAGCCTTTTTACTCCCAAGATTAATCTCCTCCAGAATCACTCCGACCAAGAACCAAATCTTCCTGTTCGCCTATCAACCCAATTTTGTTTCCAGGCAATTCGGTTTATGTCAGTTAATTCCCGAACCCCTTTTTCAAACCCAGAGTGCCATTACTTCTGGTCGAACCTTCAAGGCCAGAGAAGCTAAGCTGCAACAGGAGCAATACCAAGATTTCGCTCAGTTTGAATTAATTCCTTTCGAACCAACCTATTTTTCAGTAAAGGGTTTTCTGGATTGTTGGACTAAGTTCTACCAGTCTTATATGTTCGATACTCTCACCATTCAAAGGAAACTAACTAATGCATTCAATGTGCAGGTACACACAAAGAAAGGTATGTTCACTCACGCTCAAGAGATTAAGGCTTTTCAGAATTATTTCGAGACTACTTATGATCCTACGCGTTTGCAAACCACTGTGTATCGAGCGTCCCAAACTTTGAAGGAAAAATTTAAAGAAAAAGTTTCTAAATTCAAACTTCCTTCAGGGTTGTCACCTGAGGATAGGTATAGGTTGGCACTCGAAATGCATCCACCTAAGCTTCCCAGACTACCTACCTCAGAACTGGCTCTGGCTTGGTTTCCTCCCTACCCTTGGTGGTTGACTTGCAAAGAGATGTTCAAATACAAATCTCAAAAGAAACCAAAGCCATCTGACACTGTGACATGGGCTCACCATTGGCTCCATAATTTCCTAGGACATCTTCGCTATGACCTTTCTGCCATGTCGATTATATCTAATCAAGGCGCAGGTGCGAATGCTTGGGAAATCCCCAAATATTTCTTACTTTCTTTATTTTTAACATTTCGTCTTAATTGTTTCGATTTTCAGCCATCAGGATCAAGACTATTGCTTCGAAGGCTAAGGAAGGAAGTAGTTCTCAACAAACCATCGAAACTGATGACACCGTGCCTCAAACAATCCCAACAATAACTCCTGCAACAATAACACCAGCAAGAACAATCGCTCCAACTCCAACAATTGCTTCAACTCCACAGGTAATTAATTAATCCTGATGTTTCGAATGGACTAATGTTTATGATTGGAGTCTAACTCATGTTTAAACCATTTCAGACTAGTAAACTCCCACCAACCACTCCAAAGAAACGAAAGCCTAGTACCACTGGGAAGAATCCCAAGGTTGGGGAAAATTCACCAACGGCTTCGAAGAAGAAGCAGAAGAAAGATGTTTCTAAGGACACTAATGTTTCTGGACTCGATTCCAGGGATGTTGCTCCCTTACCAAAATCCAAAAATCCACCTTCGACCTCCAACGTAATGTTGGAACATATAGATAGCAATCTCTCTTCAGATAATCCACAGGTAAATTGAATTCGAATTTTTTAACAAAACTAGTTATTCGTACCTTAATACATGTTTTTAACCTTTCCTTGTCTATGCAGGACACTTCGAATCCAATCCCAATCACTTCGACTCCTCCATCAAAAGCTGTTGCTCCAGTCCATTCTTCTCCTCATGGGAATTCCAGCAATCTGGTGCAGAACAAAGGATCCTCTAACATGGCGGTTCCGATTGGGGCTTCAGAGCAACCAGATGATCAAGGCACTTCTCCTCCTTCGAAGGAGACGAACGAAGCAATGCCCCATGAATCTGCAGAGGTTCCTATGGCAACTTGTCCTCAAAAGTCTTCTCTAGAAATCCCTCAAGAAAGTGAAAAAGTTCCCCATATTGAAGAGGAAAAGGCCAATCCTTCCCAAGAGAGCGAAGCATCTGATGAGGAAGGATCTGAGGAAGAAGGAGAGGAAGAAGGCCAAGGCGGTTCGAGTGATGAAACTGAATCTGACGCCCATAGCAGCGAAAACAATGACATCGAAGTGGTGGACCTTGTTGGTGATGAAGAAGATAATGAGCCAGAAAATAATGAAGGTGATGATGCTCCTACTAATGAGCCAATGGAAGTCGAACTGGACGTTACTCCCTTGCGCATGGAACTTCCTGAGTCTTCCCAAACTCAAACAGCTGAAGAGGAGTTAGCCCTCTTAAAACGAAATGACCCAATTGGGTATATGAAGGCTAAGCTAGCTCAGAGAGATGCTCCTCTTCCTAAGGCTGGTACCAGTTCGACAAGTGATTCAATGCCCTCAGATGATAGGGTCGTACTCCTTCACAAAATCAGGAGAACAATCCTTGATGTGGACTTGTTCGAAGTGCTTAAGAAGGATGGTACAGCCTGCTATACTATGAAGGAATTGCTTGCACAAGTTAACCTTGCCACCTGCTCCCTAGAGGTCAGCACCATACTCTTCGAACTTCAATCTTTGCTGGATAACGTGACTGGGTGCCTCCTTCAAGATGAATTTGCCACTAATAAAGTCCAAGAGAAGCGAACTGCTATGGATGCTGCATATGAGCATGCTTCGAAGCTCTCTAAGGAAGCTGAAGATCAAGCCATGCACATAAAGCAAGCCAAGGCTGATTATGAAACTCGGGCTAAATCTATTCTTCTCTAGGAACAACAAATTCAAGAACTCCAACAAAAAGTTAGGGAGGCCCAAGAACAACAATTGGCATATGACACCAACACTGCTGGCACTCAATTCGAAGAGCTCCTCAATAAAGGGCTTGCAGAAATGGAAGCAGCTGAGCAACTTAAGGGTGAAGTTACTACCCTAGAAGGAGCGAGGCGCTTCACTCAACAGCGGCTTGAGTCCTTTCGGAGTATCTTCGATAGATTAAGGAACAATGGACATTTCTAAATGTTGTTTGTTTAATGAATTTTAAATTTCGTTTGAATGTTGGTCTGTACTATCCAAACAATGCCATTTTGGCAATTTAAACTACCATTTTGGCATTTTTCTATACTGTTTCGATTACGTTGTTATTATTCGAATCTCCTGCAGGCGTGGCTTATATTTCTTTAAATATTTCCCATTAACCTTTAGGATTCGCTTATCATCAGCCAACTCTTCGATTTCATATGCATTGTTTGAAAATATTTTTTACTATTCGAAAAGGTCCTTCCCAATGAGGTGACCATTTACCTAATGCTTTATTTTTCTTGTCTATGGGCAATATGACTTTCCAAACTAAGTCATTAATAGTGAATGTTTTACCTTTCACCCTTTTATTGTATGCCCTAGCTACTCTTTCCTTTTGCCTCATTAGGATTTCCAATGCGTGCAATCTAACTTCGTCTAACTCAACCAACTCGTTCATCATCATCTCCCAATAAAATGCAGATGGGATTTCGTTTTGTCTTTGAATTCCGAACTGATTGCAGATGAATTTCTACTGGTAGAACTGCATCATGACCAAATGTTAGTTGGAAAGGAGTGGTGTTAGTAGCCTCTTTAGGAGATGTTCTACAGGCCCATAGTATTTGGTCCAACGTCTTGTGCCAATTCCTTGGCCTCTTACCAACATGCTTCTTAATCAAACCTATTATCACTTTATTGGCTGCTTCGACCTGACCATTTGCTTGAGCATAATATGGTGTTGATGTTAGTAATCTAAACCCCATTTCTTGAGAAAATTCTTGCATCTTCCTACCAGTAAACACAGATCCTTGTTCTGTGGTTATGCTCTCTGGCAGTCCAAACCTATAGATAATCTGTTTCTGTATGAACTCAATAATAGCCTCTTGGTCAGCAGCTATTAACGGTATTGCTTCGATCCACTTGGTGAAATAATCTATTCCTACCAAGATATACTTTTGTCCTTTAGACGAAGCAGGGTTGATTTCTCCTATTAAATCTAATGCCCATCCTCTAAAGGGCCATGGTTTAATGGTCGAATGCAACTCACTTGCAGGAGCATGTTGAATCCCTGCATGTTTCTGACATTCTTCACATCCTTTAGCAAAGTCTATACAATCTTTGAGCATTCTAGGCCAATACATGCCGTATCGAAATAGCAACCATTTCATTTTATGGCCTGCTTGATGTGCCCCACATGCCCCATTGTGGACTTCTGACAATGCTAAGTATGCCTCACTTTCTCCTTGGCATTTCAGTAATACGCCTTCCTGGGTTTTTTTGAACAGTTCGTTTCCCATGAGGACATATGATAACGCTTTATATTTTGTTTTCCTGTCAACATTCAATGTTGGATCATTTAAATAACTCACAATTGGACTTCGCCAATCTGCATCTGATAAGGCGTCTATGGCTAATACTTCGAATCTATCTTTGTCACCATAACCTAATTTAATATTCTCTAAATCTGATGGTGTTAATCTAGTAGCCATAACCTTACCTCTTATTTCGACCAATTCTTTAAAGTTTTTGGCAGAAACTTTATAACCTGAGGCCAACTGTGCTAAGTCATTCGCTTCTTGATTTTCTACTCTTGGTATATGTTGAATATCCATGTATTCGAATTTTTTGAGCAGCCTGTTAACTATGACGAAGTATGTCATCAGATTTTCCTTTATGCATTTGTATTCCTTTGTTATTTGCTTGACCACTAACTCTGAGTCACCTCTAATTTCGACTCTAGTTGCCCCCAATTCCAACAAAGCTTCAAGTCCAACAATAAGTGCTTCGTATTCAGCTTCGTTGTTCGAGCAACGAGGACCATCTAACTTATACTTGAATTTTGTTGGAATTCCTTCAGGAGAAATTATGAGAACTCCAACACCACTACCCTCCTTGTGGGTCGAACCATCAAAGTATAACTTCCAAGGTTGCATTTCAATGTAACCCATGGCAGTCATTTCGACTAGTGAGCGGTCTACAATAAAATCAGAAATTACTTGACCTTTCACAACTCTTAGAGGCATGAAGTCAAAGAATATTCTGTTAAGGCTAAAGCCCATTTACCAACTCTGCTATGCATTATTGGTTTCAAAAGCATGTGTTTGATAACATCGAAATGAGATGAGACATAAACATCAACAGGCTTTATATAATACTTAAGTTTCATACAAGAAAAGTATAAACAAAGACATAGCTTTTCTATATTACTATATCTAGTTTCTGCATCATTCAATACCCTACTTAAATAATATATGGCTCTTTCTATGCCATTACTATCTTCTTGTGCTAACATACTACCTATAGTAAATTCAGAAGCAGATATGTACAGTCTCATGGGTTTTCCCCATGAAGGTGGAGACAAGATAGGGGGCTGAGAGAGATATCTTTTGATCTTGTCAAATGCCTCCTGATATGCTTCGTCCCACTCGAAGGCTTGGCCTTGCTTTAAACGGAGTAGTGGGGAGAAAGCTTGAGTTCTTCCACTTAGATTTGAAATGAACCTTCTGAGAAAGTTAATCTTCCCCAGCAAAGATTGCAGCTCCCTTTTTGATGTGGGTGCTTTTGTCTCCATGATGGCTTTGGTCTTATTCTGGTTGATTTTGATTCCTTTTTTATGAACCACAAAGCCAAGGAAATCTCCAGCCTGCACAAAGAATGCACATTTAAGGGGGTTCATTTTTAAGCCATGTTTCCTCATTCTTTCGAATGATTGGCTCAAATGATGCAAATGGGTTTCTGCAGATATGGATTTGATGACTATATCATCAATATACACCGACATAAATGTCTCAATAAAATCATGGAAGATTGAATTCATTGCTCTTTGGTAAGTTGCCCCAGCATTTTTTAAACCAAAAGGCATCACTACCCATTCATAGGTGCCTAAGGCTCCTGGGCAACGGAACGCTGTCTTAGCAACATCTTCTTCAGCAATAAAAATCTGATTATAACCAGAATATCCATCTAGCATACTTAGGTATTCGAATCCTGCAGCAGAGTCTATTAACATTTCTGCCACAGGCATAGAATATTCATCTTTGGAGGTTGCAGTATTTAAATCCCTAAAGTCTATGCATATTCTCAGAGAGCCATTTTTCTTAATAACAGGTACTATATTTGATAACCATTCGACATACCTTGTGGTTCTGATGAATTTGCAGCGCATCAACCTTTCGACCTCAGCTTTGATCTTTGTGAGAACTGCTGGCGCGAATCTTCTGGGAGTTTGTTTGATGGGCTTCTTGCCATCCTTAATTGGAAGTCTGTGCTCCACTAACTCTCTCTTCAAACCAGGAATTTCGTCATAGTCCCATGCAAAGCAATCTTTGTTTCTTTTGAGAACTTCGATCACCTCTTGCTTAAAACTTGGGCTGAGTTTTGCGCTTATGTAAGTTATTCTTTTTGTATTGTTATCCCCCAAATTCACCTCTTCGAGCGGATCCTGTGCTAACATTTTGGCACCTGAGTTTGTAGGATCCTTCTCGAAGCCCAAGGGTTGTTTGTCATAGATGGCATCGAGCCTTTGATCTATTGCGTGTTCTTCATAGGGTGAGTCTTTCGAGCCATTCCCTTCTATTTCGTTCACTTCAATCATATTATCTATTTCAGCCTCCGAGGCCGCTTTCCATTCATTCTCAGCCATATAGGCCGAAATCCTTTCGAAGAAGGAGGACTCAGTCATGAGCAATGTTGTCGAACTCCCAGCCTGCTGGCCGTCTTTGCGAAGTGCCTTCGACTCCTTCGTCTCGTTTAATTATCTTCCTATCCCAGTACATGCCATCATGGCGAAGGGTCATATAATAACGTGCATTCCTGGTTTCGTTTATTTCATCACTTGGGGTACAAGGGGCTATTCTTGCTAGGTACTTGTCATAATTCCTTTTATTGACTAAGTTGACTGTTGTCATAAAGTAACTCTGGTCCGCTTCGATATTCTCCACTATACCATCTTCTCTCCATAGAACCAACCTCTGATGCATTGACGAAGGGATTGCCCCTACGCCATGGATCCACTCTCTTCCCAACAGCAAGTTATAGTTGGCCTTGGCTTCGATTACCATGAACATGGTGGGCCTACAGCTTGATCCTACGGTTAAATCCACTTGCACTACTCCCAAAGTCTGACCTACTTTCCCTTCATAGTTGGATAGGACCATGTTGTGTGGTTTGACGTCACCATCTTGTATTCCTAATTTCTTCAGCATGAAATGGGGCATTAAATTGACTGCAACGCCTCCATCCACTAAGACCTTGTTCACTCCATGGGCTCCAGCCTTCGCTCGAATGAACAATGGCTTCAGATGATTCTTCATGGATGGCTCTGGGTGTTCGAAGAATGCATTCTGCTCTTCGACCGCGCCGTTATCCATTACATAGTAGCAAACTGGTCTGTGTTTCATCAAATCTATGGTATCATCTTCCTCTTGCTCTTCGATTTCGGTCTCCTGTCCAAACTCAGAAGGTAGTACAGATACCACGTTGCAATTTAAGTTGAGTGAAGATTCCCCCTCTGATTCGAAGTTGTCCGTCAGCATATCCTCGTCTTCTTCTGGACTTGGAGTGTACTCCTTCGATTCATCTTGTTGTGTTTCAGAGAAAAGTCTCCTACTAACTGGAGGTTTGTCTTCAGGTTGATTGTTGGTTGTTGGTTTTTTGGTGCTTGACACTTCTTTGTTGCTGATCGAAGTTGTGCCTTTGTCTGCCACAGCTTCCCTTTCAGCCTTTCGAATTCTCTGTTGCCTTCGCCATTGTGATCTGGACATGGGGTTTTTCCCTTTGTAGTTTTCTAGTCTCAATTCTTCACTCTTCGCAGTGTTGAATTGCCTCCTATATGTCATAGCGTGTCGTGCATTTCGTTCACTGCCTCTCCATTTATCCTTTCCTTTATTAGCTCTGACTTGTAGCCATTTGTTTGTTGGTACTTCAGCAGGGATTTTGAACGTCACCCTTCGAGCACCTTTAGGATAGGGGCTGTCAAGCTTTCGTTGAGTATGATTAGCCTCGAAGTGTTGACTCATCTGACCAACTTCCTTGTGATTCCAGCATGGGGCGAAGGGAATGGTTTCGAACGCTCCAGCCATGTTCTGGTCATATGCTGCAGAACACCTTGGGCATATCAGGCACTTGGTTGCCCCTTTGTGACAGCGAACTAGGAACTCCAGTAAACTCTCTCCAGCTCTAGGGTAACACCTGAATAATTGGTTGTCTTGGCGCCAATTGATGCCAGTTCGAGCCCTTTGTCTCCTCTCGAAGTCTGCAGCAATTCTATGGTTGCAGATAATGCTGCATCTGAGACATAGCATCATTTCAGCATTTCCCTTGTGGCACAGCATGAGATAGTCTTTGAGGCTGGTATCTGCAGCATAGCTATCCTCCATTTTGTATTTTTCTTTTTCTAGGTATCTTTCCATCTCCTCCATCTCAGAACGAGGTCTCTCCATATCCACCATGTTGACATCTACATTTTTTCCTTCTTTGTCATCATCTTCCCATCCTGTTGGTTTGACATCTTTGTTTTGGATTTTCGAACTCTCTGGGGCAGAGTATTTCACCAGGTAATCAAATTTTCCACTAGGTTCCCCTAAAGTATCCCAATCTTCCTTCTGAGGAATGTTACCATCTACATCCTCCCCCTTTATTTCATCATCTCCCCAACCTGTGGGCTTGACGTCTTCGATTGGGATTTTCGAACTCTCTGGAGCAGAATATTTTACCAGATAGTCGAACTTTCCACTGGGCTCTCCCAAGGTATCCCAGATTTCTTTTTGAGGGGAGGCTGGCTTTGTGATCTGGACTCTCTCCAATTTTAGCCTTAGGCCTTCAGTAGCCTGTGTCAAATCTTGCTTCTGGTTCTCCTGGCACTCAGTAGCCTGGATCCCTTTCGAAACAACCGATGGTACTGCTTCAATCGAAGTCTCTAGTTGTTTGTGGACGTCCTCAGTGACTTCCTTGTTGACTTCGATTACCACACAGTTTCCAATCTCAGTGCTTTCTTCTCCTAATGGAGTGGCCTCTTGGTATGCTTCCACCATATTGATTTCTCCAATGCACGAAGGCTCGGAGTAGTTGGTGTCTGCAACATCCAGGGGGTCTTCATCCACTTTCATTTTGGGTTTGTCAGCAAATCTCAATCTGCCTTCTTTAATTGCGTTTTGAATCAAATCCCTGAAAAGAAAACACTGTGAGGTTTTGTGGCCTAGGAAACTATGATACTTACAAAATCCTCTTTTCTTTCTTTGATCTAGAGGAGGTATTTTGACGTTTGATGGCACAATTAGTTGGCCATCTTTGACAAGAAAATTGAATATCTCATCACACTTTGTTACGTCAAAGGTATACACCTTCTTTGGGAATTTATCACTTTTCTCATTTTCAACAATTTCTTTCCCTTTTGTGGGGACTAATAGTTTACAAGAGTAAGGTGGAGCCTGTTTTAATTCGGCGAGATCTACTTCGACCTCTTCGATTTCAGGATAGTCTTCAACTTCCTCAGTTTCGACGTAGGAAATTCTTTCTTTCTTATTACTTTTAAAAGCCCTGGCCTTTTCGGCCTTTAGTCTTTCGACTTGTCGAACCCTATCTGCTAACTGAGTCATGTCCCTCAGGTATTGTGTGTCTAATTTCTTTCGAATCGAATAGTCCAGGCCACCAGCGGCCATTTTGACTAACTCATGTTCAAGAACTACTGTGAAACATCTAGACTTCAAGAGTCTGAACCTATTCAAATAGTCATCTATGGGTTCAGTAAACTTTCTCTTAACACTGGCTAGTTCCTTTAGGCTTATTTTAGATTGTCCCATATAGAATTGTTCATGGAATAACCTCTCTAAGAGGGTCCAGGTATCTATGGACCCAGGAGGCAAAGTGGTGAACCACGTGAAAGCATTTTTAGTGAGGGAACTTGGGAAATATTTAATCCTAAGGTTCTCATTATTTGCTATGTCTCCTGCTTCAGTCAGATACCTGGCTATGTGTTCGACTGTTGACTCATTGGTATCTCCAGCAAACTTTGTAAACTTAGGGATCTTATATCCCCTTGGTAAATCAGTATGCATTACATAATCTGCTATGGGAGAGGCATAATTTGGCCTTCTAATCCCTGTATTGAGACCGTTCTGGGCCATAATCCTTTCTATCATGGTGGTTAGATTATTTTCTGCCAAGATGTTATCGTTTCGAATTCTATTGACTACTGCATCAGCATTTTGATTTCGACCTACCATGACAACTCCTCTAGGTTGTTCTTCTCGAAACGCTGGGACTTCTAGCCTTTCGACCCTTGCCCCTGGTTCCATAACTCCCCTTTGTGGTTCCTCTCGAATCACTGGGGCATCTAATCTTTCGACCCTTGGCACTGGTTCTATAAATCCCCTTTGTGGTTCTTCTCGAATCACTGGGGCATCTAACCCTTGTGCCCTTGCCCCCAAATTAACCCCCTCTCTGACTGGCCTATAGGGTGGGTCATCAACAATTTGTTCTATGATAGGTACGTTCGCTCGAACCAATGCCTGGTTCTGTCTGCGCCTTTCTGGCGAAGCGATGAAATCTGCTATTCGACTCATATTATCTGCGTTTTCTCTGTTCGTCACAGTCACATTTTGCACTATTGGGGCGAAGATTTCTTGCATAGTTTGCGCTAACACTCCTATCATATTATGGTTACTATCATCCATTAACTGCCTGAAAGCCATCTGATTTTCTGTGGTTAGGATGGGCAATGTACTATAACCCACTGACCCTTGGTTATTTGTTAGAAATTGGTTAGCCCCAGATCCAAATCCTAATTATGGTGATGTATTCGATGTCGAAGTGTGCAAACCTGCCATAAAAGATGTTGGCATCCCATAAGAAGGGTTTATGGGTCTGTTGCCATCGAAACTTGGTAGTCTAGTTGGTAATGGGGTGGCGAAATGGGTTTGTGTCCCTGATTGTGGGACGAACCCCCCGGGATAACCAGTGGTTCCTGTATTCCCCAGGATCGAATTGTTAGTTGACATGCCACTTGTTCCGTTTGTGGCCACATTACTGGTAGAAGAGGCGACAGACTGTGCATTCGAAGGGGTCGCACTAGACGTTCCCATCGAAGCAGACACACTAGTGCCTGTTCCATGTGGGGAATTTTGTTCCCCTTGTTGATTGTTTGGATTAGACATCCTATTATTACGTTGTCTTCTGGGTAAGGGTTGGTTGCTATTGATTATTCTACCACTTCTAAGGTTCATATAACAACGAACTTGACACTCAGAGATAACTTTAATATGATTATGCCTTAACAATCTTTATTTTATTTTAATTTGTAAAGACCAATGACGGTCCCACTGGGCGTGCCAATTTGTTTACAGTGATTTCTGGTAAAACAACCGCTAGTCCTCCAAACTATCGAATAATCTTTATGACTGTTATTCAATCTCTCTGGTAACTTGCAGGATCGACTAGATTGATCCTATGGGGTATTGGTCGTTTGGATAAATTTAATAACAAAACTAGTGTTCATGGTTAAGACTTGTATTTAGAATGTTTTATAGGCGTTCAATGTATTCCGATTACAATGTTAAAGAACTTAATGACATGATCAAATAAAGAAAAATAAAATTGGGTTTGACTAGGTAAAGGTTCGATTGCAAAGAAATGTTAAAGTGCAGAAAAACAGTTAAATGGCTTTGAATGTAAAAGCTTCAATGTAAAAGCATGAAATGTAAAAGACATGGATGTAAAACATTAAGGTAAAAGGTTTCTGAAATGTAAAGATTCGAAGTAGAAGAAAACATTTAAATGCAAGAAATAGTTAAATGGCTTTGAATGTAAAAGTATTTAAATGACATTGATGCGAAGATAAAGATAAACTGGAAAGATAAAGATGTTTTACTGAATTATAAAGGTTTGGTGCAATCATACGTACATTGTTCGAGCATTCGTTTCCCTTGCCATGTGGTATTTTGAATGTTTACTGAATTTTGTACAATAGATATGACACACGAAATCCTATCTCTAAGACTTCTATTTATACTACTTTGACCATAACGGTCTGACTTATAAGATCTTGCCACGTTTAGAACATGCAGAACACTGTTCTTCTCTAGCTTCCACACGTCTTCGAACCGTTCCCACGCACGTATATTTGAATTCCAATCATCCCGCTCGCGTTTGAATTTCAAATGCTTCGGCCACTTCGCTTCGAATTCACTTCACAGACAAACTCTTGCTATCATTTCGAAACTTCCTTCACATAAACCATCATAACTCCCATTCGAAGCTCCGAGCTTTAGTATGTCCATTCGAAGAATCATTTCTCCCATTCCGAACTGTGACATTCATTTTTATTCTCACGAATATTAATCTTGTTTCACTTCGAGCTTAATGATTCCATTTCGAACCACATATATCAAAATCTTCAGCCAACAAAATGCCCCTTTAAAATATGTATTTCGAACCTCTTTCTGAGAAATACTTATTTTAAACATATTCACAAGATTTTGATGTGACTTTTGAGTAATCATGATACTCTACCGTGTATGACTTTCAATTATGTCAATCAAGACGCCTCTTGGTTACCTTAACCGTCTCAAAGCAGTCATCATAGTATGGTGCAGTTACTAAAACAATGATTATCATTAATCACGCTTATTACCAATGCTAACTTTACGCCACCTCGTTCCATGTCCAACCCATGATCCCCACGTATCCTAGCCTTAGTTGGTGAGTGCTTCAACTTCCTCACTATAAAAACTAAATAGCTTAGTCTTTTACTCTTTTCCACACTCTGAAACTCTTTTCTTCCTTTCTTCTCGCTAAAAAACCCTAAAACTCTCAACAATTTCCAACAATGTCTTCAACAACATCCCAAATGAAGAAAATCTCCAAGAAGAAAAGTAAGAACGCATGAACGATTATGGAGAGCAAAGTCGGTACTCATCAAGGTCAATCTGTACTTATCCCCCAAGCAATCTCCAAGGAACAAGAACTTTTATACTCCTCTCAGGTACTAATTCCAACTAATGCTGCTGGAAAGAGGTTTGCTCTAATGGGCCCTCTTACAGTTTTTGAAATCCTGAAAGATACCAGAACAATCTTCCCTATTTGCTATAACTTTAAACCACTGTTCAATAAGATGGATATTCCTAGGTTAGGAACTGAGAATATGAGTGAATCTTCTGCTTCGGAAACCATAGAAACCCCAAACGTTCCCCCGAAAGATCCTTTTGTTTTGGATTATGTTAAAAGCAACTTTAAGCCGTTTCGATCTTGCCCTACCCCTGATGTAGCTTACCAGAACTGGCTTACTAAGGTAGAAGCTAAGAAATCCCATCAGTGGGAAGAACTAGGGATCTATAACTTGATCAAGCTATCGAAACCAGGCTTCACCTATAGCCATCCCTTATTATTTGCATCCTTGTATTTTTGGGACAGTACTTATAACACCTTTCACCTTCCTGGAGGAATGATAACACCCACATTCTTCGATATCGCAGCTATTACTGGTTTGTCACCAGTAGGAGAGACTTACATTCCTGATACTGAGGAACACTCAAGTATCATTGACTTTGACGTCAAGTTGGCTAGTTTCTCTAAGTTCATTGGACATTATCATGCTGAAGGTGATAGTGTGTCAGACGTGGAGCATATTGCTTTTCTTACCCTGTGGTTGTCAAGATATGTGTTTTGTAGCATGTCTTTACAGGTAGCCAGTAGGTTTATTCCTCTAGCAAGGGACTTACATGAAAATAGGAGAGTATGCTTGAGTGAGTTGTTACTTGTTGATCTCTATGAAAGCTTGAGATCAGCTGTTTCGAGTTTGAAGTCTCACACTCCTAAGAACATCCTGCTAGTTGGCCCCTTCTGGTTACTCCAATTATGGCTAAATGCCATGTTCGAATCTTCATTGTCCACTGTTGATACCATTGTTGAACAAGATCCTGAGATAGCGGATCGAATGGTTGAAGGTACAAGGCTGAGAAGACTTACTCCAAATGATGATAAAGCTGACTTCCAGGTCCTCTTCTCACAGTACATCATGATTTTCTCTAAAAGGCATAAATTTGAAGAAACTATGGCACCTTTCGCTTCGAGGACTCATGGACCATCATGGTTCACCATGTCCCTTTCAGAGGCTGCTAAAAGCAAAGAGATTCAAGACATTTGGAAAGCCTTTTTACTCCCAAGATTAATCTCCTCCAGAATCACTCCGACCAAGAACCAAATCTTCCTGTTCGCCTATCAACCCAATTTTGTTTCCAGGCAATTCGGTTTATGTCAGTTAATTCCCGAACCCCTTTTTCAAACCCAGAGTGCCATTACTTCTGGTCGAACCTTCAAGGCCAGAGAAGCTAAGCTGCAACAGGAGCAATACCAAGATTTCGCTCAGTTTGAATTAATTCCTTTCGAACCAACCTATTTTTCAGTAAAGGGTTTTCTGGATTGTTGGACTAAGTTCTACCAGTCTTATATGTTCGATACTCTCACCATTCAAAGGAAACTAACTAATGCATTCAATGTGCAGGTACACACAAAGAAAGGTATGTTCACTCACGCTCAAGAGATTAAGGCTTTTCAGAATTATTTCGAGACTACTTATGATCCTACGCGTTTGCAAACCACTGTGTATCGAGCGTCCCAAACTTTGAAGGAAAAATTTAAAGAAAAAGTTTCTAAATTCAAACTTCCTTCAGGGTTGTCACCTGAGGATAGGTATAGGTTGGCACTCGAAATGCATCCACCTAAGCTTCCCAGACTACCTACCTCAGAACTGGCTCTGGCTTGGTTTCCTCCCTACCCTTGGTGGTTGACTTGCAAAGAGATGTTCAAATACAAATCTCAAAAGAAACCAAAGCCATCTGACACTGTGACATGGGCTCACCATTGGCTCCATAATTTCCTAGGACATCTTCGCTATGACCTTTCTGCCATGTCGATTATATCTAATCAAGGCGCAGGTGCGAATGCTTGGGAAATCCCCAAATATTTCTTACTTTCTTTATTTTTAACATTTCGTCTTAATTGTTTCGATTTTCAGCCATCAGGATCAAGACTATTGCTTCGAAGGCTAAGGAAGGAAGTAGTTCTCAACAAACCATCGAAACTGATGACACCGTGCCTCAAACAATCCCAACAATAACTCCTGCAACAATAACACCAGCAAGAACAATCGCTCCAACTCCAACAATTGCTTCAACTCCACAGGTAATTAATTAATCCTGATGTTTCGAATGGACTAATGTTTATGATTGGAGTCTAACTCATGTTTAAACCATTTCAGACTAGTAAACTCCCACCAACCACTCCAAAGAAGCGAAATCCTAGTACCACTGGGAAGAATCCCAAGGTTGGGGGAAATTCACCAACGGCTTCGAAGAAGAAGCAAAAGAAATATGTTTCCAAGGACACTAATGTTTCTGGACTCGATTCCAGGGATGTTGCTCCCTTACCAAAATCCAAAAATCCACCTTCGACCTCCAACGTAATGTTGGAACATATAGATAGCAATCTCTCTTCAGATAATCCACAGGTAAATTGAATTCGAATTTTTTAACAAAACTAGTTATTCGTACCTTAATACATGTTTTTAACCTTTCCTTGTCTATGCAGGACACTTCGAATCCAATCCCAATCACTTCGACTCCTCCATCAAAAGCTGTTGCTCCAGTCCATTCTTCTCCTCATGGGAATTCCAGCAATCTGGTGCAGAACAAAGGATCCTCTAACATGGCGGTTCCGATTGGGGCTTCAGAGCAACCAGATGATCAAGGCACTTCTCCTCCTTCGAAGGAGACGAACGAAGCAATGCCCCATGAATCTGCAGAGGTTCCTATGGCAACTTGTCCTCAAAAGTCTTCTCTAGAAATCCCTCAAGAAAGTGAAAAAGTTCCCCATATTGAAGAGGAAAAGGCCAATCCTTCCCAAGAGAGCGAAGCATCTGATGAGGAAGGATCTGAGGAAGAAGGAGAGGAAGAAGGCCAAGGCGGTTCGAGTGATGAAACTGAATCTGACGCCCATAGCAGCGAAAACAATGACATCGAAGTGGTGGACCTTGTTGGTGATGAAGAAGATAATGAGCCAGAAAATAATGAAGGTGATGATGCTCCTACTAATGAGCCAATGGAAGTCGAACTGGACGTTACTCCCTTGCGCATGGAACTTCCTGAGTCTTCCCAAACTCAAACAGCTGAAGAGGAGTTAGCCCTCTTAAAACGAAATGACCCAATTGGGTATATGAAGGCTAAGCTAGCTCAGAGAGATGCTCCTCTTCCTAAGGCTGGTACCAGTTCGACAAGTGATTCAATGCCCTCAGATGATAGGGTCGTACTCCTTCACAAAATCAGGAGAACAATCCTTGATGTGGACTTGTTCGAAGTGCTTAAGAAGGATGGTACAGCCTGCTATACTATGAAGGAATTGCTTGCACAAGTTAACCTTGCCACCTGCTCCCTAGAGGTCAGCACCATACTCTTCGAACTTCAATCTTTGCTGGATAACGTGACTGGGTGCCTCCTTCAAGATGAATTTGCCACTAATAAAGTCCAAGAGAAGCGAACTGCTATGGATGCTGCATATGAGCATGCTTCGAAGCTCTCTAAGGAAGCTGAAGATCAAGCCATGCACATAAAGCAAGCCAAGGCTGATTATGAAACTCGGGCTAAATCTATTCTTCTCTAGGAACAACAAATTCAAGAACTCCAACAAAAAGTTAGGGAGGCCCAAGAACAACAATTGGCATATGACACCAACACTGCTGGCACTCAATTCGAAGAGCTCCTCAATAAAGGGCTTGCAGAAATGGAAGCAGCTGAGCAACTTAAGGGTGAAGTTACTACCCTAGAAGGAGCGAGGCGCTTCACTCAACAGCGGCTTGAGTCCTTTCGGAGTATCTTCGATAGATTAAGGAACAATGGACATTTCTAAATGTTGTTTGTTTAATGAATTTTAAATTTCGTTTGAATGTTGGTCTGTACTATCCAAACAATGCCATTTTGGCAATTTAAACTACCATTTTGGCATTTTTCTATACTGTTTCGATTACGTTGTTATTATTCGAATCTCCTGCAGGCGTGGCTTATATTTCTTTAAATATTTCCCATTAACCTTTAGGATTCGCTTATCATCAGCCAACTCTTCGATTTCATATGCATTGTTTGAAAATATTTTTACTATTCGAAAAGGTCCTTCCCAATGAGGTGACCATTTACCTAATGCTTTATTTTTCTTGTCTATGGGCAATATGACTTTCCAAACTAAGTCATTAATAGTGAATGTTTTACCTTTCACCCTTTTATTGTATGCCCTAGCTACTCTTTCCTTTTGCCTCATTAGGATTTCCAATGCGTGCAATCTAACTTCGTCTAACTCAACCAACTCGTTCATCATCATCTCCCAATAAAATGCAGATGGGATTTCGTTTTGTCTTTGAATTCGAACTGATTGCAGATGAATTTCTACTGGTAGAACTGCATCATGACCAAATGTTAGTTGGAAAGGAGTGGTGTTAGTAGCCTCTTTAGGAGATGTTCTACAGGCCCATAGTATTTGGTCCAACGTCTTGTGCCAATTCCTTGGCCTCTTACCAACATGCTTCTTAATCAAACCTATTATCACTTTATTGGCTGCTTCGACCTGACCATTTGCTTGAGCATAATATGGTGTTGATGTTAGTAATCTAAACCCCATTTCTTGAGAAAATTCTTGCATCTTCCTACCAGTAAACACAGATCCTTGTTCTGTGGTTATGCTCTCTGGCAGTCCAAACCTATAGATAATCTGTTTCTGTATGAACTCAATAATAGCCTCTTGGTCATCAGCTATTAACGGTATTGCTTCGATCCACTTGGTGAAATAATCTATTCCTACCAAGATATACTTTTGTCCTTTAGACGAAGCAGGGTTGATTTCTCCTATTAAATCTAATGCCCATCCTCTAAAGGGCCATGGTTTAATGGTCGAATGCAACTCACTTGCAGGAGCATGTTGAATCCCTGCATGTTTCTGACATTCTTCACATCCTTTAGCAAAGTCTATACAATCTTTGAGCATTCTAGGCCAATACATGCCGTATCGAAATAGCAACCATTTCATTTTATGGCCTGCTTGATGTGCCCCACATGCCCCATTGTGGACTTCTGACAATGCTAAGTATGCCTCACTTTCTCCTTGGCATTTCAGTGATACGCCTTCCTGGGTTTTTTTGAACAGTTCGTTTCCCATGAGGACATATGATAACGCTTTATATTTTGTTTTCCTGTCAACATTCAATGTTGGATCATTTAAATAACTCACAATTGGACTTCGCCAATCTGCATCTGATAAGGCGTCTATGGCTAATACTTCGAATCTATCTTTGTCACCATAACCTAATTTAATATTCTCTAAATCTGATGGTGTTAATCTAGTAGCCATAACCTTACCTCTTATTTCGACCAATTCTTTAAAGTTTTTGGCAGAAACTTTATAACCTGAGGCCAACTGTGCTAAGTCATTCGCTTCTTGATTTTCTACTCTTGGTATATGTTGAATATCCATGTATTCGAATTTTTTTGAGCAGCCTGTTAACTATGACGAAGTATGTCATCAGATTTTCCTTTATGCATTTGTATTCCTTTGTTATTTGCTTGACCACTAACTCTGAGTCACCTCTAATTTCGACTCTAGTTGCCCCCAATTCCAACAAAGCTTCAAGTCCAACAATAAGTGCTTCGTATTCAGCTTCGTTGTTCGAGCAACGAGGACCATCTAACTTATACTTGAATTTTGTTGGAATTCCTTCAGGAGAAATTATGAGAACTCCAACACCACTACCCTCCTTGTGGGTCGAACCATCAAAGTATAACTTCCAAGGTTGCATTTCAATGTAACCCATGGCAGTCATTTCGACTAGTGAGCGGTCTACAATAAAATCAGAAATTACTTGACCTTTCACAACTCTTAGAGGCATGAAGTCAAAGAATATTCTGTTAAGGCTAAAGCCCATTTACCAACTCTGCTATGCATTATTGGTTTCAAAAGCATGTGTTTGATAACATCGAAATGAGATGAGACATAAACATCAACAGGCTTTATATAATACTTAAGTTTCATACAAGAAAAGTATAAACAAAGACATAGCTTTTCTATATTACTATATCTAGTTTCTGCATCATTCAATACCCTACTTAAATAATATATGGCTCTTTCTATGCCATTACTATCTTCTTGTGCTAACATACTACCTATAGTAAATTCAGAAGCAGATATGTACAGTCTCATGGGTTTTCCCCATGAAGGTGGAGACAAGATAGGGGGCTGAGAGAGATATCTTTTGATCTTGTCAAATGCCTCCTGATATGCTTCGTCCCACTCGAAGGCTTGGCCTTGCTTTAAACGGAGTAGTGGGGAGAAAGCTTGAGTTCTTCCACTTAGATTTGAAATGAACCTTCTGAGAAAGTTAATCTTCCCCAGCAAAGATTGCAGCTCCCTTTTTGATGTGGGTGCTTTTGTCTCCATGATGGCTTTGGTCTTATTCTGGTTGATTTTGATTCCTTTTTTATGAACCACAAAGCCAAGAAAATCTCCAGCCTGCACAAAGAATGCACATTTAAGGGGGTTCATTTTTAAGCCATGTTTCCTCATTCTTTCGAATGATTGGCTCAAATGATGCAAATGGGTTTCTGCAGATATGGATTTGATGACTATATCATCAATATACACCGACATAAATGTCTCAATAAAATCATGGAAGATTGAATTCATTGCTCTTTGGTAAGTTGCCCCAGCATTTTTTAAACCAAAAGGCATCACTACCCATTCATAGGTGCCTAAGGCTCCTGGGCAACGGAACGCTGTCTTAGCAACATCTTCTTCAGCAATAAAAATCTGATTATAACCAGAATATCCATCTAGCATACTTAGGTATTCGAATCCTGCAGCAGAGTCTATTAACATTTCTGCCACAGGCATAGAATATTCATCTTTGGAGGTTGCAGTATTTAAATCCCTAAAGTCTATGCATATTCTCAGAGAGCCATTTTTCTTAATAACAGGTACTATATTTGATAACCATTCGACATACCTTGTGGTTCTGATGAATTTGCAGCGCATCAACCTTTCGACCTCAGCTTTGATCTTTGTGAGAACTGCTGGCGCGAATCTTCTGGGAGTTTGTTTGATGGGCTTCTTGCCATCCTTAATTGGAAGTCTGTGCTCCACTAACTCTCTCTTCAAACCAGGAATTTCGTCATAGTCCCATGCAAAGCAATCTTTGTTTCTTTTGAGAACTTCGATCACCTCTTGCTTAAAACTTGGGCTGAGTTTTGCGCTTATGTAAGTTATTCTTTTTGTATTGTTATCCCCCAAATTCACCTCTTCGAGCGGATCCTGTGCTAACATTTTGGCACCTGAGTTTGTAGGATCCTTCTCGAAGCCCAAGGGTTGTTTGTCATAGATGGCATCGAGCCTTTGATCTATTGCGTGTTCTTCATAGGGTGAGTCTTTCGAGCCATTCCCTTCTATTTCGTTCACTTCAATCATATTATCTATTTCAGCCTCCGAGGCCGCTTTCCATTCATTCTCAGCCATATAGGCCGAAATCCTTTCGAAGAAGGAGGACTCAGTCATGAGCAATGTTGTCGAACTCCCAGCCTGCTGGCCGTCTTTGCGAAGTGCCTTCGACTCCTTCGTCTCGTTTAATTATCTTCCTATCCCAGTACATGCCATCATGGCGAAGGGTCATATAATAACGTGCATTCCTGGTTTCGTTTATTTCATCACTTGGGGTACAAGGGGCTATTCTTGCTAGGTACTTGTCATAATTCCTTTTATTGACTAAGTTGACTGTTGTCATAAAGTAACTCTGGTCCGCTTCGATATTCTCCACTATACCATCTTCTCTCCATAGAACCAACCTCTGATGCATTGACGAAGGGATTGCCCCTACGCCATGGATCCACTCTCTTCCCAACAGCAAGTTATAGTTGGCCTTGGCTTCGATTACCATGAACATGGTGGGCCTACAGCTTGATCCTACGGTTAAATCCACTTGCACTACTCCCAAAGTCTGACCTACTTTCCCTTCATAGTTGGATAGGACCATGTTGTGTGGTTTGACGTCACCATCTTGTATTCCTAATTTCTTCAGCATGAAATGGGGCATTAAATTGACTGCAACGCCTCCATCCACTAAGACCTTGTTCACTCCATGGGCTCCAGCCTTCGCTCGAATGAACAATGGCTTCAGATGATTCTTCATGGATGGCTCTGGGTGTTCGAAGAATGCATTCTGCTCTTCGACCGCGCCGTTATCCATTACATAGTAGCAAACTGGTCTGTGTTTCATCAAATCTATGGTATCATCTTCCTCTTGCTCTTCGATTTCGGTCTCCTGTCCAAACTCAGAAGGTAGTACAGATACCACGTTGCAATTTAAGTTGAGTGAAGATTCCCCCTCTGATTCGAAGTTGTCCGTCAGCATATCCTCGTCTTCTTCTGGACTTGGAGTGTACTCCTTCGATTCATCTTGTTGTGTTTCAGAGAAAAGTCTCCTACTAACTGGAGGTTTGTCTTCAGGTTGATTGTTGGTTGTTGGTTTTTTGGTGCTTGACACTTCTTTGTTGCTGATCGAAGTTGTGCCTTTGTCTGCCACAGCTTCCCTTTCAGCCTTTCGAATTCTCTGTTGCCTTCGCCATTGTGATCTGGACATGGGGTTTTTCCCTTTGTAGTTTTCTAGTCTCAATTCTTCACTCTTCGCAGTGTTGAATTGCCTCCTATATGTCATAGCGTGTCGTGCATTTCGTTCACTGCCTCTCCATTTATCCTTTCCTTTATTAGCTCTGACTTGTAGCCATTTGTTTGTTGGTACTTCAGCAGGGATTTTGAACGTCACCCTTCGAGCACCTTTAGGATAGGGGCTGTCAAGCTTTCGTTGAGTATGATTAGCCTCGAAGTGTTGACTCATCTGACCAACTTCCTTGTGATTCCAGCATGGGGCGAAGGGAATGGTTTCGAACGCTCCAGCCATGTTCTGGTCATATGCTGCAGAACACCTTGGGCATATCAGGCACTTGGTTGCCCCTTTGTGACAGCGAACTAGGAACTCCAGTAAACTCTCTCCAGCTCTAGGGTAACACCTGAATAATTGGTTGTCTTGGCGCCAATTGATGCCAGTTCGAGCCCTTTGTCTCCTCTCGAAGTCTGCAGCAATTCTATGGTTGCAGATAATGCTGCATCTGAGACATAGCATCATTTCAGCATTTCCCTTGTGGCACAGCATGAGATAGTCTTTGAGGCTGGTATCTGCAGCATAGCTATCCTCCATTTTGTATTTTTCTTTTTCTAGGTATCTTTCCATCTCCTCCATCTCAGAACGAGGTCTCTCCATATCCACCATGTTGACATCTACATTTTTTCCTTCTTTGTCATCATCTTCCCATCCTGTTGGTTTGACATCTTTGTTTTGGATTTTCGAACTCTCTGGGGCAGAGTATTTCACCAGGTAATCAAATTTTCCACTAGGTTCCCCTAAAGTATCCCAATCTTCCTTCTGAGGAATGTTACCATCTACATCCTCCCCCTTTATTTCATCATCTCCCCAACCTGTGGGCTTGACGTCTTCGATTGGGATTTTCGAACTCTCTGGAGCAGAATATTTTACCAGATAGTCGAACTTTCCACTGGGCTCTCCCAAGGTATCCCAGATTTCTTTTTGAGGGGAGGCTGGCTTTGTGATCTGGACTCTCTCCAATTTTAGCCTTAGGCCTTCAGTAGCCTGTGTCAAATCTTGCTTCTGGTTCTCCTGGCACTCAGTAGCCTGGATCCCTTTCGAAACAACCGATGGTACTGCTTCAATCGAAGTCTCTAGTTGTTTGTGGACGTCCTCAGTGACTTCCTTGTTGACTTCGATTACCACACAGTTTCCAATCTCAGTGCTTTCTTCTCCTAATGGAGTGGCCTCTTGGTATGCTTCCACCATATTGATTTCTCCAATGCACGAAGGCTCGGAGTAGTTGGTGTCTGCAACATCCAGGGGGTCTTCATCCACTTTCATTTTGGGTTTGTCAGCAAATCTCAATCTGCCTTCTTTAATTGCGTTTTGAATCAAATCCCTGAAAAGAAAACACTGTGAGGTTTTGTGGCCTAGGAAACTATGATACTTACAAAATCCTCTTTTCTTTCTTTGATCTAGAGGAGGTATTTTGACGTTTGATGGCACAATTAGTTGGCCATCTTTGACAAGAAAATTGAATATCTCATCACACTTTGTTACGTCAAAGGTATACACCTTCTTTGGGAATTTATCACTTTTCTCATTTTCAACAATTTCTTTCCCTTTTGTGGGGACTAATAGTTTACAAGAGTAAGGTGGAGCCTGTTTTAATTCGGCGAGATCTACTTCGACCTCTTCGATTTCAGGATAGTCTTCAACTTCCTCAGTTTCGACGTAGGAAATTCTTTCTTTCTTATTACTTTTAAAAGCCCTGGCCTTTTCGGCCTTTAGTCTTTCGACTTGTCGAACCCTATCTGCTAACTGAGTCATGTCCCTCAGGTATTGTGTGTCTAATTTCTTTCGAATCGAATAGTCCAGGCCACCAGCGGCCATTTTGACTAACTCATGTTCAAGAACTACTGTGAAACATCTAGACTTCAAGAGTCTGAACCTATTCAAATAGTCATCTATGGGTTCAGTAAACTTTCTCTTAACACTGGCTAGTTCCTTTAGGCTTATTTTAGATTGTCCCATATAGAATTGTTCATGGAATAACCTCTCTAAGAGGGTCCAGGTATCTATGGACCCAGGAGGCAAAGTGGTGAACCACGTGAAAGCATTTTTAGTGAGGGAACTTGGGAAATATTTAATCCTAAGGTTCTCATTATTTGCTATGTCTCCTGCTTCAGTCAGATACCTGGCTATGTGTTCGACTGTTGACTCATTGGTATCTCCAGCAAACTTTGTAAACTTAGGGATCTTATATCCCCTTGGTAAATCAGTATGCATTACATAATCTGCTATGGGAGAGGCATAATTTGGCCTTCTAATCCCTGTATTGAGACCGTTCTGGGCCATAATCCTTTCTATCATGGTGGTTAGATTATTTTCTGCCAAGATGTTATCGTTTCGAATTCTATTGACTACTGCATCAGCATTTTGATTTCGACCTACCATGACAACTCCTCTAGGTTGTTCTTCTCGAAACGCTGGGACTTCTAGCCTTTCGACCCTTGCCCCTGGTTCCATAACTCCCCTTTGTGGTTCCTCTCGAATCACTGGGGCATCTAATCTTTCGACCCTTGGCACTGGTTCTATAAATCCCCTTTGTGGTTCTTCTCGAATCACTGGGGCATCTAACCCTTGTGCCCTTGCCCCCAAATTAACCCCCTCTCTGACTGGCCTATAGGGTGGGTCATCAACAATTTGTTCTATGATAGGTACGTTCGCTCGAACCAATGCCTGGTTCTGTCTGCGCCTTTCTGGCGAAGCGATGAAATCTGCTATTCGACTCATATTATCTGCGTTTTCTCTGTTCGTCACAGTCACATTTTGCACTATTGGGGCGAAGATTTCTTGCATAGTTTGCGCTAACACTCCTATCATATTATGGTTACTATCATCCATTAACTGCCTGAAAGCCATCTGATTTTCTGTGGTTAGGATGGGCAATGTACTATAACCCACTGACCCTTGGTTATTTGTTAGAAATTGGTTAGCCCCAGATCCAAATCCTAATTATGGTGATGTATTCGATGTCGAAGTGTGCAAACCTGCCATAAAAGATGTTGGCATCCCATAAGAAGGGTTTATGGGTCTGTTGCCATCGAAACTTGGTAGTCTAGTTGGTAATGGGGTGGCGAAATGGGTTTGTGTCCCTGATTGTGGGACGAACCCCCCGGGATAACCAGTGGTTCCTGTATTCCCCAGGATCGAATTGTTAGTTGACATGCCACTTGTTCCGTTTGTGGCCACATTACTGGTAGAAGAGGCGACAGACTGTGCATTCGAAGGGGTCGCACTAGACGTTCCCATCGAAGCAGACACACTAGTGCCTGTTCCATGTGGGGAATTTTGTTCCCCTTGTTGATTGTTTGGATTAGACATCCTATTATTACGTTGTCTTCTGGGTAAGGGTTGGTTGCTATTGATTATTCTACCACTTCTAAGGTTCATATAACAACGAACTTGACACTCAGAGATAACTTTAATATGATTATGCCTTAACAATCTTTATTTTATTTTAATTTGTAAAGACCAATGACGGTCCCACTGGGCGTGCCAATTTGTTTACAGTGATTTCTGGTAAAACAACCGCTAGTCCTCCAAACTATCGAATAATCTTTATGACTGTTATTCAATCTCTCTGGTAACTTGCAGGATCGACTAGATTGATCCTATGGGGTATTGGTCGTTTGGATAAATTTAATAACAAAACTAGTGTTCATGGTTAAGACTTGTATTTAGAATGTTTTATAGGCGTTCAATGTATTCCGATTACAATGTTAAAGAACTTAATGACATGATCAAATAAAGAAAAATAAAATTGGGTTTGACTAGGTAAAGGTTCGATTGCAAAGAAATGTTAAAGTGCAGAAAAACAGTTAAATGGCTTTGAATGTAAAAGCTTCAATGTAAAAGCATGAAATGTAAAAGACATGGATGTAAAACATTAAGGTAAAAGGTTTCTGAAATGTAAAGATTCGAAGTAGAAGAAAACATTTAAATGCAAGAAATAGTTAAATGGCTTTGAATGTAAAAGTATTTAAATGACATTGATGCGAAGATAAAGATAAACTGAAAAGATAAAGATGTTTTACTGAATTATAAAGGTTTGGTGCAATCATACGTACATTGTTCGAGCATTCGTTTCCCTTGCCATGTGGTATTTTGAATGTTTACTGAATTTTGTACAATAGATATGACACACGAAATCCTATCTCTAAGACTTCTATTTATACTACTTTGACCATAACGGTCTGACTTATAAGATCTTGCCACGTTTAGAACATGCAGAACACTGTTCTTCTCTAGCTTCCACACGTCTTCGAACCGTTCCCACGCACGTATATTTGAATTCCAATCATCCCGCTCGCGTTTGAATTTCAAATGCTTCGGCCACTTCGCTTCGAATTCACTTCACAGACAAACTCTTGCTATCATTTCGAAACTTCCTTCACATAAACCATCATAACTCCCATTCGAAGCTCCGAGCTTTAGTATGTCCATACAAAGAATCATTTCTCCCATTCCGAACTGTGACATTCATTTTTATTCTCACGAATATTAATCTTGTTTCACTTCGAGCTTAATGATTCCATTTCGAACCACATATATCAAAATCTTCAGCCAACAAAATGCCCCTTTAAAATATGTATTTCGAACCTCTTTCTGAGAAATACTTATTTTAAACATATTCACAAGATTTTGATGTGACTTTTGAGTAATCATGATACTCTACCGTGTATGACTTTCAATTATGTCAATCAAGACGCCTCTTGGTTACCTTAACCGTCTCAAAGCAGTCATCATAGTATGGTGCAGTTACTAAAACAATGATTATCATTAATCACGCTTATTACCAATGCTAACTTTACGCCACCTCGTTCCATGTCCAACCCATGATCCCCACGTATCCTAGCCTTAGTTGGTGAGTGCTTCAACTTCCTCACTATAAAAACTAAATAGCTTAGTCTTTTACTCTTTTCCACACTCTGAAACTCTTTTCTTCCTTTCTTCTCGCTAAAAAACCCTAAAACTCTCAACAATTTCCAACAATGTCTTCAACAACATCCCAAATGAAGAAAATCTCCAAGAAGAAAAGTAAGAACGCATGAACGATTATGGAGAGCAAAGTCGGTACTCATCAAGGTCAATCTGTACTTATCCCCCAAGCAATCTCCAAGGAACAAGAACTTTTATACTCCTCTCAGGTACTAATTCCAACTAATGCTGCTGGAAAGAGGTTTGCTCTAATGGGCCCTCTTACAGTTTTTGAAATCCTGAAAGATACCAGAACAATCTTCCCTATTTGCTATAACTTTAAACCACTGTTCAATAAGATGGATATTCCTAGGTTAGGAACTGAGAATATGAGTGAATCTTCTGCTTCGGAAACCATAGAAACCCCAAACGTTCCCCCGAAAGATCCTTTTGTTTTGGATTATGTTAAAAGCAACTTTAAGCCGTTTCGATCTTGCCCTACCCCTGATGTAGCTTACCAGAACTGGCTTACTAAGGTAGAAGCTAAGAAATCCCATCAGTGGGAAGAACTAGGGATCTATAACTTGATCAAGCTATCGAAACCAGGCTTCACCTATAGCCATCCCTTATTATTTGCATCCTTGTATTTTTGGGACAGTACTTATAACACCTTTCACCTTCCTGGAGGAATGATAACACCCACATTCTTCGATATCGCAGCTATTACTGGTTTGTCACCAGTAGGAGAGACTTACATTCCTGATACTGAGGAACACTCAAGTATCATTGACTTTGACGTCAAGTTGGCTAGTTTCTCTAAGTTCATTGGACATTATCATGCTGAAGGTGATAGTGTGTCAGACGTGGAGCATATTGCTTTTCTTACCCTGTGGTTGTCAAGATATGTGTTTTGTAGCATGTCTTTACAGGTAGCCAGTAGGTTTATTCCTCTAGCAAGGGACTTACATGAAAATAGGAGAGTATGCTTGAGTGAGTTGTTACTTGTTGATCTCTATGAAAGCTTGAGATCAGCTGTTTCGAGTTTGAAGTCTCACACTCCTAAGAACATCCTGCTAGTTGGCCCCTTCTGGTTACTCCAATTATGGCTAAATGCCATGTTCGAATCTTCATTGTCCACTGTTGATACCATTGTTGAACAAGATCCTGAGATAGCGGATCGAATGGTTGAAGGTACAAGGCTGAGAAGACTTACTCCAAATGATGATAAAGCTGACTTCCAGGTCCTCTTCTCACAGTACATCATGATTTTCTCTAAAAGGCATAAATTTGAAGAAACTATGGCACCTTTCGCTTCGAGGACTCATGGACCATCATGGTTCACCATGTCCCTTTCAGAGGCTGCTAAAAGCAAAGAGATTCAAGACATTTGGAAAGCCTTTTTACTCCCAAGATTAATCTCCTCCAGAATCACTCCGACCAAGAACCAAATCTTCCTGTTCGCCTATCAACCCAATTTTGTTTCCAGGCAATTCGGTTTATGTCAGTTAATTCCCGAACCCCTTTTTCAAACCCAGAGTGCCATTACTTCTGGTCGAACCTTCAAGGCCAGAGAAGCTAAGCTGCAACAGGAGCAATACCAAGATTTCGCTCAGTTTGAATTAATTCCTTTCGAACCAACCTATTTTTCAGTAAAGGGTTTTCTGGATTGTTGGACTAAGTTCTACCAGTCTTATATGTTCGATACTCTCACCATTCAAAGGAAACTAACTAATGCATTCAATGTGCAGGTACACACAAAGAAAGGTATGTTCACTCACGCTCAAGAGATTAAGGCTTTTCAGAATTATTTCGAGACTACTTATGATCCTACGCGTTTGCAAACCACTGTGTATCGAGCGTCCCAAACTTTGAAGGAAAAATTTAAAGAAAAAGTTTCTAAATTCAAACTTCCTTCAGGGTTGTCACCTGAGGATAGGTATAGGTTGGCACTCGAAATGCATCCACCTAAGCTTCCCAGACTACCTACCTCAGAACTGGCTCTGGCTTGGTTTCCTCCCTACCCTTGGTGGTTGACTTGCAAAGAGATGTTCAAATACAAATCTCAAAAGAAACCAAAGCCATCTGACACTGTGACATGGGCTCACCATTGGCTCCATAATTTCCTAGGACATCTTCGCTATGACCTTTCTGCCATGTCGATTATATCTAATCAAGGCGCAGGTGCGAATGCTTGGGAAATCCCCAAATATTTCTTACTTTCTTTATTTTTAACATTTCGTCTTAATTGTTTCGATTTTCAGCCATCAGGATCAAGACTATTGCTTCGAAGGCTAAGGAAGGAAGTAGTTCTCAACAAACCATCGAAACTGATGACACCGTGCCTCAAACAATCCCAACAATAACTCCTGCAACAATAACACCAGCAAGAACAATCGCTCCAACTCCAACAATTGCTTCAACTCCACAGGTAATTAATTAATCCTGATGTTTCGAATGGACTAATGTTTATGATTGGAGTCTAACTCATGTTTAAACCATTTCAGACTAGTAAACTCCCACCAACCACTCCAAAGAAACGAAAGCCTAGTACCACTGGGAAGAATCCCAAGGTTGGGGAAAATTCACCAACGGCTTCGAAGAAGAAGCAGAAGAAAGATGTTTCTAAGGACACTAATGTTTCTGGACTCGATTCCAGGGATGTTGCTCCCTTACCAAAATCCAAAAATCCACCTTCGACCTCCAACGTAATGTTGGAACATATAGATAGCAATCTCTCTTCAGATAATCCACAGGTAAATTGAATTCGAATTTTTTAACAAAACTAGTTATTCGTACCTTAATACATGTTTTTAACCTTTCCTTGTCTATGCAGGACACTTCGAATCCAATCCCAATCACTTCGACTCCTCCATCAAAAGCTGTTGCTCCAGTCCATTCTTCTCCTCATGGGAATTCCAGCAATCTGGTGCAGAACAAAGGATCCTCTAACATGGCGGTTCCGATTGGGGCTTCAGAGCAACCAGATGATCAAGGCACTTCTCCTCCTTCGAAGGAGACGAACGAAGCAATGCCCCATGAATCTGCAGAGGTTCCTATGGCAACTTGTCCTCAAAAGTCTTCTCTAGAAATCCCTCAAGAAAGTGAAAAAGTTCCCCATATTGAAGAGGAAAAGGCCAATCCTTCCCAAGAGAGCGAAGCATCTGATGAGGAAGGATCTGAGGAAGAAGGAGAGGAAGAAGGCCAAGGCGGTTCGAGTGATGAAACTGAATCTGACGCCCATAGCAGCGAAAACAATGACATCGAAGTGGTGGACCTTGTTGGTGATGAAGAAGATAATGAGCCAGAAAATAATGAAGGTGATGATGCTCCTACTAATGAGCCAATGGAAGTCGAACTGGACGTTACTCCCTTGCGCATGGAACTTCCTGAGTCTTCCCAAACTCAAACAGCTGAAGAGGAGTTAGCCCTCTTAAAACGAAATGACCCAATTGGGTATATGAAGGCTAAGCTAGCTCAGAGAGATGCTCCTCTTCCTAAGGCTGGTACCAGTTCGACAAGTGATTCAATGCCCTCAGATGATAGGGTCGTACTCCTTCACAAAATCAGGAGAACAATCCTTGATGTGGACTTGTTCGAAGTGCTTAAGAAGGATGGTACAGCCTGCTATACTATGAAGGAATTGCTTGCACAAGTTAACCTTGCCACCTGCTCCCTAGAGGTCAGCACCATACTCTTCGAACTTCAATCTTTGCTGGATAACGTGACTGGGTGCCTCCTTCAAGATGAATTTGCCACTAATAAAGTCCAAGAGAAGCGAACTGCTATGGATGCTGCATATGAGCATGCTTCGAAGCTCTCTAAGGAAGCTGAAGATCAAGCCATGCACATAAAGCAAGCCAAGGCTGATTATGAAACTCGGGCTAAATCTATTCTTCTCTAGGAACAACAAATTCAAGAACTCCAACAAAAAGTTAGGGAGGCCCAAGAACAACAATTGGCATATGACACCAACACTGCTGGCACTCAATTCGAAGAGCTCCTCAATAAAGGGCTTGCAGAAATGGAAGCAGCTGAGCAACTTAAGGGTGAAGTTACTACCCTAGAAGGAGCGAGGCGCTTCACTCAACAGCGGCTTGAGTCCTTTCGGAGTATCTTCGATAGATTAAGGAACAATGGACATTTCTAAATGTTGTTTGTTTAATGAATTTTAAATTTCGTTTGAATGTTGGTCTGTACTATCCAAACAATGCCATTTTGGCAATTTAAACTACCATTTTGGCATTTTTCTATACTGTTTCGATTACGTTGTTATTATTCGAATCTCCTGCAGGCGTGGCTTATATTTCTTTAAATATTTCCCATTAACCTTTAGGATTCGCTTATCATCAGCCAACTCTTCGATTTCATATGCATTGTTTGAAAATATTTTTACTATTCGAAAAGGTCCTTCCCAATGAGGTGACCATTTACCTAATGCTTTATTTTTCTTGTCTATGGGCAATATGACTTTCCAAACTAAGTCATTAATAGTGAATGTTTTACCTTTCACCCTTTTATTGTATGCCCTAGCTACTCTTTCCTTTTGCCTCATTAGGATTTCCAATGCGTGCAATCTAACTTCGTCTAACTCAACCAACTCGTTCATCATCATCTCCCAATAAAATGCAGATGGGATTTCGTTTTGTCTTTGAATTCGAACTGATTGCAGATGAATTTCTACTGGTAGAACTGCATCATGACCAAATGTTAGTTGGAAAGGAGTGGTGTTAGTAGCCTCTTTAGGAGATGTTCTACAGGCCCATAGTATTTGGTCCAACGTCTTGTGCCAATTCCTTGGCCTCTTACCAACATGCTTCTTAATCAAACCTATTATCACTTTATTGGCTGCTTCGACCTGACCATTTGCTTGAGCATAATATGGTGTTGATGTTAGTAATCTAAACCCCATTTCTTGAGAAAATTCTTGCATCTTCCTACCAGTAAACACAGATCCTTGTTCTGTGGTTATGCTCTCTGGCAGTCCAAACCTATAGATAATCTGTTTCTGTATGAACTCAATAATAGCCTCTTGGTCAGCAGCTATTAACGGTATTGCTTCGATCCACTTGGTGAAATAATCTATTCCTACCAAGATATACTTTTGTCCTTTAGACGAAGCAGGGTTGATTTCTCCTATTAAATCTAATGCCCATCCTCTAAAGGGCCATGGTTTAATGGTCGAATGCAACTCACTTGCAGGAGCATGTTGAATCCCTGCATGTTTCTGACATTCTTCACATCCTTTAGCAAAGTCTATACAATCTTTGAGCATTCTAGGCCAATACATGCCGTATCGAAATAGCAACCATTTCATTTTATGGCCTGCTTGATGTGCCCCACATGCCCCATTGTGGACTTCTGACAATGCTAAGTATGCCTCACTTTCTCCTTGGCATTTCAGTAATACGCCTTCCTGGGTTTTTTTGAACAGTTCGTTTCCCATGAGGACATATGATAACGCTTTATATTTTGTTTTCCTGTCAACATTCAATGTTGGATCATTTAAATAACTCACAATTGGACTTCGCCAATCTGCATCTGATAAGGCGTCTATGGCTAATACTTCGAATCTATCTTTGTCACCATAACCTAATTTAATATTCTCTAAATCTGATGGTGTTAATCTAGTAGCCATAACCTTACCTCTTATTTCGACCAATTCTTTAAAGTTTTTGGCAGAAACTTTATAACCTGAGGCCAACTGTGCTAAGTCATTCGCTTCTTGATTTTCTACTCTTGGTATATGTTGAATATCCATGTATTCGAATTTTTTGAGCAGCCTGTTAACTATGACGAAGTATGTCATCAGATTTTCCTTTATGCATTTGTATTCCTTTGTTATTTGCTTGACCACTAACTCTGAGTCACCTCTAATTTCGACTCTAGTTGCCCCCAATTCCAACAAAGCTTCAAGTCCAACAATAAGTGCTTCGTATTCAGCTTCGTTGTTCGAGCAACGAGGACCATCTAACTTATACTTGAATTTTGTTGGAATTCCTTCAGGAGAAATTATGAGAACTCCAACACCACTACCCTCCTTGTGGGTCGAACCATCAAAGTATAACTTCCAAGGTTGCATTTCAATGTAACCCATGGCAGTCATTTCGACTAGTGAGCGGTCTACAATAAAATCAGAAATTACTTGACCTTTCACAACTCTTAGAGGCATGAAGTCAAAGAATATTCTGTTAAGGCTAAAGCCCATTTACCAACTCTGCTATGCATTATTGGTTTCAAAAGCATGTGTTTGATAACATCGAAATGAGATGAGACATAAACATCAACAGGCTTTATATAATACTTAAGTTTCATACAAGAAAAGTATAAACAAAGACATAGCTTTTCTATATTACTATATCTAGTTTCTGCATCATTCAATACCCTACTTAAATAATATATGGCTCTTTCTATGCCATTACTATCTTCTTGTGCTAACATACTACCTATAGTAAATTCAGAAGCAGATATGTACAGTCTCATGGGTTTTCCCCATGAAGGTGGAGACAAGATAGGGGGCTGAGAGAGATATCTTTTGATCTTGTCAAATGCCTCCTGATATGCTTCGTCCCACTCGAAGGCTTGGCCTTGCTTTAAACGGAGTAGTGGGGAGAAAGCTTGAGTTCTTCCACTTAGATTTGAAATGAACCTTCTGAGAAAGTTAATCTTCCCCAGCAAAGATTGCAGCTCCCTTTTTGATGTGGGTGCTTTTGTCTCCATGATGGCTTTGGTCTTATTCTGGTTGATTTTGATTCCTTTTTTATGAACCACAAAGCCAAGGAAATCTCCAGCCTGCACAAAGAATGCACATTTAAGGGGGTTCATTTTTAAGCCATGTTTCCTCATTCTTTCGAATGATTGGCTCAAATGATGCAAATGGGTTTCTGCAGATATGGATTTGATGACTATATCATCAATATACACCGACATAAATGTCTCAATAAAATCATGGAAGATTGAATTCATTGCTCTTTGGTAAGTTGCCCCAGCATTTTTTAAACCAAAAGGCATCACTACCCATTCATAGGTGCCTAAGGCTCCTGGGCAACGGAACGCTGTCTTAGCAACATCTTCTTCAGCAATAAAAATCTGATTATAACCAGAATATCCATCTAGCATACTTAGGTATTCGAATCCTGCAGCAGAGTCTATTAACATTTCTGCCACAGGCATAGAATATTCATCTTTGGAGGTTGCAGTATTTAAATCCCTAAAGTCTATGCATATTCTCAGAGAGCCATTTTTCTTAATAACAGGTACTATATTTGATAACCATTCGACATACCTTGTGGTTCTGATGAATTTGCAGCGCATCAACCTTTCGACCTCAGCTTTGATCTTTGTGAGAACTGCTGGCGCGAATCTTCTGGGAGTTTGTTTGATGGGCTTCTTGCCATCCTTAATTGGAAGTCTGTGCTCCACTAACTCTCTCTTCAAACCAGGAATTTCGTCATAGTCCCATGCAAAGCAATCTTTGTTTCTTTTGAGAACTTCGATCACCTCTTGCTTAAAACTTGGGCTGAGTTTTGCGCTTATGTAAGTTATTCTTTTTGTATTGTTATCCCCCAAATTCACCTCTTCGAGCGGATCCTGTGCTAACATTTTGGCACCTGAGTTTGTAGGATCCTTCTCGAAGCCCAAGGGTTGTTTGTCATAGATGGCATCGAGCCTTTGATCTATTGCGTGTTCTTCATAGGGTGAGTCTTTCGAGCCATTCCCTTCTATTTCGTTCACTTCAATCATATTATCTATTTCAGCCTCCGAGGCCGCTTTCCATTCATTCTCAGCCATATAGGCCGAAATCCTTTCGAAGAAGGAGGACTCAGTCATGAGCAATGTTGTCGAACTCCCAGCCTGCTGGCCGTCTTTGCGAAGTGCCTTCGACTCCTTCGTCTCGTTTAATTATCTTCCTATCCCAGTACATGCCATCATGGCGAAGGGTCATATAATAACGTGCATTCCTGGTTTCGTTTATTTCATCACTTGGGGTACAAGGGGCTATTCTTGCTAGGTACTTGTCATAATTCCTTTTATTGACTAAGTTGACTGTTGTCATAAAGTAACTCTGGTCCGCTTCGATATTCTCCACTATACCATCTTCTCTCCATAGAACCAACCTCTGATGCATTGACGAAGGGATTGCCCCTACGCCATGGATCCACTCTCTTCCCAACAGCAAGTTATAGTTGGCCTTGGCTTCGATTACCATGAACATGGTGGGCCTACAGCTTGATCCTACGGTTAAATCCACTTGCACTACTCCCAAAGTCTGACCTACTTTCCCTTCATAGTTGGATAGGACCATGTTGTGTGGTTTGACGTCACCATCTTGTATTCCTAATTTCTTCAGCATGAAATGGGGCATTAAATTGACTGCAACGCCTCCATCCACTAAGACCTTGTTCACTCCATGGGCTCCAGCCTTCGCTCGAATGAACAATGGCTTCAGATGATTCTTCATGGATGGCTCTGGGTGTTCGAAGAATGCATTCTGCTCTTCGACCGCGCCGTTATCCATTACATAGTAGCAAACTGGTCTGTGTTTCATCAAATCTATGGTATCATCTTCCTCTTGCTCTTCGATTTCGGTCTCCTGTCCAAACTCAGAAGGTAGTACAGATACCACGTTGCAATTTAAGTTGAGTGAAGATTCCCCCTCTGATTCGAAGTTGTCCGTCAGCATATCCTCGTCTTCTTCTGGACTTGGAGTGTACTCCTTCGATTCATCTTGTTGTGTTTCAGAGAAAAGTCTCCTACTAACTGGAGGTTTGTCTTCAGGTTGATTGTTGGTTGTTGGTTTTTTGGTGCTTGACACTTCTTTGTTGCTGATCGAAGTTGTGCCTTTGTCTGCCACAGCTTCCCTTTCAGCCTTTCGAATTCTCTGTTGCCTTCGCCATTGTGATCTGGACATGGGGTTTTTCCCTTTGTAGTTTTCTAGTCTCAATTCTTCACTCTTCGCAGTGTTGAATTGCCTCCTATATGTCATAGCGTGTCGTGCATTTCGTTCACTGCCTCTCCATTTATCCTTTCCTTTATTAGCTCTGACTTGTAGCCATTTGTTTGTTGGTACTTCAGCAGGGATTTTGAACGTCACCCTTCGAGCACCTTTAGGATAGGGGCTGTCAAGCTTTCGTTGAGTATGATTAGCCTCGAAGTGTTGACTCATCTGACCAACTTCCTTGTGATTCCAGCATGGGGCGAAGGGAATGGTTTCGAACGCTCCAGCCATGTTCTGGTCATATGCTGCAGAACACCTTGGGCATATCAGGCACTTGGTTGCCCCTTTGTGACAGCGAACTAGGAACTCCAGTAAACTCTCTCCAGCTCTAGGGTAACACCTGAATAATTGGTTGTCTTGGCGCCAATTGATGCCAGTTCGAGCCCTTTGTCTCCTCTCGAAGTCTGCAGCAATTCTATGGTTGCAGATAATGCTGCATCTGAGACATAGCATCATTTCAGCATTTCCCTTGTGGCACAGCATGAGATAGTCTTTGAGGCTGGTATCTGCAGCATAGCTATCCTCCATTTTGTATTTTTCTTTTTCTAGGTATCTTTCCATCTCCTCCATCTCAGAACGAGGTCTCTCCATATCCACCATGTTGACATCTACATTTTTTCCTTCTTTGTCATCATCTTCCCATCCTGTTGGTTTGACATCTTTGTTTTGGATTTTCGAACTCTCTGGGGCAGAGTATTTCACCAGGTAATCAAATTTTCCACTAGGTTCCCCTAAAGTATCCCAATCTTCCTTCTGAGGAATGTTACCATCTACATCCTCCCCCTTTATTTCATCATCTCCCCAACCTGTGGGCTTGACGTCTTCGATTGGGATTTTCGAACTCTCTGGAGCAGAATATTTTACGAGATAGTCGAACTTTCCACTGGGCTCTCCCAAGGTATCCCAGATTTCTTTTTGAGGGGAGGCTGGCTTTGTGATCTGGACTCTCTCCAATTTTAGCCTTAGGCCTTCATTAGCCTGTGTCAAATCTTGCTTCTGGTTCTCCGGCACTCGAGCTGGATCCCTTCAAACAATGGTATCTTGCTTCAATCGAAGTCTCTAGTTGTTTGTGGACGTCCTCAGTGACTTCCTTGTTGACTTCGATTACCACACAGTTTCCAATCTCAGTGCTTTCTTCTCCTAATGGAGTGGCCTCTTGGTATGCTTCCACCATATTGATTTCTCCAATGCACGAAGGCTCGGAGTAGTTGGTGTCTGCAACATCCAGGGGGTCTTCATCCACTTTCATTTTGGGTTTGTCAGCAAATCTCAATCTGCCTTCTTTAATTGCGTTTTGAATCAAATCCGTGAAAAGAAAACACTGTGAGGTTTTGTGGCCTAGGAAACTATGATACTTACAAAATCCTCTTTTCTTTCTTTGATCTAGAGGAGGTATTTTGACGTTTGATGGCACAATTAGTTGGCCATCTTTGACAAGAAAATTGAATATCTCATCACACTTTGTTACGTCAAAGGTATACACCTTCTTTGGGAATTTATCACTTTTCTCATTTTCAACAATTTCTTTCCCTTTTGTGGGGACTAATAGTTTACAAGAGTAAGGTGGAGCCTGTTTTAATTCGGCGAGATCTACTTCGACCTCTTCGATTTCAGGATAGTCTTCAACTTCCTCAGTTTCGACGTAGGAAATTCTTTCTTTCTTATTACTTTTAAAAGCCCTGGCCTTTTCGGCCTTTAGTCTTTCGACTTGTCGAACCCTATCTGCTAACTGAGTCATGTCCCTCAGGTATTGTGTGTCTAATTTCTTTCGAATCGAATAGTCCAGGCCACCAGCGGCCATTTTGACTAACTCATGTTCAAGAACTACTGTGAAACATCTAGACTTCAAGAGTCTGAACCTATTCAAATAGTCATCTATGGGTTCAGTAAACTTTCTCTTAACACTGGCTAGTTCCTTTAGGCTTATTTTAGATTGTCCCATATAGAATTGTTCATGGAATAACCTCTCTAAGAGGGTCCAGGTATCTATGGACCCAGGAGGCAAAGTGGTGAACCACGTGAAAGCATTTTTAGTGAGGGAACTTGGGAAATATTTAATCCTAAGGTTCTCATTATTTGCTATGTCTGCTTCAGTCAGATACCTGGCTATGTGTTCGACTGTTGACTCATTGGTATCTCCAGCAAACTTTGTAAACTTAGGGATCTTATATCCCCTTGGTAAATCGGTATGCATTACATAATCTGCTATGGGAGAGGCATAATTTGGCCTTCTAATCCCTGTATTGAGACCGTTCTGGGCCATAATCCTTTCTATCATGGTGGTTAGATTATTTTCTGCCAAGATGTTATCGTTTCGAATTCTATTGACTCCTGCATCAGCATTTTGATTTCGACCTACCATGACAACTCCTCTAGGTTGTTCTTCTCGAAACGCTGGGACTTCTAGCCTTCGACCCTTGCCCTGGTTCCATAACTCCCTTTGTGGTTCCTCTCGAATCACTGGGGCATCTAATCTTTCGACCCTTGGCACTGGTTCTATAAATCCCCTTTGTGGTTCTTCTCGAATCACTGGGGCATCTAACCCTTGTGCCCTTGCCCCCAAATTAACCCCCTCTCTGACTGGCCTATAGGGTGGGTCATCAACAATTTGTTCTATGATAGTTACGTTCGCTCGAACCAATGCGGTTACATGCTGCGCTACGGCGGCGATGAAATCTGCTATTCGACTCATATTATCTGCGTTTTCTCTGTTCGTCACAGTCACATTTTGCACTATTGGGGCGAAGATTTCTTGCATAGTTTGCGCTAACACTCCTATCATATTATGGTTACTATCATCCATTAACTGCCTGAAAGCCATCTGATTTTCTGTGGTTAGGATGGGCAATGTACTATAACCCACTGACCCTTGGTTATTTGTTAGAAATTGGTTAGCCCCAGATCCAAATCCTAATTATGGTGATGTATTCGATGTCGAAGTGTGCAAACCTGCCATAAAAGATGTTGGCATCCCATAAGAAGGGTTTATGGGTCAGTTGCCATCGAAACTTGGTAGTCTAGTTGGTAATGGGGTGGCGAAATGGGTTTGTGTCCCTGATTGTGGGACGAACCCCCCGGGATAACCAGTGGTTCCTGTATTCCCCAGGATCGAATTGTTAGTTGACATGCCACTTGTTCCGTTTGTGGCCACATTCCTGGTAGAAGAGGCGACAGACTGTGCATTCGAAGGGGTCGCACTAGACGTTCCCATCGAAGCAGACACACTAGTGCCTGTTCCATGTGGGGAATTTTGTTCCCCTTGTTGATTGTTTGGATTAGACATCCTATTATTACGTTGTCTTCTGGGTAAGGGTTGGTTGCTATTGATTATTCTACCACTTCTAAGGTTCATATAACAACGAACTTGACACTCAGAGATAACTTTAATATGATTATGCCTTAACAATCTTTATTTTATTTTAATTTGTAAAGACCAATGACGGTCCCACTGGGCGTGCCAATTTGTTTACAGTGATTTCTGGTAAAACAACCGCTAGTCCTCCAAACTATCGAATAATCTTTATGACTGTTATTCAATCTCTCTGGTAACTTGCAGGATCGACTAGATTGATCCTATGGGGTATTGGTCGTTTGGATAAATTTAATAACAAAACTAGTGTTCATGGTTAAGACTTGTATTTAGAATGTTTTATAGGCGTTCAATGTATTCCGATTACAATGTTAAAGAACTTAATGACATGATCAAATAAAGAAAAATAAAATTGGGTTTGACTAGGTAAAGGTTCGATTGCAAAGAAATGTTAAAGTGCAGAAAAACAGTTAAATGGCTTTGAATGTAAAAGCTTCAATGTAAAAGCATGAAATGTAAAAGACATGGATGTAAAACATTAAGGTAAAAGGTTTCTGAAATGTAAAGATTCGAAGTAGAAGAAAACATTTAAATGCAAGAAATAGTTAAATGGCTTTGAATGTAAAAGTATTTAAATGACATTGATGCGAAGATAAAGATAAACTGGAAAGATAAAGATGTTTTACTGAATTATAAAGGTTTGGTGCAATCATACGTACATTGTTCGAGCATTCGTTTCCCTTGCCATGTGGTATTTTGAATGTTTACTGAATTTTGTACAATAGATATGACACACGAAATCCTATCTCTAAGACTTCTATTTATACTACTTTGACCATAACGGTCTGACTTATAAGATCTTGCCACGTTTAGAACATGCAGAACACTGTTCTTCTCTAGCTTCCACACGTCTTCGAACCGTTCCCACGCACGTATATTTGAATTCCAATCATCCCGCTCGCGTTTGAATTTCAAATGCTTCGGCCACTTCGCTTCGAATTCACTTCACAGACAAACTCTTGCTATCATTTCGAAACTTCCTTCACATAAACCATCATAACTCCCATTCGAAGCTCCGAGCTTTAGTATGTCCATTCGAAGAATCATTTCTCCCATTCCGAACTGTGACATTCATTTTTATTCTCACGAATATTAATCTTGTTTCACTTCGAGCTTAATGATTCCATTTCGAACCACATATATCAAAATCTTCAGCCAACAGAAGCGTGTCGTGAAAGTCTTTCGAGTCGCAATCTGTAAGGTATCTCATCCATAATGTCTGTAGAATAAATAAACCAATTATTAAACAAAAACACACTGAGTTCAAAGAAGAGGAATAAAATCATTGATCGTCAAAATGACATGACTAACACTTCCACATTGAGTTCAAACATTGCAAAAACTAAAAAAAACTCAGTTTACTACCCTAAAACACAAGTTGAATGTAAAATAAAAAATACTCAAAAATGCTCAAAATCAACTTATAATTGATGATTCTCGTTGTTTGGATCTAGTAATGCCTGATGATATCCTTCTGTGTTGATATGCACTGATGGACTTTGAAACAATGTGATTTTTGGAACAATGGGGATTTTTGAGGTTTTTGTGTTGTGTTTTTTTGAATTTCCTGTAAATGAGGAAGGGGAAAAGGCATTACGCGTATATGTCAAACGTAAAACCGAAAATACAACATCGGTTTGGGAACCGTAGTTGTATTTCTGGTTCCTATGAATGTGGTATGGTGTATTTCACACATTCTATAGTTTGTTGAGAACTAGTGTTATACTTTCTGGGGGCATTTATGAAATTTCGCGCTGGTGTCTAAGAAGTACTTAGGGTGCATTAAGAAATGCTCTGTTTTTATGTACGAAAATTTGCTATTGATCCATATTTTTTTTAATGATACCTAAACAAAAATAATTTTTGTAAACGGGAAGAAAATCTATTATTGACCTATATATTTTTATATACGAAAAATAGTATTTATAATCCAAATACTTTTTATCCAAAAATGGTATACGGAAAAAAAAATATTATTGATCAAAATATGATTATATACGAAAATTTACTATATTTTTGTAAACGGTACCTAAACAAAAATAAATTTGTATATGAAAAAAAATTATTATTGATCTAAGTAATTTTACATACAAAATATAGTATTTATGATCCAAAAATGGTTTACGGGAAAAAATAGATATATTATTAGACAAAAAATTTCTATATACTAAAATTTACTATTGATCCATATATTTTTGCTAACATTACCTAAAAAAAATGTATATGTGAAAAAACAATGTATTATTAATCTAAATATTTTTATATACGAAAAATATTATCTATGATCCAAATATTTTTAATCCAAAAATAATATACATGAAAAATTAACTATTGATCAAAATATTTGTATACATGAAAGTTTACTATCGATCCATATATTTTTGTAAATGATACCTAAACAAAAATATTTTTTGTATACCGGAAAAATCTATTATTTATCTAAATATTTTTATATATGAAATTTTTTTTCTTTTTTAACCTTCAATTTAAAATAAATATGTTATGTAAACAAATGCGCGTACCAAACCAAACCAAATAACCTTCAATTTTTTTTCTTTTTTATCTTACACACTTTGAAATGTTTGACACTCTATGAAACTCATACACCACGCGCCCAGACAATTCAAATAACTATTTCATAAAAAAATAATTATTTTCTTTAATTAATTTCTCATTATCTTAGTCTAATTGATAGAATAATTGGGAAGATTAATCACTGGAGTAATAAGTTGTTGAGTTATGCAGGTCAGCTACAACTCATTAAGAGTGTTACATTTTCCATAGCAAATTACTAGATGCAATGTTTTCTGTTGCCTAAGTTTGTTATTCCCAAAATTGACAATGTTTGTAGGACTTTTCTTTGTACATGTGGTGTTGACAAAAGTCGTACAAGTCATGTATTCTGGGCTAATGTTTGCAGCCCTAGAAAATACGGGGGGTTGAATATTATTCACCTCCGAATATGGAACCATGTCACTATGATGAAACTACTTTGGAGTCTTAGTGAGAAGACATATAATTTGTGGGTGAAATGGGTGTCAGGGTCGGTCCTGGACCAGGACAAACAATCCTATAGCACAGGTCCTCAAAAGAAATAGGGCCTCAAAATTGTTATTAATAGACTCTACAAATAAAATAATAATATATTAAATAGAATTCCTCACAATTAAATATCATAGTGGAAACAGTGGCCTAGCGGCAATGTTTAAGACTTCGAAAATCTAAATTGTGGCGTGTCCTCGCGCATTGATGACTCTTTAGCAAGCCTGCCACGGTAGGCTACCTACAAAAAATCGTTTGCTAAAATTTGGTATGCTAGGTGATAAGATCTGTTGTTTCTGTGAGGGATCAGAGTCTCATAATCACCTTTTCTTTGGATGTAGTGTCCATGGTAATGTGTGGAAAAAAATCATTGATTAGATTCAGGTAAAGCATCATCTTCATGAATGGAATGAAGAATTAAAGTGGATTATTAAACATGGAGAAGCTAAAGGACATAAGGCCTATATTTTGAAACTGACGGTGACTGAAACTGTCTATAGCAATTGAAAATACCATAATGCTATGATTTTTGGAGATACCGTAGATAATAAGAACATAATTGACTATATTATAAATAATATAGTCTATAGAGGGTGGTATAACAATATATTGGAATCCGACATAGCTTATTTTATGATGTTTTGAGATTTTTTTCTCTTTTTATCCGGTTTGTCCTTGTTGATGGCAGAATCATTTGATCACATTGTATTATTGGTTTTTTGAATTAATAAGAAGTCCCCTTGATTCAAAAATAAAATAGCATCTTATACATTTCCTTAACCAATCTCACACAGATAAAAATAAAAGAATGAAACAAGACTTTGTGGCACTATGTCTATATCCAAAAAAAACAAAAAAAAACTAAACGCCTCATTGTAATCCACTTTTCCATCGTGTACTGTAGTGAAGAGTTAATAAAACCATTCAAGGAATAAACAAAAGAGTGAGGTAGTCGTGTAAGTTACAGAGATCGAGAAAAGGACCCACTCGCCTAAAGAATAGTTTATTTATAAGTCTCACGAACCAGAACACATACATGGCTGCTTCTCTCTCTCACGGAGTTGCTACCGTACTTCCGAAAAAATATGATGTTTTCATCAGCTTTAGAGGGGATGACACTCGCTCTGGATTCACTAGCCATCTTTATGAAGCTTTGTGCAGAAGCTATTGCCTGACGTATATAGACTACCAAGTATAAAAAGGAAACAACGTTTGGGAACAACTTGTGAAAGCAATCCAACAATCCACTTTGTTTCTTGTCGTGTTTTCAGATGAATACGCATCTTCAGCATGGTGTTTGAACGAACTCGTTGAAATTATGGAGTGCCTTAAAAATGAACCTGACAATGTTGTTGTTTTTCCTGTGTTCTACAAAATTGAACCTTCACAAGTTCGGAAGCAGACTGGGAATTACGCCACTGCGTTTGCGAAACACGTGAACAATGACAGAGACAAGTTTCAAAATTGGAGGGATGTTCTTTCTCAAGCTGCTAAATTATCTGGCTTTCATTCTACTGAATACAGGTATTTATTGTTTTTCTGATTTTACAAGCTAGTGCAACTTCAATGCACTACTAGCATATTGTTTGTTATATGTATGGATTATTTTTTGTCATCATTTTGTTTTTTTGCATACGTAAGATCTGAATCTGTAATGATTGAAGAAATTGTCCGAGTTGTTTTAGGAAAGTTGAATCACAGGCATATAATGAGATTAGAAGTAATTTCATACTCGATGAAAATTATCGGATTATTGAATCTTTAGTAAAAATTGATTCAACAGAAGTTCAAATCATTGGACTTTGGGGAATGGGGGGCATAAGCAAGACAACCCTTGCTGCTGCTATTTTTCAAAAGGTCTCTTTTCAATATGAAGGCAGTTGTTTCTTCGAAAACGTGACAGAAGAATCAAAAAGGCATGGAATCAATTACATATGCAACAAACTTCTTTCCAAGTTACTAAAGGAAGATCTAGATATTGACACTCTCAAAGTAATACCATCCATGGTCATGAGAAGAATCAAACGCATGAAAGCTTTCATTGTATTAGATGATGTTCGTACCTCAGAACTTCTACAAAACTTGATTGGAGTTGGGCATGGTTGGCTAGGAGCTGGCAGCACAGTCATTGTGACTACTAGGGATAAGCATGTGCTGGAAAGTGGAGGAGTTGACAAAATTCATCAAGTTAAACAGATGAACTCCCAAAACTCCATCCAGCTTTTCAGCTTGAAAGCTTTTGACAAAGTTTTGCCTGAGGACAGATACTTCGATCGCTCAAAAAGAGCAATTGGTTATGCCAAAGGCAACCCTTTAGCATTGACAGTTTTAGGATCACCTCTTCGTAGTAAAAGTGAAATAGAATGGAATTGTGCACTAGCTAAACTCAAAGAATTTCCCAAAAAAGAAATTGATTTGATTTTGAGATGGAGTTACGATGAATTGGATGATACAAAGAAAAACATATTTCTGGACATTGCATGCTTTTTAAGAGGACATGAAAGGAATAGGATAACAAAAATATTAAATGAGTGTGGTTTCTTTGCCGATATAGGGGTAAGACATCTCTTTGATAAGGCTTTTATAAGAGTTGACACTAAAAATTGTTGGGTATCAAAATAACAAAATAATATTAAGACAACTAAAATAAGAGATAAAAGTAGGAGAAACAATTGTCTATTAAACTCTTTGATGATTATGGGATGATTAAAACAATGTATCAACTATTTATATTAATTATTGTGCTATGAATAGCTAACTTAATTTTCTCCTAACCATCAATAAATTGATGATTCCTATAACTTTGAAACTTTCTCTCCATTACATATAATTGACTTTACATAATAAATTAAATATGACTTTACTTTCGGACAATCTCCCACTTAAAGCCTTATTTATTTGCTTTCAAAATCTCTCAACTATGCCAATTCCAATGTTGCTACGTTTCTGATAGGCCATAAGAGTTTCTGCACCAAATAAACTTGTCAGCATTAATCGGTTTTGTCATAACATCTGCTAAGTTATCTTTAGTGTGAATCTTCTGCATATCCACGCTCCCTTCCTCTACTACTTCTCGAACAAAATGATATTGTACTCCTATGTGTTTAGTCCTGGAATGAAAGGCTGGATTTCTTGCAATATGCAAGGCACTCTGACTGTCACAATACACAATAATCTTCTGCTGCTTGTGCCCGAGTTCTTCCAATAACCTTTGAATCCAGATAGCTTCCTTGTATGCTTGGGTAGCTGCCATATATTCTTCTTCTGTGGTAGATAAAGCTACGACAGTTTGTAGCTTAGATAACCAACTTACCGCTCCTCCTGCTAGTGTAAACACATAGCCGGTAGTAGATTTTCTTTTGTCAAGATCACCTGCATGGTCTGAATCAACGTATCCTTTGACAACAAACTCTGATCCTCCAAAACATAATGCAACATCTGAGGTCCCTTTAACATATCTCAGGATCCTCTTCACAACATTCCAATGCTCTCTACCTGGATCTGCCATGAACTGACTGATCATCCCAACTACTTGAGCAATGTCTGGTCTAGTACAAATCATAGCGTACATAAGACTTTCCACTGCTGATGCATACGGTACTCGAGACATCTTCTTCCTCTCTACTTCACTGCTAGGACACATACTTGAGGATAGCTGGCAATTGATAAGAAGTGGGGTAGAGATTGGCTTACAGTCTTGCATGTTGAAGCATCTCAAGACTTTCCGAAGATAATTCTTCTGAGAGAGCCAAATCTTCCTATCTTTTCTGTCTCAGTGAATTTGCATCCCTAAAATCTTGTTTGCGGGTCCCAAATCCTTCATATCAAACTCCCTAGCCAACTGTGCCTTCAATTCTTGGATTCGATCTTTATTAGGGCCTACCACCAACATGTCGTCCACATACAACAACAAAATAATGAAATCATCATTATCTAACCTTTTGTAATACGTACAATGATCTGAACTCAGTCTGTTGTATCCAAGGCTCATGATGAAGGAATCAAATCTCTTGTACCAACATCTGGGCGCCTGCTTTAAACCGTACAGAGATTTGGTCAACCTGCAAACCAAGTTTTCTTTTTCTTTTTCGTCAAACCCTTATGGTTGGAGAATATATATTTCCTCTTCAAGTTCTCCATGAAGGAATGCAGTCTTCACATCTAACTGCTCAAGATGTAAATCAAATGCGGCACACATTGCAAGAACTACTCTGATAGTAGTAAGTCTTACCACTGGAGAAAATATCTCATTGAAATCAATGCCTTCTTTCTGAGCATATCCTTTGACCACCAGTCTTGCACGATATCGTTCCACTTGAACGTTGCCATCTCGTTTAATTTTGAACACCCATTTGTTTCCAATGGCTTTCCGACCTTTGGGAAGTTCAACAAGTTCCCAAGTGTTGTTCCTATGTAAGGCTTCAATCTCCTCCTGCATTGCTGCCATCCACAGAGAAGTATCTGAACCATTTAGCGCCTCATGAAAGGTTGATGGTTCTCCATCTTCTGATAGAAGACAATATGCATCATGACTAGCCATCACATACTCTGATTGCCATGATGGTTTCCTTATCTGACGTGATGTTCGTCTAGCTTGAACATCATCGGCTTCTTCTGGTTCTTGTACCTCGTGATCTGGTTCCAGTTCTGATTCAAAAGAATCTTCTTCTCCAGACTTTCCATCTATATGAATAGTCGTAACATCTTTAGGCATGTCATCAATTTCCTGCTCACTTTGCAGTTCATTTCTGCAAATATGACATCCCTGCTGACAATATCTTGTGGGCAGTGGGATCCCATAGACGTTACCCCTTAACACCGTCAGCATAGCCCAAGAATATGCATTTTCTGGATTTAGGATCCAACTTGGTCCTTTCTTGGGAGTTGTACATCACGTACACAGGACAACCAAACACATGTAGAGAAGAATAATTTCCTAGCTTTTCATTCCACATTTCCACCGGTGTCTTTAAACCAATCGCAGTTGATGGTGATCGGTTTATCAAGTAACAGGCCGTTTTCACTGCTTCTGCCCAGAAGGACTTGGCTAGTCTTGCAGTTCGCAACATAGCTCTAGTCCTCTCTAGGAGAGTTCTATTCATCCGCTCTGCTACTCCATTCTGCTGAGGTGTATGAGCAACAGTAAATTGTCTCTTAATACCACCTTGCTTGCAAAATGCCAAAAAATAACCGTCTATATATTCTCCTCCATTGTCTGTCCTCCAGCATTTTATCTTTTTACCAGTTTCAAGTTCCACTGGTGCTTTGAACTCCTTGAATATTGGATACACATCTGACTTCTTTTTGATCGGGTACACCCACAATCGCCTGGAGTAGTCGTCAATGAATGATACAAAATATTTTGCTGCTCCTGTGGATATTTCCGGTGACTCCCACACATCAGAATGAATCAAGTTCAATATGTGATTGCTTATAGAATTTGACTTAGCAAAATTTAATCTATGCTGCTTGCTTATCACACAGTTCTCACAGAAAGGTAAATTTACCGTTTTGAGCTCAGGTATGAGATTACGTTCTGCAAGAACTTTTAAGCCTCATTCTGACATATGGCCTAGTCTGCGATGCCACATTGTCGTTGAGTTTTCTTGACTAGTTGATGCAACTGACACATCACCCTCTAGCAACGTTTCTCCCATAAGAATGTATAAATTTGCAGATAGCTTTTCTGCCTTCATCACTACTAGAGCACCTCTCACCACCTTCAAGATCCCACCTTCAATATGGGTCTTGCACCCGAGGTCATCTAATTGTCCAATAGACAATAAATTCTTCTTCAACCCTTTCACATGTCGTACCTCTTGAATTGTGCGAACTGTACCATCATACTTTTTTATTTTAACAGTACCGACACCAGCAATTTCTAAGGCGTAATCATTTCCCATGAACACTGATCCTTCTGAGATAGGTTGATAAGTGTAAAACCAATCTCGTCGAGGAGTCATGTCCCATGTTGCTCCTGAATCAATTATCCAAACGTCAGTGAGCTGTTTACTACCCATGGAACCAGTTATTGCTCCACTATATAGAATCTCTCCATCATCAGAGGTATTGGCAATACATCCATGAGATGAACTTGCCTCAGAAGACTTCTCACCATTCTTCTTAAACCAACAATCCTTTTTCAAGTGCCCTTTCTTGCCACAATTGTAGCATCTCACATTCATCTTACTTCGAGATTTTGATCTACCATGATTTTGGCTCCCACTAGGGCCACGTTCCACTGATCTGCCTCTCGTCATTGTCAAAGCTTCTATTTGTTTTGAGTTTTCTTGACGATCTTTCTTATTTATACGCCTGGACTCTTCCTCAAGAATAGCTCCGGCAACATCATCAAAGTATAGACGGTCCGTAACATTATTATTGGTTAAGTTAACGACAAGTGGATCATATGAATCTGGTAAGCTCTGAAGTAGAAGTTCCGCACGTTCATTTTCTACTATGCTAAAATTTGCCGATGTAAGTTGAGCAAACATTGTATTTAGAGTGTTGATGTGATTTGTCACAGATGTGGATTCACTCATTCGAAGAGTATAGAGTCTTCTCTTTAAGAAAATGTGTTTGTGTAGTGACTTGACCTCGTATAATTTTATGAGGACATTCCATATCTCCTTTGCAGTTTTCTTTTCTGCAACGCTAGACAAAACTGAATCCGCCAATGCTAAGTGCAAATTGGCAACAGTGTTGCTATCCATCTCATTCCACTTTTCGTCAGATATTCCCTCAGCTCTATCTTCAATTGCTGCTAAATAATTATCCTTCCTCAGGATTGCTTTTATCTTCAGTTTCCACAGGGAGAAATTACTTCCATTGAACTTCTCAATCTCAAATTTTGTTGTCATGGTTTTACATCAAACAATTAGCAACTGAACCGGCTAACACAATTTCACCGTGAATAGCAAAGTATACGTGAACAGTATTGTATAATTTTACCGCACACTAGAATGAATTTGGTATACGTTAACAATCACTGTAAAAGTATACAATCACACGTGTGAATAATAACCGTGAACCGCAGCGGAACATGAACCACACCAATAGCTCTGATACCACTGTTGGGTATCAAAGTAACAAAATAATATTAAGACAACTAAAATAAGAGATAAAAGTAAGAGAAGCAATTGCCTATTAAACTCTTGGATGATTATGGGATGATTAAAACATTACAATGTATCAACTATTTATATTAATTCTTGTGCTATGAATAGCTAACTTAATTTTCTCCTAACCATCAATAAATTGATGATTCCTATAACTTTGAAACTTTCTCTCCATTACATATAATTGACTTTACATAATAAATTAAATATGACTTTACTTTCGGACAATCTCCCACTTAAAGCCTTATTTATTTGCTTTCAAAATCTCTCAACTATGCCAATTCCAATGTTGCTACGTTTCTGATAGGCCATAAGAGTTTCTGCACCAAATAAACTTGTCAGCATTAATCGGTTTTGTCATAACATCTGCTAAGTTATCTTTAGTGTGAATCTTCTGCATATCCACGCTCCCTTCCTCTACTACTTCTCGAACAAAATGATATTGTACTCCTATGTGTTTAGTCCTGGAATGAAAGGCTGGATTTCTTGCAATATGCAAGGCACTCTGACTGTCACAATACACAATAATCTTCTGCTGCTTGTGCCCGAGTTCTTCCAATAACCTTTGAATCCAGATAGCTTCCTTGTATGCTTGGGTAGCTGCCATATATTCTTCTTCTGTGGTAGATAAAGCTACGACAGTTTGTAGCTTAGATAACCAACTTACCGCTCCTCCTGCTAGTGTAAACACATAGCCGGTAGTAGATTTTCTTTTGTCAAGATCACCTGCATGGTCTGAATCAACGTATCCTTTGACAACAAACTCTGATCCTCCAAAACATAATGCAACATCTGAGGTCCCTTTAACATATCTCAGGATCCTCTTCACAACATTCCAATGCTCTCTACCTGGATCTGCCATGAACTGACTGATCATCCCAACTACTTGAGCAATGTCTGGTCTAGTACAAATCATAGCGTACATAAGACTTTCCACTGCTGATGCATACGGTACTCGAGACATCTTCTTCCTCTCTACTTCACTGCTAGGACACATACTTGAGGATAGCTGGCAATTGATAAGAAGTGGGGTAGAGATTGGCTTACAGTCTTGCATGTTGAAGCATCTCAAGACTTTCCGAAGATAATTCTTCTGAGAGAGCCAAATCTTCCTATCTTTTCTGTCTCAGTGAATTTGCATCCCTAAAATCTTGTTTGCGGGTCCCAAATCCTTCATATCAAACTCCCTAGCCAACTGTGCCTTCAATTCTTGGATTCGATCTTTATTAGGGCCTACCACCAACATGTCGTCCACATACAACAACAAAATAATGAAATCATCATTATCTAACCTTTTGTAGTAATACGTACAATGATCTGAACTCAGTCTGTTGTATCCAAGGCTCATGATGAAGGAATCAAATCTCTTGTACCAACATCTGGGCGCCTGCTTTAAACCGTACAGAGATTTGGTCAACCTGCAAACCAAGTTTTCTTTTTCTTTTTCGTCAAACCCTTATGGTTGGAGAATATATATTTCCTCTTCAAGTTCTCCATGAAGGAATGCAGTCTTCACATCTAACTGCTCAAGATGTAAATCAAATGCGGCACACATTGCAAGAACTACTCTGATAGTAGTAAGTCTTACCACTGGAGAAAATATCTCATTGAAATCAATGCCTTCTTTCTGAGCATATCCTTTGACCACCAGTCTTGCACGATATCGTTCCACTTGAACGTTGCCATCTCGTTTAATTTTGAACACCCATTTGTTTCCAATGGCTTTCCGACCTTTGGGAAGTTCAACAAGTTCCCAAGTGTTGTTCCTATGTAAGGCTTCAATCTCCTCCTGCATTGCTGCCATCCACAGAGAAGTATCTGAACCATTTAGCGCCTCATGAAAGGTTGATGGTTCTCCATCTTCTGATAGAAGACAATATGCATCATGACTAGCCATCACATACTCTGATTGCCATGATGGTTTCCTTATCTGACGTGATGTTCGTCTAGCTTGAACATCATCGGCTTCTTCTGGTTCTTGTACCTCGTGATCTGGTTCCAGTTCTGATTCAAAAGAATCTTCTTCTCCAGACTTTCCATCTATATGAATAGTCGTAACATCTTTAGGCATGTCATCAATTTCCTGCTCACTTTGCAGTTCATTTCTGCAAATATGACATCCCTGCTGACAATATCTTGTGGGCAGTGGGATCCCATAGACGTTACCCCTTAACACCGTCAGCATAGCCCAAGAATATGCATTTTCTGGATTTAGGATCCAACTTGGTCCTTTCTTGGGAGTTGTACATCACGTACACAGGACAACCAAACACATGTAGAGAAGAATAATTTCCTAGCTTTTCATTCCACATTTCCACCGGTGTCTTTAAACCAATCGCAGTTGATGGTGATCGGTTTATCAAGTAACAGGCCGTTTTCACTGCTTCTGCCCAGAAGGACTTGGCTAGTCTTGCAGTTCGCAACATAGCTCTAGTCCTCTCTAGGAGAGTTCTATTCATCCGCTCTGCTACTCCATTCTGCTGAGGTGTATGAGCAACAGTAAATTGTCTCTTAATACCACCTTGCTTGCAAAATGCCAAAAAATAACCGTCTATATATTCTCCTCCATTGTCTGTCCTCCAGCATTTTATCTTTTTACCAGTTTCAAGTTCCACTGGTGCTTTGAACTCCTTGAATATTGGATACACATCTGACTTCTTTTTGATCGGGTACACCCACAATCGCCTGGAGTAGTCATCAATGAATGATACAAAATATTTTGCTCCTCCTGTGGATATTTCCGGTGACTCCCACACATCAGAATGAATCAAGTCCAATATGTAATTGCTTCTAGAATTTGACTTAGCAAACTTTAATATATGCTGCTTGCTTATCACACAGTGCTCACAGAAAGGTAAATTTACCGTTTTGAGCTCAGGTATGAGATTACGTTCTGCAAGAACTTTTAAGCCTCATTCTGACATATGGCCTAGTCTGCGATGCCACATTGTCGTTGAGTTTTCTTGACTAGTTGATGCAACTGACACATCACCCTCTAGCAACGTCTCTCCCATAAGAATGTATAAATTTGCAGATAGCTTTTCTGCCTTCATCACTACTAGAGCACCTCTCACCACCTTCAAGATCCCACCTTCAATATGGGTCTTGCACCCGAGGTCATCTAATTGTCCAATAGACAATAAATTCTTCTTCAACCCTTTCACATGTCGTACCTCTTGAATTGTGCGAACTGTACCATCATACTTTTTTATTTTAACAGTACCGACACCAGCAATTTCTAAGGCGTAATCATTTCCCATGAACACTGATCCTTCTGAGATAGGTTGATAAGTGTAAAACCAATCTCGTCGAGGAGTCATGTGCCATGTTGCTCCTGAATCAATTATCCAAACGTCAGTGAGCTGTTTACTACCCATGGAACCAGTTATTGCTCCACTATATAGAATCTCTCCATCATCAGAGGTATTGGCAATACATCCATGAGATGAACTTGCCTCAGAAGACTTCTCACCATTCTTCTTAAACCAACAATCCTTTTTCAAGTGCCCTTTCTTGCCACAATTGTAGCATCTCACATTCATCTTACTTCGAGATTTTGATCTACCATGATTTTGGCTCCCACTAGGGCCACGTTCCACTGATCTGCCTCTCGTCATTGTCAAAGCTTCTATTTGTTTTGAGTTTTCTTGACGATCTTTCTTATTTATACGCCTGGACTCTTCCTCAAGAATAGCTCCGGCAACATCATCAAAGTATAGACGGTCCGTAACATTATTATTGGTTAAGTTAACGACAAGTGGATCATATGAATCTGGTAAGCTCTGAAGTAGAAGTTCCGCACGTTCATTTTCTACTATGCTAAAATTTGCCGATGTAAGTTGAGCAAACATTGTATTTAGAGTGTTGATGTGATTTGTCACAGATGTGGATTCACTCATTCGAAGAGTATAGAGTCTTCTCTTTAAGAAAATGTGTTTGTGTAGTGACTTGACCTCGTATAATTTTATGAGGACATTCCATATCTCCTTTGCAGTTTTCTTTTCTGCAACGCTAGACAAAACTGAATCCGCCAATGCTAAGTGCAAATTGGCAACAGTGTTGCTATCCATCTCATTCCACTTTTCGTCAGATATTCCCTCAGCTCTATCTTCAATTGCTGCTAAATAATTATCCTTCCTCAGGATTGCTTTTATCTTCAGTTTCCACAGGGAGAAATTACTTCCATTGAACTTCTCAATCTCAAATTTTGTTGTCATGGTTTTACATCAAACAATTAGCAACTGAACCGGCTAACACAATTTCACCGTGAATAGCAAAGTATACGTGAACAGTATTGTATAATTTTACCGCACACTAGAATGAATTTGGTATACGTTAACAATCACTGTAAAAGTATACAATCACACGTGTGAATAATAACCGTGAACCGCAGCGGAACATGAACCACACCAATAGCTCTGATACCACTGTTGGGTATCAAAGTAACAAAATAATATTAAGACAACTAAAATAAGAGATAAAAGTAAGAGAAGCAATTGCCTATTAAACTCTTGGATGATTATGGGATGATTAAAACATTACAATGTATCAACTATTTATATTAATTCTTGTGCTATGAATAGCTAACTTAATTTTCTCCTAACCATCAATAAATTGATGATTCCTATAACTTTGAAACTTTCTCTCCATTACATATAATTGACTTTACATAATAAATTAAATATGACTTTACTTTCGGACAATCTCCCACTTAAAGCCTTATTTATTTGCTTTCAAAATCTCTCAACTATGCCAATTCCAATGTTGCTACGTTTCTGATAGGCCATAAGAGTTTCTGCACCAAATAAACTTGTCAGCATTAATCGGTTTTGTCATAACATCTGCTAAGTTATCTTTAGTGTGAATCTTCTGCATATCCACGCTCCCTTCCTCTACTACTTCTCGAACAAAATGATATTGTACTCCTATGTGTTTAGTCCTGGAATGAAAGGCTGGATTTCTTGCAATATGCAAGGCACTCTGACTGTCACAATACACAATAATCTTCTGCTGCTTGTGCCCGAGTTCTTCCAATAACCTTTGAATCCAGATAGCTTCCTTGTATGCTTGGGTAGCTGCCATATATTCTTCTTCTGTGGTAGATAAAGCTACGACAGTTTGTAGCTTAGATAACCAACTTACCGCTCCTCCTGCTAGTGTAAACACATAGCCGGTAGTAGATTTTCTTTTGTCAAGATCACCTGCATGGTCTGAATCAACGTATCCTTTGACAACAAACTCTGATCCTCCAAAACATAATGCAACATCTGAGGTCCCTTTAACATATCTCAGGATCCTCTTCACAACATTCCAATGCTCTCTACCTGGATCTGCCATGAACTGACTGATCATCCCAACTACTTGAGCAATGTCTGGTCTAGTACAAATCATAGCGTACATAAGACTTTCCACTGCTGATGCATACGGTACTCGAGACATCTTCTTCCTCTCTACTTCACTGCTAGGACACATACTTGAGGATAGCTGGCAATTGATAAGAAGTGGGGTAGAGATTGGCTTACAGTCTTGCATGTTGAAGCATCTCAAGACTTTCCGAAGATAATTCTTCTGAGAGAGCCAAATCTTCCTATCTTTTCTGTCTCAGTGAATTTGCATCCCTAAAATCTTGTTTGCGGGTCCCAAATCCTTCATATCAAACTCCCTAGCCAACTGTGCCTTCAATTCTTGGATTCGATCTTTATTAGGGCCTACCACCAACATGTCGTCCACATACAACAACAAAATAATGAAATCATCATTATCTAACCTTTTGTAATACGTACAATGATCTGAACTCAGTCTGTTGTATCCAAGGCTCATGATGAAGGAATCAAATCTCTTGTACCAACATCTGGGCGCCTGCTTTAAACCGTACAGAGATTTGGTCAACCTGCAAACCAAGTTTTCTTTTTCTTTTTCGTCAAACCCTTATGGTTGGAGAATATATATTTCCTCTTCAAGTTCTCCATGAAGGAATGCAGTCTTCACATCTAACTGCTCAAGATGTAAATCAAATGCGGCACACATTGCAAGAACTACTCTGATAGTAGTAAGTCTTACCACTGGAGAAAATATCTCATTGAAATCAATGCCTTCTTTCTGAGCATATCCTTTGACCACCAGTCTTGCACACGATATCGTTCCACTTGAACGTTGCCATCTCGTTTAATTTTGAACACCCATTTGTTTCCAATGGCTTTCCGACCTTTGGGAAGTTCAACAAGTTCCCAAGTGTTGTTCCTATGTAAGGCTTCAATCTCCTCCTGCATTGCTGCCATCCACAAGAGAAGTATCTGAACCATTTAGCGCCTCATGAAAGGTTGATGGTTCTCCATCTTCTGATAGAAGACAATATGCATCATGACTAGCCATCACATACTCTGATTGCCATGATGGTTTCCTTATCTGACGTGATGTTCGTCTAGCTTGAACATCATCGGCTTCTTCTGGTTCTTGTACCTCGTGATCTGGTTCCAGTTCTGATTCAAAAGAATCTTCTTCTCCAGACTTTCCATCTATATGAATAGTCGTAACATCTTTAGGCATGTCATCAATTTCCTGCTCACTTTGCAGTTCATTTCTGCAAATATGACATCCCTGCTGACAATATCTTGTGGGCAGTGGGATCCCATAGACGTTACCCCTTAACACCGTCAGCATAGCCCAAGAATATGCATTTTCTGGATTTAGGATCCAACTTGGTCCTTTCTTGGGAGTTGTACATCACGTACACAGGACAACCAAACACATGTAGAGAAGAATAATTTCCTAGCTTTTCATTCCACATTTCCACCGGTGTCTTTAAACCAATCGCAGTTGATGGTGATCGGTTTATCAAGTAACAGGCCGTTTTCACTGCTTCTGCCCAGAAGGACTTGGCTAGTCTTGCAGTTCGCAACATAGCTCTAGTCCTCTCTAGGAGAGTTCTATTCATCCGCTCTGCTACTCCATTCTGCTGAGGTGTATGAGCAACAGTAAATTGTCTCTTAATACCACCTTGCTTGCAAAATGCCAAAAAATAACCGTCTATATATTCTCCTCCATTGTCTGTCCTCCAGCATTTTATCTTTTTACCAGTTTCAAGTTCCACTGGTGCTTTGAACTCCTTGAATATTGGATACACATCTGACTTCTTTTTGATCGGGTACACCCACAATCGCCTGGAGTAGTCATCAATGAATGATACAAAATATTTTGCTCCTCCTGTGGATATTTCCGGTGACTCCCACACATCAGAATGAATCAAGTCCAATATGTAATTGCTTCTAGAATTTGACTTAGCAAACTTTAATATATGCTGCTTGCTTATCACACAGTGCTCACAGAAAGGTAAATTTACCGTTTTGAGCTCAGGTATGAGATTACGTTCTGCAAGAACTTTTAAGCCTCATTCTGACATATGGCCTAGTCTGCGATGCCACATTGTCGTTGAGTTTTCTTGACTAGTTGATGCAACTGACACATCACCCTCTAGCAACGTCTCTCCCATAAGAATGTATAAATTTGCAGATAGCTTTTCTGCCTTCATCACTACTAGAGCACCTCTCACCACCTTCAAGATCCCACCTTCAATATGGGTCTTGCACCCGAGGTCATCTAATTGTCCAATAGACAATAAATTCTTCTTCAACCCTTTCACATGTCGTACCTCTTGAATTGTGCGAACTGTACCATCATACTTTTTATTTTAACAGTGACACCACAATTTCTAAGGCGTAATCATTTCCCATGAACACTGATCCTTCTGAGATAGGTTGATAAGTGTAAAACCAATCTCGTCGAGGAGTCATGTCCCATGTTGCTCTGAATCAATTATCAAACGTCAGTGAGTGTTTACTACCCATGGAACCAGTTATTGCTCCACTATATAGAATCTCTCCATCATCGAGGTATTGGCAATACATCCATGAGATGAACTTGCCTCGAAGACTTCTCACCATTCTTCTTAAACCAACAATCCTTTTTCAAGTGCCCTTTCTTGCCTGATTGTAGCATCATTCTTCTACCTTTGGACTCTTCTCGTCATTGTCAAAGCTTCTATTTGTTTTGAGTTTTCTTGACGATCTTTCTTATTTATACGCTGGACTCTTCCTCAAGAATAGCAACATCATCCGTAACATTATTATTGGTTAAGTTAACGACAAGTGGATCATATGAATCGTAAGCTCAAGTAGAAGTTCCGCACGTTCATTTTCTACTATGCTAAAATTTGCCGATGTAAGTTGAGCAAACATTGTATTTAGAGTGTTGATGTGATTTGTCACGATGTGGATTCACTCATTCAAGAGTATAGAGTCTTCTCTTTAAGAAAATGTGTTTGTGTAGTGACTTGACCTCGTATAATTTTATGAGGACATTCCATATCTCCTTTGCAGTTTTCTTTTCTGCAACGCTAGACAAAACTGAATCCGCCAATGCTAAGTGCAAATTGGCAACAGTGTTGCTATCCATCTCATTCCACTTTTCGTCAGATATTCCCTCAGCTCTATCTTCAATTGCTGCTAAATAATTATCCTTCCTCAGGATTGCTTTTATCTTCAGTTTCCACAGGGAGAAATTACTTCCATTGAACTTCTCAATCTCAAATTTTGTTGTCATGGTTTTACATCAAACAATTAGCAACTGAACCGGCTAACACAATTTCACCGTGAATAGCAAAGTATACGTGAACAGTATTGTATAATTTTACCGCACACTAGAATGAATTTGGTATACGTTAACAATCACTGTAAAAGTATACAATCACACGTGTGAATAATAACCGTGAACCGCAGCGGAACATGAACCACACCAATAGCTCTGATACCACTGTTGGGTATCAAAGTAACAAAATAATATTAAGACAACTAAAATAAGAGATAAAAGTAAGAGAAGCAATTGCCTATTAAACTCTTGGATGATTATGGGATGATTAAAACATTACAATGTATCAACTATTTATATTAATTCTTGTGCTATGAATAGCTAACTTAATTTTCTCCTAACCATCAATAAATTGATGATTCCTATAACTTTGAAACTTTTTCTCCACTACATATAATTGACTTTACATAATAAATTAAATATGGCTTTACTTTCGGACAAAAATTGCATACAAATGCATGACTTGATACAAGAAATGAGCAAACAAATTGTCCGTGAAGAATCTCTTAAGAATCCTGGACAACATAGTAGATGGTGTGATCTTAAAGAAGTATGCGATGTATTGGAAAATAATAGAGTAAGAAAATGATACCTTAACTTGCTTTCTTAAACACACGTTTTCGATATAAAAAAAATGAAACTTACTTTTGTAAGACTGAAATATTTTAATTTTATATTTTTCAGGGAACTGAGATGGTTGAAGCCATAATCTTAGATGCTACTGAAGATACCGATATAAATTTAAGCCCCAAGGCATTTGCGAAGATGCAAAACCTAAGGGTACTTGCTTTTCGAGATCATAAGGCAGTTAGACTGTAAACCTTCCACAAGGTCTTGACCAATTGCCATAAAACTTGAGATATTTTCTATGGGATGGCTATCCATGTAAATCCCTGCCTCTAACTTATCGTCCTGAGTTGCTTGTGGAGCTTTCCTTACTATACAGCCATGTGGAAAAACTTTGGGATGGAGTATTGGTGTGAACTGTCTTTTTCCTTTTGTTTTGTTAAGACAATTTAAGTATTTTTTAATGGAACGTGAAACCAAAAACTAAAATCTGAAATCGTTATAATTTAAAAACATGTACTAACTTGTTTGTCAAATTGTATATTGCTACAGACTTTTCCAAATTTAGAGATACTTGAGGTCAGATACTCCCAAAAACTAATAGTGTCCAAACGTGTCTGATTCACCGAATCTAAAAGAAGTAGATTTTGGTGGTTGTATAAGCTTGTCTGAAGTTGATTCGTTAATTTTCCTTCTCCAAAATCTTGAAAACTTATCTTTGAGGAAATGCATATCGCTTAAGATTCTTTCGAGTAACACTTGTTCACCAACCCTCCTTAACTTTGATGCCACAAATTACATCAATCTGCAAGAATTTTGTGTCCCATTTGCTTTCGTTGATCGTTTGTGTTTGTCATTACCAAAGTTTGACACGAATGAACTTCCATCATCAATATTGCATTTCAAAAATCTTTGGTTCTTTGATTGTATCTCAATTATTTCCTTCCTCAATCCATTTGCACTAAAATTGCACTAAATGCAGGACCCTGCAGTCAAATGTGACTGCAGGCAATCCATATTCGTGTATTTGGCTTGTGAGTGAGAGTCTACTAAAAATCGAACGTGACACTTCCATCATTTTAAGTAAACTATTTCCTAGCCCTGCCTTCCTAAGTGTAAAAATGTTAATCATTGACCATGTTTCTATCTTGTCTGAAATCCCTGACAATATCTCCTTACTATCATCATTAGAATTTTTATCACTAAATAGTATTGCCATTAAAAGCTTTCCTGAAACCATTAAGTGTCTTCCCCGACTCGAAAGTCTTGATGTTTAAAATTGTAACAAGCTTCAATCTATACCTGCAATTTCACAGTTCATTCCATATTTCACTGTCTGCAAATGTGAATCTCTTGAGAAAGTGTTGAGTTCAACCAATGAACCATCTGATAAACTCAAGTGTGGTTTTATTCTCCTTAAATGCATAAAATTGGATCCACATTCATATCAGACAGTTCAAAAAGATGTTATTGTTGGAATTGAACTTGGAGCAAGATTAAATTCAGAAAATGAAGATCCATTATTAGACAATGATGATGATATTATTGAGTACTTCTTACCTGCTATGTCTGTCATGGAAAATTGGTCCCGTTACCGTTCTACACAAGCTTCTATCACTCTCGAGCTTCCTTCTGATTCGTTGGGTTTTTCCTACTACTTGTTGGTGCAAGGTGATGAAAGTGGAGGAAGAAGAGAGAAATAATAAATGATAAGGATGGATGTAACTGATTGGTAAAAGGAATTTGGATTAATTTTATTGAAGCATAGGAACACCTATTTATACACAAAACTAGTGAAGCAACTCGATTTTCAAAAATCTTTTAATTCTCGAAAACAGTGAAATCGCCACCTAATTTTATTCGTTCTGAAAAGAACGGGAAAATATAGATAAAACCCCAAACAAGCGGATAAGGCGGTCTTACGTGACCAAAAAGTGGAATCGGGAGTCGGTTATGTAAGGGGAAGGTATTAGCACCCCTTACATCCATCGTACTCGATGGGACCCATTTAATTCTACGCGTTTGTGTGTGTTAACTAAGTTATGGATACTAAAAGAAAACAGAATTTGTTTCTTATTATTTTGAGTTTGGCACGGTTTCAGAACCGTGTGCCTACATATTCCCTTGTGCAATGGGAAAGTCAAAACTCTGTAGTTCCTCTTAAAAAGGCTTTAATTGGTTGCATTGATTTTATCTGAAAAATCGTGCGTTTAGACGTTTCAAATGCTTTGAACTAGGACTTGTTTTGTTTGTTTGAAAAGCTTAAGTCCTCGCTCGTATTTGAAACGACTATTGCACACTCTTTTGTCGAAAAAGAGTTTGAGGATCGCGTATGAGCGATAAAAGATTTTGAGTGAGTTGAATTGTTTTTAGGTGGATGAAAAGTACCGAACAATAGGACTAGCATCCTACGATTCAAATATTAGAAACAAGATGAGCTCAATGCTCAACGAGTCGTCTATCATCCAAAAAGTTTTTTCTTTATGAAAGAGTGGAGTGAAACAAGGTTCACGTTATTAAGAGCCTTTAAACAATTGGGCTAGCATCCAACGATTTAAAGACTAGGAGTTCATTTTGCACAAGGATTCAAACAATTGGTCTAGCAACCAACGATTTAAATACTTGGGTTTTTATTGTGAAAGAGTTTTGAAAATGCACTCGACATCTGATCGAGGTTTGTAAGTTAATTATGAAAGTGTTTTAAAATTTTATATGCGAGGGAGTGCAAAAATGGAGGAGAAACAATAGGACTAGCATCCTACGATTTTTGGTGTAAGTGTCAACTTATGGGTGGAAAATGTCGAACAATAGGACTAGCATCCTACGATTCAAATACTAAAAACAAGAGTGAAGTGAAACCAAAAGTTCACATTATTAAGAATCTTTAAACAATTGGACTAGCATCCAACGACTTAAAGATTCGAAGTTCAATTTTTGCAAGTGTTTAAACAATTAGTCTAGCATCCAACGGCTTAAACACTTGAGTTTTCTTATGAAAGAATTTTGAAAACGCACTCAACATTGGATCGAGGTTTGGAACCTTAACTGCGAAAGTATTCTAATACGCGTGCTGAGAGAAAATGGAAGCGGGTTATGGTTAATCAAGTATATGGACTTAATTAACCTCGTGAGGATAGGTGCTCCTATCCCCAACCATGAGACCCTGGTGCATGGTGATTGGTATATAGACCAATGTTGTTTTTCGGGTTATGATCGATTAAAGCAACAAGGGCTTTAACCAATCTCGTGAGGATGGCCATGCCCATCCCCAACCATGAGACCCTTTAAGAAATCGGCGTATGAGCCAATCAAGATGAAATCGAATTGATTTTAAATTTAGTTGTGTGCACGGTGTACATTGGTGAATAAGTACTGAATAAGTAAATAAACAGGCAAAATACCATACAATACAATCGGAAATTTAAATAATTATTAGAGACGATCTTTTTTGTTTGATGAAAAATTGGCTAATAGCTTAATCGATAGGTCATCAAATAAAAACTATCAGATCAAATAATTATTTAGTACATCGCAACAAAATATTATTTACGACAAAATAAATTAATTGAAATAGAATAAGTTCAGAAATAGCCTGTATTGCAGTGATTCTAGGCGGTGCGAAGAGAAATCCATCAGATCTTTGACCGGCTCGTAATACCTCCATATGCGTCGGTGAGTCTAGTGTGACGAATCCCAATACGAAATACTCCGATGGTTCCAAAACGGCCAAATTACACCACATATGTATTTAATCAATATTAACACATTTTTTAGTAAATTAACTAAAAATGTCCAAATAAAGAACAAAATGTTTTTTTTTTTTAGAGAGAAAAAAATAAGGTGGTGACACTTGTCACCACCAGACACAACATCCTAAAATAAAATAAATAAATAAATAACACTAAATTTATATTATTATTATTATTTTTGTTTTAAAAGAAAAAGGAAAAGAAAAAGGAAAATAGAAAGAATAACACTCTGGTTCTCTTCATCGTGTTCTCACCTCTCTTTCTCTCTCGCTTACGCTCTCTCTCACGCGATTCTCATCGTCTTCATCGCGTCGTCGCCGCTCACTCTCATCGGAAACCTCACACTGTCTCATCTCTCGACGCTGCGACCGTTATCTCTCTCATCCTCACCGTCGATCGTCCCTGTCGCGATCTCCCTCTCTCTCTCACCGATCATCATCTCTCTTCTCTTCGCCGATCGTATTGCATGTTTGATCTTCTGATGTCTGATTTCGATTTTGTTTTCTGATTGTTGGTTTGATTGTTTGACACAGATTACTGGACCGATTGGAAAGAAAGGAAACCCTAGGCCTGGGCGATTCCGGCGACGGTGGGCATACCCGAGCTATGGAGACGTGTCAGTGCGTGAGCTGGCTTCCTCTCGTTCCGGGTGAGACAGTTTCGATTTTCCTCTCTTCTTTCTCAATTACAGAATGAATTTCTGACAAAAAAACAAAATCTGAAGGTGTTGGTTGTTGAGAAAATGATGATGATACTTGCTATGTGTTTTCTGTTTATGTGTTGCTGTTTGCGTTTTTGATTCTGGGAATTTTCTGTTCTTGTTCTGTGTTATGAACTGTCTGAGTTTGGTTTTTGTTATGAAAAAATGAACCCTTCTTCTTTTTCTGGTGATTTTCTGGTTTTGGAAAGGGTGTACAGAACAGATATTGCACTTGGGTTTTGGATTAATGTTATGTTTTTGAACCTCTGAACTGAACCTCTCTTTTTCTTAGTGTTTTTCGGTTATGTAGAACAGATATCATACACTTGATCCCTTTATCCATGTCCCAATTACTTGCTTTATGGTTTAACACCATACTTTCTCTGCTCTGCTATGTCTGCTCTGACTTTAACTGGTTGCTTGTGTTTTGGTTTAAGAACCATGTTGTCTGCTCTTGATTTTCTGAGTTTGAACTGCTCCTTGCTTTTTAATGATTATGGCCATACTTTTGCTCCTTTTCCTTATGACTTTCTCAATTGTCCCTTCTTTTCTTGAATGCTGCCTGTTGACACTGTGGGATTAAAATGCTGGAGTGTTGTGATGCCTGCTCTGTTGCTATGCTTGACTCTGTCGCCTTGATTTACTTGCTGCCCGGAATTAACATTGTCGCTCCGATTGCTCGTTGTATGCTTGTTGCACGGATTTAAACTGTTGCCCGTACTGCTGCCCGGAAAATGTCGCTGCCTTATATTTGCACTTGTTGCCTGTTATGTTGATCTATGCTTGCTGTCCGGAATTTATGCTGTCGCTTCTTTCTCTTGCAGCCCGTTGCGCTTGCTTGTGAACCGGGTTAACCCGCGATTTGCAAGCAAGTATTTCCGCCGATGATTAATCTTTTAGATTCTGAGGCTTTTAGCAAAAAAACCTGATTCCCGCCAAACGCCTAATGATGATGTTTGACAAAAAAGAAACAAATCTTTGATAATTTCGCGTTTCGTTTATGTTTTGCTCTTTGATTGCTTACTAACCCGTGCTTTTCTCTTATTTCATGTGACGAGTGGAAATCGGATCAAAAGATAGGAAAGCTTGACAAGAAGATGGTGGAGGATGAAGAAGAAGCAAGCATGAATGCGACGTTGAAATTCTTGTAACTCGAAGAATAAGGCCAAGACTCTTCAAGACTTTTTGTAGACATTGTAGAAATTGGTTTAGAAACTTACGAATTTGTAACAACAAAAGAACAACTCTTATGTAGCTTGGAATTGATACCAATGTAAACCGTTTCAGTTTAAATAGATATTGAATAATTCTTATTACTACTTGTAACAAACTTGAATCATCATTGAGTACTTTTAATAGAATTTTGAATTGGTACTTGAAAGTGTCATAACTTTGTATAGCTCGCAACAATGAATTAATTCGAAATGAATATTCAAACTTTTCCTTTATGCCCTTGAATTGTGTAACATAACCGTTCCAAACTTGTAATAACTTGGAATCCCTTTGAAATTGGTTTGAATGTTGATAAAATTGTTCTTATAATTTGAACTTGAATTGAAATAACTTAGGAACAATGTTCAAAATACAAGTTTGACAAAATTTCTAAAACTTGTGAGAATTCTTGAATGAATTTTGAATGACTTTTATCAATTGAATGAATGGCACTTTCTTTACCTTAAATTCTTGCCATGATATTTGTAAGACCAAATTACTTCTTAAATGAAATTCCATGAAACAAGTGAAATTATCCCATCTTCACTCTTGTATGAAAGTATTCATGCTTTGAAGTTCTAAGCGAAACTAAAAGGAATTTACACTTGAATGCCTTGAAATGATAATGAATCTTGGCACAACATCCTCAAATCCCTTTCTTTCCAACATTATGACCAAACGGTATCCTTTACTCGTGAGTCCACAATAACGGAAACAAAGTATTCTCAATAGTTCTTGCATAATATACTCCCGTAACTGTCTTCAAAATGAATGGCCCAACAAATAGCCCAAAAAAAAAAAACTCGCTTTAGTGGAAACTCGATAAAAACCTTTCTAATGACAATTCTCATAAAAAAAACTTGACTAATGAGCAAACAAACACCGAAATAATCGTCATCTTGATAATGCTTCAAGAATTTGAAGTTCTTGCAATTATGGCTCCTTTGATGAAACAATTAATATGTCTCGAGTCATAGGAATTCTTAATAACTGAGTAACGGTGACGCGAGAGAATACGGGAGCCATCTTAGACTGATCGACAACTCAGCCCAAATTCTGCAGCTTAGAGGAAATACGAAAGTTGAGAAAAACCTCGGTTCAACCACAGTACACGAATATTTAATGAAACGTAGGCTTAAATTAAGCGGGTAAATTTTGGGGTGCGACAACTAGCAAGTGCAAGGATGCCACGTAGGCCCTAAAAAGGAGATAACCTCACAGCTAAGTTATCTTTAAATACTATAACTTCACACCTAAGTTATCTCTAAGATGAATATACTAATTATCCTTTAGAAGTTCAATTCCTTTTGGACAAAATATCAGAAGTTTCTGCTTCTGAACATCAAAACTTCTGACTGACCCTCAGAAGTTCTAAATATGAATTACTCTCAACATCCATCCCGTAATTCATATTCATCAGAAACTAACAACACCAATTTATTTTCTTAAACGAAGAAACTGGTCTGTTTTGATAGTCTTTGTCAGAACATCTGCCAGCTGCTTCTGGGTGTTGTAGTGAAGAACTTCTAACACTCCTTTCTGCACTTGACTTTTGAGAAAATGATACATCATCTCAATATGCTTGCTTCTTCCATGCAACACTGGGTTCTTCGCAAGATTGACTGCAGACTTGCTATCAATCAACAACTTCAGAGGTTTCTATTTCACAATCTTCAAATCCTCCAAAAGATTCAGAAGCCAAATAGCTTGACATTCAGTTATAGCGCCTGCAACATACTCAGCTTCACATGTTGACAGAGCCACAACAGGCTTTTTCTTGAACAAGTAACCAGAGGTACTTCTTCTATCAACTCTATCTCCACACTAGTTAGAATCAGAATAACTTACTAATTCTGATTCTGTCTTTCTTTCAGAGGGAAATAGCACTCCATATTTCAGAGTTCCCTTTATATACCTCAGAATCCTGACATCAGCTTGATAATGGGACCACTTTGGATTACTCATAAATTTGCTGACCATTCCCACTGCATAGGAAATGTCAAGTCTGGTATTGCACAAATACCTAAGAGAACCAACCAACTGCTTGAAGGTTGTAGCATCCACAGAATCACCATCAGAATCAGAAATGTGAGATGGAGTATGGCGTGTATGTGCAGAATTCTGATAGCAATATGATTCTGGTGTGTCTTTACGTTGATGACATATTACTAACAGGAAGCTGTCCAAAAGATATAGTCAAGTTCAAAGAAGTTATGATGAATGAGTTTTAGATGACAAATCTAGGAAATATGGTGTATTTTCTAGGATTGGAGATTCTGTACTCAAAGAAGGGTATCATTCTACATCAGGTGAAGCATGAACTTGAACTTCTGAAGAGATTTAAACTGCATAATTGTAAAGTTGTTGTGACACCATGAGGAACCAATCATAAATTGGATTCTGATGGTGTCACAGCAACTTTACAATTATGCAGCTTAAATCTCTTCAGAAGTTCAAGTTCATACTTCAGCTGATGTAGAATGATACCCTTTTTTTAGTACAGAATCTCCATTCATAGAAAATACACCATATTTCCTAGATCTTTCATCTCAAACTCATTCATCATAACTTCTTTGAACTTGACTATATCTTTTGGACAACTTCCTGTTAGTAATATATTGTCAACGTAAAGACACACCAGAATCATATTGCTATCAGAATGTTGCACATACACGTCATACTCCATCTCACATTTCTGAAACTTCTGCCTCTTGAAAAATGAATCAATTTTTAGATTCCAAGATTTGGGCGCTTGTTTCAATCCATACAAGACTTTATGTAACTTGTATACCATCCCTTCCTGATTCTTTTTCATAAATCCAGGAGGTTGTAACACATACACCTCTTCTTGTAATGGACAATTTAGAAATGCTGACTTCACATCCAGACATATCAAAGGCCAACTTCTGTTTGCAGCTAAAGCAATCACCAATCTGATTGTTTCATGTCTAGCTACAGGAGAAAACACCTCAAAGTAATCTATTCCAGGTTTCTGAAGAAAACCTATAACCACTAGTCTTGCTTTGTGTTTGCCAATTGATCCATCTGGCTTAAGTTTTACCTTGAAAACCCATCTGTCGCTGATGGCTTTTTTTTAAAGTTTTGTCACTTCCACGTTTTGTTCCTCTCTATAGCCTCAAGTTCTTAAAGTTCTTATTTCATAGCATTTAGCCATACATTCTTATTCAGAGCTTATTCAATACCAACTAGTTCAGAATCTACTAACTGAAGGAAAATTGCGACATAAAATTTGCAGCGGAAAAACAATTTTTCCTTTGTGATCCTTACGAATGATCATGGTCAGTGATAGAATATTTTTACCTCTTGTGGCGATTTGGATTTCTGATGATGTGATCACGAACGTTGATGAAGAACAACGTCTCTACTCAGTCCACACGAACAGGTTGCTTCCGATCACAGTGCTAGTTGTTCACAAACGGAAGCTTTGAGTAAGAGAGTGAGCGAAATCACGGCAGGGATTCAGGACCGAATTTACATCAAGTGAAAAGTTTCATCACGAGGGTTCTATTTATAAGACCACAAGTGTGGGCTGAAGGCTGAAAGCTAAAAGCCCAATAAAGGTTGTAAACTAAAAGCCCAATAAAGCACACGAATATCATATGTAACACCCCAATTCTACCCCGCATAATTATATAATAAAATAAGAGTTTCAAAATTCCGTTAAATAAAATTGAGGCATCACATCTTTGCATTTCCAACAATTAGCATTATAATGCACATCAAAAATCGGTTATACCGAATCATACATAATTCATCATACGTACATATGAATATTCACAGCACAGCGGATATGTTTACAAAATATACATAACATCATGTTGTCAATAATACATAAGGTTATAACAAAATAAGATAGTATATACAAACTATCCTATCAAAATAATGACGTCGCCCAAATCCCGAGTGTTACTACGACCAGAGCAGAACGACACAAAATAAAGTGACTCGAGCTAATCCTCCTCATCCTCGGGGATCACCTGCACGTTACCAATATATAGGTAACGGCGAAACAAGTAAAGGGTGAGATACACCAAAACGTATAATTATAGGCATGATAAAATATGTATATATATATATATATACTTTTGGAATCATAATGGATATAAGTTAATAAGTGCATTCCAACACGTATCCAAACTTCACTTACTTTGATCGTTATTCTAATGTGTATAATCTACACTATAACCTCATCGGCATAAATCATTACAACAACACATAACTTCCATCACCATGAAATCATCACAAGTTATTACCTCACTAATCAACACGGAAATTATAAGCAACAACATCAAACAACAACATCAAACAATGTTAATCACCTAAGAAACATAAACGAAACATCACAAATTGGCTAAAGCCCATCTTCGCTTTTGGCATAAAGCCCATCTTCGCTTTTGGCATAAAAGCCCATCTTCGCTTTTGGCATAAAAGCCCATAATCACTTTTGGCATAAAAGCCCATCTTCGCTTTTGGCATAAAAGCCCATCATCACAAACATCATCATAAACATCATTATGTCCTATTTGCATTAAGCACTTCATCCAGTTAAATCATCGCAAAACTCATCATTAGCCATCAAATAAAACTCAATACCAAAAGACTCCAAAATAAACATAATGGACTCCATGAGACACGACTATGTTATGCATGTGGTACCCATCGCTTTGTCCGTAATTAGGGACACTTGGCATAAAGCCGATCTTCGCTCGGCATAAAAGCCATCATCGCTTGGCATAAAAGCCCTCTTCTCTTATGAAATGTATGTGACTCAATAAATAAAGACCACACAACAACATATCATCATCGCTCATCACAATTGACATAAATTCTACTTCGCCATATTTATTCACATCACATAAACATGTCATCGCATCGCATAAACAACAAATATTCATAATTATATACACCATCGCAAATATCATTATCAATTAATCCTTCAATTTCCAAAAACGGAAAGATAGTAAAAACATAAATAATCGTCGCGAAAGCCATTCTTAATTACCGGTATAAGTTATAAACATCAACGTCGAAATCGGATAATCGGAACACAATCGGTTTGAGGAAGCGAAAAATCGAAATTTTAAGGCTACAGACACAGCAACACGGGTGCCCGTGTTGTGCAACACTGCCCGTGTTGTAAAGCTCCCAGAATACACAAAATTTTCCCAAGACAGTGCTACAACACGGGTGGCCGTGTCGTACGACACTGCCAGTGTCGCGCGGCCTGCACTCACCAAAATTTCTATTTTTGTTTTACCATTTCCTTGCAATGCTTTCTTCCTATTTCCATTCTCTTTTCTATTTACATTTCTATTTCTATTTCCAACCTACAATCCAAATACTACAACACTAACAACAATACTCATAATTTCTACACCAAGTTCAAATCTTCTAAACCCAACAATAATCACCTAACACAACTCTACAAACCATCTAATAATTTTTCCCCGAAATCAAACTAAAATCCATCAAACCCTAACTAAATGAAATGGAAATCAAACCCCTTACCTCTAGTTATTGGATGATCCAAGATGATTCTTACAACTCAACCTCAAGCTTTTGCTCATGATCATCCTCATCTTCTCCTCTTGTTCTTCTCATGCCAAAACCCTCTTCTTTCCTCTATGTTTCTATTTTTGGTAGTGTAGGAAAATGGGAAGAAAACAAAGGAAAAGGGTTTTATAAAGTTGTTTTCTTACTAGCCATCACAATTTCTATGTTTGGTTTTGATATGCAAGAATGGAAGGAAAATGAGGAGAAAGGTTTTATAATGGTATTTTCCTTACTAGTAAACCAAGGGTGAAAAACCCAATTCTAACAAAATGCTTCCCACACCCCTTTCTAATTATATCATTAATATAATTAATTCAATCAATTAAAATAATTCCGGGAAATTAAAATATCGGATCTGAATAATATTTTTACCGGACCGAACGGAACGTCGCTAGATAAATTAATAGATATATTAATTAATATAAATATTCTCATCGCAAAATAATTATCGATTGGTAATTCGAAAATATTAATATAATATAATATTAATAATTAAAACAGGGTGTTACAACTCTCCCCCACTTATAAATTTTTCGTCCTCGAAATTTCGACCAAAATGAACAAAACGGGACATGCCTACATATTCGTCTACTCAATCCTCGCGTCAATTAAACAACATATAAAATACACCAAACACAAGGGCATCTCCCCGACCACATCGTCTAGACAAGAACAACCATGCCGAGATGCAAACCCATACAATGCACTCGACAACCAACTAACACCCAACAACTAAATGAATCGCAGACACACTGGTTCACTCGAGAACCAAACAAACAAGATCGCTACTATCCTAACGTCTCAACCATAGAATTAGCCACACACTCGAACCGACACCTCGGGAACGAGTCACCAAAGATAGGAACATAAAGTCCTACAACACAACACCGACACCATCGCCAAAATGAAAACAACAAAATGGTTGTACCAACCAAAACTCAAACAATCAGAAAAGGATATAACCACGCATGTTACGTAAACACGAAAAAGATGCCTTCATTCACGCATAAGCACAAACTCAAGAATTACACTTGCAGTTACCGCACTTATTCCAGCCAATCACAAGGTCACCTCATCCCTGTAGATTACCAACGCACAACCCTTGATCACTAACAAGTTACACAAATGTAACAGAACAGCGATACACCACTCATTCAAGGGCTTATACTGACGACTTGCGACTATAACTCACTAGTCCAAATCCAACAATCTTGCATACTTGCTAACAATTCAATGCTCAAACTCCAAACCATGTTGCGTCACCTTAATGCATAAGATGCCAACCGTAAAACAACTTCGTTAAACCTCAACCTCACAATTACTCAGAATGGATACGTTCAAGGCGTACACCCATCAAGACACCTCGCAACATCAGTCTTATCAACTTGAAAAATTACCCTTTCATTCTCGATTGATCAACGTCCATTGATCCTTTGAAATACATGACATAGTTGACCTTTTCAAATATTGTCCAAATATCTCACTTGGGAAACTTCGACGTATACACTCGACTTCAACGAAGTCTTCCCTTGTAACAATTCAATTCCCAAAATATAACAAGTAATCACCATCCTCGTACCGTCGCAACGATCTATACACAGGCTTCTCATTCGAAACACCTTTCATAACTTTCCATCGTCCCAAGTGATAACTCAATCACAACACTCTCTCCAGAACTCTACTCATCAACGTCATCTCCTACCCCTGTAATTACAACACAGGTTGGACTTAGAACCATAACATAAACCTTATGGAATCCAAAACGAACACCGTCACGACCAACTTCAGTCACAGGTAAAACATTCTCCTTTATAAAACATCAATCATCTTAAGGTACCTGTGGCTACCAAACCGTCACAAAATTCTTTACCGTCAAGAGTTATCTCAATCGCAATCTATTAATCCACCACGGCTTATTAGTATCCAAAGAAATCCATATGATAGTAGTGAACAAATCCTCAATAACCTTCTAAACTTAATCTCAACAAGTTTCCCAAAAACAAACATGCAGCATTCTTCAAAATAACAAATCCCAAATCAGATAATCTTGGGTTAACCGCGATATCAACATACTAAACTCAACACCAGACGAAGTCTCTTTATAGCTTGCACTCAAACTTGAATTGTCTTCAACAATTCCAATCTCCTCGTTGTTAACATCTGCACCTATAAGGTTCCAATGAGCACAACCGCATCAACCTCTAACTCATACATCCGACAATTTATCCTTATGAAAATCAAATCGTTCCAAGGTAGTAATACACTTTTTCCAACTCTAAGTCAAAATACATCTTAAGTCCAAAATGAAATATCACCATACGCCGCACAAGGTCCTGTAGTACAAAACAAGACTAAAATCAAAGCATTCGCTAACCTTTCCACTGGCTCAAACAAATTCGCTTCCCACTGCGAAGTCCAAATAACGACTCAACCATCTCATGCCAAGGTACTCACGATCAATGCCAACTTATAAAAAGGTCTTCCATCAACCTACAAAGTTAACCATCCAAAACAAAGGAATTTCTAAACTCCGAAATATCTCTTAAAGTCTTCTACAAGATACAAAGCAAATCTTTTGCGGAACTGTCCAAAATATCACCGTCTAAGTCGCTTACTTAAGGCACTCACGTCCAACAGTTCAAAATTCTATCTTTAAAATACTCGACCTGCACCGGTCTAACTCCACTACTGATACCACGAAGATCGGATGCTTGCTACAATTCCTTAACTTGATGTGAACCAATTAATATCCATGAACACGAAATAACTCTTACAACTACTCATGAGAGTACTGTCCGAACATCCCAAAATCATACCTGACGCATTAGTCACACTAATGACATCAACAAATACTAGCCAGAACCAAACACTATCCCAAAAGCATTGTCTAAACATCTTCTGGTCACACACTAACCCGTAGACAGCTAGACTTCGCATCTATCTTACTAAACACATAAACTCTGATTGACCGATTCATCCAAATATCAATCCTCGGAAGTAGATACTTGTCCTCAACATCCACTTCGTTACTTGCCTACAAACGACACACTAACTCGGACAACTTTTTCTCTTCTTGATCAACACAACGGTAGCACTCCACGGTGACCCGCCCGAATAAAACAACTCTGCTCAAACCAATCCTCAAGTTGACTCTTTAACTCTAATTTAGAAGCAAACGTCACTTAAGGATACTTCGAATCATCACTAATTCCAGAAACTAAATCCATCAAAACTTCACTTCGCACTACGGCGGTAACTCACTCACACCTTTACACTATGCTTCGGAAGAATCACAACACGAAGCTCGCTTGTCAAAATCTTGCTTCTCATCAAAATCCAAATTCACCCACAACTCAAGTGACCATGCACTACCTTGTGCAAACACATCAGCTTCCCACACTATTAAGCTGGAAGGACAAGTCTATCCCAACCAACACAATTCTCGACTACTATCAACAAGAGATTAAGGATGATCAGTCCCTCAATTTGTCAATAGACAGTCGACAATCATGATGGTGACATAAACCATCTCTACCAAGCTACAACAACGTCTTCAAACTTACACTTCAAGTTACGGAAGCGTAACACTGCTCGAGGCTCCAACTCCCAGCCACAAGCGCCACCAAGAAGTAAAACTTCTCCCCCACTTGTTTCAAACTCATCTCTGCAAACAAAAAATTTGAAACAAACAAGTACCGACAGTGTTTCACACACATGTCGCATACAACAGGATTAAACACACTAATAACTTGGTCGACAGACCGACCTGCTCTGATACCACTAATGTAACACCCCAATTCTACCCCGCATAATTATATAATAAAATCAGAGTTTCAAAATTCCGTTAAATAAAATTGAGGCATCATATCTTTGCATTTCCAACAATTAGCATTATAATGCACATAAAAAATCGGTTATACCGAATCATACATAATTCATCATACGTACATATGAATATTCACAGCACAGCGGATATGTTTACAAAATATACATAACATCATGTTGTCAATAATACATAAGGTTATAACAAAATAAGATAGTATATACAAACTATCCTATCAAAATAATGACGTCGCCCAAATCCCGAGTGTTACTACGACCAGAGCAGAACGACACAAAATAAAGTGACTCGAGCTAATCCTCCTCATCCTCGGGGATCACCTGCACGTTACCAATATATAGGTAACGGCGAAACAAGTAAAGGGTGAGATACTCCAAAACATATAATTATAGGCATGATAAAATATGTATATATATATATATATACTTTTGGAATCATAATGGATATAAGTTAATAAGTGCATTCCAACACGTATCCAAACTTCACTTACTTTGATCGTTATTCTAATGTGTATAATCTACACTATAACCTCATCGGCATAAATCATTACAACAACACATAACTTCCATCACCATGAAATCATCACAAGTTATTACCTCACTAATCAACATGACAATTATAAGCAACAACATCAAACAATGTTAATCACCTAAGCAACATAAACGAAACATCACAAATTGGCTAAAACCCATCTTCGCTTTTGGCATAAAGCCCATCTTCGCTTTTGGCATAAAAGCCCATCTTCGCTTTTGGCATAAAAGCCCATCATCACTTTTGGTATAAAAGCCCATCTTCGCTTTTGGCATAAAAGCCCATCATCACAAACATCATCATAAACATCATTATGTCCTATTTGCATTAAGCACTTCATCCAGTTAAATCATCGCAAAACTCATCATTAGCCATCAAATAAAACTCAATACCAAAAGACTCCAAAATAAACATAATGGACTCCATGAGACACGACTATGTTATGCATGTGGTACCCATCGCTTTGTCCGTAATTAGGGACACTTGGCATAAAGCCAATCTTCGCTCGGCATAAAAGCCATCATTGCTTGGCATAAAAGCCCTCTTCGCTTATGAAATGTATGTGACTCAATAAATAAAGACCACACAACAACATATCATCATCGCTCATCACAATTGACATAAAGTCTACTTCGCCATATTTATTCACATCACATAAACATGTCATCGCATCGCATAAACAACAAATATTCATAATTATATACACCATCGCAAATATCATTATCAATTAATCCTTCAATTTCCAAAAACGGAAAGATAGTAAAAACATAAATAATCGTCGCGAAAGCCATTCTTAATTACCGGTATAAGTTATAAACATCAACGTCGAAATCGGATAATCGGAACACAATCGGGTTTGAAAGGAAGTGCGAAAAATCAGAAATTTTAAGGCTACAGACACAGCAACACGGGTGCCCGTGTTGTGCAACACTGCCCGTGTTGTAAAGCTCCCAGAATACGCAAAATTTTCCCAAGACAGTTGTCATACCCCAATTTTTGACCTAATATACCACCTTACATTTGCATCATTGCATCACTAACAATTCAGACAGCATTAATCGGGTATAGTAATCACAGGTCAAAATTAGGGTTTCATCAAATTTTCATCTGATTCAAGTGGCAACCAATTAGGGTTTGAGTTTTACTCACCTCATTTGATCCATCTTGATCAAATCATCAGCCTCTGATCATCAGATATCCATTTCTCTCATAGATCAATCGAGGATCGACCAATTAGGGTTTTGATCGAGCATGAGTATTCTCTGACTTTTTGAGCAAGAAATGACTTTTTTGGATAGAGATTGGTCATCATATCTTAGATACAACATCTTGACCTAATTTTTGGATTCAAAACATCACAGAAGTTCACAGACTTCATCAGTCAATTTCAGAAACGTCTGATGAAAATTCATCTGCACAAAAAAGTCAAACTTTGACTTTTGGTCAAATTTTTCCAAACAAAACTTTTTCAATCATCAAAATACTTCAAATGATCCATCATGATCATAAAAAATCAAAGAATTTGGAAAAGTCAACAAAAAGTCAAAAGTTTTTATACTTAGAAAATTTTCTAAGTGTTGAAATTTCTTATTTTTTCCAAACTTCATGCCATTTTTTCACCTAGTTCTAATTTGAATTGGAAAAAACTCAAAACATGAAAGTTGTAGCTTGTGAAACAAGCTTTCCAAAATGTCCAAGAACTCTCAAATCCATGGAGTATAGCTATGCTTTTGAAATTAAAACATAAGGCTTCATGAAACTTGATTTTCAAAATTCACAACTTCAATTATAGGTCATTTTGAGTTTTCTTCATTTAGAAGCAATCTAAACTTGCCAAATGGATGATTGAACTGATAAATATCAGTTAGAGGTAATAATTGAGAGGATTGGATCAAATTGTAAAAATGAGCACATGGTGAAAAAAGGAAGTTTCCTTTTTTGGCAAATACCATTCTTGCCCTCTAAGTTATCTTTGAATCACCAAAAGCTTGTACCTCTTTGCCTAACATTTCAGAACTTGTTGCCTATAAATAGATCACAAATTCAAGTTCAATCCACACCAAAGCATCACAAATTCATGCTTTCTCTCCACTTTCTCAAAATTTATAAAACATAGTGCAAATTGGAGAATTCTTGCAATTTTGAAAATCAGTTGAAAACATGTTAAATTTTGGTGTCAAACATGCTTCATGATCAATCTAAAACATGTTTAGAACTTAAGATCATAAGAAAAGCAAGCAAAAATCAGTTTTCACTTTCCATGCTTTCAAACTTTCCAAACTGCCATATGAATCGAATTTGAAGCTAGGCTTGATAAACTTGTGATCTAACCATTCAAACATCATCACTATACCTCATGTATATGATCCAGACCATTAGCAGCTAACTGTAACACGATTAACATCAAAATCGAGTTCCATTTTTCAGTCTGTGCATGTAGACTTGGCTGGGGAGTTCCAAGGCAATTCAAGGCAAGCAGATCACTTCTACACCTTCCATACATGCCGATGATGCTCAAATAAGCAAGAAATCCGTTCTGGAAACAAGTTTGCAGCTTCTTCGATTCTCACTTTCACAGGTATGAACACCAACTTCGAACTCTATGATTCCTTGCATCAATTGAAAAAAACTCATGGCCGTTTTGTTTCTGCACACATAACGATCAATAACCCTCAATAAAATCAAAGAATCATCAAACATACGTCATTTAATTTGAAAAAATCAGTTTTAGGGTTCTTGGCATTTTCCAGAAATTCAATTGAGTTAGACTGAATATAAATGCAATTAACAGTCATATTCATGTTCGTGATGAAAAATCGAGCAAGTTTGGTTTTTATTTCATTCAATTTTATTAAGAAATGAAGATTATAGCTTGAATTTTGCAATCTGGAAATCAAAACACGAAGAACAAGCTTCGCGCGTGTTCTTTATCTTTTTCAAATTCAAAAAATCCAACACTTTGTCTACACGTGTTTTTAGTCCACTAACACAGAAACGCGTTTGGCTCAGTGGTAGCTAGCTTGCCTTTAAGTCTCTTTGCCACGTGGTCACCCCTTTGGTCATGGGTTCAACTCCCATCAGGACCATTCTTTTTATAACTTTTCCAATTTTTCATGTTTTTTTTACAAAACTTCCACAATTTTTTTAACCAATCAAAACTCCTTATTTTAAGGTGATTTTTTGAAAACTTGTCAATAAATACATCTATTTTATGATAGTGCAAAAATTTTCAGAAAAAAACTTCATCTGATTATATTTTAATCGAGCCGAAAACGACGTTCTGAACATTTTTTCAAACCTCCTTTTAAGGTGAATTTTTCAAGTTTTCGACTTCCGATTCTTTTTCAAAACTTCTCATGAATCAACCTTACATTTCAAAACATTTTCAAAATTATTTTTCAAAACATTTCATCAAACTTGCATCTTTTTTGCCATGATCGATCTGATTTAAACGATAAAATCGAATTCGTTTTCTCTCGAATTTCTCAATCGATCATGGGCCTCCCTTACGGTGTAAGTCCCAAAACATTCTTTTTATGTACATATTTTTTCTTGTACTTATTCGAATCATCTTTGTTAATATTCAAACAGAAACAAACTTCTTTCGTTTGTTTTCATTCGTTTGTTTATACACCGAATCCATTGGTATTAAAAGGAGCATTATTCCCTGTGAAACTGCTTTTAAACCAATGGGCCTCCCTCCAGGTGTAAGTCCCATAACATTTTTTTTGTGTACATAATATTTCCTTGTACATATCAAATCCTTTTCAAACACATACAATTTTTATCTGTACATAATACAGATACTTCTTTTATACTCGAAATACAGACAAATTTCGATCGTCTGTTTTTTCACTTCACTTGTGTCTATTCAAATCAACATTCTTTATGTACATACACATTTTCCTTGTACATACCAAATACTTTTCATACAAAAACTCTTATCTGTACATAACACAGATACCTTTTTGAAAATACTTTTTCACAGACAAACTTTGATCAATCGTTTCTGTTTCGTCTGTACATATATACCATTGGTATTGAAAGGAGCATTATTCCCTGTGAAACTGCTTTCAAAATCAATGGGCCACCCTTATGGTGTAAGTCCCAACCCTCCTATGTACATCCATCTTTCTCTGTACATAATAGCTCGTTCGTGTACATACTCATTTCCTTGTACACAATTCAAACTTGTAAATAATCAAGTTACGCTCGTTTTAAACGTTTGTTTCACAGACACTTGTTTATATTTCCTTCATAAACTCTCACAAATAAACATCATGCATTGTTTATATTTCCTTCATAAACTCCTGTGAATACATATCACACACACACTTGTTTATACAACTATCTAATTATAACATAACAATTAGACTAATCAAATAGGTTCCCTACAGTATAGCCTCCGCTTGAGCTTCACACAAGATCATTCATCTCCAGCATGAATTTAGCCTCCGCTTGGGCTTCATACAAGATAAAATCTACCCACAGAGTTAGCCTTCTCTTGGGCTTGGTACAAAGAAACTCATTCATCTGAGTTAGCCTCCGCTTACGCTTCATATAAGACAGCACTCCCCTGTTGAGTTAGCCTCCTCTTGGGCTTCGTTCAAAAGAACTCCTCATTGAGTTTAGCCTTCTCTTGGGCATCATACAATGAAAGAGATAGGAAATCTCTTAACAGCCTCCTATTGGGCTTCCAATACAAAGAATCGCCCGCGCTAAGATAGAACCCTGAAAGGATGGTTTCCCGGTGAAATCACTTTCAAAATCCCCAGAGAGTAAAATTTCCCGGTGAAATTGCTCTTAATTCCAAAAGGATGGTTTCTCGGTGAAATCCCTTTTAACACAAAGCCAGCCATACCCTATAGCTTCCTCTCGAGCTTCATACAAGGACCCTCGATGACCCTCGGAATGCCTCCTCTTGGGCTAACAATACAAGGACCCATGGGCTTCTTAAAAGCATCCTTTAATCCAAATCAATTTCTCCTTGAGATTTAGACATCTATCATCTCTATGGAAGAAGTATCTAATCTATCACATCATATACAGTCAAAAACTCTTCAAACTCTTTTTCAAACTGTTTTCAAACAAAAACATCTCTTAATTGTAAGTGGTAACGCTTGTACACTCAAGCAAAACACCTAATGCTTACAGTTAAAAGATTCAATCATCTTTTTCAAACATCTTTCTTAAACATGTAAGTGGTAACGCTTGTACACTCAAGCAAAACACCTAATACTTACGATGAAAGATTTCATTTCAATCAAACTTTTCAAAATGTATGTGACGAAATAGATTAGATACATTTTTCATTAAGATGACATTTGTCTGTCTCTTACTAACATCCCGTTGCTTTCCACTAGCATAAGTGGGAACTACGATTGCTCTTACTTTCTCAACATCCTTTTGAGAATACGTAGGCACAAGGTCTCATCCTTGGCGAGCAAATTTCTTTCTTCCTCAGACCAAACAAACCATAGAACCCTATAGATCCGAGCTACAAATGCTCTGATTCCCACTAGGGGATATGTATGCAGAAGATCCAAAGATCTTTGCGAGCACAATAATAACAAACCTAGAATCCCACATGACCTACGTTTCTTACAATCCCAAAGGAGAAACTTTCCCAATCATAGAAATAGCAATTAAAACACACAAACATATCAAATATATTCATATATAAAGCTATAGATAACTATATATATTTAGGGTGCTCCATCTATTCCCTTTATATAACAATCTCCCTTACTCAGAATCTCCCCAATGCGTTACTTCTAGTTTGCGCTAGTCGTTACGCATATCAATATCAATTGAGGGTATTTCAGCTTTCCCCTTTTTCATAATCATTAAATCATCTTTCTTGTGTTGAAAATAATAAAGCTTGATGCTCGCGGCATCTTTATAAACAAATCAAAAGATTAAATCGTTACGAGCCAGAGAATCCGAATTCACGTTCGTATCCTCTAGCGTCACCTTTAGCGAACAACATTACAACACGGTGTGTCGTGCGACACTGCTAGTGTCGCGCGGCCTGCACTCACCAAAATTTCTATTTTTGTTTTACCATTTCCTTGCAATGCTTTCTTCCTATTTCCATTCTCTTTTCTATTTCCATTTCTATTTCTATTTCCAACCTACAATCCAAATACTACAACACTAACAACAATACTCATAATTTCTACACCAAGTTCAAATCTTCTAAACCCAACAATAATCACCTAACACAACTCTACAAACCATCTAATAATTTTTCCCCGAAATCAAACTAAAATCCATCAAACCCTAACTAAATGAAATGGAAATCAAACCCCTTACCTCTAGTTATTGGATGATCCAAGATGATTCTTACAACTCAACCTCAAGCTTTTGCTCATGATCATCCTCATCTTCTCCTCTTGTTCTTCTCATGCCAAAACCCTCTTCTTTCCTCTATGTTTCTATTTTTGGTAGTGTAGGAAAAATGGGAAGAAAACAAAGGAAAAAGGGTTTTATAAAGTTGTTTTCTTACTAGCCATCACAATTTCTATGTTTGGTTTTGATATGCAAGAATGGAAGGAAAATGAGGAGAAAGGTTTTATAATGGTATTTTCCTTACTAGTAAACCAAGGGTGAAAAACCCCAATTCTAACAAAATGCTTCCCACACCCCTTTCTAATTATATCATTAATATAATTAATTCAATCAATTAAAATAATTCCGGGAAATTAAAATATCGGATCCGAATAATATTTTTACCGGACCGAACAGAACGTCGCTAGATAAATTAATAGATATATTAATTAATATAAATATTCTCATCGCAAAATAATTATCGATTGGTAATTCGAAAATATTAATATAATATAATATTAATTAAAACAGGGCGTTACATCATACATTACGATGTATCGTATAGAACTTAAGCATGTGGTACCTTACCACATTTCGTATTCCACTTCCGTATTCCACATAAGTACACCGTACCCTATGATGTTCCTTATTTACACTATCTCTCATTAATTTGTCCTTATGTGTGTGACCCTGTAGGAATCCGCGGCGTTGGAAATTATATTAAATCACATTTAACATAATAAACAGTGAGGGGTATCTAGCAACACATCACTGCTACCCAAGTCACGAAAATGTCATGTGATCTGACAAAAACCTTTCCGTGATAATACTTGTGTGTATAATTACCCTTTTGGCCGTATGTCTATATTGAACACAAGGCATAGACCGTGTCATCCTTGTCCAGTTCAATATTGGGCCCTCAAACATTTATCCTGTTACGCAGGATGGGAAAATTCCATCTAGGTCACTCATGTCCCTCAGCATGCTTTGTGAAGTACCCATCAACTGTCTTTATGATAATCTAGTTATGGATAACGTTTGATCAGCAATAAAGCACTTGACTCTACATCTAGGGTCCATAGTGGTTTCAGGTTGAAGGGTGGTATGCACCACTTATCACCATGAGAATAACTTATGACATTTTGCATAACATTCTATGTAGTATTCTCATAGCGGGTCAATCCAGTATAAATATTACTCCTAATATTTATACCTATGTCAAGACTTGATAACTCCTTACCCATGATCCATGAGATGTGATCATCAGTCTATCTTCATAATAATCTTAATGCTTTAACATTATCCCACTTCACAATAAAGCTCGATTATGGATACTTTAAGAATAGTGTCCTTGTGTTTAATGGATCTCATGATTAAGTCACACTTAACATTGCATTAAATAGACTAACTATCTTGGGACTTTATTATTTTTCAAAAAGCAAACATAATAAAGAAAACCCTTGTATTATTAATAAATAATTCGATACAAATACCAAAAGGAATTGGCCTCTAGGGCTTACACCAACACTAACATGGCACATTGAACAACTTATCCTTCATAGTCTACTTCAGTGTCTTACAACATGTTAAAATCTGCAAACCTTCTTTGTATTTATTTGATCCTCTGTGGCCTCTGAAATTGTTCTGAAACTTCTCCAGAACTTGGAACCTCAACGTCTGGACCTTGTCCAGAACTACTTCCTTCAGAATTATCACCCCTCTGAGTTTCTGGAAGCTTGTCCTCTAGACTCTCCGTCTTCAGAGTTTTCCCTTCCAGAAGTATGATCACCACCAGATTCTGGATCATTATCAGAATCTGGATCAGAATCATATCCACTACCAGAATCTCCCTGAGATTCTGACTCATCTTCTGAGTCTTCAGAATCAGATTCATCTTCTGACTCTGACTTTGTCATACCCCAAATTTTGACCTAATATACCACTTTGCATTTGCATCATTGCACAACTAACAATTCATACAGCATTAATCGGGTATAGCATTCATTGGTCAAAACTAGGGTTTCATCAGATTTTCATCTGATTCAAGAGCTAACCAATTAGGGTTTGAGATTTTCTCACTCCATTTGATCTATCTTGATCAAATCATCAGCCTTCAATCCTCAGATATCAAAATTTCTCACAGATCAATCGAGGATCGACCAATTAGGGTTTTGATCGGGCATGAGAATTCTCTGACTTTCTGAGCAAGAAATAACTTTTTTGGATAGAGATTGGTCATTATATCTTAGAAACAACATCTTGACCTAATTTCTGGATTCAAATCATCACAGAAGTTCACAGAATTCATCAGTCGTTTTCAGAAAACATTTGATGAAATTTCATCTGCACAGAAAAGTCAAACTTTGACTTTTGGTCAAATTTTTCAAAACAAAACTTTTTCCATCATCAAAATACTTCAAATGATCCATCTTGATCATAAAAAAATCAAGAATTTGAAAAAAGTCAACAAAAAGTCAAAAGTTCTAACACTTAGAAAATTTTCTAAGTGTTGAAATTTCTTATTTTTTCAAACTTCAAGCCATTTTTTCACATAGTTCCAATTTGAATTTGAAAAAACTCAAAACATGAAAGTTGTAGCTTGTGGAAAGATCTTTCCAAAATGTCCAAGAACTCTCAAATCTATGGAGTCTAGCTATACTTTTGAAATTAAAACATAAGGCTCCATGACACTTGATTTTCAAAGATCAAAACATCAAATTATAGGTCATTTTTGTGTTTCTTCATCTAGAAGCTTTCTAGCCTTGCCAAGTGGATGATCAAACTGATAAATATCAGCCTAGAGGATATAATTGAAGATTGGATCAAATTGTGAAAATATAGCACATGGTGAAAAAAGGAAGTTTCCTTTTTTGGTAAAAAACCATTCTTGCCCTTTAAGCTTTCTTTGAATATCCAAATGCCATGTCCTTCTTGCCTAACATTTTCAGAACTTCTTGCCTATAAAAGGATGACATTTCAAGCTTCAATGTACACCAAAAACAATGCAAAAATCCATGCTTTCATTCTTTTCTTGAAAATCAAGTATCATAGAGCAAAATTGCCAAACATAGCATTTTTGAAAATCAATTGAAATCATGATGATCTTTGGTGTCAAACATGTCTCATAATCTATATCCAACTTGTTCATAACTTAAAATCAAACTAAAAGCAAGAGAAAATCATAATTGCATTTCTATTTTTCCAAACTTGCCAAACTGCCATTAGCAATCGAATTTGGACTTGGGCTTGATTCCTTTGAGTTGTGAGCATCCTAACACGATCCATATGCATCATGGAGTTGATCCAGATCAAGAACAACAACCTGTAACATATTTAACACGATTTCCAGTTTCAATTTTTGAGTGTATGCAGGTGAACTTGGATGGCACGATCCAGATGAATTCATGATGTGCAGACCACTCACATAGCTTCCTTACATGCCGTTGGAGCTTAAACAATCAAGAAACAACCACTGGAAACACTCCAGCATCGATTTCGATCTTCACTTTTCCAGGTATGAACACGAACTTGGTTCTCATAATTCTTTGAATCTTTTGACAAAAGCTCTTGGCCATTCTCTTTCTGCACTAATAACGACCATTAGCCCTCAATAAAATCAAACAATCATAAACAATACATCATTTAATTTGAAAAATCAGTTTTAGGGTTCATCACGATTCCCAGAAATCCAAACATGATAGGCTTAAAATAAATGAAATTAACAAGCATATTCATATTCGTGGTGTAAAATCGATCAAGTTTGATGTTTATTTCACTCAATTTGGTTGAGAAACAAAGATTTTAGGTTGAATTCGTGATTCTGAAAATCAAACCATGAACCCAGAATACGCGCGTGTTCTTGGTGTTCTTCATTTTTTAAATTTTCAAACTTTCCAATATCATGTCTACACGTGTGATAATCCACCAACACTCAGCGCGTTTGGCTCAGTTGGTTGCTTGCTTGATCTTAAGGCTCTGTGACACGCGTCCCACCCAAAGGTCATGGGTTCAAAACCCAGCAAGACCATTCCTTTTTTTACAAAACTTCATTTTTTCATGTTTTTTATAAAACTTTCACAATTTTTTTTGACCAATCAAAACTTCTCATTTTGAGATGATTTTTTAAACACTTGTCAATAAATACATCTATTTTGTGATAGTGCAAAAATTTTCAGAAAAAAACTTTCATCTGATTAAATTTTAATCGAGCCGAAAACGACGTTCTGAACACTTTTTCAAACCCCCTTTTAAGGTGAATTTTTCATGTTTTCGACTTCCGATTTTTTTCAAAACTTCTCATAAATCAACCTTGCATTTCAAAACAGTTTCAAATCATTTTTCAAAACATTCCATCAAACTTGCATCTGTTTAACATGATCGATCCGATTTAAACGATGAAACTGATTTCGTCTTCTCTCGAATTTCTCGATTGATCATGGGCCTCCATTACGGTGTAAGTCCCATCATAAAAATTCTTTTATGTACATATTTAAATTTCATTGTACATATTCAAAACATCTTTGTTAATATTCAAACATAAACAAACTTTTTCCGTTTGTTTTCATTCGTTTGTTTATACACCGATACCATTGGTATTGAAAGGAGCATTATTCCTTGTGAAGCTTTAAATCAATGGGCCTCCCTCACGGTGTAAGTCCCATAACATTCTTTTGTGTACATAATATTTCTTTGTACATATCAAATTTTCTTCAAATAAACAAACAAAATTTATCTGTACATAATACAGATACCTCTTTTATACTAAAATACAGACAAACCGCGATCGTCTGTTTTCACTACACTTGTGTATATTCAAATCAACATTTTTCTCATACATAAACAGTTTCTTTTCAAAAATAAAACTTTTATCTGTACATAACACAGATACTTTTTGAAAATACTTTTTTACAGAAAAACTCCGATCTTTCGTTTTTTTTGTTTTATCTGTACATATACACTGAATACCATTGGTATTGAAAGAAACATTATTCCCTGTGAAAATACTTTCAAATCAATGGGCCTCCCTTATGGTGTAAGTCCCAACCCTCCTATGTACATCCATCTTTGTCTGTACATAAATACGCGTTCGTGTACATACTCATTTCCTTGTACACAGTTCAAACTTGTAAATAATCAAGTTGCGCTCGTTTTAAACGTTCGTTTCACCGACACTTGTTTATATTTCCTTCATAAACTCCTGCAAATAAACATCATGCATTGTTTATATTTCCTTCATAAACTCCTGCAAATAAACATCATGCATTGTTTATATTTCCTTCATAAACTCCTGCAAATAAACATCATGCATTGTTTATATTTCCTTCATAAACTCCTGTGAATACATATCACACACACACACTTGTTTATACAACTGTCTAATTATAACATAACAATTAGACTAATCAATAAGTTCCCCACAGTACAGCCTCCGCTTGGGCTTTATACAAGACAATCAATCCCCAGCATGGGATAGCCTCCGCTTGGGCTTCATACAAGATAACTCATCCCCAGTTGAGTTTAGCCTTCTCTTGGGCTTCATACAAAGAAACTCTCCCCGCAGAGTTAGCCTCCGCTTAGGCTTTATATAAGACACACTCCCCTGTTGAGTTAGCCTCCTCTTGGGCTTCGTTCAAAAGAACTCCTCATTGAGTTTAGCCTTCTCTTGGGCATCATACAATGAAAGAGATAGGAAATCTCTTAACAGCCTCCTATTGGGCTTCCAATACAAAGAATCACCCGCGCTAAGATAGAACCCCGAAAGGATGGTTTCCCGGTGAAATCACTTTCAAAATCCCCAGAGAGTAAAATTTCCCGGTGAAATTGCTCTTAATTCCGAAAAGGACGGTTTCTCGGTGAAATCCCTTTCAACACAAAGCCAGCCATACCCTATAGCTTCCTCTTGAGCTTCATACAAGGACCCTCGATGACCCTCGATGACCCTCGGAATGCCTCCTCTTGGGCTTACAATACAAGGACCCATGGGCTTCTTAAAAGCATCCCTTTAATCCAATCAATTTCTCCTCGAGATTTAGACATCTATCATCTCTATGGAAGAAGTATCTCATCTATCACATCACATACAGTCAAAAACTTTTCAAAAACTTTTCAAACTCTTTTCAAACTATTTTCAAACGAAAACATCTCTTAATTGTAAGTGGTAACGCTTGTATACTCAAGCAAAACACCCAATGCTTACAGTTAAAAGATTCAATCATCTTTTTTCAAACATCTTTCTTAAACATGTAAGTGGTAACGCTTGTACACTCAAGCAAAACACCTAATACTTACGATGAAAGATTTCATTTCAAACAAACTTTTCAAAATGTATGTGATGAAATAGGTTAGATACATTTTTCATTAAGATGACATTTGTCTGTCTCTTACTAACATCCCGTTGCTTTCCACTAGCATAAGTGGGAACTACGATTGCTCTGACTTTCTCAACATCCTTTTGAGAATACGTAGGCACAAGGTCTCATCCTTGGCGAGCAAATTTCTTTCTTCCTCAGACCAAACAAACCATAGAACCCTATAGATCCGAGCTACAAATGCTTTGATTCCCACTAGGGGATATGTATGCAGAAGATCCGCAGATCTTTGCGAGCACAATAATAATAAACACTAGAATCCCACCTAATCTACGTTTCTTACAATCCCAAAGGAGAAACTTTCCCAATCTTAGAAATAGCAATTTAAAACACACAAACATATCAAATATATTCATATATAAAGCTGTAGATAACTACATATATTTAGGGTGCTCCATCTATTCCCTTTATATAACAATCCCCCTTACTCAGAATCTCTCCAATGCGTTGCGTCTAGTTTGCGCTAGTCGTTACGCATATCAATATCAATTGAGGGTATTTCAGCTTTCCCCTTTTTCATAATCATTAAATCATCTTTCTTGTGTTGAAAATAATAAAGCTTGATGCTCGCGGCATCTTTATAAACAAATCAAAAGATTTAAATCGTTACGTGCCAGAGAATCCGAACTCACGTTCAGATCCTCTAGCGTCACCTTTAGCGAACAGAAAATGGCGACTACTGTGGGAGTCGTGAAACTTTAATTTTCAAAAAAAGAAAAACGCGTTACTCTGTCCGAGAGCACCAAGCTTTTTTTATTTTCAAAAAGAAAAGAAAGGGGATAAGCTTTCATTGTTTTGCATATATTGTATGTTTCGCGATTTCATCTGATGGAAAGAAATCCTAACCCGGATTTAAGAAACATTTTAAGATTTAGGTGGAGATATTAATACGTGAGCGGTTCAATGCTTTCGAAGTTAATATTTCCCGCTCAGTGGAGGTTATCTTGGGGGTATTGTGTTTAGCAAGTAATTGCGAAGACACTGTATTTTCAGGGAAACTTAAGAAGCTGAGTGGGCTGTAGAACACATAAACCATCCTGGCCATTAGGATGTAGTGCAGAGATTATTCGGGCGTAAGTCTAGAGTAATTGTCATGCGAGACTACGATCAGGCGAGTTTCTCTTGAAAAATATTATTGGACACACGAGTAATCCACAAATCCGATAATATTTCAAAGAGGAGTGTTGAGCCTGTATTATCAGTAGAACCCGTTTCACAGATGAATAAGCCCTTAGAACTTAACCACGTTGATTCTTATCGTTGGCTTCATGCTCGTGACTTCGAACTCTTGACCGTGTGTATAACTACTAACCATGTTTTCCGCATTCATGCATTCATAAAAACAAAAAAAAACTTCATTTTCTCTTCCCATTTCCAAAGAATTTAGAGATTTTTTTCTTTGTAAAATATTTTAGGTTAGAGTGATGGACGTCAGAGGAAGATTCACCAAGCGATACAGTTTTAGAATTCCTGACGTAGGAAAGTTGAAAGAGTTAGCATCCTTGGTAGAAGATCCTCGATTTAAAACGCTATGGAACTCTTTTAACTCTTCGAACGCTAACGTTGATGAAGGACTTCTCAAAACTTTCGTTCGTTTACGATCCCTATCATTGTTTCACTTTCCCCGATTATCGTTGATGCCTACTTTGGAAGAGTATGCGCATATCCTAGGTATCTCAAGTCGACAAAGTGCCTTTCAATGGTTTGGAAGCCATTCCAAGTCATCATCATTACAATAATGACTCACATAAAGAAATCGAGATAGACAAAAACCTAACTACCAGAGGAAAACTCTTAGGACTGACTTCAAAGTTCCTAATGGAGAAGGCTCTCAAATTCTCTGAAGCCGGTAGTATGGTAGCCTTTGAAGCCATTTTAGCTCTGCTCCTCTATGGATTGGTATTGTTTCCCAACGTCCCAAATTTCGTTGATATCAACGCCATAAGGATCTTTCTGATTGGAAATCCAGTTCCCACTTTGCTTGGTGATACGTACGTCTCTATTCATCATAGGAATCGTCAAGGAGATGGAATGATCATATGTTGTGTACCTCTGTTTTTCAAATGGATTGTCTCACACTTGCCTAAATCTCCTATCTTCCGCGAAAACAAAAACGAGTGGCATTGGTCCAGAAGACTCATGTCTCTTACTAACGACGATATCCATTGGTATACCTTAGCAGACAATGAGATGGAAATCATTGAGAGCTGTGGAGAATTTGCCAACGTACCCCTCATTGGTACGAAAGGAGGAATCAACTACAACCCATTTCTAGCGAGACGTCAGCTCGGATACTCAAACTCTAGTAAACCTTTTGGATTTACAGTGGAAAGCTACTTCTACCATGAAGGAGAGGATTCCCAGGGATTGAAGGCTAGGATGATCAAAGCTTGGCATCACATCCGAAGAAAAGAAAAAGGGAAAGCAAAGAATTGTGTAGCCATGGAAACCTACACTTCTTGGGTAAAGAAAAGAGCGAAGGAATTTCGAATGCCTTACGCTTATGAGGATCCTATGTTCTCAATCGCTCCCAAATCAACAAATTTTCCCGTCGAAGCTGTGGGAGAATACCAAGAAGCCTTGACCAAAATAAGGTTTGAGAAAGAGGCTTTGGAAAACAAATTCCTTAAGGCTAACCTTGAGAATGAGAAGCTCAAGAAGCAAGTCAAAGATCATGAAAAGACGCTTTACTTCCAGGATGAATGGCTCATGGAGAAAGATGAGAAGATTCACCAGAAGGATGACGCGATCCAGAAATACGTCAAGGAAAGGAAGAGAAAGCTTGAGGAAATGACAAACATCAATCCCGCTCCCAACGAGTGGAAGAGAGTCATCAGCAAGCTAAAAGCCGAGAAAGCTGAACTGAAAGCTCGCTATGGGAAGGAAATCCTGAAGTTAAAGCTGCAGCAAGCCTTTGGATCTTCATCCGACGAAGACGTTTAATTAGTTTAGTTTGTAATTTTTTTTTATTATCATTTATTTTATTGTATCATTTGTGTGAGCAATGCTCCAACAAAAAACAATTGTTGTAATCTTCTTTCAATAATCAATAAAATTCGTGTTTTCCATCCCAATATTTGCCAAGAAATATCTCTTTTAGCATAAATTCTTTGGAAATTTTTCTTTACAATCATATTCATGCATCATACTTTGCATTTAAGTCTATTGTCTAGATTCTCATTTTTTCCAGTCTCAGCTTTTCCAGCTTGAACAGTTTGAATAGCTTGGACAACTTGAGCAGTTTAACAGATCGTCAAACTGTCGCGTCTTAGAGTTTCTCGACTGCGTCCACAGCCGACTCGAACATACGATACTAGATCAAAAAGAAGGAAAGTAATGGAAGGATTTGAACAAGATAATGTTGAACTTCGTAGTACAGTAACGTCACTACAAGAAGAAGTGGAGAGACTCACATCTTTGGTCAACTCATTAACCACAGCGCAAAGTCTACAAGCAGCATCGAGCAGTCGAAATCAACCAGCAATTTCAGATGACACTACTACTCCAGTTTCAACTGTCGCAGCTAGTAGCTCACTCTTCAGTATGCCAGAAGGCTATCCATGGGGCATGCCTTTCAACTTTGGCATTGGAATTCGCCAACCGACTTCTCAAACAACCTCGCTTGAAATACCTACTTTGCAGCAAAGCTCTGCTCCGCAACGTGGAATAACTCTTCCACAAGTAATAATGCCGGTTTCTCAACCAATTATGACAAACTCAGCTTCAGTAGTGCACGCCACCATGGACGAAGAAGTTCACCATACTCATAGCAATAACACGAATTCCCGTGGCTCAATGGAGAATCTCCAGGAACAGCTCCACAAAATGCAGCTAGAGATAAAAACGATTCGAGGGAAAGAATTCTTTGGGAAAAACGCCTAGGATCTTTGCTTAGTTCCTCGCGTAAGAATACCCGCAAAATTCAAAGTCCCTGACTTTGAAAAGTACAAAGGGAATTCCTGTCCACAAAGCCATCTCACGATGTATGCCAGGAAAATGTCTACGTACAACGAAGATCACCAGTTGCTGATTCATTACTTCCAGGACAGTCTCACCGGTGCCGCACTGAAGTGGTACATGGGTTTAGACAGCACGAATATCCAGACATTCAATGATCTAGGTGAAGCCTTTGTCCAGCAGTACAAGTTTAATTTGGATATGGCTCCTGATAGAGACCAACTCTGCTCCATGTCTCAAAAGGAACGAGAGACATTCAAGGAATATGCGCAACGATGGAGGGAAGTTGCTGCCCAAGTTAACCCACCAATGGAAGAAAAGGAAATGACTAAGGTATACTTGAATACTCTAGGCTCATTCTACTACGAGCGAATGATCGCTAGTGCTCCTGGAAATTTCACTGAAATGGTAAGCATGGGAATGCGGTTAGAAAAGGGGATTCGAACCGGACGCCTGAACAAGGAAGTAGGATCTTCTAGTGGAACTAGAAAGGTTGGAACTGGCTTTCCAAGGAAAAAGGAACATGACGTAGGAATGGTATCCCGAGGGAAACCACGTAATAATGTCATCAAACAACGACAGGTAGCTGCCATAGCACCCGCCGTCAACACAAATCCAAACACAGGAATTGCTCCGCAATTTCAACAAAATCAACAAACTCAACAGCCTCGTCAACAGGCTCAGCAGTTTAATAACCAAAATCGTACGCCTCGGGTCACTCAGTTCGACCCAATTCCAATGACGTACGCAGAACTTTACCCTGCCTTGATAGAAAAGAATCTGATACAGACAAGGTTACCACCTCCAGTTCCAGAAAAATTACCATGGTGGTACAAAATAGACGCATCTTGCCCTTTTCACCAAGGGGCACTAGGCCATGACCTTGAACATTGTATAGCATTAAAGGCAGAAGTGCAAAGATTAGTAAGGACTAATCTTCTTTCCTTCAAGAATACAAGCCCAAACGTGCAAGCCAATCCGCATCCCAGTCACAGCGGACATTCAGTAAGTTTAATACTGAGAAATACCGACAAGTATCTTGTCACAGACGTAAACCTGATCAGAGGAAATTTGGTGCGTCTCCATGAAGCATACAGTAAGATGAGCACCTTCAATAAGCATAAATACGCAGCCTGCCGTATCTGCTCCCAAGATATTCGAGGATGTCCTACCATAAGAGCAGACATTCAATATTTGCTAGACCTCGGCGACCTGCAAATTTACAGAAATAGAGATGACTATGACGTAAATACAGTAGGGCATTTTCCGCATGAGCTTTTAGTCTCAGATATCAACTCGGAAAACCCCGAAGTAAACGTTATCATCCCTTGTTTCAACATACCCGAGCATGTAAAGATCGCATACAACGGTCCCAGCATTCCAACATCTCCTTTGGTCATTTGCTTACCCGGTCCTGTTCCATACAGTTCTACCAGAGCAATTCCTTACCAATACAATGCAACCATGGTGGAGAATGGGAAAGAGAAACCCATACCTACACTTCCAGCTAATGTCAATATAACAGAAATCGGACGAGTAACGCGAAGTGGACGAGTGCACGCTCCATTGCCGCCAAGACCACCTGCAGCTCCTGTTATTAGACAGAACCCCGTTAACACATCTTCTGAGAATCCTGCAATGATTCCCATTGTTAACCCAAGCACAAATATTGGTTCTACTGATAGCACCAACGTCAACTCAGACTTTGAAGAAATAATAAAATTAATCAAGAAAAGTGAATATCGAGTCGTAGATCAACTGATGCAGACTCCTTCAAATATTTCAATATTATCATTGCTCCTCAACTCCGAAGCTCATCGAGAAGCTTTGATGAAGGTACTAGACCAGGCTTATGTGGATCACGATGTGACTACAGACCAGTTTGGAGGGATTGTCTCCAACATAACGGCTTGCAATAATTTGAGTTTTAGTGACGAGGAACTTCCGGAAGAAGGGAAAGATCACAACTTGGCCCTGCACATCTCGATGATTTGCCAGACAGATTCCCTATCCAATGTATTGGTGGATACAGGCTCATCTTTAAATGTAATGCCAAAAACGACGCTCGCTCGTTTAGCTTACAAAGGAACGCCAATGAAGTTCAACGATATAGTAGTAAGAGCTTTCGATGGATCAAGAAAGTCAGTCATTGGGGAAGTTGATCTCCCGATGACAATTGGCCCGCACACTTTTCAAATTACATTCCAGGTCATGGACGTACCAGCTGCTTACAGTTGTTTGCTAGGAAGACCTTGGATCCACGATGCAGGAGCAGTAACTTCTACTCTCCACCAGAAGTTAAAATTCACAGTCAATGGAAAGTTGGTGACCATCAATGGTGAACAAGCTTTGCTTGTAAACCATTTGTCCAGTTTCTCTTTCATCACAGCAAATGACATTGAAGGGACACATCTCCCAGAAAGTCCATTAGAAGATGAATCTACCAACAAAAACAGATCACCTATCTCTTCGTATAAAGAAGCAGCACAGATGGTGAAAGACGGCAATGCCCAAGGATGGGGACGTGTAATCACACCTGTCATCAACGAAACAAAAGCCGGACTCGGGTTCACACCCGTACTCTCCAAAGACAAACAAAAAGATGAAACACTTCGTCCAATCAAAGAAGTTTTCAGCAGTGGGGGTTTCGTGAACCCTGTTCCGCAAGAGGTTAACGTTGTCACCATTGAGGATGATGAAGACAATCCCTCCGAAGAGTGGAGCACTTATTTAAACAGCCCTGAGTACGTGTCTCGAGAAGAATCATATGCGCCAACTGATCAATTCAAAGACATGTCCTTGCAGCAACATAAAAATCCACCAGTCCCTGATGAAATATGGGATACCTTGGGAGAACCAAGCGGTAAGTTCGACTACATGGTGAAATACACTGCGCCAGAAAGCTCGAAAGTCCGAATTGAAGATATCCAGCCTACAGGATGGGGTGATGACTTTGAATACCCTAGTCAAACAGAAGAGGTATACGCGTCTTCTCAGTCTAATCAGCAAATCGAGATCCCAAACGAAGATCTCTGCTTCAACACGCCTGTGGAATTCACCAAACCAGATCCTGGTTATCACTACATCAACATGATCAATGAAGATCAAGAGTACGACTCAGGATACGATGCGGAAAGTGTCGCCGACAACGAGTCTCTTCACTCATAAGACTGGAAGGTACATCCTCAGAATTCAACACAAAGAGCAACAGGAAGTACACATGCTACATCTCTTACTTCCCGATCTGTTAATCAAGAAGATTGCTTCAGCAGCACAAAGGGCAAGAGCTATCCTAATCTTCAAAGCCCTCACCAAGAACCAAAGTCTACTCGAGGGTTAAACCAAAAGGAAAATTACCCGAGTACCTCGACTTCCAAGGAGTTCGTCACTACTGGAAACCTGTTGAAGTTAGGACTAATGTTCATAGCTCTAAGTAGTTTATTTCTGCTTTTGTTTTGAACTCTCACTTCGCCCAGAGTGAAGAGATGTTTTATAGGGTTTTAGCTTTTAAATAATTTCTCTTTGTTTTGCCCAAGACGAATGAGTTTGTATTTTAGGGCCCTGTTCATATTGTGAATCATAAATAAAACGCGTTGTTTTGATTCCACACTTTGTGTTTATTTTCATTTTTACCCTTTCTTGGAAATGATAATCCTAAAAAACACAACAACAAAAAAATCTTCGAAAAAAAAAATCAAAAAAAAATATAATCTGCATACATTTTCACATTAACTTTTTCAAAAAAAAAAGATTAATCAAACATAAATCAAAATATGCAGATTAACAAATGGACAAATCCATTGAAAGCAATAACTCTACGCTCTCTCCCAACTTTGAAATCCCCTGTGAAGTCGCCGAGGAGGAAATTGAAGAAGAGATCCCAGATGAGAATGATATGCCTAAGATCCGCATCAGACGCCTTGAAAGACCTGCATATGTATTTGCAACAGAAGCAGTCTTCGATGATAAGCCGTGGTTCCACGACATCAAGCGTTTCCTTCAAACACGAGAGTACCCGCTCGGGGCATCGTACAAGGATAAAAAAACTCTAAGGAGGCTTTCCAGAAACTTCTTCCTAAATGAGGATGTGCTATACAAAAGAAACTTCGATATGGTTCTGCTCAGATGCGTCGACAGACAAGAAGCAGACACAATCATCCATGAAGTACATGAAGGGTCCTTTGGAACCCACTCAAATGGGCATGCAATGTCCAGGAAAATCTTGAGAGCAGGATACTATTGGATAACGATGGAATCCGATTGCTGCAAACACGTCAAAAGATGTCACAAGTGCCAGATCTACGCAGATAAGATCCATGTGCCACCGACTCTACTCAACGTTCTCTCCTCTCCGTGGCCTTTCTCCATGTGGGGCATTGACATGATTGGAATGATTGAACCAAAAGCGTCCAACGGACATCGCTTCATTCTAGTGGCCATTGACTACTTCACCAAATGGATCGAAGCAGCATCTTACGCCAATGTCACCAGACAAGTGGTTGTGAGGTTCATCAAGAACAACCTCATTTGCCGATACGGAATTCCAAGTAAGATCATCACTGACAATGGATCGAACTTGAACAACAAAATGATGAAAGAACTGTGTGAGGATTTCAAGATAGACCATCATAACTCGTCTCCTTACCGGCCAAAGATGAACGGCGCCGTTGAAGCTGCCAACAAGAACATCAAGAAGATTGTCCAGAAGATGGTCATTACTTACAAAGACTGGCACGAAATGCTGCCATTTGCTCTGCATGGATATCGAACTTCAGTACGCACTTCAACAGGGGCAACTCCTTTTTCTCTGGTATACGGCATGGAAGCAGTGCTCCCCGTAGAAGTTGAGATCCCATCAATGAGAGTTCTCATGGAAACCAAGTTATCTGAGGCCGAATGGTGTCAATACAGATACGATCAGCTGAACTTAATTGAAGAAAAGCGCCTGACCGCTCTGTGTCACGGGCAACTCTATCAAAAAAGAATGAAGAAAGCTTTCGACAAAAGGGTCCGACCTCGTGAATTCCGAGAAGGCGACCTCGTGCTTAAAAAGATTCTGTCTTTTCAAACAGATTCTAGGGGCAAATGGACTCCTAATTACGAAGGTCCATACATCGTCAAAAGAAGCTTCTCCGGCGGTGCTATGACTCTCACAACCATGGACGGCGATGAACTCCCGCATCCTGTGAATGCTGACGCAGTCAAGAAATACTTTGTCTAAAAAAAAAACAAAAGAACAGCTCGGTAAGTCGAAAACCCGCAAAGGGCGGCTTAGGCAAAAATGAGCGTCTCGGTGGATTGAAAACCTGAAAGGGCGATCCAGGCAAAAGTTAGAGACAATAAACAGAAATTATCCTGATAGGTTGAAAACCTGAAAAGGCAATCTAGGCAAAAACAAGGATACACAAAAATGACAAAGTAACTGCAGTCAGTCTGTATTTTGTCCATACGAAGAATTTTCCATCAACGGATCTTCAATCAAATCTTCTAAAGCAACCAGCAGTGGGAATTCAAAGTTTGTTAGGGATAGTAGCGGTTATTTCCTTTCAATGTAGCCTTTTCCCAATAAATTATCATTTCCAACTTTTGTAAATAGTCCATGGAATTACGCACTTGGCTGATTACCATTCTATCAATAAATTTGAGCCTTGTGCCTTTTGTTTGCAATTCCTACTTTATTCTGTTTTGCAAAACAACGCTTTTTATTGTGAAAATCACTCTTTGAAACTAAAATGTTTTAAATGAATTTTTACTTCAAAATTTTGAAACAAAAGCAAAAATTTTCCTTTGAGTTATGAACACGGAAAGAACTTCAACAGTTTCTCCATGAATGTTTCGATCTCTGAAGGATAAAACAACTGTTACAACAGTCTTCTCCTGAGCAGAAATCATCAAAGGACGGTATTCTTATTTCAAAAAGAATCCCCAACCAAGTTGCCAACGAAATGCCTTCTTCAGAAAGTTTAAAGCATGCAACTCAAATCCTTCATCAGTGAACATCTGCACCATTGCTGCAATTTTCACCAAGTATTTGTTCGAACTGTGACGTAGTCCTTTTCCCAAATATCCTCCTTAAGTGTCTTTGTCAAAGTATTGTTAGCACGCATATAACATTCATGACATTCATACATAATAGCATCATTCATTGCATTTTTTGCATCTCTCCAAAATGTTTGCTTCCAAATCACTGGTACAAATCATACTTACTCATGTGAGTACAAGTCTGTCCCTAGTAGAATATCTCCAAACAGAAAAGATACATTTTTTTCTTCTTCTTCCCCAACGGAGTATTCCCAAACAGAAAGGATACATCTTCCTTTTTTCCCGGACAAAGTCCCCAAGCAGAGAAATACATTTTCTTCTCTCTATCACATTCCCCAGCTGAGGTTATCCCTCATTGGGAACAATGTCTTGATTAACTTCTTTCTTTCCAGTTCATTCTGGATAGAACAACTCGTTATTCACAAAGTCAATATACACAAAATGTTCAAAGATTTACCTTGTTATAGTTATCACTTTCGATAATTGGTAATATCTTTAAAAACTCATTTGAGATCTATTTCCATCATTGTCATCATTCACAAAGTGAATACTCAACAAAAATTTCAAAAGATTTACCTTGTTATAGTTATCACTTTGCTGATAATTGGTAATATCTTCGGAACTCATTACCATGAACTATCACAAGGCTGATAATTGGTAATATCATTTTCATTTACCTTAAACATTGTCACAAGGCTGACAGAAGGTAATCTCTTGGTGAAACGAATATTCACATATGTTGTGAATCATTCTTTCCCCAGCAGGAACGTATCCACAAATTTGTTTTCCTGTCATGTCATTTCATTAGGTAAAACTTTTTTTTGCAATCATTGTTGCATCATCCGCATTTTTGGTATCTTAGGTCCAAATTTGCGTATTCCGATATTTAAGTCTCTTTACACCTATCAAAACAAAGATATTCATCTTCATCTCTCAGGTTAAAGAAACTTAAATAGGGGCATCTGTCATACCCCAAATTTTGACCTAATATACCACTTTGCATTTGCATCATTGCACAACTAACAATTCATACAGCATTAATCGGGTATAGCATTCACAGGTCAAAACTAGGGTTTCATCAGATTTTCATCTGATTCAAGAGCTAACCAATTAGGGTTTGAGATTTTCTCACTCCATTTGATCTATCTTGATCAAATCATCAGCCTTCAATCCTCAGATATCAAAATTTCTCACAGATCAATCGAGGATCGACCAATTAGGGTTTTGATCGGGCATGAGAATTCTCTGACTTTCTGAGCAAGAAATAACTTTTTTGGATAGAGATTGGTCATTATATCTTAGAAACAACATCTTGACCTAATTTCTGGATTCAAATCATCACAGAAGTTCACAGAATTCATCAGTCGTTTTCAAAAAACATCTGATGAAATTTCATCTGCACAGAAAAGTCAAACTTTGACTTTTGGTCAAATTTTTCAAAACAAAACTTTTTCCATCATCAAAATACTTCAAATGATCCATCTTGATCATAAAAAAATCAAGAATTTGAAAAAAGTCAACAAAAAGTCAAAAGTTCTAACACTTAGAAAATTTTCTAAGTGTTGAAATTTCTTATTTTTTCAAACTTCAAGCCATTTTTTCACATAGTTCCAATTTGAATTTGAAAAAACTCAAAACATGAAAGTTGTAGCTTGTGGAAAGATCTTTCCAAAATGTCCAAGAACTCTAAAATCTATGGAGTCTAGCTATACTTTTGAAATTAAAACATAAGGCTCCATGACACTTGATTTTCAAAGATCAAAACATCAAATTATAGGTCATTTTTGTGTTTCTTCATCTAGAAGCTTTCTAGCCTTGCCAAGTGGATGATCAAACTGATAAATATCAGCCTAGAGGATATAATTGAAGATTGGATCAAATTGTGAAAATATAGCACATGGTGAAAAAAGGAAGTTTCCTTTTTTGGTAAAAAACCATTCTTGCCCTTTAAGCTTTCTTTGAATATCCAAATGCCATGTCCTTCTTGCCTAACATTTTCAGAACTTCTTGCCTATAAAAGGATGACATTTCAAGCTTCAATGTACACCAAAAACAATGCAAAAATCCATGCTTTCATTCTTTTCTTGAAAATCAAGTATCATAGAGCAAAATTGCCAAACATAGCATTTTTGAAAATCAATTGAAATCATGATGATCTTTGGTGTCAAACATGTCTCATAATCTATATCCAACTTGTTCATAACTTAAAATCAAACTAAAAGCAAGAGAAAATCATAATTGCATTTCTATTTTTCCAAACTTGCCAAACTGCCATTAGCAATCGAATTTGGACTTGGGCTTGATTCCTTTGAGTTGTGAGCATCCTAACACGATCCATATGCATCATGGAGTTGATCCAGATCAAGAACAACAACCTGTAACATCTTTAACACGATTTCCAGTTTCAATTTTTGAGTGTATGCAGGTGAACTTGGATGGCACGATCCAGATGAATTCATGATGTGCAGACCACTCACATAGCTTCCTTACATGCCGTTGGAGCTTAAACAATCAAGAAACAACCACTGGAAACACTCCAGCATCGATTTCGATCTTCACTTTTCCAGGTATGAACACGAACTTGGTTCTCATAATTCTTTGAATCTTTTGACAAAAGCTCTTGGCCATTCTCTTTCTGCACTAATAACGACCATTAGCCCTCAATAAAATCAAACAATCATAAACAATACATCATTTAATTTGAAAAATCAGTTTTAGGGTTCATCACGATTCCCAGAAATCCAAACATGATAGGCTTAAAATAAATGAAATTAACAAGCATATTCATATTCGTGGTGTAAAACCGATCAAGTTTGATGTTTATTTCACTCAATTTGGTTGAGAAACAAAGATTTTAGGTTGAATTCGTGATTCTGAAAATCAAACCATGAACCCAGAATACGCGCGTGTTCTTGGTGTTCTTCATTTTTTAAATTTTCAAACTTTCCAATATCATGTCTACACGTGTGATAATCCACTAACACTCAGCGCGTTTGGCTCAGTTGGTTGCTTGCTTGCTCTTAAGGCTCTGTGACACGCGTCCCACCCAAAGGTCATGGGTTCAAAACCCAGCAAGACCATTCCTTTTTTTACAAAACTTCATTTTTTCATGTTTTTTATAAAACTTTCACAATTTTTTTTGACCAATCAAAACTTCTCATTTTGAGATGATTTTTTAAACACTTGTCAATAAATACATCTATTTTGTGATAGTGCAAAATTTTCGAAAAAACTTTCATCGATTAAATTTTAATCGAGCAAAACGACGCGAACACTTTTCAAACCCCCTTTTAAGGTGAATTTTTCATGTTTTCGACTTCCGATTTTTTTCAAAACTTCTCATAAATCAACCTTGCATTTCAAAACAGTTTCAAATCATTTTTCAAAACATTCCATCAAACTTGCATCTGTTTAACATGATCGATCCGATTTAAACGATGAAACTGATTTCGTCTTCTCTCGAATTTCTCGATTGATCATGGGCCTCCATTACGGTGTAAGTCCCATCATAAAAATTCTTTTATGTACATATTTAAATTTCATTGTACATATTCAAAACATCTTTGTTAATATTCAAACATAAACAAACTTTTTCCGTTTGTTTTCATTCGTTTGTTTATACACCGATACCATTGGTATTGAAAGGAGCATTATTCCTTGTGAAACTGCTTTCAAATCAATGGGCCTCCCTCACGGTGTAAGTCCCATAACATTCTTTTGTGTACATAATATTTCTTTGTACATATCAAATTTTATTCAAATAAACAAACAAAATTTATCTGTACATAATACAGATACCTCTTTTATACTAAAATACAGACAAACCGCGATCGTCTGTTTTCACTACACTTGTGTATATTCAAATCAACATTTTTCTCATACATAAATAGTTTCTTTTCAAAAATAAAACTTTTATATGTACATAACACAGATACTTTTTGAAAATAATTTTTTACAGAAAAACTCCGATCTTTCGTTTTTTTTGTTTTATCTGTACATATACACTGAATACCATTGGTATTGAAAGAAACATTATTCCCTGTGAAAATACTTTCAAATCAATGGGCCTCCCTTATGGTGTAAGTCTCAACCCTCCTATGTACATTCATCTTTGTCTGTACATAAATACACGTTCGTGTACATACTCATTTCCTTGTACACAGTTCAAACTTGTAAATAATCAAGTTGCGCTCGTTTTAAACGTTCGTTTCACCGACACTTGTTTATATTTCCTTCATAAACTCCTGCAAATAAACATCATGCATTGTTTATATTTCCTTCATAAACTCCTGCAAATAAACATCATGCATTGTTTATATTTCCTTCATAAACTCCTGTGAATACATATCACACACACACACACTTGTTTATACAACTGTCTAATTATAACATAACAATTAGACTAATCAATAAGTTCCCCAAGACACCTCCGCTTGGGCTTTATATAAGACAATCAATCCTCATGGGATAGCCCCCGCTTGGGCTTCATACAAGATAACTCATCCCCAGTTGAGTTTAGCCTTCTCTTGGGCTTCGTACAAAGAAACTCTCCCCGCAGAGTTAGCCTCCGCTTAGGCTTTATATAAGACACACTCCCCTGTTGAGTTAGCCTCCTCTTGGGCTTCGTTCAAAAGAACTCCTCATTGAGTTTAGCCTTCTCTTGGGCATCATACAATGAAAGAGATAGGAAATCTCTTAACCTCCTATTGGGCTTCCAATACAAAGAATCACCCGCTAAGATAGAACCCGAAAGGATGGTTTCCGGTGAAATCACTTTCAAAATCCCGAGTAAAATTTCCCGGTGAAATTGCTCTTAATTCCGAAAAGGACGGTTTCTCGGTGAAATCCCTTTCAACACAAAGCCAGCCATACCCTATAGCTTCCTCTTGAGCTTCATACAAGGACCCACGATGACCCTCGATGACCCTCGGAATGCCTCCTCTTGGGCTTACAATACAAGGACCCATGGGCTTCTTAAAAGCATCCCTTTAGTCCAATCAATTTCTCCTCGAGATTTAGACATCTATCATCTCTATGGAAGAAGTATCTCATCTATCACATCACATACAGTCAAAAACTTTTCAAAAACTTTTCAAACTCTTTTCAAACTATTTTCAAACGAAAACATCTCTTAATTGTAAGTGGTAACGCTTGTATACTCAAGCAAAACACCCAATGCTTACAGTTAAAAGATTCAATCATCTTTTTTCAAACATCTTTCTTAAACATGTAAGTGGTAACGCTTGTACACTCAAGCAAAACACCTAATACTTACGATGAAAGATTTCATTTCAAACAAACTTTTCAAAATGTATGTGATCAAATAGGTTAGATACATTTTTCATTAAGATGACATTTGTCTGTCTCTTACTAACATCCCGTTGCTTTCCACTAGCATAAGTGGGAACTACGATTGCTCTGACTTTCTCAACATCCTTTTGAGAATACGTAGGCACAAGGTCTCATCCTTGGCGAGCAAATTTCTTTCTTCCTCAGACCAAACAAACCATAGAACCCTATAGATCCGAGCTACAAATGCTTTGATTCCCACTAGGGGATATGTATGCAGAAGATCCGCAGATCTTTGCGAGCACAATAATAATAAACACTAGAATCCCACCTAATCTACGTTTCTTACAATCCCAAAGGAGAAACTTTCCCAATCTTAGAAATAGCAATTTAAAACACACAAACATATCAAATATATTCATATATAAAGCTGTAGATAACTACATATATTTAGGGTTCTCCATCTATTCCCTTTATATAACAATCCCCCTTACTCAGAATCTCCCCAATGCGTTGCGTCTAGTTTGCGCTAGTCGTTACGCATATCAATATCAATTGAGGGTATTTCAGCTTTCCCCTTTTTCATAATCATTAAATCATCTTTCTTGTGTTGAAAATAATAAAGCTTGATGCTCGCGGCATCTTTATAAACAAATCAAAAGATTTAAATCGTTACGTGCCAGAGAATCCGAACTCACGTTCGCATCCCTCTAGCGCGTCACCTTTTAGCGCGAACAGACTTATCTTCAGAACTTACTGAAGGATCTTCAAAAACTAATTCTGGTGTTGATGCCACACCAGAATCTGATTGAGACTTGCTCGAATCCTATGTTTCTGACTCTTTTACAACAACGTCTCTTCTGATTTGAACTTTGTTGATTTCTGGATAATAGAGCTTATATGCACCTGTACTGTGGTACCCCACCAATAACATTACCTTGCTTCTATCATCTAGCTTCTGTCTTCTAGCTTCTGGGACGTGTTTGTAACATACGGAACCAAACACTCTCAGATGACCAACACTTTTCTTATCTCCAGTCCACTTCTCTAAAGGAACAATTTCCTTTAGCTTCTTTGTTGGACACTTGTTCAGAACATATGCTGATGTGACAACAGCTTCTCCCTATAACATATGAGGTAGCTTCTTCTCATTCAGCATACTTCTGGACATATCAAGCAAAGTTCTGTTTCTTCTCTCAGCAAGACCATTGTGATGAGGAGTATATGGAGCAGTAACCTCATGTTCTCTTCCATTCTCCTCACAGAACTTCTGGAACTCTAAAGAGTTATACTCACCTCCACCATTCATTCTCAGAATCTTCATCTTTTGACCACTCTGCTTGTCATCCTTAACCTTGAACTTCTGAAACTCAGTAAACACTTCATGTTTGAACTTAATGAGTGTTACCCATGTCATCCTTGTGAACTCATCCACAAAGGACACAAAATATTTGTTTTCTCCAAGTGAAGGTACTGGAAATGGTCCACACACATCATAATGTACTACTCCCAAAGCATGCTTCGCTCTGGGGGCTACTTCTGATGTAAATGGCAATCTAGGTTGCTTTCCTTTCATGCTTATCTCGCACGACTTCTCAGGCTTTACAATCTTTGAAATACCATGTACAAACTTCTTTGAACTTAGATTCCCTAAGCTTCTATAGTTCAAATGTCCCAACCTCTTGTGCCACAGCTTATTATCACCTTCAGCGCCTTCTGCACTAAGGCACTCTGCTTCAGCTGTATTAACATTCACCTTGAATGTTCTGTTTCTGCCCTTCTCATACTTCATAATCAAATTCTAATGGGAATCATATAACTTCAAGAGGTTGTCCTTCATTATAAATGAGAAACCTTTCTCAATTAGCTAACCTACACTCATCAGATTGCTTTTAATTCCAGAAATATACCAAACATCTTTGATCAAAATGTTTTTCCCATTCTTCACCTTGACTCTAAAATTTCCCATACCTTCTGCATTAAGGTACTTATCATCAACACATCTGATCTTTGTTCTCCTTCTGGAGTCAAAGTCTATCAGCCATTGTTTGTTCCCAGTCAAGTGATTTGAACACCCAATGTCCATATACCACCACTATTCTGACCGCTTACAATCAGAATCAGAAGTAATCGATAGCACAGGTTCATCATCAGAGTCTCCACTGGCTATATTCGCTTCTTCTGATTTCCTTCCTTTGTTTCTACAATCTCTGGCAAAATGGCCATACTATTTACAATAGTAACATTGAACTTTTTTCTTGTCATATCTCTCTTTTCCCTTCTGATATTTATTTTCATCAGAAGTTGAGGTTTCTGACTTCTGGAATCTATCATCACGTCTATTCTGCTTCTGGTCCTTCTTGACAACAGAAACCTTTAGAGCTTTCTCAACTTCTCTCTCAGAAGTTCTCTCAGTCAGACGCAAATCTTGTATTTCTAGACTGCTTTGCAACTCTTCTATTCTCATGGTTTCCAGATTTTTAGACTGTTCAATAGAAACAATAGTGTAATCAAACTGAGACGTAAGCGACCTCAGAACTTTCTTTATGATTACTTGTTTTGAAAGTGTTTCTCCACAAGCTTTCATTTAATTAGTGATCAGAATCACTCTGGAAATGTACTCAGAAACTTTTTCACTGTTCTTCATGTTGAGATTCTCATATTGCTTTCGCAGGGACTGAAGCTTCACCTTCTTTAATGATGCGTCACCACCGTAACATCTACCAGTATATCCCATGTCTCTTTCGACGTCATCGAATCAACAATCTTCTCAAACACGTTTCCATCCACACACTGATGGATATAGAACAGAGCTTTCTGATCCTTCTTCCTCATACCTCTTTCTTCAGTTTTATGTTCTTCAGTAACATCTACTGCTACTGAAGCATAACCATCTGTTATCAGCTTAAGAACATCTTGAGCACCAAACAGAACTCGCATCTGTATCATCCATCTGTTCCAGTTTTTACCATTAAAAACTGGAAGTTTAGTGTTCAAACTACTACTTCCACTCATCTTAAACCTTGCAGAAAAATTTCTTACAAATCTTAGTTCTCACTCAGTGTTTCCGAAAAACCCACAAAATCAATATGGTCTTGTTCAAACACACATCTCACAATCACTCGTGTTTCCCAGAAATTTCAAGAACAACCAAAAGCTCTGATACCAATTGTTGGTGCAAGGTGATGAAAGTGGAGGAAGAAGAGAGAAATAATAAATGATAAGGATGACTGCAACTGATTGGTAAAAGGAATTTGGATTGATTTTATTGAAGCATAGGAACACCTATTTATACACAAAACTAGCAAGTGCAAGGATATCACGTAGGCCCTAAAAAGGAGATAACCTCACAGCTAAGTTATCTCTAAATACTATAACTTCACACCTAAGTTATCTCTAAGATGCAGATACTAATTATCCTCCAGAAGTTCAATTCCTTTTGGACAAAATATCAGAAGCTTCTGCTTCTGAACATCTGAAGTTCTGACTGACCCTCAGAAGTTCTGAATATGAATTACTCTCAACACTACTTGGTTCTTTCTCAAGACCATATTGGATATGTTGTAGGTTTTGGACGCGAGTACTACTTGGACAATACTTCAGGTGAAAGGATCCATATGACAAGTTTGACAAATGGCAACTTCTCGAATATGTTAAATTCTTATGAAGATCCTTCAATCTATTTGATGATGAATCATTTGGTCTTATGGTATGATCCAGCAAAATGTAAGCAGATAATGGAAGCAGTTGAAGAAATAAAAGACAATAATGATGTGAACCACAGCAGTTATAATCCAAAGCTTACATTTAGATTCTTCATTGCTGAAAGCCTATATAGTGAAGTAATGATTGTGGAGTGTGGTTTTCACTGGATATATCCCTTTGAAGACAGTACAGTTCCAAATAGAAATGATGATTTTGAATCTAATGATCAAGAAGAAACAGTTCCTCCAAGAAACAAGTTAGAGCACTCGATGCATCCCTTTAATTTTGAATATGATGATTTTGAATTTGATGATGAAGAAGATACAGTTCCTTTTGAATATCAAGATTTTGAATTTTATGATGAAGAAGATACAACTCCTCTTGAACATGGAGACTTTGAATTATATGATGAAGAAGATACAGTTCCTCTTGAATATGAAGATTTTGAATTTGAGGATGAAGAAGATATAGTTCTTGAATATGAAGGAGTCTTGCATATTGGATTTGATGGAGACATGCTGAAAAAGAGAGAAGAAAATTGCAACTGATTTAACTGTTGTAATACATGTTAAATTGACTGTTGAAATAAAGAACATGAGGTGTTTGGTACACATTGTTGTGGTCTTGTATTACTTGTACTATAAACATCTGGTAGATTAATGATAATCTTATTTGTGATAATTTCTATTCCATAAAGTTCAAACATTAAACTATCCGGAATGTATAAAATGTATTTAAAACTTTGAGATATAAATCGTATCCTCTGAATTTTAAATTTATTTTATTTAAAGACACAAATTACTCAAACAAATTCCATTATATATATGATATAGTAGTTGTCGTTAACTCTTACTATTTCTGTGCAGTTTTTTGGTTCGGCACATCCTGTAGGTGTGTTTGATTTATTAAAAACGAAGGATTGGAACAAGACTCCAGTGTTTATTTAAAAAATAAACAAAGAACTATACCTATCACTTTATCCTGTTCATGTGGATAATATATCAGTAGGTTTAATTTATTAGTAACTTAATATATTTATTTACTTAATATTTAATTAGTATGTTGTATAATGCTTTTGTGACTTGCTTAATAGTTAATATATTTAAGATTTATTATCATTTTATCCTTTCTCATATAAGTCATTTTTGGTTTAACTCTATGTAAAAATTTATGTTTTAAAAACAACTTTGTCATTTTAAAAAAACTAAAATTTTAATCTCTAAAGTCAAAATTCGTAGGTTTCCTGCGAATTTTCTTTCGAATTTACCTGCGGTTTTTGACTTCAGGGACTAAAATGTTAGTTTTTTAAAATGGCAAGGTTGTTTTTGAAAGAAATTTTTTTACAGGAAGATAAATCAGAAATGACCTATATGACAGAGATAAAATGGTAATAATTTAATATTTAATTATTAAATATTTTTCGATATTGATTTTAAGTAAATTATTTTAAAAAATTTCTTTATGTTTTTACATAGGAAAAAGTCAAAAGATACGATTTACATCTCAAAGTTTTAAATACATTTATACATACTGGATAGTTTAATATATCAAACATTAAACAGTACAAAGTTGTTTGTCTTGTGCATCAACAATCAAATAATATACGGAATAAAAAATTGTCTTGTAACTCAGTCATATGTTCAACAGTGTTCTGTCTAGTACACATTCTTTTGCAAATCAAACACGCCCTGTAACTATTCATTCTCTATGTATTTTGTGTTTGACTTTTTAGTCCCTTACTAATTGTTCGTGAGTTTCACACGAATAATCTCTAGTCTTTTTTGCAGGATCGATTATAATAATCCTAGATTTAGTGTTAAGTTTGATATGATGTTTTGGATTAGAAAACAGAAAAATGTAAAACTCAAAGATAAAGATAAATATGCAAGGATGATAAACAACCGAAAAAACTTGAAGTAAATTGCTTTCATTTAAATGTGGCACAAGCATACATCTTTCAAGAGTGACTTGTTTCTCTCTTAACGCAGATACTTTGAGTGCTTTCTTACAATGTTACAAAATGAAACCTCTTACATGAATGAAAATGAAAGCTCTAAAGATTTGACTAATTTGGTAAAACAAGTTGTTGGACAAGATGTGAAAATATGTGAAGAACAACATGTCGAACAAGATGTCATATCATGAAGACTCAACATTTTGGATTGCTACAGCAGAATTTTAGTAAATTTGTTTTAGGATTTTAGTAAATTTGTTCCAAGATTTAAGGAGTCTTTTAGCAGTGGATCAAGGAATATTTTAACAGAAGATTTGAAGCCCATGAACAAATAAAAGGAAAACTTATACCTAGGGCTTTTCAACTAATCCTTGAGTAAAACTTTTGTAAAGTAAGAATAAGGGCTTAGGATTTTGAGAGTCTTGTACTTTTTGTGTTGTAAGTCTCCCTTTGTATCGATTTGATACATTGTGGTAGACATTGTTTTCTATACACATTCAGAAACCTTTAGGTAAGGATGGTGTATTGTTCTTGGATAAAGCTTTAAAGCAAATCCAAGTATGTTTGTTAGTCAAGAGTCTTGGCAGACTTTATTTTGAAAGGGGTGTCTTTCAAGTAGTTTGATGCAATCACCAGAGGTTTTGATTGTTAGACATCACTGAGGTGATTTAGGGAGTGAGATGAGTTTCTCTTATCTTAGATGAAGTTCTGAGATAAAGATTGCATTGAGTAGTGATTAGGTAAAACAAAGGTTGTTTACCTATAAATCTGAGGTTGTTTACATAAAATAATACTACTGATATTAGAATCTTCTTCCTGGCTTGGTAGCCCCCATAGTAGGTATTATTTTACACCAAATTGGGTCATCATATCTTTGTGTTATTATCATTCTGTATTGTTGAGTTTATTTCTTTTTGATTAAAATGTCATATAAGATGTTGGAACATCTATCATAAAGATGTTCTAATAAGTATTATATCAGTGTGCTTTATCCAGTCTAGGTTTTGTTACACAGAGATCTTTGTCTCAACATGTGTTAGGACATTGTAATCTGTATACCAGAATTTTAATTAGTGTCAGAGTAGGTATCATGTTTTGCTCTATGTGATATTTAGGAAAGATACTTTCGGGTACAATGGACTTGAAGGCGAAAAGTGTTGGTTGTAGCTACTGATATGGTTGTGGTGTTATTTGTGAGGCATATCTCTCTTCTGCTACACGTGTCTATGATGTGTGAACATGTGGTGCTCAAATTAGTTTGTCTTCAGGTCTTTTGGGTCTTACTTTGAGAGTGAGTTTGAATTAGGCATGAAAAAGGAAGTTATGTCCATATACTCTAATCAATAACAGATGGCTGATACCAGGGATATCTTCTCTTGGAATAGGTTAAGTTGTTCTCTATCCTGAGAAATGATAAAGATGTATTTTATGTTCTAAGTCTCGTGAGTCTCTCTCAAGATCCTTCAAATTCTCATTTAAGGTATAGATGTCCAGTTGTTCACATCCCAGGTGAATGAAGCAAGATGGTGCCAATGTTTATGAAAGTACAAGACCAGTTGGGGTAAGATAAAGAGAATAAGGTATGTTGATTCCTTTATTATATTATCCATGATACTTTTATCGCGTATTAAGTAGTTAAATATACTTGAGATTTCTCTCAAGTCCACTCATAATGGAACTTTGCTTGTGAAAAGAAGTCAGAAAAGAAAATGATCAAGATGAAGATACTTGAGGAGTGGCAAAAATCTACAGAAATGCAATAGCAATTTAATTTTGGTCTTGAAGAGCTTGATTTATTCTCACCATATGTGTTCATGTAAGAGTAACTCTCTAAATGCTTGATTAATTTCGTTAGGATACTCTCCTTCTCAAGGAAGGTTGATAGGTCTTTTCCAGCTAAGTTGGAAAGAGAAATCCATAATAGTTAAAAGCAATTTGAGTCAAGGATGTCAGCCTTGATGTTTCAAAATTGTCCTAAACATGGGAAATACACGAATTGTGTCCCTATAGTGTTGAGATCCTCTAGATCGTGTGTAAGGCCATCTGAACAAGGATTTAAAGTCTATTTCTATTTGTGAGATCCATCACTATTTATTTGATTAGTCTTTATTTGGCATTTAAGAGATCTGAAGTCTAGATGTTACATCAGGATGTAACATCATTATTTTAGAAATCTCAAGAACTTATCCCATGTATCTGATTAATGCCTGCCAAGTGAGCATTCTAGAAAATGGATAAAAGTGTATGTTCTCCTCCTGTATAAGCATCATCTATTTAGTCCTCCAAAGGCTCTGAATCTGGCCGGAACGAAGAGGTTGAAGACATCTTTAGTCTGGTAAATATCCTTGGGTCAGTTTATTTCTGATCTAACCTGCAGGAGTCAGGCCTCTACCTGTGAAGAAGTGTTGAAGATCTCTAATAAGATTCTATGAATATGGAGGTCAAAATCAAAGGTACAGGACCTTCTCTCAGATATCTTGAATGTTTGTCTATTCAAAAGGTTAAAAGAGTTTAGTGGTTGATGTTCTTTCAGCAGGATGAAGGATGTCTACTTGAGAAGGACCTGGGAGATTTGCAATACTCATAAGCGTCGAAGAAAAGGGGAAGAAAAGGGAAAGCTAAAACGAAAATCGAAATACATAAACAAAATTAGAGCAAGTGCATTACAAATAATACTCTTCACAGTCTCAAATATAAAAGAGAAAAAAAAGTATAAACCATCACTCCCTTCTCCTCATTCAACTTCCACTCAACTATAAAACCCTACAAATAATACTCTACAGAAGACAGAAGACTTGAGAAGGATTTGTTTAAGCATGGGTCCAAGAAAGGTTTTGTTATGTATCGTAGTTGGATGAAAGTTGATAGATTATGTCTGGTGTATGAGAAAATAGATTTTGAATTCCTTGAATTCACCGAAAAATGTTCCCGACAATAATGGTATCTTTTATTATCCTTGTGTTGTTTGGGGTATATCAACAAACTGCCGAAAAAAGAAATATTCTATGACTTATATTAGGATGAAATATGTCGAAATTATACAACATGGACTTCGCATGGAGAATAAGATAATAATCGAAATGAGACGTCATAAATGGATGAAGATGATAAAGAGATGATCGACTAAAATATATGATATGTGATATTGGAGAATCATCTTATATAAAAATCCCATATTTATGATACTTTATGCATCGTCAAATGTAACGCCCTGGTTTTATTTATTAAATTTTCGTAAGTATTTTGTGTGATTATATGTGTTTATTGGTGTTTTGATCTGTTAGAGGACCCTTTGATGTAGAATGGTAACCTTAGAAATTAGGAATTTAGGTGGTGGAGGTGTGTGTGAGCAAAAGTGTAAAAATTTGGGGGTGATGGGAGAGTGTCATTTACTATTATTATTTAAATTATAATTTATTTAATGTAAATAATGATAGTGATAATAATTAAATAATATTTTAATTATTATAGTAAGGTGATATTATAGAATAATTATTTATTTTATTGGAATAAAGAATAATTAGAATAAATGAGTAAATAAAATAAATGAAAAAGAGGGAATAAAGTAGAAACTGTCAGTACATGCTTTAGGGAGAAAAAGAGAAGAAAATGAGAAGAGAGGAAGCTAGGGCTCAAGGGAGAACACCATTGTTAGATGATGAAGAACTCATTGCTAGGAATACCAAGGTAAGGGTGAGATTCTGATTCTATAAAAGTTTGCATAATAATTGTGGGTTGGGATTTTTATAGGTCTTGTTGGAATGTTTCTTCTCAATGCTATGAACTTTATAATTGTATGATCATGATGTGCCATTGGGTGTTAAATTGATTTGTGAGATATATTTGATGAATTGGGTATTGTTAGAATGTTATTATCGATGTATGTGAATAGGAGTCAGATTTTAAAACTCGGGCATATAAATTGTATGAGAATTGGGGGTTGTTGGATGGATGAAAAAGTGATTTTTGAAGAAACATGATTCTGCTACATGCATAATCGATTATGTGTTTTGGTGTAACCGATTACGTTGTTGAAAAATGGGTTTTTGGACTATTTTCAAGTCCTTAACCGGTTACGGGGTTTGGTGTAACCGGTTATGAGGTTTGGCCTAACCGTTTAACACTTGAAAAAAATGGGTTTTTGGGTTGTTTTCAAGACTATAACGAGTTACAGGTTATGGTGTAATCGGTTACTACTATTTTGACAAAATTTTGTAAAACTTTAAAAATTCATAACTTGAGTTTCGGGTGTCTGAATTAAGGTTTCGTTCGAAGCGTTAGAAGCTAATACAATGAAATTTATTTTAAAAATAATTGCAGCATCTGGAATTAATTTAATTGTTGCGTGGTGGTGATAAACAATTGGTGGTGTTTATGTCATGGTGTGGGATATGCTTGAATGCATTGTGTTTGCTTGCTATATTATTTATTGTTGTTGCATAATGTTTATGGCATGTGAGTGGTGTATGGTGGCTAGCATTGGCGTGGTACATTAATTAAGCTGAAGGTCATTGTACTTATTGTTGTTATTTTTGCATGTCTATTATGTATCATGCATCATGGTGTTTTGATGGTGTTTCGGTTTTGGTGAGCCTCAATCCCATTGTGTAGATTGGGTGTGAGTAGATGATTCCAGATAGAAATCGGTGAAGTGTTACCTATGGTAATGGTGACAATTTTTTGTGATCCTCAATCCTATGGTGGGGATTGGGTGCGAGCAGTTGATTCCTGGTGAGAATCGATGAAGCGTTTCCTATGGTGCTTATAATAATTTTTGGGGTGCTCTGATCCTATGTTGTGGATCAGGAGCGAGTGAACCTTAGAGTTTGCATATTTGTACCATATGCATTTAGTTATGGTGTTGAGTCTCATTGCATTGCATACTTGTTATGTTGTGATATGTCTGGATTGTGTGGAAGTGTAATTGGTGGAATGAGTGTTTAAGCATGTGACAATATGATACTTACTTATTATTATGTATTGCTTTATATAATTGTGATAATCTTAGATTTACATAGTAACCTTAGATTACGATAGGTCGACATTTAGTCCCTTGGGATTCGATAATCTTCAAAGCTACACGCGATAGGACTATATACTTGCGGTCTAGATTCTTTAAGACTCATAAAGTCCCCACCAAGTTTTTGGCGCCGTTGTCGGGGACAGACAAGTTGATATCGTAACTCGTCCAGTTACGCTGTAGAGACTAAAGCACCATTCCCAATTGTATGCCAAGTACTTGCTCGAGAGGCGAAGACTTTGTGCTACCAATTCTCGAACATAAGCGCTCTATTATTAGAAGACGCCGCGTACGAGTACCTCGTACAAATCAACTCCTTTCTCAATCTTCTATTTCTGCCGAACCAATTGGAAAAACAAACATGGGTGATCAGCCACGTCCGCTCAAATCATATGTAATTCCTTCGTAAGAAGAACCACACAATAACATTGTTGTTCCTGCCATCAAGGCTAACAATTCGAACTTAAACTTTCTATGTTGTATGTTGTACAACAGAACAAGTTTTTTGGTGGTTCAATGGATGACCCTATTCTATATCTATCAATGTTTCTGCAATATGTAGATACAATTAAAGCTAATGGGATTAGTCAAGAGGCGATAAGACTCTGTCTTTTCCTTTTTTCATTAAGAGATAGAGCCCGGGCTTGGCTCCAGTCTCTACCAGCTAACTCAGTTACCTCTTGGAACGAGTTGAAGAAAGTCTTTCTTGCACGATAGTTCCCACCAAGTAAGACAGTTATGCTAAAATCCCAAATAAGCGATTTTCGACAAAAAGACAACAAGTCTCTTTTCGACGCTTAGGAAAGATACAAAGACATGTTGAGGCTCTATCCACATCATGGCCTAGAAGAATGTTTAATCATCCATACCTTCTACAATGGTCTTCTATATAACACGAGATTAACATTAGACGCCGCCGCAGGTGGCGCACTTATGGACAAATCCTATGTTTCAGCCTATCCACTTATCTAGAGTATGGCTCAAAACCACTATAAGTGGGGGAGTGAAAGAGGTCAAGTAGACAAATCTCCTAGAGATAAAGCACTTATGAAATTCGGTATGTATGAGATCAGCATTCTTGACAGCATCTATGCTAAGGTAGATGCTCTCGTCCAGAAGATAGAAAGTTTAACCGCAATACCTCCAGCCACCGTAGCTGCCATAACTCCAAACTGCGAGATATACGGAGTACTTGGACACGCTGGTGCTGAATGTTAACTCTTAGCAGGAACTCCCACCGACCAAGTGCATTATGCTCAAGGAAACCCATACTCAAACACATACAACCCAGGATAGAAGAATCATCTTAATTTCTCATATAAGAACACTAATGTGTTGTGTGCGCAAGGCCGAGCAACTACTATACCACCTGGATATCAAAAAGAACCTGAAGCCAATCCTAATATTCCTAGGAAGTCTAACCTCGAACTAATGATGGAGAATTTTATAGCTACCCAAGCTTAAACCAACAAGGATTTCCTAAACCAAAATATTCACACTAGTGAGCAAATCAAGCAGTTAGTGAATAAAGTAGATGCTCTAGCCACCAATAACAAAATATTAGTGTCGCACCCTAAAATTTGCCCCACCTTCTATTTTTATTTTTCATTTGGTCATATCCTGCATCATTGTTGATCTTAGTCCAATTACATACAAACATGCATTTTCATTACTTTAAGTCAAGATCGAAGCGTGGTTTTAAATGTCAAATTGAAAGTTCCTCAATGTGAAAGTTTAACTACATGGCAAGAAGTTCTGTTTGTGATTAAGCCCCTATCATAAACTTTGTGTAAGTTGGTCCTCAATGCTGGTACTTATTGTTTGTGTTCATCCATTAAGAATTGGACATTTTTCTTTGCTTGTGGTAAAAGTTTAGTAATTTTGACTTTGAATTCAACATCTGATGGTTAGAGGTTGGGTTAGTCGGGATTTAGAATTCAGATAAGAACAAATGATTTGAAATGTCAAGCTTTGATTTCAAGAGAGAAAAATTCATTCTTAAGATCAAATAATCATGAAAAAAATTCAAGAGTGATGGCTGCATTTGATCCGTAGATTTTTGCTTCAAGAGGTTCAGATATGGAGATGTTTAAATTTGACTTGGTTAGCAAAGAGGCATTGCAAATTGACCTACTTGGCACTTCATTTTACACTAGTTTGAAATCATATGTCTCGGTTTATTATCTCACACATCACCACTCCCATGTCATAATAGAAGTCTTTTATTCTTCCTATTTTCAAACTTAACTTCATGAATATATGGCCACCTAACCAAAGATTGAAGAATCACGACTTGGAGTAATTGAGTTCTAGTTACCTCTTGGTCTACCATGTAGATTTTTCAAGATACAAGTTGTAAAAAGCAAAACAAGTTCAAAACGGGAAAGCAATATAGTACACCAATATACGAGTAACTATTCCATTTCCATTAAGATTTTTGTTACAAAAGGTCTCAAGCTACTATATTAAAATTTCTTGCAAAGTGAAAGCTTTTGGACTTAAATCCCACAAATTTCTCAATGAAAGAGCTTTAATTAGTCCTAAGGCCTATCTTCATGCTACTATGCAAGCCTCTTCATCACGACCTTCATGCTCCATTTTGACTTTACTATTCTTGAGTTTTCGTCGTGACCAAGTAATGGGACATGTACTGCTTGAATACTTTGCCCAAAAGTGTTGCAATTTCCTCAAGTTTCAAACCTGCAGCAGAGCATCACACCATAAGTATAGAATTACGAACTCAACTAAAGCTTGTGCATTATCAAACAATACTCCAAAACCAACCTGCTGCAATCATGTAAAACATGTCAAACAACACCATGCCAAGATCTCCATGTTCAAACCAATTTGCATCAGACCTGTACATATTGATACATTAATTAGCCATTTGTTTACAGACCGTGGTTGTCATATCAGTGTAGAGAAATCATCCATCCTCATAAATTGTCATCTTCCAATTTTGAAAAGATACCAGACCTGCCGTGCCACTTTCTAGTTCCTGCAATAACAGTCGTAAACAATTTTAGGGAACTTTCATGTTATCAAAAAGTGATGTCAAAATGGAAGGGCGAGGTTTATACAAAATTATTGAAGCATTTGTGGCTATAGCAGGCTAAGTATAGGAAGGTTTCAAGTTCAATTTATATTGCATCGTATCATGTCAGTTAGTATTCGAGACATGCATAATGTAAATATAATGCAGAGGCAATACTAATAGTTTCGTGTATTATGACAAATGCTCAGAACTAATGCATGCAAGTGTGACACCCCGAAAATAATTCGGTAATTAAATAATTATGATTTTAATTATTAAATTAATTGAGAACATAATTTATTTAATATATTGAATTATTGAGGTTAATTATGGATTTATTGGATGTGTGTTGAGTAAAGTGGGGTGTGAGGAGTAAAAGACTCTACTCACATTAATTGATTTATTTAATTTATGTTAAAAGGAATAAAAGGAATTAAATAAGAAAAAGAGGAAAAAAAAGGAATCATTTTGGAGAAAACAAGATACGTGAAGTGAGAAGAGAAGGAAAGAAGGAAAAAGACCTAGGAGCGTCAGAAATCGAAGAACCCACAAGGTAAGGGGTGATTTATATTTGTTATTGCTTATTATAGGTTTTGATGTTAATATTATAGACCATTGCATGTTAGGAAATCTATGTTTAGGAATTTCTAGGGTTCCATGGATGTGTACCTAATAGTGTCAGATGGTGTCAGATTGAGTCTGATTGAGTCAGAATGTGTATGGAATATGATTAGAGTGTCAGTAGATGAAAATAGATGATGGAAATATGTTGTTTGATGTGATAGATGATGCAAAATGAGGTGTTTTAGTGTTTCCCATGTTGGAGTTCGTATGGGTAAAAATGGGTGTGATTGAAATTGGAAGGATGCTGTCAAAAGTGCAGAAAATGACATTTTTACACGTGGGAACCGGTTCCTGTATGGGTAGGAACCGGGTTGCCCTTTGAAAAATTTATAAAAACTTAAAAAATACACGTAGAAACCGGTTCCTGTATGGGTAGGAACCGGGTTCCCATACATTTTTCCAGAAGCGAGGTTTTGAAACTTTTTAGGAACCGGTTCCTGTATATGTAGGAACCGGGTTCCACTTCAAATTTTTGAAAAATGCCAAACTTTGAAAATTCATAACTTTCAAACCGTAAGTCCGTTTTGAGCGCCGTTTTGGACGTTATTTTCTAAAATTAATGCTCTAGTTTATGAAATGAAAATATTTTCCAACACTTGAAGTTATTTTGAAAATGAGCCAATTTCCGAGATAGGTGATTTTTGACTGACGCATATTTAATGGTATGTAGCAGAGATCCTGTGTTGATGGATGTACTGATAATATGTAGATGTAATAGCATGTTTAAGCTGATGTTAGATACATGCATGATGGGTTGATATATCATGTTGATTGGTTTGCATGTTTATGCTGATGTTGATTGTATGCATGATTGGTTGAGATATCATGTTGGATGGTTGTTTCAGTTATGTTGAATTGATGTATTACATAGACTGATTAATGTTGCATGCTATTGATGTGCGTGCATATGCATTGTTTTGGTGAAGTTAATTCCCATTGTGCGGAATTTGACTTGGATTGCCGATAACCGATACCCGAGTGAGGATGGGTGGTTAGGCTGGATTCGTGTCCGAGTGGTTATGGACGAATCGATGGAACTGTATCCGGTTGATGATGGATCAGTGTTGGGTGACTTGGTCACGTGTCGGTACCGCATGCATTGAGTCTGCATTTGTATTTGTAAGAAGTGGTAACATGTTAGGATGTCTTCCAGTGTTACTCTTCGTTGATTGTTATGATTAAGCATGATGAATATGGTTGTGTGTGTGAATCTGAATTTATGTTAAGTGGGTGAAATAATATGCTTGTGATATATTATTGATTGAAAGACTTATAATATGCTTTAATTATGAGAAGTCTCACCCTTACTTTACCATTTCAGATTAAATTAGCAGCTGAGGAGTCGGTGAGGATGGCTCTAGAGCTTATCTTTTAGTCCGTGTGTCAGTGTCATGCTCTGATTAGATTGTAACACTGGGGAACGCTTAGTTAAGAGAATCATTATCGTTTAATAGTTTTGGATTTAAATTCCTTGATAACTATGATGTTTATTAAATTTTGGTTTTGGTATTTCCGCTGTGTAAGACATGGTCTTATAACGATTGAATTGTTGGATGATGATCCTCAGTGTAGCATGGCTACTGTTTGAATGAAGGTTTATTCTATTTATTAATTGTGACATCCCGTGGTTACCGTGTTAACTCTGATTAAAGATGATTTAAAGGTTAATTTAATTAATATATTCGGGGTATTTAGATGGGGTGTTACAATAGTGGTATCAGAGCATAGTCGGTCTTGTCCTGTGTCGTTATCCCTTTAGTATGCGACTAGTGTGAAGTGACACTGTCGATACTTGTGTGCTGATGTAGATTGTTTTGTTATGTTACAGAACAATGGCCCGGAAGAGGTAACGGAAGGAATGATGATGCTATTGCTGAGGCTTTGGGGATGTTGGCTGGAGTGCTCGGAGGGAATCAGCAGGGAGCTGTGATTGGTGCTGACAGACAATTGGGGAATTTTCAGAGGAATAATCCTCCATTGTTCAAGGGTACTCATGATCCCGAAGGTGCTCAGAAATGGTTGAAGGAGATCGAGAGGATCTTTAGAGTGATTGACTGTGCTGAGGGGCTGAAGGTGAGATATGGAACTCACATGTTAGCCGAGGAAGCTGATGACTGGTGGGTTGCTACCAGAACTGAATTGGAAGAAGATGGAGTTGCATTGAATTGGGCTGTGTTCAGGAGAGCTTTTCTGAGAAGGTACTTTCCTGAAGACATCAGGGGCAAGAAAGAGATTGAGTTTCTTGAGCTCAAGCAAGGCAACAAGACTGTCAGTGAGTATGCTTCGAAATTTGCTGAGTTGGCGAAGTATTATGCTCATTATCCTAACGATGCAGATGGAGAGTTTTCCAAATGTATCAAGTTTGAGAATGGTCTTCGTGACGAGATTAAGCAGGGTATTCGGTATCAGCGTATCCGAAGATTTTCCGATCCGTTGATTGTAGTAGGATTCTGAGGAGGATCTTGCTAACACTAAGTCGAATGCTCGAGGGTATGTTGACAGGAAAGGTAAGCAACAGATGGATCGTGGTAAGCCTTATGATAGGAGTAATCAGAGATCCGGAGGTTGGAAGAAATCTGGTGGAGGAGATTCTAGCTCTTCCGTTAAGTGCTATAAGTGTGGTGAGACAGACATCGTATGGTGGTAAGAGCAATGATAAGAAGTGTTTCAAGTGTGGAAGTTCGCCATGTGGCCAATGACCGCAGAGTGAAGGTGGTGACTTGCTACAACTGTGGGGAAGAGGGTCATACTCGTCCTCAGTGCACAAAACCCAAGAAAGAGCAAGCTGGTGGTAAAGTGTTTGCATTGTCTGGATCAGAGACTAAACAGACGATCGGCCGATTAAAGGTACATGTTTTATTAATGGCATACCTTGATTGCGATTATTGATACCGAGCTACGATTCTTTTATTGCTAGATTGTGCTAAAGGTTGAATTTGGAAATTTCTAATATGGATGGAAGTATGGTTATTGATACTCTGCGTCGGGTTGATGACTACTCGTATGTTTGTAGAAATTGTCTGCTGTGATTTTTGATAGGGTTTCGTATGGATTTAGTGTGCCTACCGCTAGAACAACTCGATATCATCCTTGGAATGAACTGGTTGGAATTCAACCAGGTTCATATCAACTGTTTTGAGAAGACAGTCATTTTTCCTGAAGAGGTTAAGATCGAAAATGAGATGATGTCAGTTAAGCAGATGAACTTAGCTGAGAAAGATGGTGCAATGGTGTTTATGTTGTATTCTGCGATAGAAGCGGAGGGTAAAGCAAAAGGTGATGGATTGCCAGTGGTGAATGAATTTCCAGAGGTGTTTCCGGAAGACGTTAGTGAATTGCCACCTGAAAGAGAGGTAGAATTTACTATAGATTTGATTCCTGGAACTAGTCCGGTGTCGATGGCGCCTTATCGCATGTCGGCATCTAAATTAGCTGAACTGAAGAAGCAGTTAGAAGAATTGCTTGAGAAAAAGTTTATCCGCCCGAGTGTTTCGCCGTGGGGTGCTCCGGTGTTATTGGTTAAGAAGAAGGAAGGTTCAATGAGGTTATGTGTTGACTACCGGCAGTTGAATAAGGTTACGATCAAGAATCGGTATCCTTTGCCGAGGATTGATGATTTGATGGATCAACTCGTTGGAGCTTGTGTATTTAGTAAGATTGATCTGAGATTTGGATATCATCAGATTCGTGTGAAGTCAGAGGATATTCAGAAAACTGCATTTAGAACGAGGTATGGGCATTATGAATACTCTGTTATGCCGTTTGGAGTGACTAATGCACCTGGTGTTTTCATGGAGTATATGAACCGGATATTTCATCCGTATCTCGATAAGTTCGTCGTGGTGTTTATTGATGATATTCTGATTTATTCGCGAAAAGCGATGAGGAGCATGCAGAACATCTCAGAGTTGTGTTGGAATTGTTGAAAGAAAAGAAGCTTTATGCGAAGTTGTCCAAGTGTGAATTCTAGTTAGAGGAGGTGAGTTTTCTTGGCCATGTGATCTCCAAGAATGGAACTGCTGTTGATCCTACGAAAGTGGAAGCAGTGTCTCAGTGGGAAGCGCCGAAGAATGCTTCTGAGATCCGTAGTTTTCTGGGTCTTGCAGGTTATTACCGGAATTTTATCGAAGGATTTTCCAAACTGGCGTTGCCGTTGACTAAGTTGACCAGGAAGGGTCAGATATTTGTTTGGGATGTTGAATGTGAGAAAGGATTTCACGAGCTGAAGAGGAGATTGACAAGTGCTCCGATCTTGATTTTGCCAGATCCGACTAAGTCTTTTGTGGTGTATTGTGACGCATCATTAATGGGATTAGGTGGTGTGTTGATGCAAGATAAGCAGGTTGTGGCTTATGCTTCGCGGCAGCTGAAAGTGCATGAAAGGAATTACCCGACTCATGATTTGGAGTTGGCAGCGGTTGTGTTTGTTTTGAAGTTGTGGAGACACTATTTATATGGTTCTCGGTTCGAGGTATTCAGTGATCATAAGAGTCTGAGGTATCTCTTTGATCAGAAGGAATTGAACATGAGGCAGAGAAGATGGTTAGAATTCTTAAAGGATTATGATTTCGGTTTGAATTATCATCCTGGTAAAGCAAACGTGGTTGCAGATGCTTTGAGTAGGAAGTCCTTGCACATGTCGATGTTGATGGTCCGTGAGTTAGATTTGGTTGAGCAGTTCAGAGATCTAAGTTTGGTTTGTGAAACTACTCCGAATAGTGTGAAATTGGGTATGTTGAAGCTGACTAGTGGTATTTTGGAAGAGATTAGAAATGGACAGAAATCTGATGTTGGTTTAGTTGATAAGTTGACTTTAATCAACCAAGGTTAAGGAGGCGAGTTCCGAATTGACGAGAATGGTGTTATGAGGTTTGGTGATCGGGTATGTGTTCCGGATGTTGCCGAGATCAGGAAGAGCATTTTAGAGGAAGGACATCGTAGCGGGTTGAGTATTCATCCCGGTGCTACTAAAATGTACCACGATTTGAAAAAGTTGTTTTGGTGGCCGAGAATGAAAAAGGAAATTGCTGAGTTTGTGTATGCTTGTTTGGTTTGTCAGAAGTCGAAAATCGAGCATCAGAAACCGTCAGGGTTGATGGAGCCGTTGTTTGTTCCAGAATGGAAGTGGGATGGAATCTCAATGGACTTTGTGTCTGGATTGCCAAGGACAGTTAAGAATTGTGATTCTATCTGGGTTATTGTGGATAGGTTGACAAAATCTGCTCATTTCATTCCGATAAGAATGGATTATCCGATGGAGAGGTTGGCAGAACTGTATGTCGAGAAGATTGTGAGTTTGCATGGTATTCCGTCTAGCATTGTGTCGGATCGAGATCCGAGGTTTACATCTAATTTCTGGACAGGATTGCAAGAAGCTTTGGGTACCAAGTTGCGTTTAAGTTCCGCTTATCATCCGCAGACAGATGGTCAGACGGAAAGAACGATTCGATCGTTGGAAGATTTCCGAGGGTTTGTGTGTTAGAAGGGTGGAGCTTGGGATAGTTATCGCCGCTGATTGAGTTTACCTACAACAATAGCTTTCACCGAGTATTGGTATGGCTCCGCTTGAGGTGTTGTATGGTAGGAGGTGCCTGACACCATTGTGTTGGTATGAAACCGAGAGAGTCCGTGATTGGACCGAAATTGTTCAGCAAACTTGAGAAGATTAAGATGATTCGAGAAGATGAGGACTTCTCGAGTCTTCAAGAGTTACCATGATAAAAGGAGGAAAGACCTTGAGTTCGGTGAAGGAGAGCATGTGTTTATGCGGGTTACTCGATGATGGCATTGGTCGAGCTTGAAGTCAAAGAAGTTGACTCCACGATTTATTGGTCCTTTCGATTACCAAGAGAGTTGGAAGGTTGCATATCGATTGCTTGCGCCGTCACTGCGAATCTGCATGATGTTTTCATGTGTCTCACCGAGGAAGTACATTGCGATCCGTCTCATGAGATTCGGGTAGATGATATACAGAGAATTTGACCGTGGCGGTACCCGAGAATTGAGGATCGGAAGTTGAAACAGTTGAGGCAAAGAGATTGCATTGGTAAGAGTGGCTTGGGAGGACCAAATGATGGAAATGTCACTTGGGAGCCGGAGAGTCGATGAAGGACTCGTATCCCGAATCGTTCGTCGAGGTATGTTTTCGAGGACGAAAACTCTTTAAGTCGGGGAGTTGTGACACCCGAAAATAATTCGGTAATTAAATAATTATGATTTTAATTATTAAATTAATTGAGAACATAATTTATTTAATATATTGAATTATTGAGGTTAATTATGGATTTATTGGATGTGTGTTGAGTAAAGTGGGGTGTGAGGAGTAAAAGACTCTACTCACATTAATTAATTTATTTAATTTATGTTAAAAGGAATAAAAGGAATTAAATAAGAAAAAGAGGAAAAAAAAAAGGAATCATTTTGGAGAAAACAAGATACGTGAAGTGAGAAGAGAAGGAAAGAAGGAAAAAGACCTAGGAGCGTCAGAAATCGAAGAACCCACAAGGTAAGGGGTGATTTATATTTGTTATTGCTTATTATAGGTTTTGATGTTAATATTATAGACCATTGCATGTTAGGAAATCTATGTTTAGGAATTTCTAGGGTTCCATGGATGTGTACCTAATAGTGTCAGATGGTGTCAGATTGAGTCTGATTGAGTCAGAATGTGTATGGAATATGATTAGAGTGTCAGTAGATGAAAATAGATGATGGAAATATGTTGTTTGATGTGATAGATGATGCAAAATGAGGTGTTTTAGTGTTTCCCATGTTGGAGTTCGTATGGGTAAAAATGGGTGTGATTGAAATTGGAAGGATGCTGTCAAAAGTGCAGAAAATGACATTTTTACACGTGGGAACCGGTTCCTGTATGGGTAGGAACCGGGTTGCCCTTTGAAAAATTTATAAAAACTTGAAAAATACATGTAGGAACCGGTTCCTGTATGGGTAGGAACCGGGTTCCCATACATTTTTCCAGAAGCGAGGTTTTGAAACTTTTTAGGAACCGGTTCCTGTATATGTAGGAACCGGGTTCCACTTCAAATTTTTGAAAAATGCCAAACTTTGAAAATTCATAACTTTCAAACCGTAAGTCCGTTTTGAGCGCCGTTTTGGACGTTATTTTCTAAAATTAATGCTCTAGTTTATGAAATGAAAATATTTTCCAACACTTGAAGTTATTTTGAAAATGAGCCAATTTCCGAGATAGGTGATTTTTTACTGACGCATATTTAATGGTATGTAGCAGAGATCCTGTGTTGATGGATGTACTGATAATATGTAGATCTAATAGCATGTTTAAGCTGATGTTAGATACATGCATGATGGGTTGATATATCATGTTGATTGGTTTGCATGTTTATGCTGATGTTGATTGTATGCATGATTGGTTGAGATATCATGTTGGATGGTTGTTTCAGTTATGTTGAATTGATGTATTACATAGACTGATTAATGTTGCATGCTATTGATGTGCGTGCATATGCATTGTTTTGGTGAAGTTAATTCCCATTGTGCGGAATTTGACTTGGATTGCCGATAACCGATACCCGAGTGAGGATGGGTGGTTAGGCTGGATTCGTGTCCGAGTGGTTATGGACGAATCGATGGAACTGTATCCGGTTGATGATGGATCAGTGTTGGGTGACTTGGTCACGTGTCGGTACCGCATGCATTGAGTCTGCATTTGTATTTGTAAGAAGTGGTAACATGTTAGGATGTCTTCCAGTGTTACTCTTCGTTGATTGTTATGATTAAGCATGATGAATATGGTTGTGTGTGTGAATCTGAATTTATGTTAAGTGGGTGAAATAATATGCTTGTGATATATTATTGATTGAAAGACTTATAATATGCTTTAATTATGAGAAGTCTCACCCTTACTTTACCATTTCAGATTAAATTAGCAGCTGAGGAGTCGGTGAGGATGGCTCTAGAGCTTATCTTTTAGTCCGTGTGTCAGTGTCATGCTCTGATTAGATTGTAACACTGGGGAACGCTTAGTTAAGAGAATCATTATCGTTTAATAGTTTTGGATTTAAATTCCTTGATAACTATGATGTTTATTAAATTTTGGTTTTGGTATTTCCGTTGTGTAAGACATGGTCTTATAACGATTGAATTGTTGGATGATGATCCTCAGTGTAGCATGGCTACTGTTTGAATGAAGGTTTATTCTATTTATTAATTGTGACATCCCGTGGTTACCGTGTTAACTTTGATTAAAGATGATTTAAAGGTTAATTTAATTAATATATTCGGGGTATTTAGATGGGGTGTTACAATAGGCTCTAATCGAAATGGCAGCTCAAGAATCCCACAATTCAATGTAATTGAAAGCAATGATGTCATGCCCAAATTCAATCCATAAAATACCTAACAGCGACATCATTAAAAAAATCCATGCAAAGTATCAATTACAAGGTGATATACCTCTATGTCCAAGCCTCCAAAGTTCCAAAGTCATAATTTTTCTACTGTTCCAAAAGTGTTATCAAGACCTATCAAGACAACACTAAATATCAGTAGATGAGAAATTCGGCATTAAAGGATTACGCGTCGAGCATCCAATTGTAAATAAGTTTGCAATAAATCGAAGGTTGACTCATTAGACAACAATTTCATTTGAGTTTCATTTGATTACAAAATTGAAACAGCTGCACCAGTCCATGACATTGGCAGTCTATGCCAATACAACATGATTCGGTTCACGTTCAGTGCATCATTTTCAAAGCAAGTTCAAAGGACAGGGAAGTGGTCCATAAAAAGGGCAAAAACATAAAAAATAATCATGAGAAATACATCAAACATGTCGTTATATCTTAGAAGCATTTGAGCATCAAAGTAATTCTGGATTTTGTAAATTTTGTTACTATAATATGGAATGTTAAAGCTCAGAATCTGTGCAAATAATGAAGACAAGTATGAAGCTCTTAGTGTGTAATATGGTGAGAATTCAATTGTGTGTGATGCCATGAATCATTGATTGGGACCACCCCAATTTCTAGAAGTTTACTACCAAACAAACTCAGGATTTTGTGTCCCTATTCTACCCTTTGACAGCTTTCATCGGTCCCACAAAATATAAAGAATATCCTCTCTTAACTAATTCATTCTGATCCAATTTTACAGCTCACTATTCCTCACATGTGTGAAGGAATATCCCTGCCAATTCACACGTATCTTAAACCCTAATTTCTCAGATATATAGCCATCTAACCATTGGGTCAGAGAGGGAGGAGAGGGCACAGAAAAATCAGAGAATGCAAAGAAAATGAAGGCAGCCTTTCACAATATGCAAAAACCCTAAATCTCAAAATTGACATTCATCATCCACCTTAACTTTATCCTTCGTACAAACAAAAGAAACCCTAGATCTAAAACGAAAAAATCTTACCTCTAGAGAGACCACCGTTGAAATTCACTAATCACCACCGGAAATACAAATTTGCCGCCGCTGGAGCCCTAATCGTTGCCGGAAGTTGCCTTTACTCTCTGACTTTCATGTTTCACCATCGTGATGCTCTTGAGCGCCGCTGTGTGAACTTGTCATCACCACCGTGAGTTCATCATCTCCACCACAACTATTCTAGAAGGCTGCCGCGTTTGATATTTTGTTTGGTTGGTTTTCAATCGCGTTGTTGTTTCTTTAGTGAGAGATGTGAAAGCGTAGAGAGAAGAGAGAGAAAGAGTCAGATGTTGTGTGCTAGCGAATTTTCTTTTTTTTTTCCTTTTTTACAATTTCGAATATAATTTTTGAATGACCATTAGTTTTTAGCCAAAGCCGGTGCAGTGGTGACAAGTGTTGCCACCATTGGGACACTTGTCACCGTTCATATGGATACCAGCAGATGTTATACACGCGCTCCCATAGTCTTACCATACACTGTCAGTTAACAACCTTGTGTTGTTTATCATCGCCACCATTTGCACACCCATAGTGCACCTTCAGACTCTGCTCACGCTGGATCAAACAAGAGTTTATTGGACTGGATCTTCACCCTTTATTTGGGCCCGGACTCCTCTATGGTTTTCTTTTCTACACCCCTAGATTACAAAATTCAGGCTACCTCTAAACCCTCTCTTTTAATTACTTAATTTAATTATGCAAATAATTTATTTTGGGGTTGATGTATTAAATAATAATTAATTTATGATAGTTTTTATTTGACAATTTATCGATTAAACTATTAATTGATTTTTTATCAAATAAAAAAATCTACTCTAATAATTATTTAAATTTTTAGAATTGTATTGTGTGATAATTACTTATTTGCTTTTGCATACTTGTAAGGTTTATTCACGATTGTACACTTCACACACAAGTAACATAAAACAATTCCGTTTCTTTTATTTTGGCTCATACGTCAAAAAAGGGTCTCATGGCTGGGAATGGGCATGGCCATTCTCACGAGGTTAATCGGAGCCTTTGTTGTTTCGATTAACCATAACCCGAATAAATTTTGGTTCATATACCAATTGTCCATGCACAAGGGTCTCATAGTTGGGGATAGGAGTACCTATCCTCACGAGGTTAATTAAGTCCATATACTTAATTAATCATAACCCGATTCCATTTCTCATTTCCTCGCGTATCCAAACCTCAAAACACTTTCATAATTAAATTTCAAATCTCAGTCCAACGTCGAGTGTCTTTTTCAAAAGTTCTTTTTCATAATAAAACCCAAGTATTTAAATCGTTGGTTGCTAGACCAATTGTTTAAAAACTTGTGCCAAATGAACTTCGAGTCTTTAAATCGTTGGATGCTAGTCCAATTGTTTGAATACTGTTAATAACGTGAACTTTGTTTCACTTCACTCTCTTTCATAAGAAAACTTTTGGGATGATAGACGACTCGTTGAGCATTGAGCTCCTCTGGTTTCTAGTATTTGAATCGTAGGATGCTAGTCCTATTGTTCAGTACTTTTAAAGATATTTTATGGATTTGGAAGCTCAAGTGTCGTAACTCAAGTTCCAAGCTTATGATTGTCTTGCTTATCCCGCTGGCGGGAGCCCTATTTATATCTATCCTTCCAAGGAGTTATCCTTTCCTTCCGTAACTGCCTTGGCACATTAACCATGGCTTGAAAGCAGGACGTTAACTGTTACAGCTTGTAATGATTCGCTCTGAAACGTCTCATAAAGACTCTTGGGACTCTTTATCTTCATAGTTGGTAACGTCTCCCTCTTCCCAAGCTTCTAACCCGGATTAACTGACGAGCTACATCCCGGGTCTAGGCCGACTTCATGCTCCTTCCCCGAGATCCATGTCGGATAAGGACCTTGCCCTTGAGCTCGAGACCAATCCCGGATCCCTGCAACACTCCTTCCAGACATCCATCTCGGCTAAGGAATTTATGCATGACCATAAGCCCCCTTGGTCGCGCGGTTTTAAACCCTTTGAATCCGTGTCGACCAAACAATTCTGAAGCCGTAAACCCTTAGCGAGATGTATACTCGGAACTTTCTTTTAAAATATGGCACGTGACTCACGTGCTTCCAGCCCAACGGTCACCCGTGTACAGAATGATCACCCTATAAAATAGGGAAAGGCTAACTTTACGCCTTCTTTCCCTCATTCTCATTATATCGCATTTATTTACTCTCCAAGAAATCCTCTTTTCATATTTTCACAAACCCTACTGCCTTCCTGCCGTCAGTTGCTTCAAAATCCCTTTCTTAATCAACCAATCATCTACTCAGGTATCCTCTTTTCTCTTTACATTACTTTTGTTTTAATCCAAACATGGTCATTATTAGGGAATGCGATGATTTTGGTCGCAAAATTCACTTAGGAGATGAGGAACGCAAAACTCTGTTTGAGGAATGCATGCGTGAGATGAGTGATGCTCAGAGGGTAACTGAACTTAAAAGGGTTACGGACAGGGTTTGCACTGAAGTTTTTACTTCTGACAGTGATTCTGACCCTGACTCTTCAGGTTCGGTGGAGCTGATAATGGAAACCAACAGATTAATCAAAGGAGAAGCTATAGGCTTCAAACAAAGCCTGATACAAGATGTCGAAATCGCTACCCTGCGTTCTCTTTGGAGTGTCTCGTCTACAGGAAGTGAGGATGACGTGATTTTAGAATCTTGTGAGCCCGGGGAGAGTGTTTGCATGATCCAACCCAAGGGAGTTGACTCCGAATGGTTTTACTTTTATACCGGAGTCATCGAGGAGTTTGACATTCAATTTCCTCTTTCTGACTTTGAGACTGATATTCTTCGAACCATTAACGTTGCTCCCTCCCAACTTCGTCCAAACAGCTGGGGCTTTATCAGGGCGTTTGAAGTAATCTGCCGAACCCTATCAATAACCCCCACCGTCGGTCTGTTCTTTTCCTTTTTCGAGATAAAGAGCGTTGAACCCGGAAGCTGGGTTGCCATCAGCGGCATCCCAAAAAGAAGCTTCCTCCAAGCCTACACTTCAAACTTTAAAGGCTACAAAGAACGCTTTATCCGAGTAAGGTGTGGGTCTCGGTGCCCCCAAGTTATTTATGGTGCTGATGGACATCACAAATTCCCTCTATACTGGACTTACGACCCACTTCCCATCTCCGGTTTCGATTATGATAGCCTGAGTGCTACCGAGACCCTTTCCCTAGAAGTACTGGACTCCTTCAGGCCGATCAGAGTCAAGGAATTACTTGCCTTGCCTCTAGAGGAAGTCCCTGACTTCCTAGGTAAGTTTTTCTCAACCACCTTTACTCTGCCGCGTACCACTTGTATGCTTAATTCCTTTGTTTTATTTTCTGCAGACAAAATGACCGATATGTCTGTTAAGGAGCAGAAGAAACTAATGGCCGCAGCTCGCGCTGCTCGGATGGGTGACGGCGACCCCTCCGAGACCAAGTCTAATCTGTCCGGGCTGGAAATGTGCGTTCCGAAGAAGAAGAAGAACGCCCTGATCCGAGATAATACTCAAGAGGCTATCGTCATTACCGCTTCCCCACTAAAGCGTCCTGCTGAGCCAGAACCAGCCCCCGAGCCTATCCCAAAAAAGCTGAAGACTATCATGGGGAATGAGAACAACTCGGTTGATTGGGCTGTCTCCAATTTTCTAAAAGAGACTGGTAACAATTCCCGCCGAGCTTCCACAGAGAATCAGTTCTGGTTTGCTGACTTTGATGGCCTCAAATTTCTTTATGACCATCTCAACGCCACCACCGACGTGAACAAACTGACGCCCCTAGGCTCACAACAGATCACCAAACAACTGAGCTCGTATTTGATGAGGTGTGCCGTACTCACTCGGAGTTTGTTTGAGTCTGGTGACAACGTGGAGAAGAAAAAGACCAGGCTGGAGACAGAGGTCAAGAGATTAGCCGACAACGAGCAATTCCTTTTCGATGCCAACAAGTGGCCCAACAATAAGCATATACTGCTGCACCTGCTGGCACATTTCCAGGTCAACCTCAACCGAATCCGAAAGGGTGTGATCATGCTATTATATTGCGAAGCGGAACTTAATATAATGGACCAGATGATTCAAGACTTAAGAACCCATCCATGTCCCAAAGCTCTTGAGAAACAACTAAGAAAGAAAGTGAACCGAAAGAGAAAGAGATTGTAGGTGATGGAGAGATAGTAGAAAAAGAAAAACCCTATGTGCCTCTGCGACCTTAAAAACAACCAATCCCTTTGCCTCAAAGACTCACTCAATTTAGAAGTGTAGGGAAATTCAAGAAATTTGTTGAACTTATGAAACAACTTAATATCACAATACCATTCATAGAAGCAATCACTCAGATGCCCTCGTACGCTAAGTTTCTTAAAGAAATCTTGTCTAACAAGAAAAAGATAGAGGATAACGATACATTTACACTCACTGTCGAGGGTAGCGTAATCATTCGGAACAAAATGCCTTAGAAGCTGAAGGATCCCAGAAGCTTCTCTATACCCTATAATATAGGTAAGTATGTCATAGACAAAGCTCTATGCGGCTTAGGCGTTAGTATGAATGTTATGCCCTTATCCACATCCAAAAACTTGGATATGGGAGAATTAAGACCGACTAAGATGTCAGTACAACTAGCGGATCGTTCAGTCAAATACCCTGTAGGAATTCTTGAAAACGTTTCAGTACGAATAGGTCAATTTTATATCCCTATAGAATTTATCATTATGGACATTAAAGAAGACAGCGTCACCCCTATAATACTGGGAAGACCATTTTTAGCAACTGTTGGAGCTATTATAGATGTTAAAAAAGGAAAGTTAACTTTTGAAGTTGGAGAAGACAAAGTCGAATTCATCCTGACACAGTTCCTACAAGCCTCAACTATAGATGATACGTGCTATCTTTTAGACGTCATAAACAAATGTGTCAAAGAGGTGGAGTCAGGAGAAGAACCTCATTCTGAAACCATGAATATTCTGATGCCCTTGATTTTTGAAGATGATAATTGGTGTCCAGAATATCGTGATGACAACTTAAGTGAATGTCTAGCACTGACACCAAATCATATTCCTTGTTCGAAGAAACCAAATGTGGAACTCAAAGTTTTACCGAAAACCCTAAGATACGAATTCCTAGATTCTGAACTCAGAAAACCAGTGATAGTCAACGCAGACTTAGGACAAATTGAGACAGAAAAACTATTGCTTGTTTTACGAAAATATCCCTCTACTTTAGGATATAACGTTGCTGATCTAAAATGAATAAGTCCTTCCATTTGCATGCATCGCATCATGCTGGAAGACGACTGTAGATCTTCTAGAGAACATCAGAGAAGAATCAACCCGATCATGAGCACTATAGTGAAGGATGAATTAACTAAACTTCTAAATGCAGGAATCATTTATCCAATCTCTGATAGTCAATGGGTTAGTCCAGTCCACTCCGTACCCAAGAAAGGAGGAATTACAGTCACGACAAACAAAGCTGGAGAACATATAGCAGAAAGAGTCGTGAGTGGAGCCAGAATGTGCATTAACTATAGGAAGCTAAACAAAGCTACTCAAAAAGACTAATTCCCTCTACCCTTCATTGACCAAATGCTTGAGCGATTGGCTAACCATTCATACTACTGTTATTTAGACGGTTATTCAGGATTCTTTCAAATTCCTATCCATCTTGATGACCAAGAAAAGACAAAATTTACGTGTCTATATGGTACGTTTGCTTATCGGCGAATGCCGTTCGGACTGTGTAATGCGCCTGCAACGTTCCAAAGATGTATGATGTCCATTTTTGCCGATATCATGGAAGTCTTTATGGACGACTTCTTTTTATACGGGAAAAGTTTTGAAGGATGCTTGTCAAACCTGGAGAAGGTACTGGAGAGATGCGTATAAGTAAACCTAGTGTTGAACTAGGAAAAATGCCATTTTATGGTAAAACAAGGAATCGTGCTTGGACACATTATTTCCGAGAAGGGGATCGAAGTAGACAAAGCCAAGATTGAAGTAATAGAAAACCTCCAACCCCTAAAGACCGTAAAAGAAATACGAAGTTTCTGAGGCCACGCCGGTTTTTACCGATGTTTCATTAAAGATTTCTCGAAGATTTCTAAACCGCTCACCAACCTCTTGATGAAATAAGTTGAATTCATCTTTGATGATGACTGCCTAAAGGCATTTGAACGGTTAAAAAAAAGCTCTCATATCCACACATATCATTCAACCACTTGATTGGAGTCTTCCATTCGAGATAATGTGCGACACAAGCGATTACACAGTAGGTGCAGTCCTGGGACAAAGAAGAGACAAAAAGCTCCTTGCAATATACTATGCAAGTAGGACTTTGTATTCTGCACAAATAAATTACGCCACCATAGAAAAGGAAATTTTGGTCGTCGTTTTGCATTAGATAAATTTTGTTCCTATCTAGTAGGTGCCAAGATAATCATCTACACTAATTACGCAGCCATTAGATACCTATTAGCTAAGCAGGATGCCAAACCAAGATTATTAAGATGCATCTTACTCTTACAAGAATTTAATTTGGAAATCAAAGACAAACCAGGTTCTGAAAACCTGGTAGCTGACCTTCTATCTAGGATGGAAAATCTTAAACCTAAAAAGATAGCTATTAATGACGATTTTCCATATGAACACCTGGTAGCCCGGATGGAATCCGAAAGCTCAACTGAATAATACCCTCAATTTTGCAACAATAATGAGACAATTGAAGTACTGGAAGCGGCATCTACTTAAATCTCACTGCCCTGGTATGCTAACTATGTCAACTACTTGGCAGCGAGAGTCCTTCCATCCAATCTAACTTATCAACAAAAGAAGAAATTATTTCACGATCTCAAACACTATTATTGGGACGAGCCCTTACTATTCAAGCGAGGTCCCAACGGTATCTTCCATCGGTGCGTTACAGAGAGCAAAGTAGAGAACATAATTTCTCATTGTCATGAAGCCCCTTATGGTGGCCATGCTAGCACTTCAAAGACCTGCGTGAAAATTCTACAAGCTGGCCTTTATTGGCCTAGTCTATGGAAAGATGTCCATGCTGCAATTATAAAATACGACCGGTGTCAATGCACTGGTAATATATCTAGACGCGATGAGATGTCTCTAAAGGGTATCCTAGAAGTAGAGATCTTTGGCGTGTGGGGAATTGACTTTATGGGACCATTCCCATCTTCTTTTGGTAACAATTATATACTAATTGCAGTAGATTATGTATCTAAATGTATAGAGGCAGTAGCCTCTCCAACAAATGATGCACAAGTAGTGATTAGATTATTCAAAAACATAATTTTCCTGAGATTTAGTGTGCCGAGACTAGTCATCAGTGATGGTGGCTCTCATTTCATTTCCAGAATTTTTAATAAATTATTAGCGAAGTGTGGAGTCCGACACCGTGTAGAAACACCTTACCACCCACAAACAAGAGGGGAAGTCGAAGTCTCTAATAGAGAGATTAAGAAAATACTTGAGAAAATTGTTGCCACATCTAGGAAAGATTGGTCGTCTAAGCTACATGAAGCATTGTGGGCATATAGAACAGCATACAAGACACCCATCGGAACCAAACCTTTCAAACTAATCTATGGTAAGTCATGCCATCTACCCGTGGAACTCGAACATAAAACCTATTGGGCTATTAAAACCCGGAATTTGAATTACAAAGCCGCTGGAGAAAGGAGAATTATAGACATCCATGAATTGGAAGAGCTTAGGCTAGATGCTTACAAAAATGCCAAGATCTATAAGGAACTAACTAAGAAATGGCACGAAAAATGCATCTCTAGGAAAGAATTCAATGAGGGCGATGTAGTGCTCTTGTTTAACTCCAGACTTAAACTTCTTCTAGGAAAACTCTGTTCCTGATGGTCAGGACCTTTTGAAGTTATTAAAGTACTCCCAAGTGGCGTTGTTGAAATTAAAGGAAAAGCTAGTGATCCGTTTATTGTAAATGGGAAACGTTTGAAGCACTACCATTGTATCGAAAATAGAGACTACTTAGCTAGTCTGAAACTTATACAGATGTCGGCTGAGTCACCAAAATAGTTTTTCGATTTTCAAATTAGGTCGAGCTTCCGACGTTAAACAGAGCGCTTTGTGGGAGGCAACCCACCATTTTTTATTAAAAATTGTATTTATTAAAAGTTTTTATTTATTTTCATTAAATGTTTGTCTTAAAATTTTTATAAAAATTTCTATTCTTTTCTTCTTTTTTATTTTTAGGCATTAGGCCGACGCTGATTTAAAACTATTTTGATTTACTTACAGGATTCACATTTTTCTTCTTCATTGATTTTCGCTATGGATTTTTCTGATACTATGCATGTTGCCTTCATTTATGCTGTCTCGTCTTTTGAGTATAGCCCAGGCCCCTTATGGCCTGATATGTGTTGGAGGCTTAGTGACTATGATCGTTACTAACCTATTTTTGAGGGAACCATTGTGCCGTCTGACCCCTGCTGCTGACTATACCCCACTAGACTTGTCTCTTTGTTTTAATGTTGGGATGATCTGATATTTGGAGCCAAATCAGTTTCACTTATTGATTCATCATGGGCCGATCTACCATTTTACACTTCCTGACATTGCACGATCCAGTGTGCATGATAGGAAGAATATGATTTATGACCTAGAAGGTGTAGATGAGAATGATATAGAAGAAGAAGAATTTGATCCTTTGACGCTGCCCCACTATTATGACCCTCTAACAACATTGGACGAGTCCGAACCAAAGATGGTCGTGTTGATTGAAATTATTGAGGCTGATCCTGTTACACCGCCTCTACTTGACTGCCATCCAGCTTAGGATCCACCCACATCTCCTGTTGTTGCCACTGTCCAGATTCCACAGCCTGATTGCGTTGTTGCTATTGATACAATCACAATGGAGCTTGTTGCTATTCGTTCAGATCTTACCTCACTCCGCAGAGATTTTTATGGTTTAATGGACCTAGTTACGGTAAATCTAGATCACCTTTTTTAGAAGTTTAATTATAGAGGTGGTTGATTTTTGTTTTTCATAACATTGAGGGCACTGTTCACTCTTAGTGAAGGGGAGAAGTGTCTATTTAGGATTTCTATTTTATTTTAGTTTTCATTAGCATCGTTTTAGACTTATTTATTTATTTCGGTTATTTATTCATTTTTTAGAGTTATTTATTTGTTTCAGTATTTTTAATGTCAGTATTCACTTTCTATTTATTTGTGTTATCATAATATATTTCTCATTATGCTCTACGATTATTACAATATGATGACTATTGTGTTAATGTGTTCACCTAAAAATAAAAATGCATGCATATTAATCTAGTAGACCTAGTGATATAACTATATTTGAATAATACACCTATGACATACCTAATTGTCACTTCATTGTCTTCCATGCTCAATTTATTTTTCTAAACTAAGACATTGAAATGACACATCCATCCACGGTCTAAAAGAGAAGAGAATCTCATGCATGATGACACATCCTGACAGTTGTAGGCACGAGATTTTCTAGGAGTCAACACCTTTTAGCAACTGTTACAAAGGTGGCATGCTTGGACTTCAAATTGAAGCCAGGTGTAACGATCGTTACTCCTCCAGAACCACCCCAAACGATGTAACACTCGGTCAACAATGTTCCTCATTCATTCATATTCATTTTCACTTTAAACGACTTTAAACCATTTTCAAACATCTCATCCGTTTCATTTTCATTCCACGCCAATAAACACCATTTTAACTAGCATTCAATACCTCCACTCATCTTCTCTTCACCATTAAAACCTTGCTTCTATATAAACTCTTGAAGAGTATTTCACTATTACACTGAATTTCTTCAAAAACTCTTCCACCTTCTACACATATGTCATTTCCGAAACCTTTCTCAAAATGACCAGAAGAGCTCAAGAAGAAAGAGAGGAGCCATACCTCACTGATATGGTTTTCAGAGATGGAGCCACTGGAGACCGACAAGATCAAATTTACCGGCAGTTTCATCAGAGAGGTATACTCCTGACAAAGTATGTCGATATATATTGTTTACGTGATTTGGGATTGCTTGAAAGTGTGAAATTTTTGCACTATGAATATGGTCTACATCACATTGCCACTATGAGTCTTTCAACCTATGAATCCCTCATGTTGGAGTTCTTGAGTTCCTTTTCCTACCAAACACCACCTACTCCAGAAGCCAGAAGTCGGTCAGTATCTAATCGGCGCAGCCAAATTCAGACTATTCAACACGGAGTACACCATGAACCAAGAGACTCTAAGTCAGGTACTTCACTTTCACCATGGAGAGGGTGTGTGTTATACCCCAAAATTTTCCCTCCAATTTCTCAAAACATTCCATACCTCCATGCTCAAGGATTCCTCAAGAGTTGATCAGACAAACTGCCTCCTAGACAATCAACCCAAACTAGGGTTTGGCAATTCTCAGATCAAGATGGACTTCCAACATCTCCAAGGGTCATCATGCCTCCTCATATGCTTCAAATATTCTCCATGTCAAGTTTCAAGCCTCACAAGTCAAGTTTCCTCAGACAATTGCTCAGATGGTTGAAAATCAGTTGTATTGGACAAAAAGTCAACTGTGGTCAACATACAGTCAAACTTCTTGATTTTTGGTCAACATCCTCATTTTGAAGTTACATTAATCATTTGATCAAGGGTTGATCATGATTCATCAAGAAAACTCAAGATTTACTCAAAAGTCAAACTTTCCAAATTAGGGTTTCTCAGTGAAAAGTCAACCAAACTTTGACTGAGCATAACTTCTTCTTACTTTCTCAGAAATTTTTCCACCAACTCTTGTTTTGAAGGAAATTCAATTCTCTACAACTTCATGTCTCACAAGAATGTTCAAAAAATGCTTCATTTGGAAGGTATGGGTCAAAACATTACAGGTCCTTTTCAAAGTCAACAAAAAGTCAACATTTTGTTTTGGAGATATATTGAGCATGGTAACTCCAATTGAGATAAAACCAAAGAGGTTGTTTAGAGGACTCTTAGAGATTTCTAAAAAGTCCAAGAACACTCAAAAATGTGGAAAACTGAGCAAGATACACCATTCAGAAGTTGGGTAATTTTGGACAATTGCACAAAAGGAGGTATTGGTCAAAATGCAAAATTTTCCAAATGGGCCTATAACCTTATGATCCAAACTTGTTCATGACATTATTTGTGACCCATAAATGCTTGGCCATGGCAATTTTCTATTTTATTAATTTATTTTTGAATTTTAGAACATTTAATTCAAAATTAAATTATATAAAATATGAAAATAAGATATTTTTTCAAAAGGAGTGATTTTATATCAAACTTGAGGTCCAAGGAAGCCCATGATACATACCAATTTCGTGCTTGATCATTCATTAAAGAGAAAATCAAATTTTCTTCAAAATTTGATTTTATTTGAAAATAATTCAATGCACATTCAATATCCAATCTTTTTTCCTTCTTTTTCCTCTCCTAATACACTCTATAAATACCAAGCAATATGCCAAGCAAGAGACACGAAACCCTAGCCCTTACAACAACCCTTATTTTGCCAAAATTTCTCCAAAGTTGTCAAAATTCGAATTTTGATTTCCAGCCACTTTCAGTCCAAACAAACCATTCCATTGTGTTCCTTGATATCCCAGCAAGCAAAAGCAACTCTTACTCGAAGCCAAGACACCCAGAATCGTGCCCTACAGCTTGCTCCGGTTTGGTAAACTTTTGAAATTCGAATTTCATATTTCATGCATTATTAATGTTGTTTGTGTGTTTGTATCAATTCAGGATGATGATTAGGTCATGTTTGAACCCTTACATGCAAGCTTGAACGTCCAGAAACCATATTGCCATTGTTAGGGTTAGAAATCTGGAAAGCTTCGAACCGGTCTATACAAGACGATTCAGCCGAAACTAATGGCACCAATGAACTCGCAGCCATCGATTTAGGGGGGTAGGGTCCCCCTTTTCCATTTATTTTGCGTATTTTTCATGTTTTGATTTCAGGCTAGCCGGAGAAGATGGCCAAGACCCTAGCTCAGCGACCGAGACCGCGAAGGAAAGCGTGGCAATTCCGTGCGTTCTGATTCGTCCATGCAGTCAACTGGGGTCCACGCGTGGCTGACTCAGTTTGAAACAAATCCCTGACGCGTCATCACTTATATTCATTTGATTTTGTTTTTTCCAACACCAAATGCCAAGTGTCCTAGTGGTTAAGGCGCTAACTGTGCAAAGATGCTCCAATGTCACGGGTTCGAACCATGCCAGGGCCAGTTTTGTTTCTTTTTCCAAACTTCACACTTTTTTCTATATTTTTTCATATTTTCTTTTTATTTAATATTTTGCATTCATTTTAATTTAATTTCAATAATTTTTATCATGCATTAAAAAACATCAAAAAATATTTTTTCTTTTTGCATTATTTTCAGAAAATGATTATTTAATTTATAAAATTAAAAAATATTATTTTGCATGCATATTTAATTTAATTCTTATTTTATCATTTAAATCACTTTTAATTGCATTTTAATTATTAAATTATCTCCAAAAAATCCCAAAAAATTATTTTAGCATATTAATGTTATTTCCAGCATGAAATATTTTTCTCATTTAAAAATAATTATTTTTACTAACATTTTCCTCTTATTCAATTTTCTCGTATTTTAGATTTCTCATCTTTTCACGGGTTATCCGCTTTGACGATTTCTTTTTACCGTTTTCTTTTATTCCAATTATGTAATTGCTTATGGGATGTAATAGTTTAATTAGGACTTTTACTTTCCGCACTTTCAATTATGTATCGCCCCAAAGCCATGTAATAGCGTAGGATTTACCTTTCCGCATTTTACATTCCGCATTTTAATTTCCGCACCCTATAAATTAGTAATTAGGCGTGTATGGCAAGATAAAATGAGCGTAGATCACTTCTAATTTCAAGATAAAATATGAAATCAACACACTCTTTCACACATGCACCCCTTAGGGTAATTCTCTCTCGTTGCCTTACAATTCAAATGGTCATGTCCTCGAGCGTAGAGGTATGCTAGCATCGTTGCCTTCAAACAAATCATCATAGTCCTTCGATACAAAGATCATAGACCCACGATGTCGCCACGAATACATGATCTTGACCCTCGATTGCCGCCTACGAAAAAATGATGATAGTCCCTTCGAATGTGCTAGGATACTTCTACTGAGTTGCCTTCTATGACCATCCGATGTCCCAATGTCCGCTTACATCCACGAATAGGGTTACCTACCAACTAATGGTATGGATAGCACTATTCTAAAGGAACGTAAAATAACACAGCGACCAATTACGAGTAGGTAATAAGACTTTTAGTTGCTTGCTCAAACAAAATACTTTTCACACTCTTTTTTCAAAGTTCAAACACTTTTCAAATACGAAACATTTCGAACACTTTGTATACATTCCTACATGAATCATTACAAAGTCAAAGCGAAATGCCTTTTCAAAACATTTTGTCAAACACACGAAAGCAGTTTTAAAGTGATCTAAGAGCAACTAAGAGCCGTCGATAACTACGGATGGAAAGGGTGCTAATACCTTCCTTTTCATAACCTTCTCCCTTACTCGAGAATCTAACGAAGGTCTTTTCTGTTCTTTTCACCTTCCCTTAGTTGGATAAAAGGAAAGTCGGTGGCGACTCTTGCTATCCGCATTTGCGATACAAAAACTACAAAGTCGGTTCACGTATTGACAGGCTGACGACTGCTGAGACACCTAAAAGAGAATGCCTTAGGATTTATAGATCACATTTACGCTTTCGTTTGACTTGCTTGCTTTATCTTTAAGGGTTGCTTGGGTATTATATTTGTGGGGATCCTACACGGATCGGTTTCCTTTTAGGTAAGTAGCAATAAATCGTCGCGACCGTTAGGCGATATCGAAGCGGTCAACATGATGGCTACGTTAGTGTGACACTTTGAATGTCCTGATACTCTTCATTTCCAAGTTGAGGATAGTATTTGGCTTCTGCGTGGTGTCATCAAGCACTAACTAAACTTTTAGAACCTTAATTGACCCATCTTGGCCATTAGAAGGTAGTGAGATGGTCGTCTTTGGTACAAACTAAGGTTGGCTGATACTCGATGCTACGCTCATTAAGATCAGACTTTTGGGATATTTTCGGTCGACCACTTGGTAGTCGGATTGAAATAAACGCCTACGAGAAAGATCAATGATATGAGATTCCTAGAACCCGGTTACTATTATAGGATAGGATGAACCAACTCAAACTTTTGGTGGGGTAATCACCTAGACCTCATGCAAGCCTTAAACCTAGGCTCATTGTGTGATTTGTTTGTGTGTGCCAAACATGACATCATGACATCATTCGCATTGCATATCATTTCTAACTATTTCAAGGACCTAGGGATTTATCTTTGCTCTATTTTGTAGGGATTATGGCTTCTAGAAAGACTATCCGAATCAACTTCATGGGTATACCTTCTCAACTCAAAGAATTGGTTTCAGAAATTCCCGATCATGCTCAGTTCATCAAAAAGACATGGTTATCTACTTGACTTGGTTATCTCCGGTTTTGAAGAAGATATGATGCACGTCCTATTCCAGTTCTTTGATCCGAAACATCATTGCTTTACATTCCCAAATTATCAGTTAGTTCCTACCTTGGAAGAGTTCTCTAAGCTACTTGGGGTACCTATTCTTGACCAAATGCCATTCACCGGTTTAGAAAAGGTTCCTAAGTACGAAGACATCGCATCAGCCTTACATCTAAAGCGCTCAGACATTGAAGCCAATTGGGAAACCAGAAGCGGAGTTAAGGGTTTACTTGCTAAGTTTCTGATTAAGAAGGCCCCGAGAATTCCTCAAAGTTATGAGTTTCCATGCATTTGAAGATATTGTGGCCTTGCTAATCTATGGTTTGGTTCTATTCCCTAACTCGGATCAATTCATAGATGTCAACGCCATCAAGTTGTTCCTTACCCGTAATCCAGTGCCTACTTTACTTGGAGACATCCTACATTCTCTCCATACTCGTGCTATCAAAAGACAAGGAACTCTCATGTGTTGTATACTGTTACTTTCCAGGTGGTTTATTTCGCACCTTCCTCCATCAGTTTTGAAGAATGAACAAAGGATGAAGTGGGCTCAAAGATTAATGTCACTCTCTCATTCAGATATCCGTTGGAGTCTTTTCTCTCAAAAAGACTTCACATTCATTGAGCGTTGTGGAGAATTCCCTAATGTGCCACTCCTTGGTATAAGGGGAGGTATTACTTACAACCCTTCTCTAGCCCTACGCCAGTTTGGTTTTGCTCGAAGAGATGATCCTCATGATATGCTTCTCCAAGACATTGTGTTCGACTACAACCACGATCTCCAGAATTACCGACGAAGGTTCATAGACGCTTGGGGTATGGTAAAGAAGACTGATACCAAGACTTTGGGGCACCAAAACTCCATTCCTTGGGAACCTTACCTCAAATGGAGTGCGAGCTCGAGCTCAAAACCTCATGATGCCATTCACGCTGTTCTACAAGAATTATGGAAACTTGCTATAGGTGACGAATCCTATATTGTTCTCCATCCTGACATGCCTACTGATTTTGAAGACTTAAAGAGATCCTGGATTCAACTTAAAGAAGAAAGGGATACATTCGAAGCTCAGTGTTATGCAAGTGAGAAGAAGGTACTAGAGTTAACCAAGCTACTTCACGAGGAGCGCAACATCAACGCCTACCTCGGCACCAAGAGGAAGCGCCCATGGGAGACCTAGAAGCTTTAAGATTTATATGTCTTTCTTTTATTATTTTTGAACTATCTTTTGTACTTAAAAAAGAAAAAGAATAAAAAGAGAACTAATAAATGTTTGTTCATTTCTTGTTTAACAAATTTAAATCCTAGAGGTCCTTGAAAACATTGCATTGCATTCGCATAAACATCGCATAGCATGGCATAACATTGCATCACAGGTACATTGAAGATTGGTTTTCTCATTTTCTCGCTATTTATTTTAGCAGAAATGGCTCTTGAACAGTCCGTCAAAGATCTCCAGGCACAGAATGCTCAGTTTCAGCAGATGTTCACCAGCTTGGTCCAAGGCCAAGAAGATCTGAAGAAGCTCATCAACAAGAAGAAGAAAGTCGTAGGTCTTCTCAACATGGGCAGGCGTTACAAAGGTGGTCCTAAAGTGGTTAGTCGGATAGAGTTCTCTAAAAGAAGTGTCAAGAATGAGGGAAGTGTCAAAGGACATGAAGAAGGCAGTCAGCGTGAGTCTGAGAAAGAAAGAGAAGATCACTATGATAATGACCAAGACGATGAAGATGTAAGTACAAGCAACTTGAAGACCGTTTGAATGTCGTGGAAAACACGAAGATGTCCGGGCTGAATTTTGATGACTGAGTCTTGTTCACAGTGTTGGGATTCCTCCCAATTCAAGGTTCCTACCTTTGCCAGTATGATGGCATATCTTGTCGAGCTGCATTTGAAGTCCTATGTCGGAAGATCACCCCCACCGATGATAGAAAGTTGTGGATGCACTATTTCCAAGAGGTTTGTCCAACTCGGTTGGAGTGGTATTATCGGCTAGAGAATGATCGTATCCGTACTTGGGTGACTTAGCGGACGCTTTCTGAGACAGTATGAGTACAATCTTTGAATTGACTTTATGCGCAACTACAAAGCATGTCTATGGGTCGTGACGAGAGTTCAAAGAATGCCTTTCAGAAATGGAGAGATTTAGCGGACGAGTTCAACCACCCTTGTCCAATAGGGATTGGTTGATATGTTCATGAGGAGGCCGCAGGCCCATTCTTCAATCATCGATTGAAACTCTTGGCGGATTCACGAGCTGGTATTGACAAGCGAGTGTATTGAAGGTAGGTATCAAGAGTGGAAAGATTCGGTAGAGTCATCGTCAAATCTTTGAAGAGATCTTTGGTGGTAAGAAAGAAGTCAATCTGTGTATGGTCGAAGGCCGAACAAAACGACCGCTCAATCTGTGGGGGCAGTTGTGATCTCAATCCCATCATACAACCTCGGTGAGACAGGCGTAACGAGCAGCGCCACGCGAGCCGTTTACAAAGATCAACATGCCATTGTCAAGCCTTGCAACACATGTTGAAAGCGATTGATTACCTTGAGGGATCCTCCCGAATGTCAACACTTCCTCTCAGAGATATAATCCTAATGCTAAATGTGCTTATCATTCCAACGACCGGACATAATGCTGATGATTGTTGGGCTCACGAACAAGATTCAAGATATGATTGAAGCTAAGCAGTTGAGTTTGACCCTCCGTTGAGACTCCGAATGTGATCAGCAGCGCCTATACACAACCATGACAAAGTTCCAATGTTGTTGGTGAGGATACCTATGTTTTCAATATAGATGACTTGACCATTCCTCGATGTTGTCAAGAAGAATTTCTTTGCAAGCGGTGTTAATCCAGGATGCCCGAAGAATTGTCGTTGGTGCCCATTTGCGCACGATGGTTGTGCTTGGTTGAGAAGACGTGTTCGATGCATGATGGATAACCGTGAGATACTATTCACGAAACCTTTGTAGAGAGTTGTGCGAAGACATGTCTAAGCGAAGATCGGAGATGTGAATGCTTGTACAGGATGTGTGCAGGATACCTTGGGGCGCCAAGTGGAAAGTATGATTACAAGGTGAAGTACACTTTGTTCCTAGAGTTACAAGATTCCTATTGAAGATGTTAAGGTAACCGGATGGGTGGCGATTTCCCGAAGACTATCTTGATGTTAACACTGATAAGGATTTCCTCTGCGATCCACGGCCTAGAGTGGCACCTCTCATCATCACTTCTCGGACCAGTCCCATATTCCTCTGACAAAGGCTATCCCATGGAATTATGGATCCGATGTTTACTATCATGGCGTCAAACAAGACCCTCGACCATTGAGGACCTTACATTGAAGCTACAATTCCATTTGACAACATCACGGATCTAGTAAGGTGACGAACGGAAGAGTGTTCTCTCGGATATCTCTCCTCGACATCGCGACTCCGACTCACGCATTCCGGCTATTGAACGGCATCCCTAGAGGAAAGAACAGTGACTCATCACCTCGACGAGTACCAAAGGAAGTTCTGAGACACCTCAAACAAGAAATGGAGAAATTCGAGATTATCAAGAAGAGTGACTACAATGTTGTGGAGCAGTTGGGACGAGACCCGTCCAAGATCTCATGCTTGCTCTGCTCTTGTGCTCAAGGCTCATACTAGCGCCTTGGTGAAATTACGAAGAATGCTCATGTACCATAAGACACTACTCTTGATCAATTTGAAGTTTGTATTGCTAGCCTGGCTGCCAACAACGGCCTAGGTTTCTCGATCTTGATTTGACTCTACTTGGAAGGAAACACAACAAAGCCTTACATCTACATTGAATGCAAGGCGTTACCTGTCTCATGTTTTGGTGGATAGGTTCTGGAACATCCTGAAATGCTTTTGATCGACTTGATGTTGAAGGTTTGGTTTTGAAGCCCGATGACATTATTGAGAGCTTTTGATGGTTCTAAGTGAGCGGTACTTGGAGAGCTCATTACACTGTTAAAGTCGGTTCCCGGACTTTTGACTCTACCTTCTTTGTCATGGACATTCGTCCTGCTTACTCTGCCTACTTGGGCCCGTGGATACATGGGGCAGGCGCTATTACCTCTACCTTGCATGAGCTGAAATACCGGTGAAAGGAAGGTTGTTCTGATGTGGTGAAGAAGAATATGGTCGGTCATCTACGGTCATTCCGATACCTCGGGTGAGGGTGAATTCTTTGAGACTCCTGTCAAGCTTCAGAAGCAGTCCCAGTCATGCAGTGATTCTCCTGTTACTCCACGAAGTTACACAAGCTCCGCCTAGGATGGCCTCGGCGAAGATGCTCGAGCTGCGGTTGAAGAAGGTGGTAGTGCTATTTGGGTCAGCTCCAATCTTCCTTTCAAATTTGACAAGGCGGTTTAGGCTTCACCATCAAGTCGAGAAGATGATACACGCCGACCAACTTCCTACGCATCGGCCAGTGGAATCCATGCTATGAAGGCGACAACAACGACTTGACATCGGCAAATGGATCTTTCCAACTCCCGACAACGGACTCGACAATTGGAGGACGAAGGCGTCATACCAATCTCCTTTAGGCAGGAGTAATGCTCTTGTTTTGTTTTGCTTTCGTATTTTCTATGCTTTGAACAATAAACTTTAAGCCTAGTTCCTTACAGGGGCATATTGGCTCGTTTGTGAGGTTATTATCTGTCATTTGCATATTTTCATTCAATAAAATCGTTGGACTTTTGCATTCATTGTGTCTTTCTTTCTTTACTTTATCACCCTTCAAAAGCTATGTGTTCTTACACACCCGTGATACAACTGCGGAATCACTCGAATCTAGATTGACGGACTATGCTATTGCTAAATATGACTTGATAATCCGATCTACCAAGCCGAAGATGAAAGTGAGGAAGATTGTGAAGTGCCGGAGAACTTGTCGTTGCGCTACAGCAAGAAGATCGAGGTTATCTGACCGCACGAAGAGCAAGTTGAGGTTGTGAATCGAATGCTTGTGAAGGCAGAAAAGAGATCAAGATAGGGCGGGTCTTGAACAGTGTTAAAAGAAAGATTGGTTCAGATGCTACGAGACTATATTGATCTTTTCTTGGTCATACGAAGACATGCCGGTCTAGACATTGATATTGTAGTACACGGTTACACCAACGAAGAAGGTTTTCTCGATGAAGCGGAAGGTTCGCCGTGTACTTCGAGATATCGAGATGAAAATCGAGCCGAAGTTGTAAAACAG